>CM057459.1:301547500-303947500 GCA_016271365.2 Neoceratodus forsteri | reverse complement strand
CAGTAGCCACTTTGGTGCTCAGGTCCTCCCAGGCATGCAAATCCACCTGGGGGTGTAGCAATGCTACCTGTGCAGCTCTAAGCCATTACACCCCCCACCAAACTACCACTATGGCCCTCCTGAAACACCCAGATGTCAGCAAGGGGGAACACAGAGTACCCTCCTTCCCTCTCCTGGAAGTGGAGAACATCTCCTGGGATGCTGCTTGTACCTCTGCTTACTTATCACCTGGTGAGGACGAAGTTTGGCTGCTTGTCCTTTTCTGTAAGGGTCCACAAACTGGAATTCAGATCCTTTAAAGTTATGGCTAAATAACGCTCCCCTTACATGCTGTCCAACTTATGGACTTGGCTGATGTTCTTCCAGTTTGTTTCAACTGATTCATGACTTGTGATATTATTGATGCATGTGAGTTATATTTGTATGGTTAATATTTATCTTGGAAGGATGAAGGGAAGGAACGGGGGGGGGGGCAGCTGCAGTAGTATTATGCTGCGAGCTGCACACTCAGGCAGACTTGATAGACCTATGGGCCTTTTCTGCCAGCAATTTTGTATGTTCGTATTTTTTTTTTACTGTGTTTTAAAATGTAATTTGTACTGGTCTAATGTGGGAGCCCACTGAAAATGAGCTCTGGCTCTACAGTCATTCCCTATTCACAACTGAAATGCAATGCTGAATAAAACTGTTTACTACTATTGCCTACTGCAACATCCTGGACTGAGAGTTGAAATCCAGGTCTTCGTACCTGGGTCTCCAGCATAGCTTGTAGCTCCCCAGCTGTTGCACTATCAGGTGGATTTTCCACTTTACCCAAGTCTAGAGCTGGGAAGGCTAGCACAGGGAGGCCAAGTGATCTGCTTGAGGTCAAACTACAAATCAGTGGCTCAAGGTGGGATTAAAACCTGTGATTTCCTGCTTCATGGTTCAATCTCTTAAAAACTGGATCCAGACAATTAGCCTCCATAGAACACCACTAACTTAATTCCTAGGATTAAAAAACAGACCAGACAGTGACTGTAGTGGTCTTAAGGCCTTGTTCCTTAGCCCAGGAGGCAAAAAAAGTTTAAGGTCTTGTCATATGCCAGGGAGGCAATAAAGTTTCAGGTCCTGTTGTATGTCAAGAAGGTCAAAAGCATTCGGAACAACAGAAGCGTGTCCACGAGCTTGGCAGAGAAACCTACAGTTACGTACTAACTGTAACAGTAGCTATTAGAAAGAATCTCTTTCATCAGGCCAGGCACTAGGACTACATGGAAACTTTTTGCAAGCAGTCCACTAGGGGCAGTCCACGACGACACCCTACGTCGGCAGCCCCATATAAATGTGGGCAGTCACTTCCTTCCTCAGTTCCCCGCCAGAGATCATGCTCAGAAGAATCTCCCTCTAGGGAATGGGTCTGCCTACCAGGTGAGGCTCGAAACAGCAGGTGGACCATCCTGGAGAAAGAGGCAGGAGTTACAGAGCTCTAAATCCTAGGGGACGGAGGGTGGGACATCATGTCCTGATGAGAGATTCTCTTGAAGATCTACTGCTACAGTAAGTATGTAACTGTTCTATCTTCTTCAAAGACATCTCTTATCACATCACACCTATGGAACGCAGTACCAAGCGGTACTGACAATAAATATAAAGAAACGCCCCCAACGAAGAATTATGGGCCTAAAGCACCAGGGCGATAGTGGTGTGTGGCGAGCATCTGTGCACTCTCTTCACTCATATTGGCATTAAAGCACTGGAATTTACTTTCTGAGAGAAGTGTGTTTCTTTCAGGCTCTGGAGTGCAGGGTTCTTGTTTTTTTGCCGAATACTGGGTTAGCCATCCCTTCCCTGCACCTACCAAACAGAGAATGTTCATGGTCCTGGTCTTGGGAGTTGACAATAAAACAATCTGGGTGGCTGGAGCCTACAGTTCTAAGAAAGGAGGCCTTGAAGCACAGCTAGGCCCAAACCTGCCCTTTTTCGAGAGCCAATATCCAGACTGTAGTGTTTAGTGAAGGTGTGGACAGTACTCCAGGTGGCAGCTGGATAGATTTCCGCAGCAGAAACATTTTTGAAATGGCCAACAGAAGTGGTCATGCCTCTGGAGGACTGATCACGAACTACACCAGGAAGTTTCTTACCGTACTTCTATATAAGAAGTAATACAATTGGCCAACCATTTGATCGGACAGGCACTGTTTAGAAACAGGTGTGCCCTCTTCCCAGGAGCAAGGAAATAAAAGCTGTGAGGACCTCCTGCAGTCCTTTGTGCGGTGTAACTAATAACTGAGTATTCTATGTACATCTACAGCATGCAGCAATGCTTCCCCTAGATTGGGATGCTCAGGAAAACAAACTGGCAGGTGAATGGTTTGATTTAAAGTAAACTCAGACACCACCTTAGGAAGAAACATAGGACTGGTACGTAAAAACACCCTGTCTGTGAAAAATCAAATAAGGAGGCTCAAACATTACAGCCTGAAGCTCTGAAATCCTTTGAGCAGAAGTAATAGCAACTACAAATAAGGCTTTCAAAGAAAGGAAGCGTAGGCCAGAAGTCGTGAACACAAAATTCAGGTCCCAAGCTGGGACTGGATTGCGGATAGGAAACTACAAGTGCAGAATGCCTCTCAAAATGTACAGGCCATCGCCAACTGAGTAACCGTACGACAATCAACAGGAACAGAGGTGGTGGCTGAAATGGCCACCAAGTGCACTCAGAAGAGTACTGCAAGCCTGCATCTGACAAGGACAGCAAATACTCCAGAACCTGATTTACTGGACATGTTAAAGGATCCAGTTGATGAGAAGTGGCCCACAAAGCAAACCATTTCCACTTCACAGAATAACTTACCTTGGTGGAAGGTTTTCTGGTGGTCACCAAGACATTAGTCACCTTTCAAGACACCCCAAACCTAGTAATGGCTATGTCTTCAGGAGCCATGCATGGAGATGGAGTGGAGTGGCCTGAGATCCAGATGGACCAGGGTTCCCTGTTCCTGTGACAGTAGGCTCCTTGCATAGGGGCAGAGGCACTGGTGGTTCCACTGCCAACTGCTACAGAATGGAGAACCAGATCTGATGAGGCCAAAGGGAGCTATGAATTTCATTGTTGCCTCGCCTATTTGAGCTTGATAAGCACCCTCTGGATTAGAGGAAAGGCATCAAGGAACCTCCCTTCCAAGAGAGGGACAAGGCCTCACCAGAAAACTCCAGGCCCTGGAATGAGGGAGTAGAAAACGGCAGTTTTGCATTGTGTGGGATGCAAAAGGTCACACTCTGGATGATCCCACCTGTTGAACAGGTCTTCTGCTAGTGAGGCCAGAAGCTCCCACTGCATTCTGGACTGCAACCTGCTTAGCCTGTCTGCCAAAACATTTTGATGCCTGGAACATGAACTGCCAACAGTTCTAGACCAGTTCTAGAGACCAATACCAAACCCTCATCAATTCCCTGCACAGGGGGTAGGAATGCATTCCCCCTTGCTTGTTGATATAGTGCATCACACTGATGCTGTCTGTTTACACCAGCAGAGATCTCAGGGACAGATGGGTCTAGAAGACTTACAGACTGTACAGAACAGCCTCATCTCTAGGACATTTATGTGGAGAGTGCTCTCCATCCTGGTCCATGTTCCCTGTGTCTGATAGGGCCCCAAATGTGCCCCCAAGCCCATCCTCGAAGCGTCTGTAGTGAGAATCTAATGAAGGGAGTGAATCACGAAAGGAACCCATTTCAACATATGGCTGGGTTCCATCCAACACAGTAGCACCTTCTGGACAGGAGAGATTACTAGAACATTTTGTTCTAGATCATCTGTGTGTTAATTTTAAGTCAGAGTTGGGCCTTGTGGACATATTAGTGGGGAAGACCAGATCTTTTGAATGCCTGGTGGCTGCAGATGTAAGATGCAGGATCCTTCTCATCTACTGTGCTCCAGGGGATGGGAAGGAATTCCTGCAGGAGGTCATGGACTTTGTTGTCGACCAGGTGCTGGAGTCCCCCAGGTGAATAATTCTGGGGACTTCAATGCTCTGAGTCGACAGCAACTCTCTCGCAGTTTGGTCAAGACTTCCTCCAACTGACTGCAACACATATTCAGGAGCATTTATTGGACCTGGTCTTCCTACTGGTATGGGGCCTCTGATCTTATGGTGGAACAAGTTGGCTGGTCGGACCACCATACCACAAGGTTCAGCTTTGAGGCACCCCTAAAGATCCGCCCTTATGGAGATGGTCGGTACTGCCTTTGAGGGTTGGCCCCAGATGGTCTAATGGAGCTACTGGACCTCGCAGATTTGATGAGTGCATGCGAAGAGCCGAGGGATCTAGTTCTGGCCACTGGCGCTCTCGACTCTACAGCTGCTGTCCACATTTGTCCCTTCTCCTTTCGCCCGAAGACTCCATGGCTTGATGAGACTCTGAAGGAGATGAGGAGAAAGGGCCGAAGGTTGGAACGATGCTGGAGGAAATCCAGCCTGGTAGATGACAAACTTAGAATTACAGCCCATTTTAAGGACCATCAATCGTCAATCTCCAGTAAGAAGGCAGAGTTCCTGTCCAGGGAGATTGCCACAGCAGGAAACAGACCAGCTCAGCTCTTCTGGACAGTGGACAGACTGTACAATCAAACCTGTCTTCAGTCGGGGGGAGCTTTTCCACAAATTGGATGTGATGAGTTTGCATTGTTCTTTGCTGATAAGGTTGCCACTATCAGGTCGGAGATCCAATCAGCACCCTCAAACAGGCCTTGCAGTGATGAGCCTGAGATCGCAAGCACCCAGATTGCCTGGTCCAACTTCAGCCAGTTGGCAATCATGGACATTGTGTGGGTCATCCAGGGACTATGACCAACCTATTGTAGTTTGGACCCAGGCCCTACACGCCTCCTTGTGGGGTGTGTAGAAGTCATTGGCCCGGTCCTAGCCAGGATAGTCCGGTGTTCTCTGGAGACAGGGATTTTCCCAGAGTCCCTGAAGGAAGCGGTAGTTGTACTGCTTCTGAAGAAGACCGCTCCAGACTCGGACTGCCTGGCAAACTACAGACCTGTCTCTAACCAGCCCTTTGTGGGCAAGGTTATTGAGAAGGTGGTGGCCATACAAAAGGAGGACCATCTAACTTCTCACGATGTCTATGATCCTCTCCAGTCTGGTTTCCGAAAGAGGCATAGTACTGAGACCGCCCTGATTCAGGTACTTAATGATCCCCTAATGGCGAGGGATCAAGGGAGCTGTTCCATCTTGGTGCTCCTCAATCACTCTGAGGCATCTGACACTGTGGACCATGGGGTGCTGCCGGAGCACCTGCGGGTATTGTGTTGACTGTCAGGAACAGTCTGTTGGTTTCAATCATTCCTCCCAGGCAGAGCCCAGAGAGCAGTGTCAGAGATTTTTTTCCTCAGCACATCTGCCCCTGTCCTGTGGGGTACTGAGGGCTCCATCTTGTCCTCATGTTGTTTGCAGTGTATATGCTACCGCGGAGACACTGTTAGGCAGAATGGGCCGAGTTTTCACTGCTGTGCAGATGACACTCAGCTCTACATGTCCTTTGAGCCCAATCAGGGTGGAGTAATCTCAGTCTTTAACAACTGCCTCTTGAGATTTAAGGCTGGATGAGTGCCAGCTGGCTGAGGTTGAATCCTGACAAGACTGAAGTGTTGATGGTTGAACCAGGTCGCTATGGCTGGGAGGTACAGACAGGTCAGTTTACCGGATTTCAGCTCGGGATTACCCTGCTGCCTACCTAAATCAGGTGTGCAATTGGGTGTTGTACTTGACAGCAGTCTAGCACTAAGACATCAAGTGTCGGCCACTGTCAAGACCTCATTTTACCATCTGAGGAACATCGCCCAGACAAAGCACCTGATTCCGCCTGGTGATATGCCAGCTCTGGTCCATGCCTTTGTAACCTCACACCTTGATTACTGCAATGCCTTATACCTAGGGCTACTGGGAGTTGATATCCGCTGATTGCAGCTAGTGCAGAATGTGGCGGCAAGACTGTTGACTGGTTTATCAAGATCTAGCCATGTCACGTCTGTGCTCCGCTATCTGCACTGGCTGCCTGTGAACTGGTAGATCACTTTCAACGTTGGATTACTGACCTACAAGGCCCTGCATGGACAGGGACCTGGCTACTTGCAAGATCTTCTTGTTCCTTACGGCCCCCTCCACCAGCGAAGGATTGCTAGAGGTTCCTAGGGTCTGTTTGAAGACATCAAGAGCACAATCTTTCACCTATGTGGCACCGACCCTGTGGAACTCTCTACCTCGTCGGATAAGAGACTGCCAGACCACTGAGAGTTTTAAATCGGAGTTGAAGACTTTCCTTTTTAGCCAGCCATTCCCCTCTGAAGCTTAAAGTTGGGAACGCAGCTATTGTTAAAGATTTATAATTTGTTTACTGTTTCAACTTGATATTGTTAAGATTTTATGTACAGCGCTTTGATCTTTTTGTAATTGTGCTTAACAAATTAAGAATGACTGACTGACTGATTGGTCCCACTGGACTCTTAATGTCCACTGTGGAATTCTCATATGCAATCTGGCCAGTGGTACTGTGACAATGGCAGCTGCCATCAGACCTAACAGTCCAAGACTGCTCCTATGTACTGTAGATGCTGACAAGGGATCAAGACTGCTAACAGCTAATATTCTTCAGGTGAAGCTAGCTCTGGCTGGAAGCTGCAATACTGAACATAGGATTCACAAGAAAGCAAGTTGTGCTCACAACAGAGGGAGGTGAACCTTATAGTTGTCTTTGGTTTGTAGCAGATATTCTGCAGATGGAGGCTACTTCTAACTGAATGGTGAAATAAGGAACTTAGAATTATCGGAAAGACAGTAAGTGCAGGTACAGGCTTGTATTTGACCCAGACAGTGCCCCAGGGGGTGGAAACTGTTTTTTGTGTTTATCTGTGTGTGCCTTAAAAGGCCAGGCCAGACTGTGTCAGGAAGTGCTTACATCATAGCTACTTATCAGCCAATAGCTTTGGAAGAGTCTTACAGACCTGAGAACAACAGTATTATAAGCAAGTGTTTTATAGCAAACTCATCAGAACAGCTAATATTCTTCAGGTGAAGCTAGCTCTGGCTGGAAGCTGCAATACTGAACATAGGATTTGCAAGAAAGCGAGTTGTGCTCACAACAGAGGGAGGTGAACCTTACAATTGTCTTTGGTTTGTAGCAGATATTCTGCAGGTGGAGGCTACTTCTAACTGAAAGATGAAACAAGGAACTTAAAATTGTCAAGAAAGACAGTCTTTCAAGCAACAGAGGGAGGTGGATCTTGCTTTACTTTTGTTACAATTGTTAAGATTTTCAGTGCAGGAAGAGTTTAAACCCTGAGTGACGGAATACTGTTTACTGTGTCTGTCCTGTGCACAGCTGACTTATTTTGGGGCTGACTGCTTTCAGAGCACAAATCACCAGGCTGTTTTGGGCTGGGAGGTTTACCTGTGCCTGACTTGGATGTCTGGATTTTTCTCGGTTTGATTAGCAGGGTATTTTCTCTGTCAAATTGTTGTGTAGGGCATCTTGCTGACAGGAAGGTACTCATCTCAGCGGTGGGTCAGAGCTTTTAGCCGATTGTTTCGTGAGGCACAGTTTAGGCCCAAGCCCTGCCCACCCCTCACCCACCCCTGGAAATAGTTCCTTTATACCTGGGGTTCTGACATCATTTCCTCAAGAGTGCAAGGTGCATATCACTGTCATATCCTCTCTAGCACACTGCACTGACAATATAAGCATACACATTGTATAATATATATATTTCTATATAACAAACCAATCTCTCACACACACACACACACACACACACACACAGTAGATAAACATGTGGGGAGTAGTGCAATGTAATGGCTGTGGGGCAGCAGTCTTCCAGGAGTCTTTCTGGAGGCTGAGATGCTGCCCTATTTGCAGACAACTCTCTGCCCTAAGGGAGGAAGCTGCTCGTCTTCAGGCCACACTGGACAGTAGTAAGGGAACCTTCCCCCAGGCCACACTGGACAGTAGGAAGGAAACCTCCCCCATCCAGGGAGCACCACAGCCACCACTACCTCAGAGGTTGCGAAGAAAGCACAGCAGTTGGACCACAGTGGGCTAAGGGAGGGTGAGGATGGTGGAACAGAGGCACACCCAGTCAGCTGTTCCACTCCACAATCCATACACCATTCTGGGGGAGCATAGTTCCCCTATGGATGCACCCACAGAGGAGACTAAGGAGGCTGAGGACAACTGTCACAAGGGAGGCCCACAGGAAGGAGGCAGATGACACCACAGGGAAAGGAAGCAGCTTCTGGTGGGGGACTCAATTATTAGGGTGATAGAACTGGAGGGAGCAGAGAAAACTGAAGTAAGGTGCCTGCCTAGTGCCATGGCTTGGAGGGACAGGAAGCACATCCTCAGGATCACAAGAACAGCTGCACGGGAGTCTGAGCTGGACGTCATTGTCCACCTAGGGACAAATGACTTGGCTCATCATGAGATTAGAGCAGTGCAGGAGGACTCTGTAGAGTTGGGGAGAGGCCTAAGACAAGTAGCACACACAGTAGCCTTCTCAGAGGTGCTGCCTATCAATGGCATGGGTGAGGCGAGGGTACTTTGCACCATGCAGTTTAATGAATGGTTGAAAAAATGGTGTGGAGCACAGGGGTTTGGCTTCATTGGGGACTGGAGTTCCACCTGGAGGGACACCAGCCTATACTGGCAGGATGGTCTGCATCTGTCCAGGAAGGGAACAATTCTTTTGAGCAATCGCTTTTAAATGCTTCAGTGGCAAGCTTTTAAACTAGCCAAGGGGGGAGGCACTGATAAGCAGCAGGAAAATCCCAGCCTCTCCCTACAAAACAGGGTACTAAATGAGAAAAAGACCGAGGTAGAAACGTCAGTGGGGGACGCTGCAACAGAAGGTAAAACCATCAAAAAATGGAGAGCAATGAGTACCAATGCCCACAGCCTGGGTAACAAGCTTCCTGAATTAGTGGCCTTGATGTAGGAGGAACATCTGGATATCGTGGCAGTCACAGAAACATGGTACACACAAAACCATGACTGGGACGTAAACATACCAGGATACACTATCTACAGGAGGGACAGGGAGGGTAAAAGAGGAGGAGGAGTAGCTCTTTACATAAGGGAAGGAATCAAAGCAACAGAACAAAAGGGTAAACAGGGAGGAGAAGAAGCACTGTGGGTAAATTTGGAGGACCGCAATGGCACCACAATCCGCAGACAGGGGTTATATAGACCTTCCTTCTCAGGGGAGGAAATGGACAAGGAAATAATAGAAAGTATACTTAGAATGGCAGAAAAGGGAGATACTGCTGATGGGTGCTCTGAATATGCCAGATGTTAACTGAAGTGCAGTTGCAGCAGCCATGAGAGGTGGGTTATTCTAGATGCCTACAGGGGCATGCCTTGAACAACAAGTATTGAAGCCCACTCGAGAGGGAGCAATCTTAGACCTGGTTCTCTCAAATGGGGATGAAGAGAGATCACAGATGTAGAAGTGGGTAGCCATCTGGGAACTAGCGACCATCGAACAGTATGGTTCACAATAAACACAGCAATAGAGTCAAGCCATACAAAGGCAAAAGTACTGGACTTTAGGAGGGCTGACTTTGCCAAAATGGGTGAGTGCCTAAGGAATCACTAGCAAATGGGCAGGAAGGAGGGGTGGAAGAACAATGGGGAATAATAAAAACTGCCATCACAGAGGTAACAAGCCTTTGTGTGAAGCAAATAAACAAAATGAAACGATGTAAGAAACCACTATGGTTCTCAAAGGAAGAGACAGTGAAGGTTCAAGAGAAAAGAAAGCATTTAGGAAGTACAAGGAATCACAGAAGGAGCAGGACAGAGAACTGTATTAGTTAAAGCAAAGGGAAGCTAGGAAGGCAGTCAGAACAGCAAGGCCCAAACCGAGGAAAAGATAGCCAACTCAGTTAAGAAGGGGATAAAAACCTTTATAGGTACATCAGGGAGCCGAAGGAAGACCAAGGGAGGGACAGTGAGGCTTAATAAAGGGAGGAGGGTGGGCAGAGGTGATGTGAAAAGGCAGAGATACTAAACAAATATTTTGCTCAGTATTTACAAAGGAAGAGGGAGGTACCTAAAACAAACAGTAGAAACACTCTGGATACAGAAGTTGATACCAGCCCATTTACAGAAGAAAGGGTTCTGAAAGAACTCTTAAAACTGAAGGTGGACAAAGCGATGGGCCTGATGGGATTCATCCCAGAATTCTAAAAGAACTAAGGGTAGAACTAGTAACACCACTGACTACCCTCTTTAACAAATCATGGGAGGATGGGTGGTACCGAGGGACTGGAGAAGGGCAGATGTGACTCCCCTTCACAAAAGTGGGAGCAAGGCAGAAGCAGGAAACTACAGACCTGTTAGTTTAACCTCAGTGGTAGGGAAAATGATGGAATCACTTCCGAAGGAAAGAACTGTCGAGTATCTAGAGGCCAGAGGGCACAGGACCCAAGGCAGCATGGATTCACAGCGGAAGGTCATGGCAGACAAATCTGATAGATTTCTTTGACTGGGTGACAAGTAGTAGATCAGGGAGGGCTGTGGACATGGCCTACCTAGACTTTAGCAAGGCATTTGACACAGTCCCACACAAAAGATTAATATACAAGTTAGCCAGCCTGGGAGTGGGTCCCAAGATGACAGCATGGATAAAGAATTGGCTGGAGAATAGGACACAGAGAGTAACAGTAAATGGAGTCCACTCTGAAGAAAGGGGGGTTACTAGTGGGGTACCGCAGGGTTCAGTATTAGGACTGGTCCTCTTCAATGTCTTTATAAGCGACATTGCAGAGGGACTGGAAGGAAAAGTATGTCTCTTTGCAGATGACACAAAGATCTGCAACAGAGTTGATGCACAAGGTGGGGTGGAAAGGATGAGAAGGGACTTGGCAAGGTTAGAGGAATGGTCAAATGTATGGCAGCTTAGATTCAATGCTAAGAAGTGCAAGGTAATGCACCTGGGAAACAAAAACCCAGGGGAAGAGTACACAATGGGGGGTGAGATACTAACAACAACAAAATGGAAAGGGACCTGGGGTAGTCACATCAGATGACCTAAAGGTGGGCAAGCAATGTGAGAGGGCAGCAAGGAGGGTGGGGGATACTGGGATGCATAGGGAGAGGCATTACCAGTAGAAAACAGGAAGTTAGTATCCTCTGTACAGACAGCTGGTGAGACCCCATCTGGAGTACTGCATGCAGTTCTGAGACCCAATCTCATAAAGACATAGACAGGATGGAAGCTGTCCAGAGCAGGGCAACTAAAGTGGTGCAGGGTCTGCACGAAGACATATGAAGAGAGACTTAAGGAGCTTATTATGTATAGCCTCGAGGAAAGGAGGGAGGAGGGGACATGATAGAAACTTTCAAGTACCTCAAGGGAATCAACAAAGTCCAAGAGGGTAGCATCTTTCAAAAAAGAGGTGTACAGAACAAGGGGCACAATCTGAAGATAGAGGGGCGGCTCAAGTAATTTAAGGAAGTATTTTTCATAGAGAGGTTGTGGATGCATGGAGCGGCCTTCCGGAGGCTGTGGAGTCAAAAACAGTGGTGGAATTCAAGCATGCATGGGACAGTCATAAGGCAATTCTAGGGGTTGGGGGTAGGAAAAAGTAGGCTGCTGGTTAACTAGGATCTGCAGCTTATCCATTAGGTAGGGAAATGGGCAGACTGGGTAGGCCAAGCGGTCCTTATCTGCCATCAAATTCTATGTTTCTATGTTTCTGTATGGCTGCCAAATAGGGAAGTGCAACTCCATAGGATAATCTAGCGTCTTATTCTGGGTATCCTGCATGAGGTTTGTGGCTCTCAACCAAGCAAACCTTCTCTGTGCGATGGTATTTGCCATCCACCTTGCAGCAGTCTCATTATTGTCTGCTGCCATCTGGAACTGTATTTGGCAGCTTCCAGGCCAAACCTAGCCGTTTCAGCTAGGTCTGCTGAAAAAGAAGGTGCTTTCTCAGCCATGTCCAGGGCAGACTGCCAGACAGTCTTCTGGTACTGGGCTGCATAGGCCTGATAGTCAGCTTGTCTAATGGCCAGAGAGGCTGACAGGTAACCTTTCTTGGCCATGCTTTCAATTTTTCAAGAGTCCTGCTCTGGAGGGTGGGAAACCAGATAGACTTGTGCCTTGTCACAAGCTGCAGCTTGCACCACCCCCTGGTGGTCAGGGTGTGAAGATAAGAATTCAGCCCATGTTCTGTCAAGCTGATACTTTTTATTCAACCTTTTGTCCCAAGGAGGGACAGACCTAGGAGCTTGGAGGAGTTTTAAAATATCTCTTAAAAAACTTGTTTATGGGGAGTGACAGTTTTTTAGTAGGAGTCAGCCCCATCATTTCCAGATATTCAGCCTCCTCCTTATCTTCTACAGCTTCAGAGGTAGGGATGTCCAAGGCATCAACAATTTTCCTGATCCTCCTCCTCACCACGCTCCTCAGGAAAGGAGGGTGGGTTGGAGGGTGCAGGGGTCTGGACTGGAGACTGTGAAACCACAGGCAGCAGATCCTGCAAAGTTTGCATTATTTTTATTGTCTGTGCAATCTCTGAAGGAGAAGGCACAGTGGCAGGCACCACAGAAGTCCCTTTTTCTACAGGGGGTTCAGTGTGCTTTGTTTTCTTTCCTTTTTTCCCTGGAACCAGAGAGCTAGCCAGTTCAGAGGGTCTTTTTTACATTATCAGGGGAAGAAACAGTAGAAGTTGTGGTGTCACCCACAGAGGGTTTCAGCTGGTCAAAGCCAGAGGGACCCTTCAATTTCTTATTTAATCTCTCCAGACGTTTTTCAAGCGTTTTTTCAGGAAATGATTTGCAAGTTTCACAATTCGTTTTTAAATGATCAAAACCAAGGCAGAATGCACAAACAGAGTGCTTATCTGCCTTGGCAAAAACTTCACCACACTCAGAACAGTTTCTAAAAATGGGTACTCCGGTTCTCTTTTTAGATTTTTCTAACATACTGAAGAAAAACAGCAACTGCAAAACACTAAAGGTTTTAAATTAAAAAACAACAAATTTATCGGTATGCGTCGGTTCAGGAACCGAAATGGAGAAACCACAGCAGAACTGAACCGACAGAAATAGAACCGGATTAGTCTGAACTGAAGTTATCGGTTCTAAAAACAAAGATTTTAACACATAAAACTTACAGAAACTAGTAAATAAAGGGAAAAACGAAACTAATTAAAAGTACCTTGGTTCCTCAGCGGTTATCATGAACTGTGAGAAACCGAGAAAACAACACAAAACTAATTAAATAAACTAACGGTTATTAAAATAACACTGAGAAGAGGCAGCAAATGAAAATAAATGAAAAATACTTAAGCAATTAAGGCCTCTCTGATGAGATGAGGAGGAGGAACTCTCCAGGTATCTGGTCTTGACAGGCGGAGAGAGAAATCAGGGATTAGAATGTAGGCAGTTGATAGGTGGCAGCATTTGAAAAGTGGCTCGTGCCAATTATTCCATCATTAGCATAGCATTCAATCTCCAGGCGGATCTGACCTTAAAGGTATACTGCCGAAGAGTTATGAATATTGGAGTATCCCCTGGGAGAAACAAGGTTACTATGGTAAGTAACTTTTTCTTCCTACCCTGGAAGCCTTTTCAAAAGGCTCTGCTATGGGATTTAGCCAAATTTGATTATGGTTATTCATTCGTGTGATAAGGGTGGGAGAGTCAATAATGCTAAAGAATCCCCTGGAAGAAGTAATATTACTTTGGTGAGTAATTGTTTCTTCTCACCCCAGGAATTCTTTAGCATCTATTCACAGGTGCAGACTTTGAAGCAGTGTAGCTGGGAGGAGGGCACAGAAACCTACTTTGAGAAGAGGCTCTGAAGTACTGTCCTGCCAGATTTGACATCCTACAGGACTACACATCCAAGTAAAAAAGCTTACTGAATATGAGAATCACATTTCAAATAACTGGCTTGAACACTTCTAGTAAGGATATAACCATGAACGCTGCCCAGAGGCAGCTGTTCTCACGAGGTAGGCCCTGCTCCGAGAGGGCTGATTGTCGCCTTGCTGTAATAGAACTGAATTATGGAAAAACACAGTCCTGAGGAAAATAATCTTGGTCACCAGATTCTCCTTTTCTGTGACAACGCAGGAAAGGAAGAGATGATAATGGCAGTACCTGAACTGCTAGGAGCGCTGCAACAGACCGGCAGGAAAATCAGATGCCCAGTCCGAGCAGCTTGAAATAGCCTAGACAGAACTTGCCTGAGGCCAGTACACGCAGAGAAAAGGATTGAATAAGGTGGAAATCGAAGAACACCTCGAGAAAGGATTTCCTATCCTTCCAGAGGACTAATTAGTTCTCAAGGAGACTGAAAGGATAAGGCCTTAACGAATGACTTAAAAGTCTGAAACCCATCTGAAAGAGAAAAAGACTATCAGAAAGGTTATCTTTAATGTTACTCACTTTAGGACAGCACTGCCATAGGTTCAAAGGAAAAAACCCTGATCTTGACAATGCAGAGATTTATTTATTTATTTATTTGCTTTTGGTAACTGGGTAAGCACACTAGACAGCCAGTGCCTATTTTCAGGTGCGACCCGGGAGAATTACAAGGTATACATAGGAGAAATACATTGTCAACATTACAGACCTGGAGCAGCGTGCTCCAACAGTGGGATAAAACAGCAAGGGTATTTAAGGTGGAACATAGCAAAGGAATTACATATCAGCAAACACAGTGGGTCAGATATAATACATACAGGCCAGGGCAACATGGGGGTATAGGACCTCCCCTAGGTTGAATAAGAAACAATATATAACATAACCACTAGTAAAGTGCATCACCAAAGTGGCGAGGGGGACAGAGTCTAGTTGGGGTACCATAGCAGGTTGGTGGGCTGTAGGGCTGGGCGTTAGGCAGCACACAGGCAGGTCTCAGAAGATTTCAGGAAGCTCCAGAGGGAGGCTTTGAAGGAGGAATGGGAGAGGGAAGCACAAATTTGTAAGGGAATGGAGTTCCACAGCTTGGGTGTGTGGGTGGTAAATGCCCGATCCCCTGCGAGAGTGCGGGTCTTGGGGACCAGGCGGGTCTGGGACGTGCAGGACCTGAGGTGGTAGACGGGGGAGGCATGTTTCAGGGGGAGGGCAAGCGGGGCGGGAGTGACCATTCGAATTATGTTGTCAATGAAGTTTCCCATGATGTAGATCGGTGTTTTTCCGGGGGGAGCCATTCCACTCGAGAGTACAGCGTGCATCGGTGTCTGAGACGGGGGGCCACGAGTGCAAAGCGGCAGATGTTGTTATACGTGGTGTCCCACTTTGCTAGGCTTGAGGAAGGAACAGAGGCAAAGGCAACAAGACCATAGGAGAGGGTGGGAAGTAGTATCCCCCCGGCTATGGCCAGCCAGGCAGGCAGCCGGGGTAAGGCAATCTTTAGCCCTATGCTGGGCCAAGTTTGCCACTGGTAGCATGCATATGCTTCTGATGTGTCAGTGAGGGTCAAGGTGGTCGAGGGTGACCCCAGGTACTTAGCAGAGTCGATTGTCGGCAGGGGGGAGTTGCAGAACCCATGGATTTTGAGGGGCGTTGTGCAAGAGGAGATTTTGACCGTGGTGCCAAACAGCATGGCCTATGTTTTCTTTAGGTTGACTGTGAGTTTGTGCCCGTCAAGCCATGCTTTGATACGAGAGAAGTCCGAGTTGAGTTAGGTATTGATGCTGGTCACATCAGGGGCGCTGGCTAATAAGACCAGGTCATTCACATACATGGTTAGGTGCCCTTCTGTGGCAAAAGAGGGTAAATTATTGATGAACAGGGAGAACAGGATAGGTCTGAGGACAGATCCTTGCCGTACCTGTTCATAGTGGGAGGGGCGGAGAGTGCGACTGAAGCAGGTGAGTTGCTGCCTGCCGCCAGGTAGCCCAGACAGTCGAGGAACGGAGGACAAGCCAAGGGTCTGTAGTGGGAGAGGAGGAGGGATGATCCACACGGTCAAAGGTTTTGGACAGGTCCACAAATATAGCCCCCGTCAACTTGCCCTGGTCAGTTGCAGTCCTGATTCTGGTGGTGACCTCAGCAAGCGCCGTCGAGGTGCTGTGGCCTTTACGGAAGCCATGCTGACATGGGGAAAGGACATTGTATCCCTGTAGGTAGTAGGCTAGTTGCGACACTACAGCTTTTTCCAGGAGCTTGCAGGCAGCCGATAGTATGGCAATGGGGCGATAATTGTTGATGTCCTTAGGGTCACCATTTTCAGGACAGGGACAACCCTGTCAACTTTCTATATGTCAGAGACGAACAAGAGGAAAAAAAAACAGCCCCGTAAAGGATCTGGAAGTGAAAAAGAGTCCCTTGCAGAACTCCTTGCAATGGTCTGGGAAATTACAGATTTATCTTGCCTAACGGAAAAAGGCAGAGTAACCACTAGGTGTACTCCCAAGGATGAGGCCCAATGCCCTACTGAAAGTAAGACAGTAAAACCTTTATCTTTATACAGGAAATAAGTCACAAGGACCAAACTAGTTCTGTTTACAAGACAGTAATGCCTGGATGTGAACTCAATAATTCAGTCATGAAAGGAAGAAGAAATGAAAAAACACTTGGGCCTTGTCCTTGTACCAAGGGGAAAAAAACACTTTCACTAGGAAACTGATGTTTCTGTGGTACTAATTTGTTTCCTTTTTTTTTTTCCATAGGCTTTCCAGGCCTTGTGTGGACACAGGACTCTAAGGAGTTCTAGCCTCTCAAGTACCAGGATTTGGGGAGAAAAAATGGAAGTTTAAAACTCGCGACTCCTGTTCGAGAAGGAAGTAGCTTGAGGCATCGAGCAGCTTGAAGTCTGTTTAACTGAAAACATTTTGAACAAAAAGTACCAAGGCTGTTCCATCCCATCCAGAGCCACCAGGTTCGTCATGGCTGGAGAGTTCCTTAACTAGAGAAGTACTTTGAAAATAAGAGGAACACAACATGGGAGGAAGAAAACTTCCACGACCAGTCTAAGATGAGAAAATCCATTAGAAGGACCCCAGAGCTGGGGCCTGCCACCGGAAAAGGAAAACTAGTGGTTTGGACTGGAGGCCAAAAAATTCAGATCTGGACCTGGCCTTACCGCCTGAATGGTGTGGCTAGGACTTATGTGCTGAGGGTCCGCTTGCAGTGGCCCTGACTAATGCAACATAGGGAATCTACCAAAGTGTTGTCCTTGCCCGAAAGATGGGTGTGCGACTAAAACACCTCCAAAAAAGTAGGCTAGAGTAAAAACTCATAGCTATTGTGCACAGATTGGAGGCCTTGTGTGCCACTGTTCGCTGGTGTGATACAGGTCAGGTATCTTATCCATTCTTATCCGTACTAACTGACCTCTGGACTGAAAAGTGAAGGCCTGATGGAGATGATCTGAGATTCCAGGGACTGATGGAAGAAGGACTCTCTCGGTATCCAAGAACCAATGATGGCGACCCCTGTAGGGAGGACCCTGCTGAAAGAAAACCTCTGTACCAAAGATCTGAAGGAAAGAAGAGAGAAATTCAGTGTTTCCTTACACCAGTCCAGAGCTTGTAACAGAGTTCAAGCTTCACGAAAAACTCTCTTATTTGGGATCCATCCAAGAGGGTTGACCCCTGCATCTCAGAGACAAAAATATGCACTATATACAGTGGAAAGAAAAACTTCCCCTGAAAGGAAGAGCACTGCCCTAGTCCGCCCTGCGTGGTGGTCCTGTGATTTTGTGCTAATGCCTGACTTGTCCTCTATATTTTGACTACTGCATGTTATACACTCCTGGGTCGTGCTTGAAAATAGGCAGGTCTTTTGCCTAATGCACTTACCTGGTAACCAAAAGCTAATAAATAAATAAATAAGACTTGCCGAATTTTGGGATGGCTTGGGGACTTTTCCTAGTAGGCACAAAAACCCCAAGACTGAAGGAATAAAATGTTAGACTTAGGGCTTGAGAGCCGAAGTAAAAGAGAATTGGCTAAAAACAGCCTAGTTTCAAGGGAAAACCAGAGATTCCCTGTCTTCTGTGGTGAACCGCCAACTAAAACAGATACCAGGTGAACAGCCTGTTTTTTTACCCTGTATCTGAGAGCACTCTGGAGGCAGTCTAAACGGCATGGATGTAAGCTGGTAGTAGCCTGAGAAAACCCCAGGGCTAAGGAACTGAGAACACAGATTGTATCCTGGGAACTGAAAAAAAAACCCTGCGAATGCAAAACAAAGACCTGAGGTAAGGAAAATCCTGAACCCAGGTTGTAAAAGTCGATAATGATTTGCGTTCCCCATTTTCCTTTAAAATTAAGGTAACAGCAGGAAAAAGAGGTACCACTTTCCAAAGAGAGGGGGACCCTTTCAAGTCTTTGAGCCTCACTGGAATCCATAGATACATACACAGTGTCGGCAGATAAGGGCCTATGGCCCAACCAGTCTGCCCATTTAGATACATAGATACATAGACAGTGTCGGCAGATAAGGGCCTATGGCCCACCCAGTCTGCCCATTTAAGTCTGTAAGTTCAGTTTATGTTTTCCAGGAAGTCTGTTGCCCCTTACCCCTGACCTCCAGAATTCCTTTATGTCTATCCCATGCATTCTTAAATCCCGTGATTGTTTCCAGCCCCCACCACTTCCTCTGGCAGGGTGTTCCACTTGTCCACCACCTGTTCTGTGAAGAAATTCTTCCTCACGTTTCCTCTGAATCTCCTCCTCAACTTCATCCCATGCCCTCTAGTCCTGGAACATCTTTTCGCTTAAAAATAGTGCATTCCTGCCCCTGTTCCTCCTGTAAGATACTTGTATGTCTCTATCATATCCCTCTCTCCTCCTCTCCTCCAGGGAGTACATGTTCAGTGCCTTCAACCTGTCCTCATAGGACTTGTGATGCAATCCATGCACCATCTTTGTTGCCCTCCTCTGAACCTTCTCTACCCTGTCTATGTCCTTACATAGGTAAGGTCTCCAGAACTGCACAGTGTACTCCAGGTGCGGCCTCACTAGTGTCTTGTATAGTGGAATTATGACCTCCCTTTTCCTGCTGGTGATGCCCCTGCCTATGCATCCCAGCATCCTATTTGCTTTACCTGCTGCCTTGTCACACTGTTTCCCTGCCTTGAGGACATCAGAGATGATAACCCCAAGATCCCTTTCCTGTTTGGTGCATGCTATATCCTCACCCCAAGTGCTCCATCCAGTGCTCCAATTCCCACTGCTGACGATCTACTGGAGAGAGAGAGAGAGACAGAGACTGCAGCAATTGGAGGTACATTTTAGTTATTTATGTACTTATCATGCAGATATATCTTTTTTTTTACACCAACTGACGGGATAACAATTGAATCAAGAAGAAAGGTAACTGGAATAAAGATACCAGGAGTGAAAAAGAGCACCCTGGAAATAAACCTACCATTTGGAGAATCCTGAATGTATAGGCGAAGGAAATAATTCCAACCTGTAGCCCCCTTTATCCTGAGGCTATGGGGAAAAGGAAAGCTCATCTTTAACTGAATTACTAGGAGAGAAACCTGTCCGTTTGTGACTGTCAGCTTCAGTTTGAACTCCAAAACGGGAAATGTTACCATAAAGACAAACCAAAATTTGCAACAAAGCATAGCCCAAAAAGGCTAGGATTTCTCAGACAGGCAAGGCGTGGTGGACCTACGCCAAGACTCTAGAAAATGCACTGTTATGACTTAAGGCTATGAAAGCATAGTGCTTCCCTATGCCACTTGGGTATTTCAGAAAAGCTCCCTGTGTATAGTGCGCCACAGCTGTAGCACAATGGCAAGGATAGAACACATCAAAAACTCTTAAAATCTAAGCTCATATGCTGTAAAGGTAGCCAATTACAACATGAAGAAAATTTACCATAAATACAGGTTACGCACCTGTAACAGGAGTTTTAGGAATGGTATACGTTGTTCATCCACACGACCCACCCAACCTCCCCAGCTTCAAAGCACAACCTGGCTTCCAGCAGGCTAGATCTGGCGTCATGGGGTGGACCCGAGAGTTTTACCACCCGGGTGGGTGGGAGGAGCCAGCTTGAAGACCTTCCGGCAAGATTTAAAGTGGCAAGGAACCTGCCAGACAGGGACATGGATATGTTGTTCATCCACACTGTCTCGCAGACTCCTAGCAGTTCTCCGGGAGGAGGGAGGCAAGGCGCACACCCCCTACTTAGGGAATAATGACTGGAGAACCGAGGCCCCAAAACCAGCATCCCGAGGTGGTAGTGGGTGATGAAGGTGTGTGCTGACTTCCAGGTAGCAGCCCTGCAGATTTCCTGGATAGGGATATCCCTGGAAGCAGCCACCGATGCAGCGGTATGGCGGGTAGAATGAGCTCTTATCCCTCTGGGAGGCTCCATGCCCGCCAACCTATAGCAGAGATCTATGTAGGAGGTGACTCGCCTGCCTATCGTCCACTTGGCTGCAGGTCTGCCAGGTGTGGCTTCAGCGTAGGTGACAAACAGTTGTCGAAACTCTCCCCCGAACTTCAGCCATCCGCTTCTTGTAATAAGCGAGCGCTGCTCTAGGGTCCAAAGTATGGAGCCTATATTCGGCCTCCGAGGTGTGATTGGGGTAGAACACCGGCAGAGTCAACACCTGGTTAAGGTGAAACTCCGACACCACCTTCGGAAGGAATTTCGGGTGGGGGCGCAGGACAACCTTGTCCCTGTGGAAGACCAGATAAAAGAGACTCAATGGAAAGCACCTAGAGCTCTCCCATCCTTCTGGCTGACGTGATAGCCACCAAGAAGGTGGTCTTCCACGACAGGCGAGAGATGTCACACCTGTGCATCGGTTCGAATGGCTTGCCCATGAGCTTAGCCAATACCAGCAGTAGATCCCCCGGAGGTGGAGGTTCTCGCACCAGAGGGGATATGTGATCAAGGCCTTTGAAAAAGTGCCCGACCACCTTCTCCTGCGCCACCGACGGCTTCCCGGCCCGTGCCCGGTAAGCAGAGATGGCTGCCAGGTGCACCTTAAGGGTCGTCGACCAAAGCCCTTGCTGGGAAAGAGACCACAGGTAATCCAGAAAGCTTGCCAAGGAACAGGAGGAAGGGTCCAGGCCCTGACACCAAATGGAGAATCTCTTCCATTTAATGGCATAGCATTTTCTGGTCGACTCCTTACGGGACGCCTCAACGACGTTGAGGACCTCGTCAGAAAGACCCAAGGCCTGGAACTCTAGCCGCTCAGGAACCAGGCCGTCAGGTGCAGGGATTGAAGGTCAGGATGGAATACCTTCCCCTGATTGACTGAGATCAGGTCCGGGAGGGCTGGAAGCCGCCTCGGGAGCCTGGAGCTGAGACTGAGGAGATCTGGATACCAGAACTGGCGGGGCCAGTCTGGGACTACCAGAATCACCTGCGCCTTGTCGATCAAGGGAAATGGGGGAAAGGCGTAGAAGAGGCCCGGGGTCCACAGCCTGAAGAAGGCATCCCCCTGCAGCGAGCCCTGCTGAGGGGGGCGAGCATGAAACAGTCACAGCTTTGCATTCCCCTGGAGGCAAACATGACTGCCTGAGGCGTGCCCCAGTGGTAGATGAGATCTTGTATTACCTCCGGCAGGAGAGACCACTCGTGAGACGCAGACCCTATCCGGCTTAGGGCATCGGCCAGGGTGTTGGAGGCTCCTGCCACATGAATGGCTAGGAGATCCACCTCCAGGCTGCGCACGAGTGACCAAATGTGGAGAGCTTCCCTGCACAAAGGAATGGAGCACGTCCCGCCCTGGCAGTTTAGGTAGTACATGGTCGTGGTATTGTCTGTCTGGACCTGAACCACTTCACCCCGTAGAAACGGAGCGTAGGCAGTGAGGACTAGACGAACCGCTCGAAGCTCCAGCAGGTTGATGTGGCATCGGGACTCCCGAGGGGACCAGAGGCCGTGCGCTCTGTGCTCCCCCAGATGGGCATCCCAACCCATCAGAGAGGCATCGGTTGGTAGAGAGACAGTCGGCTCGGGGCAGACAAATGGGATGCTCTCCTGCAGATGTGTTGGAATGGTCCACCACTGGAGAGCGTTCCACATCCCCTGGGTCACTGTCACTAGCTGATTCAGCGGATCGAAGTGCTGTGACCATTGGCTGGCCAGCCCCCATTGAAGGGGACGCTTGAACCTCGGCCCTGTCCGCCAGGAGCCGTGCTCTGGCTCATAGAGAGTCGAGCTCTGCCCCGATGAATTGTATCACCTGCTTTGGCACGAGTTCCGACTTGGCCTCGTTGACGAGGAGGCCAACCTGAGAGCAAACCTGGAGGGCCAGGTCCCTGGACTGCTCCACCTCTGCTCTGGAGGGGGCTGCAATCAGCCAGTCATCCAGGTAGGGGTACACCCAGACCCCTCGGTGCCGCAGGAATGCTGTCACCACTGCCATGCATTTGGTGAAGACCCTGGGAGCTAGGGAAAGGCCGAAGGGCATGGCCCGGAACTCGTAAAGGGATCCCTCCGCTCTGAAGCGGAGGAATCTCTGGTGGGATGGACGGATTGGGATGTGAAAGAACGCATCCTGAAGGTCCAGAGAACAGAACCACATGCCTCGTTCCAAGGATGGGATTATCTGAGGCAGAGCGACCATCCTGAAGGTCCGAGACCTTAGGAACCTGTTCAGGTCGTGCAGGTCAAGAATGGGGCGCCAGCCCCCCCCCGTCCGTTTTGGGACCAGTAAGTACCTGGACACAAACCCCGGGTCTGGAGGAGGACGTGCCACCTTCCTGATCACCCCTTTTTCGAGGAGCAGGGCAATATCGGCTCAGCGAGCCGACAAAGAGGCTGCGGACCCCGTAGCCCCCGAGGGGTGACGGCTCAGAAGGGCGGGGCCTGCTCAAACTTCAGGGGCAGGCCCTTTCCTACCACCTCAAAACCCAATGGTCCGTGGTGATAATGGACCAAGCGGAAAGGAAGTGGTGGAGCCGTCCCCATGGGGGAACCCAGGGGGGACTGACAAGGCTGGGGGCGACACCTCTCAACCCGTCACTGGGCAGGCTTAGAGGAGGGACTGGCCGAGGGACCTCCTGAGCCTTTACCTCCCTGCTTCCTGTTGGAGGAAGCCGCGGGCTTGGGTTTGGGATGCCGAGCGCGAGCCTGCTAGCCCTGGTGCTGGTGCTGTTGGGCCAGACGTGCCGCAGGCACAGAAGGATGAAAGGACTTGTGCTGCTGCTGTCGGCGGCCTTTGTCCTTCTGGGTGGAGGTGACAGAGTCCAGAGTGGCATTGGACTTTTCGATCCGTTGGAGGCGACCTTCCACTCCAGGGCCGAAGAGGTCGGTCCCCAAGAAGGGGACGTCTGCCAGTTTGTGCTGGGTATCCGCCGTGAAGGTGGATATCCTCAGCCATGCTTTCCGACGCATGACCACCGCGGCCGCAACCGATCTGGCACTGGAGTTTCCAATGTCCAGAGCTGTTTGGAGCTGCTGCTTAGCCACTGCCCTACCCTGGTCCAGTACCTGCTTGACCGTGGTCTGCAGGTTGGCTGGGAGATGAGGGATCACCTCATCCAGGGAGCCCATGAGGGCGTGGGAGAAGTGTGCCATCAGCACAGCCGAGCTGGCCTGGCGGAGGCCAAGGGAGGACGCAGCATACACCTTGCACCCGGCATAGTCCAGCTTTTTGGACTCCTTGTCAGGGGGCTTGTCCACATCCCTAGCATTCCCGGAACGCCGGAAAACGCCGTCAGTGACCAAGTCCTTGGCAGAGGGGTGTTCCAAAAAACCAGGCAAAGAGCCGGTAGGAACCGCATACTTCCTGGCTATCCTGGCTGAAGGCGCAGGACAGGAAGAAGGCCGCTGCCAGAGCTCCAAGGCTGGGCCAACAATGGCTTCAGCCACCAGAAAGGCCTCCATGGGTGAATCCCCTCGGTCCAGTATCTCTGTCAGGGGATACTTGGCCCGCTTGGATACGGGCTCGAGCTGCATCCTGGTGGACTCCGAGATGAGCCGAAGCAAACCCATGAAGGACGATGGGCTTTCGTCCATCGACTGGCCCCCGGAGGACTCCAGGTCAATGGGCCTGAAGAACAGGAAGGAGTCATCGTCGGACTCCGAGGAGTCCGCGAAGAGCACTGCCTGGGGCCTGAGCTCACCTCCACCTGCCGAGGCGGTCGGAGTGAGGGTGACCAACAACCTGTGGGCAGGCCCTGACCCGACCGAGAGTCCTGGTGGCGCCCGATTTTGGTTGTGGAGGCGGAGGTTCCACCACAATCGGTGGGGCAGCTGGTTTCAGCTGAACAAACGGCCCAGGCTTGGGCACCTCGGCTACAGCGAGGGGTTGTCTGCTTGGGTGACAGTCACTTGATGGCCAGGGAAGGTGACGGCGTCAGCTTGTTCCCGGACAGAAGTAACTGCTGCCACATCAGGTCCTCATAGCGTTGACACAACTTGGGCCGAAGCCTCTCCTCTTCCAAGGAGGAAGATGAAGACGAGCGGCGGTGCTGCTTACTTCAGTGCCAAGACCACCGATGTCAGCGGGATCGGCTGGACCGAGACGATGTCCGAGACCGAGACTGAGATCCTCGGCATTTCTGAGGATGGGTCTGGGAAGGGGCGGGGGACACCCACTCTTCCCTTGGCTCGGAAGCCTTAACCGGGGACTGCGGCACCGGAGGCATGGGCAAGTCCTCGGTCTCCATCAGAGGAACCGTGAAGAAGGGTTGTCAGCTTCACCAGTCGACAGCCGGTCCGGACAGGTCAAGAAAAATCTCGACCGCGTCGACGGGTGTCTCGGCCGGCTGGCCTGACGGGGACGCTGTGAAGCCAGCGGCCTTAGCTGCAACCTCGACCAAAGTCGAGTGTCGACTGTCCGGGGAAGGGGACTTCTCCCGCTCCCATGAACGCCGACGATGGGACTTACCTTTTGGGTCCTTCTTTCTGGACCGATAGGAATTTCCCGATGACCCCTCTCCCTTCATGGAAAGGGACTGGCAAAGCTCCTTAAAAGAAGCTGATTACGAGGTACCCAGAGAGACTGGGATAAATGCCGCGACCGAGGAAGAGGACAATGTGGCCTGTGCCGCCTCCTCCTCGAGGCGATCATCTGCTCGAGGTTGCTCAGCCGGAGCCAGCATGATAACTGCCTGGGCCTCCTTCGACTTCACGGTGGGTAGCACTTCGGGCACCCAAGCTGTAAACGCAGCGCCGGTCTTCAGGACGTTGGCCAAAAAGAATGGCATAACTTGCAGGCCTGCGGGTCATGTTCTAGGCCGAGGCAGTAGACGCACATGGAGTGCAGGTCCGTCATGGACATTTTCTGCCCACAAGGTCACTGCCGAAATTCAGGAGTCAATTTGTCCATTGCAGCCGTGAGGGAGAAACTTAACCAAGTCTTGAAAATTTTAAAATAGGTTTCGGGTGAACCGAAGAATTAGGATCCAGTCTACACAATGAGCGTTAAGGAAGGAACCTGAGCTTCCAAGCGGTAAGGAAGATCTGGCATCATGTGGCGGAGCCGAGAGCTTTACCACCCGGGTGGGTGGGAGAAGCCAGCTTGAAGACCTTCCGGCAAGATTTAAAGCGGCAAGGAACCTGCCAGACAATGTGGATGAACAACATATCCATGTTCCTAGAACATTTCTTACTCATAGTATCTGATTGTCTACAGTCTATCCCTGGAGGGAGTGCAGACAGTGGTGCCAAGGCTGAGAAGCAGGCCGCTGCTTGCCCTAACTCTCCTTAAACTGCAAGTGACGGAGAAAAACAGCGGAACACTTACTGAGCTGGTATTTCCTCTGAATGCTTCTGTCAACCCTGGAAGAAGAGGAGGGGTTTCCAGAACCTACCTGTAGGTCTCTTCAGAGAGATGTCACTTTCTTTGAAGGAGAGCAACACACCAGATTTACGAAGTTGTCGTCCTCCACTGCTTGACCCGTGTCATCCTGGAGGGAGAGTCCAGG
This sequence comes from Neoceratodus forsteri, assembly GCA_016271365.2. Lineage (NCBI taxonomy): Eukaryota > Metazoa > Chordata > Ceratodontiformes > Ceratodontidae > Neoceratodus > Neoceratodus forsteri. The sequence continues at coordinate 303,921,641 of CM057459.1, read as the reverse complement.
GAGTCCACCAGTTGAATGTAGATGTAAGACAGAAAGAGCCCATAATCAATACCATAGCCTGAACCAACCACAGGGTGACTGACTGGAATTAGTGGGTCCCAAGAGGAGTTCATAATAGAAAATCCTCTCCTCAAATAAATAATAATAATAACAATATCATCCTTGGGCGTAAGGATTAACATGGAGAGGATTACTCGGACCCGAAGGAGCCAAGAACACACCCAGAAATGTAAAGTCTGAAATAAATCCCAAACTCTAAAAAAATTCAGTTGCAGAGGGCATCATTTTTTCAACCACTGATGTCTCCCTAAATCCTTCAGGAGACTGGATCAGAGGAGAATAATCTCTATCTTTGTGCAGGAGTAGAAGACACCCTGCTAATCTTAATTTAAACTCTTGGACAGAATAAATATTAGTACAGTACCAGACTTAATAATAAAAGTCCCAAGGTAACTTGTCATTTCTTCTCTGTTAACTTGAGGTACCCTCCTCAATGCTTTTAGAGGAGGAGGAGGTAGACTGAAGGCCAAGATAATACCAGACAGGCCAAAGGATAAACAAATCAAAATCAACTTTAAGAGATTTTTTTTTCCAAAAAGAGGAAAAAACAGAACCACTTCCACACCTCTTGTCGACAAAGCCCACTACACAGCAAACAAGAGAGTCTCACCCCAAAAGAGAGAGGATTACCCTTCAAATATCAACCGTTTTGAATTTAAATAGAGAAAAAAGGGTTCCAAGAATTCGAGCTAGTGCGCAACAGGACAACTGCACACGCGTGTGAAATAACAAATAAATGATTTTAGCGCAAAAAAGCGTTAAAAACCACCAATAAATACTAAAAACTAACAAATTATATAAAAACAATGCAATTTATCACACACACGGGTGACTTTTACTTCAGAAAAAAACACTGAAGTGGGAAAAACATGAAAAAATGGTGACTGAGCGGAACCCTGTGTAGGTGTGGTAAAAACAGATAAAATGAAGAACATTTACAAAATACCTTAAAAGCAGCACTCAAAAAGAAAGAAAATGGCACAGGAAGATCTCTGAATAGGAAAGCTCTAGGGCAGTGTTGCCAGTTCAGCGGTGAAAAAATACTGAGTTACCTCAGGCTTACTGAAGGAAGCACTCTACTCTACTCTAACTGTATTCTGATTGGCCAATGCCTTCCTCATTTACGTTGACTCTTCCTCTCCGGGACAGCTGAACCCAGCTGGCATACTGCACCTGTCAATAGATGCTAAAGAATTCCTGGGGTGAGAAGAAAAAATTACTCACCTTAATAATGTTGTTTCTTCTAATGGAGTCTTGCTGTATTCTGACATATGCAGTGATGTCCAACCTTTGAACTGCCCCGGAGAGGAAAGAGTTAACTTTCCATGCAAGGCATGGAACGCTGAGCACAAGCTCGGTTGAGACTCTGTCTGTTGTTGTTTGAACTCAAACCGCCAGATCTTTACGAGCTATACTCACTGGGTGTCCTGTGTGGAAACTGTAAACTTACACTAGCCAACTGGCTACTAAATATAATAAAAAGATTTTTTGGTTCCAAGGCAAAGACTCAAGTCAGGAAACCCCAAAAACAACACAAAACACAACACACACACCCAAATTAAGAGGGTGAGAAAAGGGGGCACCTCCAGAGTGCCAACACTGTTGCTGCCCACCCACATCCCAAAACCCAGGTTCTGAGAGGGAGGCGGGGAGGTCAGAATACATGAGACTCCATTAGAAAAACAACATTACTAAGGTGAGTAATTTTTCTTCAAACAATATAAGTCTTTCTGTATTCTGACATATGCAGAACTACCAAGCAGTACCTCCATGGAGGAGGGACAGAACCTACTGAATAGGCTCTGAAGCACTGCTGTGCCAAACCGAGCATCACTCCTAGCCTGGATATCCAGAGTAATGTTTGGTAAAAGTATGAACTTTTTTCCAGGTGGCTGCTTGACAAATCTCTAGAGATAGGAATATCCTGGCAGCAGCCAGGGGAAGCAGCTGTACCTCTGTAGAGTGAGCCCTCAGGCCTGAGGGTGGATCCTACCTAGTTTTTCATAGCAAAATTGTGCAAGAGACAATCCACCTGGCAATAGATCTCTTAGTGCAGGTTTTCCTTACCAACCTCACCATAAGTGAGGAACAGTTGGAGGAGTCAAACCTGTGACCCAGTGCGCTCTATGTAGTAGCTAAGGGCCCTTTCACATCAAGCTGTGCAGCCTCCTCTCCCAGAGGAGAAATGGTCAGTGAAGAAAACAGGAAGAGACATAGACTGGTTAAGGTGGAAATCTGAAACCACCTTAGGCAAAAACTTCCTAATGGTCCTGAGGACCACCTTATCTCTATGGAAAGAGATAAAATCAGGCTCCACTGACAGGGCCTGTAACCACTTATCGTCTGGCAGAGTAATGGCTACCAAGAACACAGTTTTCCAAGTCAAGTACTTAAGCTCTGCTGAGGACAAAGGCTCAAAGGGGTTGCATAAGCTGAGCAATGCAAACATTAAGGTCCCAAGCAGGGCAGTGTCCCTGAAGGGAGGATTGGTATGCAGCAATCCCTTGAAGAATTTACAGAATACAGGATGAGCTGAAAGGGAAGAGTGCTTGCCTGCTGACAAGAAAGCAGAGACAGCTGCCAGATGCACTCTAAGTGTAGCTGGTCTGAGTCCCAAGCTATTGAGATGAACCATGTAGTCAAGGACTGCAGGCAACCCAGCAGACTCTGGAGAAATATGCTTCCCAGAGCACCAAATAGTAAACCTTTTCCATTTTGAGTTGTAAGTCTTTCTGGTGGAAGGCTTTCGAGAAGCCTTTAAAATATCCAGAACACCTTGAGAGAGATGCAAATCTGCAAATTCTAACTCTTCAAGAGCCAGGCCTTGAGATTGAAAGATTTGAGATTCGGATACCAGACCCTCCCCTGAGAACACGTTAACAGGCTGTAATTCCTGGGAAGAGACAGGGGAAGGTGGACTATTAAGGACAGCAAGAGCGGGTACCAGGGCTGTCTGGCCGGTCTGGAGCAATCAGAATCACTTTGCAGGGTAGAGACCTGATTTTGACTAGTACCTTGAACAGGAGAGGGAAGGGGGGAAAAGCATATAGGAACTTCCCTTCCCAATTGAGAACTAGGGCATCCAGGGGGACTGAGCCCAACACTGGGGGCCTGCAGCAAAAAAGGGGAAGTTGGTGATTGTCTGGGGCTGCAAAAAGATCTATCTGTGGGGTGCCCCATCTGGAGAAGATCACCTTCAAAATCAGGGAATCTAGGGACCATTCGTGATGGCCCTGAGATATCCTGCTGAGAGCATCTGCCAGGACATTGTCCTTCCCTGGGAGGTGCACTGCTATGAGAGAGGTATTCAGGGAATAGGCCAGAGACCACAACATTATTGTCTCTGTGCACAAGCCCGTAGACCGAGTGCCCCCTTGCTTGTTGATGTACCACATTGTGGTGGTATTGTCTGTCCTGATCTGAAGTACTTTGTTCTGAACAGACTTGGAAAAAAGCTTGAAGTGCTAGAAACACTGCTCTGAGTTCTAAGAGACTGATGTGAAGCAGAGATTCTTGAGGTGACCACAACCCTTGGGTGGTCAGGTCCCCCAAGTGGGCTCCCCATCCCAAGAGGGAGGCATCTGTAGTAAGGATTAGAGAATGAGATTGAGTGACAAAGGGAACTCCTTGTCTTAGGTTGTCCTGATCCTGCCACCATTGCAAAGCCTGGATCAGGGTTCGAGTCACTGGGATTAGTTTGGTCAGAGGATCCTGTCTCTGAGACCAGAAGGCTCTTAAGTGGAACTGAATGTCCCTCATCTGAAATCTTGCTCCTTGAACCACTGCTGTGGAGGCAGCCATGTGGCCCAGGAGCTGCAGAAAATGCCTTGCTGGTCGAGACACCTGGAGGGTGAATGAAGAGGCCAGTGTAACAAGGGTCCTTGCCCTGTCCAGGGAAAGGAAGGTTCTTGCCTTTAATGTATCCAGCTCTGCCCCTATGAAGGTGAGGAGCTGCACAGGCTCTAGAACTGACTTTGAAAGATTCAGAAGGATCCTAGAAAAGTGAGTAGTTGCTGAGTTATCTGTAGGTGTGACTTGACTTGGTCTGGAGACTGACCTACTATGAGCCAGTCTTCCAGGTATGGAAAGATGGAGATCTTTTTTCTCCTTAGGAAAGCAACCACTACTGCCAGGCATTCTGTGAACACCCTTGGAGCTGAAGTTAGGCCAAAGTGCAATGCTCTGAATTGATAGTGGCCTGAGGGCAACTTGAACCTGAGGTACTTTCGGTGGGAGCTTCTGATGAGAATGTCAAAATAGGCATCTTTGAGGTCCAGGGAAGCTAGCCAGTCTCCTGGCCTTAGAGAGGGTAGCATTATTCCCAGAGTCACTATTTTGAACTTTGGCTTTAAAAGGTGCTTGTTTAAATATCTGAGATCCAGGATGGGCTGCCATTCTTCTGTCTTTTTGGGAGTTAGGAAGTACCTGGAGTACAATCCTTTTCCCTTGTGTAGGGGTGGAACACTTTTTATGGCTCTCAGAGCCAAGAGGGAAGATACCTCTGCCTCTAAGGCAAGTGCCTCTGAAGGATCTGCAGGTGGAAAGGATCTGGTTCTCATCTTGGGAAATTTTTTGAAGCTGAGAACCAGTCCCTGGCTCACTACTTCCAGGACCCATTTGTCTGATGTTAAAGACATCCAGTCCTGGACAAAGTAAGCCAGCCTCCCTACAGGTGGTGGAGAATCGGCCCTGGCAAACCCATCAGGGTGTCTGTTTGGCAGGGTGGTAGCAGGCCTGCTTGTACCCCGTCTGCCTCTCCCTCTAAAGAACCCCCTCTGGGCAAAGTCGGAAGAGGAGGCCTGGGCTTGGTAGAAAGGCCTATGAAAAGGCCTGCCCCTGCCCCTGGAATGCTGCCTCTGGGGAGTGGCTTGCCTTTCCTTGGCCTGAGCACTCCTATAGGTGGTCCTGTATGCATCCATTTTCTTCATGTAGTTCTCTGTTTGCTCCCCAAACAGAGAATTACCCACAACAGGAAAATCCATGGCCTTAGTCTGGGTATCCTGAGACAGGCTAGTACATCTGAGCCAAGCCATCTTACGAAGGGCCACAGATGTAGCCATGACTCTAGATGAAACATCATTGGAGTCCACTGCAGCATGAAATTGCACCTTGGGTGCCTCAATACCATCTGCAGCCACCTGCTCCAGCTCCTTGGCAAGCTGGCCAGGGACCTGTTTAGCTAGAGCCATTACAGTGTCCCATCTAGACTTCTGGTATCTAGCTGCATAGGCCATATAATTAGCCTGCCTGAGTTCCAGAGATGCTGCCATGTACTGTTTCTTTGCCATGGCATCAATCCTCCTGGAGTCCTTATCTGGGGGTGTGAAGCCAATGGTATATTTGCCTTACCACAGGCAGCAGCCTGCACTACCCCAACATGGCTGCATTGCTGGGTAAGGAACTCCGTATCTGAGCCTGAGAGTATACCTCTTGTCCATTGTCTTGTCCACAGGAGGTATAGAATTAGGAGACTTTAAAATTTTTATTGTCTGTTTCCCAAAAGACTTACGAAAGGGAATAGACAGCCTCCTGGACTCTGGGATACCCATCATCTCAACATAATCAGGCTCCTCCTGATCCTCTACAGCTTCTTCCATGGAAGCTGAAGAGTTTCAGCCACTTTTTGTAAAACATAAAATGGGAAGGGACTCAGGAAGCCTAGGAGGAGAAACCTCTGAAGGTCTGTCTTGGGAGATGTCCGGTCAATGGGCACATCCAGACTTTCATAATCACCATCACTATCCTCATACTCCTTCCTCCTCCTCCAGTTCATAAAAATCCTCTAAATTATAATTTGGAACTGGGAACCGATCAACGAGCCCCTAACCGATAGAGTGCTGGTCTTAAAGGCCGGAACCGGGATTAGCGACTGAACAATCCTTATCGCTTTGGCTATTTCATCAGCAGTTGGAGAAAGAACTTGTGGAGCTGCACCAGCTGATTTATCCCTTCTTTTTCTTTTAACCGGAACCGACTCCTCCGAGTCGGTTCTCCTTTGGCCCGAAGAAGTTTTGCCCTGGTCAGAGGGCACTCCTTCTGGTTCGGTTGGAACTGAACCGGGCTGGCCATCCGGTCAGCAGACTTTTGGCCTCCTTTCCCTGAGCCTACCAACTCTCTTTTCCAGAGTAGCTGCAGGAACATTCTTGCAAATTTGGCAGTCTGAATTGAAGTGGTCAAACCCCAGACAATAAACACAGGTGGTGTGGGGGTCAGCCTTAGCAAAGGCTTCCCCACACACACTACAGTGTTGAAACCCAGTGAGCCCGGTTTTTCTCTTGGGTTTCTCAGACATGGCCAGTCCTAACCAAACTTACCCTTTTTTCGGCAATCCGCCAGGCAAAACACCCTTATCAGTTCCTGACCGTGTTACGGGTCATGGAAAAAAACATAATGAAATCCGTTTTTAGAACCGATAAGGACCGGTTACCACACTTTAAAAGCAGAACAAACTTTTTTGAACAAACCTGATCAGTTCAAACCGAACCGATCCAACGTTTACAAGTTCCACACAGAATAAACAATAATAACTTATCTAGTACTTACGATACCACAGACAGAGACTGAACCGACAGGTTAAACGGATTAAATTTGGTTAAAACCAAGGAAAAACGACACTTTAACTGACTAAACTGAACCGAGCAAAGGAGAAATCTCCGGAGCGACTGTTCAGTGAGGCGGAGTAAAGAATCTGGCGGTTTGAGTTCAAACAACAACAGACAGAGTCTCAACGAGCTCGAGTTCAGCATTCCATGCGTGCATGGAAAGTTAACTCTTTCCTCTCGGGGCAGTTCAAAGGTTGGACATCACTGCATATGTCAGAATACAGCAAGACTTCATGTTGTTTGAATAATTTTTTCTGACATGTATGCCAGTCCGCTGGGTCCATGCCATGCTCCAGTGGTTGAGTCGTTGATGGATGGTGAGAGGGCAGGCTGGGCGGACTGGTACACATACTGAGAAAAATGGTTCTATCTAGCCTCTGTTGATGGAGGAGGAGGGGTGGATGGGCAGAGTGGCACAGAACCATTTTTCCTATATATGCCAGCCCACAGGGTCTGTGCTGTGCTCTAATGGTTGGTCGTTAATGGTGGCGGTGGAGGGACAGGCTGGGCGGACTGATACACATGCTGAAAAAATGGTTTGGGCCTCTGGTGATGGAGGAGGGAGGGGTGGATGGGCAGAGTGACACAGAACCTTTTTCCCCATGTATGCCAGTCCACTGAGTCCATGCCATGCTCCAGTAGTTGGTCGTTGATGGTCAGTGGAGAGGCGAAGCCGGGGCAGACTGGTACACATGCTGAAAAACCAACCAAAGTACTTAGCTTTCAGGGTGGGTCCTGTGTGGCTGTGCGTCAGTATCTGGAGGTGCCATTCGAACAAACTTCCTGTGGTTTATGTTCTCTTAGGTGGTGTGGCGGGTCTGCCTTGGTGCCAGGGCAGTCTGTTTTCCTGGATGGGTTGGGGAACTATGGAGATGACAAGTGTTCTTAAAGGAGAACTACTGGCAAGCGAAGCCCCAACCACAGTACAGATAGGAACTTCACCTCGCTGGTCCCCCCTGCAGGCACTATGTTAAATAATCTTTGTACCTGATTACTTAAACTGGTAAATTCTGCAGTGCGCCCAGAATTTTTATTTTGGCACTCATGAACATCCCACGCTCTTGCTCATGAACTGTTGATGCTACGTTGCCCCCGCCTCAATAGTGCCCTTATGCATGGAGACTGAAGTTCATATCTCCAATGCTCTTTTATAAATCCCATGGGTGTGCCTAGGACACTATTGCCCAGCCTTTTAAGGAAGAGGCAAGGCAGCATCCTCAGCTTGCAGTATTATGAGCAACAGCACATCATGTTCAATGGCGCCATAATTAAAATGCCAGGCCCACCAGAGGATGTACCAGTTCGTATTAGTGATCAGGCATAAAGATTAATTTATTTATGTTTACTTTGGAGGGGGATTAAAGAGATGAAGCCCTGATCTGTACAGTGGTCGTGGCTTCACCTCTGCTGGTAGAACTTTCATGAGTTTGAGCTCCGACATGAAAACTAAGAGGCTCCATTTTCATTAAGACCAAGTCAGAAAGTACCCAGTTTACTGTGGATGTAATTCCAGATTGGTTTATTACTTGGGGGGATTGTGTATCTCTCCATTAGCAACCTCATTAATCACTTGTGGATTGTTTTAATTGGATGCACTTTGTTTATAAACAAACCAATTCAGGCAGCTAAATGTTATATAGGGACTGAAACGATGGAGCCCACCTTGGCGTCTGGTGGTTCGGCTTAATTAATGTCTGAGCTCTGACTGACAGAAGCTTTGGTACATGGCACTGAAGCTGAGGAGTACTGTGTGGTGCACCTCCTGCATCACACCTGATGGGTGGGGGCCTAGTGCTGCACCCTGCCATCACACCTGAAGGGTGGGAGCAGTGTTTTGCTGCCTGCCATCACACCTGAGTGGTGGGGGCTTCAGTGCTGCTCCCCCTGCTGTCACACCTGAAGGGTGGGGGCTTCAGTGTTGCACTGCCTGCCATCATACCTGAGGGGTGGGGCTGCAGTGATGCAGCTTCTGCCATCACACCTGAAGGATGGGGAATGGAGGGATGGGGAACGTAGTACTGCTGCTGTCACACCTGAGGAATGGGGGCCATAGTGCTGATACTGCCATCACACCTGAAGGATGGGGAATGGAGGAATGGGGAACATAGTACTGCTGCTGTCACACCTGAGTGATGGGGCCATAGTGCTGATAACTGCCATCACACCTGAGGGATGGGGAACACAGTACTGCTTCCATCACACTGGAGGGATGGGGGTTGCAGTGCTGCTGCTTCCATCACAGCGGAGGGATGGGGGTTGCAGTGCTGCTGCTTCCATCAGAGCGGAGGGATGGGGAACACAGTACTGCTTCCATCACACTGCAGGGATGGGGCTGCAGTGCTGCTGCTTCCGTCACACCGGAGGGACAGGGGCTGTACTGCTGTTGCTACTGCTGTCGAACCTGAGGGATGGGGGCCGTAGTGCTGCTGCCATCACACCTTAGGGATGGGGACCACAGTGCTCCTGCTGCCTTCACATCTTGTACCTAAAATACCTTTTAATTGGTACAAGGATGGATGGATGTGCAATACTGAAGGTAACAATTGCTAAAATGCAAGTTAACAGAACTAAAAATTGTTAAATAAAGTACACAAAACCAAACACCAGTAAACAGTGATTTTGGCTTAGCAGACAGCGGTGACAGTACTGTTTTTTTAAAATGTGCAAAACAGAATTTGCCCTTTCTCAATCCCGGTAAACCAGTGTCCCTGAACAACAGTCATCTTTACAGACGAAAGAAGCACGTGGAATATTACATGAAAGAGCAGCAATAAACATATTATGCAGTAAAATGGACACTCATTAGAGAATCAAGAAAAGTGCTCAGTGCCTGTTGGGGTAAGTGACAGTGCAGTCAGCAAGGGAAGACTGACCATGGGGAAGTCAAAGGCAACAGCATAGCGTGGGACTAAACAGGAGGAGGTGACAGAAGGAGGGGAAAGAATCAAGGAGTGAGTTGGCAGGTACAGGGAGGAAAGAAACAGAACTTAGTTTTAAAAGCAGGATATGAGGGGGACAGGTATAGGGAGGAGGGGAATTGGTTCCAGAGGGAGGGGAAGCGGTAGGAGAAAGCTGCTTGACCTGCAGAGGAATGAGGGTGGGGGATGGAGAAGGTATGGGAGTCCTAGGAGTAGAGAGGGTACAAAGATGATGGGGCAAGGGAGATTACAGAGAAGAGGTAGGAGAGAAGGGACCCAAACCAGTATTTGGCTGTAAAGGGAGCACAATGGGAATGGTGACAACTTGGAAGCAGGAGGATGGAGAGGGAGGAATAGAGAGAACAATGATGAGTGTGCAGAGGGGGGGCAGCTGGCAGCACAGCGGCACAAGGCATTGCAGAGGGAATCCAATCTGGCAAGGCAGGAAGAAGAGGTGGTGCCAAAGACCATAATCAAAGATAAGGAGAATCACTTTGGTAATCAGCTCCCAGCAGACCTGGAGGGAGAGGCAGTCCTTGTGACAGTGCAGGGCACCAAGTCTAGGATGAAGCTTGGTATGAATAGCGTCACTGTGGCAGAGAAGACAAGCTTGCTATCAAGCCACACACCGAGGTACAGGAAGGCAGGGACAATTTCCAGAGGGGTGGCATCCAGCATGGAGAAAACAGGAAACAAGGAGGGGGGGGGGGATAACAACATGTCCAGCTTCTGGTTGTTTCTAAAGGTCACTGAAATGGTCTTCTTTGTGTTGACCCAGAACTGGTTGGCATGGAACCACAGCAATACATTATTATGGAAGTCATGCTGGAGCTGACCCCCTCCACAGCTGCAGCCAAGGGTTCAGAAGCGAAGATGACCGTGTCAGAGGGGAAGTCGCTTAGGAAGACTGAGAACAGGATAGGGCCCAGAATGGAGCCCTCTAGGAACCCAGCAAGGATGGGGTGGGAAGGGGACAGGGAGCCAGACACACCAATCAAGTGTTGATGGCCTGTGAGATGAGAGGAACTAGTCCACAGCAGATGCTGAGAGATCAGCTGAGCTCAATTTGTGGAGGAGGAGGAGGAGAGGTGGGAGACCGAGTCAAAGGCTTTGGCCAAGTCAATGAATATAGCTGCGGGTTTTATGGCCCTGATTCATCACAGCGAGGACAGAATCAGATACACACAGCAGGGATGAAACAGTGGAGTGGTGCTTCCTAAAGCAAGATTAGAAGGGCAGAGGAAGTCAGAGAGTGCAGGTAATTGGCAAGATGGGAACAGACAGTATCTTGCAGCTTTGCAAAAGAGGGAAGGAGAGAGACTGGCAGGTAGTTTCCCAGGGAGGAAGGGTCACCCCCTTTATGCGGAGGCAGAAGCTTTGACAATTTCCAAGCCTGAGGGACAGTACAGAGGGAGAAGGAGAGGTTCAGAATGTGATGAAGTGGAGAGGCTACTGCCGGAGCAGAGATCTGTAGAAGTTTGGGTCCAATCCGTCAAGGCAGGATTTTGAGGGGTTGAGTAAGGTGAGGGCAAGAAAGATTTCCTGGCAAGAAACTGGAGGAAACTGAAAACCTTCATAAAGTTGAAATGGGGGAGGTATTGGGGTGGGGGTGACCAGGAGAGGGTAAACCACAAGTGGTGAAAAAATTACTGAAGTGAGCAGTCACTGAGGGAGGGTCAGAGACCAGTGAGCCATCCACCAGGCGGGCAGGGGTAGTAGACTGAACCAGGGGATCAAAGAGAGTGTATGGCCTGTCAGAATTTTAAGGGGGACTTAAGGTTAGAGTGGAGGCTAGATTTGAAAAGTAGTAAGCTTTTGCAGCACGGATGGCCTTCAGTGCAGGAATTCCTCAGTGACCTGTAGGATTAAAGGTCCAACATGGCATCGGAGGATTTACAGCAGGCCTAAGCTGCATCTTGTGATGTGCATAAATTGATAACTTCAACGGTAATCCAAGGATGGTGAGAACGTATAACCCTAGACTTCCTGAGGGGGGGCATAAGTGTTCCATGTGTGAATAAATATGCTGTTGAAGAGGGACAGGGCAGTATTAATGCTCAAGACAAAACAGACAGAAGACCAGTCAGAGGTAGCCAATTCATTTAGAAGGGACTTCGTATCAAGAGACCTGAATGACTGGTGTGATGCGATAACCATCTACTAGTTATGTACATATGGTTTTGATATAAATATATGTTTTAGACGTCTGCTTAGGAAACAGGCCAAGCAGCAAAGCATCATGGAACATGGGATTTGAACAGAGAGAAAAGAAGAGTTTGCCCTCTCCCTAACCCAGTGGATAAACTAATTAAAAGCTTCCTTTTGACACCTACCTGTCAAAGCCTGTGTTAGCTGCTGTAACAGGTTGTAAACCAGCCACTGCTTTGAACCTAGGAAACTAGCCATAAAAGACTGTATTTTTATGACATCAGGAGGTAATCCAACTCTGACAGTTATCTGTGAAATTCTCACAGCTAAGAGAGATGCTTTCAGGATGTTTTCTGAAGATCAAAGGGGTAATTCTGACCTCTAATAGAGCATGCTGCTCACTAATTAAAAGTGTATATATATATATGTATATATAGATATATATATATATTTTTTTTTTTAATCGGTATGTTTAGAAGTGTGCAGTGGCATGTAACTAATTCAGCATGCAGGAATGAGACTGACCTCACAGCCAGCATCACCACAGAGCTGTGACCTCACAAGCTGGGTGGAAACTCTTCTCCTGATATTTTCAAGTCGCTGAGGGAACACTGTACTCTTTCACACTGGACTCCTGAAAGAACACACTCTTGTTCCGACTTTGCAAGACTTAAGACACTTGTGTTCTGGACTCTTAAGAAGCACTTCTCTACCAAAATTAGGCGATTTCAGCACCACTATTTACCAACTGAAACTGGGGTAGGATCAGTTACTCAGTAAAAAGGTGTTTTGTTTTGTAATTTCCATTTTTTTTTTGAATGCATCATTAACGTTATATGTTCTGTGTTTTGTATTTTATTTACTATTTTTAATTTTAGTAAACTTCATTTTACTTAAAACCCTGCCTGGGTCATTTTCTCATTTTGAGTGTGAATGCTGGGACAGTGTTGATAACCCTGACATAACTTTTAAAGTGCTTATAGTGTGTCACCACATGCAGCAAGATAAGGAAATACCTAGGTCTCAACTGAGTCAAAAGGGGGCTTGTGAACTAGGTTGTGCCCCCTCTGGGTTAAGTATTGCACTGCTTTCCCCAAAGAGAGTGTGATATTTGGACCTGTTACCTGAGTATGCTACCGAAAAAGGGTTCACATCTGACCCCAGGACTCGAGACTGGTAGTTGCTCGGACCGAAAACAGACAGGAGGGTTTCCCTGTTTGTTTCCTGTTCACATATTGCGCTTCAAGGTTGGACACTGTGGAAGCAGAGGGCCTCACCCCCAGAGTGCGTTTGTGACAATTAGCACCAAATATATTTAGGAGGGTAGTGAATGGACTTCACATTACTGAAATAATAGGTCAGGCAGTGGTCACTGAAGGCATCCAGGAGAATGCCAGCTGCAATGATATAGTCAGCATAGGAAGAAAGCACCCTGTCCAGGAGGGAGGGAGTTTGGGAGTGATGAGTGTGCCAGGTGGGCTCATGTACCAGTTCCGAGGCTTAGAGCCTCCAATCTTGTGAAGTCGCCTGGAGGCAGGGGAAGTCAATTCATGTTGAAATCGTAGCAGGATGAACTCAAAGGAAGCAGCGTGGGAAAGAAGAGAAGAGAGGGCTTAGAAACATAGAAACATAGACTTTGATGGCAGATAAGGACTGCTTGGCCGACCTAGTCTGCCCATTTCCCTACAGGATAGACCAGGATCCTAGTTAACCAACAACCTATATCTTCCTACCCCCCACAAGAATTGCCTTATGTCTGTCCCACGCATTCTTGAATTCTCCCACAGTTTTAGACCCCACAACTTCCTCAGGAAGGCTGTTCCATGCATCCACTACCCTCTCTGTGAAATAATATTTCCTCACATTGCCCCTGAACAGCCCCCCCATCTTTAAATAGTGTCCCCTTGTTCTTGCACATTTTTTTTTCTGAAAGATGCTACCCTCTTGGACTTTGTTGATTCCACTGAGGTACTTAAAAGTTTCTATCATGTCCCCCTTCTTTCCTCAAGGGTATACATGTTAAGCTCCTTTAGTCTCTCCTCATACGGCTTCTCTGCAGACCCTGCACCATTTTAATTGCCCTCCTCTGGACTGCCTCTATCCTGTCTATGTCCTTGCGGAGATGGGGTCTCCAGAACTGGATGCAGTACTCCAGATGGGGTCTTACCAACTGTCTGTACAGAGGTATAACTTCCTGTTTTCTGCTGCTGATGCCACTCCCTATGCATCCCAGTATACCCCAGCCCTCCCTACTGCCTTCTCACATTGCTTACTAACCTTAAGGTCATCTGATAGGATTACCCCAGGTCCCTTTCCTTTTTGTTGTTGTTACTACCCCCATTGTGTATTCTTCCCCTGGGTTCTTGTTTCCCAGGTGCATTATTTTGCACTTCTTTGCATTGAATCCTAGCTGCCATACTTCTGACCATTCCTCCAACCTTGCCAAGTCCCTTCTCATCCTTTCCACGCCTCCTTATGTATCAACCCTGTTGCAGATCTTTGTGTCATCTGCAAAGAGGCATACTTTTCCTTCCAGTCCCTCTGCAATGTCACTTATGAAGACATTAAAAAGGATTGGACCCAATACTGAACCCTGCAGTACCCAACTAGTAACCCTCTTTCTTCAGAGTGGACTCCATTTACAATTACCTTCTGTGTCCTGTTGTCCAGCAATTTTACCCAGGGCTACCACCCTGGGACCCACTCCCAGGCTGGTTAATTTGACTATTAATCTTTTGTGTGGGACTGTGTCAAACGCCTTGCTTCTACCAGAAAGGAAGGTGAGATTTAGGAGAAACATAAACAACACCAACAAAGATACAGAGAGTGGAGGGGAGGGATAGCTTGGCAAGAAGGAGTTCATGAGATGAAAGGACTGATTCTTTAAATGTGATAGAGCAGGAAAGGTTCTGCTGTACGTATAAGGCAACACCACTACCACACTTACCACAGTCCTGATGAAAGAAGCAGTAGCCTGAGAGGGCCAAGTTGAAGTCAGGTACCTTGATGGACAGCCAGTATTCAGATATACACAGGAGACTTGGGGAGTGCCGAGATCCAAACTGGTGCTGGGGAGTGCTGAGAGATCCAAACTTTCAGGCGATCAAGTTTAGGGAGCAGGTCTCTAGCATTTAGGTGGAAAATGCTGAGGCCCTTGGGGAAGGTCAAAGGAGAGGATGAAGACAGAGGGCCCAGGTTGGGTTCAGTGTCCCTAGCAAGAAGGAGGAGTATAAGGAGGAGAAGAAGAAAAAAGGAATGAGCTTTCCGCCTCCTCAAACAAGAGGAGGAGGAGGTGGAGGGAAAAGGTTAGAGTGGAAATGAGAGAAGTGTACGGTGGAGAATTTCAAGGTTGAGGGGGGGAACAGAGGAGTCTAGGATGGATGGAGTTCAGTAGCCCATCTGCACAACAGGCGAGGATGGGGGAAGAAATGGAGTGAAGGTGTGAGACAGAAAGAGGGAGGAGTGTGGGGGAGGAAGGAAAGAGTGGGAGAGATGAAAGAAAGGAGAGGGACAGGTGTGGGCTATGGTAAGAGAGAGAGAGAGGGGGAAGAGGAGATGGGGCAAGAATAGTAGAGAGAGGAGAGTAAGGTAGATACTGTAGGTGGAGAGAAGAGCATAGTGATAGCTACAATTACAGTCATGTGCCTGAGCTTGGATGAGACAAAAGCAAGTAACTTGGCAGCGAATTTGAAGAGTGACTCTGGCCAAAAATGCTACATTGCAGAATTAGAATAAGCATGCTCCCAATAAAGCTCATAGCAAATATTAGGTTTCTATGTTACTTCATTTTAAAGTTATGAACTATTTTGTAACCCTGATTTCATTACCAGTTCAAAAAAAAAAACAAGTTACTCACCTGTAAGAGTAGTTCTAGGAGTGGCATATGTTGTTCATCCACACTCACTGGCATGTCCCTTCCACTTTAAGATCAACTGGAAGTCTTCAAACTGGCTCCTCCTACCCACCTGGGTGGTATATACCTTAGCTCCGCCCCATGATGCCAGATCTTAGCCTGCTGGAAGCCAGGTGTTAGCGCCCGCAGTCGGGAGGTTGAATCATAGATGAATGAACATATGCCACCCTAGAACTACTGTTACAGGTGAGTAAATACAGGTTACTCACCTGTAACAGGAGTTCTAGGAATGGTATATGTTGTTCATCCACACTGTCTGGCAGGTTCCTTGTCGCTTTAAATCTTGCGAAGGTCTTCAAGCTGGCTCCTCCACCCACCCGGTGGTAAACTTTAGCTCCGCCCCATGACGCCAGATCTAGCCTGCTGGAAGCCAGGTTGTGCGCCAAGCCGGGAGGTCAGGGTGGGTCGTGGGATGAAAAATATACCATTCCTAGAACTCCTGTTACAGGTGAGTAACCTGTATTTCTAGGGACATGGATATGTTGTTCATCCACACTGTCTGGCAGACTCCTAGCAGTTCTCTGGGAGGAGGGAGGCAAGGTGCACACCCCCTACTTAGGGAAAAGAGACTGGAGAACCGAGGCCCCAAAGCCAGCATCCCGGCGTGACTCAAGGTCGATGTGGTAGTGGATAATAAAGGCATATGCCGACTTCCAGGTAGCAGCCCTGCAGATATCCTGGATAGGAACATCCCTGGAAGCAGCTACCGATGCAGTGGTATGGCAGGTAGAATGAGCTCTTATCCCTCTGGGAGGCTTCATGCCCACCAACCTATAGCAGAGATCTATGCAGGAGGTGACCCACCTGTCTATCGTCCACCTGGCTGCAGGTCTGCCAGGTGCGGCTTCAGTGTAGGTGGCAAACAGCTGGCGAACCTCTCCCCGAAATTCAGCCGTCCGCTGCTTATAATAAGCCAGCGCTCTTCTAGGGTCCAAAGTAAGGGCCTATATTCGGCCTCCGAGGTGTGACTGGGGTAGGACACTGGCAGAGACAACACCTGGTTAAGGTGAAACTCCGACACCACCTTTGGAAGGAACTTCGGATGGGGGCGCAGGACAACCTTGTCCCTGTGGAAGACCAGGTAAGGAGACTCGATGGAAAGCGCCTGGAGCACTCCCATTCTTCTGGCTGACGTGATAGCCACCAAGAAGGCGGTCTTCCACGACAGGTGGGAAATATCACACCTGTGCATCGGTTCGAATGGCTTGCCCATGAGCTTGGCCAATACCAGCAGTAGATCCCACGGAGGTGGAGGTTCTCGCACCGGAGGGGAAATGTGATCAAGGCCTTTGAAAAAGCGCCAGACCACCTTCTCCTGCGCCACCGACTGCTTCCCGGCCCATGCCCGGTAAGCAGAGATAGCTGCCTGGTGCACCTTAAGGGTCGTCGACTGAAGCCCTTGCTGAGAAAGGGACCACAGGTAGTCCAGAATGCTTGCCAAGGGACAGGCGGAATGGTCCCAGCCCTTCCCCTGACACCAAATGGAAAATCTCTTCCATTTGAAGGCATAGCATTTCCTGGTCGACTCCTTACGGGACACCTCAACGACGTTGAGGACCTCGTCGGAAAGACCCAAGGCCTGGAACTGTAGCCGCTCAGGAACCAGGCCATCAGGTGCAGGGATTGAAGGTCCGGATGGAATACCTTCCCCTGGTTGACTGAGATCAGGTCCGGGAGCCTGGAGCTGAGACTGAGGAGATCTGGATACCAGAACTGGCGGGGCCAATCTGAGGCTACCAGAATAACCTGTGCCTTGTCCCGGCCTCGAGAAGGCATCCCCCTGCAGCAAGTCCTGCTGAGGGGGGGGTGGGTATGGAACAGTCTCAGCTTCGCATTCTCCCTGGAGGCAAACAGGTCCATCTGAGGCATGCCCCAGTGGGAGAACAGATCTTGTACTACCTCCGGCAGGAGAGACCACTCATGAGATGCAGCCCCTATCTGGCTTAGGGCATCGGCCAGGGTGTTGGAGGCTCCTGCCACATGAATGGCTAGGAGATCCGCCTCCAGGCTGCGCACGAGTGACCAAATGCGGACAGCTTCCCTGCACAGAGGCATGGAGTGCGTCCCGCCCTGGCGGTTTAGGTAGTACATGGTCGTGGTATTGTCCATCTGGACCTGAACCACTTGACCCTGTAGAAACCGAGCGAAGGCGGTGAGGGCTAGATGAACCGCTCGAATCTCCAGCAGGTTGATGTGGCATCGGGACTCCAGAGGGGACCAGAGGCCATGCGCTCTGTGCTCCCCCAGATGGGCACCCCAACCCATCAGAGATGCATCGGTCAACAGAGAGACCGTCGGCTTGGGGCGAACGAATGGGATGCCCTCCTGCAGATGTGCCGGAACGGTCCACCACTGGAGAGCGTTCCACATCTCCTGGGTCACTGTCACGGGCTGGTCCAACGGATTGCAGTGTTGTGACCACTGGCTGGCCAGTCCCCACTGAAGGGAATGCATGTACCAACTGGCCCAAGGGACCATGCTGGTGCAGGCCGCCATGAGGCCCAGGAGGCACAGGAAGTCCCGGACAGGGCACGACTGCCCAACCAGAAATGATTGGGCAAAGGAGGAAAGAACCTCAGCCCTGTCTGCAGGGAGCCGAGCTCTGGCTCGAAGAGAGTCAAGCTCTGCCCCGATGAAGAGTATCACCTGCTTTGGCACGAGTTCCGACTTGGCCTCGTTGATGAGGAGGCCAATCTGGGAGCAAACCTGGAGGGCCAGATCTCTGGACCGCTCCACCTCCACTCTGGAGCGGGCTGCAATCAGCCAGTCGTCTAGGTAGGGGTACACCCAGACCCTACGGCGCCACAGGAATGCTGTCACCACTGCCATGCATTTGGTGAAGACTCTGGGAGCTAGAGAGAGGCCGAAGGGCATGGCCTGGAACTCATAAAGGGATCCCTCCGCTCTGAAGTGGAGGACTCTCTGATGAGACGGATGGATAGGGACGTGAAAGAACGCGTCCTGGAGGTCCATGGAACTGAACCACACGTCTCTTTCCAAGGATGGGATTATCTGAGCCAGAGTGACCATCCTGAAGGTCCGAGACCTTAGGAACCTGTTCAGGTCGTGCAGGTCAAGGAGGATCTGCCTCCTTCCTGATCACCTCTTTTTCGAGGAGCAGGGCAATATCGGCTCAGCAAGCCGACAGCAAGGCTGCGGACCCCGTGGTCCCCCGAGGGGCGACGGCCCGAAAGGGTGGGGCCTGCTCGAACTCCAGAGGCAGGCCCTTTCCTACCACCTCCAACACCCAGTGGTCCGTTGTGATAGCGGAACAGGCGGAAAGGAAGTGGCGGAGCCGTCCCCCCACGGGGGGAACCCAGGGGGGAGTGACGAGCTTGAGAGCGGCACCCCTCAACCTGTCACTGGGCAGACTTGGAAGAGGGACCGGCCGAGGGACCTCCTGGGCCTTTACCTCCTTGCTTCCTGTTGGAGGAAGCCACGGGCTTGGGTTTGGGATGCCAAGCGCGAGCCTGCTGGCCCTGTTGCTGGTGCTGTTGGGCCGGTCATGCTGCAGGGGCTGAAGGACGAAAGGACTTATGCTGTTGTTGATGGTGGCCTTTGTCCCTCTGGGCGGAGGTGACAGAGTCCAGAGTGGCATTGGACTTTTCGATCCGCTGGAGGTGTCCCTCCACTCCAGGGCCGAAGAGGTCAGTCCCCAAGAAGGGGCGATCCGCCAACTTGTGCTGGGTATCCACCGTGAAGGTGGATATCCTCAGCCACGCCCTGCGACACATAGTCACCGCGGCCGCTACTGACCTGGCACAGGAATCACCTTTGTCCAGAGCAGTCTGAAGCTGCTGCCGCCACCGCCCTACCCTGGTCCCGGACCTGATGGACCGTGGTCTGCAGGTCGGCCGGGAGATGAGGGACGACCTCATCCAGGGAGCCCATGAGGGCGTGGGAGAAGTGTGCCATCAGCATGGCAGAGCTGGCCTGTCGGAGGCCGAGGGAGGATGCAGCGTACACCTTGCGCTCGGCAAAGTCCAGCTTTTTGGACTCTGTCGGGGGCTTATCCACGTCCCGAGCATTTCCGGAAAGCAAGAAGACGCTGTCGGTGACTAACCCCTCGGCAGAAGGGTGCTCCGAGAAACCAGGCAAAAAGCCGGTAGGGACCGCATACTTCCTGGCCATCCTGGCCGAGGGCACAGGACAGGAAGCAGGCCGCTGCCAAAGCTCCAAGGCTGGGCCGACAATGGCCTCAGCCACCGGAAAACCTCCGTGGGGAATCCCCTCAGTCCAATATCTCCATCAGGGGATACCTGGCCCGTGATCTGAAGGCTCGAGGCTGCATCCCGGTGGACTCGAGATGAGTCAAAGCAGACCCAAGAAGGACGATGGGCTATCGTCCAATAACTGGCCCCCGGAGGACTCCAGGTCGACCTGCCTGTAGAACAGGGAGGAATCGCCATCAGATTCCGAAGAGTCTGCGAAGAGCTGCCTCGGCCCTGAGCCACCCTCCACCTGCCAAGGACGGTCAGGAGTGAGGGTAACCAACAACCTGTGGGGCAGGCCGTGACCCGACCGAGAATCCTTGGTCAGTGCCCCAGACTTCGGTTGTGGAGGCAGAGGTTCCACCACAATCGGTGGAGCAGCTGGTTTGGCCGAGCAACGGCCCTGGAACGAGCAACTCGATTGAGCGAGCGGTTGCTTCGGTCGTTCAGGCGACAGCCACTTGATGGCCGTGGCTGAACGAGTCAGTTTAGTCCCGGACAACAGTAACTGCTGCCACATAAGCTCCTCGTAACGTCGACGTAATTTACATCGAAGCCTCTCCTCATCAGAGGAAGAGGATGAGGAGGAACGGTGTCGCCGCTTACTTCGCACCGAGACCGCCAATGTCCGCTGGGAACGGCTTGATCGAGATGAGTCCGAGACCGAGACCCTCGGGGACCGAGGACGGTCTGGGAAGGGGCGGGGACACCTTCCCTTGGGTCGGAACTTTATCCGGGGACTGCGGCCCCGAAGGGGCAGGCAGATCCTCGGTCTCCACCGGGGAAACCGGTGAAGGAGGGTTGTCGGCTTCACCAGTCGACAGCCCGTCCGACGGGTCGAGAAAAATCTCAACTGCATCAACGGGAGTCTCGGCCGGCTGGCCTGACGGGACACCGTGAAGCCAGCGGCCTGAGCCGCAACCTCGACCGAAGCTGACAGTCGGCTGTCCGTGGAAGGAGACCTCTCCCACTCCCACGAACGCCGACAATGGGACTTACCCTTCGACTCCTTCTTCTTGGCCGAGAAGAATGTCCGGAAGACTCCTCTGCCTTCGTGGAAAGGGACTGACAAAGCTCCTTGAACGAAGCCGTGTACAAGGAACTCAGACAGAGCGGGATAAATGCCACGGCCGAGGAGGAGGAAGATGCAGCCTGGGCCGCCTCCTCCTCAAGGGCGATCATCTGCTCGGGCTGCTCAGCCGAGCCAGCCGCTGTGGACACCGCCCAACGAGCCTCTTTGGATTTTACCAGTGGGTAACGCTTCTCGGGGTGCCTGAGCTTCAACCAGGCAGCACGGTCCTCCAGGACGGTGGCCGAAAAAGAACGGCACAACTTGCAGGCCTGCGGGTCGTGGTCTAGGCCTAGGCAGTAGACGCACGTGGAGTGCGGATCCATCCTGGACATTTTCTGCCGGCAAGGGCACCTCCGCAAGCCGGGAATCGATTTGTCCATCGCAGCCGTGAGGGATGATGAAGACCGAAGTTTAGAAAACTTCAAAACTAGTTTGGACGAACCGAAGAGTTAGGATCCAGTCTAAAACACAGAGCGCTAAGGAGGGAACCTGAGCTTCCAAGCGGTAAGGAAGATCTGGCGTCATGGGGCGAAGTCGAGAGTTTTATCACCCGGGTGGGTGGGAGGAGCCAGCTTGAAGACCTTCCGGCAAGATTTAAAGCGGCAAGGAACCTGCCAGACAGTGTGGATGAACAACATATCCATGTCCCTAGAACCTGTTTTTCTAGGAGCATGGATATGTTGTTCATCGACACTCATTGGCAGACTCGTAGCAGTTCTCCGGGAGGAGGGAGGCAACATGCAGACACCCCTACTTAGGGAACAGAGATTGGAGAACTGAGGCCCCAAAACCAGCATCTCGGTGTGACTCAAGGTCGATGTGGTAGTGGGTGACGAAGGTGTTTGCTGACTTCCAGGTAGCAGCCCAACAGATTTCCTGGATAGGGATGTCCCTGGAAGCAGCCACTGATGCAGCAGTATGATGGGTAGAATGAGCTGTTTTCCTCTGGGAGGCTCCTTGCCCGCCAACTCGTAGCACAGACCTATGCATGATGTGATCCATCTAGCAATAGTCCGTTTTGCTGCAGGTCTGCCAGAAGCGGCTTCAGCGTAGGTGACAAACAGCTGACGAACCTCTCCCCGAATTTCTGCCATCCTCTCCTTGTAACAGGAGAGAGCACATCAGGTCCAAAGTATGGAGCTTGTACTCAGCCTCTGAGGTGTAGTTAGGGTAGTAAACCAGCAGAGTTAACACCTGGTTAAGGTGAGCGTGACAACACCTTGGAAGGAATTTCGGGTGGGGCCCGTGAGACAACTTGTCCTGTGGAAGACAAATAGGGAGTCCACTGAAAGTGCTGGCACTCCCCTGTCCTTCTGGCAGACATGTTAGTCACCAGGAAGGCCATCTTCCACAAGTGTGACAACGCACACCTTTGCATTGGTTCGAATGGTTTGCCCATGAGCTTTGCCAGTACCAACAGAAGATCCCACTGAGGTGGAGGTTCACGCACCAAAGGGGGATATGTGATCCAGGCCTTTGAAAAAGCACCCGATCACTGTCTCCTGCACCGTCGGCTGACCAGCCTGCGCCCGATGACAAGCAGAGATGGCTACAGGTGCACCAAAGGTCGATGACCGCAGACCCCCTTTGGAGAGAGACCAAAGGTAGTCGAGAATGTTAGCCACTGGACAGGATAAAGGGTCCAGGCCCTTGCCCTGACACCAAATGGAAAATCGTGTCCATTCGAGGCATAACATTTCATGGTTGATTCCTTTCTGGATGCCTTCACGATGGTGTAGACATTTTCGGAAAGACCCAAAGCCTGGAACTCTAGCCGCTCAGGTACCAGGCTGTAAGGTGCAGGGATTGAAGGTCCAGATGGAATACCTTCCCCTGATGGAGTGATATCAGGTCCAGGTGTGCTGGAAGCCTCTCCGGGGCCTGCAGCTGAGGCTGAGATCTGGATACCAGAACTGGCGCAGCCAGTCTGGGGCTACCAGGATCACTTTGCCTTGTCCCTCCTCACCTTAAGGAGCACCTTGTGGATCAAGGGAAATGGAGGAAGGCTCAGAGGAGGCCTGAGGTCCATGGCCTCAAGAAGGCATCCCCCCTGCAGCAAGCCCTGCTGAGGGGGCATGAAACAGCCTCAGCTTGGTGTTTTCCCTGGAGGCAAACAGGTCCACCATTGGTCTGCCCCAGTGGGAGAACAGGCTGTAAGCTACATCTGGATGGAGAGACCACTCGTGGGATGTCTGGTCTAAGCAGCTGAGAGCATCTGCCAGATGGTTTGAGGCTCCTGCCACATGGATGACTAGGAGATCTGCCTCCAGTCGGCTCACGAGGGTCCAGATGCTGAGCACCTCCCTGCACAGCAGACGGGAGTGCATGCTGCCCTGATTGTTGAGGTAGTACGTGGTCATGGTATTGTCCACTTGGACTTGAACCACTTGACCCTGGAGCTGAGGAGCGCGAGCTGACAGTGCCAGTCTGACTGCTCTGAGCTCCAACAGGTTGATGTGGCATCAGCACTCCTTAGGGGTCCAAAGCCCATGGGCACTTTTGCCCCCAGAGTGGGCTCCCCAGCTCATGGGAGAGGCATCGGTCGTGAGGACGACCATCAGCTCGGGGCAGACAAATGGGATCCCTTGCTGCAACTGGTCTGGGGCGGTCCACCATTGGAGAGTGTTCCACATCTTCTAGGTTACAGTGATCAGCTGGTCAAAATGACCATGGCGCTGAGTCCACGGGGGGGGGAGGCCAGCTCCCATTGGAGGGGGCGAATGTGCAACCGGGCCCAATGGACCACTGAGGTGCATGCTGCCATGTAACCCAGAAGGCACATAAGGTCCCGGGCAAGGAGCAATTGCCCAACCAGAAGTGACTGGGCAAAGGAGGAAAAAACCTTTGCTCTGTCTGCTGGAAGCTGAGCTCTGGCTTGACAAGAGTCGAGCTCTGCCCCGATGAAGCCCATCACCTGAGAAGGCACGAGTTCCGACTTGGCCTCGTTGATCAGGAGACAGAGTTGGTGGCAGGTGTGGAAGGCCAGGTCCTGGACCTCTCCAATTCCTGCTGGGTGGAACCTGCTAGGAGCAAATCACTGAGGTAAGGATAAATCCCACCCCCGACACCTGAAATGGGTCGCCACTGCACTACCATTTGAAGACCCAAGGGGCCGATGACAGGCCGAACAGCATGGCTTGCAACTCGTAAAGTGTCCTAGGCCACAATAGGCGGAGGAACCATGCTAATGGGATTAACAGTTGGGATGTGAAAGAACGCGTCCCACAGATTCAGTGAACAGAACCACATGTTTCGCTCCAAGGATGGTATGATCTGGGACAGAGTGATCACTCGAAAGGTGCGTGACCTGATATACTGATTCAGGTCGTGCAGCTCTAGAATGAGGCGCCACCACCCCCATCTGCTTGGGCACCAGAAAGTACCTGGAAACAAAGTCTGGGTCTGCTGGAGGATCTGCCACTGCAGCTACTGCCTCGCTGAGGAGGAGCTAAGCAATGTTGTCTCGGAGAGCGACTGAGTCTGATCGGATACTCTTTCCTCCCGAAGGGTACGGGCTCAGCTTGGAGGGTACTGCTCGAGATTCAGAGGCAGTGGTTGACCCGACCACTTCAGAACCACCTGCCCAGTGACAGCGGACTGGGCGGAAAGGAAGTGGTGGAGCCAGCTCCCCATGGGAGGACCCAGAGCTGAGGTGATGCGAGAGGGGTTCACAGCCCCGGCCCCGTCACTGAGCAGGCTTGGAGGAGGAGGAGGAGGAAGCTCCAGGACCTGAATCTCGGCCTCCTTTACGGGTCTGGGAGGGCCTGGGCTTGGGCTGAGGGTGCCAAGCTTGAGCCTGCTGCTGTTGCTGGTGCTGCTGTCCACCTTGAAAGGAGGACTGCTGAGCCACAAGGGAAGAATGCCGAAAAGGCTTCTTCTTTTTCTTCTGCTGGTTCTTGCCCAAAAACCCTTGGCAGAAGTAGCGTCCAGGGTGGCACTTGACTGCTCAATGCATTGAAGGTGACCAGCCACTCCTGGGCCTAACAGGTCAGTCCCTAGGAAGGGCATGTCAGCTAGGTTGTGCTGGGTATCTGCGGGAAGGAGGAGAGCCTCAGCCAAGCCCTGCGGCGAGGCAACTCGGCAGCCATGGAATGGGCACAATAATCCCCAATGTCCAGGGCCGTCTGAAGCTGCTGTTTGGCAACAGCTCAGCCTGATCCCGGACCTGCCTGACTGTGGTCTGCATATCCGCGGGGAGATGTGGGAGGACTTCATCCAGAGACCCTAGAAGGGCATGAGAGAAGTATGCCATGATGACGGCGGACTTGCCTGACGAGGCCCATGGAGGAAGCTGCACAGACCTTCCTGGCTGAATGGTCCAAAAGCTTGGACTCTTTATCAGGAGGTCGATCAGTGTCAACAGAACTGCCAGTCACGCCTGAACACAGAGGCGGTCACCAGGCTCTCGGCCGAAGGGTGCTCTGTAACCCCATAAGGGACCCCATTGGCACCGCATACTTGTGGGCCATGCGGGCAGCAGGAGCTGGACAAGAGGCAGGCGCTGCCAGAGTTCTAAGGCGGGTCAACAACAGCCTCGGCCACAGGAAGAACCTCGTCAAGGTATCCCTCTCAAGGATGTCCGTAAAGGGTACTCCGACTTTTCTGGATTGGCTCCAGGGGCATCCCTGTGGACTCAGAGATGAGGTGAAGAATGCCCTGAAAACATGAGGACCTTCCTCCGTCTCTATGCCAATCGCTGATTCATCATCTCCAGGATGAGAATGCAGGCTGGTGACGTTCGAATCTGAGGAATCTGGATATAATGGGAGACCATGACCGACAAGCGCCGGGAAGCCGGTGTCAGCCTATCTTCCTTAGAAGCCCCTCCACAGGCTGCTTGGGCGGTGGTTCTACCACGATCGGTGGAGAGACCATTTTGGGCTGAACTGAAGGTTTTACTGGCTCCGTGGGCTGGGGAACCAACTTAATCGACTCCGAAGGAGTTGGCTTCGGCCTAGGAGGCGAAAGTCAGGTAATGGCCAGTGTGGAAGCCGAAGTTGGCTTGTGCCCAATCAGAATCAGCTGTTGCCACATGAGGTCCTCATAGCGCCGATGGAGCTTCCACTGGAGCCTCTCCTCATCCGAGGAGAAAGAGGACGATCAATGGCGTTGCTGCTTTTTAGAGCGTTTATGGCTCTTCCTCGGCCTTTCAGTCGAGTGGGTCCGAGACCTCGATCGAGATCAGAGAAGCCAACTCGGTCAATCAGGAGACACCGGTGGGACCGGTGATTTCCCAGGGTCGGGGACCACTTCCTCGATGGGAGTCCCAGCAGGCTGGGTCTTGTCATCTGGGAAGACCAAATTAGGAGTCTGATCAAGGGACTCGTTGACCGGAGTCGGCGATAAAGGATCGATCGGGTCGATGACGATCTCTACATCATCAACTGACAGTTCGGCTGACTAACCGGAAGGCAAAGCCAAAAAAGCCAGCGGCCAAAGAAGCAATCTCGACTAAAGTCGAGACCACATGTTCCTGGGACCAAGATCTCTCCCGCTCCCAAGAATGTCTCTGTCAAGATGAAGACGATACCGGATCCTTCTCCTGCTTATGGGATCGAGAGGAGTGCATGCCCACAGGCGCCTCTCCCTTGGTCGGGAGAGACTGGAACAACTCTCAGAAGGAACCTGAGAAGTTGGAGCCCAGGTTGAGCGGAACAAAGAAGCTCCGAGTAGTCTCTGCAGCTCGAGCCACTTCCTCCTCGAACACTTGCATGTCTTTCAATTGCTCGGCGGATCCCACAGCCGTGGAAACCACCCACTCAGCCTCCTTGGATTTCACTGGAGGGTTCCACTTCTCCGGCCTCCTCAGCTTCAAGCGTGCAAGATGGTCATCGAGGAGATGTTAGGATGAAAGGCGAGACACATATCGCATTTCGAGGTGTCATGGTCGACACCCGAGGCAATACACGCCGCGCAGTGTGGGGATCAGTGTGACATTTTCTGGCGCAACAGCACCAACAAAACTGGGAAGACTTGTCTTCCATAATTGAAGTTAAACTCATGGTCGATAACGCGAGCAGGAGCAGAATCTTGGATTAACCAAAGGTTTTAGAGCCAGAGCCTACAAAATGCGTGAGCATGAGGGAGGCAACCTGAATCTTCCAGCAGAAAGGAAGGTCTGGCCTTTCCAGCTTGCTCACTCTGAAGACCTTCCCCAGAACCCTCCGCCACTCCCACCTCCCATTGTTGAACCTTCCCAAAGTCCACCTTGCTATTGGCAGGTGGTCATGGAATACTCTACCACGTAGTTTACTCTCATGTATGTCTCTTCTGCTGTTTAAGATATGTAGTGGTATTTGCACTTAACCCCCTCCAGTTTTCTCAGTGTACCCTCCTCCCTCACCTGCCCTCTTTGGCTGTCCATTCTCACCCCAAACCCCTTCTCTTACCCTTGACCTCCCTCCAACTCTCCCATGCCCCCTCTAGCTTTCCAGTCTTCCCAAACCCCTTCCCTCTCCCGGTTCTCTCTCCTTCCACTGTTATATTTTATAAATCTCTCTCTTTCCACTCTTATACTTTGTAAATATGTAATATATTGTACTATGTAGTTGTATTGTACAGTAGTTTCTACTGGATTAGCTCTCCTGTTTCAGTACAATGGTCTCAAACCCCACCAATAGACTATCGATGCAAGCCAAATCTAAGGATTATCGAAGCAGGACCCCTCCGGACCAGTGCTGGAATCATCATCCAGCAACAGAGGGAACTGCCTTTTTGCTCAAAGTAAACTTTTGTGTTATTTACTGTATACATACTGTCTCTTACCTCAGATTGTACTCGTTTCTCCTTATGTTTTATCTCCTGTATCCTAAAATACAGTGTACCAACTCAAGGATGTGTCTTTATTCCTCGGGTAGCCCTGAAAAAGGGACATGTCTGTCTCATTGGGCCTACCCAGTTATCAACATTCAAATAAACAAATAACTCCCTAACAAGGTCACCTTGCCCCGAACTTCCCTTACCAGCAATTGTACAATTGTTTGCTTGGGTTATATTCTCCTTGTCCTGCCTGTTACGTCTGCCATACTTGTTTATATTGTTCTACTGCCGTGTTTTCTCTTTTTTACGTGTACATTTTGCTTAGCCCTGCTTATGTATCAGTTAATTGAGTAACTGCTGTACTAAAGAAGGACTATGGTAAAATTACTGCCATTAATAAATTCAGAATATGGATCAACATAGCCTAATAAGCCTCATGCCAAAACTGAGATCTCTAAATTACTTTTTTAAAGTTACACATCATTTTACAACCGTAAATTCACTGCTTTTTCAAAAGGCCAGGCTCAGTGAAGAGCTGCTGTATTTCATCTCCTGAACTCACAGTCCAGTCCTCCTGTCAGTAAGCTTATAGGACCTGTTTCTCCAAAGTTTGAAGATTATGTGTAATGGTTTTCACCAGAAGAACAGGCAGAACCATTCAATAAACACTGCTGTAAAACTATGTGTGTTTCAGGTTTTGCAACAAAGCTGGCAAATTTGTATATATTATTTGTTTCATTTTGGTGTTTTTTGTTGGGGTCCTTTTCTCCAGGGTTGCTGTGTACTGAGTCATAGCACACTGCCATGTGATTTGTAGACTGCATATCTCTGATGTAGTGAAAAGATGTGATCATTTACACAGGTCATTCAGTTGAGGTGATTTCTCAAGATGGCCCTTTAAAACAATTATTCCATCACCCTGTAAATGTGGGTGGGAGAGGTAATGCTGTTTTGAAACCTTACTTTGAGTTTCTATGCAGTAGTCAGCTCAATGTTCATTCAGTCAATCAATCACACAATCACTATTTTATCCATCATCAAAGTATGAATGAATGGGATACTCAGCTGAGCAGAGCTCATTTTCCGTTTTCTCCCTGGCAGGCTATTACCTGACCTGCATTCAGGCTCACCATGCTTGTACATTATTCTGACAGTAGCAGTGAGTCCCAACCTTCAACTGCCCCGAGATGAAAGAGTTAACTTTCCATGCCAGGCATGGAACGCTGAGCTTGAGCTCGGGTTGAGACTCTATCTGTTGCTGTTTGAACTCAAACCATCAGATCTTTACGAGCAAATCACCATAGCCCTGTGTGGAAGCTGTAAATCTCACTAGCCAACTGGCTACTAAACATAAAACACATTTTTGGTCCCAAAACAAAGACTCAAGTCAGGAGACCCAAAAATGAAAACACAACAACAAATCCCCCAAGAAAAGGGTGAACAACAAAGGTGGGCATCTACTGAGTGCCAACATTGCTGACTGCCCACCCACATCCCAAAAACAGAGGTTCTGAGAGGGGCAGGTGGTGGGGAGGTCAGAATACAGCAAGACTCCATTAGAAGAAACAACTTACTAAGGTGAGTAATTTTTCAAACAACATGAAGTCTTGCTATATTCTGACAGCAGCAGACTACTGCTGTGCCTCCATGGAGGAGGGACAGAACCCATTTAGGAAATAGGCTCTGAAGCATAGCTGAAGAAACCCGAGCATCACTCCTAGCCTGAATATCCAAGAGTAATGCTTGGTCAAAGTGTGAACTGTTTTCCAGGTAGCTGCTTGATATCTCTAAGATAGAATATCCCTGGCAGCAGCCAGGAAGCAGCTGTACCTCTGGTAGAGGAGCCCTTAGGCCTGAGGGTGAAACCTTACCCAGTTTTCACAACAAAATTGATACAAGAGACAATCCACCTGGCAATGGATCTTTTAGTGGCAGGTTTCCTTTACCAACCTCACCATAAGTGAGGAACAGTTGAGGGAGTCAAACCTGTGACCCTTGGTATGTCTAAGTAGTAGCTAAGGGCTCTTTTCACATCTAATTGTGGAGCCTCCTCTCCAGAGGAGGAATGGTCAGTGAAGTACACAGGAAGAGATAGATTGATTAAGGTGGAAATCTGAAACCACCTTAGGCAAAGTTCCTGTTAGTCCTGAGGACCACCTTATTCTCTATGAAAGGAGTTAAAATCAGGCTCCACTGACAAAGCTTGTAACTCACTCTGCGTGCCTGGCAGGTGATGGCTACCAGAAACACAGTTTTCCAAGTCAAGTATTTAAGCCTGCTGAAGACAAAGGCTCAAAAGGGGGGTTGCATAAGCTGAGTAATGCAAACATTAAGGTCCCAAGCAGGGCAGGGTCCCTGAAAGGAGGGTTGGTGTGAAGCAATCCCTTGAAAAACTTGGAGAATACAGGATGAGCTGAAAGAAAAGAGGGCTTACTTGCTGAGATAAAAGCAGAGACAGCTGCCAGATGCACCTTCAGTGTAGCTGGTCTAAGCCGTAAGCTATTTAAATGGACCATATAATCAAGGACTGTGGGCAGATCAGCAGACTCTGGGGAAGTATTCTTTCCAGAGCACCATATGGAAAATCTTTTCCACTTGGAATTATAGGTAGGCCTGGTGGAAGGTTTCCTAGAAGCCTTCAGAATGTCCATTACTTGGGAGAGGTGTAAATCAGCAAACCTCTAACTCTTCAAGTGCCAGGCCTTGAGATTGAGAGATTTGAGATTCGGTGTCAAACCCTCCCTGAGCACAGGTTAACAGGTTGTGATTCCTGGGAAGACACAGGGGAAGATGGACTGCTGGGACAGAAGGAGTGGATACCAAGGCTGTCTGGCCCAGTCTGGAGCAATCAGGATCATCTTGCAGGGTTGAGATCTGATTTTGACTCAAGCACTTTGAACAGGAGAGGGAAGGGGGAAAGGCATACAGGGAACTCCCTTACCAACTGAGAACTCAAGGCATCCAGGGGGACTGAGCCCAACACTGGGGGCCTGCAGCAAAAAAGGGGAAGTTGGTGATTGTCTGGGGCTGCAAAAAGATCTATCTGTGGGGTGCCCCATCTGGAGAATATCACCTCCAAGACCAAGGGATCCAGTGACCATTCGTGATGGCCCTGAGATATCCTGCTGAGAGCATCTGCCAGGACATTGTCCTTGCCTGGGAGGTGTACTGCTGTGAGGGAGGTGTTCAGGGAATAAGCCAGGGACCACAACTTCATTACTTCTGTGCACAAGGCCGTAGACCGAGTGCCTCCTTGCGTGTTGATGTACCACATTGTGGTAGTATTGTCTGTTCTGATCTGAATAACTTTGTTCTGAACAGACTAGGAAAAAACTTGAAGTGCTAGAAATACTGCTGTGAGCTCCAACAGATTGATGTGGAGCAGAGACTCCTGAGGGGACCACAACCCCTGGGTGGTCAGGTCGCCCAAGTGAGTCCCCCACCCCAAGAGGGAGGCATCTGTAGTAAGGATTAAGGAGTGGGACTGAGAGACAAAGGGGACTCCTTGTCTCAGATTGCTCTGATTCTGCCACCACTGTAGGGCCTGGATCAGGGTTTGAGTTACTGGGATCAATTTGGTCAGAGGGTCCTTCCTTTGAGACTAGAAGGCTCTCAAATGGAACTGAACATCCCTCATCTGAAATCTTGCTCCCTGCACCCTGCTGTGGAAGCAGCCATGTGCCCCAGGAGCTGTAGAAAATGCCTTGCTGGTCAAGATACCTGCAGGGTGAATGAGGAGGCCAGAGAGATAAGGGTCCTTGCCCTGTCCAGTGGAAGGAAAGCTCTGGCCTTTTCTGTGTCTAGCTCTGCACCTATGAAGGTGAGGAGCTGGACAGGCTCTAGAACTGACTTTGAAAGATTCAAGAGGAAACCTAACGAGGTGAGCATTTGCTAAGTTATCTGTAAATGTGATTTGACTTGGTGTGGGGACTGGCCTACTATAAGTCAGTCGTCCAGGTAAGGGAAGATGGCAATCCTTTGCCTTCTTAGAGAAGCAACTACTACTGCCGAGCATTTTGGTGGAACACCCTTGGAGCAGAGGTTAGTCCCAAGGGCATTGCTTTCTGAACTGGTAATGGCCTGAGGGCAGCTCAACCTGAGGTACTTTCGATGGGAGCTTCTGATGAGAATATGGAAGTAGGCATCCTTGAGGTCCAGGGATACTAGCCAGTCCCCTGGCCTTAGAGAGGGTAAAATTATTCCCAGTGTCACCATTTTGAATTTTGGTTTTAACAGGTGCTTTGTTTAAGCATCTGAGATCCAGGATGGGCCGCCATTGTCCTGTCTTTTTTGGGGTAAGGAAGTACCTGGAGTACAACCCTTTGCCCTGGTGTAGGGGTGGAACCCTTTCCACAGCTCTGAGAGCTAGGAGGGAAGAGACCTCTGCATCTAGGGCAAGTGCCTCCGAGGGGTTTGCAGGTGGAAAGGATCTGGTTTTCAGCTTTGGAAATCTTTTGAATCTGAGAACCAGTCCCTGGCTTACTACTTCCAGGACCCACTTGTCTGATGTTAGAGACTTCCAGTCCTGGAGAAAGTAAGCCAGCCTGCCCCCTACAGGTGGAGAATCTGCCCTGGCAAACCCATCAGGGTGCCTGTTTGGCAGGGGGTTTTGGCTGAGGGGTGGAAGCAGGTCTGCTGGTACCCCTTCTGCCTCTCCCTCTAAAGAACCCCCTCTGAGCATGTGCAGAAGAGGAGGCCTGGGCTTGGTAGAAAGGCCTGTGAAAAGGCCTGCCCCTGCCCCTGGGAAGCTGCCTCTCAGGAGTGGCCTGCCTTTCCTTGGCCTGGGCACTCCTGTAGGTGGTCCTATCCTCATCCATTTTCTTCATGTAATTCTCTGTTTGCTCCCCAAACAAAGAATTACCAACAGCAGGAAAATCCATGGCCTTAGCCTGGGTATCCTGTGACAGGCTAGTACATTTGAGCCAAGCCATTCTGCGAACTGCCACAGATGTAGCCATGACTCTTGATGACACATCATTTGAGTCCACTGCAGCATGGAACTGCACCTTGGATGCCTCAATACCATCAGCAGCTACCTGCTCCAGCTCCTTGGCAAGCTGGCCAGGGACCTGTTTTGCTAAAGCTATGACAGTGTCCCATCTGGATTTCTGATATCTAGCAACGTAAGCCATATAATTTGCCTGCCTGAGTCCCAAGGATGCTGCCATATACTGTTTCTTTGCCATGGCATCAGTCCTCCTGGAATCCTTGTCTGGGGGGTGTGAAGCCAAGGGAATATTTGCCTTGTCACAAGCTGCAGCCTGCACTACCCCAACATGGCTGCATTGTTGTGTAATGAACTCCGTATCAGAGCCTGACAATGCATACCTCTTGTCCATTCTCTTATCCACAGCAGGTATAGCGTTAGGAGTCTTTAAAATTTTAAATGTCTGTTTCCCAAAAGATTTATGCAAGGGAATAGACAGCCTCCTAGACTCTGTGATATCCATCATTTCCAGAAAGTCAGGCTCCTCTTGGTCATCCACAGCTTCTTCCATAGGAAGCTGGAGGGTTTCGGCCACTTTTTTATAAAACATGAAATGAGAAGGGGACTCAGAAAGCCTAGGAGGAGACACTCCTGAAGGTCTGTCTGGGAGATGTCCGGGTCAATGGGCACATCCAGACTTTCAAATCCATATCCTCCTCATTCTCTCCCCTCCTCCGGTTCATAATACCTCTAAATCATAATCTTGAACCGTGGAACCGACCAAACCGAGCGCCTCCTTGATGGTGCCGGTTCGGTCGGAACTGGGAAAGCGATTGGACAATTTTTGATCGCTTTATTATTTCTTCAGTGGTTGGAGAGGAAAGTTTTGGCTCCACACCAGCTGATTTTCTAGTTCTCTTTGTTGAACCGACTTCAGAGTCGAATCTCCTTGCCCAAGAAGTCTCTGGTCAGAGGGTTAATTCCTTCTGGTTCGTTTGAACCGAACTGGCTGCCATCCGTTCAGTGGACTTTTTGGCCTCCCTTTCCCCAAGCCTACCAACTCTCTTTTCTAGGGTAGCTGCAGGAAAATTTTTACAAATCTGGCAGTCTGCATTGAGGTGGTCAAACCCCAGACAATAAACACAGGTGGTATGGGGGTCAGCCTTGTCAAAGACTTCCCCACACACACTACAGTGTTGAAACCCAGTGGGCCCGGGTTTTCTTTTGGGTTTCTCAGACATTGTGACAGTCCTAACCAAACTTACCCTTTTAATGGCAATCCGCCAGGCAAGACCCTCATATCAGTTCCTGACTGTGTCACGGGTCGTGGAAAAAAACGTAATAAAATCCGTTTTTTTTAGAACCAATAAGTACCGGTAACCACACTCTAAAAGTACAATTTAGATTTTTTAAATAACTTGATCGGTTCAAACCGAACCAATAAACCATTTACAAGTTCCACACAGAATAAAATTAATATATAACCTATCTAGTACTCACGAATACCACAGACAGAGACTGAACCGACAGGTTGCGGTTTAAATTCAGTCGAAAACTGAGAAAAACGGTACTTTAACCGACAAATTGAACCGAGCAGAAGGAGAAATCTCCGGAGCGACTGTTCAATGAGGCGGAGTAAAGAATCTGATGGTTTGAGTTCAAACAGCAACAGACAGAGTCTCAACCGAGCTCGAGCTCAGCGTTCCATGCCTGGCATGGAAAGTTAACTCTTTCATCTCCGGGGCAGTTCAAAGGTTGGGACTCACTACTACTGTCAGAATACAGCAAGACTTCATGTTGTTTGAAACTTGAGCTAATATTTAGCAATGAGGAAAATAATGTTCCTGACAACAGCACTGATGTTCTGACAGCCACAGTGTGTACTGAGTCAGAGCTGTCATTTTCAGTAACAGTGGTGGGAACAAGCAGGCTCCGCATACTCAGTGAAAAAGAGCTGAACACAATCGAAGACTCCAATAACAAGCAAAATACAAAGCGTTCCACTACATTGGAAATTAAAGTTTTTAATGATTGGGCTGCAGCCAGGCAAATACAGTTAGATTTTAAAACGGCTTCTCCCGAAGCACTAAATGACACATTCTGCAAGTTCTATGTGGAAGTCTGGAACACTGACAGTAAAGAATATGCCCTCAGCAGTTTCTGTAGCCTAAGGGCCACTGTAAACAGACAGCTAAACTGTACAGCAATAGGCAGAAAAATAAATATTATCACAGAGCAAGCCTTCACATCAAGCAATGTCTTTGTTGCTGTAATGAAAAAACACCGGAGAGTGCAAAAAGACTGTTCTAAGCATCATCCTCCTATTAGGAAAGTGGACTTAACCAAACTCAGTAACTCTCCAGTGTTGTCCCCGAATACCGCACATGGCCTTGTTCGCAAAGTGTAGCTGGACATCCAGCTGTACATGGCCAGGCACGGCACAGAAAGATTACGACTTTTTGAAGCCTGACAGCTTTCAGTTTCACAGGAGTGAAACAGGAAATGAGTTTGCCACTCTCAGTTTTAACGAACATACCAAAAACCACAATGATCCAAGAGAACTCAATAAAGAATCGTGTCATGGCTTCATTTACGCTAATCCAGGATACCCGTCTTGCCCAGTGCAAAGTTTAAAGAAATATATACAAAAACTACCTGCAGATGCAAAATCCCTGTACTGCCACCCTCGTAAGCTCCCACAGGATTTCCTAGATACCCAGGACACATGGTACACTCGTGAGCCGATGGGGTTAAACTTTCTTTCAACCATGATGACTTGGCTCAGTAAGGAAGCTCAGCTTTCCCAAGTATACACAAATCATTTGGTTCGTGCTACCGCGGTCCATTTATTATCTGAAGCTGGCTGCGAGGACCGTGAAATTGTCAGTGACTTGCCACCGAAATGAAGCCAGCCGCAGATTGTACTGGTCTGCAAATTGTTCTGACCGCAGAAAATGGAGCAACATTTTGGGACAGAATGAAGAAACCCTGGAGCCAGACATAATAAAGAAACGGAGATTACTGCTGCCAAAACCAGAAAATCAAGAATCCAGATGTCCAAAGCCGTGCAGTCAGCTCCGTGGCAAGAACTGAAAAACTCACTGAGTGACGATTGGGATTCATGTTGTGGTGCAACGCAGTGCAGTCAGCTCAGTCAGCCATGCAGTCAACTCAGTAAGCTAAATCGCAACAACCGATAAACTTTCTGAGTGGCACTTTCAGTTTTAATGATCCTGTTAATTTCAGTGGGACAGTTAATTTTATCAACATGACTAAATGAGCAAATTATCATTGGTAATTATGTTTATTAAAAAAGTTATGGATGTAACATGGCTTAGCATGTCAATTTCAAAACTGTCAATTTCAAAGTACAAGTCAGTTACATTTTCAAGGTTCAACATTAGCATGTCAATTTCAAAGCTGTCAATTTTAAAGTACAAGTCAGTTACACTTTCAAGGTTCATCGTTTTAAAAACATTGAAGTAATTTCTTATTAAACAAACTCTGGCCAGAGCCAGTAGGGCTGCAGGAGAGGAATCTGGGTTTAAAATATTGAAAATTATATTTTTTTTAAATATTGTTACACCACATTTTCAACACAGCCTTGTGATGAACCTGCATCATAAAGAAGGGCAGAGAAAATCTGAACTCCTGGCATAAAGGTGATGTTTTGCAGAGACTGTAAAATCAGATTTTGGGCTGTAAACACACATACTGGGCAGGAGTTGAATAATGACAACTGTCACATTCATGAGTCACTGTTTTGAAATGGCTATGTTGAAATGTTGTGGTAAAAATATTGAATATTACAAAAGTTATGAGCACATATTTGCAAAATTCAGCATAGCTTCATAAATTAATAGGTGAACATACTAGAATCATAGAATACAAGAAAGTATAATACCACCCCATATTACATTTATTCAAAGCCATGGAATACATTGCTAGTTTTTTTTTTTGGCATTGAAAAAGTTTAACTTGGCCCATGGGGAGGAACTTTGGAAACAGTTTGACTTACTCAAGCCCTAAATATCATGATATCAGGGGCAGAAAATGGGCCAGGGTGCATTCAGGTGAAAGTGAGGATGAGGTAAAGAAAACGTATTGTGGTACTGTACTCTACAAAGACCCTGCTGAAAGCATGGAGCGTGGCATAGATGCTAAATTCTTTGGTGCGGTCTTATAGTGAAGCAAATTGGTGTCAGTGTTCTTTTTTGAGTGGGTGATTGTGAAAAATGTCAGATAGTTGTCAATTCCAACCCACCTTTTTTCTTCTTTGATGACAAAATTGCTGTGTTAAGAAAACGGGCTATGTAGATCATTATGATCCATCATATTTTCAATAACCCCAACTTTTTACACCCTGTGGGTCACTGTCCCACATAGGAAAACTGATCTTCTCACTCTTCTCTGAGTGCAAACCAAGCCCCCTTTTTGTGCTGATGAATCCCCCCCACCACCATCTGCCACTTACTTAGTGGCAGTGAATTTATGTAGCATTTTTTAGTTCTGCATATTTATGCAGTCCCATCCAGTAAAATGCCAGCTGACACCTTTTATAAGCTTCCCGCCATCAGTTTCTTCATATTTCCTGCAGCAGTAAAGAGAATGCATTCAGTACTAAAAAGAAAAATAAATGTGCTGGTTAGCTTTCTGTTTGGATAACTTTGTTAAGGGGAAGCTGCATTTTCAAAACAGGAATACCTGGAAGGGTCTAACAGATAATATCCACATTTATGTTTACTAGTAGTTATAACTGTCCTCTCCATGTGGAGCAAAGCAAAAACCTAGAGTGGCAGAACAAGTAATATGGTGCTCAGCAATGAAAAAACTGAAACAAGTAGAAGGATGAGGAGTACCTACATGTGCAGAAAGCACTAGGATCACAAATATATTACAGTGCTTCGTTTAAACTTTTAAACAGGCGCTAAAGACTTATATATGGAACCGAGCATACCCGTATTATTTTTATTTATTTATTTGTTTATTTATTGAAATAGTTTCACCAGGAAAGGCACACTGAGCAACAAGATGCTCGTCTCCCGGTGCGACCTGGGGGGAGGGGGTACAAGGGGTTGGATAACACGAGGTTATCAACTGAGCAAATAACAGAGGCAAGTAGCATATGGATACAATTGCATTAAACGACAAGCAACAACACATGGAGTACATTGGATATTGTATGGAGCATATAACAATTACTTGACATATAGCAGCAATACAAGGGAAAATTTAGCACACAGTAATATGCAGGTATAAGCA
The DNA here is from genome assembly GCA_016271365.2 of Neoceratodus forsteri. Classification (NCBI taxonomy): domain Eukaryota; kingdom Metazoa; phylum Chordata; order Ceratodontiformes; family Ceratodontidae; genus Neoceratodus; species Neoceratodus forsteri. Next base: position 303,883,769 of record CM057459.1, on the reverse strand, counting down.
ATCGGAGACATAGAACACATGATGGTGCAGGACAAAAAGGCACAGGACAAAAGTGCATAGGTTGGGGCTATATGTCAGGATTTATAGCAAAGCTAAGGCTGCTGGTTGGGCAGTGGGGAAGGGAGCAATTGGCGCATGGCCGAGTCAAGTGCAGGAGCAATTAGTGGTGACTAACTTAGCTAAGGCGGTAGAAAGAGAGTGGGCAGAGGAGTGCTGAATTGGAGGTGGGAGATCTTTCCATAGCTTGGGTAACCGGTGTGAGAAGGCGGCTTGCCCGGCAGTAGTCTTCCGCCTAGGGACTGATAGTTGACGGTAGTCGCAGGATCTAAGATAATGGGCGGGGGAGGGGGCAGCTAAGAGCACAGAGGAGAGGTAGGAAGGGATGGTGCCAAGCCATAGTTTAGATACATATTTAACGCAGTGTGAAATGCGGCTGTTTCCGAGGGATGGTAGTGCCAGGGAACGGTAGAGGTCGCAGTGGTGGGTAAGGGGTGAGGCATAGAGAGTAAAGTGGCAGAAGGCATTAAAAAGTGTGTCCAGCTTAGATAGGGTGGACTTAGGGGCTGCACCGTAAACACTGTCACAGTAATCAAAGGAGGGAAGTATCATCTTCTGGACCAGTTCACGTCGGACGGGGGGAGGGAGGCTACTGCGGTTCCTATATATGCACCGAGCATGGGGTGTAGTTTTTTTTGAAATAGCATCAATGTGGTCTGAGAAGGAAAGAAGGCAGTCGAGCCATACCCCCAAGTAGCGGAATGAGGAGACATCTTCGAGTTCTTGACTGTCCAGGGTGTGGAAATAGGGAAGGGTTGGGAGTCTGGATAGGCATTGTCATGTGCCAAAAGTCATCGTGGCAGTTTTTTTTAACATTTAGGGAGAGCTGGTGAGAGCCAAACCATTGCTGTACTTTGTTGAAGTCGGCATGGAGGTTAGCTTCTACCACTTCAGGGTCGGAGCCTGAGGAGAAGAGTACAGTGTCATCTGCATACATGTGGATTGAGGTAGTAGAGCAGATGAGCGGTAAGTCGTTTAGGAAAACAGAGAACAGTATGGGTCCCAGAACTGACCCCTGGGGGACACTGGTAGTTAAGGGAAGGGGGGAGGAGATAGCATTTGCGACTCTGACGGACTGTGTTCTGACAGAGAGTAAGATCTGAACCAGTTGGTGGCAGCAACAGAGAGGCCTGATTCAGCGAGACAAGAGAGCAGTATGGGGTGGGAGACGGTGTTGAAGGCTTTCGCAAGGTCGACGAGGCAGCTGAGGTGATCAGCCCACTGTCCATACCAGTCAGGATGGAGCCGGTAAGCCTTATCAGGGAGGATGCAGTGGAGTATCCCTTTCTGAAACCTGACTGGTAAGGTGTGAAGAAATTAGTCAGTGAGGAAGGAAGTTAAGTTGGGTGAGCACAAGGTGCTCTTGTAGTTTTGTTAGTACTGGGAGGAGGGAAACAGGGTGGTAGTTGGAGGGGGAGGTGGGTGTACATCCTTTTGGGAGGGGGATGACAGTGGCGTGCTTCCATGCTTGGGGACGGCAGCGATGGCAAAGGATTGGTTTAAGAGTTTGGCAAGTGGAGTTGCTATGGCGGTGGCGGAAAGGTAGAGGAGTTTGGGGTCTAAGCCATCTGGGGATTTGCCTTTTGAAGGGTTGAGAGAAAGTAGTGCATCTAGGGCATCCACTGCAGAGATGTCATTGAAGGAAAAGGAGCGAGGCCTAGTCAGGTTCATTACATCTGTAGAGGGTGCAATAGGTGCAGGGTTTGGCAGGGCAGAGAGGTGAGTGGCAGCACAAGTGGAGAAATATATGTTGAACTCAGTAGCGACTGCTGTTGGCTCAGCGAGAATGGAGTTGTTAATATTTAGAATTGGAGTGGGATCAGCAGCTGATGGGGTGAAGAGGGAGTGAATGACCTTCCAGAATTTTGAGGGGTTATTTAGGTTGGACTGTAGGGAGCTGCTGAAGTATTCTGCTTTAGCTAGGCGAGTGGCTCTGGTACACTTGTTTTGGAGCGTGCGGTATGTGGAGAGATGTTGTGGGAGGCGTGAGGATTTGTGTGTTTTCCAGGCTTTGTCACGGGCGGTTTGACATGCAGTGAGTTCTTAGGTGATCCACGGCAGGTGATTGCCTCGTACCCTTGTACGTCGCAGCGGGCCATGTTTGTCCCAGACAATGAGGAAAGCGTCTTTAAAGTGGAGAAAGGCATCGTCAGTGGAGTCTAAAATAGGGGCGGGGCCCAGTTTGCTAATGGAAGTGCCTACACACGGCAGATTGAGGGTTGAAGGAGCGTTAGACTAGAAATTTAGGGGGGGATTTTGAGCGGTGGATTTTGCACACTAAGAAAGTAATGTGGTGGCCACTGAGGGAGTCAGGAAGAATACCAGCATTTATGACCCAGTGAGGGTGTGTGGTAAGAGCCCAATCGAGGAGCGAGTGGTTACCAGATTTTAGGTTAAGGCGGGTGGGCTCAGTAATGATTTGAGAGAGGTTTAGTATAGCAATTTCAGTCCTGGTTTTGTTGAGGGCAGGAGCTAGCCAGTTGTGGTTTAGATCGCCCGTAATATAAAGTTCTCCTGTTGAGGTTAGGCAGGAGATTTGCTTAAGGAGGTTGGTGACAGCAGAGGATGGTGTGCCAGGTTGGCAGTATATTACTGCAATGTAGATTGATAGCGAGAAGGGGAGTGTCACCTGGAGTAAAATTAATTCATAGATTTTAGGTTCAGACTTGGCTAGGAAAACCGAACAGTGCAAGTACAAGTTGACGTAGATGGCAACTCCACTGCCTCTTGTGGCTCTGTCCTGGCGGGCCAAAATGTAGCCTGGGATGGTGACAGAGGAGTTGCTAATGTTTTTCGTGAGCTAGGTTTCGGACAAGGTGAGGATATCTGGAGCATCGTGGGCAGCAAGTACCTGGAGGGAGTCAAGTTTATGGACTGGGCTTCTTATATTTAGGTGCAGGAGGTGCAGGCCACGTGGGAGAGGGTCTCCAGGGAGAAGTGAGGAAGTGTCCGATGTAGGAGGGGGGCTTACAGCGGTTGAGAGGGGGTGTGTGGTTTGGGGGCCGGGGTTTGGGTGGATGTCACCTGAGGCAAGGAGCAGGAGCACAAGAGATATGTAGTAGGTGAATAGCTGTATGTGACTGACGGTGAGTGGATGTCTCTTAGTTAAAAGGCTTGGGTGATTATTTGGAGCTGGGCAAGGGGGGAGTAGTTGAAAAGTAAACCAGGAGAGTGATGGGACGAAGAGAAAAGGGCTGGGACATGTGGCTGAGTGAATCTAGGCTTGGGTGAAAGGGAGAGTGGATGCCGGAGTGGAGGAGTGGGGAAGCCCAGTGAGGTTGGGCAGGAAAAGGGGGGGTGCATGGAAGAGGCGGGTGGCATGTTGGAGGGGAGGGAGGGAGAAGAGAACATAGATGAGCAGTGGCAGGAAGCCTAGTAGTTGGGCCATAGCATGGATCTAGCATTAGAAATCCCCTTACTGTTGTGGCAACTTAGAGGGGACAGGCATAGAGGGCCAGGGAAATGAATGGTTCCTGCGGGAGGATGGAGGACTAGTGAAAATTAAGGCCTAGATAACCAATGAGGCGTGGCTGGCAATAGCCTGTAGGAGTGAGCTAGAAAGCCGGAGCAGGGTTTATGTGTGCTTAATCAGGACCAGGGAGAGTGGCGGGGGCCAAAAAATCGGCAGCTAGGGCTCCCTTCCTCGAGGCAATCAGTCCCTGAGGGCAAGTCCATACCTGCACTTCTGTGAGGGGCTGGTGGCTCCACACCTGGACTGCGGATGGCAGACTGGCAGGTCGGGTTCATCAGAGAACCACAACTGTGACTCTCAGACTACCTGAAAGGAGAAGGCAGAGGAGAATTAAATAAGAAAGTCAGAGGTGGTGGGGCTGCTCATGGAGCTAAAAAGAAATGCAGACTGGCTTAAACAGGGGTGGTTACAGACCAAAATGTTAGGCAAGGTGCCCCAAAGTCTGAGAGAGCAATAACAGGGCTATTCAAAACACAATACTAGAATAAAAAGGTGAAGGGGGGGGTTTCAAAGGCTTGAGCTGAGATCGCTACTGGTCTTATGAGGGAACACAATACAGGCATTTACATTAAATCAGAAAACTTCAGCTATAAAATGCAAGCAAAACGGTTTTAACAGAAAACATAATCTAGTACAATGTAATCAAGCATTAACAGTGCAAGCTACATGCAGCCAGTCGGAGTGCTTCTGGGGCTGACTGCAGCCAGTGGGTCACAGCAGTAACAGACTCTGGATTTAAACCCAGAGACAACTGTCCTCATATTTAAAAAAAGCAAAATCGGCAGCTAGGGCTCCCTTCCTGGTGGTAATCAGTCCCTGAGGGCAGGTCCATACCTGCGCTTCTGTAAGGGGCTGGTGGCTTCACACCTGGACTGCGGGTGGCAGTCTGGCAGGTCGGGTTCGTCAGAGAACCACGGCTGTGGCTCTCAGACTACCTGCGCTTCTCTGAAGGGCTAGTGTCTTCACTAGTGGTTATTAATGTTGATTATTGGATTTTAATTGAAGATTCTATATAAAGCTGTTTTATTTGTTTGTTTTATGAATTTTATGTAATGCGCCATGACAATTTGAAAGGCGCATAATAAATAAAGATTATTATTATTATGTATAGTGTACCCACACATAGTGACCATAAAAAGTGACAACTGAGCCACTCTGACTTTTCTGAGTCTCTGCCAGGCATCATCAGGAGTGAATTACTCTAATGATACCTGGCAGGAGTCAGGAGAAATGATAGTTGCAGAAAGGCTCAGACATCACTTTTTTATGCTCACTATGTGTGAGTGCACTATGCACTTTAGTTAAATAAAGGACTTTGAAAAATATTTTTGTGCCCCTGGTGCTTTCTGCATATGTGGGTGCTCCTCATCCTTTTGCTTGTCCCTGTGGAACAGCAGACTGAGATGGGACATGAGCTCAGTCTTTCCAGTCTCAGGGGGATATTGACAGGACTGAACATTTGGATATGTTCTCCAGCAGGACACAGGGACAAGCTCTGAAGGTAATAGATGGCAAGTGCAGGGGAACATTAGGAAGTATATTTTGTTCCAGCAGGTGGTGGCCTTCTAAAATGACCTGCCAATCAAGCCGGTGGACATGAAGGCAGTTTAGTGGTCCCCATTGTTACCCATCCATTCGCCTTTGCCGCATTGAACCAATACAGCTGTGGAGAGCTTTTAGGAGTGGCAACAGTGTTGAAAAGAATATGCCGTGCTCTTGCCATACCAGAGTCAGATGTAACTGATACTGCTGTGATTACAGAACTGCACATGACTGATACTCGCGCATGTGCAGTTTGCTCTGGAGTCAGCCGTATCATGGCAGCACTGACATGACTACATGTGGGCGATACTTACATATGCATAGTTTGTCAGCACCGACATGTTGCACACAGCACCCATTAATATCTCAGCAAATATGTCCTGTGTCAGTACATTGCACGTAGATGTAAACATGGGTAAAAGAAAGACCCCACTGAAAATGAGATAGTGCATCTCAGCCAGGCTAAGCTGTATCAGTACATTGTAAAAATGGGTAAAATTAGGACCCCCTGAAAATGAGATACTGCATCTCAACAAACCTGACCTGTGTCAGTACTATGCCAGAATGGACAAAAGTATGGGCCCACTGAATATGACATACTGCATCTCAGCCAGGCTATCTTATGTCAGTACATTGTAACAGGGCTAAAGAGCACATAACACAGCCTTAACATTTGGTATAGCAATTTTACTGACAGGCATAATGAAGCTAGTCGTGTGCATGTATTGATTTGAGCATACAGGAAAATGTATAGGAGTTTTGTCCCAGTTTTACATGGAAAACACAGGGAAATTTGAGGTTCCCCTACAGGGAAATGCTTTGTTCAATCTGGGAACACTCCAGTTGACACCTCTATGATTTCTTTGTAATCCCCTATGACTCCCTTTGCAACCTCTGAAACCCCCTTAAACAATAGCTGCCTAGCATTTACCCTTCCTACAAATATAAAACCATAAGAGTTCCAATGCCACTAATTAGATAAGTCCCTGAAAGGGTTAACATAAATCAACACGTCAGAGAAAATACTGTAAATGATTGCTACATGCATACCTCTCAACTGTCCCTGATTTTGCCTCAAAATTTTCATCTGTCCCTTGTAACATTTGTGTTCAAACAACATGAAGTCTTGCTGTATTCTAACATTATGCAGTTAGCCCCTGCACTTGAACTGCTCAGGAGAGGAAAGAGTTAACTGTGCAATGTTGAGCTCGAGCTCGGTTCAAACCTCTGTCTGCTGCACTTTGAAGTGTAACTGTCAAATTGTTTATTCCGCCTAACTGAACAGTTGCTCCGGAGATTTCTCCTTCGCTAACAGTTTGGTCCAGTTAAAAACGTTGGTTTATACCACTGTTTTTTTTCTTATTTTGGTTCAGATCCCTGTCTGTGGTACAGTAAGTACATAGGTAGTGGACTAGTGCTGAATTTTTTAGTGGAAATTGTAAAAGTTGTATTTCAGCCAGTTCTGCTGTACCGGTTGTCTTTATCTTGTCTGTGTCTTTTTCTTTTAGCTGAGTTTAGTGTGAGGTACCGGCCTTATCGGTTCTTAAAAAAAAAAAAAAAAGTGTTTTATCGTCTTTTTCCAACACCCGTAACATGGTTAGGAACCGATAAGGGGGGGTCTTTCCTGGCTGTTGCCATAAAAAGGGCAAGTTATAGTATGGCTTTGTCTGAGAAACCCAAGAGAAAAACTGGGCCCACGTGGTTTCAACACTGGAGTGAGTGTGGGGAGGCTTTTGCTAAGGCCGATCCTCACACCACCTGTGTTTATTATCTGAGTTTTGATCACCTGGAGTCAGACTGCCAGATATGTAAACATTTCCCTAAGCCACCCTGGATAAAAGATTGGGCAGGCTTAGGGAAAAGGAGGCCCAGAAGTCCACTGACCTGGATGGCCAACCCAGTTCGGTTCTGACCGAAACTGAGGGAGTGCCCACTGACCTGGCAAGACTCCATCAGGCAAACGGAAAGCCAATCCTGAGGGGTCGGTCCAGCAAAAAGAAAAAGGAAAGAAAAATCAGCCAGTTCGGATCCAGAACCGCATCGCCCAGCCGCCGAAGAAATTGACAGGGTGAATAGCATAGTTGACTCGCTTGTTCGGTTCCGACTGATCCGATGCTCTTGGTAGGCATTTGGTTCGGTCGGTTCCTCCAGTTCAGGATTATTCCCCTCAAGACTATTATGAACCGGACCTGGAAGGGGATGAAGACTATAATGATGGTGGTGGTGGTGGTGGTGGTGTGGAAGGTCTGGATGAGCCCATAGAACTGGACATCTCCCCAGACAACTTTCTGGTGTTTCCCCGTCCTAGGCTTTCTGAGTCCCCTTCCCACTTTATGTTTTACAGAAAAGTGGCAGAAACCCTCCAGCTCCCTCTGGATGAAGCTGTCAAGGAGCAAGAGGAGTCTGACTATGTGGAGATGATGGACATCCCAGATTCCAAGAGATTGTCTGTTCCCCTTCACAGATCCTTTGGGAAACAGAGACAGAAGTTTCTTAAGACTCCAAATTCTTTACCTCCTGTGGACAGGCGAATGGACAAGAGGTATATGTTGTCAAACCCAGGTCCAGAGTACTGGTAACAGCAATGCAGCCATGTTGGAGTTGTGCAGGCTGCAGCCTGTGATAAGTCTAACATACCCTTGGCTTCACACACACCTCAGACAAAGACTCCAGGAAGCTGGATGCCATGGCAAAGAAACAGTACATGGCATCTTCTTTGGGACTCGGGCAGGCTAACTACATGGCCTAAACAGCCAGATACCAGAAGTCCAGATGGGATACTGTTCTGGAACTGGCTAAACAGGCTTCCCCCCAGCTTGCCGAGGAGGTGGCTGCTGATGGGATTTAGGCATCAATAATCCAGTTTCATGCTGCTGTGGACTCCAGTGATGTGTCATCAAGAGTCATGGCTACATCTGTGGCTCTTTGGAGATTAGCTTGGCTCAGATGTACTAGCCTATCGCAGGACACCCAGGCAAAGGCCATGGATTTCTCTGTTGTCGAGAATTCTCTGTTTGGGGAGCAGACAGAGAATTATATGAAAAAGATGGATGAATACAGGACCACCTACAGAAGTGCACAGGCCAAGGAAAGGCAGGCAGCTCTTCAGATGCAGCAGGCTAGGGGCAGGGACAGGCCTTTGCACAGGCCTTTCTACCAGGCACAGGCCTCTTCTCCTTTTTCCAGAGGGGTTCTTCAGAGGGAGAGGTAGGAGGGGGATGAGCAGAGCTGCATCCTCCTCTCAGCCTAAGGCTCCTGCCAAGCAGACTCCCTGATGTGTCAGCCTGGGTCGACTCCCCAATTCCTGTAGGAGGCAGACTGGCTTACTACTTCCAGGACTGGAGGTCTGTTACCTCAGACAAGTGGGTCCTGGAAGTAGTAAGCCAGGGACTGGCCCTCAGCTTCAAAAAATGTCCAAGGCTGAGGGTCAGGTCCTTTGCACCTGCAAACATCTCCGAAACTATTGTCCTAGAGGCAGAGGTTTCACCTCTGCTGGCTCTCAGAGCCATAGAGAGAATTCCTTCACTTCACAGGGGCAAAGGTCTGTATTCCAGATACTTCCTTACCCCGAAAAAACAGGGGAGTGGTGGCCCATCCTAGACTTGAGATACCTAAATAAGCACCTACTAAAACCAAAATTCAGAATGGTGACTCTGGGAATAATTCTTCTCTGTCTAAGGCCAGGGGACTAGCTAGCCTCCCTGGACCTAAAGGATGCCTACTTTCACATTCCCATCAGGTACTCCCACAGAAAGTACCTCAGGTTCAAACTGCCTTCAGGCCATTACCAGTTCAAAGCAATGCCCTTCAGCCTAACATCACCTCCAAGGGTGTTTACAAAGTGCCTGGCAGTAGTAGTGGCTTTTCTAAGGAGACAAGACATCTCCATATTCCCATACCTGGATGACTGGCTCATTGTGGGTTAGTCTCCAGACTAAGTCAAGTCAGATTTACAAGTGACCCAACAAGTGCTCACTTATCTAGGATTCCTCCTCAATCTTCCCAAATCAGTTTTCGAGCCAGTGCAACTCTTAACCTTCATAGGGGTATAACTGGATACTGTCAAAGCAAGAGCCTTTCTTCCTCTGGCAAGGATAAAGGCCATTATAGAGCTGGCTTCCTCTTTCCAACTTCTGGTGTCTCGACCAGCAAGGCATTTCCTTCAACTCCTGGGCCACATGGCAGCTTCCAGTGCAGTGGTCCAAGGGGCCAGATTTCAGATGAGGGACATCCAGTTCCATTTGAGGGCTTTTTGGTCTTAGAAGTCCCTGATCCAGGCTCTCCAATGGTGGTTGGATCAGGACAACCTCAGACAAGGAGTCCCATTCATCACTCAGTCTCATTCTGTGGTTCTTACCATGGATGCTTCTCTCCTGGAGTGGGGAGCTCTCACAGCTCAGGGAGTGTGGTCTCTCAGGAGTCTCTTCTCTGCATCAGTCTTCTAGAGCTCAGGGCAGTGTACCTGGCTCTGCAAGCCTTCTCGGAGTCAGTACAGAACAAGGTGGTTCAGGTCAGGACAGACAATACCACTACCATGTGGTACATCAACAAGTAGGGAGGCACTCTGTCTACGACCTTGTGCATGGAAGCCATGAAAGTATGGTCCCTGGCTTATTCTCTACAGACTTATCTGGTAGCAGTCCACCTTCCAGGGAAGGACAGTGTGCTAGCAGATGCATTGAGCAGGATTTCCCAAGGCCATCATGAATGGTCCCTGGATCCCCTAGTGTTGAAAGTGATCTTTTCAAGATGGTGCACTCCAGAGATAGATCTCTTTGCAGCCCCAGACAATCACCAGCTTCCACTCTTCTGTTGCAGACCCCAGTATTGGGTTTAGTCCCTTTGGATGCTCTAATTCTGGACTGAGAGGGGGAATTTCTGTATGTCTTTCCTCCCTTTCCTCTACTGTTCAAAGTTCTGGTCAAGATAAGGTCACAATCTTGCAAAGCAATCCTGATTGCTCCAGACTGGGCCAGACATCCTTGGTATCCCCTGTTGCTGTCCCTAGCAATCCATTTTCCTCTCTGTCTCTCTCTTCCCAGGAATCACAACCTGTTAACCTCCTTTCAGGGGAGGACCTGGTACCCCAACCTTCGGTCTCTCAATCTCAAGGCATGGCTCTTGAAGAGCTAGAATATGCAAATTTGCATCTATCTCAAGGGGTTCTGAACATGCTTAAAGCCTCTCGAAAACCTGCCACCAGAAAAACTTACAACTCCAAATGGAAAAGATTCAGCATTTGGTGTCCCAAGAAGCATATGTCCCCAGATACTGCTGACTAGTCTACAGTTCTGGATTACATGGTTCAGCTTAATGGTCTGGGCCTCAGAGCAGCTACCCTCAAAGTATGCTTGTCAGCTGTTTCTGCTTTTCTGTCAGTGGGAATGCCCTCCTCACTGGCATCTCACCCTGTTTTCTGTAAATTCTTCAAAGGATTGCTTCATATCAATCTCCCCCCCCCCTTTAGGGATCCTACCCCTGCTTGAGATCTTAATGCTTACATTTCTCAGCTTAAGCAACCCCCATTTGAGCCTTTGTCCTCAGCAGAGCTTAAGTACTTGACTTGGAAAACTGTGTTCCTGGTAGTTATTACGTCTGCCAGGCGTATCAGTGAATTGCAAGCTCTGTCAGTGGAGCCTGATTTTATCTCATTCCATGGAGATAAGGTGGTCCTTAGAACCAACAGGAGGTTATTACCCAAAGTGGTTTCATATTTTCATCTGAACCAATCCATGTCTGTTCCTGTATTCTTCACTGATCATTCTTCTTCTTCAGGATAGAGAAGATTACACAGTTTTGATGTTAAAAGGGCTCTTAGCTACTGCATTGAACGTACTAAGGCTCTTATGTTTGACTCCCTCCAGCTGTTCCTCACTTATGGTGAAGTGGGGAAAGGCAAACGTGCTACTAAGAGAACTATTGCCAGGTGGATTGTCTCTTGTATACAATTCTGCTATGAGAAGCTAGGCAAAGTACTCCCCTCAGGCCTGAGGGCTCTTTCGACTAGAGGTACAGCTGATTCTGTGGCTACTGCCAGAGATATACCCTTATTAGAGATATGCAAAGCAGCCACCTGGAAAACAGTCCATACATTCACCAAGCATTATTCTCTGGATATCCAGGCTAGGGGTGATGCTAGGTTTGGTACAGCAGTTCTGCAGAGCCTATTCCCAAAATAGGTTCGATATCCACCTCCATGGAGGTACTGCTTGGTAGTCTGCATAATGTCAGAATACAGCAAGACTTCATGTTGTTTGAAGAAAAAATTATTCACCTTCGTAATTGTGTTTTTTCTAATGGAGTCTTGCTGTATTCTGACCTCCCTGGCTCTCCACTCAGAACCTGGTTTTTGGGAAGTGGGCTGGTAGACACAGTGTTGCATCTCAGGGGTATACTTGGCACTCCTCTTTAGACAGGGGGAGTGGTTTATTTATATGTTTTTGTTAATTATTTTGTTCACTACCTGGTTTTTGTTTTGGATTTCTCAACTTGAGTCTTTTGGGGATCCAAAATATTTGGTTGCCTTTTTGGCTAGTACGTTTTATAATTTCCACATAGTGGGGGTAGTTTGTGTTAGCTCGTAAGAATCTGATAGTTACACTTCAAAGTGCACCAGACAGAGGTTTGAAACGAGCTCGAGCTCAAGGTTCTATGCTCTGGCATAGAGTTAACTCTTTCCTCTCTCAAGCAGTTCAAGTGCAGGGCTCACTGCATAAGATCAGAATACAGCAAGACTCCATTAGAAGAAACACAATTACTAAGGTGAGTAATTTTTTCTTTTGTGACAAAACACTGGGGATTAAAATCACAAAATAATGTCAGACATTGAAGTTACAGACTTGTTCTTCAAAAAACGCATCTTAACACAAATCTCTTTATTCTATCAGCTTTCTGAGTGAATAGTGCCATATTTGATTTTCCTTTGTGGCTAACTGGACTGATTACTAGAATTCTGTGACAATCTGCATCAATATTTTGCAATACTTGGTGGGGTTGTGCGAGTTAGAATAACAAAGGCTGCAGTTTGTAATTGGATGCCAGACATAGCCTGAGGTGGGGGAAATTGTCTTCACAAGTCAGAGGTCTGCATCACAGCCAATTGTCTAGCTTGACCATTTCAGCATTGTTCAATTACTGTAAACTACTGGTGTGACCCTGTTTCAGACAGAAGTCCATCTTCTTCCAAGTTGTGTGCTTTGAAACAACTGAGAAGCTGCGTGGGATATACTATATTGGACTAAATATCTGTAACTAATCTCTCTCTCTCTCTTGCTTACATCTGAGAGAAGTTTTCCTCACTTTTACAGAGGTATTGCTTTGTGTTTAATTATTTTAGTTTTTAATTCAGGAAGGGTTTTTAAACTGCTTATCTTGTCAGCATCTTCAGAAGGGCTGAAATAACTGCATATTTGATTTTCCTTTGTGGCTAACAAACCATCAGGCTGTTTTGGGGCTGAAGAGGTTTACCTGTGTCTGACTTGGATGTCTGGATTTTTCTCTGTTTGATCAGCAGGGTATTTTCTCTGTCAAATTGTTGTGTAGGGTATCTTGCTGACAGGAAGGCACTCATCGCAGCGGTGGTGAGAGCTTTAGCTGATTGTTTTGTGAGGGCACAGTTTAGGCCCAACCCTTCCCACCCCTCACCCCACCCACCCTGGAAATAGTTCCTTTATACCTGAGGTTCTGACATCATTTCCTCAAGAGTGCAAGGTGCATATCACTGTCATATCCTCTCTAGCACACTCGCTGACAATATAAGCATACGATTGTATAATATATATATTTCTATATAACCAATCACACCACACACACACAAAACATACAAACAAAAAAAAGTAGATAAACATGTGGGGAGTAGTGCAATGTAATGGCTGTGGGGGCAGTCCTCCGGGAGTCTTTCTGAGGCTGAGATGCTGCCCTATTTGCAGACAACTCTCTGCCCTGAGGGAGGAAGTTGCCCGTCTTCAGGCCGCACTGGACAGTAGTAAGGAAACCTTCCCCCAGGCCACACTGGACAGTAGGAAGGGAACCTCCCCCATCCCGGGAGCACTAGGGCCACCACCACTACCTCAGAGGTTGCGAAGAAAGCACAGCAGTTGGACCACAGTGGGCTCAGGGAGGGTGAGGATGGTGGAACAGAGGCACACCCAGTCAGTTGTTCCACTCCACAATCCATACACCATTCTGGGGGAGCATAGCTCCCCTATGGATGCACCCACAGAGAAGACTGATGACAACTGTCACAAGGGAGGCCCACAGGAAGGAGGCAGAGGACACCACAGGGAAAGGAAGCAACTCCTGGTGGGGGACTCAATTATTAGGGGTATAGAACTGGGGGAGCTGGGAAAACTGAAGTAAGGTGCCTGCTTGGTGCCATGGCTTGGAGGGACAGGAAGCGCATCCTCAGGATCACGAGAACAGCTGCAAGGGAGTCTGAGCTGGACGTAATTGTCCACCTAGGGACAAATGACTTGGCTCATCATGAGATTAGAGCAGTGCAGGAGGACATTGCAGAGTTGGGAGGGGCCTAAGACAAGTAGCACACACAGTATCCTTCTCAGAGGTGCTGCCTGTCAAAGGCATGGGGGAGGCGAGGGTAATTAGCACCATGCAGTTTAATGAATGGTTGAAAAAATGGTGCGGAGCACAGGGGTTTGGCTTCATTGGGACTGGGGTTCCACCTGAGGGACACCAGCCTATACTGGCAGGATGGTCTGCATCTGTCCAGGAAGGAACAAGTCTTTTGAGCAGTCAGTTTAAATGCCTCATTGGCAAGCTTTTAAACTAGTCAAAGGGGAGGCACTGACAAGCAGCAGGAAAATCCCAGCCTCCCTACAAAACAGGGTACTAAATGAGAAAAAGACCGAGGTAGAACGGTCAGTGGGGGATGCTGCAACAGAAGGTAAAGCATCAAAAATGGAGAGTAATGAGTACCAATTCCGTAGTCTGGGTAACAAGCTTCCTGAATTGGTGGCCTTGATGGAGGAGGAACATCTGGATATTGTGGCAGTCACAGAAACATGGTATACACAAAACCATGACTGGGACGAAACATACCAGGATACACTATCTACAGGAGGGACAGGGAGGGTAAAAGAGGAGGAGGAGTAGCTCTTACATAAGGGAAGGAATAAAAGCAACAGAACAAAAGGGTAAACAGGAGGAGAAGAAGCACTCTGGTAAATTTGAGACAGGCAATGGCACCACAATCCGCATAAGGGTTGTATACAGACTCTCTTCTCGGGAGGAAATGGACAAGGAAATGATAGAAAGTATACTTAGAATGGCAGAAAAAGGGGAGATATTGCTGATGGGTGATCTGAATATGCCAGATGTTAACTGGAGTACAGTTGCAGCTGCCACTCAAGAGTGGAGTTATTCTAGATGCCCTACAGGGCATGCCTTTAGACAACTAGTAGTATTGAGCCCACCAAGAGGGAGCAATATTAGACTTGCTTCTCTCAAATGGAGATGGAGAGAGATCACAGATGTAGAAGTGGGTAGCCATGTGGGAACTAGAGACCATCGAACAGTATGGTTCACAATAAACACAGCAATAGAGTCAATCATAAGACAAAAGTACTGGACTTTGGAGGGCTGACTTTGCTAAATGGGTGAGTGCCTAAGGAATGCACTAGCAAATGGGCAGGAAGGAGGGTGGAAGAACAATGGGAATAATAAAACTGCCATCACAGAGGTAACGAGCCTTGTGTGAAGCAAATAAACAAAATAAAACGATGTAAGAAACCACTATGGTTCTCAAAGGAAGTGGCATGAAGGTTCAAGAGAAAAGAAAGCATTCAGGAAGTACAAGGAATCCAGAAGGAGCAGGACAGAGAACTGTATCAGTTAAAGCAAAGGAGGCTGGGAAGGCAGTCAGAACAGCAAAGGCCCAAACCGTGGAAAAGATAGCCAACTCAGTTAAGAAGAGGGATAAAACCTTTTATAGGTACATCAGGGGCCGAAGGAAGACCAAGGGAGGGATAGTGAGGCTTAATAAAGGGAGGGAGGGTGGGCAGAGGGAGACTGTGAAAGGCAGAGATACTAAACAAATATTTTGCTCAGTATTTACAGATGAAGAGGGGAGGTGCATAAACAAACAGTAGAAACACTCTGGATACAGAAGTTGATCCCAGCCCATTTACAGAAGAAAGGGTTCTGAAAGAACTCTAAAACTGAAGGTGGACAAAGCAATGGGGCCTGATGGATTCATCTCCAGAATTTAAAAGAACTAAGGGTAGAACTAGTGACACCACTGACTACCCTTTTAACAAATCATGGGAGGAGGGGTGGTACCCGAGGACTGGAGGAGGGCAGATGTGATTCCCTCACAAAAGTGAGAGCAAGGCAGAAGCAGGAAACTACAGACCTGTTAGTTTAACCTCAGTGATAGGGAAAATGATGGAATCACTTGAGGGAAAGAATTGTTGAGTATCTAGAGGCCAGAGGGCACAGGACCCTAGGCAGCATGGATTCACAGCGGAAGGTCATGCCAGACGAATCTGATAGATTTCTTTGACTGGGTGACCAAAGTAGTAGATCAGGGAGGGGCTGTGGACATGGCCTACCTAGACTTTAGCAAGGCATTTGACACAGTCCCACACAAAAGATTAATATACAAGTTAGCCAGCCTGGGAGTGGGTCCCAAGATGACAGCCTGGGTAAAGAATTGGCTGGAGAATAGGACACAGAGAGTAATAGTAAATGGAGTCCACTCAGAAGAAAGGAAGGTTACTAGTGGGGTACCGCAGGGTTCAGTATTAGGACCGGTCCTCTCCAATGTCTTTATAAGCGACATTGCAGAAGGACTGGAAGGAAAAGTATGTCTCTTTGCAGATGACACAAAGATCTGCAACAGAGTTGATGCACAGGGTGGGGTGGAAAGGATGAGAAGGGACTTGGCAAGGTTAGAGGAATGGTCAAATGTATGGCAGCTTAGATTCAATGCTAAGAAGTGCAAGGTAATGCACCTGGGAAACAAAAACCCAGAGGAAGAGTACACAATGGGGGGTGAGATACTAACATCAACAGAAATGGAAAGGGACCTGGGGGTAGTCATATCAGATGACCTAAAGGTGGGCAAGCAATGTGAGAGGGCAGCAAGTAGGGCTGGGGGGATACTGGGATGCATAGGGAGAGGCATCACCAGTAGAAGACAGGAAGTTATTATCCCTCTGTACAGACAGCTGGTGAGACCCCCCATCTGCAGTACTGTGTGCAGTTCTGGAGACCCAATCTCCGCAAAGACATAGACAGGATGGAAGCTGTCCAGAGGAGGGCACTAAAATGGTGCAGGGTCTGCACCGGAAGACACATTGAAGAGAGACGAAGGAGCTTAATATGTATAGCCTCGAGGAAAGGAGGAGAGGGGGACATGATAGAAACGCTCAAGTACCTCAAGGGAATCGACAAAGTCCAAGAGGGTAGCATCTTTCAAAAAGAGGTGTGCAAGAACAAGAGGGCACAATTTGAAGATAGAGGGGGGTGCTCAGAGGTAATTTAAGGAAGTATTTTTCACAGAGAGGGTTGTGGATGCATGGAACGGCCTTCCGGAGGAGGTTGTGGAGTCAAAATCAGTGGTGGAATTCAAGCATGCATGGGACAGTCATAAGGCAATTCTAGGGGGTGGGGGTAGGAAGAAGTAGGCTGCTGGTTAACTAGGATCTGCAGCTTATCCAGTAGGTAGGGAAATGGGCAGACTGGTTGGGCCAAGCGGTCCTTATCTGCCGTCAAATTCTATGTTTCTCCTCTCCATTTCTTTTCCCCCCACTTCCGCTGCCGGTCACACACTACAATTGCTCCGGTAACCATGACCTCCTGGTAACTCTTACTGTAAGCTAGCAACGGACATTGGGATGAATTCTTCTTTTTTTTTTTTTTTAGCAAAAGCTTTACTTGTTCTCGTTCAAAATGTTCAAGGTTATATTTTAGCAGTTCAGGCTACAGTTCTCCATTGATATTTATTCTGAATAACATGTCCAGCAACGATACCGACGTAAGACTGTTCCTTCTATTCATCCCCATTGAAACAATTTTTATATAATTGCTGTGGCAAAAAAACGATACCCAGCAATTATATAAAATAAAAAATGGGTCGGGGTGTGTGTAAAACTTGATTTTACACACACCCTCGTTGTGAGCATCCCACAACTCGGGTGTGTGTAAAATCTCATTACACACCCAGACCCATACTTTATTCTCTATTTTATACGTACAGTGACTCAGATAAACGCATTTATCCCACTGAATATATGTACACCCTTATTGCATATATGTGTGTGTGTGTATATATATGTATATATATATATATATATATATATATATATATAAATCTCATTGGCCAAGAGAAAGCAGCTGACTGTACATTAAATCTCTTTATTATTTTCATTTCAACTTACATTAGGCCTCATTTCAGCATTTTGTCTTTCATTGACTGTGCTCTTTAAAACAGAAGGACACTTGCAATAAAAGTTGTAAGCTCATCGTACATGTATTAGGGATAAAGATACCGACTTTCCAAGGCCTAAAACTGGGATGGTCCATCCTGACCATGACCCCTCCCCCACCGTGTCACTCCCATGGGCATCGCCGCAGACAGCACCGCACACAATCAATTAGATTTTGCTGCTTGCTCTGGCCATGCCGCCCCACAGTAACATCAGTAGCACACATCCAGATTAAAACAATACATTATTCTGCTGCAGCAAGTTCCAGATCATGATGTACAGAAAATTCATTAGAAGCAAACCTGCGTTAAATTGTGATCAGACATTCGAGCTCCTTGTATTGCTCCTCCTGACAGTCCCATCCAACCCGCTTACACTCACCTCATTTGCTGAGCAAACTTCACTTCAGTGACTCCCACCACCACACCAGATTTTCACACACTTCCCTACAGCTGATCAGGTTCGGGTACCTTAGTTCACTGCTGCCGGTTTCTTCTCTGTCTGGAGTCCCTCTGAGCTACTGGCAGGCAGACGTCCACATGTGCTTGTTTGTGGACTTCTACCCAGTCTAATCTAATAGGAAGGAACAAACTTTACTGTGCTCCCACTGACGTGCTTGCAGTACAACACAGGCGCAAAAGGTTGAAGTTGCGAACTGATGTCCAGCCTGAGTAGCGCCACAGTGGTGCTGAAATAACTGTCACTCACAGGTTAGCAGTCACCCAAAAAATAAATAAATAAATAAGGAACAAAACTGGGACACATAAACAAAAACCAGGACAAAAGTGACATTTTGCAAAACTTGGGACACTGGGACATGCTGCCTTAAATAGGGACTGTCCTGGGAAAATAGGGACTTAGCTTTAATTAGGGAGTATAAAATCCCGAGGTTTTTCTATCAGTAGAATGCTTTTTTGAAACTTAATGAGAAAGTTTAAAATTTATTTGAGAGGAGCTCTCTACTTGTTGATAATTCTTGATAAACTTTGCCCTTCAGGGGCTTCTCAGCTAAAAGAATACTGGTGTTAATTAGTTTCTCTGAAGTATTCTTCTGTTATGTTTCAAAGGTATTGTAAATCATTGCTGTACACACACACAGGCTGGGAGAGATGACCAAGCATGTCATTTGATACTGCTCTGCGGTTAGGTGTGTTATCTGTAATGCAAACCAAAAACTGGAGCACTCTCACTACAAGAACTACAAGACTGCCAAAAGAACTAGAATTAATCTATTTGACTGAGCTCTGCACAGCTGTTTAGTCTGCAGCACTGCAAGGGTTAAATTGAAGGGCTGCAAAGTAGGGGAAGGATCATTTGAAAACTCCAAAGGAAGTGTTCTTTGGTCTGAATCCTGTAGCTCATTTTCAGAGCTGACGCAGTAGGGCTGCAGGCTCTGCCTACCTGCAGCCCTAAAAGTGAAACCTGTTCTTGCCTAACTGTTTGGCAATGCATTTCAACCTTACTGGGTCAGTTAAAGGGACTGTTTTTCCTTGTGTAGGGACACTGTTCAAATAAACCTATATTTTAATGTAAATTATATATTACCTGTCTGTGTTTTGAATTTCTAATAACATTTCTCCATTTTATAAGTACAATAAGACACTCCGGGGAATGAGTTTGACATATATTACCACATGGCTGGGGCTGAAGTCACTCAGCCTGTGACCTTGTCACTTACTGCTCCCCAGCCGTGCGGTAATATATGTTCAACTCATACCCCGTCATGTCTTATTGCTTGTACAGCACCTTGTCTTATGGACTTCATATTGACAATATTGCCAAAGCTCTCAATGGAAGAATAGGGCTGCTTCATAGGCACAGGCATTGCCTGACCCCTGAAGCTCTTAATGTGCCTATTCACAGTTCTGTGGTTTCTCTCATTGATTATGAGCTGGCTATCTATGGGTCAGCCACTGACACTACCCTTTGTCACATCAAAAAGGCCCATAACAAGGGATGCCGACTCCTAACAGGATCCCCAAGATTAACTCACACCTGCGACCTTTATGCCCAGGCCAACTGGCTCCTGTTCAAGAACAGATTCTACTACCAAACTTGTTTTTCAGCAAGTCCCCCCTGGGGTCCAGAAGCTTCTCATCCCCTACACCAACTTACTTCATACCAGAAGCTCCACTAGCCTGTACTTCAAGACCCTCTGCTGTTGCACTTCCCAAGGTCAAAGGTCTTTTGTCTACTGAGCGCCACTCTGGTTTAACTCCCTACCAGTGGATATATACAAACATACAAAATGCCAGCAGAAACAGGCCCCGTGGTCTATCTAGTCTGCTCGATTGTGCAGCTAGCCCCTCAACTTGCAGCTGGCCCACTCTTCCTCCTCATAACCACCCCCCACTCTGTCCCACCCTCTCTTAAAGGGACACTGTCAACCCCCTTAGGTCTCAAAGTGTCCCTAGTTTGAAAAACACATTTTATAATTGCAAACATTCTGTAAAGATTGCTGATGTAGCTGGTTGTTTCATTCTGATTTTTTTTTTTTAAATGAAAAACAGACTGCCCAACATACTGGTGTTACCACACCAAAACAGGTTTGTTTACATTCCTTGATCCACTCCCACTGCATCTTTCCTGGACTTGGGAACACCCGCAACACAGTCTAGCCACTCATGGTACAGTGGGGGTTTAGGAGGCTACTGCGTCATGAGTGACTGCACTATTTGGGTGTGTTTCTAATGCTCAGCAAGTACGCAGTAAAAACGGATCCAGGATTGTAAACAAACTAAGATTGTTTATAAATATACATTTGCATGCATTTCAGTTCTACTAAACAAGGAGAGAGACAAAACAAAGAGCAACATCAATGAATTTTAGAGAAGATAAGGAATCATAAAATGCAGGTTTTTAACTAGAAATCATATGAGGAAAAACAGGTTGATAGTGTCCCTTTAAATCCTCCCGCCGTTCTACATGATACCCCCCTCGGGCAGAGTGTTCCACTTATCTGCCACCCTTTCTGTGAAAAAATGTTTCCTGATCCCCCCTTCAATCTCAGCTGATGCCGTCTTGTGTCCCTCCCCCTTCTGATCTGAAGAATCCCTTCTGTATTAATCCTGTTAATACCCTTTAGGTACTTGAAGGTTTCGATCATGTCCCCCCTATCCCTCCTCTCTTCCAGCGAATACATTTGCAGCTCTCCCAGCCTCTCCCCATAGAATTTTCCCTTAAGTCCCTGTATCAGCTTCGTTGCCCTATGCTGTATTCCCTCCAGCAATCTGATGTCCCTCTTCAGGAATGGACGCCAGTACTGCACGCAGTATTCCAGGTGCAACCTGATCAGTGACCTGTACACGAATAGGATCGCTTCTCTGTGCCTGGAGGAGATTCCCCTCGATATGCACCCCAGCATCTTGTTTACCTTTGCAGTCGCCTTCCTGCACTGAACTGAGTGGTTCATACCCCCTGAATTAGTACCCCTACATCCTTTTCCTCCACTGTGCTTTCCAACTGTACCCCTCCCAACTGATATTTCCTCTCCTGGTTCCTTACTCCAAGTGCAGTACCTTGCACTTCTTGGCATTGAACCCCAACTACCATGTATCCAACCATTCTTGTAGTTTGGTCAGGTCTTCCTGCAGCCCCCTCCACTGCACTGATCTTAGTATCATCTGCGAACGGACTGATCCTACTCCGTATCCCATTTGAGATGTCGGCTACGAATATTCTGGTCCCAGTACTGAACCCTGCGGCACCCCACTTGTAATATCCATTGATAATGAGAGCTCCACGACCACCACCCGTGGTGCCTACCCCTCAGCCAGCTGGGGATCCAGTAAACCATTTTTATCCCACCGCAGTGTATTCCAGTTTTTCCCCCAGCTTCCAGTGCGGCACCAAGTCCTTGCTAAAGTCCAAATATAGGATGTCCACTGCATGGCCCCTATCCATTTCCCTGGTAACCCAGTCGTAGAACTTGACTAGGTTTGTCTGGCAGGATCTGCTCAATACAAAACCATGCTGATGGCCGTCTTGGAACCCACTGTCTTCCAAAAAGGTCACCAGCCTCTCTTTTAGGATTGACTTCATGAGTTTCCCCACAATTGAAGTGAGACTCACTGGTCTGTAGTTGCCTGGATCATCCTTCGGGCCACTTTTATGAATTGTCACCACATGGGCCTCCTCCAGTCCTGTGGCAGCATCCTGTGTCCAGTGATGTACTGAACAGGTCTGCCGGTGGTACCTCCCGGATCTCCACTAGCTCCCGGCATACCCTAGGGTGAATGCCATCCGGCCCCGGCGCCTTGTCCACCCTCAGTGCCCTTAGTCCCTCCAGCACCCTGTCCTCTGTAATTCTGATATTAATTGCCCCCCCCTCCACTCTACCCACTCCACCCTTCCCATGGGGTATCTGCCCCCCTCTTTCCTTTGTGAACACAGAGCAGAATTACTCATTCAGTACCTCTGCCTGGTCCTCCCCCTTCTCCACCCACCCCCCATATTTCTTAATTCTCACAATCTGGTCATTGTTTCTTCTTCTCTTGCCAGTGTATCTGAAGAAGTCCTTTTCCCCATCCTTGATTCTCTGTGCCTGTCTCAGCTCTCTGGAAGCCCTGGCTGATCTGACTAGCCTGGTAACCTCTCTGGACTTCTTCGTGTACTCGTCTTTGTCCCCTTGCCTCCCAATTTTCTAAGCCTCAGGGATGCTTTTCTCTTGGCCCTCACCCCTTCCATTACCCTCTGAGTCAGCCAGCTCGGCTTCTTTGCTCTCCCCTTCTTGCTCCATGTCCTGGTGCAGGTCTCAGTAGTATCAGCCAGCCCTTTCTTAATGATGTTTCCTTTTTGACTGGCACTCATGCATGTCTGAATTCCCACCAGATGCTCAACCAAAATTTCTCCCATCCTTTTAAAGTCCGTTCCCTTAAAATCGATCACCCTGTTACCTGTTCCTCCTGTTACCCTTCCCATATTAAGTGTGAACCACACCGTATGATGGTCTCTCCCAGCCAGGGGGTCCTCCACTCCCAGATCCCTTACAGACTCTCCATTTGTTAATGCCAGGTCCAGAGTCCTACCCACCCTAGTCGGCTTGCGGACCATTTGCACCAGAAAGCAGTCCAGAAATGCATCTAGTAATCTCTGCTCCTTTGCACACGTGGTGGTTTGAGTGTTCCAGTCCACCCCAGGGAGGTTGAAGTCCCCCTTCCTACAGACTATTCTAATCTGCTTAGCCAACTCCCTATCCAGGTCATCTTCCTGAGCTGCTGGCCTGTACACCCACCCCCACCCTCAGTGTCTTTCTTTTAGAGTCTTGAAACTGCATCCATAGGGCCTCTGTCCTGCCCTCCACCCCTTCTCTTTCTCATACAACTTATCCCCTCCCTCACGTAGATCGCCAACCCCCCCTTCCCCCCCAGTCTTGTCCTTTCTGAATATCCTGTACCTTGGGATCGTCATATCCCAGTCCTGGTTCTGGGTGGCCCAGGTCTCCGTGATGGCGCAATGTCCACCTCCCTACAGCCAAGAGAGCCTGAAGTTCAGCTGATTTGTTAGCCAAGCTTCTCACATTCAGCGAGACCACCTTCCAGTCTGTGTCTTTCTCTCCCCCCCCACCCTGGTTCCCCTCTCCTAATCCCTCCTTGTGTCCTCACCTCAAATACCTCTCTGATAGCTTGGGGGGTAGGCATGCTTGGCTCCCCGCCTCTGGGATCCCTGCCTGCTAGCTGTCCTCACATCACCCCTCAACCTAGTTTAAATCTATCTTTGATGCTATGTACCCCTCAAACCTCTGCTTTAATACCCCTTTCCCTTCCCCTCTCAGGTGCAGCCTATCCCCTGCATATAGATCCTTACTGTTCCAGGTACTGCCTCAGTCCCCCACTATCCCGTACCGCTTAGACTGACACCATTCCCCCACCCATTTGTTTAACTCCCGAATCCTCCCTTTCCTTCATGTACTCGTGCAGGGTACTGGGAGCACCTCTGAAAATGCCACTGATTCTCCCTCTTCCTCACATAGCCCTCCTAGTTCCTCAAACCTCCTCCTCACTACTTCCACCGTCTACCCGCCAGGTCATTAGTGCCTACATGCACCATTACATGTGGTTTCTTCCTGCACCTCCTTGTGCACTTAAGAACCGCCTACCCTGTCCGCCATTAGCTCAGGTATTGCCTCCGCCCACATTCTACTGTGCCTCTCCCCCCCTGCTGCCCCATCTGATCCGTTTAAGTATGGATCACCCAGCACTAGTACACCCCCTTCCTCGTTCCTTGTTCCTGCCCCCACCCCTGACCCAGGGTATCCAGTCTTAGAGCATGCCATCTCACTAACTCCACCGTTCCTCCCTACTGCTCTGTCCCCCTTCTCCCCTGTCCTGTCCCCTACCCCTTCACTGCTCCCTCCCTATCCCCCACATCCCTCCCCTTCGCGCTGGCCCCCCCATCTCCTAGGTCCTCCTGTATTATATCTTAGGTTTTTTTGTTAGTGTTATTCAACTCGCCTTGTAATGTATTAAGTACTGTATACTGTTTTGTAACACCTTGTCTGCCTGTATTGTATATTTTATCCCAAGATGTGGAACCTATGTAAAGAGCTTACAGCTGAAAGGTGTTAATTCCAAGAATCTAATAAAATGGTTCTGACCATGAGTGTTCTTCCAGTACTGTAACATCTCCAATAGCCAAAAGTGACACAATGTTACCGAAGCACTCTTTGCTGTAGTTTCTCATGCACACCCAAAGGCTGCTGCTCTAAGAAGGGTCCTTCCTTCCTTGTGCATGGAGATTCAAAAATGTATTGCGGTGCTATAGATTGTCAAAGTCAACTTGGCTGCAGATGCTGAGAATTAAATTTGCAGCTTCTAAGGGCAGAGATACCTGCCTTTCTTCTTAATATGCATCTTAGAGTTTTTGACATATGAAAGTGCAGTTTACTTTCAAAAAGCCTGACGCTGGCTTCTGCGGCACTTGTTCAGCCTGCGTGTGTCATCTACATTGTGAACTCCAGTTCTGGACTTGGACAATGTCCAATGCTTGTTCCACGCTAACCAGCTTGTTTCAATGACTTTTGGCACTTGGCAGAGAGGCTAGTGAGGCTCCAACAAATCCTTAAAAGACTACAAAGCAGCAGACCTACAGGCGCTGATGGCAGAGGGTGACGTAGGCATTGCAGCAACACAGAACCATGACAGGGACCTCATGATACCAGCATACCAGCTGCATAGGAAGGACAGAGTGAAGGGGAGGGGGGGTTGTGGCACTGTACATAAAGGAAGGGATAACGTGTAACAGGGAGGAGGGCACTACTGAAGCCCTCTGGGTAGTACTCTAGAAGACCGCTGGGAGAAGGATCCGTGTGGGGGTGGTGTACAGACCACCTACACAGGGAATAGAGTTGGATAGGGAGTTGGGGATGCGGATCAGGAAAGCAGGGGGTCAAGGAAAAACTGTAGTACCAGGACACTTCAGCCTACCAGGAGTAGACCTCCTGTGGCAGGGAACAGGTCCTCCTGGATGCTATCCAGGGCTGTTTTCTGACACAGAGAGTCACAGAGCCAACAAGGGAAGGGGCATACTTGATCTGGTGCTTTCAGATGGGGAGCAGGTCAGGGATGTGGAAGTGAGGGAACCCTTGCAGGCAGTGATCACCGCTCAGTGTTGTTTTCCATCTACATGAGGAAGGAATCAACCATGACAAGGGCAAAGATGGTAGACTTTAGGAAGGCAGACTTAGGAAGGATGAGAAGCATAGTACAGGAGCACCTTGTGAAGCCCTGTCCAGAGATGAATGTGTACCAGAAGGGGTCCATCATTAAGATGGGGATAATAGAGGCCACAGAAATGCACAAGGGCTTGGAAGAAGAACATCAGAACCAAGAGGCCTAGCTGGTATAACAGGAAGGTGGCTGAAAAGGTAAAGGAAAATACAGTGACCTTCCTAAATTACAAGCGTACCTCGAGGGAGGAGGACCGAGAGGTATATACTATGAAGTCTTGGGAGGCTGGGAGAGAGGTCTGGGCAGCCAAGACTGAAAAGGAACTGACTGGCACAGGGGATTAAGGAAGGGTAGAAGGGCTTCTTCCAGTACATCAAGGAGAGAAGAAGCAGAAGAGATGGGATATCTAGGACTAAGATGCGCGGTGGACAGAAAAGGGGAAAAACAAGTGGAGGCATTAAATGAGTACTTTTGCTCTGTGTTCATTAAGGAAGCAGATAGGCCTATGCCACAGGGAAGGATTGGATGGGGACATGGGGGGATGGACGGGGGATTGGGATAGACAGGGTCTTAAGAGGTCTAAGGGAGCTGAGGGTGGACAAGATACCAGGTCTAGATGGGGTACACCCAAAGGTCCTGAGGGAACTGGCAGGAGTATTAGCAGCACCACGGACAGATCTATTTAACACCTCGCTGGAAATGGGATGTGTGCCACTGGACTGGAGGACAGCTCATGTGGTACCTCTCCACAAGAGTGGACCCAGGGATGAACCAGGAAATTACAGGCCAGCTAGCCTAACCTCCATAATGGGAAAGTTGATGGAGGCCTTTCTTAAAGAAAGGCTGGTGACATTCCTTGAAGAGAATGGTCTCCAGGACGCCAGACAGTATGGGTTTGGCAGGGGGAGGTCTTGTCAAACCAACACAATAGACTTCTTTGACTGGGTTACAAGGTTTCTGGACATGGGGCATGCGGTGGATGAACTGTACCTGGACTTCAGCAAGGCATTTGACTCAGTACCACATGGTAGGCTGATCGGCAAACTGGGGGACCTGGGATTGGGGGACAAACTGCTGAGATGGATCAAGAACTGGCTGGGGGGCAGGAACCAGAGGGTGGTGGTGGGGGAGAACTGTCCAGACCTAGGCTTGTGACCAGTGGGGTCCCACAGGGCTCAGTACTCAGACCTGTGCTGTTCAACGTATATACCAGGGACATTGCAGAGGGAGTCAGTAGTGAGATCTGCCTTTTTGCAGATGATACTAATCTATGTGGGAGTGTGGACAAGGACGAGGGGAGGCAGCATTTAAGGGAGGACCTGGCTGAGCTGGAGAAGTGGTCAGGAACCTGGCAGCTGGGTTTTAATGCAAAGAAATGTAAGGTAATGCACATGGGAGCCTGAAACCCAAAGACCAGATACTGGTTGGGGGGAATACCGGTGACAGTATCAGAAGAGGAAAAGGATCTGGGGGTAATGATCAGGGGTGATATGAAATGGGCAGCAGCCAAAGCAAATAGAATGCTTGGCTGCATCGCAAGGGGAATCACCTCTAGGGTGGAGGAGGTTATACTGCCACTGTACAAGTCACTGGTGAGACCACACGTGGAATACTGTGTTTAGTTCTGGTGTCCTTACCTGAAAAAGGATATCAGTCTACTGGAGGGGGTCCAGTGGAGGGCAGCTAAAATAATCAAGGGTATGGGAGACGGAGCATATGAGGAGAGGCTGAGGGAGCTAAACATGTACTCCCTGGAAGACACATGGGAGAGGTGGGGGATATGATAGAAACCTTCAAGTACCTAAAGGGCATAAACTGGGTAACTACTGAGGACATCTTTAACCTGAGGAGGGAGGGTACAGCAAGGGGCCATAGCCTGAAATTGGTGGGGGGGGGGGGGCTAGATTCAGGATGGAAACGAGGAGGTACTTTTTCACTGAAAGAGTGGTGAAGGGGTGGAATGAGTTGCCGGGGCAGGTGATGGCAGTGAGGATGGTGGGCAGTTTCATGGGGGTTGGACCGGGTGAAGAAGATTAGAACTGAAGGAAACGCTACTGGGAAGAGGTTGGGCTGGGGAATGGGATGGAGGGGGATGACTCCAGGAAGAGTGGGGGTGGGGGTGGGGGGCATCTCCAGGAAATTAACTGAGCTGTGCACTCGAGCAGATACGATCGACTATTATGGCCTGTTTCTGCTGACAGATTTCGTATGTAAGACTCTTGATGGTAGTCACCTTGAAGCAGTTCCCACATCAAGTATCTGAGTATATGACTGGATCACACCCTCTCCTTCCACATTGACACCATTCATAAAAACTTTGCCCTAAGTCTGGTGTATTGGACTGCAGCAAATCCTGCCTCCCATTTCCAGTTTACCATGAGGTCAGTCTCAACATGACCCTGCCGCTGTTGGACTATACAGATGTGGTTTATAGTGTGGCCTTCAAACCCGGGTCAGACTGCCCACCACACACACCACACACACACACACTCTCTTTCTGATTCTTAGCTTGAAATACCCCGTTACCCATTATTGCTCCATTTATTCTGACCTTTCCCTCTCTTCCCTGGATGTCTGTCGCTCTTTCACTGCTCCTCATTCTTGGCTACATACTGACTCAACTACCCTGCCTCCATCCCGCTCCACTCTCTTATCGTCTTCCTCTGACTCGCTTCACTATTCCACTGCTCACTCTTTTAACATCCCTTGCTATAAGTCTTCTGTGGGACAGTCTGCTGTTTCAGGCAGGGCTGTTCAGCACTTCACAGGTCCCATGTGTGTGGACACACAGGAAATAGTTGCCAAGCTGCATTTCACACACAAAAGCTGGAATGCTGACACAACACTGCAGATACTGTAATGTAAGCACATTGAATGATTCCTTTCTCCGCTAAAAATGTATCCAGTTAGTGCACAATGCTCTCAGCATTTATAATAGTTTCTGTTGTTAGGAGTTTCAGAATTGTTTTAAAAATAAATACAGATACCATAGCATTTATATTTTATATGTCCATTTGATTAAAATCAAACCTACTGCTTAATTAGCAAGAGCTGTTAGTGTGCCATGGATTTGAGTTTAAATAGAGACATACCTCTAAAAATAAAAAATAATGACTTGAAAAGACACTGTCATTGATTTCAGTGCAATACTTCCTCCAAGCTCTTCAAACAAAGACATCACAAAACACCTGAGGGCGGGACTGTAACTGGCCATCAAACCAAGAAGTGTAAATGATCAACCAGACAGCTCCTCTTAACATAATTATGCCCTGTTCCCCTCTGAAACTGAGAAACAGAAAGAGTACTAAATTAGGAATATACAGAAACATACAGTTTGTTGGCAGAAAAGGACCTCTTAGCCCACCCAGTCTACCCAATTTTTTTCTCTGCCTATTCTGTCCCAGCAGTCCCTGAATGGTCTCCGGCGACCCTCCCTCTCCCCCTCCCCTGTTTTTATTTACTAGTATTCCCCTATATCTGTCACATGCATGTCTGAAACACCCCACAGTTTTTGACTCTACTACCTCTTGTGGCACATTGTTCCAGGCGACCACCACTCTTTCAGTGAAGTAGTATTTCCTTACATCCCTCTTAAATTTCCGCCCTTCTAGCTTCATTACATGTCCTGTTATTTTGTTACTTTTTCATTTGAAATAGGCTGCCCACCTGTGTACCCTGTTCACTACTGTGAGATACTTGTAGGTCTCTATCATGTCCCCTTTCTCCCTCCTCTACTCCAGGGTGTACATTTTGAGATTGCTCAGTCTTGCATCGTATGGTTTCTCATGCAGCCCCTGTACCATTTTGGTTGCCCTCCTCTGCACTGCCTCTACTGTGTCCATGTCTTTTCTGAGTTGCAGCCTTCAGAACTGTACGCAATATTCCAGGTGTACTTTCACCTTTGATCTATATAGTGGTAATATCACCTCCCTCCTTCTGCTTGTGATGCTTCTTACTGTGCACCCCAGCAATCCACTTGCCCTACCTGCTGCCTTGTCACACTGCCCTGCGACATTGGGATCATCAGATATTATTACCCCTAGGTCCGTTTCCTTCTTAGGCTTCCTTCCTTTGACTGACAGTGCTCCCCCCTCCCAATTTTATACTCCGCTCCTGGGTTTCCGTACCCTAGGTGCATGATTTTACACTTCTTGGCATTGAACTCCAGTTGCCATATATGTGACCTTTCTTCAAGTTTTCTAAGGTCCCTTCTCATTTTCTCCACTTCCGGCTGAGTATTCACCATGTTACAGATTGTGACATCATGTGCAAAAAGGCGTACCTTCTCTACAGGGTGTTCTGTGATATTGGTTACGAAGATGTTGAACAGGACTGGTCCCAATACTGAACCCTGTGGTGCCCCGCTGGTCACTCTGTCCCATTAGAGTGAGTGCCGTTTACTAGCACCCTCTGCTGCCTATCTGTTAACCAGTTATTTACCTAGTTTACAGCTTTGGTTCCCAACTCTAGCCCATCCGATGTTTTTATCATTCTCCTATCTGGTACGGTGTCGAAGACTTTGCTGAAGGCCAGATAGGCCACATCCACTGCCTGCCCCTGATCTGTTTTCCTAGTTACCCAATCAAAGAAATCTATCAGATTTGTTTGACATGACCACCATGTCATGAATCCTTGCCATCTTTGGTCTTGTTACCCCATGGATTCAAGATATTAGACTAGCATTTCTTTTAACAGAGGTTCTGTTAATTTCTCCACTGCTGATATGAGACTGATTAGTCTGTAGTTGCTAGCCTCCTCCTTGCTGCTGCTTGATGGAGTGGAACTACATCAGCTCTCCTACAGTCCACTGGACCCCTCCTGTTTCCAGTGATATGCTGAAGAAAGCTGCCAGTGGTTTAGCAGGCTCCTCCCTGAGTTCCCTTAGCACCCTTGGATGTATCTTGTCCGGTCCCATGGCCTTGTCCATCTTCAGATTTGCAAGTTCCTTCAAGAATGTTTCCTCTGGAAATGGACTTGTGTTTACCTCCCCACTTCTGTGTTCCTGCTGCTCCTTGTTGGTCTGTCCCCCACCCTGTCCATTGTGTAGACCAAACAGAAGTATCTGTTCTAACCCCAGGAATCTATCAGTTTATATTCACAGTATGCAATCATTCCCCTGAAATGAGCAGCCCTGGAGCTTTGGAACTTTATGCTAATTATGGAACTTTAGAATGAAGTTCAGACTGTGCTGTGTGGTCACTCCACCCTGCTTTCTAACATCAGATTTATTTATCCACTGAAGGGAGCAGTTACCCTGAAGTCATCTCCTCACTTCTGGCCAGTTTATGGTTTATTATTTTATTATTAAAAGTATTTAGTTTAGAGGTCAGTCCAGTGGCTGAGGTTGGGCGCCAGGCGACACCTCATGAGCATGCGCCAACATCGGTTCGAGGGGCGAGCTCGGACCGTGGGTCAACGGGGGAGGGAGAATTGAGCGTCCGATTAACAGCTTTCTCTCCCGAGGGGAGGGGTACTTGCTCGTGCTTGACTGGCCTGGCGGAAGCTGGAGGCACAACAAGCACTGAAGCACGCAAGAAGGGGTTGGGAGTGGCGGACATTGGTGGGAACGCCTTGATATCAGGGCGTTGACCACTTCCTCAGAAAGGAAGAAAATGCATAGCTGGAGCACGGGTAGACGGAGCACCGGTACCGACCCTAATGGCAACTGCCTGCCTGACCACCGGGGGACCCGACGAGACTTGAAGTTGTTGGGACATTGGGGTCCCGTCAAGTACCTGGCTGGGGGGTATATCCATGGCTCCATGAGGGAACTCCTGGGGATTCAGGTAAGGCATGTCACGGGGTGGTACATTGGTGTCTCCCGAATAAGCGTAGCTCTGGGGTGAGAGAGGCGATAAAAATAGAAAGTGAAAAAAAAAGTATTTAGTTTATTTCTCAATAACTGTTAGTTAGGATGTAATTTTACTTTAAATTGTGCATTTTCAGATCTTCTTCAGGGGTATCTCAGTCATCAGGTCACACCGTAGGAACTTCACCGTTGATGAAGCAGGATCCACACAGATGATTTTCCAGCAGTACCACTGTGGCTGCTCACACCGACGTCACCAACCCCGAAAAGGCGTGAGTGGCCCCGCTCCCTCCTCAGTTCTTTCCCATCGTTGACTCTATCCATGTGGGCCTCTACGGAAGCTATGATGCAGTTTCGTGGCATTTTCACCTACGATTTTTCTTTCATTTAGTATTTTAGAATCTCTTTTAAATAAGAGATTCCTTTATCTTGTTTATGTAGAGAGTTACTGCCTCCACTTCTCTCTTCCATTGCTGCCGCTGTGGAAAGAAGATTGCCTCTTCAGATGACCATAACCTCTGTGCCTGCTGTCTTAGGCCTGACCACAATACCTCTGACTGTGAGCTCTGCCAGAAATGTAATAAAACCACCTTTAGGTGACGCAAAAAGGCTCTCAAAAAATTCCTTATGGAACAACAGGTAGCTAGTTCTGGGCAGATGTCCTCTGGGGTCCCTCCTTTCCAGTCACCAGCAGATTTGTTGAGCTCCCAGGCCTCAAAGGCCTTAGAAAAATCCTCAAGGAAAAGTCACAAAAAAAGTGAATGGGACCACTCCCCAAGCTGGGCTTCTGAACTCCGATGGCCTCTTCATCTTGCTCTGGGGGTACTCCATCGGCTGCGGCTTCACCGATGCCCACTGCAGTCTAGACCTCTGCTCCTCCTAGGCCCACACCGACAGCGCTGCCTCCTGCTTCTCAGGGAGCTCGACCCTCTGATCAGTTACCCCCTCTTCTTTGACCCTCTGGTAGTCGACGACAGCCCCTCTGTCACAGCCTGATACTTCCCTAGCCCCATGGTTGTTGGGCATTTTGGGCTTCCCAGCCCCGACGGTTGGTTCGTCGCACCCTGTGCAGATGACCCCTTCACTAGCAACACACCAGTCTCCTGCCGTCTACCTCAGTGACGTCTTGGCCCGAATTAGTACAACCCTTTTCTACCAGTTGGTCTCCTACAGACCTGGGCCCCCTGCGCCGTCAACAGCCCTGTCGTCATTGATGCTGATTTGTCCTGCTTGGGTGGTGCCCGGTGCCTCTGTCAACGGACCTCGAGTTAGAACAGATCAGCATCTAGGAGGAGTACTATCCTGACCTCATCCTTCTTGAGGAAGAGGAGTAGGGACCTCTTTTCTTTGATAGGTCCACAACCTCTTCAGTGAGCAAAGACTGTCAAGCATACTTCCAGGTCCCATCCTGAAGACCCTACCTTCTTTAATGTTATGAAGCAGCTGTCCGCAACAGTGGGCTTCCATACTGAGGAAGAGGATTCCACCAGGAGGGGGCTGGTGGACTTTATGGAGATCCCAGAGTCTCCTCCTAAGGTCATTCCTCCTGTCCGCCCAGCATTGAGGAATGCCACCACTGTGGCCTGGCAGAGACCTGACAGGGTCCTGCCATGCTCTGTCAAGCAGATAAGCTGCATCTTGCCCCTCGGGGCTTGCCTTACTGTGCTGTCCAGCCTGAGACCGATTCTGTGGCAATTAAAGCAGCACATGGCAGGTCCAAGGTGCCCAAGCACCTTAGCCCCCCCCCCAACAGGGAATCTAGGTGGATTGACATTTGGGGCAAGAGGGTCTATGCCTGCACTACCTTGGGGCTGTGGATTGCTAACTACCTTTCGCATATAGTTAAATACCAAAATACCATCTGGAAGAAGAGCCAAGTCTGCTGCTCAGGCCCTTCCATAGTGCCCCCAGAAGCAGGAGATTCTCAGATGCTTACAGAATGCTGAGGATATTAGTAAGCATCTCCTCAGGGCCTTGTATGATATTTCTGACACTGATGCCAATGCTGCTGCCACAGGCATCTGCCTTTGTAGGCACTCCAGGGATTGCAGCAGATGTCCAGCAGACATCTCCCTCTGATCTGATGGCCAGACTCCAGCTGGACTTTGACAACGTCTCCAGCTGGTTCCATTCAAATTAGTTGGCCCTAAATGCAAAAAACATGGTCTCCATGACCTTTGAAACTAGGCAAAAACTCTCTAGACTTACAACTGCCCCTGCCTTTCATACCCTTGATGGGTCCCCGTTGAAGGTGTCCTGTCCTTCAAGTACCTGGGGGTATGGCTAGATTTGCACCTGGACTTCTCAGCTCATGTTGAGGCAATCTACAAAACATTATACCCAAAACTAGGGGCTTTGAATCGTAACAGTGGACACATCCCCTTGCCTGCTCGTAGAGCCATATTACAAAGAATGATTCTCCCCATCTTTGACTATGGAGACACAGTATACAGCACTGTTCCTAAGTCTATGCTGACTAGACTGGACCTACTCTTCCACTCATTCTGCCGCTTTGCTGTTGACTGCACCCCTCCTTACCCACCATTGCTCCCTCTACTCTGCCCCCTCTCTCCCCTTCCCTTGAGGCCAGATATCTTACTCACTGCTCCTCCTTCCTGGCCAAACACTGGCTTGGTTCTTTTCCCTCCTATCTCTTCTCACTCCTCTCATCCCTACCCCCCCCACTCCCTGCAAAACTCTCTCCCGCCTAGGTCCACTACAGTTGGTCAGGTGGCTTTCTCCTGCCGTTTCCCTAAACTGTGGAACTCCCTCCCTCCCCCTAACCACCTGCTCTGCCACTTCTCTTCACTCCCTGTCCCATCTTCTCTGGGAGCTTTACTCGCCCATCTGCAACTGCTTCTGGTTCTTCCTTCCCTATGCCCCCTCCTTATTCTCTTCTTCCCTCACCCTGACCTATACCCCCCCCACACACCACTACCTCATCTCTCAACCCCTGTCCACCTAATTATTATATCCCACCTATGTACCTCTCTGCATTTGGCTATAATATGCCTAGGCAGTTTGGCCCCTTACTAGGTGTCTGTTAGACCTCTCCACGAACAGCTATCCACAACTTGTAAACTCAGTTGTATATGTAAAATTGTGAATGCTAAATTGTTTATATTGCTATAATCTGTTTGTTTACTATGCTTCCTTTTTCTTCTCACTATATAGTCTACAGCTCGCCATTATGTTGTACTTTTGTTATATTTTCTTCCTCCTTGTCCCCTATCCCCAAGACGCATCTGGAAATTAGCTGCTTTTCAGCTCAGTATCTTTCCTGGTAACATTTTTGAAATCAATAAATAGAAAGCGCTTAGTGCCCTTTTCAATGTCTCCAGACTGTTTGGGCCAGATGTCCAGGACATCGTTAATGACCTACAAGCATCTGTCAGGGCTATCAAGTCTGTCCACTCACTCTGTCATACGCAGCCTAGGAGCAGACAGCATTTCACAAAGTGTCCCACAAGTCTGGAACAGCAGCCCATCTTCAGGGCAAAAGAAAGGCTCCTCCACCTTGTCTACCCCCTCCTTCTCCAGTGCTGCTGCAAAGTATCCCAGAGGTGACGGATCAGCCCCAGTTGCTGGATCCCCCTCTGCATGACTCCTTGTTAGAACCCCGCCCCCTTCCGGTCCCCGACGAGGAGGTAGTGGTCGGAGGTCGGTTCTCCCTCCATCTCAGTCAATGGAGAAGCATTACTTCAGATGCCTGGATTCTTCAGATTATAAAGAGAGAGGTCACACTCTGGAATTTTTAGAGATGCCTCCAGAGACTCCTCCGGTACCCTCCACCTACCCCCTCCCGGCCCATCTAACAGTTCTCTGGGAGGAGATACAGCCCCTTCTACGGAAACAGGCCATCAAGCCGATGCTCGGGTAACAAAGGAACAGGGGTTTCTACTCCAGGTTCTTTCTGGTCCCCAAAAGAACAAGAGATTTGAGGCCTATTCTGGATCTCAAGGACCTCAGCCTTTATATCCAATACAAGAAATTCTGCATGGTCACTCTGCAAAGCCTGCTGCTCTTACTCAGCAGGGTGACTGGCTGCGCTCCATGGATATGCAGGATGCTTATCTGCATATCTCAGCGTGCCCACCGCACAGAAGATTTCTCTGGTTTCTTTTTCAGGGCGAGCATTACCAATTCAAAGTAGTGCCCTCTGGCTTAGCCTGTATGCTGCAGGTCTTTACAGAGTACTTAGCAGCAGTAGCTTCAGCTCTCTGGAAGAAAGGACTGTACATTTTCCCCTGCCTGGACGACTGGCTCCTAAAGGCTCTATCCTGAGAACAGCTTCTCCGGACCCTCTAGAGAACCCTCCAGCTGTTTCTGTCCCTGTGCATCACTGTCAAGCTGCCCAAGTCCGTCATGACTCTGTTCCAGAGGTTGCAGTATATAGGAGCGTCCTGAAGTTGGTGCAGGGCAAAGCCTTCCTGCCTTTCAGCAGGGTGGAGTGCCTTATTGCCAGGCTCAGGAGATCACCCAGAGGGTTCTACCATGCCGAAATGACAACAGTGTTGTTGAAGTTCAGCATGGTGAGATCCCCAATGTTGACAGGTGAAATTTCACCTGTCAGACATTGTGTGTTTTCTACTGGGGGCTGTGCCCCCAGAACTCCCCATGTGGGGGACTGTGCCCTCACACCTCCCTTCTTTAAATACCTAACTCCAAGTCGGAGTTGTTTCGTGGGGGGCGAAGGGCAAAATCTCATCCTTGGGTCCCTCACAGCGACAATCTCAAAAACCTGTCGAGATTGTCTCTGTGAGGGTTTTGCCGTCCTGGAGTCATTACCCGTTCTGCAGACCCACCCAGAGCCATTGTGTTCCTGCGAAGGTGTACCTGAGGCTATTGAGTCTTATGGCCATAACCATTGCCACGGTATCCTTGGCCAGACTGCACGTGAGGGTACTCCAGTGGACACTCAGAGTGCAGTGGGACCAATACATGGATGACTTAGATCAGTTAGTGCTGGTCTTGTCCCCGGTCCACAAGGTGCTCCAGTAGTGGATGGATCCACAGAACCTGTTACAAGGGGTTCCATTCCAGACCCCCCCCCCAGTAAATCTTCACCACAGATGCCTATGGCTTGGGCTGGGGAGTGCACCTGGGTCCCTTTCAGACTCAGGAAACATTGTACAAGACCAAAATGTCCCTGCATTTCAACATTCTGAAGATATGGGTGGCCCTGTATGCCATGTAGGCCTTTCAGAACCATCTCCTCTTGAGTTAACTGTTGATCCAGTCCAACAATCTCACCGTTGTCTACTACATCAACAAGCAGGGGTGGGGAGGATGCATTCATACTCCTGTGCAGGGAAGCCATGAGACTATGGTACTGGGCACTGGATCACAGTCTGGTTCTCGTAGCAGTCCACGTCCCAGGTGTGCCAAACACCCTGGCAGACAGCCTCAGCCAGACACAGCCCAGCATGCACAAATGGGAACTTCTCTCATCTGTCGCAGAAGATCAGTTCGCCAG
Organism: Neoceratodus forsteri; assembly: GCA_016271365.2. NCBI lineage: Eukaryota > Metazoa > Chordata > Ceratodontiformes > Ceratodontidae > Neoceratodus > Neoceratodus forsteri. The sequence continues at coordinate 303,847,300 of CM057459.1, read as the reverse complement.
ATGGGGTCATCCAGAGTTGGAGCTTTTTGCATCCCCACTCAGTGCAAAACTGCCCAGTTCTAGGGACATAGATATGTTGTTCATCCACACTGTCTGGTAGGTTTCCTGCCTCTTTAAATCTTGCCGGAAGGTCTTCAAGCTGGCTCCTCCCACCCATCCGGGTGGTAAAACTCTCGGCTCCGCCCCATGATGCCAGATCTTCCTTAACGCTTGGAAGCTCAGGTTCCCTCCTTAACGCTCTGCGTATAGACTGGATCCTAATTCTTCGGTTCGCCCGAAAATAGTTTTAAAATTTCAAGACGCCATAGAAACATAGAAACATAGAAGTTGACGGCAGATAAGGACCGCAAGGCCCATCCAGTCTGCCCATTTCTTTTTTTCCCGCGACTGCGATGGACAAACCGACTCCCGGTTTTCGGCGGTGCCCATGCGGGCAGAAGATGTCCAGGACGGACCCGCACTCCACGTGCGTCTACTGCCTCGGCCTTGATCACGACCTGCAGGCCTGCGAGTTGTGCAGATCTTTCTCGGCCAACATCCTTGAAGACCGCTCTGCCCGGTTACAACTTGGGCACCCCGAGAAGGGTTACCCGCCGGTGAAGTCTAAGGAGGCCCGTTGGGTGGTGACCGTGGCGGCTGGCTCGGCTGAGCAACTCGAGCAGATGATCGCTTCTCGAGGAGGAGCAGTGCCCAGGCTGCATCCTCATTCTGCTCGGTTACGGCATTTATCCCGCTCTCTCTGGGATCCTCCTACATAGCTTCTTTTAAGGAGCTTTGCCAATCCCTTTCCACGAAGGGAGAGGCCATTGGGACACTCTTTCGGTCCAAGAAAGAAGGACTCAAGGGTAAGTCCCACCATCGACATTCTGTGGGAGCGGAGAGGTCCCTTCCCCAGACACCGACTTGGTCGGGGGTTGCGGCTAAGGCTGCTGGCTTCACGGTGTCCCCTCCAGGTCAGCCGGGCGAGACACCCGTCGATGCAGTCGAGATTTTTCTTGACCCACGGACGGGCTGTCGACTGGTGAAGCCAACAACCCTTCATCACCGGTTCCCCGGTGGAAACTGAGGACTTGCCTCGCCTCCTGTGCCAGAGTCCCCGGTCAAGGCTCCCGGAGCGAGGGAGGAGGGTGTCCCCGCTCCTCCCAGACCCACCCTCGAAACACCGAGGGTCTCGTCTTGGCTGCTCGGCCCAGCCGATCCCGCCGACATCGGCAGTCTCGGTCTTGACACCGAGGAAAGCGGTGGCGCCGCTCATCCTCGTCTTCCTCCTCGGAAGAGGAGAGACTTTGGCGCAAATTGCATCGACGCTACGAGGACTTAATGTGGCAGCAGCTCCTTTTGTCCGGGAATAAGCTGACGCCATCGCCTTCCCCGATCATTAAGTGGCTGTCACCCGGAAGGCCAAAACAACCCCTCGCTGTAGTCGAGGTGCCCAAGCCTGGGCCGGTTGTTCGGCCGAAACCAGCTGCCCCACCGATTGTGGTGGAACTTCCGGCTCCACAACCGAAATTGAGGGTGCTGACCAAGGACTCTTGGTCAAGTCAGGGTCTGCCCCACCGGTTGTCGGTCACCCTCACTCCCGACCGTCCTCGGCAGGTGGAGGGTGGCTCAAGCCCCAGGCAGCTCTTCGCAGACTCCTCGGAGTCTGACGACAACTCCTCCCTGTTTTCCAGGCCCCTTGACCTGGAGTCCTCCAGGGGGGCAGTCGATGGACGAGAGCCCATCATCGTTCATGGGTCTGCTTCGGCTCATCTCGGAGTCCACTGGGATGCAGCTCAAGCCCATATCCAAGCGGGCCAAGTATCCCCTCACGGAGATACTGGACCGAGGGGATTCTCCCACGGAGGCCTTTCCGGTGGCCAAAGCCATTGTTGGCCCAGCCTTGGAGGTTTGGCAGCGGTCGGCTTCCTGTCCTGCGCCTTCGGCCAGGATGGCCAGGAAGTATGCAGTCCTGCCGGCTCTTTGTCCGGTTTCTCGGAGCACCCCTCTGCGGAGGGGTTGGTCACCGATAGCGTCTTATGGTGCTCTGGGAACGCTAGGGATGTGGATAAGCCCCCTGACAAGGAGTCCAAAAAGCTGGATTATGCTGGGCGCAAGGTGTACGCTGCATCCTCCCTCGGCCTCCATCAGGCCAGCTCAGCCGTGCTGATGACACACTTCTCCTATGCCCTCATGGGCTCCCTGAATGAGGTGATCCCTCATCTCCCGGCCGACCTACAGACTACGGTCAAGCAGGTGCGGTATTGGGGAAGGGCAGTGGTGAAACAGCAGCTCTAAATGGCTCTAGATATTGGAGACTCCTGTGCCTGATCAGTAGCGACCACAGTGGCCATGCGCCGCAGAGCATGGCTGAGGATATCTACCTTCATGGCGTATACCCAGCACAAATTGGCAGACGTCCCCTTCTTGGGGACTGACCTGTTCGGCCCTGGAGTGGAAGGCCACCTCCAGCGGATCGAAAAATCCAACGCTACCCTGGACTCGGTCACCACCGCCCCAGAAGGACAAGGGCCGTCATCAGCAACATAAGTCCTTTGCCCTTCTGCTTCTGCAGGCACGTCCGCCCAGCAACACCAGCATCAGGGCCAGCAGGCTGCACTTGGCACCCAAAAGCCAAGCTTCCGCGGCTTCCTCTAATAGGAAGCAGGAGGAAAAGGCCCAGGAGGTCCCTCGGCAGTCCTTCCTCCAAGCCTGCTCAGTGATGGGTTGAGGGGTGTCGCCTCAGCCTCGTCGCTCCCCTGGGTTTCTCCATGGGGACGGCTCCGCCACTTCCTTTCCGCCTGGTCCGCTATCACCACGGACCGCTGGGTGTTGAGGTGGTGGGAAGGGCTTGCCTCTGGAGTCTCGAGCAGGCCCTGCCCTTCTGAGCCGTCACCCCACGGGGGGCTACGGGGTCCGCGGCCTCCCGGTCAGCTCATTGAGCCGACATTGCCCTGCTTCTCGAAAAGGAGGTGATCAGGAAGGTGGCGGATCCTCCACCAGACCCAGGGTTTGTGTCCAGGTACTTCCTGGTCCCGAAATGGACGGAGGGCTGGTGCCCCATTCTAGACCTGCATGACCCGAACAGGTTCCTAAGGTCTCGAACCTTCAGGATGGTCACTCTGGCTCAGATCATTCCATCCTTGGAACGAGGCATGTGGTTCTGTTCTCTGGACCTCCAGGACGTGTTCTTTCATGTCCCAATCCGTCCGTCCCACCAGAGATTCCTCCGCTTCAGGGCAGAGGGGTCCCTATACGAGTGCCGGCCATGCCCTTCGGCCTTTCTCTAGCTCCCAGGGTCTTCACTAAATGCATGGCAGTAGTGACAGCATTCCTCCGGTGCCAAAGGGTCCGGGTGTACCCCTGCCTGGACGACTGGCTGATTGTGGCCTCCTCCAGAATGGAGGTGAAGCAGTCCAGGGATCTGGCCCTCCAGGTTTGCTCTCAAGTTGTCCTCCTTATCAACGAGGCCAAGTCGGAACTCGTGCCAAAGCAGGTGATACAATTTATCGTGGCAGAGCTCGACTCTCTGAGAGCCAGAGCACGGCTCCCGGCGGACAGGGCCGAGGTTCTTTCCTCCTTTGCCCTATCATTTCAGGTTGGGCAATTGCGCCCTGCCTGGAACTTCCTGCACCTCCTGGGCCTCATGGCGGCCTGCACCAGTGTGGTCCATTGGGCCCGTTGGTACATGCGTCCCCTACAATGGGGACTGGCCAGCCAATGGTCACAGCGCTCCGATCCTTTGGATCAGCTAGTTACAGTGACCCAGGAGATGTGGAACGCTCTCCAGTGGTGAACCATTCCAGCTCATCTGCAGGAAGGCATCCCGTTTGTCCGCCCCGAGCCGACGGTCTCTCTATCGACTGATGCCTCTCTGATGGGATGGGGTGCCTATCTGGAGGAGCACAGAGCGCACGGCCTCTGGTCCCCTCGGGAGTCCTGATGACACATCAACCTGCTGGAGCTTCGAGCAGTTCGTCTAGCCCTCACCGCCTTCGCTCCGTTTGTACAGGGTCAAGTGGTCTATGTCCAAATGGACAATACCACAACCATGTACTACCTGAACCGCCAGGGTGGGACGCGCTCCATGCCCCTGTGCAGGGAAGCTCTCCACATTTGGTCCCTCGTGCGCAGCTTGGAGGTGGATCTCCTTGCCATCCATGTGGCAGGAGCCTCCAACATTCTGGCCATTGCCCTAAGCCAGATAGGAGCTGCATCCCACGAGTGGTCTCTCCTGCCGGAGGTAGTACAAGATCTGTTCTCCCACTGGGGCATGCTTCAGGTGGACCTGTTTGCCTCCAGGGAGAATGCGAAGCTGAGACTGTTTCATGCCTGCCCCCCTCAGCAGGGCTCGCTGCAGGGGGATGCCTTCTCGAGGCCGTGGACCCCGGGCCTCTTCTATGCCTTTCTCCCATTTCCCTTGATCCACAAGGTGCTTCTCAAGGCGAGGAGGGACAAGGCGCAGGTGATTCTGGTAGCCCCAGACTGGCCCCGCCAGTTCTGGTATCCAGATCTCCTCAGTCTCAGCTCCAGGCTCCCGAGGTGGCTTCCAGCCTGCCCGGACCTGATCTCAGTCAATCAGGGGAAGGTATTCCATCCGGACCTTCAATCCCTGCACCTGACAGCCTGGTTCCTGAGTGGCTAGAGTTCCAGGCCTTGGATCTTTCCGACGAGGTCCTCAACGTTGTTGAGGTGTCCTGTAAGGAGTTGACCAGAAAATGCTATGCCTTTAAATGGAAGAGATTCTCCATTTGGTGTCAGGGCAAGGGCCTGGACCCTTCCTCCTGTTCCTTGGCTAGCATCCTGACTACCTCTGGTCCCTTCTCAGCAAGGGCTTCGTTGACGACCTTACAGCTACCTGGCAGCTATCTCTGCTTACTGGCGCGAGGCCGGAAGCAGTCGGTGGCGCAGGAGAAGGTGGTCGGGTGCTTTTTCAAAGGCCTTGATCACATATCCCCTCTGGTGCGAGAACCTCCACCTCCGTGGGATCTACTGCTGCTATTGGCTAAGCTCATGGGCAAGTCATTCGAACCGATGCACAGGTGTGACATCCCTCACCTGTCGTGGAAGACTGCCTTCTTGGTGGCTATCACGTCAGCCAGAAGGATGGGAGAGCTCCAGGCGCTTTCCATTGAGTCTCCTTATCTGGTCTTCCACAGGGACAGGGTTGTCCTGCATCCCCACCCGAAATTCCTTCCGAAGGTGGTGTCGGAGTTTCACCTTAACCAGGTGTTGACTCTGCCGGTGTTCTACCCCAATCACACCTCGGAGGCCGAATATAGGCTTCTTACTTTGGACCCTAGAAGAGCGCTCAGTTATTACAAGGAGCGGACGGCTGAAGTTCGGGGAGAGGTTCGCCAGCTATTTGTCACCTACGCTGAAGCCGCACCTGGAAGACCTGCAGCCAAGCGGACGATAGGCAGGTGGGTCACCTCCTGCACAGATCTCTGCTATAGGTTGGTGGGCATGGAGCCTCCCAGAGGGATAAGAGCTCATTCTACCCGCCATACCGCTGCATCGGTGGCTGCTTCCAGGGACGTCCCTATCCAGGAAATCTGCAGTGCTGCTACCTGGAACTCAGCTCACACCTTTATTACCCACTACCACATCGACCTTGAGTCACGCCGGGATGCTGGTTTTGGGGCCTCAGTTCTCCAGTCATTATTCCCTAAGTAGGGGGTGTGCGCCTTGCCTCCCTCCTCCCAGAGAACTGCTAGGAGTCTGCCAGACAGTGTGGATGAACAACATATCCATGTCCCCTAGAAATACAGGTTGCTCACCTGTAACAGGAGTTCTAGGAATGGTATATGTTGTTCATCCACACGACCCACCTGGCTTCCCCGGCTTCGTCGCACAACCTGGCTTCCAGCGGGATAGATCTGGCATCATGGGGTGGAGCCGAGAATTTTACCACCTGGGTGGGTGGGAGGAGCCAGCTTGAAGACCTTCCGGCAAGGTTTAAAGCGGCAAGGAACCTGCCAGACAGTGTGGATGAACAACATATACCATTCTTAGAACTCCTGTTACAGGTGACTAACCTGTATTTTCTGCTCGCTAGATCCTGGGCCTGGAGTTTTCTGGTGAGACATGTCCCTCTCCTGGAGTGGGCGGTTCCTTTGTGCCTCCTCCCATTTCCTCTGATTCAGAGGGTGCTAATCAAACTGCAGAAGGAAGGGGGTTAGCATGATCCTGGTCGCACCACCCTTCTGGACACAGCAGCCATGGTTTCCATTTCTGCATCAGTTAGCAGAGGAACCCCCGGCCCCTCTGCCTGTCTGCAGGGATCTGATGATGCAGGCTCAGGGGACCATGGTCCATCCCAGTCTTAAGTCCCTTTGTCTGCATGCATGGCTCCTGAGGCCATAGCCATTGCCCATTTTGGGGTATCTCAGAGTGGCGGGTGTCCTCAGGGCAGCTCAGAAGCCTTCTACTAGAGCCACATATCACATGAAGTGGAAGAGGTTTGCCATATGGGCTGCCAAACATCATCTGGGCACATTTTTACTTGTCTGGTGAGCCAGATTCTGGACTACCTGATATATCTCTTGGACCCAGGCCTCCGGTACTCCTCCCTCAAGGTGCACCTTTCGTCTGTTTCTGCCTTCTTGAGCCTGTGGGTGGTTGTGCCATGCCTCAGTTAGATGTGTCCCATACCTTTCTTTGGGGTATCCTACAGCTGAAACCTCCAATCTGTTCCCCTGTCCCGGCTTGGGATTTAAATTTTGTTTTGGAGAAGTTGACCCTGTCTCTGTTTGAGCCAGCTGTGATTTGCGAGCTACGCTTTCTCTCTTGGAAAGCATTACTTTTGGTCGCCATTACTTCTGCTTGAAGGATTTCCAAGCTTCAGCCTCTCTGGTGTGAGGAGCCTTATTTGATTTTTCACAAAGACAGGGTGTCATTGCACATGAACCTAAGTTTCTCCCCAAGATGGTGTCTGAGTTTACCTTGCACCAACCTATCCACCTACCAGTTTATTTTACTGAGCGTGACAATTCAGGGGAAGCACTGCTCCATATGTTAGACACATTCAGAATTTTGAAATATTATTTGCTCCGAACTAAGGACTGCAGACGTCAAAGCAACTTTTTGTTTCTTTCACCCCAGGAAGAGAGGGCATTCAGGTTTCTAAACAATGTTTGTCCAAGTGGTTGGCACATTGTATTGTGTCCTGCTACAACAAACATGGCAAAGAGTTGCCAGGAGCAGTGAAAGCCCACTCCGCAAGGGGCATGGCTACCTTTGTGGCCTGTTTCAAGGGCGTCTCAGCCACTGACATTTGCGCTGCTGCCACCTGCAGTGCCGTCCATACCTTCACTAAGCATTATAGTCTGAACATTGCCTCTAGAGCCTGAGCAGGCTTTGGCCAGGCTGTCTCACAGGGTCTCCTGTCCTAGTCTTTGTTTAACTTTCCTTCCAGACTGTCATGCTGCACCTGTAACTGGTTGGGACTCATTTCTGTGGTGTGACCTGATGACTGAGATACCCCCGAAGCAAATAGGAGAGTTACTTATGTAAAAACTTATCGTCACACTAGATCTTCAAGTGAATCTCAGTCACCAAGTCTGCCTTCACTTCCACCATCCCGCTATTATGGGGTTCTCTTCTCAGAAGTGGCTTACTTGTGTATCTAGCCTTTTACTTTGGCCTGGGAAACTCTCTTTCTCCCTGGTCCCCCACTGCACGGGTTTGCTCCCTTAGTCTCTGGGGGTAAGAACTGAGGAGGGATTGGGGCCACTCATGCCTTTATAGGGCAGGTGATGTCAGCGTAGGTGGCCCCAGTGGTACTGCTGAAAAATCTTCCATGTGGATCCTGTTTCACTAATGGTGACGTTCCTACAGTATGACCTGATGACTGAGATCCCCCTCTAAGATCTACTGTTACGTAAGTTCTTATGTAACTGTTCATTGTTTCTCTGTCAATTCCCAGAAACTGAGGAAGGCCATTTCTTGGTGCAGTTCCTGCTTTTGGGGAACGGCAATATATTATTTTTATAATAAAAACACTTACAGTATAACTGCTTTTGCGGTTTTGCTCAAATTAATGCTTAGTTCTGATTTCTGGAAATCAATACTTTTTTCGTACAATATTTGTATAGTTAACCTCTCCTAAGGTGATACGTATGTGGTTCTTGCTTTGGGAACTGAACTACATTTCTTACAACATAGCCTTTTTTAACATATTCTGGTCTTGCTGTCAATTTGGTATTTTAAATTTGGGAACTAGTAACGTTTTTCTTAAGGTCTCCAGTGTCTGGCATGACTGACAGACCTAAATAAAAGACAGGATATATAGGCTTTAAAAATTGCACTATTTGTTTTCGGCTCCTGCAAAAGCAGACTGCCAGCCACTCTGTTTAAGGTGCCTGGGTCCAGACCATGATTTTCTAAATTGTGATCTCTGTCAAAGTTGTGCCCTAAAACACAAAAGAGAAGGGCTAAAAAGACAGAAGACCTTATGGCCAGGTGAGGGTCCAGTCCCTCAGCATGAGCAGTAGTCCCTGTCAAAGGGACAGAAAAGAAAGATAAAGCTGCTAAAGATGGTACAGAAACCAGGGTGTCTGAAAGGTGGAACCCTGAATCCATAAAAAAAAACAAAAAAAAAAACAGAGCAGACACAGGAAATGGTCCTGGTAAGAAGAAAACAAAAACATATCTCTGTCCCTTCTCCTGAACTAGAAAATGAAGTGGCAGTTGACTTAAAAGAAATGCCCGTAGCAGAGGACATGACAAAGGCATGGCAGTTCTTGCAGGCTTTCCAAGCTATAGGGAATCTCTTTAATATGCCTGCACCCCTCCCTAGGCTCTGGTTCCATTCCAAGTGATTGTGAAGGAGGAGCTTGAAATGTATTATGAAGATGAGAAGGGAGGTGAAATCCTAGAACCACATGGTTCCCCTGAGCAGGAATTTGGCTCCCCTGCTAGGCCATCAGAGGACTATGCATCCCATTATTCCTTTGTAAGGCAGATGGTGAACACCCTCAACATTTCCTCTCATGAAACTGGGGAAGATGAAGAGAAAGTGAAATTCATGGATATGATAGGACTAGCACCCACAAGAAGGCCACCTCTTCCTATTCAAAAAAAGCCACTAGAAAAGTCATGTCAACACCCACCTCAACTGCTGGCATTGACGAGAAAGTTGAGAATAAATATCAGATGAACAGATGGGGATTGAATACCTGTAATTCCACCCTGATCAGGAGGGGTGGACCAGGCTGCAGCCTGTGACAAGGTCAAAGTGCCCCCTCCTCCCAGTCTCCTGAAAGAGATTCCAGGAAACTAGATTGTATGGCCAAACAAGTATATAGGCCCCTTTATACGCACTGTTATATAATGGAATGTTCCGAAACATGGTCTCGCCATTCACTCTGCTGCCCTCAGTAGTGCACTTGTACATGGGTCCCATCCCTTATTGCTCTCTTGGCTGTTCCAATGTGTTGACAGTCTTTCCGGGCAGCCAAGAGACCACAAGATGTCCTTACCATGGTAACGATATGAGTGGAAGGAAGCAACTAGATGGCTTGCCAAAATGGAACATGAGCCGGCAAACCCAGAAAAGCTGGGAACGTGTTTTGACTAAACGCTCACTTTTGTTTCAGATCGGATTGCCTACACATGACAGAAATATAACAGCACAGTGCTTATGTAACTGTCATTCCTTTATATGCCAGTGTGTGTAAAAGGCCTTTATATGTCAGCTTCACTGCTCCTCAGGCAGGCAGTTTACCTGGCATACACAGCTCTGTACAGGAAAGCACTCTGGAACTCCATACTGGCATTGAGCGTAAAAGCAGCTGGCGACTTATCACAGGATATGGCTGATACAGCTAGAGCAGCAGTGGATGCTACAAAGTACCAGTTCCATGTGGCATTGGACACAAATGACACAGTTTCTAGGGTCCTGGTCCATGCAGTGTCCTTGAAGAGGTTGGCATGGCTTAGAACCACAAACCTCTCCCAGGACATGCAGACAAAAGCTGTGAATTTCCCCTTTGAAGGAAACTCCCTATTAGGTGAAAAAACAGAAGGCTTACATGAAAAAGGTGGAATGATACAAAACCACCTAGAAGAGCAATACTGAAAAAGAAAATGCCTCTACCTTCTACAAGCCCCATGTAGGGGGAAGTAGGAGTAGGGTCTACTGCCAGCCTTATGTTACCTATGAGCACCCACCTCAAACAGGTTACTATTGGGGCAGGGGGAGAAGGGGCAACAGGCATGCAGCTGCAACTCCAGCCCCTAAACCTCAGCAAAAACAAACCTCCTGGCAACTCTGCTCAGGTTGCCCATCTGTTGCCAGTGGGGGAAGGCTGGCTCACTATTTTTAGGAGTGGTTAGGGATTACCACAGACAGATGGGTTCTGGAAGTAGCAAGCAAAGGTTTGCCCCTGCAGTTCAGGAAATTCCCCAAAATGCAGAACCCAATGGTTCTTCAGCCTCATACACCAACAGAAAAAAATCCTGTTGGACCTGGAAGTAAAGCAATTGCTGCAAGCACAAGCAGTGGAGAGACTGCTTGCCACTCAATGGAGCAAGGCCTCTTCTTCAGATATTGCCATGCCCACAAGAAAAATGGAGAGTGGTGACCCATTTTAGACCTGAGATATCTGAACAAACACATAAAGAAAGAAAGATTCAGAATGGTAACACTGGGCTCAGTGAAACCATGTTTGCAGGAGGGAGGCTGGCTTTGGTCACCGGATCTGAAAGATGCCTACTTCCACATCCTAGTGAGACCCTGTCACAGGAAGTACCTCAGGTTTGGGCAGGGGAACTGCCAATACTAGTTCACAGTCCGTTCCTTCAACCTCCTCTTACCACCAAGGGTTTTTACAAAGTGCCTAGTTGTGGTGGCAGCACATCTGAGAAGGCAAAGTGTGGTGGTTTTCCACTACCTGAATGACTGGTTGGTCTCAAGAAATGCACAGCAGGAATCAGAGCCCTCCTATCAGCTGACAAAAAGACTATGGTTTTCTCACAGATCTTCAGAAGTCACAAACAGAACTAGATCAGGTTCTGGACTTCATCAGTGCAGAACTGGGTACCGTGCAAGGGAAGGCCTTTCTTCCACATGCAAGGGTGGCAAATCTATGGTTCCACCAAGCCGCATTGACAACAAAGTTGTTGAAATTTGGCTCGGCGACACAAACAATGTCGACAGGTAAAATTTTGCCTGTCATGACTCCTTGAAGTTGTTGCTGTAAAGGATTTTGATGTCAATTTCAACTTTCTAAAGTGATACGCAAATCTTAACACTGCAGACTCCTTCCAGGCGGGTCAGTGAAGACCTGCAAGAGATTGTCTGCAGTTGCTGGGAGACATTGCCTTGTCCACTGCATTGGTACCAGGGGTCAGGTTCTAGATGAGAGACATCCAGTATCATCTAAGGGTCACTGGTCTCGGAGATGGGATCCTCTGTCCAAACTGGTGCCTGTCACAAAAAAACGTGTTAAGGGCACTGGAATGGTGGAAGGAGGAGGACAACCTCAGAAAGGAAATTCCTTTCCTACAGCGGTCCCCCACAATTATCCTTACAACATATGCCTCCCTCCTAGATTGGGGGGCCCACCTGGAGGACCTCACTGTAAGTGGTACCTGGAGCATGCAGGAGACTCAGGAACATATTATCCTCCTTGAGCTCAGGGCAGTGTACTTGCAATGCAGGTTTCTTTCCCTCCCAGATTCAGGATCTGTCTGTACAGATCTGAACAGACAACACCACAACAATGTTATCGTATGAACAAATGGAGAAACAAGATCTTTAATATTATGCACAAAAAACATGATGATACAGAACCTAGCATATTTTCTGCAGGTAGAGCTATCTACTGTACACCTGCCAGAGAAAGACAATGTCCTGGCAGACTCTGTCAACAGAATCAGCCAGGGAAATCATGAATGGACTCTGAATCAGCAGGTGACATCAGTGTTCAGATGTTTGGGTACATCAGAAGTAGACCTGTTTGCTTCCTGGAAGAACAACCAGCTCCCACTCTTTTGTTGCAGACCCCCAGTACTGGGGTTAGTTCCAGAGGATGCACTTGTCCTGGACTTGACATGGAAGCTCTGACTTCAGGAATTATTTCTTGCAACTGGTCACATCCATAGAACTATAGATGCCAGGCACTAGGACCACACAGAAACTTTTCTAGCTAGCAGTCTACCAGGGGGCCTCCCACTCCGTCATATGCTGACATTGGCCTATCCTATAAGAGTGGGCGCCCCCCCCCGTGCCCTTCTCAGTTCTTTTCCTGCTGTCGACCATCGCATGTCAGACTTCAGAGTTCTGCTAGCTCTAGCTGACCTCCATTTCGCCGAATTTCTTCGTCAAACCTTTATTTTTTGTTTTTTCTCTCCCTAGTCTGTATCACTTTAGCGATGAAGCTATTTTCCCTCTCCATTTATGCTGAGCTGTGCTTCAGGGAACCTCTTCAAGATTATGCCTGCGGGAAGAAGATGCCTGAGAACTACATCTGCTGCCCGAGAACTACATCTGCTGCCCAGGCCCAGAAAAACGACACCCAGGCTTGCGTGATCCGCTGCGGCTTCAACCAGGTCACCAGGAAACACTGAGAGCAGACCCTCAAAACTTTTCTGCTGAAGCAGAAGGTCGCCCAGATGGAGAAGGAGCTTGAGGCTCGAAGTTCCTCTGCTTCCCCTTGATGTCCTTGGGCTGGCAGCCTTCCAAGGCCTGGGACAAGTCTACAGGGAAGCATAAACATCGAGACAAGAACCATCCCAAGGACAAAACCCGGTCCTCCTCGTCTCGATACCAGTTGCTGCTTCGTGTGCCGACCCCCGCAGGTCATCCTCATTGTCGGGGTGGCCTCAGCTCAAGACGCCTTTCCTTGCAGGCTACCACTGGCAGCTCCCCCCCACCAATGTTTTGGTGGTGGGGGTCAGTTCTAGGGGCTGTAGTGCTGCACCAACTTCAAAACCTCTGCTGTTTAGTCCCTTGTTTTCTGGGCGCACTCAGTCAGGTGGCTCTGCTGGCTCGTCGTCAACAGTGTTGGTTGCTGGGTCATAGCCAATACCCCCGCTGCCGACCTCGCCTGTTTATTTGGTCATCATCTTGGGCCTGGAGCCTCTACCCTCTCCAGAGTCACCCTGGCCTGAGCCCCGGTCGCCCCTTGCGATCCTTGATGCCAACCCATGTTGAGGAGCTTCCCCGCAGGCCCCAGCCTGTGTGGCTGCCCTGCCCAGTGCCGACCCCGGAGTTCCCTCAACTGACGCTGATAGCGGTGGACTTCCACTCTGTGTTTACCACCTTATGGGATTTTATGCAGGCCAGGCTTGCTTCTCTCTAATACTCGTCCCTGCAATGCCCCCCTGCTTCTACAGCAGGGCCATGGCCCATTGCTTCGAACCCTGAGCCCCCGCTCCCCTCGCAGGATTCCGGCAATGAGGGCGGGTGCCATCTGGACCTTATTCTTCCCGATGAGGACGACGACGGGGGAGCTGCTCCTTTTAATTCCTCCTCCATGGTCTCGTCCGATGGCGAGGAGACCCCGAGGTATATCCCGCGGTTCCCTCTGGTTGACCTCTCTTTTGTCTCGATTATGAGACTTTACAGTCGGCCATGGGCTTTGACACCAAGAAGCAAGATCCCACTCTATGTCGACTGGCCACTTATTTAAGACTTCTGGATGCCCCACCTCTGGTCATCCCTCCTGATCACCACACCATAAGGTTCAATTTCTTGGCTCCACCTCATAGACCTGCCCCTATGGAGATTGTCCGATACCGCCTTTTGCGGGGAGTGACTCCAGAAGGTCTCTTGGTGATGTTAGACCTTTTGGGAATGCCAGGAGCAAGTGAGGGACCAGAGAACCTGCATCAGGCTAATAATCGAGCAGTGACAGGGGCTCTGGATACCCTGGCTCCTGTCTGTGTTCGCCCTCTCACTCTTCACCCTCTGTCCCCCTGGTTTGATGGGGCTCTGCGGGAGTTGAGGCAAGTTGGATGAAGGCTAGAGAGTGGCTAGCGTAGATCCGGTCTTGATGCTGGCAGACAGACTGATGGAACATTATAGAGAATATCATTTGGCAGTCTCCTGAAAGAAGGAAGAATTCCTGTTCAGGGAGATTGCGGCAGCTCAGAACCGACCAGCTCAGCTCTTTCGAACTGTAGACACTGTGCGGTGTAGCCCGTCTGCAAGTTTAGAGAGCATTTTCTCAAGTTAAGTATGAGGAGTTTACTTGTTTCTTTGCTGATAAGGTTGCCAACATCAGATTGGAGATTAATTTAGTGCGCTATATAGTGGGTGATGGTGGTCGGTGTGAGATCGCTACTCCTCGGTTCTGATGGATGGAGTACGATCAGCTGTAGATTGCGGATGTCATGCAGATTTTCCAAAGCATGTGGCCAACCAGCTGTACTTTAGATCCGGGTGCCACCCGCCTTTTAATAGGGTGTGTGGATATTATCGGCCCGGTTCTTGCAGAGTTACTCTGGTGCTTACTTGAGACGGGTGAGTTTCCTGACTCCCCGAAGGAGGCAGCGGTAACACCCCTTCTCAAGAAATCTTCTCTTGATCCAGATTGTCCTGCTAACTATAGACCAGTCTCTAACCTTCCCTTTGTTGGGAAGGTTATTGAGAAAGTTGTTGCGCTGCAGCTGGAGAACCATCTTACCATCCATGACATCTACGATCCTTTCCAGTCTGGATTTCATAAGAGACATAGCACAGAGACTGCTCTGGTTCGGGTGCTCAATTATCTCCTGATGGCGAGGGACCAGAAGCACTATTCCATCTTGGTGCTTCTTGATTTCTCATCAGCCTTCAACACCATGGACCTTGGGGTGCTGCTGGCATGCCTGCGGGTCATCTGTGGCCTGTCTGGTATGATTTTCAGATGGTTTCACTCCTTCTTCACTGGCAGGTTGCAGAGAGTGGTATCTGGGACTTGTTCCTCCAATCTGTTCTCTCTGCCATGTGGGATCCTGCAGGGCTCCGTGCTGTCCCCAATACTGTTCATGGTGTATATGCTGCCATTGGGAGATATTGTGAGGTGATATGGGCTGAGTTTTCACTGCTGTGCAGCTGATACTCAGCTCTACCTGTCCTCTGCGCCTGACCAGGATAATACGCTCTCAGTGTTTAACAACTGTCTCGAGGAAATCGAAGACTGGATGAATACCAGCTGGCTGAAGCTCAACTTTGACAAGACTGAGGTGTTGTTGGTGGAACTGGGTCGCTGGATAGAGGGGTCAGCGGCAGGATGTACCTCAGGGATTTGGCTTGGGGGTTCCCAGTTGCTGACCTCTGAATGGGTGCGGAATCTGGTGGGTGATACTTGAAGGGCTGATTCTTCGTTCTCAAGTGTCGGCGATGGTCTTGTCCTCTTCTTACCATCTTACTAAGGTTCGTACTAAGGTGTGAAGTGAGCAAGAAAGCTTTCCAGCCCATCAAAGCTCACATACTAGTCAAGTTTAATAATAAGTTAATTGTTTACCAGATAATAAGTAATTGTCCAATTTAGCCTTAAATTGTTCTTTATCCTTACGCAGCCTGTTCCAAGGTTTAAACACTCTTAAGGTAAAAAAGTATTTCCTCCTGATATAATTAAAGGATTTACTTGTCAATTGGAGCAGATGACCTCTAATATTGTAAAATGAATCCTTGAAATTCAATCCCAAATATATCATTAATGCAGGGTCCTGAACTATATCATAAAGAAATAGTAAATCCCCACGTAACCTACGAGTTTCTAAAGAAAACAGATCAAGATCATATAATCTAGTTTCATAAGAAAGATGATTCATACCCTTTAGATGTTTAGTAAATGTACGCTGAACTCTTTCTAATTGATGTGTGTTAGTTTTCTTGTAAGGACACCAAAGCTGTGACACATATTCAAGATGAGGCCTAACATATGCTTTGAACAAGGGCATTAAAACCTTATGGTCTTTTACAGTAATATTACGTTTGATGGACCAGACAACCTTATTTGCTTTATATACAGATTCATTAATATGATAGGAAAAGTCCACGTTATTTGAAACTGTTATGCCCAGATCTCTTTTATCAGTAGTATGACTAAGTGGATATTGTCCCAGCATATATGTTTTTAAGGGATTGGTATTACCTAAATGCATGACCTTACACTTGGAGTTATTTAACTTCATACCCCATGCTGTTGCCCAATCAAAAATGTTATTTAAATCCTGCTGTATGATGTCAGAATAAGTTTCACTGGTACATGGACCACCAATCTTAATATCATCTGCATATTTAATAGCTAATGAAAGGCAATTCGAAGTTGTCAGAAATGAAAGCCTGAAATAAACATGGTCCAAACACCGAGCCCTGTGGGACTCCACTAGTGACATAACCAATATCTGATAAACTACCATTATTACTCACTCTTTGAGTGCGATTAGACAACCAGTTTTTAATCCATATAATAATATACTGATTAATTTTTAATTTCTGTAATTTTACTTCTAAAGCCCAATGTGGCATAGCATCAAATGCTTTGCTGAAATCCAAAAAGATGACATCACAAGGAGCACAGTTATCAACTAATGAACTTATGTTTTCATAAAAACTCAGCAAGTTAGACAGACAGCCTCTACCTTTTCTGAAACTGTGCTGCTCAAATCTGCATTGTTCAATATAGGAGTTAATACATCCCTAATTAAACTCTCAAATATCTTACAAATCGGTGACGTAAGACTGATTGGTCTGTAATTTGAACAGTCCGATTTTAAACCCTTTTATATATAGGGACAACATTTGCAATTTTCCACTGCTTTGGAACAAAACCTTTAATCAGATAAGATTCAAAAAGCAGTTTTAAAGGAATCAATAGACATGCAGACAGTAGAAACAATAAATGTCCCGAAATATGGTCAGGCCCCATGCTAGTTTTCCCTTTTTGTAATTTTATTTTATTTTCAATATCAATTGTTTTGAAACAAATGAGTTCTGAACTATTATCTATTAGACAAGGCACAGAAGTGTCCGATTGTATATAATGTTTATAAAATTCCTTATTAAATAAGTCAGCCATTTCCTTTGGATTTTGAACAGTTTGATTGCCCAAATGTATGGGACCCACTTTACACATCGTTTTTTTTTTTAAAGAATTTATATAAGAAAAGAATTGCTTACTGTTTGACTTGGTTGCATTTACTGCCAAATTATATTCCCATTTCTTCTTAGTCCTCTTTGTAACAGATTTACATTGTTTTTGAACCTTTATATATTTTGTCCAGTTGCAAGTGGTTTTAGATTTACGATATCTAATATATTTCATGTTCTTTTGCTTTATAAGTTTCTTTATGAATTTAGTCATCCATTTAGGCTGCAATTTCACTTTAATATATTTAGATTTGCAAGTTATAAATTTGTCGTTAACTAATATTAAAGTATTGTATAGTAATTCCCAATAATCCTGTAAAGGAACATTAGCATGTTCTTTCTCCCAGTCAATCTGCCCAAATACATGTTCCATCCCAGGGATATTTGCTTTCAAACAACATGAAGTCTTGCTGTATTCTGACAGTAGCAGTGAGTCCCAACCTTCGAACTGCCCCGGAGATGAAAGAGTTAACTTTCCATGCCAGGCATGGAACGCTGAGCTGGAGCTCGGTTGAGACTCTGTCTGTTGCTGTTTGAACTCAAACTGTCAGATTCTTTACTCCGCCTCACTGAACAGTCGCTCCGGAGAGTTCTCCTTCTGCTCGGTTCAATTTCTCGGTTAAAGTACCGTTTTTCTCGGTTTTCGACCGAATTTAAACTGCAACCTGTCGGTTCAGTCTCTGTTTGTGGTATTCGTGAGTACTAGATAGGTTTATATTGTTTCTATTCTGTGTGGAACTTGTAAATGGTTCATTGGTTCGGTTTGAACCAATCAAGTTGCTAAAAAATCTTTATTTGAAATTCTAGAGTGTGGTTACCGGTTCTTATCGGTTCTAAAAAAAACTGATTTTATTACGTTTTTTTCCACGACCCGTGACACGGTCAGGAACCGATAAGAGGGTCTTGCCTGGCGGATTGCCACTAAAAGGGTAAGTTTGGTTAGGACTGGCACAATGTCTGAGAAACCTAAAAGGAAAACCGGGCCCACTGGGTTTCAACACTGCAGTGTGTGTGGGAAGTCTTTGCCAAGCTGATCCCCCCCACCTGTGTTTGTGTCTGGGGTTTGACCACCTCAGTGCAGACTGCCAGATTTGTAAAAAATTTTCCTGCAGCTACCCTAGAAAAACGGGTTGGTAGGCTCAGGGAAAGGGAGGCCAAAAAGTCTGCTGAACTGGATGGCCAGCCCGGTTCGGTTCAAACCGAACCGGAAGGAGTGCCCTCTGACCAGGGCGAGACTTCTTTGGGCAAAAGGAGATCTAATTCTGAGGAGTCGGTTCCAGCTAAGAGAACAAGAAAGGAAAAATCAGCTGGTGTGGATCCAAAACTTTCTTCTCCAACAGCTGAAGAAATAGCCAAAGCGATAAAAATTGTGCAGTCGCTTTCCCCGGTTCTGACCGAACCGGCACCGTCAGGGAGGCGCTCGGTTCGGCCGGTTCTACCGGTTCAAGAGTATGATTTAGAGGAATTTTATGAACCGGAGGAGGAGGAGGAGGAAGAGGAATATGAGGAAAGTGAATGTGGTTTTGAAAGTCTGGATGTGCCCATTGACCCGGACATCCACCCAGACAGACCTTCAGGAGTGTCTCCTCCTAGGCTTTCTGAGTCCCCCTCCCATTTCGTGTTTTATAAAAAAGTGGCTGAAACCCTCCAGCTTCCTATGGAAGAAGCTGTGGATGACCAGGAGGAGCCTGACTATGTGGAAATGATGGATATCCCAGAGTCTAGGAGGCTGTCTATTCCTTACACAAATCTTTTGGGAAACAGACATTTAAGATTTTAAAGACTCCTAACACCATACCTCCTGTGGATAAAAGAATGGACAAGAGGTATACATTGTCAGGCTCAGATACGGAGTTCCTTACACAACAATGCAGCCATGTTGGGGTAGTGCAGGCTGCAGCCTGTGACAAGGCAAATATTCCCTTGGCTTCACACCCCCCAGACAAGGACCCCAGGAGGATTGATGCCATGGCAAAGAAACAATACATGGCAGCATCCTTGGGACTCAGACAAGCCAATTATATGGCTTATATTGCTAGGTATCAGAAATCCAGATGGGACACTGCCATGGCTTTAGCAAAACAAGTCCCTGGCCAGCTTGCCAAGGAGCTGGAGCAGGTGGCTGCTGATGGTATTGAGGCATCCAAGGTGCAATTCCATGCTGCAGTGGACTCAATGATGTGTCATCTAGAGTCATGGCTACATCTGTGGCATAGCAGAATGGCTTGGCTCAGATGTACTAGCCTGTCACAGGATACCCAGACTAAGGCCATGGATTTTCCTGTTGTGGGTAATTCTCTGTTTGGGGAGCAAACAGAGAATTACATGAAGAAAATGGACGAATATAGGACCACGTATAGGAGTGCCCAGGCCAAGGAAAGGCAGGCCACTCCCCAAAGGCAGCATCCCAGGGGCAGGGGCAGGCCTTTTCACAGGCCTTTCTACCAAGCCCAGGCTTCCTCTTCTGCCTGTGCTCAGAGGGGGTTCTTTAGAGGGAGAGGCAGAAGGGGTACAAGCAGACCTGCTTCCACCCCTCAGCCAAAACCCCCTGCCAAACAGACACCCTGATGGGTTTGCCAGGGCCGATTCTCCACCACCTGTAGGGGGCAGGCTGGCTTACTTTGTCCAGGACTGGAAATCTCTGACATCAGACAAGTGGGTCCTGGAAGTAGTAAGCCAGGGACTGGTTCTCAGCTTCAAAAAATTTCCAAAGCAGAGAAACAGATCTTTTCCACCTGCAAATCCCTCAGAGGCACTTGCCCTAGAGGCAGAGGTCTCTTCCCTTCTGGCTGTCAGAGCTGTGGAGCGGGTTCCACCCCTACATCAGGGCAAAGGATTGTACTCTAGGTACTTCCTTACCCCAAAAAAGACAGGAGAATGGCCGCCCATCCTGGATCTCAGATATTTAAACAAGCACCTTTTAAAGCCAAAATTCAAAATGGTGACTCTGGGAATAATTCTACCCTCTCTAAGGCCAGGGGACTGGCCAGTGTCTCTGGACCTCAAGGACGCCTATTTCCATATTCTTATCAGAAGCTCCCATCGAAAGTACCTCAGGTTCGAGCTGCCCTCAGGCCATTACCAGTTCAGAGCAATGCCCTTCGGACTAACTTCTGCTCCAAGGGTGTTCACAAAATGCCTGGCAGTAGTAGTTGCTTCTCTGAGAAGGCAAAGGATTGCCATCTTCCCATACCTAGATGACTGGCTCACAGTAGGCCAGTCCCCAGACCAGGTCAAGTTACACTTACAGATAACTCGGCAACTGCTCACTTCTCTAGGGTTCCTTCTGAATCTTTCAAAGTCAGTTCTAGAGCCTGTTCAGCTCCTCACCTTCACAGGTGCAGAGTTAGATACAGAAAGGGCCAGAGCCTTCCTTCCCCTGGACAGGGCAAGGACCCTTATCACTCTGGCCTCCTCTTTCACCCTACAGGTGTCTCGACCAGCAAGGCATTTTCTGCAGCTCCTGGGGCACATGGCTGCTTCTACAGCAGTGGTGCAAGGAGCAAGATTTCAGATGAGGGACATTCAGTTCCATTTGAGAGCCTTTTGGTCTCAGAAAAAAGGACCCTCTGACCAAACTGATCCCAGTGACTCGAACCCTGATCCAGGCCTTGCACTGGTGGCAGGATCTGAACAATCTGAGATAAGGAGTTCCCTTTGTCACTCAGTCCCACTCCTTAATCCTTACTTCAGATGCCTCCCTCTTGGGATGGGGGCTCACTTGGGCGACCTGACCACCCAGGGGTTGTGGTCCCCTCAGGAATCTCTGCTCCACATCAATCTGTTGGAGCTCAGAGCAGTATTTCTAGCACTTCAGTTTTTCCAAGTCTGTTCAGAACAAAGTTATTCGGATCAGAACAGACAATACTACCACAATGTGGTACATCAATAAGCAAGGAGGCACTCTGTCTACGGCCTTGTGCACAGAAGCAATGAAGTTGTGGTCCCTGGCTTATTCCCTGAACACCTCCCCCACACCAGTACACCTCCCAGGCAAGGACAATGTCCTGGCAGATGCTCTCAGCAGGATATCTCAGGGCCATCACGAATGGTCACTGGATCCCTTGGTCTTGGAGGTGATATTCTCCAGATGGGGCACCCCACAGATAGATCTTTTTGCAGCCCCAGACAATCACCAACTTCCCTTTTTGCTGCAGGCCCCAGTGTTGGGCTCCAGTCCCCATGGATGCCTTTAGTTCTCAGTTGGGAAGGGAAGTTCCTGTATGCTTCCCCCCCTTCCCTCTTCTGTTCAAAGTGCTAGTCAAAATCAGGTCTCAACCCTGCAAAGTGATCCTGATTGCTCCAGACTGGGCCAGACAGCCCTGGTATCCTCTCCTATTGTCCTTACCAGTCCATCTTCCCCTGGCTCTTCCCAGGAATTACAATCTGTTAACTTGTGCTCGGGGGAGGGTTTGGTACCTGAATCTCACATCTCTCAATCTCAAGGCCTGGCTCTTGAAGAGTTAGAGTTTGCTGATTTACACCTCTCCCAAGGTGTTATGGATATTCTGAAGGCTTCTAGGAAGCCTTCAACCAGAACTACTTATAATTCCAAGTGGAAAAGATTTTCCATATGGTGCTCTGGGAAGCATATTTCCCCAGAGTCTGCTGATCTGCCCACAGTACTTGACTACATGGTTCATCTCAAAAGCTTGGGTCTCAGACCAGCTACACTTAGGGTGCACCTGGCAGCGGTTTCTGCTTTCATTTCAGCAGGTAAGCCCTCTTCTCTTTCAGCTCACCCTGTTTTCTCCAAGGTTTTCAAGGGATTGCTTCATACCAGTCCTCCATTCAGGGATCCTGCCCCTGCTTGGGATCTTAACGTTTGCATTGCTCAGCTTATGCAACCCCCTTTTGAGCCTTTGTCCTCAGCAGAGCTTAAGTACTTGACTTGGAAAATGGTGTTTCTGGTGGCCATCACTTCTGCCAGGCGCATAAGTGAGCTGCAAGCCCTGTCAGTGGAGCCTGACTTTATTTCCTTCCATAGGGATAAGGTGGTTCTAAGGACTAATAGGAAGTTTTTGCCCAAGGTGGTTTCAGACTTCCACCTTAACCAATCTATGTCTCTTCCTGTGTACTTCACTGACCATTCTTCCTCTGGTGAGAGGAAGCTGCACAGTCTAGATGTGAAAAGAGCCCTTAGATACTATATAGAACGTACCAAGGGTCATAGGTTTGACTCCCTCCAACTGTTCCTCACTTATGGTGAGGTAGCCAAAGGAAAACCTGCCACTAAAAGATCCATTGCCAGGTGGATTGTCTCTTGCATACAATTTTGCTATGAAAAATTAGGTAAGGTTCCACCCTCAGCCCTGAGGGCTCACTCTACCAGAGGTACAGCTGCTTCCCTGGCTGCTGCCAGGGGATATCCCTATTCTAGAAATATGTCAAGCAGCTACCTGGAAAACGGTTCACACTTTCACCAAGCATTACTCCCTGGATATCCAGGCTAGGAGTGATGCTCGGTTTTCACAGCTGTGCCTCAGAGCCTATTTCCGAAGTAGGTTCTGTCCCTCCTCCATTTAGGTACTGCTTGGTAGTCTGCTATTGTTAGAATACAGAAAGACTTCATGTTGTTTGAAGAAAAAATTACTCACCTTAGTAATGTTGTTTCTTCTAATGGAGTCTTGCTGTATTCTGACCTCCCCCCCGCCTTCCCCTCTCAGAACCTTTGTTTTTTGGGATGTTGGTGGGCAGTGGCAGTGTTGGCACTCAGGAGGTGCCCCGCCTTTTTTTATCACCCTTCTTTGGGTGAGTGGGTGTTGTGTTATTTCATTTTTGGGTCTCCTGACTTGAGTCTTTGTTTTGGGACCAAAAATTTGTTATTATGTTAGTAGCCAGTTGGCTAGTGTAGGTTTACAGCTTCCACACAGGACCTCAGTGAGTTTAGCTCGTAAAGATCTGACGGTTTGCGTTCAAACAGCAGCAGACAGAGTCTCAACCGAGCTTGAGCTCAGCGTTCCATGCCTGGCATGGAAAGTTAACTCTTTCATCTCCGGGGCAGTTCAAAGGTCCCATCACTGCTATTGTCAGAATACAGAAAGACTCCATTAGAAGAAACAACATTACTAAGGTGAGTAATTTTTTTCTTTTTGTACATATACATCAGTACGGACTCAGACTCGATTTCGAGGGGACATGTTAACTTAAAAGAGATAACATTATAGTGTATAGTGGAATGTTGTTCTGTATGGCATTCCATCCCTTTCAAAATGCTGTTCTACCACAGTTCCAAGGTCATGGAATGCTGTTCAACCCTACTGTGGTAGAACAGCATTCTAGAACCTCTAGAGACTGTATGAGTCAGTTTCATTTTGAAAGCAAAATAACTCACAAAACACATTTTTCACACATAGGGTTACCACCTGTCCTGATTTTCGCAGGACAGTCCTGATTTGGGCAGCTGTTGTTCTACAAAAAAAACATGAAAATATTAAATGTCCTGATTTTACAGTAGAAAAAATATTTTCTAACTTTCCACTAAATGTTCTAGAAAACTACAATACCTTAACTAAAATACCTTGCAATGATAAGAAACCATAGAAGCAACTAAGAAACTACAATTCTTAACCTTAATTCTGGTTATATAGAGAAAAGAAGTCTGTTGCATTGATCGAGGTTACGTACTGTCCTGCGAAAAATCATGTTTCAGTGAGAAATGTCCCACTTTGGGCTTCTTAAAAGGCGGTAACCCTATTCACACAGTACTATACACCATAAAAAAATACAAGATGAGCAACTCTATGCACAACCAGTGTGTTTTGCCACCTCGGGGTTCTGATTCCCATGGACTTCAGAGGGAATCAGAATCCCTCTGTGGCAGAACACACTGGTTCTGCATAGTTAACCATCCAGTATTCTCTATATGGTCACTATTTCTGAGAGGTGCCTGTATTGAAACATCATAAACATCAAGACTGTCCTCATGTAAGACTATATCCAAAAGGTTACTACCTCTGGTTGGATGGGAAACACACTGCTTTAACTGAAGCTAAGCACATGCCGCTAAGAGTTTTTTTTACTGTTTAAGGTTTTGGCTATATTATCACACCAGTTAATATCTGGCAATTTGAAATCCCCCATTAAAATTATATTCCCAATTCCACATGCAGTTTCTATTTCATGTAATATAGACTCTGTATAAGTTACAGAAAAATTGGGGGGCCTACAACAAATCCCTAGAACAATAGGTGACACATTTTGACTTTTACATTTGACCCAGGTGGTTTCAGTTGTAATGTCATGCTTTTTAATTTGTTTAGCCATGTCTAAACTCTTAAAATGTTTATTCAGAAGTAGCGATACACCACCTCCCCTTTTTCCATCATGTTTAAAGGAAAATATGTACAATCCCTGAATACCCGGGTCCCATTCGGTTTTAGTATCCCACCAAGTTTCTGTAATTGAAACTATATCTGCATCAGCCATTGTAATTCTGGATATAAGTTCACTCAACTTGTTGTTTAAACTCAATATATTTAAATGGGTTAAGGTATTCTGACAGTATTTTCCAGGTATATGGGGAAAAAACCTTAACTGTTGGAGACCCCTCCCCCTCATAATTTAGTTTCAATTTGGCTCAATAATATCAGACATAGTTTTACCCATGACAGAATTTCCCTTTTTACTCAAGTGTAATCCATCATTACAAAATAACTGAAGTCGTCCAATAAATTCCTCCCAATAAGTGATGCATCTGATGCCTTGGCGCAGTCACCATTTATGCAGCTTTTCATTTAAACACTTTATTTTATCGTTAATGAAATCAGGGGCAGCAGGACGTGGCAGGATTTCACATATATAAATATCACATCCGAGGGAGACCAATTTATTAGTTAAGGCAACATAATCCTGTTTAATGGAATTAAGGGAGTTACTCTATAGATTATTTGTACCTGTATGTATGATCACCATTGGAGTTTTACCAGAATTGGGAATAATGTTGTTAACCATTTTAGTAATGTCAGATATCAAGGCTCCCTTGAATGAAGAGCACATTCGAATTTGCTTATCTGCATTACACACAGCCCTGTCCAAATGTTTGATCATCAAGTCACCCAAGACAAATAGTTGCTGCTTCTCCACGGCAGGATTTATATTCATATCAACATTATCAGTAAGGAGAGAAAGTGTGGGTATATCAGGAAGGTACAAGCCTATAGGCATATGTACAGTACTAAAGGAATGCTATTAAATGGGTAGTCAATGGATTCATTTGTTGTAAGAATAGTGGAAGTACTAGCAATATGTATGGGAGGTTCTACCATGGTTCCAGAATTCTGTACAGTATCACATAATGTATCACCCAAGGGGCTGAAGCTATTACTTAATAGCAAAGAAAAAACACGAGCCTTTCTACCTTGTTTTCGGGTTTTAGAATTTTGCACTGTGTACCATTTATCATACAAATCCTCTTCCTCTGAATCACTTCTTGCTCTTTTATTTTTTTATACTACCAATAGCAAGGTGTGAACCAAATACAGAGAGAGTATTAGTGTTTTGAAGTATGACAGGAGCCACAGAAACATCTACATGTGATGTATCAACAACTGGGGAAATAGATTCATGGGGGGGCTAGACAGTTTTCTTTCATCTGACAATGAAATCGTTCCAGCATCTGAGGAACATCACCAGGATTAAGCATCTACTTCCATCCAGTGATCTTCCAACCCTGGTCCACACCTTTGTGACCTTGTGCCTAGACTGCTGTAACTCACTATACCTAGAGGTTCCGGGGATTGATATCCGCGGCTTGCAGCTGGTGCAGAACACTGCGGCCAGGTTGTTGTTTGGATCTACTCGATCCAGTCATATTACTCCTGTGCTGTGCAAACTTCACTGGCTGCCAGAGCAGTGGCGAATTACCTTCAAGGTCGGCTTGCTGACCTATAAAGCTCTAGACAGACAGGGTCTGAGTTACCTGCACGATCTTCTGAATCTCTACTGTCCCCTCCAACTGCTCCGCTCAGCCAACGAGGGATTGCTGGAGATTCCCTGGGTACGGTTGAAAACTTCTGGAGCCTGGGCGTTTGCATTTGCTGCCCCCACCCTGTGGAATTCTCTACCTCGTCGAATATGAGAGTGCCTGACAGTGGAGAGTTTTAAAGCCGCTTTAAAAACATATCTTTATGGGCTTGCGTTTTCTGAATGTGTTTAAATGGGTTGTGTAATATGTTATGATTTTAATTAGATTGGAGTGTCATTATATTTTAGAGTTTTATTGATTTTAAATAGTTTATTTCATTTTTTGTACAGCACTTTGATACACTGTGAATTGCGCTTAATACATAAAGATTTATTATTATTAATAGAGCCTTATGAAGATGCCACCATGGCTGCCTGCATTGACTCAGTCGGATACCTGCCGAACCTAGGAAGGTGGACAAATTATACCAGGCTTCAGCAGGAAGACCTTTCTTTGCTGATCAGGCTCAAGCAGATTTGGTGGTCATCAGTGCCGTCCACATAGAAACATAGAAGTTGACTGCAGATAAGGACCGCAAGGCCCATCCAGTCTGCCCATTTCTTTTTCTGCCTTATAAATGTGCCATCAGCCTTTGCTCTGTCAATGGCCTATCTAGTCATACTCATCTGTATTGCTGTCTTATGCCTATCCCATGCCTGTTTGAAACCCTGTACTGTATTCATATCCGCTACTTCCTGAGGTAGACTGTTCCATGCATCCACCACCCTTTTGTGAAAAAGAACTTCCTCACATTATCCCTCAATCGGCCACCCTCTAATCTCATGCTGTGTCCTCTTGCCCTGCTATTTTTCTTATATTGAAACATGTTATACTCTTTCACCTTGTTAATGCCCTTAAGGTGTTTGAATGTTTCGATCATATCGCCTCTCTCCTTCCTTTGCTCTGGGGTATACATATTGAGCGCCATTAATCTGTCCTCATACGTTTTCTAATGTAGTCACTGCACCATGTTGGTTACCCTTCTCTGGACTGCCTCAATTTGGTTAATGTCCTTGTGAAGATATGGCCTCCAGTACTGCATGCAGTACTCCAGATGGGGCCTTACCAGTGTCTTGTAACAAGGGATTATTACCTCCCTCTTCTGACTTGTGATACCCCTACTAATACACCCTAACATCCCCCTAGCCTTACCTACTGCTTTAGTGGTCTGCATGGATGATTTCAGGTCATCGATGCTGATGATGCCCAAGTCTCTTTCTTCCCTTGTGGTTGCCAGCAACTTCCCTCCCAGTCTGTAGGTGGCTTCAGGGTTTCTCTTCCCTGTGTGCATGATCTTGCACTTCTTTGCATTAAACTCCAGTTGCCACTCTTCCAACCATTTTGCTAGTTTATCCAGATCTCTTCTCATTCTGCTCACCCCATCTGGATTATCTACTGTGCTGCAGATCTTGGTGTCATCTGCAAACAGACAAATCTTACCCTCCAGTCCATCTGCAATGTCACTGATGAAGATATTGAAGAGGACTGGCCCCAGGGCTGATCCCTGAGGTACCCCACTAGTGACTTGCATCTCTTCTGACTGTATACTGTTTGCCACCACTCTCTGTTTTCAGCCTGTCAACCAGTTTGCCACGCAGTTGACCAACTTCTGACCCACCCCGAGCCTACCCAGCTTATTAATCAGTCTTCTTTGTGGCACAGTATCGAAAGCTTTGCTGAAGTCAAGGTAGGCGACATCAACTGCTCCCCCTTGGTCCACCACTCTGGTTACCCAGTCAAAGAAATCTATGAGATTAGTTTGACAGGACCTTCCTTTTGTAAACCCATGCTGTCTTGGATCCCGTACTCCTATGGATTCCAGGTGTTGCACTATCCTTTCCTTTCCTTAAGGAGTGCCTCCATAATCTTGCTCACTACTGAGTTAAGACTGACTGGTCTGTAGTTCCCTGCCTGCTACCACTCTTGTGGAGCAGGATCACATGCGCCCTTCTCCAGTCTTCTGGGACTTCTCCTGTACTCGGAAATTCATTAAACAGTTCTGATAATAGCTCTGCTAGTGCCACCCTTAGCTCCTTTAGTACCCTGGGATGTATGCCATCAGGTCCCATTGCCTTGTCCACCCTGAGCTTATTGAGCTCTTGCAGGACCCTTTCTTTTGTGAGGGGACTAGTGCTCACCTCCCTCCCCCCTATGTCCATGGTGCTGAGCTGTGGGCCCTGCCCTACCTTCTCTTCAGTAAATACTGAGCAGAAGTATCTATTTAGGATAGATGCTTTTACATGGTCCTCCTCCTCACATGCCCCCGTGTCTCCTTTGATCTTAGCAGTACCCCTCTGAACTTTCTCCTTTCACTAATATATCTATAGAAAGTCTTGTCACCTTCTTTACTGTCTTTTGCTAGTGTTTTCACGGTTTGGGCCTTTGCCTGCTTTACTGCCTTCCCTGCTTCCCTTAGGAAGTTTGGTATGCATCCCTATCTTCATCCCGCTATGTTCCCTTAAATTTCCTGAAGGCCAGCCTTTTGGCTCTGACCTTTCTGCTATTGTTTTTGAGAACCAAAGTGGTTTCCTTCTTTGTCACTTCATTTCTCTCTTAACACAATGGGATGTTGCTTCAAGTATTGCATCCTTAATGCTTGCCCACTTTGCCTGTAACCCCTCACCGGTATTTCTTTTTGCCAGGGCTAGCTTAACTCTGTTGGCCATCTTATCAAAGTCAGCTCCTCTGAAGTCTCATATTTTTGCCTTGGAATGGGATGATTTAGTTGTAGTGGCCAAATTGAACCATACCATGTGATGGTCACTGGCCCCCATGTGACCTTCCACCTGGAGATCTGTGATCCTTTTCCTGTTAGTCAGTACTAGATCTAGGATAGCCCTGTCTCTTGTGGGTTGTTATACCAGTTGTTTGAGGCCCTCCCCCTGCAGGGAATCCACCATGTGTCTAGTTCTGGAAGATGTTCCTTCTGATGTTGACCAGTCTGTATCTGGCATGTTGAAGTCTCCCATTATCAGAACCTCCCCTTTAGCTGTTGTGTTTTGTATATATTCTAACAGTAATGTATCTATGTCCTCCCCCTGGTCTGGGGGCCTGTAGACAACCCCAGTTCTTAATGGCTGACCCATTTCCTGTTTCCAGGGTGACCCACAGTTCTTCTGGCTCCTTGTGTGTATTCTGAATTTCTGTAGCTTTGATGTTTTCATTGACATACAGGGCCACTCCACTCCCCTTTTTGCACTTCTGTCTCTTCTGAGCAGTACATAGCCAGGTACTGAAGTCTCCCAAGTGTGGTTACTGGTAAACCACGTCTAGCTAATTGCTACTATGTCCAGTTTAGCCTGTTATTAGTGCCTACAGGTCTGAGGTCTTGTTTCCCAGACTGCGAGCATTTGTGTACATGATTTTCCATTGGCCAGACCATGACCGCACCAAGAGGCCCAAACACCTTAGTTCCTTGCCCCCCGATAAGGAGTCACGAAGCCTGGATCACATTGGCAAGAGAACCTTTGCCTCTGCCACACTGACCATAAGGGTGTTAAATTATGTTGTCCATATGGTCCAGGACCAAAACCAACTCTGGGACCAAGCCATCAAATCTGTCTGGGCTCTCCCAGATGACTCCCTAAAACAACATTTGTTAGAGTCTCTGAAAGCCGGGTCCAGTGGCACTTACCTTCTTAGGGCTGCCTGTGACACCGTAGACTCCGTCAGCGAGGGCTACTGCGGCAGGCATTTGCCTTCATAGAAATTGTGCTTGAGGGTGTCTGACTTTGCTCAGGATGTTCAATTGTCCATCCTGAATGCCCCTTTTAGAGGCTGCAAGTTATTTGGAGCAGTTGTGCGGGACATATCGTCTCAACTGCAAGCCTCAGGCGACACCCTATGATCGGTCCACTCCATGTACCACACCACCCAGCCGAAAGGTGGTCAGCAGAGTGCCCTTTTGTTGGTATGCTCATAGACCCAAGCCCTCTAGCAAACCTCAGGGTAAATGTCGGGCCACCCCATCCTTAACCACCAGGAAAACTCCCAGAGAAGGAGGTGCGGCCCCAGCCAGCCCTGCCAGTTCAGCCAGACTCCTTGCCTGCCCCCCACCCCGGTAAGGCAGGAGGTGGTGGTAAGGGGTTGCTTCTCTCTACACTTGGACAAGTGGAGGGGAAATCACCAGAGATGCCTGGGTACAGCAGATTGTGGAAAGCGGACACAGTCTGGAACTTCCGGAGTGGCCTCCAGAAAAAAAAAAAAAAATTTCTGTCATCTTATCCTCCAGACCACATTATGTTGCTCTGGGAAGAAATTCACTCCTTGTTGCAAGAAAGGGCCATAGAAATTCACTCCTTGTTGCAAAAAAGGGCCATAGAACCCCTCCCACAGACCCAACAGGGCAGAAGGTTCTGTTCTCATTTCTTACTGGTGGTCAGATGCACAGGAGATCTCAGGCCCATTCTGGACCTCCAGGAGCTAAATCTGTTCATCCAATACAAAAAATTCCAGATGGTGACACTCCAGGTTCAGCTGCCCCTTCTGCACCAGGGAGGCTGTATCTGCTTTCTGGACATAAAGGATGCCTACCTGCACATCCAGGTACATGCCTCCCACAGACCGTACCTAAGGTTTAATTTCCAGAGGGCACACTTCCAGTTCTGGGCCTTGCCTTTTGGCTTGTCTTCGGGCCCTCGGGTGTTTAACAAATGCCTGGCAGTGGTGGTAGCTGCCTTCAGGTGGGAGGGACTCTATGTCTTTCCCTACCTGGACATCTGGCTTCTCAAAGCCCAGTCCATGGAGCACCAATTACAGATGGTTCCACCTAGCCGTGGCGAATGAAATTTCGCCGACATCCCCTACATTGACAGGATACCACTGACATCCCAGTTACTGCCACATCCCGACAACGACCGGGGAGCAGACCAACACTGACTGCCACAGTTCTCATTAATAATGTGGGGGGGCTGTGCCTCCCCTCGTGCCCACCCCCACCCCTCTGGACTTAGGGATTTTCAACCGAGGGGAGGCGGATTATGAGGGAGAGCGGCTTACAGCGGAGTCACTGTATCCACACATCGCTGCAACAACCTGTTCGACACTGTGGATGTTGAACAGGTTGTTGTCGATGTGATGGATTCGCTGTAGGGGAGTCGATACAACAACAGTATACCATTGCAGACTCTGGAACATACCTTTTGCCCATTCCAGGATCTGGGCATTACGGTCAACCTGCCCAAGTTAGTTGTGACCCCCTGTCAGTGCCTTCAGTACATGGGAGCAGTTCTGGGTACCACTAAAGACATGGCCTTCCTGCCCCAGGCCCGGGCAGATCGCCTTGTAGCCCAAGGCCACCTGCTTTGCAGCAGCCGCTATGTCTCAGCCAGAACCTTCCTCCAGCTTTTGGGTCTGAGGGCTGCAGCCATAGTCACAGTGCCCCTAGCCAGATTGCTGATGAGGATTCCTCAGTAGACACTGAGGGTCCAGTGCGACCAGCGTCCCGACAACCTGGAACAGCCAGTCCTGGTCTCATCTCTGGTGAAGAAAGTTCTACTTTGGTAGATGGAACCCAACAACCTGTTTAGAGGGGTTCCTTTCCTCATTCCTTCCCCTCAGCAAATCCTTACAACTGATGCTTCATGGTTGGGGTGGGGGGGGGAAACTAGGGCCCCTCCAAACACAAGGGATTTGATCCCATCTGGAATCCTCTGTCCACATCAATGTCCTGGAGATGTGGGCCATTCTCTGTACCCTGTAGGCCTTCCAGACTCAGCTGTCCCTGGGTATTCTGCTCGTGCAGATGGACAGCATCAGTGTAGTCCATTACATCAACAAATGGGGGCACTCACTCGTACCCCCTCTGCCAGGAAGCAATGAGAGTCTGGTATTGGGCTCTGGACCACTGTCTCGAACTGTTGGTCGTCCATTTTACAGGTGTCCAAAACGTCCTGTGGACACTTGTCGGTGACAGTCAAAGATGCACAAGTGGGAGCTGCTGGCATCAGTAGTAGAAGACCTGTTCAACAGGTCTTCTACTACTGATGCCAGCAGTAGTAGTAGTAGAAGACCTGTTCAACAGGTGGGGTCATCCAGAGTTGTACCTTTTTGTGTCCCCACTCAATGCAAAACTGCTGCAGTTTTGCTCGCTCGATCCAGGGCCTGGGGTTTTCTGGCAAGATGCGTTGTCCCTCTCTTGGAAAGGGAGGTTTCTGTACGTATTTCCTCCCTTCCCCCTGCTTCAGAGGGCTCTGATCAAGCTCCAGATGGAGGGGGCCATGATGATCCACATAGCCTCCTGCTGGCCTTGTCAGATCCGGTTCCCCTTACTGCAGCAGCTGACAGTGGAACCTTCAGTAACTCTTCCTCTGTGCACCGGCTTGCTCTCCCAGAACTGTGGCACCCTGGTCCTGCCGGACCTCAAATCCCTGCATCTTCACACCCGGCTTCTAAGGACATAGCTATGGCTTGGTTCGGAGTGTCACCCTATGTGGTTGATGTCCTTGTGGCAGTGAGGAAGCCTTCCACTAGGTCCGCTTATTCTATGAAATGGAAACGCTTTGCGCTGTGGACTGCTTCATATCATCTGGATCCCTTCACTTGTCCAGTGAATCAGATTCTAGAGTACTTGCTGTCCCTTTCAGACTCTGGTCTGAAGTACTCCTATCTTAAGGTGCACATATCTACCATCGCTACCTTCCATGTGCCTAGTGATGGCTGTATGGTGGCACAGCTGGAGGTGTCCCATACATTTCTGAGACGCATGCTCCACCTGACTCCTCTTATTCGCCTCATCATAAATAAGGCATGCAGGCTAATCACTGGGGCCCCCAGGCTCATGCATTTGTGCCAGCTC
The DNA here is from genome assembly GCA_016271365.2 of Neoceratodus forsteri. Classification (NCBI taxonomy): domain Eukaryota; kingdom Metazoa; phylum Chordata; order Ceratodontiformes; family Ceratodontidae; genus Neoceratodus; species Neoceratodus forsteri. Next base: position 303,814,474 of record CM057459.1, on the reverse strand, counting down.
TATGACATGGCAATACTGCTGAATCTAGACAAAAGTCTACGATACCAAACATGCCTAATAACAACAACAATTCTTCTCGGGCTATCCCCACCTGGGCTGACAGTCTCCCTCCGCCAAGTCCAATCCTTGGTCTGTACACGGACCTCCTGCAAGGCCACTTTTCTGGTTCCAAGATCTAGGGCCTCCCATGGACAGAGGTCCTTCTGCTAAAGAGCTCCATCCTGGTATAACTCGCTCCCTGCCCCCATCTCGGATGCCCCCACGATGTCCAAATTCAAAACCGCACTTCGAAACCAACTATTTAATACGCGTAGCTGCACCTGTCTATAATTGAGGCATAACTCTCTGTGCCCTGACAATGTCCGCTGGGCGGCATCCATACCACACCTCTTTTAATCCTCACCCATTGCTGATTAAACTGCTATTATCCTGTTGCTTGCTCTTACCATCGTGCAAGAATGTGCCATTGTAATCAAACTGGCTTATCTGTTTAACTGTTGTTATCACATGTGCTTGCTAACTATGTAACCCATATGCTGTAACCAAGAGTCTTATGTATTTGTCCTCAGTGTGACAAGGTACCTTTGGAAATGAGCCTCTGGCTCAGAGGTGGTAAACCGATGTACAAATAAATACAAATAAAATCCACAATCCAGTCCCGCCTTGGGACTTAAATTTTGTGTTAGAAAAACTCACTTTGGCTCCTTTTGAGCTGGCCGTGACATTCGAGGTACACTTTTTGTCGTGGAATGTGTTATTTTTAGTTGCTATGACTTATGCTTGAAGAATTTCAGAGCTACAAGCGCTCATGTGCAAGCAGCCTTATTTGTTTTTTCACAATGACGGGGTGTCTTTGCATACAAATCCTAAGTTTCTTCCTAAGGTGCTGAGTTTACTTTAAATAAATCCATCCACCTGCCTGTTTATTACCCAGAGCATACCAATCCAGGGGAAACATTACTCCACACTTTAGATGTGCATAGAATCCTGCATTACTACACCCACCATAAGGACTGTAGAAAGTCCTCTCAGTTGTCTGATTCTTTCACCCCTGGGAAAGAGGGCATCCCTGTTTCAAAACAGTGCTTGTCTAAATGGTTGGCCAACTGTATTACTTATTGCTACAGGAAGTATGACAAAGATCTTCCTGGTGCTCTTTGTGACCATTCCACTAGAGGCATGGCCACTTCTGTTGCCTGTTTCAGAAATGTGTCAGCTGCAGAGATCTGTGCTGCTGCTACTTGGAGTACTGTCCACACCTTTACCAAGCACTACAGTCTGGACATTGCCTCTAGGTGTAGGGCCAACTTTGGCCTAGCTGTCCTCCAGGGCCTGCTTTCTTAGGCTTCAGGTTTCCTTCACCCAGACTGTGCTGTCTATTGACTGAACTGCTTGGGACTTGTTCCATGGGTGTGGCCTGCTGCAAGAGATATCCCCAAAGTCAGATAGTACAGTCACGTAAAACTTACCATATCAGTAGATCTGCGAGAGGATCTCTTGCAGCAGGCCATGCTGTCCCTCCCTCCTTCGTCCTGAGACCTGGGAGGTATTTATGTGTCTATACCTCTTTCTCTATCATTTCCTTTTTGGTGGGAACTTTCGATTCCTCCTCGGTTGCGTCTGCTGGGACTAGTTCGCTTATGGTTTCCAGCAGGAGAACTGAGGAGAGCATGGGGGATGCCCACTCTTATAGGATAGGCTGATGTCAGCGTATCACACTGGAGTAGGTGGTCCCCTGGTAGACTGCTAACTAGAAAAGTTTCCGTGTGGTCCTAGTGCCTGGCAGCTATAGTTCCACAGGTGTGGCCTGCTGCAAGAGATCCCTTGCAGATCTACTGTTACCGTAAGTTCTTATGTAAATGTACTTTCTTACATGCCTCCCCGCCATTCCCACTCTTACTTAGAGTGCTTGAAAAGCTAAAGCTAAGGATGGAGTTGGCAACAATGATTCTCATAGCACCAGACTGGGCCAGGAGATTTGGTACACCATGCTTCTGTCCCTCTCTAGCAAACCTCCTGTCAGTCTGCCACTGTGATGCAATGTGCTGACACTGTCTCAGGGCAGGATAATATTTCCAGACCTGAGAACTCCTATGTCTCAAAGCGTGGTTCTTGAAGAGTTTGAGTCCTCTGATTTAACTCTTACAGAGGAAATCATGAGAGTGTTGGAGGTTTCTAGGAAGCCAGCAACAAGGAAGACATTTTTTAGAATTGAGGAGGTTTTCTTTCTGGTATGCACCCAGACAGATTAACTCCGTCCGGGCAAGTCTGTCCACAGTCTTGGATTAGCTGGTGCATCTCAAGTCACTGGGCCTAAGGCCATAAACCCTGAAGGTGTATTTGACAGCAATGTCAGTTTGCACTTCAGCTGGCAAGGGCAGGTCACTGGCCTCACAACCTATTTTCAAGAAGTTTTTCAAAGGCCTTAACCATCTGTACTCTCCAGTGAGGGACCCTCTCCCTCCCTGGGATTTGAATGTGTGCACTGCCCAACTGATGGAGACACCTTTCCAGCCTATGACCACTGCTGCCCTGAAGTATGTCACCTGGAAAACTACAGTATTTTCCTGGTGGCAGTGTCATCTGCTAGAAGGGTGAGCAAGCTGAAAGCCCTCTGCACAGATCCAAATGGCATTATCTTCCATGAGGAAATGGTAGTCCTGAGGACAAACAGGAATGTCCTTCCTGAAGTGGTGTCTGAATTCCATCTGAATAAGTCAGTTGCCTGTCTTGTTTTCTTTATTGAAAAATCCGGCTCTAGGGAACAAAAGCTTCACTACCTGGATGCCAAAAAGGCACCAAATTACTACTTGGACCACGTGGAGAACATCAAGTCCCCTTGCACTCAGCCGTTTGTCACTTACGGTGAACTAGGCATAGGCAACTTAGCATCCAGGAGAACCATTTCTCATTGGACAGTCTCCTGCATACAGCTCTGTTATGATAAAACTGGTGTATTGTCACCCGGAGGTCTTAGGGCACACTTTACAAGAGGCACCACTGCCTCTGTGGCAACATCACGAGGTATTCCCCCTGCAAGTGATTTGTAAAGCAGCTACCTGGAAGACAGTACACACCTTCACAAAACAGTACTGTCTGGACATACAGTCCAGAAGAGATGCCAGCTTTGGCACTTTTGTCTTGCAGAACCTTTTCCCTAAATTAGTTCTGTACCCAGCCTCCCTGGGTACTACTGTGGAGTCTTCATGTTGTGAATATAAAGTGAAGGATTCCAGGGTTAGAAGAAAAAATGACTCACTGTTAGAAGAAAACAATTACTGTAGTTGTATTAGTTATATTAACAATTCCTTCCCTGCCTCCCCTTCCTGACCTTGGTAAAAGTTTATTTTCTGTTTTGCCTGAGCATTACTTGTGACAGTGCCTCACAAATTTCTGCTGTTTGGTCTGATTTCAGTATAGATAAGTGTTGTTCTGCGTTGTTTTGTACATTTTTCGAAAATGTTAAGTAACATTTTTATGTTGGCTTGCACGTGTGCAAGCAACATCTTGAGGTAGTAGCACTTTCAGAGGTGTGTTCGTGTTGTGACCAATGCAAGGAACGCTTTAGTGGTCCTTCAGCCGCCAATCAGTGAGCATGCTGGTGATGACAGCAGTTTCAAAGAGCGTCACAGAGTTGAAAGAAATCTGCTGCTTCAGTGAGGTGCAGTTTCCTCATTGCAGCAGCAGATGACAAGACTCCGGCCATGCGCATTACAGTGCACAATAATGTGCATGGCTGGAGTTACCAGCGGAGTTTCAGTGTGCCATTCCTGGTGAAACATTTCAATAAGTGAAATAGCTGCAGTGCGGCTTTCCACAATGATGGCTCCTGCCGCCCGACAAACACTCCCCAGAAAGCTGACATCAGGGTGCCCAGTCCCCATGTCGGCATGCCCCCCCCCATTATGTGGCACACTGGGAGCCCCACCCAGTGTGCCAAAATATGGCGGCTCCTGCTGCCCTCCACACAGTCCTGCAAGGCCGACATCGGGGGTGCCCAATCCACGTGTCAGCATGTACCCACCCCCATTAAAGTGGCACACTCTGAGCTCATCCCAGTGTGCTGAAATAATTGCTCTTACTTCGAGAGGGTTCCTGCAGTTGGTCATTACACATAGGACTGTGCCACCTGGCGTCAGGACTGCATGGCAAATTTTCCAGCAATGCCTGGCGGGGGACCGCCCACCCAACGTCACGTGACTGACTCAGCATGACCCTGTATAGTGGGCGGTCCCAACGCCCACCCTCCAGTTCTTTCCCGCCGTTTTCCTGCGCATGGTACCTCGCGGTTAAACTGCCCATTCAGTCAACGTTAGAATTTGTCTTTATTTCTTAAAATTTCACATCTTTTTTCTCCTCTGTCTTCATCATCATCTAAGACAAAGAAGAAGTGTGAAGATTGCGGTTTTCAGATTCCACACAAGGACGGTCACCAAAAGTGTCTTTTCTGCCTAGGACCGGACCATGACACTGCGGCTTGCCCAGACTGCCAGCCCTTCAATCAGGCAACCCGAAAGAGGAGGCAGCAGGTCCTCGAGGCCCGTCTTCTAAAAACGTGGATGGCCACTCTAGAAAAAGACATGGTTCTTCACCTTCTCCAGATTCTAGAAAGAAAAACACCAGGACTGGGAGCACCATGAGGGCAAGGACCGTCCGGACTCAAGTAGGCCTTCTACCAGCATGGCATCTCCCCAACCGCCTCCCGTAGTAGTCATTCAAGCTGTGTCCTGGGATACTCCAGGCCTGTCTGCTGAACTCCCGATCTGTACTGGTAAGTTGCCCACCAGCTCCCCCGGTGGTCACCCAGTCTCACCCGATGAGCCGCCACCTGGCTCCTCTGGGGAGCCGCCTGGCTACAAATAAGTCACCCCGCTCCTCAGAGGCTCGCCTGGTCTTGGCCGATAAGTCAGCAGGGGGTTCTACCCCCTCTCTCTGGCTCCTTTGTCCAGTAAGTCAGACACCCCTGGCATCCACCTGGACTTTGCTCGTCTGTTGGTGGCTCCTGCCGAAACACCCAATTCCCGACTGAGTATCCAGGAGACTTCCAGTCTCCCCTCTTCCCATCCACCCCAGGTGGCGCCTGCCTCGCTCCCCGGCACCCCGGGTCAGGAAGAGAGCGATGAACAGGTGGACGTGACCTATACTCCGACTTCCATTCATCAATCCCCTGAGGGGGATGAAGGGTTCGAGGTTCCTCTGCCAACATCTTGTCCCCACAATGGAGGCTCCTCTCAGGCCCCCTATGTCAGATTCCCTTCCTTCTGCTCCCCTGACGGAAGAGAGACAGGTCCCTCCTTCAGGACCCCTTCATCCAGCCCCAGCGGCTGTCTTAGTGCTGGACTCATCCTGGTTCCTTCGATGTCTGGGCCTAACCCTATGCCGGAGCCCTATCGTCCGGTCCTAACGTCTGCCTCTGTACTGGACCGGGCTCTTCCATTCGATCCCTTTCGTCCGGCCATGATGCCTGCCCCCCGTCACCAGATCCATTTTTGACATCAGCCTGAACGTCGGCAGTCCCAACAACTATTTTCCCCGATGCCAGCTCTTCCTCCTGTTTATACTACATCGGGGTTCATGCCGATGCCCCCGACGTCTGGTACCTTGACATTTGGGAATATCCCGGGTTCTTACAGGTATAATGTTCCATGCTACCCTCACTGGCTCCCTTTGGACCTTCCCCCGGCAGATCCTCCTCCAGATCCATACTACTTGGGACATCACTATCCAGGGTACCCCATGTTTCAGGGATACCCTCTTCACTCAGGGCTCAGGTATCCATGGGTACCATTACCCTTCTACCTATGTGCCTCCTAACCCCACTGCTCCCCCACCTCCTCCTCCATTCCCTCCAGCCCCACCCCAGGACTTTCAATCATTAATCCAGTCCTGGTGGAAGGAGGCCAGGACCGAGTTGGTCTCAGACCGGGAGAGCCGTCTCTCTACCCAGGCTCCTACCCCCCCCCCAGGTCTCTGTCCCCTGTGAGTTTGGTTCCCACTGCTCACATTTCAGGGGCTACCCCTTACGAGATTCAGCATCCAGATTTTGAACCCATAGAGGACTCTGGGGAGGATGCTTTGGATGACTCCTCTCATGGTTAGTCTCCAGACCCCAAAGGGAATGCTTCTCCTAAATCCCCTCCAGAGGACCCTTCCTTTTTGGACTTGCTGAAGGCCATCCAGGAATTTTACGAATATACGAAGAAGCTAGCAGAAGAAGGCCATTTGGTCTATCAAGTCTGCTTGTATTGCAGGGTCCACAGCTTGAGCTAATGTCCTTTCTAGGGACATGGATATGTTGTTCATCCACACTTATTGGCAGGTTCCTTGCCGCTTTAAATCTTGCCGGAAGGTCTTCAAGCTGGCTCCTCCCACCCACCCGGGTGGTAAAACTCTCGGCTCCGCCCATGATTGCCAGATCTTCCTTACGGCAGTTTAGTTCCTCCTTAACGCTCGCGTTTAAGACTGGTTCCAATTCTTCAAAGTTAAAATTAAAAGTTTTTTGCAAAAGACTTTGGTCTTCTTCTCCTCATGGCTGCGATGGACCGTCGACTCCCGGTTTTCGGAGGTGCCCTTGCGGGCAGAAGATGTCTAGGACGGATCCGCACTCCACGTGCATCTACTGCCTGGGCCTTGAGCACGACCCGCAGGCCTGCGACTTGTGCTCTTCCTTTTCAGCCTACGTCCTTGAAGACCGTGCTGCCCGATTACAACTGGGGCGCCCCGGGAAAAGAATTCCACCGGTGAAATCTAAAGAGGCTCGATTGCGGTGTCCGGCGGGCTGGCGGATCAGCTAGAGCAGATGATGCGCCTCGAAGGCGGCCGCAGGCTGCGCTTCTACCTCAGCTGCGGCATTTGTCCCGCTCTCTCTCGGTGCCTCAGTCCGGCTTCTTTTAAGGAGCTTTGTCTGACCCTCTCGACCAAAGGTAAGGGTCCAACTTCTTCGGGACCTTTTCTAGGTCCAAAAGAGCAAAGTAAGTCTCTCGTCGGCTGGCTCTTGGGGTAGGAAAGATCCCCTCCTTGTCGACAGTCGACGATTCGACCCTCAGCTCGGCCACTGGCTCACGGGGTCCCCGTCAGGCCAGTTGACGAGACTCCCGTCGGCCAGCGGTCGAGATTTTCTCGATCTGTTAGATGGGTTGTCGGCTGGAGAAGCTGAGAATCCCTCTCCCGGTTCCCCGGAGGGGTTGAGGATCCCGTCGGCTCGTCTGTGCCTCCGGTTCCGAGACGCCGGTGGGATCGTCCGGGCGGTGCGATTTCCGACACTTCTCCCTCGCCTTCTCTCGGCCTGGTCGAGACTCTCGGTCTCGGTCTCGGACCTCCGCGGTCCAACCGATCCCGCCGCCATAGGCGGTCTCGGTCTTGGCACCACGGCAAGCGGGCGCCACGCTCTTCCTCGGACGAGGAGGCTTCGTGCAAGTTGGCGCGGAGGCACGAGGAACCATAGTGGCAACAGCTCCTTTGACTGGGAATAAGCCGACCCAGTCGCCTTCCCCCCCGCCATTAAGTGGCTGTCACGAGCAGCGAAACAACCCCTCGTTGTAGTCGAGGAGCCTGTTCTCAGGCGGTTGTTCGCCAATTCAGCTGCCCACGATTCTGGTGGAACCTCCGCCTCCACAGCCATTAGTTGGGGCTCGACCAAAAATTCTCGGTGGCTTTGGGTTTGCCCCATAGGCTGTCTGTCACCCTCACTCCCGATAAACCTCGGCAGGTGGAGGGTGGCTCAGGCCGAGGCAGCTCTTTGAGGACTCTTCTGAGTCCGATGATGATTCCTCCCTCTTCTCCAAGCGCATGGACTTGGAGTCCTCGGAGGCAGTCAATGGACGATAGCCCCTCGTCCTTCTTAGGGTTGCTCGACTCATCTCGGAGTCCACGGGATGAAGCTTCGAACCTGTTTCTAAATGGGCCAGGTATCCCCTCACGGAGATTCTGGACGAGGGATCTCCTACGGAGGCCTTTCCGGTGGCCGAAGCCATAGTGGGTCCGGCCTTGGAACTTTGGCAGCGTCCTGCTTCCTGCCCTGCGCCTTCGGCCAGGTTGGCCAGGAAGTATGCGGTCCCTACCGGTTCCCTGTCGGTTTTGAACACCCCTCGGCCGAGGGGTTGGTTACCGACAGCGTTTTCCGGCGTGCGGGAATGCAGGGATGGACAGACCCTCCCGACAAGGAATCAAGAAATTGGATTATGCCGGGCGAAAAGTCTATGCTGCGTCCTCTCTCTGCGCTCGTCAGGCCAGTTCGGCCGTCCTCATGGCACATTTTCTCATGCCCTGTTGGGCTCCCTGGATGAGGTTGTCCCTCATCTTCCCGCGAATCTGCAGACTACGGTCAGGCAGGTGCGGGACCAGAAGCAGGGCAGTGGCTAAACAGCAGCTCCAGACTGCGTTAGACATCGGGGACTCATGTGCCAGGTCTGTGGGCGCAGTAGTCGCGTCGTCCGGGCTTGGCTGAGGATATCCACCTTACCTCGGATACCCAGCACAAGTTGGCGGATGTTCCTTTTGGGGACTGACCTCTTGACCCTGGGGTGGAAGGTCACCTGCAGAGGATCGAGAAGTCCAATGCTACCTTGGACTCGGTCTCTTTCGCTCAGAAGGACAAAGGCCGCAAGCCACAGCCTAAGCCCTTTCGTCCTTCTGCGCCCTTGGCAGCGCCGGCCCAGCAACGTCAGGGCCAGCAGGCTCGACCTTGGTATCCCAAGCCCAAGCCGTCGGCTTCCTCCAACAGGAAGCAGGGAGGTAAAAGCCCAGGAGGTCCCTCGGCCGGTCCCTCCTCCAAGCCTGCCCAGTGACGGGCTGAGGGGTGTCGCCCCCATCCCTGTCACCTCACCCCTGGTTCCCCCGTGGGGGGACGGCTCAGACACTTCCTTTCCGCCTGGTCCGCTGTTACCACGGACAGGTGGGTACTGGAGGTGGTGGGAAAGAGCCTACCTCTGGAATTCGAGCAGGCCCGCCCTTCAGAGCCGTCGCACCTCGGGGGCCTCGGGTCCGCAGCCTCACTGGCGGCTCGCCAGCCAACATCGCCTCCTCCTCCAAAAGGAGGTGATCACGAGGTGGAGGACCCCTTCAATCCCGGGTTCGTGTCCAGGTATTTCCTGGTTCCGAAGCAGACGGGGCTGGCGCCCATTCTTGACCTACGACCTGAACAAGTTCCTAAGGTCTCGAACCTTCAGGATGGTCACTCTGGCGTGAATAATACCATCTCTGGAACACGGCGTGTGGTTCTGCTCTCTGGACCTACAGGGCGTTCTTTCACGTCCCTATCCGTCCGTCAGCCGGAGATTCCTCAGCTTTCAGCGGAGGATCCCTCTTCAGTTCGAGCCATGCCCTTGAGCTTATCTCCAGCTCCAGGGTCTTCACCAAATGCATGGCAGTGGTGACAGCATTCCCTCGGGCCCAAGGGGTCCGGGTGTACCCTTACCTGGACGATTGGCTGATAGCAGCCTCCTCCAGTTACGGGAGGTGGAGCGGTCCAGAGATCTGGCCCTCCAGGTTTGCTCTCGAGTTGGCCTTCTCATCAACGAGGCCAAGTCGGAACTCAAGCCGAAGCAGGTGATCCTGTTCATCGGGGCAGAGCTCGACTCTCTTGAGGCAAACGCGGCTCCCGGCGGACAGGCCGAGGTTCTTACCTCCTTTGCCCAATCATTTCTGGTTGGGCAATCGCATCTGCCGGGACTTCCTGCGCCTTCTGGGTCTCATGGCGGCCTGTACCAGCGTGGTCCGTTGGGCCCGCTGGCACATCGCCCTTCAGTGGGGACTGGCCAGCCAGTGGTCACAATGCTGCGATCCTTTGGACCAGCTAGTGATAGTGACCCAGGAGATGTGGAACGCTCTCCAGTGGTGGACGTTCCATTCCATCTGCAGGAGGGCATCCCGTTTGTCCGCCCCGAGCTGACGGGTTCTCTATCGACCGATGCCTCTCTGATGGGTTGGGGTGCCCATCTGGGGGAACACCGAGTGCACGGCCTCTGGTCCCCGCGGGAGTCCCGATGCCACATCAACCTGCTGGAGCTCGGCGGTCCACCTAGCTCTCACCGCCTTTGCTCCGTTTCTCCGGGGTCAAGTGGTCGGGTCAGGCGGACAATACCGGACCATGTACTACCTGAACCGCCAGGAGGCGGGGCGCGCTCCATGCTTCTATGCAAGAAGCTCTCCGCATTTGGTCACTCGTGCGCAGCCTGGGCGGATCTCCCAGCCATTCATGTGGCAGAGCCTCCAACACCCTGGCCAATGCCCTGAGCGGATAGGGGCTGCATCTCACAGTGGTCTCTCCTGCGGAGGTAGTACAAGATCTGTTCTCCCACTGGGGCACACCTCAGGTGGACCTGTTTGCCTCCAGGGAGGCAGAAGCTGAGGCTGTTTCATGCCCGCCCCCTCAGCAGGGGCTCGCTGCAGGGGATGCCTTCTCGAGGCTGTGGACCCCGGGCCTCTTCTGCCTTTCCCCATTCCCTTGATTCACAAGGTGCTTCTCAAAGGCAAGGAGGACAAGGCGCAGGTGATCCTGATAGCCAGACTGGCCCGCCAGTTCTGGTACCAGATCTCCTCAGCCTCAGCTCCAGGCTCCCGAGGCAGCTTCCAGCTCGCCCGGACCTGCTCTCAGTCAATCAGGGAAGGTGTTCCATCCGGACCTTCAATCCCTGCACCTGACGGCCTGGTTCCTGGTGGCTAGAGTTCCAGGCCTTGGGTCTTTCCGACGAGGTCCTCAATGTTGTTGAGCGTCCCGTGGAGTCGACCAGAAAATGCTCGCCTTCAAATGGAAGAGATTCTCCATTTGGTGTCAGGGCAAAGCTTGGACCCTTCCTCCTGTTCTGTGGCAAGCATCTTGGACTATTTATGGTCCCTTTCTAGTCAACGGTCAGGTCGACGACCCTAAAGGTGCACCTGGCAGCCATCTCTGCTTACCGGGCGTGGGCCCGGAAGCAGTCGGTGGCGCAGGAAAAGGTGGTCGGGCGCTTTTTCAAAGGCCTTGATCACATTTCCCCTCCGGTCGAGAACCTCCACCTCCGTGGGATCTACTGCTGGTACTGGCAAAGCTCATGGGCAAGCCATTCAAACCAATGCACAGGTGTGTTCTCTCTCACCTGTCATGGAAGACCGCCTTCTTGGTGGCTATTCCGTCAGCCAGAAGGATGGGAGAGCTCCAGGCGCTTTGCATCGAGTCTCCTTACCTGGTCTTCCACAGGGACAAGGTTGTCCTGCGCCCCCACCCGAAATTCCTTCCGAAGGTGGTGTCGGAGTTTCACCTTAACCAGGTGCTGACTCTGCCGGTGTTCTACCCCAGTCACACCTCGGAGGCCAGATAGGCTCCATACTCTGGACCCTAGAAGGCTTCGCTATTATAAGGGCGCTAGGCTGAAGTCGGGGAGAGGTTAGCCAGCTGTTTGTCACCTCACGCTGAAGCGCACCTGGCAGACCTGCAGCCAAGCGGACGATAGGCAGGTGGGTCACCTCCTGCATAGATCGCTGCTATAAGTTGGCGGGCATGGAGCCTCCCAGAGGATAAGAGCTCATTCTACCCGTCATACTGCTGCATCGGTGGCTGCTTCCAGGGGCGTCCCTATCCAGGAAATCTGCAGGGCTGCTACCTGGAAGTCAGCACACACCTTTAATACCCATTACACATCGACCTTGAGTCACGCTGGGATGCTGGTTTTGGGGCCTCGGTTCTCAGTCCTTATTTCCCAAGTAAGTATTGGGGTGTCGCCTTGCCCCTCCTCCAGGAGAACTGCTAGGAGTCTGCCAATAAGTGTGGATGAACAACATATCCATGTCCCTAGAAATACAGGTTACTCACCTGTAACAGGAGTTCTAGGAATGGTATATGTTGTTCATCCCTACATTTCTGACCTCCCGGCCGACGCACAACCTGAGCTTCCAGCGGGCCAGATCTGGCGTCATGGGGGCGGAGCGAGTTTTACCACCGGGTGGGTGGGAGGAGCCAGCTTGAAGACCTTCCGGCAAGATTTAAAGCGGCAAGGAACCTGCCAATAAGTGTGGATGAACAACATATACCATTCCTAGAACTCCTGTTACAGGTGAGTAACCTGTATTCCCTCCCTTCCCACTCCTCCCATCCTCCCTACCCATGATTCTTACCTTCCCCCTATGCCTATCCCAGCCTCTCTTAAAGCTGCCCACCATATTCAACAAGATGACCTCTTCTGGCAGTGCATTCCAAGTGTCCACCACCCTCTCTGTGAAGAAGTGCTTCCTGACCTCCCTCCTAAACCTTCCACCCTCCAGTTTAAGACTGTGGCCCCTTGTGATATTTATTTATTTAGTTTTTGTTGACCTGGTAAGTGCACTAGGCAAATTCTACCTATTTTCAGGCACAACCCAGGGGAGGGGGATACAGATGATTGCCAACTGATTTTTTGAACCAGATTAAGCTGTTGGTTGTATTTTAGTGAATGGGGGGAAATTTGGCCAGGGCACCGGGGAAATTCCCCTTGTCGAGAAGTGCCATGGGAACTTTAACATCCACCTGAACTACCACCAGAACAGGCAGATGGGACCTCGGTTTACGTCTCATTCGAAAGACGGCACCTCAGGAGTGCAGCACCCCCCTCATGCTGCACTGCAGTGTCAGTATTAGGATATTGACCCAAGTGCTGGTGTGGGGCTAGAACCCACAGCCTTCTGATCTCCCAGCCTCAGAGGCGAGTGTGCTACCTGCTGAGCCACTGACACTGACCACTATGGTTGCCACTCAGCTTTAAGAGACTCTCCTTATCAACTTTATTTATCCTTTTCAAGTACTTAAATGTCCCAATCATGTCCCCTCTCTCTCTCTCTGGAAGTACATGTTCAGTGCCCTCAACCTCTCCTCTTATGCCTTGCCCTGCTGACCGGCTATCATCTTTGTAGCCCTCCTCTGTACCTTCTCCAGCAGGTTAATGTCCTTTTTGAGGTGTGGGCACCAGTACTGCACTCCATACTCTAGATGTGGCCTTACCAGTAACCTGTACAAGGGCAGTATAACTTCCTCTCTCCTACTACTGATCCCCCTAGCTATGCATCCCAGCATCTTGTTTGTCTTTGCTGCTGCTTTCTTGTACTGCGTGGAGTGCTTCAGGTCACTAGTGATCATCACTCCCAGGTCCTTCTCCTCCTCTGATGCAGATACTGAGACTCCACCCAGGTAATACTCTGTCCTAGGATTCTTGGCTCCAATATGCTTAACTTTGCATTTCTTGGCATTGAAGCCAAGTTGCCAGATCCTGGACCACCTCCCCAGCTTTTCCAGATCTTCCTGTACGTCCCTTATCCCTTCAGCTGTGTTCACTCTCCCACAGAGCTTGGTGTCATCTGCGAATAGGGACATTTTGCCTTTAATGCCATCCCCAGTGTCATTGATGAAGACATTGAACAACACCGGCCCCAACACAGAGCCCTGTGGGACCCCACTGGTTACTTCTCTGGTGCCAGATAACTCTCCCCCCACCACCACCCTTTGGGTTCTGTCCCTCAGCCAGTTTTCCACTCATCTGACCATCTTTTCCCCAACTCCAGGATCCACCAACTTCCTGATCAACCTTTTGTGGGGCACAGAGTCAAAGGCCTTGCTGAAATCAAGATAGAGGATGACAGAGAAACAGAACCACATGAGGAAAAGACTTGATGAACATCTCAACCTAGAGTCTTATTCCCCAATCCCAGTTCCTCCCTGGATAGGGCCCCACGAAGACCTCACTACGACTATTTGGCAACTGCCACACTCCATCCCGGCAGTTCCCAAGAAGGCTGACCATATTTACCGGGCTCCTGAGGGTGTTCATTTCTTAAGCTAGCATCCAAAGACTGACTCCGTTGTCATCTCTGCAGCTCATGACCGCTCAACAGCCCCGGAGCACATGAGCACCTCCCCTCCTGACAAGGAATCTAGGCAGATTGACCAGTACGGCAAGAAAGTGTACTCTTTGGCTATGTGTGGCCTCCATTCCCTGAATTACGTAGCCCATATGGTGTCCTTCCAGAAAGTGACCCTAGCCTGGCCAAGCTTGAGGTCCAAATCCAGTCCAAGTATCCCTTGGAACTCAAGGAGGATCTCGCCAAGGATTTACACCTGTCCAAAATTTCCTGCAGGCATGCCTTACAGGCCACCTACGACTCCATTGATGCTGTGGCCCCGTACCTCTGCGACCGCTGTCTCCCTTTGGCGGCATGCTTGGCTGCGCATCTTGGGGCTCGCCAACATGGTCCAGACTGCAATCCACGACGCCCCTTTTCAGGGCTCGGTCCTTTTTGGAGGGGACACCAAGGACATCATAACAGAGGTCAGGCCCTGAGGTCCGTTAGGTCGATGTACTGAATGGGTGTGCAAAGGAAACAGCCCTTTCGGAAAAGGACCAGGAGACCTGCAAAGCAACCCCAGACCCAGTTTCAGGGCAAAAGAAAGGCCATGGGAATTTCCTTTTCCTCCCTGAGACCTCCAAGTTCCAGAGGCATTCATGGGGTCCTCCCCCTGCCAGCCCTGCCGCCTCCTGACTCCTTACCCCCTTCCCCTTCTCAGCCCTAGATCAAGGAGACGGTGGGGCGGGGAGGTTCACCCTCCACGTGCAGGAATGAAGGGGCGTAACCTCCGACGCATGGGTCTTGCAACTCGTGTCTCAAGGACACACTCTGGAGTTTCTAGAAATGCCTCCAGATGCTCCACCAGGTCGCTCGTCTTATGCGCCCCACCAGATTCTTCCAGTAAGGTAGGAAGTTCTAGCTCTACTGCGAAAGGTGGCAATAGAGCCAGTTCTCTTTCATGAAAAAGGGGTCTGGGGTTTTACTCTCACTTTTTTCTGGTTCCAAAAAAGACAGGCGACCTCAGACCCATACTCAACCTAAGCAGACTCAATCTGTTCATTGAGTACAAGCTGTTCAGAATGCTGACCCTCCAGAGAGTTCTACCTCTTCTTCAGGAGGCTCATTGATTATGCACACTGGACATGCAGGATGCCTACCTGCATATTCCAGTGTTTCCAGGACACCACTGCTTCCTGCACTTTTGTTTCCAGGGGGAGCATTTCCAATTTATAGCACTCCCCTTTGTCCTTTTTTCGGCACCCAGGGTCTTTACCAAGTGCCTAGCAGTAGTGGCAGCAGCCTGGCGTCGTCAGGGCATTGCGGTGTTCCCCTGCCTGGATGACTGACTGATTTTGGCCCTGTCCCAGGGAGACTCTTTCAGAGGCTCTCTCATGCACTGTGGACTTGTTTTCTCATTTGGAGTTTACAGTCAATTTCCCCAGTTCCACACTTGCTCCTTCTCAGAGACTTCAGTTCATAGGAGCTGTGTTGGACACTGTCCAGTGTAAGGTCTTTCTCCTTCTGGAAAGATGGAGGCCATTCGAGAACAGGCGACCTTAGTAGCCTCCTCCAATTCCCTCCCAGCAGGAGTGATGCTTTGGCTCTTGGATTTGATGGCGGCCGCCATCTCCACAGTTCCCCTTGCCAGGTTACACATGAGAGTCTCTCACTGGACCTTGCCTGTCCAGTGGGATCAGTTCATCGACAATCTGGATCATCCAATCCTGATTTCCACCGTGGTCAAGAAGGATCTGCAGTGGTGGAGGGATCCCTCGAACTTGTCCCAGGACTTTGCCTTCTAGAGGCCTGCTCCCCGGTGTACTCACCCCATGGATGCTTCCAACCAGGATTGAGGAGCTCATATGGGGGGGCCACCAAACTCTGGGTCTATGGTCCCAGCGCAAGATGTCCTTGCACATCAGCTTCCTGGAGATGAGGGCAGTCCTGTATGCCCTTCAGGTCTTTCAGTCCATCCTTCCTATGAGACATGTTGGTAGTGTGGTATATCAACAAACAGGGAGGCAGTCGGTCGTACCCCCTTTGCAGGGACATGATGTGAGTGTGGAACTAGGCAGTCCAGCACGGTCTGCCCCTCACAACCTCCATGTGCCAGGCATGCAGAATGTCCTGGAGGGCAGCCTCAGCGGAATGCACACCCTTGCACATGAATGGGAATTAAGACAGGAGGTGGCAGACTTCCTTTTTCAGCTATGGGGGTGACTGGAACGCGACCTGTTTGCCTCCCAATCCAACGCAAAACTTCCCAGTTTTTGCTCACTCATTCCAGGGCATGGTGCTTCCTGGCACAATGCGTTGTCACTTTGTTGGAGAGGGAAATTCTTGTACGCTTTCCCTCCACTTCCCATGCTTCAGAGGGTTCTCTTGAAACTCCAGGCAGAGGGAGCCAGGATGATTCTCATAGCTTCCCCTCTGGCCAAGGCAAATCTGGTTTCCGCTTCTGCAGCAGCTGTCACTGCCGCTGGAATCCCCAGTTCCTCTTCATCTCAGACACCACCTGTTGACTTAGGATCACGGCAGATTAGTGCAACTCAGGCTCCGGACCCTGCATCTTCATGTGTGGCTCCTAAAGACATAATAAAGTCTCATTTCGGGATCTCACATCAGGTCACCCAAGTCCTGTTAAAGGCCAGAAAGCCCTCTACCAGATTGACCTATGCTATGAAATGGAAGCACTTTTTCATTTGGGCGGTGCCAAAAGGCTGGGACCCCTTCACATGCTCGGCTCCACAGATCATGGAGTATCTGTTGCACCTATCTGATCTGGGTCTTTCTTACTCCTCCCTCAAAGTTCACTTGTTGGCCATTTCGGCCTATCATGATTTGACGGGGGGAAACCGTGGCGCAGCTGGAAATCTCAAAAACCTTTCTGAGAAGGATTCTCCATCTGAAACCCCCTATCTGTAACCACACCCCACTTTGGGATTTGAATTTTGTTATCGAGAAGCTTACGCTTCCCCCTTTTGAACCAGCGATGAGCTGTGACTTGCGCTTTCTCTCCTGGAAGGTGCTGTTTTTGGTTGCCATTACTTTTGCTCGAAGGATTTCTGAGCTCCAAGTCCTGATCTGTAAGGAGCCTTATTTGATTTTTCATAAAGACCGAGCGGTCTTACGAACCAGTCCTAAGTTTCTTCCCAAGGTGGTTTCAGAGTTCATCCTCGATCAGACGGTTGAACTTCTGGTGTATTAACCTAACCATTCTAACAAAGGTGAGGCTCTTCTCCTTACGCTAGACGTACACAGGATCCTGTGTTGTTACGTCCATAAGACTAAAAGCTCCAGAAAATCCGAGCAGCTTTTCGTCTCCTTTGCTCCCAAATCCATGGGTTCAGCGGTGTCTAAGCAGTGCTTATCCAAGTGGCTCGCTTACTGCATTCATTTCTGTTATCAGAAGTATGAAAAACCTCTGCCAGGGAGGTCAGAGGTCATTCCACTCGGGGAATGGCTGCATCCACAGCATTCTTGTGAAATGTGTCTGCAGCGGAGATTTGTGCAGTAGCTACCTGGAGTTTGGTCCACACCTTCACCAAGCATTACAGTCTGCACATTGCCTCTAGGCGTAGGGCCGGGTTTGGCCTAGCCGTGCTGCAGGGCCTATTGTCCTAGGCTGGTCCTTCACTGTCTTTTCAGTTGCTCCTCCTACCGTGTTTCTCTTGGTCTCTCTTTCTGAGGGACTGCTTGGGATTCAATCCTATGTGTAATGACCTATTGCAGAAACCCTCTCAAAGTAAGATAGTACAGTTACGTAAGAACGTACGGTAACAGTAGATCTTCAAGAGAGGTTCCTGCAGTAGGTCATATTTTTCCCTTCCTCCTTCCCTCAATTTTATTTTGGGCTCCAGGATCTGTTTCCTTTCTCCTGTCTTTCCTTTAGGATCTCCGTCGGGAGAAGTGGAAGGTGGGTGTGGGGACCGGCCACTATATAGGGTCGTGCTGACATCAGTCATATGATGGGTGGGCGGTCCCCCGCCAGGCATTGCTGGAAAATTTTGCCATGAGGTCCTGATGCCAGGTGGCAGAGTCCTATGTGTAATGACCTACTGCAGGAACCTCTCTCGAAGATCTGCTGTTGCGGTAAGTTCTTAGGTAACTGTACTTTTCTGACACCAGGATGCCCGCTCCCGATGTTGGATGTGCCGCCCCACCCAACCTATCTATGTTCTTTGCCAGCAATGGGGTGCCCAATCCCCGTGTCGGCAATGGCATGCACCCCCCCCCAATTATGGCTCACTGAGAGCCCACCCCAGTGTGCCTACATTTTTTTTTTTATTGTTTCCCTACTGTAAAATAGAAAACAGTCCCCTGTAGTCTTTTATTTTATTTAACCTGCAAAACAGAAAACAGTCCTTCGTGGTCTCCCCATCCTCCTCCCCCAACCCTCACCCTCCCTCTGCAAACCCACCTCCCTGCACCCCCTCTCACCCCATACCTGCCTCCGGAGGTCGGGAGCAGCAATCTTCTGCGGAGTGGGACCCATCTGCACTCTTCAAAGGCTAACCGCAAACTGAAGAAATGACGGTAAGCTTTATAATGGGGGGTTTCATCTTGGGTTGAAATCTCAGCCATTTTTTGGACAACATGGGGTTCTTGGGACCCCACCTCATGAACATATCACTTTAATTTCGTTACTTAGTCCCGATAGGTGATTTTGCAGTCGTTGCACGGAATCACCTTTCGGGAAATCGAAACAACAGTCTCACTGTTCTTGAGGGGAGGTCCCAAAGCCCATGTTGCACACGAAAAATTCAAACAATGACTGGCAGCATTTAACGTACATTGCGCAATTTCTATGCACACTTGTAACTTTGTCAATTATTTATATTTTCACTCCAGATTTTCAACATTGCCATTTTTTCACACCTCCTTATGAACAGTACAGCTGTCATTTTTCAAATCCTGCCTGAAATGTGTTTTTACACCTGTGGAGCAGAATGGCACAGTCGCTGTGGGAAATCAACTTTCAAACAACATGAAGTCTTGCTGTATTCTGACTATTGCAGTTAGCTCTAGCCTTTAAACTGCTCTGGAGAACAAAGGGTTAACTTTCTATGCAGTGCATAGAATGCTGAGCTCGAGCTCGGTTGAGGTCTCTGTCTGCATCCCTTTGAAACTCAACCGTCAGATTCTTTACTCCGCCTCACTGAACAGTCACTCCGGAGATTCCTCCTTCAGCTTGGTTCGAAAGTCGGTTAAAGTGTCTGTTAAGTTGTCAGTTTTAAACCGAAATTATTCCACATAGTCGGTTCAGTCTCTGTCTGCGGTACCGTGAGTACTAGATAGGTTTTTGTCTGAATTCTGTGTGGAAATTGTAAAGTGTTAGTTTGGTTCGGCTGAATTCTTGTGTTTTATTTTAGAGTGTGGTTACCGGTTAGTGTGGTTAGGAACCGATAAGGGAGTCTTGCCTGGCGGTTGCCATAAAAAGGGTAAGTTTGGTTAAGTTGGCTATGTCTGAGAAACCCAAGAAAAAAACTGGGCCCATTGGGTTTCAACACTGCAGTGAATGTGAGGAGGTCTTTGCTAAGGCCGAGTCCCCCCACCACCTGTGTTTATTGTCTGGGGTTTGAACACCTTGATACAGACTGCCAAACTTGTAAAATATTTCCTAAATCTACCCTTGAGAAGCGATTAGGTAGACTGAGGGAAAAGGAGTCTGAGAAGTCCGCTGACCTGGATGGCCAGCCTGGTTCGGTTTCGACCGAACTAGAAGGAGTACCCTCTGACCAGGGCGATACTTCTTCAGGCAAGAGGAGAGGCCATCCTTAGGGGTTGGTTCCTACAAAATGGAAATGCAAAGAGAAATCGACTGGTTCGGATCCAGAGGTTCAGTTCCAACCGCCGAGGAAATAGCCAGAGAGATTCGGATTGTGGAATCGCTTCGCCCAGTTCCGACCGATCTGACACCTTTTGGCAGGGGTTTGGTTCGGTCGGTTCCCCCAGTTCAGGATTATACCCCTGAAGACTTTTATGAACCAGAGTTTGAGGAGCAGTGGGAGTTTGAAGATGATGGTGATGATGGTGAAAGTCTGGATGTGTCTGTGGAACCGGACATCTCCCCAGACAGACTTTCTGGTGTATCCCCTCCTAGGCTTTCTGAGTCCCCTTCCCACTATCTGTTTTACAGAAAAGTGGCTGAAACTCTCCAGCTTCCTATGGAGAAGGCAATGGAGGATCAAGAGGAGCCTGATTATGTGGACATGATGGACATCGCAGAGTCCAGGAGACTGTCTGTTCACCTTCACAAATCCTTTGGGAAGCAGACACAAAAAATCCTAAAGTCTCCCAATTCTGTACCTTCTGTTGACAGAAGGATGGACAAGAGATATACACTATCAGGCTCAGACACAGAGTTTTTATACCAGCAATGCAGCCATGTTGGGTAGTACAGGCTGCTGCCTGTGACAAGGCAAATATTCCCTTGGCTTCACACCCCCAGGCAAAGACTCCAGGAAGGTGGATGCTGTGGCAAAGAAGCAGTACATGGCATCTTCCTTGGACTCAGGCAGGCAAACTATATGGTCTATACACTAGGTACCAGAAGTCCAGGTGGGACACTGTACTGGCACTGGCTAAAGAGGCCTCCCCCCAGCTGGCCAAGGAGCTGGAGGAGGTGGCTGCTGATGGGATTGAGGCATCGAATTTACAGTTTCATGCTGCTGTGGACTCCAGTGATGTGTCATCAAGAGTCATGGCTACATCTGTGGCTCTTCAGGGGATGGCTTGGCTCAGATGTACTAGCCTCTCACAGGACATCCAGGATAAGGCCATGGATTTTCCTGTGGTGGGTAATTCTCTGTTTGGGGAACAGACAGAGAATTACATGAAGAAAATGGATGAGTACAGGACCACTTATAGGAATGCTCAGGCCAAGGAAGGCAAGCAGCTCCTCAAAGGCAGCAATCTAGGGGCAGGGGCAGGCCTTTTCATAGGCCTTTTTACCAAGCATAGGCCTCTTCTCCCTTTTTACAGAGGGGGTTCTTCAGAGGGAGAGGCAGAAGGGGGATGAGCAGGGCTGCATCCACTCCTCAGTCTAAGGCCCCTGCCAAGCAGACACCTTGATGAGTTTGCCCAGGTCGACTCTCCTATCCCTGTAGGGGGCAGGCTGGCTTACTTTGTGGAGGACTGGATATCTATTACATCAGACAAGTGGGTCCTGGAAGTAGTAAGCCAGGGACTGGTTCTCAGCTTCAAAAAATTTCCAAAGATGAGAGCCAGATCTTTTCCACCTGCAGGGTCTCTCTGAGACCCTTGCCCTGGAGGCAGAGGTTTCATCTCTTTTGGCTTTAAGAGCCATAGCGAGAGAGTTCCTGCCCTACACTGGGGCAAAGGTCTGTACTCCAGATACTTCCTTACCCCCAAAAAGACGGGGGGGTGGTGACCCATCCTAGATCTAAGATACGTGAACAAACCTCTTATAAAACCAAAGTTCAAGATGGTGACTCTGGGAATAATTCTTCCCTCTCTAAGGGCAGGGGACTGGCTAGTCTCCCTGGACCTCAAAGATGCCTACTTTCATATTCCCATCAGGTGCTCCCACAGAAAGTACTTCAGGTTCAAGTTGCACTCAGGCCATTATCAGTTCAAAGCAATGCCCTTCGGCCTAACATCAGCTCCAAGGGTCTTCACAAAGTGCCTGACAGTAGTAGCTGCCTTTCTAAGAAGGCAAAACATTTCCATTTTTCCATACCTGGACGATTGGTTCATAGTGAGTCAGTCTCCAGACCAAGTCAAGTCAGACCTGCAAGTGACTCAGCAAGTGCTCACTTCTCTGGGTTTTCTTCTCAACCTCCCCAAATCAGTTCTCAAACCAGTGCAGCTCCTTATCTTTATAGGGGCAGAGCTAGGTACTGTCAAAGCAAGAGCCTTTCTTCCCCTGGAAAGGGCAAGAGTTCTTATAGAACGGCTTCTTCCTTCAGCCTTCAGGTGTCCCGGCCAGCAAGGGACTTCCTTCAGCTCTTGGGCCACATGGCAGCTTCTACAGCAGTGGTCCAAGGGGCAAGATTTCAGATGAGGCACATTCAATTCTATCTGAGGGCCTTTTGGTCCCAAAGGAAGGACCCTCTTACCAAACTGATTCCAGTGACTCGGACACTGATCCAAGCTCTTCGGTGGTGGCAGGATCAGGACAATTTAAGACAAGGGGTCCCTTTTGTCACTCAGTCTCATTTGGTGGTCCTTACCACGGATGCTTCTCTTGTGGGGTGGGGAGCTCATCTGGGGGATCTCACAGCCCAAGGACTGTGGTCCCTTCAGGAGTCCCTTCTTCATATCAGTCTCCTCGAACTCAGGGCAGTTTTTCTGGCCCTGCAAGCCTTCTCTCAGTTGGTGCAGAACAGAGTGGTTCAGGTCAGACAACACCACCACCATGTGGTACATCAACAAGCAGAGAGGCACTCTGTCTACAGCCTTGTGCACGGAAGCCATGAAATTGTGGTCCCTGGCTTATTCTCTGCAGACCTTTCTGATAGCAGTCCACCTTCCAGGAAAGGACAATGTGCTGGCAGATGCACTGAGCAGGATCTTACAGGGCCATCACGAATGGTCGCTGGACCCTCTGGTTTTGAAAGAGATATTTTCAAGGTGGGGCACTCCAGAGATGGATCTCTGTGCAGCCCCAGACAATCACCAACTTCCTCTGTTTTGCTGCAGACCCCCAGTATTGGGTTCTCCCTCTGGATGCTCTGATTTTGAACCAGGAAAGGAAATTTCTGTGTGCCCTCCCTCCCTTTTCTCTACTGTTCAATGTCCTAGTCAAGATAAGGTCACGACCTTGCAAAGTGATTCTGATTGCTCCAGACTGGGCCAAACAGCCTTGGTACCCCCTGTTGCTGTCTCTAGCAGTCCATCTTCCCCTGTCTCTTCCCAGGAATTACAACCTGTTAACCTCCTCTCAGGGGAGGATTTGGTACCCCAGTCTTCGGTCTCTCAAGCTCGAGGCATGGCTCTTGAAGAGTTAGAGTATGCAGATTTGCATCTGTCTCGGGGGTTCTGGATATTCTCAAAGCTTCTCGAAAGCCTTCCACCAAAAAGACTTATAACTCCAAATGGAAAAGATTCAGCATTTGGTGTTCCAAGAAGCATATTCCTCCAGACACTGCTGAATTGTCTACAGTTCTGGATTATATGGTCCATCTTAACGGCCTAGGCCTCAGACCAGCTACTCTCAAGGTACACTTGTCAGCTGTTTCTGCTTTTTTGTCAGTGGGAAAGTCTTCCTCACTATCATCTCATTCTGTGTTCTGTAAATTTTTCAAGGGATTGCTTCATACCAATCCTCCCTCTAGGGATCCTGCCCCTGCCTGGGACTTAAATGTTTATGCTCAACTTATGCAACCTCCTTTTGAGCCTGTGTCCTCAGCAGAGCTTAAGTACTTGACTTGGAAAACTGTGTTTTTGGTAGCCATTACCTCTGCCAGATGTATCAGTGAACTGCAAGCCCTGTCAATGGAACCTGATTTTATCTCTTTTCACAGAGAGAAAGTGGTCCTTAGAACCAATAGGAGGTTCTTGCCCAAAGTGGTTTCAGACTTCCACTTGAATCAGTCCATGTCTCTCCCTGTCTTCTTAACTGATCACTTCTCCTCAGGAGAGAGGAGGCTACACAGTTTAGATGTTAAAAGAGCCCTTAGCTACTACCTAGAGCGTACCAAGGATCACAGGTTTGATTCCCTTCAGTTATTCCTCACTTATGGGGAAGTGGGAAAGGGCAAACCTGCCACTAAGAGAACTATTGCCAGGTGGATTGTGTCTTGTATACAATTCTGCTATGAGAAACTAGGAAAGATTCCACCCTCAGGCCTGAGGGCTCACTCTACAAGAGGTACAGCTGCTTCCCTGGCTGCTGCCAGGGATATCCCTCTCTTAGAAATTTGTCAAGCAGCCACCTGGAAAACAGTCCATACCATTACCAAGCATTACTCTCCGGATATCCAGGCTAGGAGCGATGCTCGGTTTGGCACAGCAGTACTTCAGAGCCTATTCCCAAAGTAGGTTCTGTCCCTCCTCCATGGAGGTACTGCTTGGTAGTCTGCAATAGTCAGAATGCAGCAAAACTTCATGTTGTTTGAAGAAAAAATTACTCACCTTAGTAATTATGTTTCTTCTAATGGAGTCTTGCTGTTCTGACCTCCCTCCCTGCCTCCCCTCTCAGAACCTGTTTTTTGGGAAGTGGGTGGGCAGGTGCAGTGTTGCACCCCAGAGGTGCCTCTTACACACCCTTCCCCTTTGTTTGGGTGTTTTTGTTGTTATTGTTATTTAGATTGTTTTTTGGTTTCCTGACTTGAGTCTTTTTGGGAATCCAAAACTCCTTGTTGCCAGTTGGTTAGTAAAAAAAATTTACAATTTCCACATAGGATAGTTAGTGAGTTTTTGCTCGTAAGAATCTGATGGTTGAGTTTCAAAGGGATGCAGACAGAGTCCTCAACCAAGCTCGAGCGCATTCTATGCACTGCATAGAAAGTTAACGCTTTGTTCTCTGGGGCAGTTTAAAAGCTGGAGCTAACTGCAATAGTCAGAATACAGTAGCAAGACTCTATTAGAAGAAACATAATTACTAAGGTGAGTAATTTTTTCTTTGGGACCGAGTAACAAAATCACAGTGCCACAGTTCACGAGGAGAGGTCCACAATACCCATGTTGAAAATATGGTGAAAAAATAAAAAAAAAATGATTGCGTTACAGGCATGCATTGCGCAGTTTCTACGCACGCTTGTAGCAGCTCCAGTTTTCCACATTTTCCCTCCAGATTTTCAACATTGCCATATTTTCACACCACTTCATGAACAGTGCAGCTGTCATTTTTCATATCCTGCCCAAAATGTGTTTTCGCACCTGTGGCGCCAAATGGTACAGTCCCTTTGCAAAATAACCTTTTGGGTAATGAACTGATAGTGCCACTGTTCATGAGGTGGGGTCACACAAAGCCCAAGTTGAAAATTTGGGGTGAAAATACCAACAAACGCCGGGGCATTAGGGTTTCCAACCATAATGCCCCCACCCTGTAGAGACTGATGTGCATCAGGGTGTGTGACTTGGGATCGTCGGTTGTAGTGCTGATGCCATTCCACCCCCGCCCCTACCCTGCAGCCAGTGACAGGCATAGAGGTGTGCCTTGGAGTGTTCGGCCCCAAAGTTCACCCCATTCTCCTATACTGCACCCATCCAGCGTATTTCGTTATGGAATGGGGTCAGCATAAGGCCCGAAGACCCCAAGGCACACCGTGACACCTGTCGGTGTCTACAGGGTATGGTGAGTTGAAATGACGTGAGCGTTATGGCCGATGCCCCAAAGACACCCCCCATGCCTGTCAGTCTCTGCAGGGTGAGGGTGGGGTTAGCGACAGTTCGGTACTTCACTGTCATTCCTATTATGCATCTAACTCCTGCACTACCAATGCCAATAAGCCAACGTTCAGCATTGACAAATGCTTGTTAAAACAGTTGTGGTAGCCATTTAGCTAGATTTGGCAGTCCCAGCTCTCCCAGCCACAGAAAATAATCTGACATTAGAAAGCACGGTGTAACGTGTGACCACACAGCAGAGTTTGAACTTCATTCTAAAGTTCCATAATTAGCATAAAGTTCCAAATCTCACGGCTGCTCATTTCAGCGGTATGATTGCATATATTGCATAGGAGGCAGTATAGCGCAGTGGTCTAAGGCTCTGAGCTGCAAATCTGGTGACATCCAGCAGACCAGACCTGGGTTTGAATCCCACAGCTTCTACTTGCATACTGTGTGACCCTGAGCAAGTCACTTAACCTCCTTGTGCTCCCAGGTCGCTCCTGTAAAAAAGCTTTCAGCTTAGTGTGCTATACCTGGTTAAACAACTAAAATAAAAAAATACTGTGAATATTAAGAAGAAACAACATTATTCATTTGGTAATTTTTTTCTTTAGGATGTCATATTTTCCTGATCATCCTCTGTGGAGTCAATGTCTACTGACTTCCTTATCCTTGCTATCCCTACCCTTGCCTTCCTTTTCTCGCTTCAAACCCCAGGAATCACTCAGTATGCTTAACTAATGCAGTCAGCCTGCTGTGTTGAACTGCCTCGGTGAAGAATGAAATGTATGTAAATGATAGAACTCTCATTGCCTTGTGCCAATTTCAAACTGCTGCCCCTAGTATCTGCTGCACTCTGAAGTGCTCAGATGCATTTCTCCGCTTGCCAGTTTGGACGCCTCAGAGAGCTCTCCTCAACTTACCTTAATAAAACTGTTATTTTTCGAACTATTTTGTTCTTATGTTGTTATTTTATGATTGTTGCCCCTTGTAGGTATAGTTAGTAAGTTTTAGTTTTTTTGTTTTTGTTAGCTATTGCAGTACCTCACGGTCCTGAGGAACCACGGGGAGCAGCAGTTATTGTGGTGTTTTTACCACTGTTTTGCTTATTTTAACTTATTAATGCCTCGGTTCCTGCTTGTGTCCCGTAGTGCTATTTTATTTTGAATTTTTAGCTTTCGCTCGGTTCCTTTCCTGTCCGAACCGAGTGCTTTCATCGGTTCCACTGTGTAATTCTCGTCTGGGAACCAGCTGTTTTTTGGGGAACTTTTTGCCCTAAGAAATTGAAAAAAAGGGCCAAAAGGCTTGAAGAAATGGCTACTCCTACTTCTCTTGCAAAGCCCACTGAGGAGGCTTCCTCGTCTAAAAAAGATAAAAGTAAGGATCTGATGGACCCCCAAACCACCGAGAAACCTTAGTGCTCTAAGTCCAAAAGACCAGTGGAACTGTCTTCAGAACCAGTTTCTGCTAAAAGAAAGCATAAGGAAAAACATACCACTGTACCTTCTGCTGAAAAAGCAAAGGAGTTATCCATGGACAGACTGACCGTGTCCTCTGCTGAGGAGAATGCCATGGCACTGTTTCACAGGGAGATCCTACCACTCTTGAGGACCGACCTTTCCTAAATCTGTTGCAACAGTTCTCCTGTTTCTCAGCCTAATCTATCCTTCACAATTTCTAGTCCATAAGATTGGCCACCTATGGGCCCCCATCCTCTTTCTTGACTAAGCTATAGTGTCATCTTTAATTTTCCTTTTCCCTCGCAGGTCCTTGTACAGAGAGGTTATTATGGTGACCTCCGCGCTTATGTAAAACAAGAGGCTGTGTTTATCGTTGTTGGGTTTAGTATGTAATAGCACTATGTCATGAAATACCTTGATGTCTATGCTTTATGTTTATGAAACCTGTAAATGTTGAAAATACAATTCATTCATTCATAAAATGTTATTTTTATACAGGTAACATGTTAGGGAATGACCCCCATTTAAAACAAAGACCTGTGTTCCATAAACAAATCATCCAAAATTTCATAAGACAAACTTACATACAACAGTAATACAAAATTAATTAAAACATGTATATTTTGAGCTGAGGTATTTAAACAATAACTTTTTAAAGGTAATGGGATTCTGCACATTTCTCAAGTCGTATGATATCTCATTCCAGTATTTAGATAAACTATTTTGTAATGTGAGGCTACCATGGCACTAGATGTTTTTAATAATGGTAAAAAATACTAGGTAATTGTATTATAGAAAGTAAGTTGCATGTAAATTGGTACCATGTATTCCTGCTGTAAACTGAGCCAATCTGAAATTCCATGGTGATTTGAATATATCCCATGATGCTTTGCATTATGGAAGTATGTGTGATGTTGTGTTTCTTTGAAACTTGGCTTATTGTCAATGCCCTTTGGGGTAACCCTTATTTTAGTGCTTCTGCACTGAGGTTATTTTTCTTTAGCTTGTTTTGTTTTTTTTCTTTTTGAGCCCCCACCACCCAAGCAAACAAGGCAACCATAGGGATTTTTATTTATTTTTTATTTATTTAATATATCGGTTTACAACCTTTGAGCCAGAGGCTTATTTCCAAAGATACCTCATCACATGTAAGACAGAAGCTAATACAAACAGGGTATAACAACAGTTACATAGAGCATGTGCTACAGACATTTGTCACTGACATTATTTACAGTATTTACAGTAAGTACAGGATGTAGATATTTTCAATATTTGGATGATGATATTTACATCATCACAGCAGAGAGACATTATTAGCTTGAGAAAGCATCTAAACAGAGTAGTCAGTCCTATTCATGGGTTTGGTATTATTGACGTAGGTTGCAATCCATAATGGACTTTGTCAGAGAATTAGGATCAGAGAGGGTAAGAGAGTGAAATGTTAGTTGCAATTAGAGGAGCGGATATTGAAGAGGTGGTTGCAAAGAGTAGTTTTGAAGTGGGTGATCTTGGGTGCACTAGTGATGGTGTTTGGGAGTGCTTTAAACCATGTGGGGGCCCTGGAGTGGAAAGATCTCTGGGCAAGGGAGGTTTTTACGGGTGGAGATAGTGGGGGTGGCAGGATGAAGAGAGGCGGAGACCCCAGGGGGAGAGAGAGTCCAAGCAGTATTTTCTTGGACAGTATGCAGGTCTGGTAGCGGAGCCTTTCATTGAGGTTGAGAAGACTGGCAGAGGTATAGAGGGAGCAGGTGTGAGTGAGTGAGCCTCGGTGCGCCAGTTAGGAACCTGCAGGATTTATTTAGGGAGACCTGGATTTTCTGGAGTGCAGAGTTATCTGCTGCCCCATACACAGGGAGTCCATAGTCCACTAGGGACAGTATTGATGAGGTGATGGCCAGCCTAAGGGCGTGGGGGGGGCAGTCCCTGTGTCGGTAAAGGAATCCAATCCGGGTGTTTGTTGCGGCAGCAAGGGTGTTTATGTGGTCATGGAAAGTAAGGGCCGAGTCGAGGGTAAGTCCAAGATATTTATAGTTGGATACCTGTTCAGGGGGGTGCTGGGTGCTGGGGAGGATGCGGAGAGGTGCACTTTTTGCTTTGTTTTGGCGGTGAGAGAAGATCATTGATTTAGTCTTTTTTAGGTTTATGACCAGTCTACGGTCCTTAAACCATGTTTTG
Source organism: Neoceratodus forsteri (assembly GCA_016271365.2). Taxonomy (NCBI): domain Eukaryota; kingdom Metazoa; phylum Chordata; order Ceratodontiformes; family Ceratodontidae; genus Neoceratodus; species Neoceratodus forsteri. Next base: position 303,785,753 of record CM057459.1, on the reverse strand, counting down.
GCCTGGTAGAAGGCATGTTGGAGGGAGTCCTGAAGGGGCATAGGTTTATGATGCGCAGCGAAGAGCACTGCATAGTCTGCATATAGTAAGATTTTTGTGGAGCAGACCTTTGGTAAGGAGTTTAGGTAGAGGGAGAAAAGAAGTGGCCCCAGGATTGAGCCCTGGGGTACCCTGGAGCGGACGGGTAGTGTGTTGGATAGGGTTCTGTTAATTTTGACGCATTGGTACTGGGCGGAAAGGTAACTGGAACACCAGGCTAGGGGGCCTGTGGAGAAACCAAGTTGGTGGAGAGAGTCGAGAAGGAGAGGGTGGCAGACCGTGTCGAAAGCCTTGGATAGGTCTATGAACACAGCTCCTGCGATGTTACCGGCGTCTAGGGAGGAGTGCAGGAAGTTGGTGAATTCTAGGAGGGTTGTGGTTGTGCTATGGGCCAAACAGAAGCCATGCTGCTCTGGGCATAGAATGTCATACTCGGCTAGGTATTCCGTAAGTTGGGTGGCAACCACTTTTTCTAATGCTTTAATGGGGGTGGGAGAATGGAGATGGGCCGATAGTTATTTGTGGAGGCTTTGTCACCACTTTTATGGATGGGGGTAAGGACAGCTGTTTTCCAGGTTCTAGGGAATTGTTCTAGGCAGAGAGATTTGTTGAGCAGGTCCGTTAGGGGGACTAGGACCTCGTTGAGGACTAATCAAAGGAGCCTGGCATCTAGGGGGTCATTTATAGGGTTAGTGCTGCTTAGAGCTTTTGTAGGTAAGGACGAGCTTCATGGGTGGATATTTTGCAAAGGAGGAAACAAGGATGCTACAGGGTTGGGGGTTGGGATTGGGACACAGGGTCAACTAGGGAGAACACTGCTGAGATCTGAGAAGGTGGTGTTTAGACAGTTTGCTATAGTGGGTGTGTCTGTGGAGGTAGTGCCATTTATGGTGAGCTGGGAGGGAGGTGGGGAGCGTGATTTCCCATTGAGTTCTTTGATATTACTCCAGAAGGTTTTCGCAGACCTCCACGTGGTTGTGAGAGTGGATTGGTAGTGGTCTGCTTTTGCCTTACGGATGCCTTGAGTGCATCTATTGTGAGTGGCATTATAGGATTCTCTGTCTGCCATCCTGCCAGATTCTGTGGCTTTGTGCCAGAGATTATCCCTGTCTCTCTCAACATTTGGAGTAGGGAGGGGGTTATCCAAGGAGCATGTTGCCTTTTGGTGTGGAGTTTGGTGAGTGGAGCATAGAGGTCACAGGCCTTGGTGAAGGCCTGTGTGAACAGGTTGAGTGCAATGTCGACGTGGGGGCTATATTAATGGGGGACCAATCTATTTGGGTGAGCAGCTGTTTAAGTTTTATTAACCCTCCTGGGCGGAGACACCTTCGGAAGGTTGTTTGGGTTATGGGTTTGGGTGTAGAAGAGGTCCATTGGAATAGGATGGGCGAGTGATCACTTAGGGAGTCGGGAAGTACTTTTATATCCTGGATTTTGTTGGGGCAGTTAGAGATAATGATATCCAGGAGGGTATGGATGCCAGTAGATGGGTGAAGTCTAGTGGGTTGGGTAACTAATTGGACCATGTCAAGGGCTAAGAATGAGTCCTTTGACGCGGCCGAGGGGCCAATCCAGTTGGTATTGAGGTCCCCTACTAGTGTCTGCTCTGCACTGTGTGGTAGGGTAGAGAGGTATTCGGTGAGCGATGAGACGGCAGGCTTTTGGTTCTTAGGGGGTATGTAGGCAACTGTGAGGTATAGTGGGCCCCTGGAGGGGTCGGGGGTGATTTTTAGGGTGAGGGCTTGTGCTCCGTTTGAGAGTTTGGGGGGGTGGGAGCATGTGACCAATAATGTTATTATTGATGTAGCATGTACAGCCGCCCCCACGCTTTTCTACCTTGTCTTCCCGATATAGGGTGTATCCGGGGAGTGAGACAGAGGCATCGGGAGTAGATTTGGAGAGCCAGGTCTCCACTAGGGCGATGATGTCTGGTTGGTGAAGGGTGGCCCAGCACTGAAGCGCTGCAGATATCTTTGGCAGGCTGCATATATTCAGGGAGGCAATACGGAGTCCGGATGAAGGGTTTTTACCAAAAAATTTAGATCAGTAGATCAGTGAGTACGTAGGTTCTGACAGGTGCAGAGGAAGGACATACATAGTCTGTTGCTGCAAACTGATGTACTGAAGAAGGAATGTGCCATTTCTGAAGGTTATCATTCTGTATTTTGAATAAACATCACACAGTTATTGTGTGTTGACACTGAAGTGTGGTATCTGGTCCATCTGTTATCCCACAACCCCTCCACACTCTGCAAGTACTGCAGGCACTCCAGGCTGTCAGTCCCTTGGGCCAACCCTGAGTTCCCACGGCTCCTACTTTGGATCCCTCCACAGCGGAAGCAGTATTCTTGTACAAGGAACCAGAGGAGGAAGAAGAGGAGGAGGGGGAACCTATCGAGTCTGAAAGTCTCGTGGGGGCAGGACTTTGGTCCCCTCCCTCCCCCGAAGGCCAGAAGATTATACATCTCACAATTCTTTTGTGAGGCAAATGGTTGATACCCTAAACCTCTCTATCCAGCAGTCAGTTGAGGATAAAGAGGAAGCTGACTTCCTGGACATGATGGGGCTCACCCCCACAGAAAGACTACTACTGCCTATCTGTAAGTCCCTTAAGAAGGCAGTATTAAAAATTCTGCAGACCCCACTTCAGTTGCAGGGGTGGACAGAAAGGTAAGCAAAAAGTATCAGCTGGAAAGATCCAATGCTGATTTTTTTGTTTACATATCCTGACCGTGAGGGGTGGTACAGTCTGCGGCATGTGATAGGACTAGTGTGCTTTGGCTTCCCATCCCCTGACAAGGAGACTAGAAAAACTGATGCCATGGGAAAGAAAGGATACATGGTAGCTTCACTCCTCATTAGGCAGGCTAATTGTATGGCCTATGCAGCAGATTACCAAAAAGCCCTTTGGTCCATAGTGCTGGCTATGATGGACAAACTCTATGGAGAGGTTGCAGTGGATCTGGCTGAGGCTGCCAGAATGGCCCTGGATGTCACAAAATATCAGTTCATATGGCAGTGGATGCCAGTGACATTGCTACCAGGCTTATGGCCCTCACAGTCTCTGTGAGAAGGTTTGTCTGGCTTAGAGCCACAAACCTTTCTCAGGATACTCAAACTAAGGCAAGGGACTTCCCCCTATAAGAATAACTTCCTCTTTGGGGACAAAATAGAGGCCTACATAAAAAAGGTGGAAGAGTACAAGGCCACCTACAGGAGTAACTCGGCTAAAGACAGACCTTCTACTTCCTATAGGTCCCAGACTAGGGTAGGCAGGGGTAGGGAATCCTACTCCAGGCCTTTTTTCCTGGCCCAGGCCCTGCCAGACTACCAGCAGACCAAAGGGTACTTCAGAGGTAGGGGCATAAGAGCAGTGAGACAAGCAGAGCCAGCCCCCCAGGCCAAGGCTCTACCAAAACAGAACCCCTGGCATGTTTTTACATGCCACCTCCCCCTACCAGTAGGTGGCAGGCTGGCTCACTTCCACCAAGCTTGGCAGTCCATCACCACAGACAAAATGGTCTTGGAGGTAGTGAGCCAGGGTCTGTCCCTAAGCTTCGAAACTCTCCCCAAGCTAAGAAGCAGACATTTTTCTCCACTCACCCCATCAGAAAGGGTGCTTCTGGAATCAGAAGTTGCCAACCTTTTGCTTATCAGAGCAATGGAACCTGTTCCACTATCTCAGGGGCAAGGGGTTCTACTCCAGGTACTTTCTAACACAAAAGAAGAATGGGGGACTGGTGACCCATACTAGATCTCAGACTCCTGAACAAATATGTGAAAAGTCAAAGTTCAGAATGGTCACCCTGGCTATGATGATCCCCACTCTTCAGCAGGGGGACTGGCTGGCATCCTTGGACCTCAAGGACACCTATTTCCATATCCCAGTCTGACCCAGCCACAGAAAGTACCTGCGGTTCAGACTGCCCTCAGGTCACTAGCAGTTTGCAGCTTTGCCCTTTGGCCTAACTTCAGCCCCAAGGGTATTCACACAGTGCCTAGCTGTAGTGGTGGCTCACTTGAGAAGGCAAGGAATCACAGTATTTACTTACCTAGATGACTGGCTAGTCATAGGACAGTCCCCTTAGCACACCAGAGACTCCCTTACTGTCATTCTGAGCACTTTGGGGTCCGTGAGATTCCTGATAAATGCCCAGAAGTCCCAGGTGGAACCTGTGGTACCAGGTTCAAGGTTCCAGATGATAGACATTTAGTTCCACCTAAGGGCTCACTGGTCTCAAAGGAGGGATCTTCTGGCCAAGCTGGTAACTGTCTTAAAAAACTCTCATACAGTCCGTGCAATGGTAGTTGGACAGGAAGAATCTCGGAGAGGGAACTTCCCTCCAAAAGGGAGGCCCCTTAAATGGTACCCACTACAGATGCCTCCCTGTTGGGATGGGAGGAGGTACACATGCTCGACCTTACTGTCAGTGGTACATGGTCCCCCCAAGAATCACTCCTGCACATCAGTCTGTTGGAATTCAGGGCAGTTTACCTGGTTCTTCAGTCGTTTGCATCTCAGCTAAAGGGCAAAGTGGTGCAGGTCAGAACAGACAACACAACCACCATGTATTACATCAACAAACAGGGAGGCACCAGGTCAACCTTACTGTGCACAGAGGTCATGAAGGTCTGGAACCTGGACTGCTCCCTGCAGGTGTCTCTGTCTGTCATCCATCTTCCAAGAAAAGACAACATTCTGGCAGACTCTCTCAGCAGGATCAGCCAGAACCATCATGAGTAGTCCATAAACACACAGGTGCTGCAAGCAGTGTTCAGAGGGTGGAGCACACCAGAGATGGATCTCTTTGCCTCCACAAGCAACCACCAGCTGCCACAGTTCTGCTGCAGACCTCCAGCCAAAGGGACTGTGACAGTGGATGCTCTAACATTGGATTGGTCAGGCAGATTTCTCTATGCCTTTCCTCTCTTTCCTCTGTTGCTCAGTCCTGATAAAACTCGGCACAACCAGCAACAGTGATCCTGGTAGCACCAGACTGGGCGAGACAGCCTTGGTACTCCTTCCTACTAGCCCTATCAGTGGCACAGCCGATTCACCTCCCTCAGAGACACAATCTGCTGACATGCTTGCAGGGCAGGATCCTGTACCCCAGCCACAAGTCCCTGTGCCTGAAGGCTTGGTTCTTGAGGACTTAGTTTGCTAGTCTACACCTCTCTGAAGAGGTCCTAAATGTTCTTAGGAGTTCAGAAACCTTCAACTAGAAAAACATATGCTTCCAAATGGAAGAGATTTTCTGTCTGGTGCAACCACACTGGTATCAGTCCCGCTGATACAGGGTTGTCTGTCCTGTTAGACTATCTGACCCAATTAAATTCTCAGGGCCTTAGTCCCTCTACCCTAAAGGGGAACCTGGTTGCAGTCTCTGCATATATTTCAGCTGGTAAGGACAGGTCTCTGGCATCTCACCATGTTTTCAGAAAATTATTTGAAGTTCTGCTTCACCTTCACGCTCCCTTGAGGGAGCCAGTGTCAGCTTGCAATCTGAATATTTGCATTGGCAGGCTAATGGAACCCCATTTGAGCCTATAGCAATGGCAGACTTAAAGTATGTAACCTGGAAAGCTGTTTTCCTGGTAGCTATTACCTCAGCTAGGTGAGTCAGTGAGCTCCAGACCCTGTGCACAGATCTGAACTATATCTCTTTCCACAGGGACAAGGTGGTGCTCCAGACTAAAAGGAAATTCCTGCCTAAAGTGGTCTCATATTTTCATCTGAATCAGTCCTTTACTTTGCCAGTCTTTTTTACTGCCAACTCCTGCTCAGGTGAGTGGAGATTGCATAGCCAGGATGTCAAGAGAACACTTAGCTGCTACCTCGACAGGACCAATGCCTACAGGCCAGAGGTTACCCAATTGTTCCTCAACTACGGGGGAAGTGGGTAAAGGTAAGCCGGCATCTAGAAGAACCATTGCACACTGGATAGTGGCCTGTGTTCAGTTGTGTTACAGTAAAGTTGATAAGCAGCACCCCACCCCCACCCTGGGCCTCAGGGCACACTCTACCTCTGCAGCAAGGAATATACCCCTACTGGAAATTTGCTTACATTCACCAAGCACTATTGCTTGGACGTTCAGTCCAGAAGTGACATCAGGTTTGGCACAACAGTTCTGCAGAGCCTTTTTCCCCAAATAGGTTCTGTACCCTACCTCCAAAGGTATTGCTTGGCAGTCTGCATTAGTTAAGAATATTGAGTGATTCTGGGAGTTTGAATAAAAAATTACTTACTACTGTTATCTTGTTTCTTCCAGAGGATCACTTGGTATGCTTAAGCTTCCACCCTGCCTCCCCTTCTAGAACCAGGAGAAAGGGATCCTTTATTCTGCATCCCTGCTGGTCACTATATGTCCTATTGTTTTCTCTAGTTAATTTTATTTTATTTTTATTTTATTGAAATCTAGGATTACAAATACCTTTGAGCAGGAACTGCTCATTTACAAAGGTTCCACGTCGAAGGAATGGGGGGTATACATACATACAAAGGTCAACATAATAATACATAGTTACACAATAAAAAGAAATAAGAGACTGAGGCTTAGGAAATTCCAGTAATTCAAAATGTGCCAAATGTTAGGTAGCATGACATACCAGCCAAGGGCAATCTTAGAAATAAGCACTGCAGGTGAGAGGGAAGGGGGTATGCAGGCAGGAAGGCCATTGTCGAAGGGTAGAGGGTGAGGTAAGAGCTCTAAAGAGACGGAGGGAGGATAAAGTCAGTAAATGCCGGGGGAGGAAAGGGAGAGGGCAGGGGTAGGCAGGTAGAAAGGGCAAGGCGGGGAGAGGTAGCTGTCAAGACTGAAGTGGAGGGCAGTGGCGGTGTGCTCCTGCTTGGCTGAGGCAGTCCTGTGACTAGTTGAAATAGAGATGAAGTGAGTTGTCTCTTAAAGGGCCAGAGCAGCAGCAGTAACAGTTTCTTTGTTGAGAGTATTGTACCACTGTGGTGCTCTGTGGGCAGAGCCCTCTGGCCCATGGTGATCCGGCATCTGGGGATAAGGAAGATTAGTTGTGAACTTCTAGTTCATTGGGTGCTAGTGGTGGTCAATGAAGCTTTTCAATGCCGGGGCATTACACCGAGAGGGCGTTTTGGCTAGAGGCAGGTTTGATACTGTATCCAGCTGATGAGAAAAGCCATCCTGCCCGAGTGTACAGGTCACAAGTGTGTGTAAGTCGGTCAGCCCCAGTTAGCAGCCTGCATGCTTTGTTGAGTGCAGCTGTAATTCTGCAGAGGGCAGAGGCGGAGGCAGAGCCATAAATTGCTAGCCCGTAGTCGATGATGGAGGTGACAGAACTGTTGATGGCCAACCGGAGAGTGTCAGGAGTCATGCAGTGTTTGTGCCTGTAAAGCAGGCCTATACGGATGTTGGTGACTTTGGCGACAGAATCTATGTGCCGATGGTAGGAGAGTGAGCTGTCCAATGTGACATCTAGGTATTTAAAATCAGGAACCTGTTCAAGTAAGGTCCCTGTTTGGTTTAGGAGGGTGAGGTCACAGGATTTGTACTTGCTACTGGCATTGTAGAAGGTCATAACCTTTGTTTTGCTGTAGTTCATGACCAGTTTGTGTGACTTGAACCATTCTTCGATGTGCATGAATTCAAGCTGTAATTGTTTCTCAAGGAGCTCTGCGTTTTGGTGGTTGGTGAACATGACTGCATCGTCGGCGTAGAGCAGTAATTTCTGGTGGCAGACACTGGGAAGGTCATTGAGGAAGAGGCTGAAGAGTAGTGGCCCCAGGATAAGGATAAGATTTTTTAAACCAGTTGTTTTTAATTGTTTTCCCTTCTTACAGGGACCATTATTTTGGGGTTCATTAAAAAGGGGATGGTGTAAAGTAGTTTTAGCTAAGTTAGAGTGTCTTCACCTTGTTAGGCTTCTTAATGAATCTGAGGACTTCAGAGAGCAGCAGTTGCTAGGGGCAGCAGTTTGAAATTAGCATGAGCCAATGAGAGTCCCATAATTTACATACATTCCATTCTCCCCTGAGGCAGTTCAACATAGGAGGCTGACTGCATTAGTTAAGCATACTGAGTTGATCTCCTGGAACATGGGGGGCTTTAAGTGAGATTTACTGTGGTAAGTAATTTTCTTCTTATGTACTTGAAGAAAGTTGTGCCCCCTTCTACCACTCCTTTGGCTATTCTTTCCTCTCTCTGCACTTTTGCTTGCCTCATTGCCCTCCCTGCTTCCCTCCATTTTACCTGGTACTTCTTCTCCTCCTCCCTCTGTGTTTGTTTGTAACTTCTGAATACCATCTTTTTCTCCTTCACTTTCACCCACACCAGGCACTTGGGTTAATATCCCAATACTGACACTGCAGTGCAGAATGAGGGAGGTGCTGCACTCCTGAGGTGCCATCTTTTGGATGAGACGTTAAACCGAGGTCAAATCTGCCTGTTTTGGTGGTAGTTCAGGTGGATGTTAAAGATCCCATGGCACTTCTTGAAAAGAGTAGGGTAAATTTCCTCTGTGCCCTGGCCAAAATCCCAACCAGTCACTAAAATACCACCAACAGCTTAATCTGGTTCAAAGTCAGTTGGCATTCATCTGTATCCCCGAGGCGTGCCTGAAAATAGGCATAATTTGTCTAGTGTACTTACCCGGTCAACAAAAACTAAATAAAAAATAAATGGCCATCTCCCCAGAGTACCATAGTGGCATCTTTTTCTTCCTGTTTTTACTCACTTCTTTTACACAGAGACTAGTTGCACACACTATACCTTCCTTAATTTGTCTCCATATAGGATAGTGTATGAGGGCCCATATACAACAATGCTATTCTTATACCGAGTGGTTACCATAACGACGAAGACCTTGAGAGCGAAGCTCAAGAGGTCCCTCTGTCGTCATGGTAACCACGAGGTTTAAGAATAGCATTGTGTATTTGGGCTCTCATACACTATTATATATAGAGTATTGTCCAAAAAATACATAATCGTTTACTTTTTGTTGTGAAAGGAATCAGTCTGTATAGTCTGTCACCTGCACTTCACTGTTGTCTACCTGCCAGCCGGCTTATGTGTGCGATGCTTCAACCGACTGCTGACCTATTAACAGTGTTGATGGGGATGCTTGCATTGTGACGTGGCTACTAAAGAAGAATGAAAAGTCATTCGACTTTAGTAGCTACATCACTACTGCAGCAGAATGACTTTTTCAAGTGCATGGCTCTCCATATACAACAATGCTCTACAATACACTATATTGTTCCTCTATGTCACCCTGGCCATCCATCACTACTAGATTGTTTCTACGGCAGTTTCCCATTATTTTAAAGCCTGTCCTTCTTTTCTTTTTTTTTGTACTTATATTTTATTGCTTTTACAACAAGTTAAATACAAACCGTTCCATCTGAAATCAGTACACATGTAATCACTTGCGCACAATGGTACAGTCATATAGAGATCATGATAAGGCATCTAATTGGCTTCAGATTAAGTTACCACAATTTGGGGGTATCCCTGTAAGTTCAATACAGTACCCTACAATTATTAACACATTGCCATTATTTGCCAAGAACAAGAACATCATTACACTGATGAGAACTTTAATTATAAAAAGAAATCGACTTCCCACTTCTGTGGGATTGGTGTTCTCTGAATTCCACATAGTAAAAGGAAATAGGGACCCATGGAAAAAGAACCGTAACACTGCCTGCTTAACAATCAAACAAACCTCCCTTATGTTAGTATATAAACTACACCTTATCTAAAACTTTCTCTGAATAAACAGCTGAAACAGTCATATGCCAAACATTCGATAAACACACTGTTGTTTATTTTAGAATGCAATTGACTGGCCAAATGTCCTGTATTACCCTAAATATGAAGTCTCCATTTGTGAGTATACTTACTCGCGCAACCTCCGTTGTAGGGCGGGAATAGGACCACGGCACAGTCACAACTATGTAGGAGCTCCACGAGGGTCTGTTAACCGGGAGGCCATTTTTGTTAAAATACAAGATGTACAGAAGGAAAGAGGTTGTCCGACCCTTTAGATATACCCCTATCAACCATTAAACTGCAATATCCAAAACAAGCATTTGTCAATGCCGAACGTTCGCTTGCAGGTATTTGCAGTGGTGTTTGGCATGTATGGTGCTTTACCCTAATGCCCTGTGCGATTGCTGGTATTTGCACAATAAATTGTCAGCATGACCTTGTTGCTACCCCCATTGTGCGCTACATAGGCAGAAACATGTTTTGAGCAGGATGTGAAAAATGACAGCTGTACTGCTGATAAGGAAGTGTGGTAAAATGCCAATGTTGAAAATCTGGAGTAGAAATATTGAAAATTCGCAAACCTACGAGCGTGCGTGGGAACTGTGCAACGCACACTCGTAAAACAGTCATTTGTAGGATTTTTTCACCAAATTTTCAACATTGCCATTTTAAAACCTCTGCTAATGAACAGTGTCACTGTGATTTTCTTACTGTGTCCCATACATTGATTTACGCTTACCGACTGCGCCATTGTGTACTACATGGGCGGAAAGGCGTTTTGGGCAGGATGTGAAAATGACAGCTGTACTGCTCATAAGGAGGTGTGGTAAAATGGAATGTTGAAAATCTGGGTGAAAATATTGAACATTTGCAAACTTACGTGCGTAGGAACTGTACAATGCGCTTCGTAAAGTCATTTTTGGAATTTTGCACCAAATTTTCAACATGGGGTTTTGGGACCCCTTCTCATGAATGATGTCACTGTCATGGCGTTATTCGAGGCGAAGGGTGATTTCGGCGCGGTGACTGCGCAGTGCCTGCGAAATCACCGCCCGGGCCTGAATGCGCCGCCGACATCGTTCATGAAGAGTCATATCTGTAATTGGTGCAAAATCAAAAACTGAATATCAATAAAGTTGAAACTCCCCTATGTAGCCCATTATACAGCTTACCGGCATTTCCTCAGTTCGCGGTCGGCTTTGAAGAGTGCAGGCGTGTTCCGGTCCACGAAGATTGTCGCGAGGTCGGAGGTAAGTATGGGGTGAGGGGTGTGGGGAGGCTGGGTGCGCAGTGGGTGAGTGCGGGTTGTGGGAGGGCTGGGAGCGCGCGCGGGACCGTTTTGTTTTACAGGTTCAAAAATAAAAAAGCGGCGTGGGATGTTTGTCACGCTGGGGTGAGCTCCCAGCGTGGCGAAGATAACTGGGGGCGAGGGCGGCGGGGGATTGGGCACCCCGTCGGCAAAAGTAAACAACCGTTTGCCACGCTGGGGTGGGCTCCCAGTGTAGCAGCAGAGACGCTGAAGCGATGGAGACCGACGGGGGAGTTGGGCACCTCCGTCGGCAAACAGCATTGCCACGCTGGGGTGGGCTCCCAGCATGGCACCGCAAAGCTTTAATGAGGGGCGGCGTGGCGTCTTGACGGGAGGGTAGGCGCATGGCCAACGGTGGGGCGGTGCTCAGTATGGCAGCGGTGCTTTCCTTTGAAGCAGAGGAACACCGCTGTCATGCTGACTCCTACACCATTGGTGGACAGCACGCCCCGCCTGCTCAAAGGAGCAGTGCATTAGGTGGGAGAGGCACACCTCCAAGTGTGCTACTCTCCCAAAATGTTCCTTGCGCATGCACGCAAGCGAACGTAAAAATAAAAAAGAGGTTTTTAACCCAGCAAAGTAGCTAACATTTAAGATTGCAGTGTTTATTTTCCTCACCCCTCCTTTGAAGTCCAACAGTCATTAACTTCAGTCCTCCTTTGAAGCAGAATCTGATTCTTCTTGGCGCTTTTCAAATTCAGCTTGCAATTTTGCTGCCATTTTACCAGCTGCTTGAGGATCGGTATGAATATTGGTTTTACCCCCACAGCAAATTTTCAACTTGGCTGGCATCAGCATTGAGTGTTGACTTCCTGGGCTCTGAGCTGTGACTGAACGCCATCAAATGCTTTGCGCTTGCACCGTGTGGAGTAGCTCAGATCGGGAAACAGTCGCACTGGTTGTCCTTGGTATTCCAGCAATTCAGCTCTACAGGCCGCTTGCAAAAGGTCATCCCGTTCACCCAAATCTGCCAGAATGACCATTACGGTTCTTGGAGGTGGATTGTCTCCTAGATGTCTGCGAGGGGTTACCCTGTATACTTTGTTGAGCGTGATCTCTGTTATCTGTAGCCGGCCTATGAGCCACCCCTGTAGAAAAGATTTTATATGCATTTCTTCTTCTGCCCCCTCAGGCATACCAACCACAGGTATATTCATGGCTCTAGCTTGATTCTTTAAATGCTCGAGACGTTGCCCAAGGAGCGTATTTTCTTTGACAAGACCAGATGCAGTTGTCAAAGCCTTGTTGGCTATGTCGGTAGTCGCTTTTGTCTCCGTTTCAGTTCCTGCAGCTTTAACCTCCATTATTGTGAATTTAGACACCAGTGACCCTACCTTTAAGTCCATGGCCTGGATTGCTTTGAGAAGCACCATATTGGTAGGCCGTGTTGCTCCCTCACTCAGAGCTGACGTTGAGGGCTCTTTGTCCCTCGTTTGCAGCGGTTGCTTGAGTTGGTTTTCTTTTTGGCTGCCACCTCAGGTATTTCTGCCCATTTTTCTTTGAACTGAGAATCGAAAAACTTAGCTGTGTTCTCTTTATATAATAGGCACCATAAAACCTCGTTTTGTTTATTTAGAGTTTGATTTTTTGAGATTTGAAGAATGTAGCAGGCAGAGCTCTTTTCCATGCGTCTTTCCAGTTTGGCAGTTGGCTTCACCCCCAAAAAAGTCTGCCCTTCTAAAGTCCAGGACACTTGTTCTCGTGTTGTTTAGTTCTGTACCTGTCTTGATACTGCATCACACTATATGGTGGTCACTAGCCCCCGGAGTACTGCCCACTGTGGTATCTGTTACTCTGTCTCTATTAATGAGCACCAGGTCCAGTATTGCCTCATTCCTAGTAAGTTCACTTACTAATTGCTTGAGGAACACTTCCTGTAAAGAGTCTCGGATTCCCTGCTTCTGGAAGGCTCCAGTCCACATCAGGGAGACAGAAGTTGGCAACCAGCAGTACCTCCCCCTTATTTGCCATCTTGCCAGTGTTTGCCCCTAATGCCTTGTCCAATTTCTTGCCCTGTGCTGGAGGCCTGTTTATGACCCCCATGTAAATAATAGTCCCTTGCTTCTGTCTCCAGTTGTGACCGAAAGCACCTCCAGCCCTTCTCCTGCCTCTAGGTTCCCTTGAACTTCTGTAGTCCTGATACCCTCCCTCACATACAGGATAACCCCCTCTTCCCCTCCCCTTCCTTATCTTTTCTGATCTGTGTGTGTCCTCGTATGGCCATATACCAGTAATGATTTTCAGAGCACCATGACTTGGTTAAGGCCACTGTATCCAGGTCCTGCTCCGTTATGGTGGCCTCCAGATCCAAAATTATGTTTCCTAGACTTTTGTGTTGGCGCACATGTCTTTCCAAACCTTGATATAAGTTGTGTGCAGTCATAAGCACTACGAATGGGGGTGCTTTAGGGGAGTTTTTGGAAGTAAGCTTGATTGGTGCTCTGTTAAACTGATCGTAACTTGGTCAGTATTCAGATAAAATGCATGAAAGTGAAGCTGCATGTCTTATCACTAAATGTTTTGGTCTCCGGGTGCAGGATTTGCCTTTCATGGTGTGAAGCCCAAGTGCCTTAACTGGGAACCCTGAACAGCTATTCATGGATGTAGCAGAATGAGATCTTTCAGGTGTATAGCGGTTTTGTGCCTGAGAATTTACGTGTTTGTTTTTTTATCTTTTTATTTTCACTTCCAGGTGTATGGCTGGGGTTACAACGGTAATGGCCAGCTGGGTTTGGGCAACAGCACTAACCATCCCACACCATGTAGAGTTGCAGGACTACAAGGGGTGTGTGTGATCCAGGTAGGTGTTCACATGCAGTGCAATCACGTTCCCAGGAACTGATTGACAGGTTCAGTTTTGTTTTCTTCTTTTCTGTTCAGGACTTCTAGGCTGCACTGGTATAATTAGACTATTAATTTTTTGCTATTGTTATATTTATTTGGTTTTAGTTAACCAGCTGAGTACAATAGACAACAGATTGTCTATTTGCAGGCACAATACAACCCGGTAGGCTACAAACAGAGGAATAAAGCATAGAATAGTTTTTCCTTTTTTTCTTTTGCCCGGTACCCCACCACCTCTGCGGAATCTGGTAGAGGCTCTTCAGCCCTCACTCACCACCCCTCTGCCCAGTCTTGGCCCCCTGGGCGGTCCCCTTCCCAGGACATTCAGTCACTAGTCCTGGCTTACCCCCCAGGACGGGGCCACGGGGCCAGGACCCCCTGGCGGAACTTTGTCACACAGGAGTGGGCAGGAGGCGTCCAGCCTGAGGCCAGATTTTGTGGATGCTTGACTTTCCCTGGAGGCAGGATGGGCAATGACGTCAGTGGGCACACCTGACATCTGTCCTGCCTCCCATGACATGTGGCCTCAGTACCTTGTAGCTTCCCCAGCCTCTGCCAGGGGCTACAAATATGCCGAAGCTCACCCCCGAGAAGGAGAGTTGGCAGATGGCACTCGATCCTTCCCTGGCAGGCCCTTTGACTCCAGGGTCATTGGCATTGCGAGCAGACCCCCTGCCGTTGTGCCGGCGCATAGAACATTTTCTGATAATGAACAAATTCCCAAATACAGTGCACAGTTAAGAGGGTACTACATAAAACCAGTGATTCAACAATGCACATTTGAAACTGAGCTTTATGGGCAAGGCACAGGATGAAGGAGCTTGGATTTCATTTTTTTTCCTTTTGCTAAAGGGGAACTATCAGCAGTAAGAGTCTCACACCCAGATGTGAGGCTGATCCCAGTTTGCACTTTGTGTACAAAAACATTTTTTTAACTTACTGTTTACTGCAGTATAGAAGAATGTATCAGGCTAATTTTGTTGACTTCTAAGATGCCATTTTCTGTAACCAGAAATCCCATAATTCTAGGGACATGGATATGTTGTTCATCCACACTTTCTGGCAGGTATCCTTGCCGCTTTAAATCTTGCCGGAAGGTCTTCAAGCTGGCTCCTCCCACCCAACCGGGTGATAAAACTCTCGGCTCCGCCCCATGATGCCAGATCTTCCTTAGCGCTTGGAAGCTCAGGTTCCCTCCTTAACGCTCTGCGTATAAGACTGGTTCCTAATTCTTCGGTTTACCCAAAATAAAGTTTAAGGTTTTCAAGACTGCGGTCAAATATTTCCCTCGTGGCTGCGATGGACAAATCGACTCCCGGTTTCTGGAGGTGCCCATGCGGGCTGAAGATGTCTCGGACTGATCCGCACTCCACGTGCGTCTACTGCTTGAGCCTTGAGCACGACCCGCAGGCCTGTGACCTGTGCTCTTCCTTCTTGGCTTATGTCCTGGAGGACAGCGCTGCCCGTTTACAACTTGGGCGCCCCGAGAAACGTTACCCGGCGGTGAAGTCTAAGGAGGCCCGTTTGGCAGTGTCCGTGGCGGCTGGCTTGGCGGAACAGCTCAAGCAGGTGATCGCCCTCGAGGAGGAGGCAGCGCAGGCTGCATCTTCGTCTTCCTCGGCCGTGGCCTTTATCCTGCTCTCCTTGGGATCCTCCTATTCAGCTTCTTTTAAGGAGCTCTGTCAGTCCCTTTCCACCAAGGGAGAGGGGCCATCAGGACTTTCCTCTCGGTCCAAGAAGAAGGACTCGTCGACGCTCTTGGGAGCGGGAGAGGTCCCCCTCCCCGGGTAGTCGACCCTCGACTTGGTCGATCCCCGGCCCGGCCGCTGGCCTCATGGTGTCCCGTCAGGTCAGTTGGCGAGACACCCGTCGGCGCGGTCGAGATTTTTCTCGACCCGTCGGATGGGTTGTCGACTGGTGAAGCCGACAACCCTCCTCCCGGTTCCCCAGCGGAGATCGGGGTGGCGAGGACTTGCCTGTGCCTCGGTTCTGGGTCCGCAGTCGAAACTGCCGAGCCGAGGGAGGCGGGTTTCCCGCCCTGCCCAGACCCTCCTCAGAAACACCGGGGTTCTCAATCTGGGTCTCTAACATCTTCACGGTCCAGCGATCCCACGCCAGCCGGCGGTCTCGGTACCGTAATAAGGGGCGTCGCTGCTCGTCCAAGTCTTCCTCCTCGGATGAGGAGAGGCTTCGACGCAAGTTGCATCGGCGCTACGAGGACCTCATGTGGCAACAGCTCCTTCTGTCCGGGAGCAAGCTGACATCGTCGCCTTCCCTGGCCATCAAGTGGCTGTCACCGGAGCGGCCGAAGCAACCCCTCACCCTAGCCGAGGCGTCTGCCCGCAGGCCTGTTGCTCAACCGAAAGTGGCTGCCCCACCGATTCTGGTGGAACCTCTGCCTCCACAGCGAATTTGGGGCCCCGACCAAGAATTCTCGGTCGGGCCAGGGCCTGCCCCATAGGCTGTCTGTCACCCTCACTTCCGACCACCCTCGGCAGGTGGAGGTTGGCTCAGGCCCAAGGCAGCTCTTTGCGGACTCGACCGAGTCCGACGACGATTCCTCCCTGTTCTCCAGGCAGGTCGACCTGGAGTCCTCCGGAGGTCAGTCGCTGGACGATAGCCCATCGTCCTTCATGGGTTTGCTCAGGCTCATCTCGGGTCACGGGATGCAGCTCGAGCCCATATCCAAGCGGGCCAGTATCCCCTAACGGAGATATTGGACCGAGGGATTCACCTGCGGAGCCTTTCCGGTGGCGGGGCCATTGTTGGCCCGGCCTTGGAGCTCTGGCAGCGTCCTGCTTCCTGCCCTGCGCCTTGGCCAGGATGGCGAAATCACGGTCCTACCGGTTCCCTGTCTGGTTTTGAACACCCCTCAGCCGAGGGGTTGGTTACCAACAAGCGTCTTCCGGCGTGCCCGAGCGCCAAGGACGATGGACAAGCCTCGACAAAGGTCCAGAAGTTGGACTACGCTGGGCGTAAAGTCTATGCTGTGTCCTCCTTGGCCTTCGTCAGGCCAGCTCGGCCGTGCTGAGGGCACACTTCTCTCACACCCTGTTGGGCTCCCTGGATGAGGTAGTCCCTCATCTCCCGGCTGACCTGCAGACCACGGTCAAGCAGGTGCGGGACCAGGGCAGGGCAGTGGCCAAGCAACAACTTCAGACTGCTCTGGACATCGGCGACTCATGTGCCAGGTCAGTCGCGGCCACAGTGGCCATGCGCTGTCGGGCATGGCTGAGGATATCCACCTTCATAGCGGATACCCAGCACAAGCTGGCGGATGTCCCCTTCTTGGGGACCGATCTCTTCGGCCCTGGAGTGGAGGGTCACCTCCAGAGGATTGAAAAGTCCAGTGCCACTCTGGACTCTGTCTCCTCCGCCCAGATGGACAAGGGCCGCAGACCGCAGCCCAGCCCTTTAGTCCGTCTGCGCCCACGGCACGTCCGGCCCAGCAGCATCAGGGCCAGCAGGCTCACACTTGGCATCCCAAAGCCAAGCCTGCGGCTTCCTCTTCCAGGAAGCAGGGAGGCAAAGGCCCAGGAGATCCCTCGGCCAGTCCCTCCTCCAAGCCTGCCCAGTGACGGGTTGAGGAGTGTCGCCAACCTCGTCACTCCACCTGGGTTCCCCGTGAGAGACAGCTCCGCCACTTCCTTTCCGCCTGGTCGCTATCACCACAGACCGGTGGGTGCTGGAAAGTGGTAGGGAAGAACCTGCCTCTGGGTTCGAGCAGACCCGCCCTTCAAGTCGTCACCCCGAGTACTTGAGTCCATAGCCTTGTTGCTCGGCTCGCCGAGCAGACATCACTCTGCTCCTTGAGAAAGAGGTGATCAGAGAGGTGGCAGACCCTCCCTCCGACCCGGGATTCGTGTCCAGGTACTTCCTGGTCCCAAAATGGACGAGGGGCTGGCGCCCCATTCTCGACCTGCATGACCTGAACAGGTTCCTAAGGTCTCGGACCTTCAGGATGGTCACTCTGGCTCAGATAATACCATCCCTGGAACGAGGCGTGTGGTTCTGTTCTCTGGACCTATAGGACACGTTCTTTCACGTCCCTATCCGTCCGTCTCACCAGAGATTCTTTCACTTTCGAGCGGAGGGATCCCTTTACCAGTTTCGAGCCATGCCCTTCGGCCTTTCTCTTACTCCCAGGGTCTTCACCAAATGCATGGCAGTGGTGGCAGCATTCCCTGCGGCGCCGAGGGTCGGGTGTACCCTTACCTGGGCGGTTGACTGATAGCAGCCCCCTCCAGACTGGACGTGGAGCGGTCCAGAGATCTGGCCCTCCAGGTTTGCTCTCAGATCGGCCTTCTTTTCAGCGAGGCCAAGTAGGAACTTGAGCCGAAGCAGGTGATACATTTCATCGGGGCAGAGCTCGACTCTCTTTGAGCCAGAGCACGACTCCTGGCGGACAGGGCTGAGGTTCTTTCCTCCTTTGCCCAATCATTTCTGGTTGGGCAATCGCACCCTGACCGGGACTTCCTGCGCCTCCTGGGTCTCATGGTGGCCTGTACCAGCGTGGTCCGTTCGGCCTGCTGGCACATTCGTCCCCTTCAGTGGGGATTGGCCAGCCAGTGGTCACAGCGCTGCGATCCATTGGACCAGCTAGTGACGGTGACCCAGGGGATGTGGAATGCTCTCCAGTGGTGGACCCTTCCAGTCCATTTGCAGGAGGGCATCCCGTTTGTCCGCCCTGAGCCGACGGTCTCTCTATCAACCGATGCCTCTCTGATGGGTTGGGGTGCCCATCTGGGGGAGCACAGAGCGCACGGCCTCTGGTCCCCTCAGGGAGTCCCGATGCCATATCAACCTGCTGGGCTTGAGCGTTCGTCTAGCCTTTCTCCGTCTTGTCTGGCCCATGCAATTCAACCATTTTACAAGCAACCACGGAATCGCTGCCTGCCTGTGGCAAGGCCTCCTGATTTTGTCACTGTGTGCAGCCTGGAGGCGGATCTCCTAGCCATTCATGTGGCAGGAGCCTCCAACACTCTGGCCGATGCCCTAAGCCAGATGGGGGCTGTGTCCACGAGTGGTCTCTCCTGCCGGAGGTAGTACAAGATCTGTTCTCCCACTGGGGCACACCTCAGGTGGACCTGTTTGCCTCCAGGGAGAATGCGAAGCTGAGGCTGTTTCATGCCCACCCCCTCAGCAGGGTTCGCTGCAGGGGGATGCCTTCTTGAGGCCGTGGACCCCGGGCCTCTTCTACGCCTTTCCCCCATTTCCCTTGATCCACAAGGTGCTTCTCAAGGTGAGGAGGGACAAGGCAGAGTGATTCTGGTAGCCCCAGACTGGCCCCACCAATGCTGGTATCCAGATCTCCTCAGCCTCAGCTCCAGGCTCCCGAGGCAGCTTCCAGCTCGCCCGGACCTGTTATCAGTCAATCAGGGGAAGGTGTTCCATCCGGACCTTCAATCCCTGCACCTGACTGCCTGGTTCCTGAGCGGCTAGAGTTCCAGGCCTTGGGTCTTTCCGACGAGGTCCTCAACGTTGTTTAGGCGTCCCGTAAGGAGTCAACCAGAAAATGCTATGCCTTCAAATGGAAGAGATTCTCCGTTTGGTGTCGGGGCCAGGGCCTGGACCCTTCCTCTTGTTCCTTGGCAAGCATTCTGGACTACCTGTGGTCCCTTTCTCTGCTAGGGCTTCGGTTGACAACCCTTAAGGTGCACCTGGCAGCCATCTCTGCTTACCGGGCATGGGCCAGGAAGCAGTCGGTGGCGCAGGAGAAGGTGGTCGGTCGCTTTTTCAAAGGCCTTGATCGCATATCCCCTCCGGTGCGAGAACCTCCACCTCCGTGGGATCTACTGCTGGTATTGGCTAAGCTCATGGGCAAGCCATTCGAACCGATGCACAGGTGTGACATCTGTCACCTGTCGTGGAAGACCATCTTCTTGGTGGCTATCACGTCAGCCAGAAGGATGGGAGAGCTCCAAGCGCTTTCCATCGAGTCTCCTTATCTGGTCTTCCACGGACAAGGTTGTCCTGCGCCCCACCTGAAATTCCTTCCAAGGTGGTGTTGGAGTTTCACCTTAACCAGGTGTTGACTCTGCGGTGTTCTACCTAATCACACCTCAGAGGCCGAATATAGGCTCCATACTTTTGGACCTAAACTGCATTACTATAGGCGGATAGCTTCTGAAAGTTCCCAAGGGAGAATTTAGCCAGCTGTTTGTCACCTGTACTGAAGCCGCACCTGGCAGACCTGCAGCCAAGCGGACGATAGGCAGGTGGGTCACCTCCTGCATAGATCTCTGCTGTAGGTTGGCGGGCATGGAGCCTCCCAGAGGGATATGAGCTCATTCCATTCTACCCGCCATACCGCCGCATCGGTGGCTGCTTCCAGGGATGTCCCTATCCAGGAAATCTGCAGGGCTGCTACCTGGAAGTCAGCACACACCTTCATCACACACTACCACATCGACCTTGAGTCACACCGGGATGCTGGTTTTGGGGCCTCGGTTTTCCAGTCTTTATTTCCTAAGTAGAAGGTGTGTGCCTTGCCTCCCTCCTCCCGGAGAACTGCTAGGAGTCTGCCAGACAGTGTGGATGAACAACATATCCATGTCCCTAGAAATACAGGTTACTCACCTGTAACAGGAGTTCTAGGAATGGTATATTGTTCATCCTGACTCCACCCGACCTCCCGGCCGCGCACAACCTGGCTTCCAGCACGGCTAGATCTGTCATCATGGGGCGGAGCGAGAGTTTTACCTCCCGGGTGGGTGGAAGGAGCCGGCTTGAAGACCTTCCAGCAAGATTTAAAGCGGCAAGGAACCTCCCAGACAGTGTGGATGAACAACATATACCATTCCTAGAACTCCTGTTACAGGTGAGTAACCTGTACTTCCTGATCCTGCTGTGCTCATGGAGTTTAGTACAGTCCTTTGTGACTGTTACTAGCCTCAGGAGAACAGCAGACCAGCAAACAGAACATTGCAGCTTATATAAAACTCTGACATTCACTACAGGCTATTGAATCTCCCACTGCTACAGCCCTACTCTGATGTCAGCTACAAGAGAATCTGGCATTTGTGGTTACGGGAAATGTCAGTTTACAAAGTAAGTGAAATTAGCTTGACAATCTACTACACTGCAGTAATTAGCAAGTAAAGGAAAGTGTTTTTGCACACAAAGGGCTAATTGGGATCAGCCTCACACTTGGGTGTGTGAATCTTATTGTTGACAGTTCCCCTTTAAATTATCAAGTGAACATAACCCTACCTGTAAAGATCCCAGAGTGCCTCAGAGGTTACCCCCCACAATGTACAATTAAGAGGAAAACACATAAAACTGGTGATTCAAAACGAGGACATCAAGTAACGTGTAGGCAATACAAATTGACAACAAAGTGAATAGATGCGATAGCTAAGACCTAAGTATAGTCAGATATGATGAAAACGAAAGTACTTTGAGGAACCAGGGAAGTGAAATGGACAAAATTGTAACCTACTTTGGGGAAAATAGTTTCATGCTCAGTGGG
Source organism: Neoceratodus forsteri (assembly GCA_016271365.2). NCBI lineage: Eukaryota > Metazoa > Chordata > Ceratodontiformes > Ceratodontidae > Neoceratodus > Neoceratodus forsteri. The sequence goes on along the minus strand of CM057459.1, from coordinate 303,764,352 downwards.
GTGACTTGGAAGCAGTTTCAGGTTGAGGATACAAGGTAGTGTGTCCTCAGTGCACCCTTGAAGGATGGTGGAGTGGAAAACCTGCGTACCAGGGGAGGGAAGGTCTTCAAGCTGGCTCCTTCCACCCACCTGGGTGGTATCCTCCTTGGCACCGCCCCGTGACGTCAGATGTTCCTTTCCACTGAAAGCATCAGGGTCCCTCCATTGCAGCTCTGCACTAGGTGTAAGCTCTAAAACTTCAGTCTTCAAGCTTTTCAAGCATTCAAGCTTCTTTGTTCCGAATATGGAACAATTGTATTAAAAATCCGGTCACGGCTTATAAAATGGTGCACCTCCTGTGCTCAGGAGATATCTGTGTCAGTCTTCACCATTCATCACTACTGGGTACTGCGCCAGTGCTAGGATCCCGCGGGATACTTTTTTTTCTATGTGGGAGGGTCGGCGGGGCGGTGCAGCCTCAGAGGCCGACGTTCCACGTGGCGCTCGCGGGTTGCCCATTATCTGTCATCCACTCTGCCCTAACCTCAGTTCTTCTTCTCCCTCTGTCGAGTCTAGACCTCGTGTGGAGACTGCAAGGAAGTGCGTACTTTGTGAATTTATGGCCTAGTTTAAGTCAGTTTAGTTCCTGGTTCTGTTTCACCCTGCTCAGCATCGCTCCTGGTGCTGGTAAGACCGTTTCAGTTTATTTTCAAGCAGTGTCGAGTACTGTTTACTGTTGCTTTACTATGCGGTCATGTCTCGTCCCTGGGGCAAGAAGTCGTCGAAGACGGGGCGGCCACCAATGTGTCGGTGCCCCTGTGGCCGCCTTTATTCCATGACAGACCAGCATGACTGTTGCTTTTCCTGTTTTGACCCGGCCCACAACATGGACAACTGCAACACTTACTTCGTGATGGACCATCGAGTTCTTGAGATGTGAGCATTTAAAGTTGGACGTGTGCCACCGACTTTCGGGGGTGGGTTTGCAGTCAGCGGACCAAGGTCAGGTCTCTTGACCCTTCCTCTGGGTCCCCTCCTGGTCCTGTATGGCCCATGGAGGAGGGGGCCTCCTCCTCTTCTAGCTTTGCTGCGGCGGGGACTCCTTCCATGGTGCAGGAGGCCCAGTCTTCCCCTTTCGGGGGTGGGCGGGAGGCACCAATCTGGCAGTCGCCTCTTTGGAAGTGAACTTCCCGGTGTTGTGTCCTGGGGCCTCCAGACCTGGGCTGGCACAGTCCTCAGTGCCGTCTGGAGGTGCCGCCCTTGGCTCCGGTGCTGTTTGTGGCATCAGAGGCCTGTGTGGTGCCATGGCCAGCACCGGGCCATCCCTCGTCGCCACTTTCATTCCTGGTGCTGGGGATGTCGGTGGTGCCATGGGAGGTGCGGACTCTGTTTCTGGGGCTGTTTCTGGTCTCACCGGGACTGGAGTCAGTGCTGCTTCTGACTCTGTTTGTGGGGGTGGTGCCACTGGCGGTGCTGCTTTGACTCAGTGCCATTCCCAGTGCGGAGAAGGGTGGCGCCACAGTTGGTGCCGCCTCGCCGTTCATGATGCGGGGGAGTGCGGTACTGTGCTCAGTGCCGTTTCCGACTCCGGTGCCGCTCACAGTGCTTGGGAGGAATGTGGCGGCAGGCATGGTGGCGTGTTTGGCTCCGGTGCCGCTTGCGGTGCCGAGGATGAGGGTGGTCCGGCTCGCGGTCCAGGAACTGGTAGGGATCGGGGAGTGATCTGGCATCGGGACTCTGTGTCCACCTCCTCGGAGGGGGACTCAGGGTCTGATCCAGATTGGCTTCTGGATTCTTTGGAATCTTCTGATCCCTCGATATCCATCACCTTGGCCCTCGCTCAGCCTCCCTCTGTTGGTCGGACGTTGCCGGTCGGTTCTGGGGTCAGTGATACTGACCAGCTGGCAGTGGTCCAGGTGGCCACTGACGTGCAACCCAGAGCCACTGGTACATCTGCTCCTTCAGCTGGGGCACCCCCTTCCTTAATGTGCTTGGACAGTCCAAGTTGGGACAGTCAGAGTTTGGGACAGCCCGGGGCACTCCAGGATGGGGAAGGTTCTGTACCCTGGGTGGGTTCTTCAGAGTCTACCATGGGTTGTCAGTTGCCTAGGCTAGTGGCTATGAGGAAGAGGGCTCTCTCAGAGTCTGAAGGGTCGATGGGTCAGGGTTTGGCGCAGCAGGTCCTCCCCGGGACCCGTCTGGGTTCAGAGAGGAACCCTAGTGCGGACCCTCGCCCTTCCCTGGAACACTGCTCGAGAGGGACCTCAACTTTGGAGGTCAGGGGCCATCCTTCTGGACTCACATGGTCCCGGTCACCTCATGGCGGGATTTCTTCCCATGGACACAGCTGTGGCCATTCTGATCTGGATGAACGGTTATTAGCTGCTGGGACCTCCAGGTCTCCCTCCCTGTTGGGAGCTTCCTCTAGGCCCCCCTGCCCAGACAGAGGCTGTTCTCCTGCTACTAGGAGCTTGACCCCCATGCCTCTGTCCCCATCCCGGCTGTCCCAGGTATTCCTGGTCCTATGGGACCTCTTACCTGGGAACAGTTCAGAGGTTCGGCTGCACATTTCCCTACCTACCTTAGTGCCTTGGATCAGCAGGTGTTCAACCATGCTTTAATGCAGCCGAACCCTGAATCTCCAAGCTTGTCAGCCTCCTCATCCCCCTTTTCGGAGGGAGAAGAGTTATCTGTCCACATCTCTCCAGCGTCTGATCTTTCTTCGTATCAGCGCTTCCTCATGAGGATACTGGATGAGCTCAATCTCACCCCGTCCCCTGTGAGCAATCCCTAGCATGTGACACACGCCTTCTTAGGTGAGTACAGTGCGGCCAACCTGGTGGTTCCCACCTGGTCTGTCACCTTCCGGGAGGCGTCACATCGGCTTTGGCTGCGTCTCTTCTCCATTGTTCCAGCCCGAAGGGATCTATGCCAATGGTATTGCGCCCCCCCCCCGGTCTCCAGGTACCTTGCCTCACCCCCTTCTGGGCCTCGTGCCCTGCATCATGACTGACCCTCGGACTCTGCGGATTTCAATTTCTGGGGCAGAAGGACCTTCTGTTCGGCATGGATCCTTCTTTCTATAGCTGCACATCAGGCCCACTATGCATCCTTTGACAGGTTCTTGTGGTCAGGCTAGGACAGCTCCTAGCCTCAATGCCTGATACGGGGGAAACCAGGCAAGCCATTTCCCTCTCTGCTCAGGGCCTGGAGCTAGCAAGGCCCCAAGCAAGGGTATTTTATGATGCCAGCAAGGTAGCCTCCAGAGTTGTAGGGACAGAGATCTGCATTAGGTGAACAGCATGGCTTCGCTTATCCTGGTTGTCACCCCTCGCCTGGCGTAGTGTGATTTCCTCCGCCTACCACAGAACCGACCTTTTCTCCCGCAAGGTGAGACGGCGGCTTTGGGGGTGCTTTCCCTCTCCCACTGGGGGTTCCCCATCTCACCCAGACCAGTCTCAGGCCTCCCAAGGCCTGTAAGGTTTCTCCCCTTCGGTATCTCCCCTACTGGATGCTAGGGATTTGGTCATAGAGCGTGTGGGTCCCTTGAGGGGCTCTGTACTACACCAGTAGTGATGAATGGTGAAGATGACACAGATAGATAAGATGTGAAAATTATGTACCTACCTGTAATTCTTGATCTTCTGTGTATCTTTACCATTCATGACTAAATCCCACCCTCCTTCCCCTTGGCCCTCAGTCTCTGGGCCTCCCCCGTGTCTCCCTGTTGTTTCAATTCCTCTCTCTCGTTTCCCTTGTGGTCAGGAGGCAGGGGACTTTGGAGACACACAGGAAGGAGTTATTTCCTGTGAGTTTTTTTTTGGTGTGGAGGGGTCCTCCCTTCTCTCCTTGCCTTTGGCTGTTCTCCCCCTCCCTTGAGATTAGGGTGGGGGTGGAGGGACAGGCGGACTCCTGATCTCCCCTCTGTTGTCAGAATCCCTTGTTCTTCCTTGTTTTGAACGTCCCTTTGGACTAATCCCTCCCTTTTGGTTAGGGTTTTTTCCCCTTTAGTTGGGGGGAAGGATGCGCCCTTGTCTTCCTGGAACTTCTTTCTCCGTAAAGCTTTTGGCTCCTCTTGGGGCCACTGCTGCTTATTCATCTGCAGGCTTCGCCTCCTTGGCAGCTTATTAAAAAAGGCAAGACTGTGTGGTCCAGGCGATCTTTGTCTGCCATTAACTTGCTCAAATCCTAGGGGTCCAGACCCGGTTTATCAGGGGCGCAGTCCTCTCCCCCCCCCTTTCCTTTTTTCCTCACTTCCTTCCCTACTTCCTTTCCAGAGATTGGGGCCCCCTCCTCCCAATCCCTTCAAACTAGTCTTCTCCTTTCTGCCATTTATTTCTCCTTTTGGTTTTTATATCCTTTCCTTTCCTTTTATCTATTCCTTTGGGCTCCCTTGCCCCAACCCTCCATCTCTTTTCTTGCTCTCTCCAGCGTTTCAGAACTGAGGCTAGGGCAGAGTTGATGACAGATAATGGCCAACCCGCGAGCGCCATCTAATAACGTCGGCCTCGAGGGCGGCGCTGGCCCTGCATCGAGTCTGCCCATAGAGAGAGAGAGAGAAAAAGTCTCCTCCGGGGTCCTAGGTCCAGCGCAGTACCCAGTAGTGATGAATGGTGAAGACACACAGAAAGATCGAGAATTACAGTAGGTACGTAATTTATATATTTTGCGGACCGATGCATATACTGCCTCGGAGTTCAGCGTGGCCTGCAAGCCTGTGGCCTATCCTAAACCTTGGAGGACCATTACGCCTGTCTCCTTTTGGGCTGCCCGGATCAAGGTGATCCTCTCATTAAATTGAAAGACACCTGCAAGACACTTTCTGCAGCAGCCAGTTCAGCCAAACAGCATACTGCTTTCGAAGAGACCGCTGCTCAGGCTGCTTTGGTGCTTCGTCTGCCTTGGTTCCAGTGGGCATGGGTGCTTCATTCACCAGGGTGTTCTGGGACTTGTGTCAGTCCCTACCTACTCTTGGGGAGAGGGTCCTTTTCGAGGGTCTAAATCCTCCTGGGAGTCTTAAGTCTAAGAAATCCCTATGCAGGTTGTGGGATCGAGAGTGGGTGCACTCGCTTTATTCCCGTGCTTCTGCTGACTTGACAGCGGTCGAGTCGTCAGCATTGGCTGACCCTTTTAGTGCTCCTTTTCATGCCATTGGCCCCACGGTGTCTGTGGCGGGCTTGCCAGCTGAGACGCGGGTCGACCAGTCGGTTGAGATTTTTCTTGACCCAGTCAACCCGTTGTTGGAGGACAATGGGGAGGACTCCCTCTCTAGGACTGTGGTCCTTATGGCCCTCTCGGAAGAGGGACCAGCTCACTATGTTGAACTGGCTGACCCCCCTCGGGAGCCTGAGCCTTTGGGGGTTTCTCGGTGTCCCACACCTTCCCCTGCTTCTCCTTGTCACCGACTGGTGCGTCTTCGGTTGAGGTCTCATTTGAGGTCTCGCAGCTCTTGACTGAGCTTGAGGGACTCTCGACATTCTTATCAGTCCTGCTCTCAGCCATCGGCCAAATGACGCTGTCAATGTTCCTCATCCTCTGCCTCATCTTTGGGCAAGGAACGGCTCTGCCACAGGCTGAGGTGTCAGTATGAGCAGTATGTTTGGCAGCAGTGGATCCTCGGCCACGGCCGTGCTCCACAGCTGACCCTGGCGCTTCCTTGGGCTCCAGTGCCATGACCCATGCTGATTCCTCCAGTTGAGCCAGCGCCTGCCTGTTCTGTTAGGATGTAGCCACCACCTCCGCAGCCTGTGACCGGGACCCTGTCTACGTGCTATGGTACTGGACCCCCCCCGTCAACTCTCAGTGCGGATTATGCACTCTGACAAGCCCCGTATTGTCAGTGGGGAGCCACACTACCAGGCGGCATTTAAGGAGTCTTTGGATTCGGAAGACTCTTCCATGCATTCCCTTTGGATATCTGGCTTCTACCGGGAGTTCTGTGAGGACACTTCCATGACCCAAAGGGCTGACATCCTTTGGAGCTCTGCTCCATTTGATCTCTTGAGTCCATGGGGATCCTGCTAGGACTACTGTAGTTCAGAAGCTGGCTAAGTACCCCTTGATGGAGATCTTGGACACTCCCCTGGGGTCAGCTTCCCCGCAGTGGAGGCCATCCTTGGCCTACTGTAGAGTTATGGCAGTGTCCTGCCTCCTGTCCAGTGCCATCGGCCTGGATGCTCCATAAGTATGCGGTGCTCACGGGCTCTCTACCTGGGTTCACCGACCATCCCTTCGCCGAAGGGTGGTCTCCAACTCGGTTTTCCAGTGTACGGGCAACGTTGGAGACATGGATAAGGCCCCGGATAAAGAATCCAAAAAGCTAAACCATGGGGCCACAAAGGTCTATGCTGCCTCTTCCTGGGGCCTTTGGCAGGCTAGTTTGGCTGTTATGTTGGCCAACTTTGCCCATGCTGTTTTGGGCACGTTAGACAAGGTTATTCCTCGTCTCCTGGCTGACCTGCAGCTGCCGGTCATGATGGTCCGTGACCAGGGATGCACTGTAGCCAAACAGCAGCTTCAGACAGCCCTGGACATTGGTGATTCCTGTGCCAGGTCTGCAGCCGCAGTGGTGGCTATGCACCGCAGGGCATGTCTAAGAATCCCAACTGTCACAGCTGATACTCAGCACAAGTTGGCGGATGTTCCCTTTTTGGGCACCGACCTGTTCAGACCTGGTGTTGATGGACACCTCATTCGCATCGAGAAGTCAAATGCTGCCCTGGACTCTGATCACATTCTCTCAGAAGGACATTAAGATCCAGAAACGGCAAAAGAAACCCTTTCAGTTTTGACCCTACTCCACACCCCAGCCAGACCTCCGCAACCCCAAGTGGGGCAACAGCAGGTTTGGTGGCACAGGCCTAAGCCAACCTTGTCTGGGGCTAAAAAGTCCAGGGGCTGAGGGATCACCCTCTGCCACCTCAGGAGTCGCCAACAAGCCTGTCCAGTGACAAGTCTTGGGGTGTCACTCTCCCACCCGTCCTGTCCAGCTCGGGACCTCCTCTGGGGGCCGGCTCCACCACTTTGTGTCTGTCCAGTCTGTCATCATGTCAGATAGTTGGGTGCGTGAAGCGGTGGGTTGAGGGTTTCCCCTGGAATTCGAGGCTAACCCACCAGCTGAGCCCAGGCCTCTTGGGAGGACATAGTGTCCATGGATATGTTGTCCACCCTTCGGGAGGACATCACCATGCTCCTCAGGAAGGCAGCAGTGGTCCGTGTCCCGGACGCCACGGCCAGTCCAGAGTTCGTCTCCAGATACTTTGTGGTACTGAAATGGACGGGGGGGGGGGGTTGGCGCCCCATACTGGATCTGCATGACCTTTCTGGATGGTCACTCTGAATCAGATCATTCCGTCCCTGGAGCAGGACATATGGTTCTGTCCTCTGGACCTTCAGAACACCTTTTTGCACATCCCGATCCATTCATCCCACCATTGGTTCCTGCAGTTCCACTCAAAGGGTATCCTGTACGAGTTTCAAGCCATGCCATTCAGCTTTTCGTTGGCCCCAGAGTCTTCACCAAGGGCATTGCAGAGGTGACAACATTCCTGCAACACTGAGGAGTCTGGGTGTACCTGTACCTGGATGACTGGCTGATCGCCAGTTCCTCCAAAACGAAGGTAGAGCAGTCCAGGGATCTGGCCCTCCAGATCTGCTTGGCCTTAGGCCTCCTGGTCAGCGAGGCCAAGTTGGAACTCAGCACCTCACAGGTCATCTAGTTCATCAGGTGGAGCTCGACTCCCTTCAGGCAAAGGCACGACTCCCGGCAGACCAGGTTGATCATCTTACCTCCTTTGCCCAATCATTTTGGGTTAAGTAATCGTGTCCTAACCGGGACTTCCTGTGCCTACTGGGGTATATAACATCCTACACCAGCGTGGTCTGGTGGGGTTGCTGGCGGATGCATCCCTTGCAGTGGGGGCTGGCCAGTCAGTGGTCTCAGCTCCTCAGTCAGTTTGACCAGCCGGTCACGGTGATGCAGCTGATGTGGGACACCATCCAGTGGTGCCTCGTCCCAGAACATCTCCAGGAAGGAGTCCAGTTTGTCTGCCCAGAGCCGACGGTCACCCTCTCAACTGACACCTTTCTGACGGATGGGGAGCCCACCTGGGGATCACAGGGTGCACGGGCTCTGGACCCCCAAGGAATACCTATGTTGCATTAACCTGTTGGAGCTCTGTGCAGTGTGTCTAGCACTGACATCCTTTGCTACAGTTATTCGGGCTCTGATCGTCCAAGTCCAGACAGACAACGCGATGACCATGTACCACCTTAACAAGCAGTGTGGGATTCATTCCCTTCCGTTGTGCTGGGAATCTTTCCACATCTGGACCCTCGTTCACAGCCTGGGCGCTGACCTTCTGGTGATTCATGTGGCCGCCGTTTCCAGCCAGCTGGTGGATGCCCTCAGCCAAGTGGGTGAGGCATTTCTCGAGTGGTCTCTTCACCAGGAGGTAGTTGACCACCTGTTTTTCCAGTAGGGTACTCCCCAGATTGACCTGTTTGCCTCTCGGGAGAATGCAAAGCTGAGACTGTTTTGTTCCCACCCCCTCAGTGTGGGACACTGCTGGGGGATGCTTACACAAGGCCCTGGCCTCTGGTTCTCATGTACGCTTTCCCTCCCTTTCCCCTGATCCAGAAGATGCTGTTCAAGGTGTGGAGGGACAACACATGGATGATTCTGGTGGCTCTGTACTGGCCGCACCAGTTCTGGTACCCCGATCTCCTCAGCCTCAGCAGCAGGCCTCCGTGGAGACTGCTTCTTTGCCTGGATCTGCTCTCTGGAGGATCCTCCATCTGGAGCTTCAGTCCCTACACCTGACAGCCTGGTTGCTGAGCAGCTGGAGTTCCAAGCCTTGGGTCTCTCTGACAGGGTCCTCCATGTTGTTGAGGCCTCTCGAAATGAGTCGACTCACCAGTGCTGTGCCTTCAAATAGAAGAGATTTTCTATTTGGTGTCAGGGCAAGGAGATGGACCCCTTCTCCTGCCCAGTAGCAAGCATTCTGAACTACTTGTGGTCCCTCTCCCAGTTGGGCCTATGGTCGATGAACCTCAGGGTGTAGCTGAGAGCCATCTATCTCTGCATACTAGCGTGGGCTGGTATTCCGATGGTGGCACACTAGAAGGTGATTGAGCACTTTTTCAAAGGCCTTGACCACTTGCCCCCGCTGGTATGTGAGCCACCACCACCTTGGGACTTGTTGCTGATTATAGCAATGCTCATGGGCAAGCCATTCAAACCGATGCACAGATGTCACATCTTCCACCTGTAATGGAAGATCGCCTTCTTGGTGGCTATCACCTCTACCAGAATGATCAGTGATCTCCAGGTACTCTCTGTGGAATCTCCTTATTTGGACTTCCAGAAGGACAAAGTTGTCCTCCACCCCAACCCGAAGGTCCTCCTGAAGTTTTTTTCAGAGTTTCGCCTTAACCAGGTGATTAACCTCTCTGTGTACTTCACCAGCCCAACCTTGGAGGCCACGCACAGGCTCCATTCGTTGCACCTGAAGCGCATGCTTTCCTATTACAAGGAGCATACATTTGGATTTTGGGGAGATGTTTGGCAGCTCTTTGTCACCTATGCTGAAGCCGCACCTGGTAGACCAGCAACTAAGTGGATGGCTGGCAGGTGGATAGTCTCCTGCATCGACCTTTGCTATAGGTTGGCTAGTAGGGAGCCTCCTGTAGTGGTTGGGGCTCATTCCACCAGACTTACCGCTGCCTCAGTGACTGCTTCCAGGGACGTCCCTATCCAGGAAATCTGCAGGGCTGCTACCTGGAAGTCCGCACACATCTTCATCTTGCATTACCACATGGACCTTGAGTCACGCTGGGATGCTGGTTTGGGGCCTTGGTTCTGCAGTCTCTTTTCCCTAAATAGGGTGTGTGCGCCTTGTCCCCTCCTCCTGGAGAACTGCTAGGAGTCTGCCAGAAGTATGGCTAGTGCACCATATCCCCATCCCTAGAAGTGAGGGTTACTCACCTGTAACTGTAGTTCTGTGAGTGGTATGTGGTGCACTTCCACACAATCCACCTGACCTCCCTTGGCAAGTGGCGTACCTACCCTTGCTTCCAGTTTGCAAAATCCTACGTCACAGGTTGGTGTCAGGAGGATACCACTAGGGTGGGTTGGAGGAGCCAGCTTGAAAACCTTCCGGCCAGAATTAAAGGGGAAAGGAATCCTGCCAGAAGTGTGGATGTGCACCATCTACCACTCCTTGAACTACGGTTACAGGTGAGTAACCCTCTTTTATAGGCCACATCCCATTTGTGAAGAATGGTTTTATGGGTAGTAGAGTAAATAAACGAGCTGTAATGAAGACGGGATGGGAGGGCACCTTGATATAGTTAGCTGAGTTTCGGAGTGAGGAAGTGGTGGAGGTGGCAGGCCAGGCCTAGTCTAGAGTTAACAGATTAGCTAACTGTGGCTATATCTGTGGAGAAATCTAAGGAGGAGAGTTTAGTGTGATACAGTACCTAGCTATTTAAACTCATCCACAAGGGAGAGGTGAGAGAGTCATCAGTGTACTGGATGGCCGGAGGGCTGGGGCAGGACAATTTTCAAGCCTTATATCTGAATAGCAGTGGTTATATTTTGGTGGCATGGAGAATTAGTTTGTTGTCAGTAAGCCGGTTCTAAGTATGAACAAAGTACATGTTTAGATGGGCATTAAGTTGGGAGGGGTGATTGGAGCTATAGTAAAGGGCAGTATCTTCAGCGTACATAATGGTAGAGCAGTGGGTGGTGACTGAGGGAAGGTTGTTGATAAAAACTGAGGAGAGATCCTACAGTAGAGGCTGGAACCACATGTCGGATTATAGGTACTGGACTGGAAGCAGTATCACCAAATCTGACAAACTACTGTATGTCTAGCAGGTAGTTAGTAAACCAAGCAGAGGCATATGAGGAGAGGCCATTCCCAATATGTTTTTTGGGGAGGAGGGTGCGATCCATCAGATTTAATGCCTTGGATCAGTCGATGAAGACTGCACCCATAAGGGAGACTTTATCCATGGCAGTCTTAATGTCATCAGTCAGCTGTACTAGGGTGGAAGTGGTGCTATGTTCATTATGGAAGCCATGCTGACGTGTTGTGGAGGTGGTGTTTCTGTAAATACTGTAGTCTGTTAACTGGCAGCCATCTTCTCTAGTAATTTGTTAAGGGCAGGTAGGAGGACAGTGGGGTGACTGGGCCTGTCTTAGCAGTTTTCCACAGGAACAGAAAATTACCAGAGTTGAGGAAGAGGTTGTAGATGTGAGTTATGGTGAGTGCTAAAATGGAGGCACCAAACTGGAATATTCTAGGTTCTAGGAGTATGGATATGGTTCACTTATCCACACCCTGGCAGTTCTACTGGAATGCTGTTATTGGCCAGAAAGTCTTAAGCATTATCTTAAATGTGAGTGTAGAATCTGAATGCAGATGAAGACTGCTTGGCCCATTCAGTCTGCCCATTCCACCCTACCTATACTGTTACCGCAGACCATACTTGATCTACAGCTTTCTCTTTCTCCCCTTCCTTTCTACTATGATTCCCTTCCCTTATGGTTATCCCATGCATTCTTGAACCTCACCACAGGTCTCTGCTGGAAGGTTGTTCCAGGAATCCACTACTCTTTCTGTGAATTCCTAAATCCACCCTCTCCATCTTCATAGCATATCCACTTGTTCTTCAACACCTTTTCATCTGAAAAATACTTCCCTCCTGTACCTTATTTAACCTGATGAAGTATTTAAAGGTCTCTGCCATATCTCTACCCCGCCACCCCATTCCAGGGTGTACATATTGAGGTTCTTTAGTCTTCCCTCACAGGGCTTTTGATGCAGATCCTGTACCATTTTAGTTGCTCTTCTGTGGACCACCTCCACTCAGTCTGTGCCCTTCCAGAGATGTGGTCTCCAGAATAAGACTCAGTGCTTCAGGTGGGGTCTTACCAGAGATCTATACAGAGGCAACATCACCTCCCTCTTTCTGCTTATGATACCACTACTTGTGCATTCCAGCATCCCACTAGCCTTCCCAACTGCCTTGTCATACTCCCTGACCACCTTTAGGTCTACCGATATGATTACCCCCAGGTCTCTTTCTTGCTTGGTGGTCATTAATACCACTCCACCCATTTTGTACTCCACCCCTGGGTTTCTGTGCTCTTAAGTGCATTTTTTTGCATTATTTAGTCTTTAAGTTAAGCTCTTCCCACCACCTAGGCAATATATATCCCAGCTCTGCCTCGTGATGTCAGATCTTTATTTCCGCTCGAAGAACACGTCACCTCCTTCGCGCTTTGCTTAGATTTTTCTGCACCATAGGCAAACCTTTCCTTTCAAAGTTTTTCAAAGTTATTTGCAGTTGTTTTGCGGTTCTTTCAACTCCACCTCCAGACCAGCGATGGAACCCAAGAAACCGAGATTCATATTCTGTGTTCCATGCCACGAGATGTCGGTCACTAATCTACATGACACGTGTGTACTGCCTGGGTGGGCAACACAAGGTGGTCAGGTGCGGCCTATGCTTGCTCATGCTTTCCGAGTTTTTCGTGGAGAGGAAGCTCCGTCTCTCTCTGGGTCGGCCTTCCGAACTGGCTCTGAAGAATCACCCTAAGGGCCACAAAAAGGCCTCAACTGCGGCCGGGTCTGCTGCACAGCTTGTGACCCTTGATGTGGCAGCAGCGGCTGCTGCAGTGGGTACCTCCTCAGTCTCAGCGCTATTTCAACCTTGGGGGGCAGCATTGGTGGGTCTTTTATGGACCAGTTCCATGACATGTGCCAGCCTCTCCAGTCCTTGAGGGGGAGAGCCCTGCCCTCCATAGTTCTAAATCTAAGCACCACCAGTGCTGGTCGTGGGACAGGGAAGAATCATGGTCCTTTCGGTCCCTCGAGTTGCTCAACTGCTCGACAGCTGTCAAGCACCCCTCTGCCGACTGGCAGGTTGAAGACTCTTTGACTCCACTGTCGAGCCAGTTGACCTCAGCTCCGGTTGACAGTGCTGTCATTCAGCTCATTCAGGAGGACATCTACCGATCGGTGACTGAGGTTGATTGTTCCAGGACCAGCGTCTCCCGAGGTATGGTCTTCGAGGTGGTTGTTGCTAAATGTCAGTAGGTGCATAATCTACGGACAGCTGCAAGAAGACTCCTCTTGCTTTCAACTGAGCAGTCAGTGGTCGAAGTTGAGACAGTCATGCTCTTGATCCCGCTGTACTGGCAGGCGCCGCCATTGATGTTGCGTGTCTTCCTTATCCTCAGAGAGGCACTGGTGGCAGATGAACCAGTGCTTTGAGGAGTTCCTCTGGCAGCAGTGGACCATCATGGGACAGGTCAGGGCATGGCTCTATCCCAAGGACCTCAGAAGATGCGCTGTGCTATGAAGAGTTCCTGTGGCAGCAGTGGACCGTCGCATTGTACCCCAAGGAACTCTGGTCCCCTGGCAGCCACAAGTAGTTGCCCCACTGGTCCCAGCTCAGCAGGTGCTCCCCACACCTACTTCTCCGCCAAATAGGATGGAGCCCCTACCCTGACAGCTGCTAGTCGGCACTCAGTCAAGGAGGCCGGCTTTCCGGCTGCTGGCTTTCCAGGCCGGTTGTTGGTTTGAATTACCCTGTATGAGAAATCCTGGGAGGTCTGTGGTGAACAGCGGCCAAGGGCCGTCTTTGAAGAGTCATTCAGATAACTTAGATTAAGAGTCCATGGCCACCTTGGGGACTCAGCTCTTTGACCATGGCTCTGTCAAGGATCAGTCCACCGACCATGGGCTGGTGTCCTTTGGTGGACTACTCCAACTTATCTCGGAGTTCGTGTCAGTCCCGTTAGAGCCGGTCCAGAAGAGGGCTAAGTACTCTGTCACAGGCATTTTGGAACAGGATTAATCCCTGGGGATTGCCTTCATGGTGGGTGAGGCCATCTTGGGACTGGCCCTGGAGCTTTGGCATCAACCAGCATCCTGCCCAGCACCCTCAGCCTGCATGGTCCACAAGTATACCATCCCTATGGGCTCCTTCTTAGAGTTTTCAGACCACCCTTTGGCCAAAGGTTTGGTCACAGATTTTGTGTTCCATAACTCCGGCCACCAGGGTGACATGGACAAGCCTCCAGATAAGGAGTCCTGTAAGACTGACCATTCCACAAAAAAGTTGTATAATGCGGCTACTCTGGGTTTTTGTCAGGCTAACTGTGCCATCATAATGACTAACTGTGGTGATTGCCTGATAGGAATCCTTGACACAGTCCTCCCCAAGCTCCATCCAGAGCAATGGATGGCAGTGTAGCTCATCAGAGACCACGGTCAATCACTGGCTATACACCTGCTCCAGACTGCCTTGGACATGGGCAACTCTTGTGATTGTGCGGTGGCAGCCGCTGTCTCCATATGTGGCAGGGCTTAGCTGCATTTGTCCACCTTCACAGTGCCCATGTCCGTTTCCTGGACACTGACCTCTTTGGCCCTGGGATGGAAGGGCATCTCACTTGAATTGAGAAGTCCAGCACTACCCTTGGCTCTGTGACTTCATCCCAGAAGAACAAGCCTAAGAAACTGTTTTTTCCATACCGGTCCTTTCAGTCACAGCCTCCCCGGCAGCAGCCCCAGCAGGGGCAATTTCAGGCCTGGCATCCCAAGGAGCAGTCTGAGGCTCAAGGTCTGAAAGGGGGGGGCCTCCGGCAGCAGCTGCCGGTGCCCCTTCAAAAGCTGCTCAGTGACAAGTCGAGGGTGTCATCCTCCACCAGTCCTGTCCTCAACTGCTTTCCCAATTGGAGGCCAACTACATTACTTCTTGCCACATTGTTTAGCTATCACAGTGGTCAACTGGGTGTTGGATGTAGTGGGCAGAGGACTGTCTTTAGACTTCGAGGCTCTCCTGTCCTAGCACCTCCAAATTCCTTCAAGAGTCCGGAGTGTCTCAGAACATGCTGTCTGCCCTCAGGGAAGATATTGCTGAGCTCTTTGTGAAAGGGGCAGTAGCTTGTATCTCTGACACCCTAGCCAGTCAAAGTTGCACGTCCATGTACTTTGTGGTCCTGAAATGGATGGGGGACTGTCACCCCCATACTGGATCGACACGATGTCAACCGGTATGTGTAAAGCGCAAATTCTGGGTGGTCACTCTGAGCCAGATTATACCATCCCTGGAACTGAACATTTGGTTTTGCTCCCTGGACCTCCAGAATGCGTTCTTTCACATTCCCATCCGCAGGTCCCACCAGAGGTGCCTCCTTTTCCAAGTGGAAGGGATCTTGTACCAGTTCCATGTCATGCCTTTGGCCTGCAACCTGCACTAAGGGTCTTAACCAAATGCATGACAGTGGTGGCGACCCATGGCACCTAAGGGTCAGAGTGCACCCCTGCCTGGACGGCTGGCTGGTAGCGGGTCTATCCAGAGAGGCCATGGAGAGATCCACAGACCTGGCTGTCCAGACCTGCTGAGACTTGGGGTTGTTTGTCAACCCAGACAAGTACCAACTGGTACCGAAGCACTAATCAAGTTCATCAGGGCAGAACTAGACTCCCTGTGGGCCAAGACCCACCTCTCGATGGACTGGGCACAGAATCTTCTCTCCTTTGCAACGATCATTTCAGGTTGTGCTCTTGCACCCTGCCCAAGATTTCCTTTGGCTGCTGGGGTGCATGGCATCCTGCAGTAGTGTGGTCCACATGACCCACGGGTTCTGGTCACCCAGGGAGTCCCGTCACCACATAAACCTGCTGGAGCACTGTGCACTTGGCTCTGGTGGAATTTGCACCTCTAGTCAGGGGTCAGGTCATTCAGGTCCAGATGGACAACACCACAAGCATGTTTTACCTGAACAGACAGGGCAGCACATATTCCCTTCTTTTGTGCCAGGAGGCACTCTGCACCTGAAACATAGAAACATAGAATTTGACGGCAGATAAGGACCGCTTGGCCCACCTAGTCTGCCCATTTTCCTACCTAACAGATAAGCTGCAGATCCTAGTTAACCAACAGCTTACTTCCTCTTACCCGCCACTAGGACTGCCTTATGCCTGTCCCTTGCATTCTTGAAGTCCCCCACTGTTCTTGACTCCACGACCTCCTCAGGGAGGCTGTTCCATGCATCCACAACCCTCTCAGTGAAAAAATACTTCCTCACATTACCCCTGAGCTGTCCCCCTCTATCTTCAAATTGTGCTCCCTTGTTCTTGCACATCTCTTTTTCTGGAAGATGCTACCCTCTTGGACTTTAATTCCCTTGAGGTACTTGAAAGTTTCTATCATGTCCCCTCTCTCCCTTCTTTCCTCAAGAGTATACATATTAAGCTCCTTTAGTCTTTCTTCGTATGTCTTCTGGTGCAGACCCTGCACCATTTTGGTTGCCCTCCTCTGGACAGCCTCCACTCTGTCTATGTCTTTGCGGAGATGGGGTCTCCAGAACTGCACACAGTACTTCAGATGGAGTCTCACCAACTGTCTGTACAGAGGATAATGACTTCTGTTTTCTACTATTGATGCCTCTTCCTATGCATCCCAGTATCCCCAGCCTTCCTTACTGCCTTCTCACATTGCTTGCCCACCTTTAGGTCATCTGATATAATTACCCCCAGGTCCTTTCTATTTTTACTGTTGTCAGTATCTCACCCCCATTGTGTACGCTTCCCCTGGGTTTTTGTTTCCCATGTGCATTACCTTGCACTTCTTTGCATTGAATCTGAGCTGCCATACATTTGACCATTCCTCCAACCTTGCCAAGTCCCTTCTCATCCTTTCCCTGGACCCTCATGTGCAACGTGGGTGCCAATCTCTTGGCTATTCATGTCGTGGAGTAGAACAGTCAACTTGCAGATGTTCTCAGCTAGGTAGGAGAGATGTCACGAGTGGTCTGTGAATCAGGAGGTGGTGAACCACGTGTTTCCCTGTGGGGCTCACCCTTGGTGGGCCCATTTGCCTCTTAGGAGAGTGCTAAACTGAGACTGTTTTGTGCCCATCCCCCACATTCTGGGACACTGATGAGGGGTACCTTTGTGAGGCCCTGGACCACAGGCCTTGTATATGCTTCTTCTCCCTTCCCCTTGATCCACAGAGTACTGGTCAAGGTCAGGAAGGACAGTAGTTCGGGTACTTGGATTTCCTCAGCCTCAGCAGCAGGTCTCTGTGGTGACTGCCTCTCCACCCAGACCTACTGACCAGACTTCAGGGGACGGTTCTGCACACAGACCTTCAGTCCCTGCACCTCACGGCCTGGTTCCTGAGCGGCTAGAGTTCCAGGACTTGGGTATTTTCATGGATGTCCTCTACATTGGGGAGGCCTCCAGGAAGGGGTTGACTTGTAGGTGCTATCCCTTCAAGTGGAAGAGGTTTTCCATTTGATTTCAGGATAAGGAGCTTGATCCTTTTGCTTGCCCTGTGGCTAACATCCTGGGCTACCTCTGGTCCCTCTCCTAGCTGGGACTGCGAGTGACACCCTTAAGGTGCACCTCGCAGCCATTTCTACTTACTGGGCACAGGCTGGTATGCCGACGGTGGCCCAGGAGAATGGTAGTAAGGCACTTTTTCAAGGGCCTCGACCACTGTCCCCTCTGGCATGTGAACCACCTCCACTGTAGGACTCACTGCTGGTCCTGGCTATGCTCATGGTCAAGCCTTTAAGCCGATGCACAGGTGTGAGTTTTCACACCTCTCTTGGAAGATGGCCTTCTTGGTGGTAGTTACATTTTCCAGAAGTATTGGGAAGCTCCACGTGCTCTTGATGGAGTATCCCTACCTCATTTTCTACAGGGACAAAGTCATCCTTCACCCCAACTCGAAGCTCCTCTTGAAGGTGGTATCAGAGTTTACCAGTATACTTTACCAATCCATCTTCAGAGGCCGATCGCAGGCTTCATACTCTGGAGCTGTGGAGAGCTCTCTCTCCTGTTATGTGGAGCTTACAGCTGGAGTTCAGTGACAGGCTCACCAGCTGTTCATTACCTGCTCTGAAGCCGCGCCTAGCAGACCAGCAGCAAAACGAATGATTGCAAGGTGGATTACATCTTGCATCGACCTCTACTATAGGTTGGCTGGTCAGGGGCCTCCTGTCCAGACATAACATTGCCTTGGTGGCTGCTTTCAGGGATGTACCCATACAGGAGATCTATAGGACTGCTACCTGGAAGTTAGCACTCGCCTTCATTTCCCATTACCGCATTGACCTTGAGTCATATCGGGGTGTGTGTTTTGGGACCTTGGTTCTCCAGTCTCTGTTCAACAACTGTGGGAGCACTTCTTGCCCCCCTCCTGCAGAACTGCTAGGAGTCTGCCAGAGTGTGGATAAGTGAATCATAGCCATGCCCCTAGAAGAACAGGTTACTCATCTGTAACCATAGTTCTAGGAGTGGTACATGGTTCACAGCCACATAACCTATCTGGCCTCTTCTGACAAGTGGCACATGGATTTGGTTTCCAGAGCGTAAGATCTGGCATCACGGGGCAGAGTCAGGGGATATAACACCCTGGTGGTGGGAAGAGTTTACCTTAAAGACGTTCTGAACAATAACAGCATTCCAATGGAGCTGTCATAGTGTGTCTGTGAACCATATACCACTCATAGAACTACGGTTACAGGTGAGTAACCTATTCTTCTGTAACATCTGGAGCAGGACTCGCACCTAGAGGAAGGGAGTTAAGTAGTTTATACACTCTCTTCTGGTAACAATTTTCAGTAAGCATGGGGGATGAGTAGATGGGTGGGTGGGTAGGGACTGGCTGGAGACGGTGACCTGGTCAGGTGGGGGACTGGGGGAGAAGGTGAAGGACAGCAAACTGTGCATTAAAAACATTTGCTATGGTCATTTGGGTGTTACAGTGAACTCCATCAATGACCATATATTTTTGGGCAGTTTTAGAGGGTTCCCCAGGAGACCTTTGATGTATCTTCAGAAACTCCGTGAGTTACCAGTGGAGGAGGCCAGCAGCTGCTCTTTGCAGTAGGTACTTTTGTCAAAACGTGTAACCTTTTTGTGTTGGTTCCGCAGCTGTCTTTGAAGTAGCCAGTCTTGCATATTGAATGAAGCTTTGTAGGCTGCCCAGCATGAGGGAGAGAAGGCAACTGTGTAGTCAGTGGGTTGCTGTTTCACTGACTCTTCTCTCTTGGTTCTGAAGGTGGAGAGGACTGGAGACCAGTCAGTATGCAGGAGATCAGTGTTAAGGGAAGAAAAGTTCGAGTGTGAGTATTTTGGAAAGGACTTGCAGGACCTTGGTCTTCCAGAAACCGTAATTAGGGGAGTGGTCACTTAGGGAGCCGGTTAGCACTCTGGTTGTTTGGATTCTGTCAGGCTGTTCTGAGAGCATCCAGTATAGATGAGTGCCAGCTGGTTAAAGTTGAATTCCGACAAGACTGAGGTGTTGGTTGTGGACCCAGGTCGTCGAGTAGAGGGGTCTTCGGCTTAGCGGGCAACTGGTCTAGTACTGGGTGGCTGCCAGCTGACTGCCTCTGAATGGGTGCGAAGTCTGGGCGTTATGTTTGACGAGGGTCTGACCCTGAAATCTCAGTGGTCATCCATTGTAAAGACCTAATTTTACCATCTGAGGAATATCACCTGTATTAAGCACCTGGTTCTGCCTGACAATCTCCTGACATTGGTCCATGCCATTGTGGCCTCTCACTTGGATTACTATAACTCCCTATACCTAGGGCTTCCGGGGGTTGATATCCGCTGTCTGCAGCTAGTGCAGAATGTGGCAGCCAAGTTACTAACTGGACTTTCACGATCTAGCCATATTACACCTGTGCTGCACAAGCTGCATTGGCTGCCAGTTCAGTGGACGATCACCTTTAAGGTCGGCTTGATGACCTGTAAAGCCCTACACAGACTGGAACCGTTCTACCAAAAAGAGCATCTGCGCCCCTACTGCCCCTTCCGTCTGTTCCACTTCACTGACGAGGGATTGTTAGAGATTCCTAGGGTGCAGCTAAAGACATCTGGGGCGCATGCATTTTCCTATGCGGCCCCTACCCTGTGGAATTCTCTACCTCGTTGGGTTAGGGATTGCCTGACTATGGAGAGCGTTAAAGCCTCACTGAAATCGCATTTATTCAGGCTTGCCTTTTCATTATTTAATGTACGTTCTCTGCTGCTATTACTGTATGTGATTATTTATGGTTTTATACTGCTTTTATGTTTTTATTGTAAAGCGCTTTGATGTTTATGAATTGTGCTATATAAATAAAGTTATTATTATTATTTTATTAAAGACAGGTGTGCACCAGAGTTGGAGATGTAGGTGAGCTGAGAGATGATTTGCGAAAGACTGGTTTTACTGTTTGCCAGTTCATATCTTTTATAGTTAGGGCTGAGACAGACAAGATTAATAACACCCATGATTATAATCTCATTTTGACCAGTCTTGGGTTGAATGTTGTCGCGGAGGGCAGATAGGCCTGTGACACCAAGTTTAGGAGGGTTATAGGTACACACTGTTTGTAACTTTTTTATATGACCTAGGAGAAAGGAGGTATAAGTAATGCACAAAATGTGCCATTCCCAGCTTTATATGGTATCTTGGATACATTGAGATAGGATTTATAATGCAATAATAGGCTGCCACCTCTTTTGAAGTGAGCACAGTTGGTACTGATGAAGCGGTAACTGGTGATGTTGCAAAGTGAGTCTGGAATGCTGGGTTTTAGTCTTGACTCCGAAATGCTAAGAATGTCTGTTGGTGTGTGTTTTTAAGAGTTTTTTTTTTTAAATGAATTGGGGATATACTGCACCCTGATTTTGTCAAAGGCTGTGCATTTGGACAGCACAGTGCATAGGTAAAAAAAGTGCTGGCAATCAGGGCACTGCACACTATCAATATCAATGGCTTTTTCAAAAATTCCTGATTGCCATTGCAAACATGGCTGGTACCTTTATTCACTAACTTAGTACAAAAAAATCATCGAGGTCCTAAAGATACAACTCCCTCAAAATAAAAAGAATAAACAAATTAATGAAATGTTTGATCTTCATCGAGGGCATCTCTTGCAGCAGGCCACACCTGTGGAACTATAGCCACCAGGCACTAGGACCACACAGAAACGTTTCTAGCTAGCGGTCTATAAGAGGGGCTGCCCACGATGGCATCTTACACACAATGTGCTTACCCTATAAACATGGAGGGCCCCATGCCCTTCTCAGTTCTTTCCCCTGTTGACCTTTGCACGTTGGACCCTGTGGAGACTCCACCAGCTTCAGTCACTGTTTTTCTGCCTTTGTTTTAAACTTTTGTTTTTTTGCATCCCCACTCAAGGCAAAACTGTCACTTTTATGCTGACTTGCTCCAGGGCCTGGAGTTTTCTGGCGAGATGTGTTGTCCCTTTCTTGGAAAGGGAGGTTCCTTTATGCTGTTCCTCCCTTTCTCCTCCCCCACGGGGTCCTGATCAAGCTCCAGATGTAACGGGCCACTATGGTCCTCATTGCCCCCTTCTGGCCTCGTCAGATCTGGTTCTCTTTACTGCAGCAGTTGGCAGTAGAACATCCAGTGCCTCTCCCTCTGTGCACTGGCTTGCTTTCCAGGAGCAGAGCACCCTGGTCCCTCCATACCTCAGATCTCTACATCTTCATGCCTAGCTTCTGAAGGCATAGCCATGGCTAGATTTGGAGTGTTCCCCAAGGTGGCTGCTGTCCTGGTGGTTGCTAGGAAGCCCTCAACTAGGGTCAGTTATTCCATGAAGTGGAAGCGCCTTGCTCTGTGGGTGGCTGCCCACTGGCTGGTTCCTTTCTCTTGCCCAGTGAGTCAGATTCTGGAGTACTTGCTGTCCCTCTCAGACTCTGACGTACTCCATTAAAGTGTACCCGTTTGCTGTTTCAGCCTCCATGTGCTCGTTGATGGGCATACAATGGCACAGCTGGAAGTGTCCTGTACATTCCTGAAAGGCATTCTTCACTGAAGCCTCCTGTCTGCACTCCAGTCCTGCATGGGACTAGAATTTTGTGTTGGGGAAACTTACTTTGGCTCATTTTGAGCCAGCCGCAAGTTGTGAGCTGTGCTTTCTGTCATGAAAATCGTTCATTCAAACAACATGAGGTCTTGCTGTAGTCTGACTATTGCAGTTAGGTCCTGCCTTTCAACTGCCCCGGAGAACAAAGAGTTAACTTTCCATGGCCAGCATGGAACGTTCATCGCGAGCTCGGTTGAAGCCCCTGTCTGCTGTTGTTTAAACTCCAACCATCAGATTCTTTACTCTGCCTCACTGAACAGTCGCTCTGGAGATTTCTCCTTTGCTCGGTTCGAAAAAGTTGGTTAAAGTGTCGTTTTTTCACTTGGTTTCTTCCGAATTTCTGCTACCGAATCTGTCGGTTTAAGTCTCTGTCTGTGGTACCGTGAGTACTAGGTAGGTTTTACATTTAGTTTCTGTGTGGAACTTGTAAATTTGGGATTGGTTCGGTTTGAACTGATCAGATTGGTCTTAAAAAAGTTTTGAATTTATCAGAGTGTGGTAACTGGTTTGTATCGGTTCCAAAAAAAAAACGGATTTAATTATGTTTTTTTCCAAGACCCGTAATGTGGTCAGGAACCGATAGGGGTGTCTTGCCTGGCGGATTGACGACAAAAGGGTAAGTTTTGGATAGGATTGGCCACGTCTGAGAAACCAAAGGAAAAAAACAGGCCCACTGGGTTTCAACACTGCAGTGTGTGTGCAAGGTGGGTGGTGTAAGGAGGTTGTCAGTGGGTGAGGGTTTGTCAGGGAGAGTGTGAGAGGAGAAAGGTGAGAAGGCAGATGGGCAGGTGGTGAGCAGGGAGTTTTGCGTCAAATTGTAGAGTGAAAGAAGAACCTTAGCACAGAGCTGCTGCTGTTTGGTTTCAATTCAGGATTCTCTTTACTGAAAGTGGACTGCTGCTCTGACCTTGGGATTACATCACAGAGCTGCTGCTGTTTGGGTTCAATTTATGATTCTTTTTACACAGAGTGGACTGCTGCGTTGACCTTGGGATTACATCACAGAGCTGCTGCTGTTTGGTTTCAATTCAGGATTCTCTTTACAGAGGTGGGCTGCTGCTCTGACCTTGGGATTACATCACAGAGCTGCTGCTGTTTGGTTTCAATTCAGGATTCTCTTTACAGAAGTGGACTGCTGCTCTGACCTTGGGATTACATCACAGAGCTGCTGCTGTTTGGTTTCAATTCAGGATTCTCTTTACAGAAGTGGACTGTTGCTCTGACCTTGGGATTACATCACAGAGCTGCTGCTGTTTGGTTTCAATTTAGGAGCTAAACACTGGGTATAGTAAGGGTGTTGAGTAGGAGGGGCATACAGGAAAGGAACAGCAGCAAGTGAAGAGGTGACTGCTCTCTCAGTGGAAGGAAGTAAATGCAAATCTAGGAGCTTTCATTATTACTTCTTAGCATTGATATTGCATTGGGGAAAGGAGGAGTAGGAGTTTGAAGAAGATTGTGCAATGGCTACTTAAAGTCTGTTTTGAGTGTGGATAGGAAGGATAGGAATATAAAAAGCAGTTGCTCAATATATCTAAGCGTGTGCAACAAAAGGAGGTAAGGAAATAAAGAAAATGTTTTGCACTGATAGAGGAGGAGAGGGAGACTTGGGGGAGTGTTTGGTATCCTGCATCTGGAAGGGTGGAGGTCGCTGGTGAGCGCGACAGCAATGGGTAGGGTGGTAGGCTGCAACAACTGCGGTGCACCAGTCTTTCTAAAAATTGCCTTTAGTGTGGGAGGATGTTTAGTGTGCAACCACATAGAAAAACTTAGAAAGGAGATTGAGGGTCTGCAGGAGGAACTAAGACAGGCAAGGCAGATTGGGGGTGGGTTTAGCCCAATACTGGAGGGAGGAAGAAGGGGAGATGAGGGAGGGCGATTTAAGCCAACAGTGGTGAGGAGAGGGTCAGAAGAAGGGAAGCGGAGACAAAGGGGCCCAGGCCAGGAAGAACAATTGCCGGGGAAACCAGGTCAGGAGACAAAAGACAAATGGAAGGAGGAGATAGGGACTTGTGAGGGGAGGCGAAGAAGTGGCAAAAGTCATGGAGTGGAAAGGAGAGAACAGGTTACTATGAAGAGAGAGGGAGCGGGCATTTGTGAAGGGCCTTCAGAAAATAGGTGTGCACTGCTAGAGAGGAAGAAGGTGGAGGAGGGAAATGATGAAATTAGAGGAGTAATTGATAAATGCCTGGACCAAACTGGAGCGGGGGGAAGTTCTGGTGGGAGAATTGCAACAGGGGTAAGGGGAAATAATGTGCAGGAGGAAGAAGAGGAGCTGGAAATGAGAGAGGGAGATGAATGGAAGCAAGCAGGGAGTAAGAGGGGTGGACTCTTAGTGCTGGGGGACTCAATACTAAGAGGAGTTAGGTGGGGTAGCAAGGGGGAGAGGCATAGTCGCATTTGGGTGGAGGCCATGCCAGGAATGACAGCGGAAAGGGTGGGACAGTCTGTTCTGAAATATGCTAGCAGGGGTAGGGACAAGCCTCATTTAATTATACATCTTGGGACAAACGACCTGGCTGACAAGACAGTAGATACAGTCCAGAGGAGGTTTGAGGAAGTGCACATTATCGAGGGGCAGGAAGATCAGTAACTTTTTCAGAGATACTTCCGGTGCCAAAGGCAAGCACAACAAAGAAGCTGAGAATAGAGGAATTTAACGGATGGCTAAGAACCTGGTGTTGTGCTAAAGGGTAAGGGCAGTTGGGGGAGGGACCTGGGAGGACAGTAGTCTCTATGCCAAGGACAGACTACACTTGAGTGAGGAGGGAAAGAAAGTGTGAAACAGAGGATGGAGGAGTACATAGAGGAAGTTGGGAATTTAAACTAGGAGTGGGGGGTGGCAGTTGGGGAAGAGATATGCAGAGACCACAGGTTGGGAAATCATATGAGCTTACCCCCCATAACAGTGACAAAGGACAAATGGCAAGTACTGTTGGTGATGCTAGGAAAGGAGGGCAGGATGGGAGGGGGGAAAAGGGTGGAAGGTGGTTACCCTTAATGCTAGGAGCTTTGGGAGGAAAACTGCAGAGTTACAGGTTCTCATGGCAGAGGGAGAGGTGGACATTGCAGCCATCACGGAAACATGGGCCACCCAATACAATGGCTGGGACCTGTCTGTACCAGGGTACAGGTTATTTCATAGGGACAGAGTGATTGGGAAGGGGGTGGCACTATATGTGAAGGAAGGACTGAAGTGTGTAAAGGAGGAAGGGGAGGAGGGTAGTACGGAGTCACTTTGGATGCAAATCCAGGATTCCAAGAATGGGAGTGGTGTACAGGCCACCATCTCAGACGGAGGAGCTAGACAGGGAACTAGCGGGACAGATCAGGAGGACCTGCGAAAAGGGTAGTGTGGTGATTGTGGGGGACTTCAACATGCCAGGAGTGGACTGGAGCACCCCAACAACCAGGAACAGAAGGGAGCAGGTACTGCTGGATGCCTTCCAGGACAGCTTCCTGCTGCAATGGTCAGTGAACCAACAGGTTAGGGAATACCCTTGACCTTGTGCTGGCAAATGGGGACTTTGTGAGAGAACTTATAGTGGAGGAACCGCTGTCAGGGAGTGACCACCACTCAGTGTGGCTCACATTGGATATGGGCAAGAAAGGAGTGGAATCTGGCACAATAGTGCTGGACTTCAGGAGGGCCGACTTTGGGAGGATGGGGGAAGTGCTAAAGGGGTACCTGGCCAGAATTCAATCTAGTATGGACACTAACCAGAGGTGGGAGCTCATAAAGCTGGGGATAGTGGAGGCAACAAAACCTGCTGCAAAGCCCAGGGCAAGAAGGCTGGGCTAAGAAACTGATCTGGTTGAGCAAGGAGGTCATGGAAAAGGTAAGGAGGAAAAGAGCTGCCTTTGGAAGTACAAGAAAACAGGAGGGGAGGACAGGGAGGAGTACTTGACAGAATTGAAGGAGGTGACAAGGGCAAAAGGGAGCCAAAGCATCTACGGAACTCAGGCTGGCACAAGGCATTAAGAAGGGGGAGAAGGACTTCGTTAAGTACATCAGGGAGAAAAGGAGCTGTAAGGACCACATAGTAAGGATTAGGAAGGAGGGGGGTTGGGTGGAAGCAGGGTGCGATAAGGCGGAAGCACTAAATGAGTACTTCTGCTCAGTATTTACTAAAGAGAAGAGGGGGGTGACACCCAAGGTGGGAGAAATGGCAGAAGCAGGGTGGGAAGTGGTGACAGATGGGGAAATCATGGAGAGCAGAGTTCGAGAGGGTTTGAAGGCACTGAGGGTGGACAAGGCGCCAGGCCAGATGGCATCCACCCAGGGTACTGAAGGAGCTGGCAGAGGTCCTTGCAGGACCTTTGGCAGACCTGTTTAATGCTTCACTACATTCGGGTGTGTACCTCAGGACTGGAGGATGGCTCATGTGGTGCCCCTCACAAGAGTGGCTCCAGGATGAACCGGGAAACTACAGACCAGTGAGCCTCACATCCATCATGGGTAAGCTAATGGAGAGCATCCTGAAGGAGAGGCTGGTGGCCCTCCTAGAGGCCAAAGGACTACAGGACAGCAGACAGCATGGCTTCATACGTGGCAGATCCTGCCAAACCAACCTGGTCGAGTTCTGTGACTGGGTAACTAGGCAACTGGACAGGGGCCATGCAGTGGATGTCCTGTATCTAGACTTCAGTAAGGCATTCGACTCAGTGCCACATGGAAGGCTGGGAAGGAGTTAGTAGGCACAGGGGCGGGTGCAAAGCTGGTGAGATGGGTAGGAAACTGGCTGCAGGGAAGGCAACAGAGGGTGGTGGTGGGTGGGGGAGCTCACACCCAAGGGCAGTGACAGTGGTGTTCCACAGGGCTCGGTGTTGGGACCAGTGTTGTTTGGGATATTCATTGCAGACATATCATGGGACATCAAGAGCAAGATCTGTCTGTTTGCTGATGATACCAAGGTAGGCGCGGTGGTGGATGACCTGGGGGATGGCAGGGGTTGCAGGATGATCTGGCAAAGCTTGAAACCTGGTCAGACACACTAGCAACTGGGCTTTAATGCCAAAAGTGCAAGGTGCTGCATTTTGGGATGAAGAACCCAAGGAGGAGTTACCAGCTGGGGAAGTGCAGCTAGCCCAGACAGAGGAGGAGAAGGATCTGGGTGTGCTCATTACAGGGTCAATGAACAACTCGGCACATGTAAGAAGGCAGCTGAAAAGGCCAACAAAATGCTGGGTTGTATTGCAAGGGTATATCCTCGAGGGAGGAGGTGATTCTGCCACTGTATAGGTCATTAGTTAGACCACACCTGGAGTACTGTGTGCAGTACTGGCATCCGTATCTGAAGAGGGACATTAAGTTACTGGAGGGTGGGCGCAGAGCGACAAAGATGATCAAGGGGCTGGGGACTTATCATAGAGAGGAGGTTGAAGGAGCTGAACATGTACTCACTGGAGGAGAGGAAAGACAGGGTGACATGATTGAAACCTTTAAATACATGAAAGGAATAAACAAGACAAGTACAGAGGGCTGTTCAAAGTAAGGGAGGGAGGGACACCAGGGCCATGATATGAGACTGGAGCGAGGAAGGTTCAGGAGGGAGATGAGGAGACACTTTTTACAGAGAGGTGGTTGCTGGGTGGAATGCGTTACCTCCTGAAGTGGTATGCAGAGAAACAGTGGACTGCTTCAAACGAGGATGGGACAGGACAAGGGGAGGGTTAATGAAGGGAAGGGTGGGAAGGAGGGCAGCTGCAGGATAAGGGGTGCTAGCTGCACATTCAAGCAGACTTGATAGACCTCTAGGCCTTTATCCGGCTGGCAAATTTCAGATGTTCAGTATGTGTGTGGGGAAGCCTTTGCTAAGGCTGGATCCCCACACCACCTGTGTTTTGT
Source organism: Neoceratodus forsteri (assembly GCA_016271365.2). Lineage (NCBI taxonomy): Eukaryota > Metazoa > Chordata > Ceratodontiformes > Ceratodontidae > Neoceratodus > Neoceratodus forsteri. The sequence continues at coordinate 303,736,612 of CM057459.1, read as the reverse complement.
CTGGGGTCTGACCACCTCGAGTTCAGACTGCCAAATTTGTAAAGTCTTCCCAAAGCTACCCTGGGTAAGAGAGTAGGTAGACTGAGAGGAAGGAGCCGAGAAGTCCGCTGACCGGCTGGCCAGCCAGTTTGGTTCTGACCAGACCAGAAGGAGATGCCCTCTGACCAGGGAAACTTCTTCAGGCAAAAGGAGAGCCGATTCTGAGGTCGGTTCCGGTTAAAAGAAGAGAAGAAAATCATCCGGTTCGGATCCACAAATTCTTTCTCCGACCGCTGATGAAATAGCCAGCGATAAGGATAGTTCAGTCGCTAACCCGGTTCGGCCGAACCGGCACCATCTGTGCAGGCTCAGTTGATTCGGTTCCCCGGTTCCGGATTATACTTTAGAAGAATTTTATGAACCGAGGAGGAGGAGGAGGAGTATGAGAATAATGATGATGATGGTGATTATGAAAGTCTGGATGTGCCTATTGACCGGACATCTCCCAGACAGACTTTCAGGTGTTTCTCCTCCTAGGCTTTCTGAGTCCCCTTCCCACTTTATGTTTTACAAAAGTGACTGAAACCCTGCAGCTTCAATGGAAGAAGCAGTGGAGGATCAGAAGCCTGATTTTGTCAAAATGATGGACATCCCAGAGTCAGGAGACTGTCTATTCCCTCCATAAATCTTTTGGAAACAGACATTTAAAATTCTAAGACTCTTAACTCACATACCTCCTGTGGACAGACAAATGGACAAGAGGTATACCCTTTCAGGCTCGGACACGGGTTCCTTTCTCAGCATTGCAGCCATGTTGGGGTAGTGCAGGCTTGCTGCCTGTGATAAGACAAATATTCCTTGGCATCACCACCCCAGATAAGGACTCCAGGAGGATTGATGCCATGACAAAGAAACAGTACATGGCAGCATCTTTGGGACTCAGGCAGGCTAACTATATGGCCTACACAGCTAGATACCAGAAGTCCAGGTGGGACACTGTGCTGACTCTTGCTAAACAGGCCCCTGATCAGCTTGCCAAGGAGCTGGAGCAGGTGGCTGCAGATGGGATTGAGGCATCCAAGGTGCAATTTCATGCTGCTGTGGACTCCAGTAATGTTTCATCTAGAGTCATGGCTACATCTGTGACCGCGAGATGGCTTGGCTCAGATGTACTAGCCTATCACAGGATACCCAGGCTAAGGCCATGGATTTCCCTGTCACTGGTAATTCTCTGTTTGGGGAGCAGACAGAATCACATGAAAAAGATGGATGAGTACAGGACCACCTACAGGAGTGCTCAGGCCAAAGAAAGGCAAGCCACTCCTCAGAGACAGCACTCCAGGGGCCGGGCAGGCCCTTTCAAAGGCCTTTTTACCAAGCCCAGGCCTCCTCTTCTGCTTATGCTCAGAGGGGGTTCTTCAGAGGGACAGGCAGATGGGGAATGAGCAGGCCTGCTTCCACCCCTCAGCCTAAAGCCCCTGCCAAGCAGACATCCTGATGGGTCTGCCCGGGCTGATTCTCCAATACCTGTAGGGGGCAGGCTGGCTTACTTTGTCCAGGATTGGAAGTCTCTGACATCAGACAAGTGGGTACTGGAAGTAGTAAGCCAGGGACTGGTTCTCCGCTTCAAAAAATTTACCAAGATGAGAACCAGATCCTTTCCACCTGCAAATCCATCAGAGACCCTTGCCCTGGAGGCAGAGGTTTCTTCCCTCCTGGCTCTCAGAGCCATAGAAAGGGTTCCAACCCTGCACAAGGGCAAAGGATTGTACTCCAGGTACTTCCTAACCCCCAAAAACAGGAGAATATCAGCCCATCCTGGATCTAAGATATCTGAACAAGCACCTTTTAAAACCAAAGTTCAGAATGGTGACTCTGGGAATAATTCTGCCCTCTCTAAGGCCAGGGGACTGGCTAGCCTCCCTGGACCTCAAAGATGCCTATTTTCACATTCCCATCAGGTGCTCCCACAGAAAGTACCTCAGGTTCGAGTTGCCGTCAGGCCACTATCAATTCAGAGCAACGCCCTTTGGCATAACATCAGCCCCAAGGGTGTTCACAAAGTGCGTGGCAGTAGTGGTTGCTTTCCTAAGGAGAAAAAAGATCTCCATCTTTCCATACTTGGACGACTGGCTCATCAATCAATCAATCAATCAAAATCTTTATTTAGTCAGGCGAACATCATTGAGCGTAGCTCATTTACAAGATGGACCTGAGTGGTCATACAAATTAGAGTACAAGTATTTTTACATAGACAAGAAAAACATGAACAACAGTACAATGATATAGAATGAGAGTTTACAACAATTTACATATATACAATGTACAGTAAAATCACTTAACCTGTAGGAAAAGGAGAGAATAGATATAGCAGGCATAGTATACAAATAATAGCCTATAGCTTTTATAAGAGATAGCAGCTGACTGGATAATAGAAGGGAACTAACATAATGGAATACGGAAGGGGGGATGTAGGTTGGATGGGAGATTAGGCCTTATGAAAGCAATTGCAGAACTCTGGAAATATGGTGGAGAATAATCTTTTGAAGGATGATAAGGGTAAGAGGTATTGAGATTCATAGATTTTGGAGTGAGTTCCAAGTAACTGCAAGGGAGTAGCTGATAGCGCCCTCCCAAACCGGTACAGGCATTGGGGACCTTTAACATGATGAGTTTACTGATCCTTAGGGTGTATGGCCTAGAAGTAATTCGGGTAAAACAGTCTGTGATATAGGAGGAGTTTGCCTGATAAAGCTTTGAAGATCCAGATTGCAGCATTCCTGTTTCTTCTGTGTTGTAGTGATGTCAATTAACTGCCATATAAAGAGAGCAATGATGGGTGCTAGAGGAAGGTCAGTAATAAATCTGATGGATCTATGATACAGGGTGTCCAGCTTATTTAAGAGGAGAGTGAGCAATGGCCATAGAGAAAGTCAGCATAGTCAATGAGGGATAGGAATGATGCCTGGATTAATCTTTGTTTGGAGTCTCTGGTAAGGTAGTGTTTTATCCTGTAAAATAGGCCAAGCCTTTGTCTCAACTTTTACTAGCTCTTCAATATGGACAGAGTAGTGAGCCTATTATCAGTCAGACTCCAAGATATTTGAACTTGTCCACAAATTCCAAGCTTCTCTCCAAGTAGGTGAATAATTGTAGGGTGGTGGGTGATGGGGTAATGGCAGAGCAACTCTTTGTGGAAAAAGCATAGCTTTTGTTTTTTGCATTAGAAGTAGTTTTTTCCAATAGATTGTGTTGCAGGATGGAGAATTCTGATTGTAACAGTTTACAGGCTTTAGGTAATGAGGGATTACTGACATATAATACAGTATCATCAGCAAACAGATGAATGTTAGATTGAGAGAGGTTGGCATCGATATTATTAATATAAATGGCAAAGAGGATAGGGCCAAGAATAGAGCCTTCATGTACACCTCTTAGCAGTGGTTTTAAGGTGGATAGGTAATTTTCATTTTTACTAATTGTGACCTATCGGATAGATAGCACTTAAACCAGCTGAGTGAGAGAGAATCCAGGCCTAGAGAGCTAAGGGAGGTGAGTAATGATTCATGATCCACTGTGTCAAATGCTTTACTCAAGTCCAGGAACACAGCACAGGTACAATTCTTCTTGTCCAAGGCAATCTGCCAGTCATTAGTTACTTTGGCTAGGGGCAGAGATGGTGCTATGCCTTGATCTAAATCCCGATTGTGCTGGATTTAGGAGGTTGTTTTATCCAGATAGGCCCTTAACTGTGAGTTTACTAATTTTCAAGCATCTTGGATATAGTACGGTAGGATGGAAATGGGCCTGTAGTTGTTGAGGTCCGTGGGATCATCAGATTTAAGTAGTGGAACTACTTGAGCTGTTTTCAAGTGGAGGAATGGATCCAGTAGCTAGGAAAGATTGAAGAGATGAGTGGGGGGGCAGATAAGGCGTGTGATGCTATTTTAAGGAAGTAGGGATCCAGGAGTCTGTACCTGCACTCTTAGAAGTATCTAAATTAGATAGGAGGTCTTCTACTTCTTTCAAGGATATTGGGTTGAAGGAGAATGTTGAGTAGCCTTTTGTCCCACAGTGGATTGAAGGTTCAGAGATGATCTCAAGAGACTTGCAGGTGAGGAGTCAGATGCTAGGCCAGCTGTGGTGAAGTGGTCATTGAAGGTGTTTAGGATTTCTTGCTTGCCCGTAATTTCTGTGTCATTTAGTAGCAGTTTGGAGGTTAAAGGCAGGGTAGAGTTTTGCCAGAATTCCTTTATAGTACCCAGAGTCTGGATGGGTTATGTAGGAAGCATCTAATTCAGCTCTATAATAGGCAGCTTTGGCAATTCTTATTTGTTTTGTACATGAATTTCTTGCTTTTCTGAATTGAAGCCAGTCTCTGGTATCCTTTGTTTTGTTGCCTTTTTCCAAAGTTTGTCTCTGGCTAACAAGGCTGATTTAAGGTCAGTAGTGAACCAAGGACAAGATCTTACTTTAGTTCTGATACTGGTGATTGGTGCATGAATATTGAGAGCATTAGTGATGATGTCCTTTAAGATCTGGAGAGCTGTTTCAACTGAGGTTGTAAGGTAAAAGTCTTGCCAATATGTTGTATTGCACAAATCATGGAGATATCCTGAGATGTTGAATTTCTTTTGACCTTTTGAGGACAAATTCTGCAGGATTGGATGGTTTGAGTTAGATCTTATGCCAGCTATAGGACAATGATCACTTACATCACTCGGTAGTACTCCTGCATGTGAATATAAGTGAGGCTTGTTTACCAACATAATATCCAGGAGTGAGCTGTTGCTAGAATTTTTAGGTTAATCCTGGTTGGATCTTTGATTAATTGTGTGAATCCATGGGTGTCACAGAAGGTTACCAGTGGTGCAGATACATTAGATAGCCAGTTTAAATTCAAATCACCAAGGATGATGGTATCTTCAGGACCTAGATTGAGTATTGATCCTAGGTGAGATAGGAGTTTGAGGCCTGCAGAGGGGGGCCTATAGCAGCCAATCAATTTAAATGAAGACAAATTTGGAAGGGATATTTTAATTGACAAACATTCAAATTCCTTTGGTTCGGATGTATTGATGAGGCAGGATGCAGAGATGGTGTCCTTAATGTATATGGCCACCCCACCACCCCTGGAAGGGCGATCTGATCTGAAGAGCTGATAATTGGGAAGATATATATCACTGTCGTTTGTTGTAGGTCTGAGCCAAGTTTCAGAGATAACCAGGAAGTCAGGTAGAGTATGTCCAACCAGGCCTGTATTAAGGAGAACTTTTTAGAAGGCTGCAAGCATTGAAGTGAAGGAAGCTTAGGCCATTTATGGAGGTCAGATCAGCAGGGATAAAAACTTTCAATGGGGCCAGGATTTATTTCAATAGTACCAATGCAGATCAGAAGGAAGAAGATTAATTTGAGGAGGGCACCAAGTGAAAGGGATAGGGAGTGGTCAGAGCATTTCCTCCTCTTCTTGGGTGCCCACTGTATAGTGGGTGAAGGTCCTGTTATATAGGTATGAGATTTATCGTAACATAATAATCTGATGGACAGGCATAATGGGTTAATATAAAGCCAGGATGCATGGTGGGTCAGTCTCCAGACCAAGTCAAGTCACATCTGCAAATAACTCAGCAAGTGCTCACTTCCTTAGGATTCCTCCTCAACCTTCCAAAGTCAGTTCTCCAGCCAGTACAGTTCTTCACCTTCATGGGGCGGAGCTGGATACAATAAGGGCAAGAGCCTTCCTTCCCCTGGACAGGGCAAGGACCCTTATGGGACTGGCCTCTTCATTCACCCTTCAGGTGTCTTGACCAGCAAGGCATTTCCTGCAGCTCATGGGCCACATGGCAGCCTGTACAGCAGTGGTCCAGGGAGCAAGATTTCAGTTGAGGGACATTCAGTTCCACTTAAGAGCCTTCTGGTCCCAAAGAAAGGTCTCCCTTACCAAACTAGTCCCAGTGACTTGAACCCTGATCCAGGCTTTGCAATGATGGCAGGATCAGGACAATTTGAGACAAGGAGTTCCTTTTGTCACTCAGTCTCATTCAGTGATATTCACCACAGATGCCTCCCTACTGGGATGGGGAGCCCACCTGGGGGATCTTACCACCCAAGGGCTGTGGTCACCTCAAGAATCTCTGCTTCACATCAGTCTCTTGGAACTCAGAGCAGTGTTTCTGGCACTGCAAGCCTTTTCCAAATCTGTACAGAACAAGGTGGTCCAGATCAGAACAGACAATAACACCAAAATGTGGTACATCAACAAGCAAAGAGGCACTCGGTCTACGGCCGTGTGCACAGAAGCAATGAAGTTGTGGTCCCTGGCCTATTCTCTGGAAACCTCTCTGATAGCAGTTCACCTCCCAGGGAAGGACAGTGTCCTAGCAGATGCTGTCAGCAGGATATCCCAGGGCCATCACGAATGGAACCTAGATCCCCTAGTTTTGAAAGTGATTTTCTCGAGATGAGGCACTCCACAGATGGATCTTTTTGCAGCCCCAGACAATCACCAGTTTCCTCTCTTTTGTTGCACACCCCCACTCTTGAGCTCAGTCCCCTTGGATGATCTGATTCTGAATTGGGAAGGGAGATTTCTGTATGCTTTTCCCCCCTTCCCTCTCCTGTTCAAAGTGTTAGTCAAGATCAGGTCTCAACCATGCAAAGAGATTCTGATTGCTCCAGACTGGGCCAGACAGCCCTGGTACCAACTGTTGCTGTCCTTAGCAGTCCACCCTCCCCTGTCTCTTCCCAGGAATTACAACCTGTTGACATCCTCTCAGGGGGAGGATTTGGTATCCGAACCTCAAATCTCTCAATCTCAAGGCATGGTTCTTGAAGAGTTAGAGTTTGCTGATCTGCACCTTTCTCAAGGGGTTCTGGGTATCCTTAAGGCTTCTTGAAAGCCTTCCACCAGAAAGACTTACAACTCCAAATGGTAAAGGTTCACTATTTGGTGCTCTAATAAGCATATTTCTCCAGAATCTGCTGGGTTGCCTACAGTCCTGGACTATATGGTTCATCTTAATGGCTTAGGACTTAGGCTGGCTACACTTAAAGTGCATCTGGTAGCTGTTTCTGCCTTCTTGTCAGTAGGCAAGCCCTCTCCTCTGTCAGCCCATCCTGTGTTTTGTAAGTTCTTCAAGGGATTGCTGCACACCAGTCCCCTTTAGGGACCCTACTCCTGCCTCGGACCTTAATGTTTGCATTGCTCAGCTTATGCAACCACCCTTTGAGCCTTTGTCCTCTGCAGAGCTTAAGTACTTGACTTGGAAAACTGTGTTTTTGGTAGCCATTACCTCTGCCAGGCGTATCAGTGAATTGCAAGCCCTGTCAGTGGAGCCTGGTTTCATCTCTTTCCATAGAGATAAAGTGGTCCTAAGAACGAACAGGAAGTTTTTGCCTAAGGTGATTTCAGATTTCCACCTTAATCAGTCTATGTCTCTCCCTGTTTTCTTCACTGACCATTCCTTCTTTGGAGAGAGGAGGCTGCACAGCTTGGATGTTAGGAGGGCCCTCAGCTACTACATAGAGCGCACCAAGGGTCACAGGTTTGAATCCCTCCAGTTGTTCCTCACGTATGGAGAGGTTGGTAAGGGCAAACCTGCTACTAAGAGATCTGTTGCCAGGTGGATTGTCTCCTGTATGCAGTTCTGCTATGAAAAGCTGGGTAGAACCCCACCCTCAGGCCTGAGGGCTCACTCTACTAGAGGTACAGCTGCTTCCCTGGCTGCTGCCAGGGATATTCCTATCTTAGAAATTTGTCAAGCAGCCACCTGGAAAACAGTCCATACATTCACCAAGCATTACTCTCTGGATATTCAGGTTAGGAGTGATGCTCGGTTTAGCACAGCAGTATTTCAGAGCCTATTCCCAAAGTAGGTTCTGTCCCTCCTCCATGGAGGTACTGCTTGGTAGTCTGCAATAGTCAGAATACAGCAAGACTTCATGTTGTTTGAAGAAAAAAATACTCCCCTTAGTAATGTTGCTTCTTCTAATGGAGTCTTGCTGTATTCTACCCCCAACCGCCTCCCCTGTCAGAACCTGTTTTTTGGGATGTGGGTGGGCAGGAGCAGTGTTGGCACCCTAGAGGTGCCCCTTTTTCACCCTCCTTTACTTTGGGTGTGTGTTGTGTTTTGTTTTTTGGCTTTCCTGACTTGAGTCTTTGCTTTGAAACCAAAAACCCTTTTTAATAAATTTAGTTGCCAATTGGCTAGTGTGAGTTTTACAGTTTCCACACAGAACTTCTAGTGAGTATTGCTCGTAAAGATCTGACGGTTGGAGTTTAAACAACAGCAGACAGGGGCTTCAACCGAGCTCGCGCTGAACGTTCCATGCTGGCCATGGAAAGTTAACTCTCTGTTCTCCGGGGCAGTTGAAAGGCAGGACCTAACTGCCATAGTCAGACTACAGTAAGACTTCATTAGAAGAAACAACATTACTAAGGTGAGTATTTTTTTTCTTTTTAGTTACTATTACTTCTGCTTGAAGGATTTCCGAGCTTCAGGCTCTCATGTGGGAGCCTCCTTATTTAGTTTTCCACTAAGACAGGTTGTCTTTACATATGTATCCTAAGTTTCTTAGGTGGTGTCTGAGTTTACCTTAAATCAAACCATTCACCTGCCAGTATGCTATCCAGAACATGACAATCCAGGGGAAGCATTGCTCCATACCTTACATGTTTAAAGGACACTTCATTACCTTACTCTCCACATGATGGACTGCAAGAAGTCCTCGCAGCTGTTTGTTTCTTTCCCCTCTGGGAAAGAGAACATCCCATTTTCTTAACAGTGCCTGTCCAAGTGGCTGGCCAACTGTCTTGTTACAGGAAGTATGGTAAGGATCTTTCTGGAGTTGTCTGTGGTCATGCCTCCAGTGACATGGCCACTTCTGTTGCCTGTTTCAGGAATATTTTCAGTTGCAGACATCTGTGCTGCAGCCACTTTGGAGTACTGTTCACACCTTTACCAAGCTCTACGGTCTGGACATTGCCTTGACATGTAGGGACAGTTTCCGCCTAGCTATGTCCTTCAGGGCCTTCTCTTTTTCCTAGCTGTGCTTCAAGGACTCGCTTCATAGGACTATAGCATCCAGCCACCCAGACTGGTTCTTCGGTCAGAACTGCTTGGGACTTGTTCCATAGGTGTTGCCTGTTGCAAGAGGTACCCTCAGTGAAGATGGTACAGTTACGTAAGAACTTACCGTAACAGTAAATCTTCAAGAGGATCTCTTGCAGCAGACCGTGCCATCCCACCCCCCATCTCCCTTAACCTTTTTGTTTCTTTTTTTTTTTGAAATTGCTATTTCTCTTCCTTCCCAGCCTGCCATCCCCAACCCATCAGGGGATCCTAGGCAGACATCCCTCTGCCTCTCTCCCTACCCGAACGATCTCTGGATCCCCATGGAGCCGCAGCTTACCCCCCAAGCGGAGACAAGATGGGGGCCCAGAGCACCCCATTACTTACATTTCGTCCATCTGGGGTCATCAGGCGGGCGAAGGCACTTTGAGGGCACGTCTGCAGAACTCCATCTCCTCGGCGATGGCAGGCTATTTTCCTCCATTACTCCCGACGTGTGGTGTGAACCCTGATGTCATGACGCTTTGTGCCGACGTCCATCACACATTGCGACCTGCCCCTCCTGCAACTGCAGGACTTGTTGCACCGCGAGCCTCCGCTCGGGGTCAGGCAAGCTGCAGGATTTGGTCCCCTTCCTCCTCCCGGAGAAGGTGAGCAGTCGTGGGATGCACCAGCCTTCTCCCCTGGCCAGCCCTTCAGCGACCTGAGTCTGCTCCCGAACCTGGCTCACCAGCATCGCAAGCGGAAATTCAACCGCTGCACCGATGGGCCAGCAGCCATTTGTTTCTCTGTCTCTTTTTCCTCCTCTCTCTTTTCCTAGCGGGAGCCTCTGACCTTTTCTTGGTTCTCTGATAGATGTACCTATGCTTATGGTCTCCAGCTTGAAGACTGAGGAGGGTGTGGGGCCACCAACATTTATAGGATAAGGACATTGTGTGTATGACAGCATTGTGGGTGGCCCCTCTTATAGTATGCTAGCTAGAAAAGTTTCTGTGTGGTCCTAGTGCCCAGCGGCTTTAGTTCCATAGGCGAGGCCTGCTGCAAGAAATCCTCTCGAAGATCTACTGTTACTGGAAGTTCTTTAACCGTACTTTTCCTTTATTTTTCCCCTCCTTACACACATGCACAAATAAAAAAATGAAATACTACTCGCATTTTTATTTTTGGAGCTTCTTTTCTGATCATGGCATCCCCTCCTACCTTTACCTGCCTACCAGGAAAGCATATGTCACTTGCCCTGATATAGGTAAAATTAAATCCCTGACTATGGAAGCTTTTGTTTATGTGGGGAGAGGGGAACATTCATCCAGTAGAATTCCATGGAAGTTTGCATTCCTGCATTCTATGATAAACAGACATTCCATCTGTTGAATGTGCAGACTGACATCTGGGGGAGGGACTACCTTTTACTAATTACTTTTGACAAAATAGTAAATACCTGTTTTTAATAAAAACAAAATTGGCATTTTTTTAACTTTCTTAGTTTACCTAATTTATAAGCACAGTAACACACTTCAGGGCTGTAGATAATTATGATCTTACTGCACCTCCAGGGGCTGAAGGCACTTCACCTGCGGTGTCATGCCTCACTGCTCCCCTAGGTGTGCGGTTAGATCAACATGCTGCATATCCATTGTGTCTAATTGTTTACTTGTAACAGGTTGATGAATTGATGGTTTTGAAAATGTGCAATAACCACTAGTAACAGCAGTTTGCATTACTACTGTGAGCTTCTAGGTTACTGAGACCCCACTATGTTCTATCCTTCCCTGTGGAGGGTAGCCACTCAAGGATTGACTCCTCCATACTTTTACATCTGTTGCCTTAAGTTTTCAGAGGCATGGGAGGAATATTCTAATAACTTCTGTGAGAAGTAAGGTTGACACACTAATTAGTAGGGCAGTGTAGCGGAGTGTAGAACTGGGCAACTGAAACATAGATTTTGACGGCAGATAAGGACCGCTTGGCTCACCCAATCTGCCCATTTCCCTACTTAATGGATAAGCTGCAGATCCTAGTTAACCAGCAGCCTACTTCTTCCTACCCCCACCCTTAGAATTGCCTTATGACTGTCCCATGCATGCTTGAATTCCACCACTGTTTTTGACTCTACAACCTCCTCCAGAAGGCCGTTCCATGCATCCACAACCCTCTCTGTGAAAAAATACTTCCTTAAATTACCTCTGAGCCGCCCCCCTTCTATCTTCAAATTGTGCCCCCTTGTTCCTTTAGAAGTCAGTGCCATGGATCCCCTCAGCACATCGCGGCAGTTCTTATCCAAAAACAAGTAATAATGGCACTGTAGCAGATAGCGGAGACCCAGGTTTGAATCTTACAGCTGCCACTCACAGTGTGACAGTGATTAAATAACTTAACCTCATGGTGCTTAACCTTCTCTGTCTCTGTTGTTAATTTCCTGGAGCTTTCCTTACATCCATCAGTTCCACTTAACCTCCTTGTGCACACCTAAGGGGTGCTGCTGCTCCTAACCTGTAAAATGCTGAGATACAGTGTGTAGTCAGTCTCATTCTGTTTCCTCCAAGGTATGTCCGCTATCTGCTACAGTGCCATTATTACTTGTTTTTGGATAAGAATTGCCACGATGCGCTGAGGGGATCCATGGCACTGACTTCTAAACATCACGCCTTCCAGGGTCCCAACTGATGGATCGTATGCCACGCACAGTGAAATAATCGATAAAATCCTCTCAGTGACAGTCTCAACAGGTTTCGAGATTGTCACTGTGAGGACCTGGGGAGACACAATTTGCCCTTTAAGCTGTCCCCCCTCCCCAAAATGAACCGGAGACTCGGAATTGGTAATCATCAGTGGAGGGGGTGCAATGGCCCCCCCCTCCGAAAGAAAAACAGTAATGTTGGACAGCTGAAATTTCACCTGTTGACACTGGGGCTCTTGACGACACTGTTGTCGATTCGGCATAAGTAAACCCTGACAGACATGCTTATAACTCAGGGGTGCCCATGAGCGCCCTAAGGGCCCGCTCACCAAACCACACCACCTCTTCAGCAGTCACATCTTGTTCCAGTATTGGGGTTGTTACAAAATAACAAAATTGGGCACCCACCACTCCGGACATAAGACATGCAGTGAATGCAGGATCAAAAACCTTTATACATAGCACAGTTCTACAGTATAATGGCAAATGTAGTGACCCCCCCCCCCCACCAACAAAAACACTCGACATTTTGTGCAAACCATTTTCTTTGACAAGGGATGATTCACTCGTGAACAAACCCTGCGGCTCATGTCAGTGCCCTGCAATGGCTCCCCTGAAAATGGAGTATGCCACAATTGTGGATGCACCCTGGTCTTTTGCCGTTTTCAAATTGAAGTCCTGAGTCAACTTCAGAAACCAGGCCTTTTATCAATGGCTGCACCATTCACTGCTGCCACTGCACCAGCGGGGAGGCTGACCTGCAGTCAGTCTGGTACTGAAAGCAGCAGTGCAGCAAGATTTTTGTAAGAATAGAAAACCCACTTCCCAGCTAAAGTAGATAAAAATAAAGTACCTGTTATACTTGCCAGCACCCCCCCCCCCCAGATTTTTTTTTCCCCTCCCTAATATAGTATTTTATTCTTCTGCCTTGGTCTTCTTGTGGCTGTCCTTTCACCTCCCCCAGTACTTGGCCAATGACACCGCTGGAGGGGTCGCTTCTATCCCCAGGCAGCTACCCCCATTCCCTAAGCCCTTAAACATGAGGCCATGTTCCTGTCCCAGTAGTGCGTTTCGATTACTGATTGCTCAAGGGTCAGCTGTCAGCTCCTTGATGTGCTATTATTGGAGGATTAGGTGGGGAGAGGGAGGAGTCCAAGTTCTGTGTAACCCAGTTGCATTTCTAAGCTTCCTGGATATCTGAATAGCTTTGGGGGACGTGGAAACAGAATTTGATGGCAGGTAAGGACCACTTGGCCCACCTAGTCTGCCCATTTTCCCTGCCTGTTTCATACACCACAGACCCTAACTGATCTGTGGCTTACCCTCTCTTTCGTATCGCTAGGGCGTCCTTATGTCTGTCCCATGCATTCTAGAATTCCACTACTGTTTTTGCCCCCACAGCCTCCACAGGGAGGCCATTCCAAGCATTCACTACCCTTTCCATAAAAAATATACTTACATTACCCCTCAGTCTACCCCTTCTATACTCATATCATGGCCTCTTGTTCTTGAACAACTTCTTTTCTAAAAGATGCTACCCTCTTGTACCCTGTTTATACCCTTGAGGTATTTGAAAGTCTCTATAATATCTCCCCTCGCCCCGAGATCCTTCAGTCTGTCCTCATATGACTTCTGGTGCAGTCCTTGCATCATTTTTGTTGCCCTTATCTGAACTGCTTCTACTGGGTCTATGTCCTTCTGGAGATGCAGCCTTCAGAACTGGACACAGTACTCGAGATGAGGTCTCACCATTGTTCTGTACAATGGCATCACCACCTCCATCCTTCTGCTGGAGAAACCTCTGCCTATGCATCCTAGCATCCCACTGGCTCTCCACACAGCTGTCTCACATTGTTTGGTAACCTTTAGGTCATCAGATATGATTACTCCCAAGTCCCTTTCCTGTTTGGTGGCCGTCAGTACCTCCCCCCAATTATGTACCTTTCCCCTGCATTTCTGTGCCCCAAGTGCATGATCTTGTACATCTTTGCATTGAATCTTAGCTGCCACACCATTGACCACTCCTTAGGCTTGCTTAGGTCCCTTCTCATTTTCTCTACCCCTTCTGGAGTGTCAATCCTGTTGCAGATCTTTGTGTTGTCTGCAAAGAGACGTACCTTCCCTTCCAGCCCTTCTTTAATGTCACTTATGAAGACATTAAAGAGGACCGGTCCCAGCACCGATCATGGTTGCACCCCTCTGGTCACCCCCGCCCCTCTTTGGATTGAACTCCATTCACCATCACCCTCTGTGTCCTATCGCTTAGCCAATTTCTGACCCAATCTGTTACCCTGGGACCCACTCCTAGGCTGCCCAACTTGTTTACAAGCCTCCTATGTGGGACGGTGTCGAAGGCCTTGCTGGTGTTAAGTATTTGTTCTAAGTAAAATCCCTTTCCAGTTATTACTGTGTGTATACTGTTGTTCCAGTTTTGTGATTCCTGGTTGTACCCCATCTCAGCCCCGGGCAGCAACCCAGCCCTGTCACCCCTACCTTTGGCCCTCTTTCAAACTCTCCGGCTTACCCCCAAGGTGGGGCTGAAGGGGGCAGGTCCCTCCTAGAACACGTCTGAGCAGAGAGGTGCAGGAAGCTGTACAGTGCCCAAGTGTACCAGATGTCTTCGATGCAGGTCAGGGTTTTTTTCCCTCCTGGATTTCTCCCATCCGAGGATGTGAGCTGCAAGAGCTACAGGTCCTGTGCATGCACATATGTAGTTAAGTGGTGCTGTGCAAAACCAGCCACTGTCCTTTCCTGGCTAGGTACTCCAGCGTGCATTTACACCTGTGGTCGTCTGTTTATTTAAAACTTGGTGACCTGGAAAGGCACACTGACCTCATTATTGTTTCCTGGCACGACACGGGGTTTGGATGAGATTCAAATTTCAGGCAGTGTTATTATCACTATAATCAAGTAATCAACCAGTGCTGGTATACATCTGAAGATAGCAGAAAGGGGCACAATTCCAGTTGAGCAGTGAATAGTAGGATATCACCTCAAGTGAGGAAACAGTAAAAAAACAAAACAAAAATCAATCAAACAAATAAGTGAGTAGCACAAACTAAACTGCAGTGAAAGGAGAAGAACATTCATCTGCAGTGGTCCGGTGGTTGGGACGACCTCACGCTCCTTTCTGAGCCCCCCCCCCCCGATGGAGTATCGCCTGCTAGGCCAGCCATATTCCATTTTTGTGCACCTTTGGACCAGAAACTGTTAATTCCACCAGCTGGGTGGGAGGAGACGCCGATTGCTCAGAAGGTGTGAAATTCAAGCATCCAGGACTGCTGCCCCTCCTCTGTTTTAACATCTGTTCTCAAGTGATCCTTCTACACAGCAGCCCTTTCACTCAAAGGACTGTGCACAAAGGACAACAATACAAGTCTGCCCGGAATGAGCCTGAGGTCAGCTGTCGGCTGGGTATGCTGCTCCTTCATTTCCCGGGTATATGACACTTGCATCTGACTTTCAGTCTCTTGACTCTGCTTGAAATTGTTTGACTGATATGTCTGTTCTCTCTCCACTTGCTTCAGTCTGCAACAGTTTTTCGTGTTTCTGTTCTTGGTTTCCTGTTGTTTGAGCTGTAAGTCCCTTATGCTTATTTAGTTTAAGCTGTTGTAGCCTCAGGGTGTTGTTTGATTACTGATATGCTAGCCTTTGATAATCCCTAGCCGTGTAGTCGTGGGCACCTGCCCCTAAATCTCAGTGCCCTAAGTTTGCTCTACTGCAAGCTTGCAAACTGAAGTGCTCCTTACTTCCAATACTCAAAGTTGTTCTACTGCAAACTTATCTGCTTCTGGCTAGTTTAACTTTAGACAGGGAGATGAATCTTTGCTGGCAGTCAGTGAACTGCCGGACTTAAACATCAACCCTGATATTGATCACCTATTCATCTCAGTCATCCTCGGCAAAATCAAACAGTTGACTATAGGGTGTATCTACCTGCTCCCTAAACTTGTGCCCACCTCCTTCACCAAACTGTTCACCAGTCTTGACACCCTCCATCACAGTGACACTATACTCTGTGGTGACTTCAGTCTTGACTGACTTGGCCACAAAAATGCCCAGTATCTGTCTGCTATATCTGACATCAAGTTAAAATAACTAATCAACCAACTAGACTTAATATGAAGTCAGGTGATCCCACCCTACTTGACTGGATGTTAACTAATAGCAGGACCTATATCAGGGCTGCGGGAGTCCTCCCTGGTGCACTAAGCTATCAATCCCTGACTTTCTGTATCTGGAGAAACAACTTCCCCTACCCTTCCCCAAAAACCATCAAACCCAGAGACCTAATAAACTTTAATACCTCTGAATTCCTACATAGCCTTACCTCCACTGACTGGTCCCCTGTCACCATGCTTCCAGACATAAATTAGGCTCTAGAATACTTAAAGAGGGACTCTGGCCAAAAATGATACATTGCAGAATTAGAATAAACATGCCCCCAAATAAAGCTCATGCCAAATATTAGGTTTCTGTGTAACTTCATTTTAAAGTTATGAGCTATTTTGTAACCCTGATTCCACTACCTGTTCAAAAAAGCCAGTTTCAGTGAAGAGCTGCTGATGATGTCATCTCCTGAGCTCACAGGCTAGTCCTCCCTGTCAGCAAGCTTATAGGACCTGTTTCTCTAACGGGTAAATTTCATTGTGCAATAGTTTTCACAAGTAAAGCAAGCAGCACCATTTTAAAAACATTACTGTAAAATCTGTCTGTTTCAGGTTTTGTAACAAAGTTGACAGATACGTATTTTGAATGTTTTTTTGGTGTGGTACATTTTTCCAGAGTTGCAGGATGCTGAGGCAACATGCCTCCAGGCTGCTGACACCATTTGTGATGTTACTCTACAGTGCTTGTTATGAAGTTGTATTGCTACAAGTGTTGTAATGTTGGTAACTGCATTGATGTTTGTCAGTGTCTGCTTTACAATAAGTTTTCATAGTGGTCCTATATGTGTTAATTCCTACTAGGAGTGAAAGTGTTAGTCCTGGTAAAACAGTCATTTTAATGTGATGTACAACGCAGGTGAGCCTGAATGCAGGTCAGGTAATAGCCTGCCAGGGAGAAAACGGAAAATGAGCTCTGCTCAGCTGAGTATCCCATTCATTCATACTTTGATGATGGATAAAATAGTGATTGTGTGATTGATTGACTGAATGAACATTGAGCTGACTACTGCATAGAAACTCAAAGTAAGGTTTCAAAACAGCATTACCTCTCCCACCCACATTTACAGGGTGATGGAATAATTGTTTTAAAGGGCCATCTTGAGAAATCACCTCAACTGAATGACCTGTGTAAATGATCACATCTTTTCACTACATCAGAGATATGCAGTCTACAAATCACATGGCAGTGTGCTATGACTCAGTACCCAGCAACCCTGGAGAAAAGGACCCCAACAAAAAACACCAAAATGAAACAAATAATATATACAAATTTGCCAGCTTTGTTGCAAAACCTGAAACACACATAGTTTTACAGCAGTGTTTATTGAATGGTTCTGCCTGTTCTTCTGGTGAAAACCATTACACATAATCTTCAAACTTTGGAGAAACAGGTCCTATAAGCTTACTGACAGGGAGGACTGGACTGTGAGTTCAGGAGATGAAATCAGCAGCAGCTCTTCACTGAGCCTGGCCTTTTTGGAAAAGCAGTGAATTTACGGTTGTAAAATGATGTGTAACTTTAAAAAAAAGTAATTTAGAGATCTCAGTTTTGGCATGAGGCTTATTGGGGCTATGTTGATCCATATTCTGAATTTATTAATGGCAGTAATTTTTACCATAGTCCTTCTTTAAGTACAGCAGTTACTCAATTAACGAATACATAAGCAGGGCTAAGCAAAATGTACACGTAAAAAAGAGAAAACACGGCAGTAGAACAATATAAACAAGTATGGCAGACGTAACAGGCAGGACAAGGAGAATATAACCCAAGCAAACAATTGTACAATTGCTGGTAAGGGAAGTTCGGGGCAAGGTGACCTTGTTAGGGAGTTATTTGTTTATTTGAATGTTGATAACTGGGTAGGCCCAATGAGACAGACATGTCCCTTTTCAGGGGCGACCCGAGGAATAAAGACACATCCTTGAGTTGGTACACTGTATTTTAGGATACAGGAGATAAAACATAAGGAGAAACGAGTACAATCTGAGGTAAGAGACAGTATGTATACAGTAAATAACACAAAAGTTTACTTTGAGCAAAAAGGCAGTTCCCTCTGTTGCTGGATGATGATTCCAGCACTGGTCCGGAGGGGTCCTGCTTCGATAATCCTTAGATTTGGCTTGCATCGATAGTCTATTGGTGGGGTTTGAGACCATTGTACTGAAACAGGAGAGCTAATCCAGTAGAAACTACTGCACAATACAACTACATAGTACAATATATTACATATTTACAAAGTATAAGAGTGGAAAGAGAGAGATTTATAAAATATAACAGTGGAAGGAGAGAGAACGGGAGAGGGAAGGGGTTTGGGAAGACTGGAAAGCTAGAGGGGGCATGGGAGAGTTGGAGGGAGGTCAAGGGTAAGAGAAGGGGTTTGGGGTGAGAATGGACAGCCAAAGAGGGCAGGTGAGGAGGAGGTACACTGAGAAAACTGGAGGGGGTTAAGTGCAAATACCACTACATATCTTAAACAGCAGAAGAGACATACATGAGAGTAAACTACGTGGTAGAGTATTCCATGACCACCTGCCAATAGCAAGGTGGACTTTGGGAAGGTTCAACAATGGGAGGTGGGAGTGGCGGAGGGTTCTGGGGAAGGTCTTCAGAGTGAGCAAGCTGGAAAGGCCAGACCTTCCTTTCTGCTGGAAGATTCAGGTTGCCTCCCTCATGCTCACGCATTTTGTAGGCCCTGGCTCTAAAACCTTTGGTTAATCCGAAGATTCGTCTCGTTCGCGTTATCGACCATGAGTTTAACTCTTCAATTATGGAAGACAAGTCTTCCCCCGAATTTTGTTGGTGCTGTTGCGGCCAGAAAATGTCGCACACTGATCCCCACACTGCGTGCGTGTATTGCCTCGGTGTCGACCATGACACCTCGAAATGCGATATGTGTCTCGCCTTTCATCCTAACATCTCCTCGATGACCATCTTGCACGCTTGAAGCTGAGGAGGCCGGAGAAGTGGAACCCTCCAGTGAAATCCAAGGAGGCTGAGGGTGGTTTCCACGGCTGTGGGATCCGCCGAGCAATTGAAAGACATGCAAGTGTTCGAGGAGGAAGTGGTTTCAGCTGCAGAGACTACTGGAGCTTCTTTGTTCCGCTCAACCTGGGCTCCAACTTCTCAGGTTCCTTCTGAGAGTTGTTCCAGTCTCTCCCGACTAAGGGAGAGGCTGTGGGCATGCACTCCTCCTCGATCCCATAAGCAGGAGAAGGATCCGTATCGCTCTTCATCTTGACAGAGACATTCTTGGGAGCCGGAGATCTTGGTCCCAGGAACATGTGGTCTCGACTTTAGTCGAGATTGCTTCTTGGCCGCTGGCTTTTTGGCTTTGCCTTCCGTTAGTCATCGAACTGTCAGTTGATGATGTAGAGATCGCCATCGACCGATCGATCCTTTATCACGACTCCGGCCAACGAGTCCCTTGATCAGACTCTAATTTGGTCTTCCCAGATGACAAGACCAGCCTGCTGGGACTCCCATCGAGGAAGTGGTCCCCACCCTGGGAAATCACCGTCCCACCGTGTCTCCTGATTGACCGAGTTGGCTTCTCTGATCTCGATCGAGGTCTCGGACCCACCGCACTGAAAGGCCGAGAAGAGCCATAAACGCTTCTAAAAGCAGCAACGCCATTGATCGGTCTCTTTCTCCTCGGATGAGGAGAGGCTCCAGTGGAAGCTCCATCGGCGCATGAGGACCTCATGTGGCAACAGCTGATTCTGATTGGGCACAAGCCAACTTCGGCTTCCACACTGGCCATTACCTGACTTTCGCCTCCTAGGCCGAAGCCAACTCCTTCGGAGTCGATTAAGTTGGTTCCCCAGCCCACGGAGCCAGTAAAACCTTCAGTTCAGCCCAAAATGGTCTCTCCACCGATCGTGGTAGAACCACCGCCCAAGCAGCCTGTGGGAGGGGCTTCTTCTAAGGAAGATAGGCCGGACACCGGGCTTCCCCGGCGTTTGTCGGTCATGGTCTCCCATTATATCCAGATTCCTCAGATTCGAACGTCACCAGCCTGCATTCTCATCCTGGAGATGATGAATCAGCGATTGGCATAGAGACGGAGGAAGGTCCCTCATGTTTTCAGGGCATTCTTCACCTCATCTCTGAGTCCACAGGGATGCCCCTGGAGCCAATCCAGAAAAAGTCGGAGTACCCTTTTACGGACATCCTTAAGAGAGGGGATACCCTGACGGAGGCCTTTCCTGTGGCCGAGGCTGTTGTTGACCGCCTTAGAACTCTGGCAGCGCCCTGCCTCTTGTCCAGCTCCGGCTGCCCGCATGGCCCACAAGTATGCGGTGCCAATGGGGTCCCTTGCGGGGTTCACAGAGCACCCTTCGGCCGAGAGCCTGGTGACCGCCTCTGTGTTCAGGCGTACTGGCAGTTCTGCTGACACTGATCGACCTCCTGATAAAGAGTCCAAGCTTTTGGACCATTCAGCCAGGAAGGTCTGTGCAGCTTCCTCCATGGGCCTTCGTCAGGCAAGTCCGGCCGTCATCATGGCATACTTCTCTCATGCCCTTCTAGGGTCTCTGGATGAAGTCCTCCCACATCTCCCTGCGGATATGCAGACCACAGTCAGGCAGGTCCGGGATCAGGGCTGAGCTGTTGCCAAACAGCAGCTTCAGACGGCCCTGGACATTGGGGATTATTGTGCCCATCCGATGGCTGCCGCAGTTGCCTCTCGTCGCAGGGCTTGGCTGAGGCTCTCCTCCTTCCCGGCAGATACCCAGCACAACCTAGCTGACATGCCCTTCCTAGGGACTGACCTGTTAGGCCCAGGAGTGGCTGGTCACCTTCAATGCATTGAGCAGTCAAGTGCCACCCTGGACGCTACTTCTGCCAAGGGTTTTTTGGGCAAGAACC
This sequence comes from Neoceratodus forsteri, assembly GCA_016271365.2. Lineage (NCBI taxonomy): Eukaryota > Metazoa > Chordata > Ceratodontiformes > Ceratodontidae > Neoceratodus > Neoceratodus forsteri. Next base: position 303,715,849 of record CM057459.1, on the reverse strand, counting down.
AGCAGAAGAAAAAGAAGAAGCCTTTTCGGCATTCTTCCCTTGTGGCTCAGCAGTCCTCCTTTCAAGGTGGACAGCAGCACCAGCAACAGCAGCAGGCTCAAGCTTGGCACCCTCAGCCCAAGCCCAGGCCCTCCCAGACCCGTAAAGGAGGCCGAGATTCAGGTCCTGGAGCTTCCTCCTCCTCCTCCTCCAAGCCTGCTCAGTGACGGGGCCGGGGCTGTGAACCCCTCTCGCATCACCTCAGCTCTGGGTCCTCCCATGGGGGAGCTGGCTCCACCACTTCCTTTCCGCCTAGTCCGTTGTCACTTCGGGCAGGTGGGTTCTTGAAGTGGTCGGTCAACGACTGCCTCTGGAATTCGAGCAGTACCCTCCAAGCTGAGCCCGTACCCTTCGGGAGGAAAGAGTATCCGCTCAGACTCAGTCGTCTCTCCGAGACAACATTGCTTAGCTCCTCCTCAACGAGGCAGTAGCTGCAGTGGCAGATCCTCCAGCAGACCCAGACTTTGTTTCCAGGTACTTTCTGGTGCCCAAGCAGATGGGGGTGGTGGCGCCTCATTCTAGAGCTGCGACCTGAATCAGTATATCAGGTCACACCTTCGAGTGATCACTCTGTCCCAGATCATACCATCCTTGGAGCGAAACATGTGGTTCTGTTCACTGAATCTGTGGACGCAGCTCTTTCACATCCCAACTGTTAATCCCATTAGATGGTTCCTCCGCCTATTGTGGCCTATGGACACTTTACGAGTTGCAAGCCATGCTGTTCGGCCTGTCATCGGCCCTTGGGTCTTCAAATGGCAGTGCAGTGGCGACCCATTTCAGGTGTCGGGGGTGGGATTTATCCTTACCTCAGTGATTTGCTCCTAGCAGGTTCCACCCAGCAGGAATTGGAGAGGTCCAGGGACCTGGCCTTCCACACCTGCCACCAACTCTGTCTCCTGATCAACGAGGCCAAGTCAGAACTCGTGCCTTCTCAGGTGATGGGCTTCATCGGGCAGAGCTCGACTCTTGTCAAGCCAGAGCTCAGCTTCCAGCAGACAGAGCAAAGGTTTTTTCCTCCTTTGCCCAGTCACTTCTGGTTGGGCAATTGCTCCTTGCCCGGGACCTTATGTGCCTTCTGGGTTACATGGCAGCATGCACCTCAGTGGTCCATTGGGCCCGGTTGCACATTCGCCCCCTCCAATGGGAGCTGGCCTCCCCCCCCCGTGGACTCAGCGCCATGGTCATTTTGACCAGCTGATCACTGTAACCTAGAAGATGTGGAACACTCTCCAATGGTGGACACCCCAGACCAGTTGCAGCAAGGGATCCCATTTGTCTGCCCGAGCTGATGGTCGTCCTCACGACCGATGCCTCTCCCATGAGCTGGGAGCCCACTCTGGGGGCAAAAGTGCCATGGGCTTTGGACCCCTAAGAGTGCTGATGCACATCAACCTGTTGGAGCTCAGAGCAGTCAGACTGGCACTGTCAGCTCGCCTCCTCAGCTCCAGGGTCAAGTGGTTCAAGTCCAAGTGGACAATACCATGACCACGCACTCACCTCAACAATCAGGGCAGCATGCACTCCCGTCTGCTGTGCAGGAGGTGCTCAGCATCTGGACCCCGTGAGCCGACTGAGGCAGATCTCCTAGTCATCCATGTGGCAGGAGCCTCAAACCATCTGGCAGATGCTCTCAGCTGCTAGACCAGACATCCACTGAGTGGTCTCTCCATCCAGATGTAGCTTACAGCCTGTTCTCCCACTGGGGCAGACCAATGGTGGACCTGTTTGCCTCCAGGGAAAACACCAAGCTGAGGCTGTTTCATGCCCGCCCCCCTCAGCAGGGCTTGCTGCAGGGGGATGCCTTCTTGAGGCCATGGACCTCAGGCCTCCTCTGAGCCTTCCCTCCATTTCCCTTGATCCACAAGGTGCTCCTCAAGGTGAGGAGGGACAAGGCAAAGGTGATCCTGGTAGCCCCAGACTGGCTGCGCCAGTTCTGGTATCCAGATCTCAGCCTCAGCTGCAGGCCCCGGAGAGGCTTCCAGCACACCTGGACCTGATATCACTCCATCAGGGGAAGGTATTCCATCTGGACCTTCAATCCCTGCACCTTACAGCCTGGCACCTGAGCGGCTAGAGTTCCAGGCTTTAGGTCTTTCCGAAAATGTCTACACCATCGTGAAGGCATCCAGAAAGGAATCAACCATGAAATGTTATGCCTCGAATGGACACGATTTTCCATTTGGTGTCAGGGCAAGGGCCTGGACCCTTTATCCTGTCCAGTGGCTAACATTCTCGACTTCCTTTGGTCTCTCTCCAAAGGGGGTCTGCGGTCATCGACCCTTTGGGTGCACCTGGTAGCCATCTCTGCTTACCGGGCGCAGGCTGGTCAGCCGACGGTGCAGGAGACAGTGATCGGGTGCTTTTTCAAAGGCCTGGATCACATATCCCCCTTTGGTGCGTGAACCTCCACCTCAGTGGGATCTTCTGTTGGTACTGGCAAAGCTCATGGGCAAACCATTCGAACCAATGCAAAGGTGTGCGTTGTCACACTTGTGGAAGATGGCCTTCCTGGTGACTAACATGTCTGCCAGAAGGACAGGGGAGTGCCAGGCACTTTCAGTGGACTCCCCTTATTTGGTCTTCCACAGGGACAAGGTTGTCCTACGGCCCCACCCGAAATTCCTTCCGAAGGTGTTGTCAGCGTTTCACCTTAACCAGGTGTTAACTCTGCTGGTTTACTACCCTAACTACACCTCAGAGGCTGAGTACAAGCTCCATACTTTGGACCTGATGTGCTCTCTCCTGTTACAAGGAGAGGATGGCAGAAATTCCGGGAGAGGTTCGTCAGCTGTTTGTCACCTACGCTGAAGCCGCTCTGACAGACCTGCAGCAAAGCGGACTATTGCTAGATGGATCACATCATGCATAGGTCTGTGCTACGAGTTGGCGGGCAAGGAGCCTCCCAGAGGAAAACAGCTCATTCTACCCATCATACTGCTGCATCAGTGGCTGCTTCCAGGGACATCCCTATCCAGGAAATCTGTTGGGCTGCTACCTGGAAGTCAGCAAACACCTTCGTCACCCACTACCACATCGACCTTGAGTCACACCGGGATGCTGGTTTTGGGGCCTCAGTTCTCCAATCTCTGTTCCCTAAGTAGGGGTGTCTGCATGTTGCCTCCCTCCTCCCGGAGAACTGCTACGAGTCTGCCAATGAGTGTCGATGAACAACATATCCATGCTCCTAGAAAAACAGGTTCTAGGGACATGGATATGTTGTTCATCCACACTGTCTGGCAGGTTCCTTGCCGCTTTAAATCTTGCCGGAAGGTCTTCAAGCTGGCTCCTCCCACCCACCCGGGTGATAAAACTCTCGACCGCCCCATGACGCCAGATCTTCCTTACCGCTTGGAAGCTCAGGTTCCCTCCTTAGCGCTCTGTGTTTTAGACTGGATCCTAACTCTTCGGTTCGTCCAAAACTAGTTTTGAAGTTTTCTAAACTTCGGTCTTCATCATCCCTCACGGCTGCGATGGACAAATCGATTCCCGGCTTCGGAGGTGCCCTTCGGGCAGAAAATGTCCAGGACGGATCCGCACTCCATGTGCGTCTACTGCCTAGGCCTAGACCATGACCCACAGGCCTGCAAGTTGTGCCGTTCTTTTTCGGCCACCGTCCTGGAGGACCGCGCTGCCTGGTTGAAGCTCAGGCACCCCGAAGCGCTACCACTGGTAAAATCCAAAGAGGCTCGCTAGGCGGTCCACAGCGGCTGGCTCGGCTGAGCAGCCCGAGCAGATGATCGCCTTGAGGAGGAGGCGGCCCAGGCTGCATCTTCTCCTCCTCTCGCCGTGGCATTTATCCCGCTCTGTCTGAGTTCCTTGTACACGGCTCGTTCAAGGAGCTTTGTCAGTCCTTCCACGAAGGCAGAGGAGTCTGGACATTCTTCTCGCCAAGAAGAAGAGTCGAAGGTAAGTCCCATTGTCGGCGTCGTGGGGGGAGAGGTCTCCTTCCACGGACAGCCGACTGTCAACTTCGGTCGAGGTTGCGGCTCAGGTCGCTGGCTTCATCGTGTCCCGTCAGGCCAGCGCGGCGAGACTCCCGTTGATGCAGTTGAGATTTTCTCGACCCGTCGGACGGGCTGTCGACTGGTGAAGCCGACAACCCTCCTTCACGGTTTCCCGGTGGAGACGAGATCTGCCTGCCCCTTGGGGCCGCAGTCCCCGGATAAAGTTCGACCCAAGGGAAGGCGGTGTCCCCGCCCCTTCCCAGACCCGCCCTCGGTCCCCGAGGGTCTCGGTCTCGGACTTCATCTCGGTCAAGCCGTTCCCGCGGACATTGGCGGTCTCGGTAGCGAAGTAAGCGGCGACACCGTTCCTCCTCATCCTCTTCCTCTGATGAGGAGAGGCTTCGACGTAAATTACGTCGCTGTTACGAGGAGCTTATGTGGCAGCAGTTACTGTTGTCCGGGACTAAACTGACTCCGGTTCAGCCACCGGCCATCAAGTGGCTGTCGCCTGAACGACCGAAGCAACCGCTCGCCCCAATCGAGTTGCCCGTTCCAGGGCCGGTTGCTCGGCCAAAACCAGCTGCTCCACCGATTGTGGTGGAACCTCTGCCTCCACAACCGAAGTCTGGGGCACTGACCAAGGATTCTCGGTCGGGTCACGGCCTGCCCCACAGGTTGTTGGTTACCCTCACTCCTGACCGTCCTTGGCAGGTGGAGGGTGGCTCAGGGCCGAGGCAGCTCTTCGCAGACTCTTCGGAATCTGATGGCGATTCCTCCCTGTTCTACAGGCAGGTCGACCTGGAGTCCTCCGGGGGCCAGTTATTGGACGATAGCCCATCGTCCTTCTTGGGTCTGCTTTGACTCATCTCGGAGTCCACCGGGATGCAGCTCGAGCCCGTATCCAACGGGCCAGGTATCCCCTGATGGAGATACTGGACTGAGGGGATTCCCCCATGGAGGCCTTTCCGGTGGCTGAGGCCATTGTCGGCCCAGCCTTGGAGCTTTGGCAGCGGCCTGCTTCCTGTCCTGCGCCCTTGGCCAGGATGGCCAGGAAGTATGCGGTCCCTACCGGCTTTTTGCCTGGTTTCTCGGAGCACCCTTCTGCCGAGGGGTTAGTCACCGACAGCGTCTTCTTGCTTTCCGGAAATGCTCGGGACGTGGATAAGCCCCCGACAGAGTCCAAAAAGCTGGACTTTGCCGAGTGCAAGGTGCACGCTGCATCCTCCCTCGGCCTCCGACAGGCCAGCTCTGCCATGCTGATGGCACACTTCTCCCACGCCCTCATGGGCTCCCTGGATGAGGTCGTCCCTCATCTCCCGGCCGACCTGCAGACCACGGTCCATCAGGTCCGGGACCAGGGTAGGGCGGTGGCGAAGCAGCAGCTTCAGACTGCTCTGGACAAAGGTGATTCCTGTGCCAGGTCAGTAGCGGCCGCGGTGACTATGTGTCGCAGGGCGTGGCTGAGGATATCCACCTTCACGGTGGATACCCAGCACAAGTTGGCGGACGTCCCCTTCTTGGGGACTGACCTCTTCGGCCCTGGAATGGAGGGACACCTCCAGCGGATTGAAAAGTCCAATGCCACTCTGGACTCTGCCACCTCCGCCCAGAGGGACAAAGGCCACCATCAACAACAGCATAAGTCCTTTCGTCCTTCAGCCCCTGCAGCATGACCGGCCCAACAGCACCAGCAACAGGGCCAGCAGGCTCGCGCTTGGCATCCCAAACCCAAGTCCGTGGCTTCCTCCAACAGGAAGCAAGGAGGTAAAGGCGCAGGAGGTCCCTCGGCCGGTCCCTCTTCCAAGTCTGCCCAGTGACAGGTTGAGGGGTGCCGCTCCCAAGCTCGTCACTCCCCTGGTTCCCCCGTGGGGACGGCTCCGCCACTTCCTTTCCGCCTGTTCCGCTATCCAACGGACCACTGGGTGTTGGAGGTGGTAGGAAAGGGCCTGCCTCTGGAGTTAGAGCAGGCCCCACCCTTTGACGTCGCCCCTCCCGGGACCATGGGGTCCGACCTTGCTTGTCGGCTTGCTGAGCGATATTGCCCTGCTCCTCGAAAAGAGGTGATCAGGAAGGCGGATCCTCCTCGACCTGCGCGACCTGAACAGGTTCCTAAGGTCTCGGACCTTCAGGATGGTCACTCTGGCTCAGATAATCCCATCCTTGGAAAGGCGTGTGGTTCAGTTCCATGGACCTCCAGGACGCGTTCTTTCACGTCCCTATCCATCCGTCTCATCAGAGAGTCCTCCACTTCAGGCGGAGGATCCTTTATGAGTTCAGGCCATGCCCTTCGGCCTCTCTCTAGCTCCCAGGGTCTTCACCAAATGCATGGCAGTGGTGACAGCATTCCTGTGGCGCCGAAGGGTCTGGGTGTACCCCTACCTAGACGACTGGCTGATTGCAGCCCGCTCCAGAGTGGAGGTGGAGCGGTCCAGAGATCTGGCCCTCCAGGTTTGCTCCCAGATTGGCCTCCTCATCAACGAGGCCAAGTCGGAACTCGTGCCGAAGCAGGTGATACTCTTCATCGGGGCAGAGCTTGACTCTCTTCGAGCCAGAGCTCGGCTCCCGGCAGACAGGGCTGAGGTTCTTTCCTCCTTTGCCCAATCATTTCTGGTTGGGCAGTCGTGCCCTGTCCGGGACTTCCTGTGCCTCCTGGGCCTCATGGCGGCCTGCACCAGCATGGTCCCTTGGGCCAGTTGGTACATGCATTCCCTTCAGTGGGGACTGGCCAGCCAGTGGTCACAACACTGCAATCCGTTGGACCAGCCCGTGACAGTGACCCAGGAGATGTGGAACGCTCTCCAGTGGTGGACCGTTCCGGCACATCTGCAGGAGGGCATCCCATTCGTTCGCCCCAAGCCGGCCGGTCTCTCTGTTGACGATGCATCTCTGATGGGTTGGGGTGCCCATCTGGGGAGCACAGAGCGCATGGCCTCTGGTCCCCTCTGGAGTCCCGATGCCACATCAACCTGCTGGAGATTCGAGCGGTTCATCTAGCCCTCACCGCCTTCGCTCGGTTTCTACGGGGTCAAGTGGTTCAGGTCCAGATGGACAATACCACGACCATGTACTACCTAAACCGCCAGGGCGGGACGCACTCCATGCCTCTGTGCAGGGAAGCTGTCCGCATTTGGTCACTCGTGCACAGCCTGGAGGCGGATCTCCTAGCCATTCACGTGGCAGGAGCCTCCAACACCCTGGCCGATGCCCTAAGCCAGATAGGGGCTGCATCTCATGAGTGGTCTCTCCTGCCGGAGGTAGTACAAGATCTGTTCTCCCACTGGGGCATGCCTCAGATGGACCTGTTTGCCTCCAGGAGAATCACGAAGCTGAGACTGTTCCCCACCACCCCTCAGAGGACTTGCTGGGGATGCCTTCTCGAGGGCGGGACAAGGCACAGGTTATTCTGGTAGCCTCAGATTGGCCCCGCCAGTTCTGGTATCCAGATCTCCTCAGTCTCAGCTCCAGGCTCCCGGACCTGATCTCAGTCAACCAGGGGAAGGTATTCCATCCGGACCTTCAATCCCTGCACCTGATGGCCTGGTTCCTGAGCGGCTACAGTTCCAGGCCTTGGGTCTTTCCGACGAGGTCCTCAGCGTCGTTGAGGTGTCCCGTAAGGAGTCGACCAGGAAATGCTATGCCTTCAAACGGAAGAGATTTTCCATTTGGTGTCAGGGGAAGGGCTGGGACCATTCCGCCTGTCCCTTGGCAAGCATTCTGGACTACCTGTGGTCCCTTTCTCAGCAAGGGCTGAGTCGGCGACCCTTAAGGTGCACCAGGCAGCTATCTCTGCTTACGGGCATGGGCCGGAAGCAGTCGTGTATGAGGAGAAGGTGGTCTGGCGCTTTTTCAAGGCCTTGATCACATTTCCCTCCGGTCGAGAACCTCCACCTCCGTGGGATCTACTGCTGGTATTGGCCAAGCTCATGGGCAAAGCCATTCGAACCGATGCACAGGTGTGTGATTTCCCACCTGTCGTGGAAGACCGCCTTCTTGGTGGCTATCACGTCCAGCCAGAAGAATGAGGTGCTCCAGGCGCTTTCCATCGAGTCTCCTTACCTGGTCTTCCATGGGACAAGGTTGTCCTCGCCCCATCCAAGTTCCTTCCAAAGGTGGTGTCTGAGTTTCACCTTAACCAGGTGTTGTCTCTGCCAGTGTCCTACCCAGTCACACCTCCGGAGGCGAATATGAAGCCCTTACTTTGGACCCTAGAAGAGCGCTGGCTTATTATAAGCAGCGGACGGCTGAATTTCGGGGAGAGGTTCGCCAGCTGTTTGCCACCTACACTGAAGCCGCACCTGGCAGACCTGCAGCCAGGTGGACGATAGACAGGTGGGTCACCTCCTGCATAGATCTCTGCTATAGGTTGGTGGGCATGGAGCCTCCCAGAGGGATAAGAGCTCATTCTACCTGCCATACCACTGCATCGGTAGCTGCTTCCAGGGATGTTCCTATCCAGGATATCTGCAGGGCTGCTACCTGGAAGTCGCATATGCCTTTATTATCCACTACCACATCGACCTTGAGTCACGCGGGATGCTGGCTTTGGGGCCTCGGTTCTCAGTCTCTTTTCCCTAAGTAGGGGTGTGCACCTTGCCTCCCTCCTCCCAGAGAACTGCTGGGAGTCTGCCAGACAGTGTGGATGAACAACATATCCATGTCCCTAGAAATACAGGTTACTCACCTGTAACAGGAGTTCTAGGAATGGTATATTGTTCATCCCTACGACCCACCCTGACCTCCCGGCTTGGCGCACAACCTGGCTCCAGCAGGCTAGATCTGGCGTCATGGGGCGGGCCAAAGTTTACCACCGGGTGGGTGGGAGGAGCCAACTGAAGACCTTCGGCAAGATTTAAGCGACAAGGAACCTGCCAGACAGTGTGGATGAACAACATATACCATTCCTAGAACTCCTGTTACAGGTGAGTAACCTGTATTTACTCACCTGTAACAGTAGTTCTAGGGTGACATATGTTCATTCATCTATGATCCAACCTCCCGACTGCGGACGCATAACACCTGGCTTCCAGCAGGCTAAGATCTGGCATCATGGGGCGGAGCCAAGGTATATACCACCCAGGTGGGTAGGAGGAGCCAGTTTGAAGACTTCCAGTTGATCTTAAAGTGGAAGGGGACATGCCAGTGAGTGTGGATGAACAACATATGCCACTCCTAGAACTACTCTTACAGGTGAGTAACTTGTTTTTTTTTTTTGAACTGGTAATGAAATCAGGGTTACAAAATAGTTCATAACTTTAAAATGAAGTAACATAGAAACCTAATATTTGCTATGAGCTTTATTGGGAGCATGCTTATTCTAATTCTGCAATGTAGCATTTTTGGCCAGAGTCACTCTTCAAATTCGCTGCCAAGTTACTTGCTTTTGTCTCATCCAAGCTCAGGCACATGACTGTAATTGTAGCTATCACTATGCTCTTCTCTCCACCTACAGTATCTACCTTACTCTCCTCTCTCTACTATTCTTGCCCCATCTCCTCTTCCCCCTCTCTCTCTCTCTTACCATAGCCCACACCTGTCCCTCTCCTTTCTTTCATCTCCCCACTCTTTCCTTCCTCCCCACACTCCTCCCTCTTTCTGTCTCACACCTTCCTCCATTTCTTCCCCATCCTCGCCTGTTGTGCAGATGGGCTACTGAACTCCATCCATCCTAGACTCCTCTGTTCCCCTCCCTCACCTTGAAATTCTCCACCGTACACTTCTCTCATTTCCCTCTAACCTTTCCCTCCACCTCCTCCTCCTCTTGTTTGAGGAGGCGGAAAGCTCATTCCTTTTTTCTTCTTCTCCTCCTTATACTCCTCCTTCTTGCTAGGGACACTGAACCCAACCTGGGCCCTCTGTCTTCATCCTCTCCTTTGACCTTCCCCAAGGGCCTCAGCATTTTCCACCTAAATGCTAGAGACCTGCTCCCTAAACTTGATCGCCTGAAAGTTTGGATCTCTCAGCACTCCCCAGCACCAGTTTGGATCTCGGCACTCCCCAAGTCTCCTGTGTATATCTGAATACTGGCTGTCCATCAAGGTACCTGACTTCAACTTGGCCCTCTCAGGCTACTGCTTCTTTCATCAGGACTGTGGTAAGTGTGGTAGTGGTGTTGCCTTACTCGTACAGCAGAACCTTTCCTGCTCTATCACATTTAAAGAATCAGTCCTTTCATCTCATGAACTCCTTCTTGCCAAGCTATCCCTCCCCTCCACTCTCTGTATCTTTGTTGGTGTTGTTTATGCTTCTCCTAAATCTCACCTTCCTTTCTGGTAGAAGCAAGGCGTTTGACACAGTCCCACACAAAAGATTAATAGTCAAATTAACCAGCCTGGGAGTGGGTCCCAGGGTGGTAGCCTGGGTAAAAATTGCTGGACAACAGGACACAGAAGGTAATTGTAAATGGAGTCCACTCTGAAGAAAGAGGGGTTACTAGTTGGGTACTGCAGGGTTCAGTATTGGGTCCAATCCTTTTTAATGTCTTCATAAGTGACATTGCAGAGGGACTGGAAGGAAAAGTATGCCTCTTTGCAGATAACACAAAGATCTGCAACAGGGTTGATACATAAGGAGGCGTGGAAAGGATGAGAAGGGACTTGGCAAGGTTGGAGGAATGGTCAGAAGTATGGCAGCTAGGATTCAATGCAAAGAAGTGCAAAATAATGCACCTGGGAAACAAGAACCCAGGGGAAGAATACACAATGGGGGGTAGTAACAACAAAAAGGAAAGGGACCTGGGGGTAATCCTATCAGATGACCTTAAGGTTAGCAAGCAATGTGAGAAGGCAGTAGGGAGGGCTGGGGGTATACTGGGATGCATAGGGAGTGGCATCAGCAGCAGAAAACAGGAAGTTATACCTCTGTACAGACAGTTGGTAAGACCCCATCTGGAGTACTGCATCCAGTTCTGGAGACCCCATCTCCGCAAGGACATAGACAGGATAGAGGCAGTCCAGAGGAGGGCAATTAAAATGGTGCAGGGTCTGCAAGAGAAGCCGTATGAGGAGAGACTAAAGGAGCTTAACATGTATACCCTTGAGGAAAGAAGGGGGACATGATAGAAACTTTTAAGTACCTCAGTGGAATCAACAAAGTCCAAGAGGGTAGCATCTTTCAGAAAAAATGTGCAAGAACAAGGGGACACTATTTAAAGATGGGGGGGCGGTTCAGGGGCAATGTGAGGAAATATTATTTCACAGAGAGGGTAGTGGATGCATGGAACAGCCTTCCTGAGGAAGTTGTGGGGTCTAAAACTGTGGGAGAATTCAAGAATGCGTGGGACAGACATAAGGCAATTCTTGTGGGGGGTAGGAAGATATAGGTTGTTGGTTAACTAGGATCTGCGGTCTATCCTGTAGGTAGGGAAATGGGCAGACTAGGTCGGCCAAGCAGTCCTTATCTGCCATCAAAGTCTATGTTTCTATGTTTCTAAGCCCTCTCTTCTCTTCTTTCCCACGCTGCTTCCTTTGAGTTCATCCTGCTACGATTTCAACATGAATTGACTTCCCCCTGCCTCCAGGCGTACCCTTCACAAGATTGAGGCTCTAAGCTTCTCGGAACTGGTACATGAGCCCACCTGGCACACTCATCACTCCCAAACTCCCTCCCTCCTGGACAGGGTGCTTTCTTCCTATGCTGACTATATCATTGCAGCTGGCATTCTCCTGGATGCCTTCAGTGACCACTGCCTGACCTATTATTTCAGTAATGTGAAGTCCATTCACTACCCTCCTAAATATATTTGGTGCTAATTGTCACAAACGCACTCTGGGGGTGAGGCCCTCTGCTTCCACAGTGTCCAACCTGGCGCAATATGTGAACAGGAAACAAACAGGAAACCCTCCTGTCTGTTTTCGGTCCGAGCAACTACCAGTCTCGAGTCCTGGGGTCAGATGTGAACCCTTTTTCGGTAGCATACTCAGGTAACAGGTCCAAATATCACACTCTCTTTGGGGAAAGCAGTGCAATACTTAACCCAGAGGGGGCACAACCTAGTTCACAAGCCCCCTTTTGACTCAGTTGAGACCTAGGTATTTCCTTATCTTGCTGCATGTGGTGACATACTATAAGCACTTTAAAAGTTATGTCAGGGTTATCAACACTGTCCCAGCATTCACACTCAAAATGAGAAAATGACCCAGGCAGGGTTTTAAGTAAAATGAAGTTTACTAAAATTAAAAATAGTAAATAAAATACAAAACACAGAACATATAACATTAATGATGCATTCAAAAAAAAAATGGAAATTACAAAACAAAACACCTTTTTACTGAGTAACTGATCCTACCCCAGTTTCAGTTGGTAAATAGTGGTGCTGAAATCGCCTAATTTTGGTAGAGAAGTGCTTCTTAAGAGTCCAGAACACAAGTGTCTTAAGTCTTGCAAAGTCGGAACAAGAGTGTGTTCTTTCAGGAGTCCAGTGTGAAAAGAGTACAGTGTTCCCTCAGCGACTTGAAAATATCAGGGGAGAAGAGTTTCCCACCCAGCTTGTGAGGTCACAGCTCTGTGGTGATGCTGGCTGTGAGGTCAGTCTCATTCCTGCATGCTGAATTAGTTACATGCCACTGCACACTTCTAAACATACCGATTAAAAAAAAAAATATATATATATATCTATATATACATATATATATATACACTTTTTAATTAGTGAGCAGCATGCTCTATTAGAGGTCAGAATTACCCCTTTGATCTTCAGAAAACATCCTGAAAAGCATCTCTCTTAGCTGTGAGAATTTCACAGATAACTGTCAGAGTTGGATTACCTCCTGATGTCATAAAAATACAGTCTTTTATGGCTAGTTTCCTAGGTTCAAAGCAGTGGCTGGTTTACAACCTGTTACAGCAGCTAACACAGGCTTTGACAGGTAGGTGTCAAAAGGAAGCTTTTAATTAGTTTATCCACTGGGTTAGGGAGGGCAAACTCTTCTTTTCTCTGTTCAAATCCCATGTTCCATGATGCTTTTGCTGCTTGGCCTGTTTCCTAAGCAGACGTCTAAAACATATATTTATATCAAAACCATATGTACATAACTAGTAGATGGTTATCACATCACACCAGTCATTCAGGTCTCTTGATAGAAGTCCTTCTAAATGAATTGGCTACCTCTGACTGGTCTTCTGTCTGTTTTGTCTTGAGCATTAATACTGCCCTGTCCCTCTTCAACAGCATATTTATTACACATGGAACACTTATGCCCCCTCAGGAAGTCTAGGGTTGCTCGTTCTCACCATCCTTGGATTACCGTTGGAGTTATCAATTGTGCACATCACAAGATGCAGCTTAGGCCTGCTGTAAATCCTCGATGCCATGTTGGACCTTTAATCCTACAGGTCACTGAGGAATTCCTGCACTGAAGGCCATCCGTGCAAAAGCTTACTACTTTTCAAATCTAGCCTCCACTCTAACCTTAAGTCCCCCTTAAAATTCTGACAGGCCATACACTCTCTTTGATCCCCTGGTTCAGTCTACTACCCCTGCCCGCCTGGTGGATGGCTCACTGGTCTCTGACCCTCCCTCAGTGACTGCTCACTTCAGTAATTTTTTCACCACTTGTGGTTTACCCTCTCCTGGTCACCCCCACCCCAATACCTCCCCCATTTCAACTTTATGAAGGTTTTCAGTTTCCTCCAGTTTCTTGCCAGGAAATCTTTCTTGCCCTCACCTTACTCAACCCCTCAAAATCCTGCCTTGCGGATTGGACCCAAACTTCTACAGATCTCTGCTCCGGCAGTAGCCTCTCCTTCATCACATTCTGAACCTCTCCTTCTCCCTCTGTACTGTCCCTCAGGCTTGGAAATTGTCAAAGCTTCTGCCTCCGCATAAAGGGGGTGACCCTTCCTCCCTGGGAAACTACCTGCCAGTCTCTCTCCTTCCCTCTTTTGCAAAGCTGCAAGATACTGTCTGTTCCCATCTTGCCAATTACCTGCACTCCTCTGACTTCCTCTGCCCCTTCTAATCTTGCTTTAGGAAGCACCACTCCACTGTTTCATCCCTGCTGTGTGTATCTGATTCTGTCCTCGCTGTGATGAATCAGGGCCATAAAACCGCAGCTATATTCATTGACTTGGCCAAAGCCTTTGACTCGGTCTCCCACCCTCTCCTCCTCCTCCTCCACAAATTGAGCTCAGCTGATCTCTCAGCATCTGCTGTGGACTAGTTCCTCTCATCTCACAGGCCATCAACACTTGATTGGTGTGTCTGGCTCCCTGTCCCCTTCCCACCCCATCCTTGCTGGGTTCCTACAGGGCTCCATTCTGGGCCCTATCCTGTTCTCAGTCTTCCTAAGCGACTTCCCCTCTGACACGGTCATCTTCGGCTTCTGAACCCTTGGCTGCAGCTGTGGAGGGTCAGCTCCAGCATGACTTCCATAATAATGTATTGCTGTGGTTCCATGCCAACCAGTTCTGGGTCCAACACAAAGAAGACCATTTCAGTGACCTTTAGAAACAACCAGAAGCTGGACATGTTGTTATCCCCCCCTCCTTGTTCCTGTTTTCTCCATGCTGGATGCCACCCCTCTGGAAATTGTCCCTGCCTTCCTGTACCTCGGTGTGTGGCTTGATAGCAAGCTTGTCTTCTCTGCCACAGTGACGCTATTCATACCAAGCTTCATCCTAGACTTGGTGCCCTGCACTGTCACAAGGACTGCCTCTCCCTCCAGGTCTGCTGGGAGCTGATTACCAAAGTGATTCTCCTTATCTTTGATTATGGTCTTTGGCACCACCTCTTCTTCCTGCCTTGCCAGATTGGATTCCCTCTGCAATGCCTTGTGCCGCTGTGCTCCCAGCTGCCCCTCTGCACACTCATCATTGTTCTCTCTATTCCTCCCTCTCCATCCTCCTGCTTCCAAGTTGTCACCATTCCCATTGTGCTCCCTTTACAGCCAAATACTGGTTTGGGTCCCTTCTCTCCTACCTCTTCTCTGTAATCTCCCTTGCCCCATCATCTTTGTACCCTCTCCTACTCCTAGGACTCCCATACCTTCTCCATCCCCACCCTCACTCCTCTGCAGGTCAAGCAGCTTTCTCCCTACGCTTCCCTCCCTCTGGAACCAATTCCCTCCTCCTATACCTGTCCCCTCATATCCTGCTTTTAAAACTAAGTTCTGTTTCTTTCCTCCCTGTACCTGCCAACTCACTCCTTGATTCTTTCCCTCCTTCTGTCACCTCCTCCTGTTTAGTCCCACGCTATGCTGTTGCCTTTGACTTCCCCATGGTCAGTCTTCCCTTGCTGACTGCACTGTCACTTACCCCAACAGGCACTGAGCACTTTTCTTGATTCTCTAATGAGTGTCCATTTCTGCATAATATGTTTATTGCTGCTCTTTCATTGTAATATTCCACGTGCTTCTTCGTCTGTAAAGATGACTGTTGTTCAGGGACACTGGTTTACCGGGATTGAGAAAGGGCAAATTCTGTTTTGCACATTTAAAAAACAGTACTGTCACCGCTGTCTGCTAAGCCAAAATCACTGTTTACTGGTGTTTGGTTTTGTGTACTTTATTTAACAATTTTTAGTTCTGTTAACTTGCATTTTAGCAATTGTTACCTTCAGTATTGCACATCCATCCATCCTTGTACCAATTAAAAGGTATTTTAGGTACAAGATGTGAAGGCAGCAGGAGCACTGTGGTCCCCATCCCTAAGGTGTGATGGCAGCAGCACTACGGCCCCCATCCCTCAGGTTCGACAGCAGTAGCAACAGCAGTACAGCCCCTGTCCCTCCGGTGTGACGGAAGCAGCAGCACTGCAGCCCCATCCCTGCAGTGTGATGGAAGCAGTACTGTGTTCCCCATCCCTCCGCTGTGATGGAAGCAGCAGCACTGCAACCCCCATCCCTCCGCTGTGATGGAAGCAGCAGCACTGCAACCCCCATCCCTCCAGTGTGATGGAAGCAGTACTGTGTTCCCCATCCCTCAGGTGTGATGGCAGTTATCAGCACTATGGCCCCATCACTCAGGTGTGACAGCAGCAGTACTATGTTCCCCATTCCTCCATTCCCATCCTTCAGGTGTGATGGCAGTATCAGCACTATGGCCCCCATTCCTCAGGTGTGACAGCAGCAGTACTACGTTCCCCATCCCTCCATTCCCCATCCTTCAGGTGTGATGGCAGAAGCTGCATCACTGCAGCCCCACCCCTCAGGTATGATGGCAGGCAGTGCAACACTGAAGCCCCCACCCTTCAGGTGTGACAGCAGGGGGAGCAGCACTGAAGCCCCCACCACTCAGGTGTGATGGCAGGCAGCAAAACACAGTCCACCTTCAGGTGTGACAGGGGAGCAGCACTGAAGCCCCCACCACTCAGGTGTGATGGCAGGAGGTGCAGCACTGAAGCCCCTACCCCTAAGGTGTGACAGCTGCAGTGGAATCACAACAGTACTCGCCCAGTGCCATGTACCAAAGCTTGTCAGTCAGAGCTCAGACATTAATTAAGCCGAACCACCAGACGCCAAGGTGGGCTCCATCGTTTCAGTCCCTATATAACATTTAGCTGCCTGAATTGGTTTGTTTATAAACAAAGTGCATCCAATTAAAACAATCCACAAGTGATTAATGAGGTTGCTAATGGAGAGATACACAATCCCCCCAAGTAATAAACCAATCTGGAATTACATCCACAGTAAACTGGGTACTTTCTGACTTGGTCTTAATGAAAATGGACCTCTTAGTTTTCATGTCAGACTCAAACTCATGAAAGTTCTACCAGCAGAGGTGAAGCTACGACCACTGTACAGATCAGGGCTTCATCTCTTTAATCCCCTCAAAGTAAACATAAATAAATTAATCTTTATGCCTGATCACTAATACGAACTGGTACATCCTCTGGTGGGCCTGGCATTTTAATTATGCGCCATTGAACATGATGTGCTGTTGCTCATAATACTGCAAGCTGAGGATGCTGCCTTGCCTCTTCCTTAAAAGGCTGGGCAATAGTGTCCTAGGCACACCCATGGGATTTATAAAAGAGCATTGGAGATATGAACTTCAGTCTCCATGCATAAGGGCACTATTGAGGAGCAGCAGCGAGCATCAACAGTTCATGAGCAGGCGGTGGGATGTTCATGAGTGCCAAAATAAAAATTCTGGGCGCACTGCAGAATTTACCAGTTTAAGTAATCAGGTACAAAGATTATTTAATATAGTGCCTGCAGGGGGGGACCAGCGAGGTGAAGTTCCTATCTGTACTGTGGTTGGGGCTTCGCCTCTGCCAGTAGTTCTCCTTTAAGAACTCGTTGTCATCTCCATAGTTCCCCAACCCATCCAGGAAAACAGACTGCCCTGGCACCAAGGCAGACCCGCCACACCACCTAAGAGAACATAAACCACAGGAAGTTTGTTCGAATGGCACCTCCAGATACTGACGCACAGCCACACAGGACCCACCCTGAAAGCTAAGTACTTGGTTGGTTTTTCAGCATGTGTACCAGTCTGCCCCGCTCGTCCCTCCACTGACCATCAATGACCAACTACTGGAGCATGGCATGGACTCAGTGGACTGGCATACACGTGGGGAAAAAAGGTTCTGTGTCACTCTGCCCATCCACCCCTCCCTCCTCCATCACCAGAGGCCCAAACCATTTTTTTCAGCATGTGTATCAGTCCGCCCAGCCTGTCCCTCCACCGACCATTAACGACCAACCATTAGAGCACAGCACAGACCCTGTGGGCTGGCATACATATAGGAAAAAATGGTTCTGTGCCACTCTGCCCATCCACCCCTCCCTCCTCCATCAACAGAGGCTAGATAGAACCATTTTTTCTCAGTATGTGTACCAGTCCGCCCAGCCTGCCCCTCCACCATCCATCAACGACCAACCACTGGAGCATGGCATGGACCCAGCGGACTGGCATACATGTCAGAAAAAATTATTCAAACAACATGAAGTCTTGCTGTATTCTGACATATGCAGTGATGTCCAACCTTTGAACTGCCCCGGAGAGGAAAGAGTTAACTTTCCATGCACGGCATGGAATGCTGAACTCGAGCTCGGTTGAGACTCTGTCTGTTGTTGTTTGAACTCAAACCGCCAGATTCTTTACTCCGCCTCACTGAACAGTCGCTCCGGAGATTTCTCCTTTGCTCGGTTCAGTTTAGTCAGTTAAAGTGTCGTTTTTCCTTGGTTTTAACCAAATTTAATCCGTTTAACCTGTCGGTTCAGTCTCTGTCTGTGGTATCGTGAGTACTAGATAGGTTTATTATTGTTTATTCTGTGTGGAACTTGTAAACGTTGGATCGGTTCGGTTTGAACTGATCAGGTTTATTCAAAAAAGTTTGTTCTGCTTTTAAAGTGTGGTAACGGTCCTTATCGGTTCTAAAAAGCGATTTCATTACGTTTTTTCCATGACCCATGTACGGTCAGGAACTGATAAGGGTGTTTTGCCTGGCGGATTGCCGAAAAAAGGGTAAGTTTGGTTAGGACTGGCCATGTCTGAGAAACCCAAGAGAAAAACCGGGCTCACTGGGTTTCAACACTGTAGTGTGTGTGGGGAAGCCTTTGCTAAGGCTGACCCCCACACCACCTGTGTTTATTGTCTGGGGTTTGACCACTTCAATTCAGACTGCCAAATTTGCAAGAATGTTCCTGCAGCTACTCTGGAAAAGAGAGTTGGTAGGCTCAGGGAAAGGGAGGCCAAAAAGTCTGCTGACCCGGATGGCCAGCCCGGTTCAGTTCCAACCGAACCAGAAGGGAGTGCCCTCTGACCAGGGCAAAACTTCTTGGCAAGGAGAACCGACTCGGAGGAGTCGGTTCCGTTAAAAGAAAAGAAGGGATAAATCAGCTGGTGCAGCTCCACAAGTTCTTTCTCCAACTGCTGATGAAATAGCCAAGCGATAAGGATTGTTCAGTCCTTCTTCGGTTCAGGCCTTTAAGACCACACTCTATCGGTTAGGGGCTCGTTGGTCGGTTCCCAGTTCCAAATTATAATTTAGAGGATTTTATGAACTGGAGGAGGAGGAAGGAGAGTATGAGGATAGTGATGGTGATTATGAAAGTCTGGATGTGCCCATTGACCCGGACATCTCCCAAGACAGACCTTCAGAGGTTTCTCCTCCTAGGCTTCCTGAGTCCCCTTCCCATTTTATGTTTTACAAAAAAGTGGCTGAAACTCTTCAGCTTCCTATGGAAGAAGCTGTAGAGGATCAGGAGGAGCCTGATTATGTTGAGATGATGGGTATCCCAGAGTCCAGGAGGCTGTCTATTCCCTTTCGTAAGTCTTTTGGGAAACAGACAATAAAAATTTTAAAGTCTCCTAATTCTATACCTCCTGTGGACAAGACAATGGACAAGAGGTATACTCTCAGGCTCAGATACGGAGTTCCTTACCCAGCAATGCAGCCATGTTGGGGTAGTGCAGGCTGCTGCCTGTGGTAAGGCAAATATACCATTGGCTTCACACCCCCAGATAAGGACTCCAGGAGGATTGATGCCATGGCAAAGAAACAGTACATGGCAGCATCTCTGGAACTCAGGCAGGCTAATTATATGGCCTATGCAGCTAGATACCAGAAGTCTAGATGGGACACTGTAATGGCTCTAGCTAAACAGGTCCCTGGCCAGCTTGCCAAGGAGCTGGAGCAGGTGGCTGCAGATGGTATTGAGGCACCCAAGGTGCAATTTCATGCTGCAGTGGACTCCAATGATGTTTCATCTAGAGTCATGGCTACATCTGTGGCCCTTCGTAAGATGGCTTGGCTCAGATGTACTAGCCTGTCTCAGGATACCCAGACTAAGGCCATGGATTTTCCTGTTGTGGGTAATTCTCTGTTTGGGGAGCAAACAGAGAACTACATGAAGAAAATGGATGCATACAGGACCACCTATAGGAGTGCTCAGGCCAAGGAAAGGCAAGCCACTCCCCAGAGGCAGCATTCCAGGGGCAGGGGCAGGCCTTTTCATAGGCTCTTCTACCAAGCCCAGGCCTCCTCTTCCCCTTTGCCCAGAGGGGGTTCTTTAGAGGGAGAGGCAGACGGGGTACAAGCAGGCCTGCTACCACCCTGCCAAACAGACACCCTGATGGGTTTGCCAGGGCCGATTCTCCACCACCTGTAGGGGGTAGGCTGGCTTACTTTGTCCAGGACTGGATGTCTTTAACATCAGACAAATGGGTCCTGGAAGTAGTGAGCCAGGGACTGGTTCTCAGCTTCAAAAAATTTCCCAAGATGAGAACCAGATCCTTTCCACCTGCAGATCCTTCAGAGGCACTTGCCTTAGAGGCAGAGGTCTTCTTCTCTTGGCTCTGAGAGCCATAAAAAGTGTTCCACCCCTACACAAGGGAAAAGGATTGTACTCCAGGTACTTCCTAACTCCCAAAAAGACAGAAGAATGGCAGCCCATCCTGGATCTCAGATATTTAAACAAGCACCTTTTAAAGCCAAAGTTCAAAATAGTGACTCTGGGAATAATGCTACCCTCTCTAAGGCCAGGAGACTGGCTAGCTTCCCTGGACCTCAAAGATGCCTATTTTGACATTCTCATCAGAAGCTCCCACCGAAAGTACCTCAGGTTCAAGTTGCCCTCAGGCCACTATCAATTCAGAGCATTGCACTTTGGCCTAACTTCAGCTCCAAGGGTGTTCACAGAATGCCTGGCAGTAGTGGTTGCTTTCCTAAGGAGAAAAAAGATCTCCATCTTTCCATACCTGGAAGACTGGCTCATAGTAGGTCAGTCTCCAGACCAAGTCAAGTCACACCTACAGATAACTCAGCAACTACTCACTTTTCTAGGATTCCTTCTGAATCTTTCAAAGTCAGTTCTAGAGCCTGTGCAGCTCCTCACCTTCATAGGGGCAGAGCTGGATACATTAAAGGCAAGAACCTTCCTTTCCCTGGACAGGGCAAGGACCCTTGTTACACTGGCCTCTTCATTCACCCTCCAGGTGTCTCGACCAGCAAGGCATTTTCTGCAGCTCCTGGGCCACATGGCTGCCTCCACAGCAGTGGTTCAAGGAGCAAGATTTCAGATGAGGGACATTCAGTTCCACTTAAGAGCCTTCTGGTCTCAGAGACAGGATCCTCTGACCAAACTAATCCCAGTGACTCGAACCCTGATCCAGGCTTTGCAATGGTGGCAGGATCAGGACAACCTAAGACAAGGAGTTCCCTTTGTCACTCAATCTCATTCTCTAATCCTTACTACAGATGCCTCCCTCTTGGGATGGGGAGCCCACTTGGGGGACCTGACCACCCAAGGGTTGTGGTCACCTCAAGAATCTCTGCTTCACATCAGTCTCTTAGAACTCAGAGCAGTGTTTCTAGCACTTCAAGCTTTTTTCCAAGTCTGTTCAGAACAAAGTACTTCAGATCAGGACAGACAATACCACCACAATGTGGTACATCAACAAGCAAGGGGGCACTCGGTCTACGGGCTTGTGCACAGAGACAATAATGTTGTGGTCTCTGGCCTATTCCCTGAATACCTCTCTCATAGCAGTGCACCTCCCAGGGAAGGACAATGTCCTGGCAGATGCTCTCAGCAGGATATCTCAGGGCCATCACGAATGGTCCCTAGATTCCCTGATTTTGAAGGTGATCTTCTCCAGATGGGGCACCCCACAGATAGATCTTTTTGCAGCCCCAGACAATCACCAACTTCCCTTTTTTGCTGCAGGCCCCCAGTGTTGGGCTCAGTCCCCCTGGATGCCCTAGTTCTCAATTGGGAAGGGAAGTTCCTATATGCTTTTCCCCCCTTCCCTCTCCTGTTCAAGGTACTAGTCAAAATCAGGTCTCTACCCTGCAAAGTGATTCTGATTGCTCCAGACCGGGCCAGACAGCCCTGGTACCCGCTCTTGCTGTCCTTAATAGTCCACCTTCCCCTGTCTCTTCCCAGGAATTACAGCCTGTTAACGTGTTCTCAGGGGAGGGTCTGGTATCCGAATCTCAAATCTTTCAATCTCAAGGCCTGGCTCTTGAAGAGTTAGAATTTGCAGATTTGCATCTCTCTCAAGGTGTTCTGGATATTTTAAAGGCTTCTCGAAAGCCTTCCACCAGAAAGACTTACAACTCAAAATGGAAAAGGTTTACTATTTGGTGCTCTGGGAAGCATATTTCTCCAGAGTCTGCTGGGTTGCCTGCAGTCCTTGACTACATGGTTCATCTCAATAGCTTGGGACTCAGACCAGCTACACTTAGAGTGCATCTGGCAGCTGTCTCTGCTTTCTTGTCAGCAGGCAAGCACTCTTCCCTTTCAGCTCATCCTGTATTCTGTAAGTTCTTCAAGGGATTGCTGCATACCAATCCTCCCTTCAGGGACACTGCCCCTGCTTGGGACCTTAATGTTTGCATTGCTCAGCTTATGCAACCCCTTTGAGCCTTTGTCCTCAGCAGAGCTTAAGTACTTGACTTGGAAAACTGTGTTCTTGGTAGCCATTACTCTGCCAGACGATAAGTGGTTACAGGCCCTGTCAGTGGAGCCTGATTTTATCTCTTTCCATAGAGATAAGGTGGTCCTCAGGACCATTAGGAAGTTTTTGCCTAAGGTGGTTTCAGATTTCCACCTTAACCAGTCTATGTCTCTTCCTGTTTTCTTCACTGACCATTTCTCCTCTGGGAGAGGAGGCTGCACAGCTTGATGTGAAAGGGCCCTTAGCTACTACATAGAGCGCACTGGGTCACAGGTTTGACTCCTCCAACTGTTCCTCACTTATGGTGAGGTTGGTAAGGAAAACCTGCACTAAGAGATCTATTGCCAGGTGGATTGTCTCTTGCACAATTTTGCTATGAAAAACTAGGTAGGATCCACCCTCAGGCCTGAGGGCTCACTCTACAGAGGTACAGCTGCTTCCCCTGGCTGCTGCCAGGATATTCCTATCTCTAGAGATTTGTCAAGCAGCCACCTGGAAAAAAGTTCATACTTTTACCAAACATTACTCTGGATATCCAGGCTAGGAGTGATGCTCGGTTTGGCACAGCAGTGCTTCAGAGCCTATTCAGTAGGTTCTGTCCCTCCTCCATGGAGGTACTGCTTGGTAGTTCTGCATATGTCAGAATACAGAAAGACTTATATTGTTTGAAGAAAAATTACTCACCTTAGTAATGTTGTTTTTCTAATGGAGTCTCATGTATTCTGACCTCCCCGCCTCCCTCTCAGAACCTGGGTTTTGGGATGTGGGTGGCAGCAACAGTGTTGGCACTCTGGAGGTGCCCCTTTCTCACCCTCTTAATTTGGGTGTGTGTGTTGTGTTTTGTGTTGTTTTTGGGGTTTCCTGACTTGAGTCTTTGCCTTGGAACCAAAATCTTTTTATTATATTTAGTAGCCAGTTGGCTAGTGTAAGTTTACAGTTTCCACACAGGACACCCAGTGAGTATAGCTCGTAAAGATCTGGCGGTTTGAGTTCAAACAACAACAGACAGAGTCTCAACCGAGCTTGTGCTCAGCGTTCCATGCCTTGCATGGAAAGTTAACTCTTTCCTCTCCGGGGCAGTTCAAAGGTTGGACATCACTGCATATGTCAGAATACAGCAAGACTCCATTAGAAGAAACAACATTATTAAGGTGAGTAATTTTTTCTTCTCACCCCAGGAATTCTTTAGCATCTATTGACAGGTGCAGTATGCCAGCTGGGTTCAGCTGTCCCGGAGAGGAAGAGTCAACGTAAATGAGGAAGGCATTGGCCAATCAGAATACAGTTAGAGTAGAGTAGAGTGCTTCCTTCAGTAAGCCTGAGGTAACTCAGTATTTTTTCACCGCTGAACTGGCAACACTGCCCTAGAGCTTTCCTATTCAGAGATCTTCCTGTGCCATTTTCTTTCTTTTTGAGTGCTGCTTTTAAGGTATTTTGTAAATGTTCTTCATTTTATCTGTTTTTACCACACCTACACAGGGTTCCGCTCAGTCACCATTTTTTTTCATGTTTTTCCCACTTCAGTGTTTTTTTTCTGAAGTAAAAGTCACCCGCGTGTGTGATAAATTGCATTGTTTTTATATAATTTGTTAGTTTTTAGTATTTATTGGTGGTTTTTAACGCTTTTTTGCGCTAAAATCATTTATTTGTTATTTCACACGCGTGTGCAGTTGTCCTGTTGCGCACTAGCTCGAATTCTTGGAACCCTTTTTTCTCTATTTAAATTCAAAACGGTTGATATTTGAAGGGTAATCCTCTCTCTTTTGGGGTGAGACTCTCTTGTTTGCTGTGTAGTGGGCTTTGTCGACAAGAGGTGTGGAAGTGGTTCTGTTTTTTCCTCTTTTTGGAAAAAAAAATCTCTTAAAGTTGATTTTGATTTGTTTATCCTTTGGCCTGTCTGGTATTATCTTGGCCTTCAGTCTACCTCCTCCTCCTCTAAAAGCATTGAGGAGGGTACCTCAAGTTAACAGAGAAGAAATGACAAGTTACCTTGGGACTTTTATTATTAAGTCTGGTACTGTACTAATATTTATTCTGTCCAAGAGTTTAAATTAAGATTAGCAGGGTGTCTTCTACTCCTGCACAAAGATAGAGATTATTCTCCTCTGATCCAGTCTCCTGAAGGATTTAGGGAGACATCAGTGGTTGAAAAAATGATGCCCTCTGCAACTGAATTTTTTTAGAGTTTGGGATTTATTTCAGACTTTACATTTCTGGGTGTGTTCTTGGCTCCTTCGGGTCCGAGTAATCCTCTCCATGTTAATCCTTACGCCCAAGGATGATATTGTTATTATTATTATTTATTTGAGGAGAGGATTTTCTATTATGAACTCCTCTTGGGACCCACTAATTCCAGTCAGTCACCCTGTGGTTGGTTCAGGCTATGGTATTGATTATGGGCTCTTTCTGTCTTACATCTACATTCAACTGGTGGACTCCCTGGACTCTCCCTCCAGGATGACACGGGTCAAGCAGTGGAGGACGACAACTTCGTAAATCTGGTGTGTTGCTCTCCTTCAAAGAAAGTGACATCTCTCTGAAGAGACCTACAGGTAGGTTCTGGAAACCCCTCCTCTTCTTCCAGGGTTGACAGAAGCATTCAGAGGAAATACCAGCTCAGTAAGTGTTCCGCTGTTTTTCTCCGTCACTTGCAGTTTAAGGAGAGTTAGGGCAAGCAGCGGCCTGCTTCTCAGCCTTGGCACCACTGTCTGCACTCCCTCCAGGGATAGACTGTAGACAATCAGATACTATGAGTAAGAAATGTTCTAGGAACATGGATATGTTGTTCATCCACATTGTCTGGCAGGTTCCTTGCCGCTTTAAATCTTGCCGGAAGGTCTTCAAGCTGGCTTCTCCCACCCACCCGGGTGGTAAAGCTCTCGGCTCCGCCACATGATGCCAGATCTTCCTTACCGCTTGGAAGCTCAGGTTCCTTCCTTAACGCTCAATGTGTAGACTGGATCCTAATTCTTCGGTTCACCCGAAACCTATTTTAAAATTTTCAAGACTTCGGTTAAGTTTCTCCCTCACGGCTGCAATGGACAAATTGACTCCTGAATTTCGGCAGTGACCTTGTGGGCAGAAAATGTCCATGACGGACCTGCACTCCATGTGCGTCTACTGCCTCGGCCTAGAACATGACCCGCAGGCCTGCAAGTTATGCCATTCGTTTTTGGCCAACGTCCTGGAAGACCGCGCTGCGTTTACAGCTTGGGTGCCCGAAGTGCTACCCACCGTGAAGTCGAAGGAGGCCCAGGCAGTTATCATGCTGGCTCCGGCTGAGCAACCTCGAGCAGATGATCGCCTCGAGGAGGAGGCGGCACAGGCCACATTGTCCTCTTCCTCGGTCGCGGCATTTATCCCGTCTCTCTGGGTACCTCGTAATCAGCTTCTTTTAAGGAGCTTTGCCAGTCCCTTTCCATGAAGGGAGAGGGGTCATCGGGAAATTCCTATCGGTCCAGAAAGAAGGACCCAAAAGGTAAGTCCCATCGTCGGCGTTCATGGGAGCGGGAGAAGTCCCCTTCCCCGGAC
This sequence comes from Neoceratodus forsteri, assembly GCA_016271365.2. NCBI lineage: Eukaryota > Metazoa > Chordata > Ceratodontiformes > Ceratodontidae > Neoceratodus > Neoceratodus forsteri. Next base: position 303,689,991 of record CM057459.1, on the reverse strand, counting down.
AGTCGACACTCGACTTTGGTCGAGGTTGCAGCTAAGGCCGCTGGCTTCACAGCGTCCCCGTCAGGCCAGCCGGCCGAGACACCCGTCGACGCGGTCGAGATTTTTCTTGACCTGTCGGACGGGCTGTCGACTGGTGAAGCTGACAACCCTTCTTCACCGGTTCCCCCGATGGAGACCGAGGACTTGCCCATGCCTCCGGTGCCGCAGTCCCCGGTTAAGGCTTCCGAGCCAAGGGAAGAGTGGGTGTCCCCCGCCCCTTCCCAGACCCGTCCTCAGAAATCGCCGAGGATCTCAGTCTCGGTCTCGGACATCATCTCGTCCAGCCGATCCCGCTGACATCGGTGGTCTTGGCACTGAAGTAGCAGCACCACCGCTGCTTTCATCTTCCTCCTTGGAAGAGGAGAGGCTTCGGCCCAAGTTGTGTCAACGCTATGAGGACCTGATGTGGCAGCAGTTACTTCTGTCCGGGAATAAGCTGACGCCGTCACCTTCCCTGGCCATCAAGTGACTGTCACCCAAGCAGACAACCCTCGCTGTAGCCGAGGTGCCCAAGCCTGGGCTGCTTGTTCAGCGAAACCAGCTGCCCCACCGATTGTGGTGGAACCTCCGCCTCCACAACCAAAATCGGGCGCCACCAGGACTCTCGGTCGGGTCAGGGCCTGCCCACAGGTTGTTGGTCACCCTCACTCCGACCGCCTCGGCAGGTGGAGGTGAGCTCAGGCCCCAGGCAGTGCTCATGACTCCTCGAGTCCGACGATGACTCCTTCCTGTTCTCCAGGCCCATTGACCTGGAGTCCTCGGGCCAGTCGATGGACGAAAGCCCATCGTCCTTCATGGGTTTGCTTCGGCTCATCTCGGAGTCCACCAGGATGCAGCTCGAGCCCATATCCAAGCGGGCCAAGTATCCCCTGACAGAGATACTGGACCGAGGGGATTCACCCATGGAGGCCTTTCTGGTGGCTGAAGCCATTGTTGGCCCAGCCTTGGAGCTCTGGCAGCGGCCTGCTTCCTGTCCTGCGCCTTCGGCCAGGATGGCCAGGAAGTATGCGGTCCCTACCGGCTCTTTGCCTGGTTTTTTGGAACACCCCTCTGCCAAGGACTTGGTCACTGACGGCGTTTTCCTGCGTTCCGGGAATGCTAGGGATGTGGACAAGCCCCCTGACAAGGAGTCCAAAAAGCTGGACTATGCCGGGTGCAAGGTGTATGCTGCTTCCTCCCTTGGCCTCCGCCAGGCCAGCTCGGCTGTGCTGATGGCACACTTCTCCCACGCCCTCATGGGCTCCCTGGATGAGGTGATCCCTCATCTCCCAGCCAACCTGCAGACCACGGTCAAGCAGGTACTGGACCAGGGTAGGGCAGTGGCTAAGCAGCAGCTCCAAACAGCTCTGGACATTGGAAACTCCAGTGCCAGATCGGTTGCGGCCGCGGTGGTCATGCGTCGGAAAGCATGGCTGAGGATATCCACCTTCACGGCGGATACCCAGCACAAACTGGCAGACGTCCCCTTCTTGGGGACCGACCTCTTCGGCCCTGGAGTGGAAGGTCGCCTCCAACGGATCGAAAAGTCCAATGCCACTCTGGACTCTGTCACCTCCACCCAGAAGGACAAAGGCCGCCGACAGCAGCAGCACAAGTCCTTTCATCCTTCTGTGCCTGCGGCACGTCTGGCCCAACAGCACCAGCACCAGGGCTAGCAGGCTCGCGCTTGGCATCCCAAACCCAAGCCCGCGGCTTCCTCCAACAGGAAGCAGGGAGGTAAAGGCTCAGGAGGTCCCTCGGCCGGTCCCTCCTCTAAGCCTGCCCAGTGACGGGTTGAGGGGTGTCGCCCAGCCTCGTCACTCCCCCCTGGGTTCCCCATGGGGACGGCTCCACCACTTCCTTTCCGCTTGGTCCATTATCACCACGGACCATTGGGTTTTGGAGGTGGTAGGAAAGGGCCTGCCCCTGAAGTTTGAGCAGGCCCCGCCCTTCTGAGCCGTCACCCCTCGGGGGCTACGGGGTCCGCAGCCTCTTTGTCGGCTCGCTGAGCCGATATTGCCCTGCTCCTCGAAAAAGGGGTGATCAGGAAGGTGGCACGTCCTCCTCCAGACCCGGGGTTTGTGTCCAGGTACTTACTGGTCCCAAAACGGACGGGGGGGGGCTGGCGCCCCATTCTTGACCTGCACGACCTGAACAGGTTCCTAAGGTCTCGGACCTTCAGGATGGTCGCTCTGCCTCAGATAATCCCATCCTTGGAACGAGGCATGTGGTTCTGTTCTCTGGACCTTCAGGATGCGTTCTTTCACATCCCAATCCGTCCATCCCACCAGAGATTCCTCCGCTTCAGAGCGGAGGGATCCCTTTACGAGTTCCGGGCCATGCCCTTCGGCCTTTCCCTAGCTCCCAGGGTCTTCACCAAATGCATGGCAGTGGTGACAGCATTCCTGCGGCACCGAAGGGTCTGGGTGTACCCCTACCTGGATGACTGGCTGATTGCAGCCCCCTCCAGAGCAGAGGTGGAGCAGTCCAGGGACCTGGCCCTCCAGGTTTGCTCTCAGGTTGGCCTCCTCGTCAACGAGGCCAAGTCGGAACTCGTGCCAAAGCAGGTGATACAATTCATCGGGGCAGAGCTCGACTCTCTATGAGCCAGAGCACGGCTCCTGGCGGACAGGGCCGAGGTTCAAGCGTCCCCTTCAATGGGGGCTGGCCAGCCAATGGTCACAGCACTTCGATCCGCTGAATCAGCTAGTGACAGTGACCCAGGGGATGTGGAACGCTCTCCAGTGGTGGACCATTCCAACACATCTGCAGGAGAGCATCCCATTTGTCTGCCCCGAGCCGACTGTCTCTCTACCAACCGATGCCTCTCTGATGGGTTGGGATGCCCATCTGGGGGAGCACAGAGCGCACGGCCTCTGGTCCCCTCGGGAGTCCCGATGCCACATCAACCTGCTGGAGCTTGAGCCGTTCTGCCTAGTCCTCACTGCCTACGCTCCGTTTCTACGGGGTGAAGTGGTTCAGGTCCAGACAGACAATACCACGACCATGTACTACCTAAACTGCCAGGGCGGGACGTGCTCCATTCCTTTGTGCAGGGAAGCTCTCCACATTTGGTCACTCGTGCGCAGCCTGGAGGTGGATCTCCTAGCCATTCATGTGGCAGGAGCCTCCAACACCCTGGCCGATGCCCTAAGCCGGATAGGGTCTGCGTCTCACGAGTGGTCTCTCCTGCCGGAGGTAATACAAGATCTCATCTACCACTGGGGCACGCCTCAGGCAGTCATGTTTGCCTCCAGGGGAATGCAAAGCTGTGACTGTTTCATGCTCGCCCCCCTCAGCAGGGCTCGCTGCAGGGGGATGCCTTCTTCAGGCTGTGGACCCCGGGCCTCTTCTACGCCTTTCCCCCATTTCCCTTGATCGACAAGGCGCAGGTGATTCTGGTAGTCCCAGACTGGCCCCGCCAGTTCTGGTATCCAGATCTCCTCAGTCTCAGCTCCAGGCTCCCGAGGCGGCTTCCAGCCCTCCCGGACCTGATCTCAGTCAATCAGGGGAAGGTATTCCATCCTGACCTTCAATCCCTGCACCTGACGGCCTGGTTCCTGAGCGGCTAGAGTTCCAGGCCTTGGGTCTTTCTGACGAGGTCCTCAACGTCGTTGAGGCGTCCCGTAAGGAGTCGACCAGAAAATGCTATGCCATTAAATGGAAGAGATTCTCCATTTGGTGTCAGGGCCTGGACCCTTCCTCCTGTTCCTTGGCAAGCTTTCTGGATTACCTGTGGTCTCTTTCCCAGCAAGGGCTTTGGTCGACGACCCTTAAGGTGCACCTGGCAGCCATCTCTGCTTACCGGGCACGGGCCGGGAAGCCGTCGGTGGCGCAGGAGAAGGTGGTCGGGCACTTTTTCAAAGGCCTTGATCACATATCCCCTCTGGTGCGAGAACCTCCACCTCCGGGGGATCTACTGCTGGTATTGGCTAAGCTCATGGGCAAGCCATTCGAACCGATGCACAGGTGTGACATCTCTCGCCTGTCGTGGAAGACCACCTTCTTGGTGGCTATCACGTCAGCCAGAAGGATGGGAGAGCTCTAGGTGCTTTCCATTGAGTCTCCTTATCTGGTCTTCCACAGGGACAAGGTTGTCCTGCGCCCCCACCCGAAATTCCTTCCGAAGGTGGTGTCGGAGTTTCACCTTAACCAGGTGTTGACTCTGCCGGTGTTCTACCCCAATCACACCTCGGAGGCCGAATATAGGCTCCATACTTTGGACCCTAGAGCAGCGCTCGCTTATTACAAGAAGCGGATGGCTGAAGTTCGGGGGAGAGTTTCGACAACTGTTTGTCACCTACGCTGAAGCCACACCTGGCAGACCTGCAGCCAAGTGGACGATAGGCAGGCGAGTCACCTCCTACATAGATCTCTGCTATAGGTTGGCGGGCATGGAGCCTCCCAGAGGGATAAGAGCTCATTCTACCCGCCATACCGCTGCATCGGTGGCTGCTTCCAGGGATATCCCTATCCAGGAAATCTGCAGGGCTGCTACCTGGAAGTCAGCACACACCTTCATCACCCACTACCACCTCGGGATGCTGGTTTTGGGGCCTCGGTTCTCCAGTCATTATTCCCTAAGTAGGGGGTGTGCGCCTTGCCTCCCTCCTCCCGGAGAACTGCTAGGAGTCTGCGAGACAGTGTGGATGAACAACATATCCATGTCCCTGTCTGGCAGGTTCCTTGCCACTTTAAATCTTGCCGGAAGGTCTTCAAGCTGGTTCCTCCCACCCACCCGGGTGGTAAAACTCTCGGGTCCACCCCATGACGCCAGATCTAGCCTGCTGGAAGCCAGGTTGTGCTTTGAAGCTGGGGAGGTTGGGTGGGTCGTGTGGATGAACAACGTATACCATTCCTAAAACTCCTGTTACAGGTGCGTAACCTGTATTTATGGTAAATTTTCTTCATGTTGTAATTGGCTACCTTTACAGCATATGAGCTTAGATTTTAAGAGTTTTTGATGTGTTCTATCCTTGCCATTGTGCTACAGCTGTGGCGCACTATACACAGGGAGCTTTTCTGAAATACCCAAGTGGCATAGGGAAGCACTATGCTTTCATAGCCTTAAGTCATAACAGTGCATTTTCTAGAGTCTTGGCGTAGGTCCACCACGCCTTGCCTGTCTGAGAAATCCTAGCCTTTTTGGGCTATGCTTTGTTGCAAATTTTGGTTTGTCTTTATGGTAACATTTCCCGTTTTGGAGTTCAAACTGAAGCTGACAGTCACAAACGGACAGGTTTCTCTCCTAGTAATTCAGTTAAAGATGAGCTTTCCTTTTCCCCATAGCCTCAGGATAAAGGGGGCTACAGGTTGGAATTATTTCCTTCGCCTATACATTCAGGATTCTCCAAATGGTAGGTTTATTTCCAGGGTGCTCTTTTTCACTCCTGGTATCTTTATTCCAGTTACCTTTCTTCTTGATTCAATTGTTATCCCGTCAGTTGGTGTAAAAAAAAAAAAGAAGATATATCTGCATGATAAGTACATAAATAACTAAAATGTACCTCCAATTGCTGCAGTCTCTGTCTCTCTCTCTCTCTCCAGTAGATCGTCAGCAGTGGGAATTGGAGCACTGGATGGAGCACTTGGGGTGAGGATATAGCATGCACCAAACAGGAAAGGGATCTTGGGGTTATCATCTCTGATGTCCTCAAGGCAGGGAAACAGTGTGACAAGGCAGCAGGTAAAGCAAATAGGATGCTGGGATGCATAGGCAGGGGCATCACCAGCAGGAAAGGGAGGTCATAATTCCACTATACAAGACACTAGTGAGGCCGCACCTGGAGTACACTGTGCAGTTCTGGAGACCTTACCTATGTAAGGACATAGACAGGGTAGAGAAGGTTCAGAGGAGGGCAACAAAGATGGTGCATGGATTGCATCACAAGTCCTATGAGGACAGGTTGAAGGCACTGAACATGTACTCCCTGGAGGAGAGGAGGAGAGAGGGATATGATAGAGACATACAAGTATCTTACAGGAGGAACAGGGGCAGGAATGCACTATTTTTAAGCGAAAAGATGTTCCAGGACTAGAGGGCATGGGATGAAGTTGAGGAGGAGATTCAGAGGAAACGTGAGGAAGAATTTCTTCACAGAACAGGTGGTGGACAAGTGGAACACCCTGCCAGAGGAAGTGGTGGGGGCTGGAAACAATCACGGGATTTAAGAATGCATGGGATAGACATAAAGGAATTCTGGAGGTCAGGGGTAAGGGGCAACAGACTTCCTGGAAAACATAAACTGAACTTACAGACTTAAATGGGCAGACTGGGTGGGCCATAGGCCCTTATCTGCCGACACTGTCTATGTATCTATGTATCTAAATGGGCAGACTGGTTGGGCCATAGGCCCTTATCTGCCGACACTGTGTATGTATCTATGGATTCCAGTGAGGCTCAAAGACTTGAAAGGGTCCCCCTCTCTTTGGAAAGTGGTACCTCTTTTTCCTGCTGTTACCTTAATTTTAAAGGAAAATGGGGAACGCAAATCATTATCGACTTTTACAACCTGGGTTCAGGATTTTCCTTACCTCAGGTCTTTGTTTTGCATTCGCAGGGTTTTTTTTTTCAGTTCCCAGGATACAATCTGTGTTCTCAGTTCCTTAGCCCTGGGGTTTTCTCAGGCTACTACCAGCTTACATCCATGCCGTTTAGACTGCCTCCAGAGTGCTCTCAGATACAGGGTAAAAAAACAGGCTGTTCACCTGGTATCTGTTTTAGTTGGCGGTTCACCACAGAAGACAGGGAATCTCTGGTTTTCCCTTGAAACTAGGCTGTTTTTAGCCAATTCTCTTTTACTTCGGCTCTCAAGCCCTAAGTCTAACATTTTATTCCTTCAGTCTTGGGGTTTTTGTGCCTACTAGGAAAAGTCCCCAAGCCATCCCAAAATTCGGCAAGTCTTATTTATTTATTTATTAGCTTTTGGTTACCAGGTAAGTGCATTAGGCAAAAGACCTGCCTATTTTCAAGCACGACCCAGGAGTGTATAACATGCAGTAGTCAAAATATAGAGGACAAGTCAGGCATTAGCACAAAATCACAGGACCACCACGCAGGGCGGACTAGGGCAGTGCTCTTCCTTTCAGGGGAAGTTTTTCTTTCCACTGTATATAGTGCATATTTTTGTCTCTGAGATGCAGGGGTCAACCCTCTTGGATGGATCCCAAATAAGAGAGTTTTTCGTGAAGCTTGAACTCTGTTACAAGCTCTGGACTGGTGTAAGGAAACACTGAATTTCTCTCTTCTTTCCTTCAGATCTTTGGTACAGAGGTTTTCTTTCAGCAGGGTCCTCCCTACAGGGGTCGCCATCATTGGTTCTTGGATACCGAGAGAGTCCTTCTTCCATCAGTCCCTGGAATCTCAGATCATCTCCATCAGGCCTTCACTTTTCAGTCCAGAGGTCAGTTAGTACGGATAAGAATGGATAAGATACCTGACCTGTATCACACCAGCGAACAGTGGCACACAAGGCCTCCAATCTGTGCACAATAGCTATGAGTTTTTACTCTAGCCTACTTTTTTGGAGGTGTTTTAGTCGCACACCCATCTTTCGGGCAAGGACAACACTTTGGTAGATTCCCTATGTTGCATTAGTCAGGGCCACTGCAAGCGGACCCTCAGCACATAAGTCCTAGCCACACCATTCAGGCGGTAAGGCCAGGTCCAGATCTGAATTTTTTGGCCTCCAGTCCAAACCACTAGTTTTCCTTTTCCGGTGGCAGGCCCCAGCTCTGGGGTCCTTCTAATGGATTTTCTCATCTTAGACTGGTCGTGGAAGTTTTCTTCCTCCCATGTTGTGTTCCTCTTATTTTCAAAGTACTTCTCTAGTTAAGGAACTCTCCAGCCATGACGAACCTGGTGGCTCTGGATGGGATGGAACAGCCTTGGTACTTTTTGTTCAAAATGTTTTCAGTTAAACAGACTTCAAGCTGCTCTCGTTGCCTCAAGCTACTTCCCTTCTCGAACAGGAGTCGCAGTTTTAAACTTCCATTTTTTTCCTCCCTCAAATCCTGGTACTTGAGAGGCTAGAACTCCTTAGAGTCCTGTGTCCACACAAGGCCTGGAAAGCCTATGGAAAAAAAAAAAGGAAACAAATTAGTACCACAGAAACATCAGTTTCCTAGTGAAAGTGTTTTTTTCCCCTTGGTACAAGGACAAGGCCCAAGTGTTTTTTCATTTCTTCTTCCTTTCATGACTGAATTATTGAGTTCACATCCAGGCATTACTGTCTTGTAAACAGAACTAGTTTGGTCCTTGTGACTTATTTCCTGTATAAAGATAAAGGTTTTACTGTCTTACTTTCAGTAGGGCATTGGGCCTCATCCTTGGGAGTACACCTAGTGGTTACTCTGCCTTTTTCCGTTAGGCAAGATAAATCTGTAATTTCCCAGACCATTGCAAGGAGTTCTGCAAGGGACTCTTTTTCACTTCCAGATCCTTTACGGGGCTGTTTTTTTTTCCTCTTGTTCGTCTCTGACATATAGAAAGTTGACAGGGTTGTCCCTGTCCTGAAAATGGTGACCCTAAGGACATCAACAATTATCGCCCCATTGCCATACTATCGGCTGCCTGCAAGCTCCTGGAAAAAGCTGTAGTGTCGCAACTAGCCTACTACCTACAGGGATACAATGTCCTTTCCCCATGTCAGCATGGCTTCCGTAAAGGCCACAGCACCTCGACGGCGCTTGCTGAGGTCACCACCAGAATCAGGACTGCAACTGACCAGGGCAAGTTGACGGGGGCTATATTTGTGGACCTGTCCAAAACCTTTGACCGTGTGGATCATCCCTCCTCCTCTCCCACTACAGACCCTTGGCTTGTCCTCCGTTCCTCGACTGTCTGGGCTACCTGGCGGCAGGCAGCAACTCACCTGCTTCAGTCGCACTCTCCGCCCCTCCCACTATGAACAGGTACGGCAAGGATCTGTCCTCAGACCTATCCTGTTCTCCCTGTTCATCAATATTTACTCCTTTTGCCACAGAAGGGCACCTAACCATGTATGTGAATGACCTGGTCTTATTAGCCAGCGCCCCTGATGTGACCAGCATCAATACCTAACTCAACTCGGACTTCTCTCGTATCAAAGCATGGCTTGACGGGCACAAACTCACAGTCAACCTAAAGAAAACATAGGCCATGCTGTTTGGCACCACGGTCAAAATCTCCTCTTGCACAACGCCCCTCAAAATCCATGGGTTCTGCAACTCCCTCCTGCCGACAATCGACTCTGCTAAGTACCTGGGGGTCACCCTCGACCACCTTGACCCTCACTGACACATCAGAAGCATATGCATGCTACCAGTGGCAAACTTGGCCTAGCATATAGGGCTAAAGATTGCCTTACCCCGGCTGCCTGCCTGGCTGGCCATAGCCGGGGGGATACTACTTCCCACCCTCTCCTATGGTCTTGTTGCCTTTGCCTCTGTTCCTTCCTCAAGCCTAGCAAAGTGGGACACCACGTATAACAACATCTGCCGCTTTGCACTCGTGGCCCCCCGTCTCAGACACCGATGCACGCTGTACTCTCGAGTGGAATGGCTCCCCCCGGAAAAACACCGGATCTACATCATGGGAAACTTCATTGACAACATAATTCGAATGGTCACTCCCGCCCCGCTTGCCCTCCCCCTGAAACATGCCTCCCCCGTCTACCACCTCAGGTCCTGCACGTCCCAGACCCGCCTGGTCCCCAAGACCCGCACTCTCGCAGGGGATCGGGCATTTACCACCCACACACCCAAGCTGTGGAACTCCATTCCCTTACAAATTTGTGCTTCCCTCTCCCATTCCTCCTTCAAAGCCTCCCTCTGGAGCTTCCTGAAATCTTCTGAGACCTGCCTGTGTGCTGCCTAACGCCCAGCCCTACAGCCCACCAACCTGCTATGGTACCCCAACTAGACTCTGTCCCCCTCGCCACTTTGGTGATGCACTTTACTAGTGGTTATGTTATATATTGTTTCTTATTCAACCTAGGGGAGGTCCTATACCCCCATGTTGCCCTGGCCTGTATGTATTATATCTGACCCACTGTGTTTGCTGATATGTAATTCCTTTGCTATGTTCCACCTTAAATACCCTTGCTGTTTTATCCCACTGTTGGAGCACGCTGCTCCAGGTCTGTAATGTTGACAATGTATTTCTCCTATGTATACCTTGTAATTCTCCCGGGTCGCACCTGAAAATAGGCACTGGCTGTCTAGTGTGCTTACCCAGTTACCAAAAGCAAATAAATAAATAAATAAATCTCTGCATTGTCAAGATCAGGGTTTTTTCCTTTGAACCTATGGCAGTGCTGTCCTAAAGTGAGTAACATTAAAGATAACCTTTCTGATAGTCTTTTTCTCTTTCAGATGGGTTTCAGACTTTTAAGTCATTCGTTAAGGCCTTATCCTTTCAGTCTCCTTGAGAACTAATTAGTCCTCTGGAAGGATAGGAAATCCTTTCTCGAGGTGTTCTTCGATTTCCACCTTATTCAATCCTTTTCTCTGCGTGTACTGGCCTCAGGCAAGTTCTGTCTAGGCTATTTCAAGCTGCTCGGACTGGGCATCTGATTTTCCTGCCGGTCTGTTGCAGCGCTCCTAGCAGTTCAGGTACTGCCATTATCATCTCTTCCTTTCCTGCGTTGTCACAGAAAAGGAGAATCTGGTGACCAAGATTATTTTTCCTCAGGACTGTGTTTTTTCCATAATTCAGTTCTGTTACAGCAAGGCTGACAATCAGCCCCTCTCGGGCTTAGGGCCTACCTCAGTGAGAACAGCTGCCTCCTGGGCAGCGTTCATGGTTATATCCTTACTAGAAGTGTTCAAGCCAGTTATTTGAAATGTGATTCTCATATTCAGTAAGCTTTTTTACTTGGATGTGTAGTCCTGTAGGATGTCAAATCTGGCAGGACAGTACTTCAGAGCCTCTTCTCAAAGTAGGTTTCTGTGCCCTCCTCCCAGCTACACTGCTTCAAAGTCTGCACCTGTGAATAGATGCTAAAGAATTCCTGGGGTGAGAAGAAACAATTACTCACCAAAGTAATATTACTTTTCCAGGGATTCTTTAGCATTATTGACTCTCCCAACTTTATGCACCTAATGAATAACCATAATCAAATTTGGCTAAATCCCATAGCAGAGCCTTTTGAAAAGGCTTCCAGGGTAGGAAGAAAAAGTTACTTACCATAGTAACCTTGTTTCTCCAGGGATACTCAATATTCATAACTCTTGACGAGTATACCTTTAAGGTCAGATCAGCCTGGAGATTGAATGCTATGCTAATGATGGAATAATTGGCACGAGCCACTTTTCAAATGCTGCCACCTATCAACTGCCTACATTCTAATCCCTGATTTCTCTCTCCGCCTGTCAAGACCAGATACCTGGAGAGTTCCTCCTCCTCATCTCATCAGAGAGGCCTTAATTGCTTAAGTATTTTTCATTTATTTTCATTTGCTGCCTCTTCTCAGTGTTATTTTAATAACCGTTAGTTTATTTAATTAGTTTTGTGTTGTTTTCTCGGTTTCTCACAGTTCATGATAACCGCTGAGGAACCAAGGTACTTTTAATTAGTTTCGTTTTTTTTCCCCTTTATTTACTAGTTTCTGTAAGTTTTATGTGTTAAAATCTTTGTTTTTTAGAACCGATAACTTCAGTTCCGAACCCCTAATCCCGGTTCTATTTCTGTCGGTTCCCGGTTCTGCTTGGTTTCTCCGCTCGGTTCCTGAACCGACCGCAACCGATAAATTTGTTGTTTTTTTAATTTAAAACCTTTAGTGTTTTGCGGTTGCTGTTTTTCTTCAGTATGTTAGAAAAATCTAAAAAGAGAACCGGAGTACCCATTTTTAGAAACTGTTCTGAGTGTGGTGAAGTTTTTGCCAAGGCAGATAAGCACTCTGTTTGTGCATTCTGCCTTGGTTTTGATCATTAAAAGCAATTGTGAAACTTGCAAATCATTTCCTGAAAAACGCTTGAAAACGTCTGAGAGATTAAATAAGAAATTGAAGGTCCCTCTGGCTTTGACCAGCTGAAACCCTCTGTGGGTGACACCACAACTTCTACTGTTTCTTCCCCTGATAATGTAAAAAAGACCCTCTGAACTGGCTAGCTCTCTGGTTCCAGGGAAAAAAGTAAAGAAAACAAAGCACACTGAACCCCCTGTAGAAAAAGGGACTTCTGTGGTGCCTGCCACTGTGCCTTCTCCTTCAGAGATTGCACAGACAATAAAAATAATGCAAACTTTGCAGGATCTGCTGCCTGTGGTTTCACAGTCTCCAGTCCAGACCCCTGCACCCTCCAACCCACCCTCCTTTCCTGAGGAGCGTGGTGAGGAGGAGGATCAGGAAAATTGTTGATGCCTTGGACATCCCTACCTCTGAAGCTGTAGAAGATGAGGAGGAGGCTGAATATCTGGAAATGATGGGGCTGACTCTACTAAAAACTGTCACTCCCCATAAACAAGTTTTTAAGAGATATTTTAAAACTCCTCCAAGCTCCTAGGTCTGTCCCTCCTTGGGACAAAGGTTGAATAAAAGTATCAGCTTAACAGAACATGGGCTGAATTCTTATCTTCACACCTGACCACCAGGGGTGGAGCTGCAGCTTGTGACAAGGCACAAGTCTATCTGGTTTCCCACCCTCCAGAGCAGGACTCTTGAAAAATTGAAAGCATGGCCAAGAAAGGTTACCTGTCAGCCTCTCTGGCCATTAGACAAGCTGACTATCAGGCCTATGCAGCCCAGTACCAGAAGACTGTCTGGCAGTCTGCCCTGGACATGGCTGAGAAAGCACCTTCTTTTTCGGCAGACCTAGCTGAAACGGCTAGGTTTGGCCTGGAAGCTGCCAAATACAGTTCCAGATGGCAGCAGACAATAATGAGACTGCTGCAAGGTGGATGGCAATACCATCGCGCAGAGAAGGTTTGCTTGGTTGAGAGCCACAAACCTCATGCAGGATACCAGAATAAGACGCTAGATTATCCTATGGAGTTGCACTTCCCTATTTGGCAGCCATACAGAAACATAGAAACATAGAATTTGATGGCAGATAAGGACCGCTTGGCCTACCCAGTCTGCCCATTTCCCTACCTAATGGATAAGCTGCAGATCCTAGTTAACCAGCAGCCTACTTTTTCCTACCCCACCCCTAGAATTGCCTTTTAGACTGTCCCATGCATGCTTGAATTCCACCACTGTTTTTGACTCCACAGCCTCCGGAAGGCCGCTCCATGCATCCACAACCTCTCTATGAAAAATACTTCCTTAAATTACTTCTGAGCCGCCCCTCTATCTTCAGATTGTGCCCCTTGTTCTTGCACACCTCTTTTTTTGAAAGATGCTACCCTCTTGGACTTTGTTGATTCCCTTGAGGGTACTTGAAAGTTTCTATCATGTCCCCCTCTCCCTCCTTTCCCTCGAGGTATACATAATAAGCTCCTTAAGTCTCTCTTCATATGTCTTCCGCAGACCCTGCACCATTTTAGTTGCCCTGCTCTGGACAGCTTCCATCCTGTCTATGTCTTTATGGATTGGGTCTCCAGAACTGCATGCAGTACTCCAGATGGGGTCTCACCAGCTGTCTGTACAGAGGATACTAACTTCCTGTTTTCTACTGGTAATGCCTCCCCTATGCATCCCAGTATCCCCAGCCCTCCTTGCTGCCCTCTCACATTGCTTGCCCACCTTTAGGTCATCTGATGTGACTACCCCAGGTCCCTTTCCATTTTGTTGTTGTTAGTATCTCACCCCCATTGTGTACTCTTCCCCTGGGTTTTTGTTTCCCAGGTGCATTACCTTGCACTTCTTAGCATTGAATCTAAGCTGCCATACATTTGACCATTCCTCTAACCTTGCCAAGTCCCTTCTCATCCTTTCCACCCCACCTTGTGCATCAACTCTGTTGCAGATCTTTGTGTCATCTGCAAAGAGACATACTTTTCCTTCCAGTCCCTCTGCATGTAGCTTATAAAGACATTGAAGAGGACCAGTCCTAATACTGAACCCTGCGGTACCCCACTAGTAACCCCCCTTTCTTCAGAGTGGACTCCATTTACTGTTACTCTCTGTGTCCTATTCTCCAGCCAATTCTTTATCCATGCTGTCATCTTGGGACCCACTCCCAGGCTGGCTAACTTGTATATTAATCTTTTGTGTGGGACTGTGTCAAATGCCTTGCTAAAGTCTAGGTAGGCCATGTCCACAGCCCCTCCCTGATCTACTACTTTGGTCACCCAGTCAAAGAAATCTATCAGATTTGTCTGCCATGACCTTCCCGCTGTGAATCCATGCTGCCTTGGGTCCTGTGCCCCTCTGGCCTCTAGATACTCGACAGTTCTTTCCTTGGAAGTGATTCCATCATTTTCCCTACCACTGAGGTTAAACTAACAGGTCTGTAGTTTCCTGCTTCTGCCTTGCTCCCACTTTTGTGAAGGGAGTCACATCTGCCCTTCTCCAGTCCTCGGTACCACCCATCCTCCCATGATTTGTTAAAGAGGGTAGTCAGTGGTGTTACTAGTTCTACCCTTAGTTCTTTTTAGAATTCTGGGATGAATCCCATCAGGCCCATCGCTTTGTCCACCTTCAGTTTTAAGAGTTCTTTCAGAACCCTTTCTTCTGTAAATGGGCTGGTATCAACTTCTGTATCCAGAGTGTTTCTACTGTTTGTTTTAGGTACCTCCCTCTTCCTTTGTAAATACTGAGCAAAATATTTGTTTAGTATCTCTGCCTTTTCACAGTCACTCTGCCCACCCTCCCTCCCTTTATTAAGCCTCACTGTCCCTCCTTGGTCTTCCTTCGGCTCCCTGATGTACCTATAAAAGGTTTTATCCCCCTTCTTAACTGAGTTGGCTATCTTTTCCTCGGTTTGGGCCTTTGCTGTTCTGACTGCCTTCCTAGCTTCCCTTTGCTTTAACTAATACAGTTCTCTGTCCTGCTCCTTCTGTGATTCCTTGTACTTCCTAAATGCTTTCTTTTTCTCTTGAACCTTCACTGTCTCTTCCTTTGAGAACCATAGTGGTTTCTTACATCGTTTCATTTTGTTTATTTGCTTCACACAAAGGCTTGTTACCTCTGTGATGGCAGTTTTTATTATTCCCCATTGTTCTTCCACCCCTCCTTCCTGCCCATTTGCTAGTAGATTCCTTAGGCACTCACCCATTTTGGCAAAGTCAGCCCTCCTAAAGTCCAGTACTTTTGCCTTTGTATGGCTTGACTCTATTACTGTGTTTATTGTGAACCATACTGTTCGATGGTCGCTAGTTCCCAGATGGCTACCCACTTCTACATCTGTGATCCTCTCTTCATCCCCATTTGAGAGAACCAGGTCTAAGATTGCTCCCTCTCGAGTGGGCTTCAATACTTGTTGTCTAAGGCATGCCCCCTGTAGGGCATCTAGAATAACCCCACTCTTCGAAGTGGCTGCTGCAACTGCACTTCAGTTAACATCTGGCATATTCAGAGCACCCATCAGCAGTATCTCCCCTTTTTCTGCCATTCTAAGTATACTTTCTATTATTTCCTTGTCCATTTCCTCCCCTGAGGAAAGTCTATATACAACCCTGTCTGCGGATTGTGGTGCCATTGCGGTCCTCCAAATTTACCCACAGTGCTTCTTCTCCTCCCTGTTTACCCTTTTGTTCTGTTGCTTTGATTCCTTCCCTTATGTAAAGAGCTACTCCTCCTCCTCTTTACCCTCCCTGTCCTCCTCTAGATAGTGTATCCTGGTATGTTTACGTCCCAGTCATGGTTTTGTGTACCATGTTTCTGTGACTGCCCGATATCCAGATGTTCCTCCTACATCAAGGCCACTAATTCAGAAGCTTGTTACCCAGGCTGTGGGCATTGGTACTCATTGCTCTCCATTTTTGATGGTTTTACCTTCTGTTGCAGCTCCCCACTGACGTTTCTACCTCGGTCTTTTCTCATTTAGTACCCTGTTTTGTAGGGAGGCTGGGATTTTCCTGCTGCTTATCAGTGCCTCCCCTTGGCTGGTTTAAAGCTTGCCACTGAAGCATTTAAAAGCGATTGCTCAAAAGAATTGTTCCCTTCCTGGACAGATGCAGACCATCCTGCCAGTATAGGCTGGTGTCCTCCAGGTGGAACTCCAGTCCCCAATGAAGCAAACCCTGTGCTCCACACCATTTTTCAACCATTCATTAAACTGCATGGTGCAAAGTACCCTCGCCTCACCCATGCCATTGATAGGCAGCACCTCTGAGAAGGCTACTGTGTGTGCTACTTGTCTTAGGCCCCTCCCCAACTCTACAGAGTCCTCCTGCACTGCTCTAATCTCATGATGAGCCAAGTCATTTGTCCCTAGGTGGACAATGACGTCCAGCTCAGACTCCCGTGCAGCTGTTCTTGTGATCCTGAGGATGCGCTTCCTGTCCCTCCAAGCCATGGCACTAGGCAGGCACCTTACTTCAGTTTTCTCTGCTCCCTCCAGTTCTATCACCCTAATAATTGAGTCCCCCACCAGGAGCTGCTTCCTTTCCCTGTGGTGTCATCTGCCTCCTTCCTGTGGGCCTCCCTTGTGACAGTTGTCCTCAGCCTCCTTAGTCTCCTCTGTGGGTGCATCCATAGGGGAACTATGCTCCCCCAGAATGGTGTATGGATTGTGGAGTGGAACAGCTGACTGGGTGTGCCTCTGTTCCACCATCCTCACCCTCCCTTAGCCCACTGTGGTCCAACTGCTGTGCTTTCTTCGCAACCTCTGAGGTAGTGGTGGCTGTGGTGCTCCCTGGATGGGGGAGGTTTCCTTCCTACTGTCCAGTGTGGCCTGGGGGAAGGTTCCCTTACTACTGTCCAGTGTGGCCTGAAGACGAGCAGCTTCCTCCCTTAGGGCAGAGAGTTGTCTGCAAATAGGGCAGCATCTCAGCCTCCAGAAAGACTCCTGGAAGACTGCTGCCCCACAGCCATTACATTGCACTACTCCCCACATGTTTATCTACTGTGTGTGTGTGTGTGTGTGTGTGTGTGTGTGTGTGTGTGTGTGAGAGATTGGTTTGTTATATAGAAATATATATATTATACAATGTGTATGCTTATATTGTCAGTGCAGTGTGCTAGAGAGGATATGACAGTGATATGCACCTTGCACTCTTGAGGAAATGGTGTCAGAACTCCAGGTATAAAGGAACTATTTCCAGGGGTGGGTGAGGGGTGGGCAGGGCTTGGGCCTAAACTGTGCCCTCACGAAACAATCGGCTAAAAGCTCTGACCCACCGCTGCGATGAGTACCTTCCTGTCAGCAAGATGCCCTACACAACAATTTGACAGAGAAAATACCCTGCTAATCAAACCGAGAAAAATCCAGACATCCAAGTCAGGCACAGGTAAACCTCCCCAGCCCCAAAACAGCCTGGTGATTTGTGCTCTGAAAGCAGTCAGCCCCAAAATAAGTCAGCTGTGCACCAGGACAGACACAGTAAACAGTATTCCGTCACTCAGGGTTTAAACTCTTCCTGCACTGAAAATCTTAACAATTGTAACAAAAGTAAAGCAAGATCCACCTCCCTCTGTTGCTTGAAAGACTGTCTTTCTTGACAATTTTAAGTTCCTTGTTTCATCTTTCAGTTAGAAGTAGCCTCCACCTGCAGAATATCTGCTACAAACCAAAGACAATTGTAAGTTCACCTCCCTCTGTTGTGAGCACAACTCGCTTTCTTGCAAATCCTATATTCAGTATTGCAGCTTCCAGCCAGAGCTAGCTTCACCTGAAGAATATTAGCTGTTCTGATGAGTTTGCTATAAAACACTTGCTTATAATACTGTTGTTCTCAGGTCTGTAAGACTCTTCCAAAGCTATTGGCTGATAAGTAGCTATGATGTAAGCACTTCCTGACACAGTCTGGCCTGGCCTTTTAAGGCACACACAGATAAACACAAAAAACAGTTTCCACCCCCTGGGGCACTGTCTGGGTCAAATACACAGCCTGTACCTGCACTTACTGTCTTTCCCGATAATTCTAAGTTCCTTATTTCACCATTCAGTTAGAAGTAGCCTCCATCTGCAGAATATCTGCTACAAACCAAAGACAACTATAAGGTTCACCTCCCTCTGTTGTGAGCACAACTTGCTTTCTTGTGAATCCTATGTTCAGTATTGCAGCTTCCAGCCAGAGCTAGCTTCACCTGAAGAATATTAGCTGTTAGCAGTCTTGATCCCTTGTCAGCATCTACAGTACATAGGAGCAGTCTTGGACTGTTAGGTCTGATGGCAGCTGCCATTGTCACAGTACCACTGGCCAGATTGCATATGAGAATTCCACAGTGGACATTAAGAGTCCAGTGGGACCAATCAGTCAGTCAGTCATTCTTAATTTGTTAAGCACATTACAAAAGATCAAAGCGCTGTACATAAAATCTTAACAATATCAAGTTGAAACAGTAAACAAATTATAAATCTTTAACAATAGCTGCGTTCCCAACTTTAAGCTTCAGAGGGGAATGGCTGGCTAAAAGGAAAGTCTTCAACTCCGATTTAAAACTCTCAGTGGTCTGGCAGTCTCTTATCCGGAGGTAGAGAGTTCCACAGGTTCGTGCCACATAGGTGAAAGATTGTGCTCTTGATGTCTTCAAACAGACCCTAGGAACCTCTAGCAATCCTTCGCTGGTGGAGGGGCGGTAAGGAACAGAAGATCTTGCAAGTAGCCAGGTCCCTGTCCATGCAGGGCCTTGTAGGTCAGTAATCCAACGTTGAAAGTGATCTACCAGTTCACAGGCAGCCAGTGCAGATAGCGGAGCACAGGCGTGACATGGCTAGATCTTGATAAACCAGTCAACAGTCTTGCCGCCACATTCTGCACTAGCTGCAATCAGCGGATATCAACCCCCAGTAGCCCTAGGTATAAGGCATTGCAGTAATCAAGGTGTGAGGTTACAAAGGCATGGACCAGAGCTGGCATATCACCAGGCGGAATCAGGTGCTTTGTCTGGGCGATGTTCCTCAGATGGTAAAATGAGGTCTTGACAGTGGCCGACACTTGATGTCTTAGTGCTAGACTGCTGTCAAGTACAACACCCAGATTGCACACCTGATTTAAGGTAGGCAGCAGGGTAATCCCGAGCTGAAATCCGGTAAACTGACCTGTCTGTACCTCCACGCCATAGCGACCTGGTTCAACCATCAACACTTCAGTCTTGTCAGGATTCAACCTCAGCCAGCTGGCACTCATCCAGCCTTAAATCTCCAAGAGGCAGTTGTTAAAGACTGAGATTACTCCACCCTGATTGGGCTCAAAGGACATGTAGAGCTGAGTGTCATCTGCACAGCAGTGAAAACTCGGCCCATTCTGCCTAACAGTGTCTCCCAACGGTAGCATATACACTGCAAACAACATGAGGGACAAGATGGAGCCCTGCAGTACCCCACAGGACAGGGGCAGATGTGCTGAGGAAAAAAATCTCTGACACTGCTCTCTGGGCTCTGCCTGGGAGGAATGATTGAAACCAACAGACTGTTCCTGACAGTCAACACAATACCCGCAGGTGCTCCGGCAGCACCCCATGGTCCACAGTGTCAGATGCCTCAGAGTGATTGAGGAGCACCAAGATGGAACAGCTCCTTGATCCCTCGCCATTAGGGGATCATTAAGTACCTGAATCAGGCGTGTCTCAGTACTATGCCTCTTCGGAAACCAGACTGAGAGGATCATAGACATCGTGAGAAGTTAGATGGTCCTCCTTTGTATGGCCACCACCTTCTCAATAACCTTGCCCACAAAGGGCTGGTTAGAGACAGGTCTGTAGTTTGCCAGGCAGTCCGAGTCTGGGCGGTCTTCTTCAGAAGCAGTACAACTACCGCTTCCTTCAGGGACTCTGGGAAAATCCCTGTCTCCAGAGAACACGGACTATCCTGGCTAGGACGGGCCAATGACTTCTACACACCCCACAAGGAGGCGTGTGAGGGCCTGGGTCCAACCAATAGGTTGGTCATAGTCCCTGGATGACCCACACAATGTCCATGATTGCCAACTGGCTGAAGTTGGACCAGGCAATCTGGGTGCTTGCGATCTCAGGCTCATCACTGCAAGGCTTGTTTGAGGGTGCTGATTGGATCTCCGACCTGATAGTGGCAACCTTATCAGCAAAGAACAATGCAAACTCATCACATCCAATTTGTGGAAAAGCTCCCCCCGACTGAAGACAGGTTTGATTGTACAGTCTGTCCACTGTCCAGAAGAGCTGAGCTGGTCTGTTTCCTGCTGTGGCAATCTCCCTGGACAGGAACTCTGCCTTCTTACTGGAGATTGACGATTGATGGTCCTTAAAATGGGCTGTAATTCTAAGTTTGTCATCTACCAGGCTGGATTTCCTCCAGCATCGTTCCAACCTTCGACCCTTTCTCCTCATCTCCTTCAGAGTCTCATCAAGCCATGGAGTCTTCGGGCGAAAGGAGAAGGGACAAATGTGGACAGCAGCTGTAGAGTCGAGAGCGCCAGTGGCCAGAACTAGATCCCTCGGCTCTTCGCATGCACTCATCAAACCTGCGAGGTCCAGTAGCTCCATTAGACCATCTGGGGCCAACCCCTCAAAGGCAGTACCGGACCATCTCCATAAGGGCGGATCTTTTAGGGGGTGCCTCAAAGCTGAACCTTGTGGTATGGTGGTCCGACCAGCTAACTTGTTCCACCATAAGATCAGAGGCCCCATACCGAGTAGGAAGACCAGGTCCAATAAATGCTCCTGAATATGTGTTGCAGTCAGTTGGAGGAAGTCTTGACCAAACTGCGAGAGTTCGTCGTCGACCCAGGCATTGAAGTCCCCCAGAATTATTCACCTGGGGGACTCCAGCACCTGGTCGACAACAAAGTCCATGACCTCCTGCAGGAATTCCTTCCCATCCCCTGGAGCACAGTAGATGAGAAGGATCCTGCATCTTACATCTGCAGCCACCAGGCATTCAAAAGATCTGGTCTTCCCCACTAATATGTCCACAAGGCCCAACTCTGACTTAAAATAACACACAGATGATCTAGAACAAAATGTTCTAGTAATCTCTCCCTGTCCAGAAGGTGCTACTGTGTTGGATGGAACAGCCATATGTTGAAATGGGTTCCTTTAGTGATTCACTCCCTTCATTAGATTCTCACTACAGGCGCTAGGGATGGGCTTGGGGGCACATTTGGGGCCCTATCAGACACAAGGAACATGGACCAGGATGGAGAGCACTCTCCACATAAATGTCCTAGAGATGAGGCTGTTCTGTACAGTCTGTAAGTCTTCTAGACCCATCTGTCCCTGAGATCTCTGCTGGTGTAAACAGACAGCATCAGTGTGATGCACTATATCAACAAGCAAGGGGGAATGCATTCCTACCCCCTGTGCAGGGAATTGATGAGGGTTTGGTATTGGTCTCTAGAACTGGTCTAGAACTGTTGGCAGTTCATGTTCCAGGCATCCAAAATGTTTTGGCAGACAGGCTAAGCAGGTTGCAGTCCAGAATGCATGAGTGGGAGCTTCTGGCCTCACTAGCAGAAGACCTGTTCAACAGGTGGGATCATCCAGAGTGTGACCTTTTTGCATCCCCACACAATGCAAAACTGCCGTTTTTCTACTCACTCATTCCAGGGCCTGGAGTTTTCTGGTGAGACGCCTTGTCCCTCTCTTGGAAGGGGAGGTTCCTTGATGCCTTTCCTCTAATCCAGAGGGTGCTTATCAAGCTCCAAATAGACGAGGCAACAATGAAATTCATAGCTCCCCTTTGGCCTCATCAGATCTGGTTCTCCATTCTGTAGCAGTTGGCAGTGGAACCACCAGTGCCTCTGCCCCTATGCAAGGGCCTACTGTCACAGGAACAGGGAACCCTGGTCCATCTGGATCTCAGGCCACTCCACTCCATCTCCATGCATGGCTCCTGAAGACATAGCCATTACTAGGTTTGGGGTGTCTTGAAAGGTGACTAATGTCTTGGTGACCACCAGAAAACCTTCCACCAGGGTAAGTTATTCTGTGAAGTGGAAATGGTTTGCTTTGTGGGCCACTTCTCATCAACTGGATCCTTTAACATGTCCAGTAAATCAGGTTCTGGAGTATTTGCTGTCCTTGTCAGATGCAGGCTTGCAGTACTCTTCTGAGTGCACTTGGTGGCCATTTCAGCCACCACCTCTGTTCCTGTTGATTGTCGTACGGTTACTCAGTTGGCGATGGCCTGTACATTTTGAGAGGCATTCTGCACTTGTAGTCTTCCTATCCGAAATCCAGTCCCAGCTTGGGACCTGAATTTTGTGTTCACGACTTCTGGCCTACGCTTCCTTTCTTTGAAAGCCTTATTTGTAGTTGCTATTACTTCTGCTCAAAGGATTTCAGAGCTTCAGGCTGTAATGTTTGAGCCTCCTTATTTGATTTTTCACAGACAGGGTGTTTTTACACCAGTCCTATGTTTCTTCCTAAGGTGGTGTCTGAGTTTACTTTAAATCAAACCATTCACCTGCCAGTTTGTTTCCTGAGCATCCCAATCTAGGGAAGCATTGCTGCATGCTGTAGATGTACATAGAATACTCAGTTATTAGTTACACCGCACAAAGGACTGCAGGAGGTCCTCACAGCTTTTTATTTCCTTCGCTCCTGGGAAAGAGGGCACACCTGTTTCTAAACAGTGCCTGTCCATCCAAATGGTTGGCCAATTGTATTACTTCTTGTTATAGAAGTACGGTAAGAAACTTCCTGGTGTAGTTCGTGATCAGTCCTCCAGAGGCATGACCACTTCTGTTGGCCATTTCAAAAATGTTTCTGCTGCGGAAATCTATCCAGCTGCCACCTGGAGTACTGTCCACACCTTCACTAAACACTACAGTCTGGATATTGGCTCTCGAAAAAGGGCAGGTTTGGGCCTAGCTGTGCTTCAAGGCCTCCTTTCTTAGAACTGTAGGCTCCAGCCACCCAGATTGTTTTATTGTCAACTCCCAAGACCAGGACCATGAACATTCTCTGTTTGGTAGGTGCAGGAAGGGATGGCTAACCAGATCAGCAAAAACAAGAACCCTGCACTCCAGAGCCTGAAAGAAACACTTCTCTCAGAAAGTAAATTCCAGTGCTTTAATGCCAATATGAGTGAAGAGAGTGCACAGATGCTCGCCACACACCACTATCGCCCTGGTGCTTTAGGCCATAATTCTTCGTTGGGGGACGTTTCTTTATATTTTATTGTCAGTACCGCTTGGTACTCGTTCCATAGGTGTGATGTGATAAGAGATGTCTTTGAAGAAGATAGAACAGTTACATACTTACTGTAGCAGTAGATCTTCAAGAGAATCTCTCATCAGGACATGATGTCCCACCCTCCGTCCCCCTAGGATTTAGAGCTCTGTAACTCCTGCCTCTTTTCTCCAGGATGGTCCACCTGCTGTTTGAGCCTCACCTGGTAGGCAGACCCATTCCCTAGAGGGAGATTCTTCTGAGCATGATCTCTGGCGGGGAACTGAGGAAGGAAGTGACTGCCCACATTTACATGGGGCTGCCGGCGTAGGTGTCGGCCGTGGACTGCCCCTAGTGGACTGGTTTGCAAAAAGTTTCCATGTAGTCCTAGTGCCTGGCCTGATGAAAGAGATTCTTCTAATAGCTACTGTTACAGTTAATGCGTAACTGTAGGTTTCTCTGCCAACTAGTGGACACGCTTCTGTTGTTCGAATGCTTTTGACCTTCTTGACATACAACAGGACCTGAAACTTTGATTGCCTCCTGGCATATGACAAGACCTTACATTTTTTTGCCTCCTGGGCTAAGGAACAAGGCCTTAAGACCACTACAGTCACTGTCTGGTCTGTTTTTTAATCCTAGGAATTAAGTTAGTGGTGTTCTATGGAGGCTAATTGTCTGGATCCAGTTTTTAAGAGATTGAACCATGAAGCAGGAAATCACAGGTTTTAATCCCACCTTGAGCCACTGATTTGTAGTTTGACCTCAAGCAGATCACTTGGCCTCCCTGTACTTCAGCCTTCCCAGCTCTAGACTTGGGTAAAAGTGGAAAATCCACCTGATAGTGCAACAGCTGGGGAGCTACAAGCTATGCTGGAGACCCAGGTACGAAGACCTGGATTTCAACTCTCAGTCCAGGATGTTGCAGTAGGCAATAGTAGTAAACAGTTTTATTCAGCATTGCATTTCAGTTGTGAATAGGGAATGACTGTAGAGCCAGAGCTCTCATTTCAGTGGGCTCCCACATTAGACCAGTACAAATTACATTTTAAACACAGTAAAAAAAAATCTGAACATACAAAATTGCTGGCAGAAAAGGCCCATAGGTCTATCAAGTCTGCCTGAGTGTGCAGCTATGCATAATACTACTGCAGCTGCCCCCCGTTCCTTCCTTCATCCTTCCAAGATAAATATTAACCATACAAATATAACTCACATGCATCAATAATATCACAAGTCATGAATCAGTTGAAACAAACTGGAAGAACATCAGCCAAGTCCATAAGTTGGACAGCATGTAAGGGGCGTTATTTAGCCATAACTTTAAGGATCTGAATTCCAGTTTGTGGACCCTTACAGAAAAGGACAAGCAGCCAAACTTCGTCCTCACCAGGTGATAAGTAAGCAGAGGTACAAGCAGCATCCCAGGAGATGTTCTCCACTTCCAGGAGAGGGAAGGAGGGTACTCTGTGTTCCCCCTTGCTGACATCTGGGTGTTTCAGGAGGGCCATAGTGGTAGTTTGGTGGGGGGTGTAATGGCTTAGAGCTGCACAGGTAGCATTGCTACACCCCCAGGTGGATTTGCATGCCTGGGAGGACCTGAGCACCAAAGTGGCTACTGCACCATATAGCACTATTCTGACCCTTAGTCACACCCCATAGCAATGAAGAGTTGTTCTTACAGGATTGAGAATCCGTTGGGGGGAGGATTTTTATCAGGCTCTCACAGACACAGAACAAAGATCCTTTTCTTAGCTGCGACACTGTGGAATTCCCTCCCTCTTGTATTAAAGACTGCCAAACCCAAGCACCTTTAAATCAGTCTTAGACCAACAACTGCCTACCAGGAGAGATGTAACCAAGTGATTACTACTAGGTAGTTTGCCTAAGTAAATCTGAGCTGGGATCGAGCTTGATACTGAATGGAGAGATGTTGTGTGGTGAGCTTTTGTAAGCCTGAATAAAGTTTGATACCGAGGACTTTGAACATAGGGTGGATATTGTTGCTATCATGGAAACTTGGGCCACCCAGTACCAGGACTGGGAGTTGATGGTCCCGGGATATAGGATATTCAGAAAAGACAGGACCAAGGGAGAGGAGGGGTAGCAGATCTGTGTATGGAAGGGGATAAGGTGTGCAAGGGAGGAGGGCAGGACAGGCGCCCTATGGATGCATTTTCAGGACTCAAAAGGCAGGACAGTGAGAATGGGGGTAGTTTATAGACCACCACATCAACTGGAGGACCTGGACAGGAGTTACCTGAGCAAATCTGAAGGGTCGGCAGGAAGGGGAACACGGTGGTGGTGGTGGTGGGGGGACTTCAGCCTACCTGTGGTGGACTGGAGTACCCAACCACCACAAGTGCAAGGGAGCAAGTCCTGTTAGAGGCATTTCAGGACAGCTTCCTGATGCAGCTGGTCCATAGGCCAACTCGGATAGGAAATACTCTGGACCTTGTACTGTCCAATGGAGAGATGGGTAAGGGATCTAGAGGTGGAGGATCCACTGGCGGGGAGCAGTTACTACTCGGTGTGGTTCACACTCAACATGGGGTGGGAAGCTGGGAGTACCGGTACCAAGGTGATTGACTTTAGGCGGGCGGACTTTAAAAAGATGGGGAAATTCTGGCGAGGCATCTGGAGGGGATTCACCCAGGCTAGGACACAAGTCAGAAGTGGGATGTCATAAAAAAAGGGTCTAGCAGAGGCTACAGGGGCATCTACTAGGACACAGAGCAAGAAAGGGAGGGCAAAGAAGCCCAGTTGGATGACTCAGGAGGTCAGAGAGGAGTGAGGGTCAGAGAGAGGCATTCGTAGGTTCAAAAAGTCAGAGAGGAGAAGACAAGGAGATGTATAGAAGAAATCCAGAGAGGCCACCAAACTAGTCCAAGCAGCCAAGGCTTCCAGGAGCTGAGGCTGGCACAGGGTATTAAAACAGAGAAAAGGATTTCTTCAGATACATAAGGGAAGAAAAACAACAAGGACCAAATAGTGAGGATAAAAAGGATGGGGGTGAGGAGAGAGGGATGATCAGGCAGAGGCATTAAATGAATACTTTTGTTCTGTATTCATGCAAGAGAAAGGGGGCAGGTTCTGCAGGGAGGGTGGGGTGGGCAAGGGGAAGGGGTGACAGGCGGATTTACTGAGGACAGAGTACTGGAAGGACTGAGGCACTGAGGGTGGACAAGGCACCTGGGCCAGATGGCATTCACCCAAGGTACTAGAGGAGCTGGCTGAGGCCCTGGCTGGGTCACTGGCTGACCTGTTCAATACCTCCCTGGACACGGGATGCGTACCATAGAAGTGGAGGTTGGCCCATGTGGTGCTCATCCACAACAGTGACCCAGTGGATGAACTGAGAAACTACAGGCCAGTGAGCCTCTCATCAGTTGTGAGGAAGCTCATGGAGACAATCCTGAAAGAGAGGCTGGTGACTCATTTGGAGGACAGTGGACTCCAGGATGGGCATCAGCACGGGTTTGTCTCGGGCAGTTCTTGCCAGACCAACCTCATTGAGTACTATGATTGGGTGACAAGGGAACTAGACAAGGGCCATGCAGTGTATGTCCTGTATTTCGACTTCAGCAAGGCCTTTGACTCTGTGCTGCACAGGAGGCTAGGGGGAAAGCTGGAAGCTGTGGGCGCTGGGGCGAAGATGGTGAAATGGATAAAGAATTGGTAAGGGGTAGGCAGCAGAGGGTGGTAGTGGGAAGGGAACTCTCAACATTGAGGGCAGTCATGAGCGGGGTACCACAGGGATCGGTGCTGGGCCCGGTGTTGTTCGGGTTATTCATAGCTGATATCTCACATGGGATATGAAGTAAGTTCAATCTGTTTGCAGATGACACCAAAATGGGGGCAGTGGTTGATGACATTGAGGGATGGAAGGGGCTGCAGGACGACCTGACTAAACTGCAGCAGTGGTCAGAAACATGGCAGCTGGGGTTTAGTGCCAAGAGTGCAAGGTATTGCACTTTGGAGCAAAGAACCAGGGAGGGATTGTCAGCTGAGAGGGTATGTTGGGAAGCACCGTGGAGGAAAAGGACCTAGGGTACTTATAACAGGGAGCATGAACAACTCTGCTCAGTGTAGGAAAGCGACAGCGAAGGCCAGCAAGATGTTGGGGTGCATAGCAGAGGAATTTCTTCCAGAAGTGGGAGGTAATCCTCCCCTGTACAGGTCACTGGTCAGGCTGCACCTGGAGTATTGCATGCAGTTCTGGCATCCGTGACTGAAGAAGGATGTCAGATTGTTGGATGGGGAGCAGAGTAGAGCAACAAAGATGATCCAGTGATTGGTGGGCAAGCCCTATGATGAAAGGCTGGCGATCTAGGTATGTACTCCTTGGAGAGAGGAGGATGGGGAGAAATGTTTGATACCTTTAAGTACTTGAAAGGGATAAACAAGACTCGAACAGAGGGGGTCTTCCAATTAGGAAGAGGAAGGGACACAAGAGGGCACAGTCTCAGACTGGCGAGGGGGGAGATTCAGAAGGGAGGTAAGGAGAGTTCTTCACAGAAAAGGTGGTGGGCAAGTGGAACGCTGTACCAAAGGAGGTGGTGACCTGTAAGATGGTGGGTAGTTTCAAGAGGGGATGGGACAGGGTGAGGGTAAATCTAAGGAGGGGAGGGGAGGAGTGGGAGGGGCAGCTGCAAGATGAGGGGCTAGCTGCTCAATCGAGCAGACACAACAGACCGTGAGGCCTATTTCTGCTGGCATTTTCATATGTTCGTATCTTGCATGGACCTTTTGTACTGCTGTGTGTGCACTCTCACCTTTAAATTAGCCCTAAAGGATTACCGCTTGGCCCCAGCCGCCTATGACTGCTGAACAATAGCTCCTCATACTGGGCCTAGAAATGTAGTCCTGCTGCACCTCATCTTTTGCTCCAGGCTGCAAATTTATGCTAACACTGTGTAAATTAACTTCTCTTAGCATATTAAAATCACACTGTATAATCCCTGCACAAACTGCCCTTTTACTCCATCCTTCTGTGTTTTTGTTAAAGATGTAAAACCCTGCGTAACTAATTTCTGCATACAGTTATATTTGCTACTTGCATGATGTACCTATGTGAGCGCTGCCTTGTACTGTATTCAGTAACTAATTCCGAGTCTCCCCTGAAAATGTGACCTGTGTTCCAGTGGGCCTAATCAGTCACCGGAAAACAATAATTCAAATTAAAATAAATGGCATGGGACGTGTGAGTCCACCAGGAGACATTAACTGCTGTTCTTCTGGCTGAGAGGGAGTTTAAGGCTGCTACCAGTTGGATCCTTGGTGGGATAAGTCCGAGCTGGCATCGGTGGCCTCCAGCGGCTGAGCAGTAAGGAACCAGGAGAGGAGTGGTGTCTAATCGTGCATCAAGTTGGTGATCCACGGAAGGAGGTCCTGGTCCTGGCACGGGGAGAACGAGTGATAAACAGTATTGGCAGGAGCAGAACTCCACGGCAAATGAAACCCAGATTATAAAAGAACAAATTGTTTACAATCCTTGGAAGCCCAGCAAGACCCTCTTTGCCATTTCCTGCCTATCCTGCTCTGTAAACTTGTCAATAAATACGTTTATAAAAGGAGACTATCTCTCTTGTCTGTTAATTTTAGCCCCATTTTATTTTTATCTTTTAGTTCATCCAATTTGCTCTAAGGCTGTTTCC
Organism: Neoceratodus forsteri; assembly: GCA_016271365.2. NCBI lineage: Eukaryota > Metazoa > Chordata > Ceratodontiformes > Ceratodontidae > Neoceratodus > Neoceratodus forsteri. The sequence goes on along the minus strand of CM057459.1, from coordinate 303,661,199 downwards.
ATTCACATGGTATTGTATACAGCATTGTAGTTGCAGGCAACGTTATGTTATCCCATATATTTATATGTTAGCTGTTATGATGTGTTATTTTTTCCCCACAAAAAGCTTCTAAATTGTGAATATGACCTTCATTGCAAAAAAGGGTTTCTGTCATATTGCCCCCTCTACTTTGCCTCATCTTTTTCATTGGGCTAACCATAGGGTAAGAGAGCCAACAAACATTTAACGTGAGCTCTGTAGGCAATCATCCATATCTTAATACAGCTACGCTCTTCTGTGACCAATGTATGTAGGAACATAGGCTTAGGTTATAAGGGGCCTGGGGCATAGGTTCCAGCAATATTTTTTGAAGCGGGCCCAGCCCCACCAATATTTTTTTACAAGTAAGATTTTTAACAAAATAAAATTTTCCCCCTTATTTTTTTGTTCTGTGACTCCTGGCCTGGGCATGCTTGCCTTCTGTGACCTGCTGTAGCATAGCATTTTTGAAATTGGTGCCTGTTTGTGTACATGCACATTCCAATGCGCATGCACTCAGAGAGAGCGAGAGCGAGCCGGGTAATGTCACTGGGTGATGAGGACCGGCGATGGGTGCTAGGCGAGTGAGTAAGTGAACTGCATTGACTTGAGGCAACGCCAGTGAGCAACCAAACTAGAGTCCTGCATGTTGGGAGGAAGACATCATCCATCCATCTCAGGCAGCAGGCAGGGTCAGTCAAGAGTGAACCAGGCCCTGCACGATTAGAGGAGGGCCAAAAAACGGCAGCCATGAGGTCCTGGCATGACCGTGGCGATGGGTCGGTGGACGCGAACAACCGGGCCGGGTCGTCGCCGGACGGTAGGGCAGGCACAGCTGCTGAGAGATCTGAAGAGGAGGAGAAGTCATTGAATCAGAGACCCACCAGTCCGGATGGTGGAGGACTGGACAGGCAGTGACTTAACCACCGCACCGGTAATGGTAATCTACCCCGCCGAGACCGAGATCCCGCAGGTAAGGTCAGGGAAGCAACTGGGGAAGGAAGCTGAGGCCTGAATACACCTGCTGGGAGAGACAACTTGAATATCCTGGGTTTTTAATGCACTGCTACTAACCTAACCACAGCTAAAAGGTTTTTGTTAGCCAGATGGGGATTTGAGTGTTGTCTGGTCTGGCCTCACCAAGGGGAAGGGGTAGAGAAGAAGGAAGCCCATAGGGTGAAAAGCAAGGAAGATAAGTGTAATCCCCTCTGAAGAGATGCACCCTACCTGCCTGCCTCCTGATGCCCTCCCAAGGCTCCCAGACCACTGCTGCTGGTGATGCTGGCTCCCTTCTCTCGATTATGTGTGGCATGGTGAGGGATAGCCAGAATGCAGCCCCCTCTTGGGCACCGCCTACACGCTTTATAATTTGGATATGTCTGGGGTACCTTACTGCCTTTGAAGAGCAGGCCCTTTATTTACCCCATTTGTGGCCATCACCCAGATGATTAATACTTAACTGGCTGTTAGACTTTGTATCAATTATTAGTGTGATGATACCCACAAACAGGGAAAATTAAGGCCAAGAAGAGGAAGACTCATGAAACCACAGAACTACTTCACAGAAGTAGTGGTAAATGTACTTGGAATAAGTTTTGGCAGGTGTTATCAGCTGATACTCCAATACCCATCAAGTTCAGAGTGCTCTAAAGAAAAAGGGATAACAGGGTCCTTCCGCTGAGCTACTGGGAGAGACATTCTAAACCAATCTGAAGGTGGAAAGGCACTGTGAGGGAGCAGTGGCTAGGGGCAACAGAATGCTGGGCTGCGTCAGAAGGGGGATTACCAGTAGAAAAAGGGAGGTCATAGACTCACAGTACCTTTGTATACCCATCTAGTTAGGCTGCTTTTTGGAGTATGGGGTTCAGTTCTGGAGGCCATACCTCAAAAAGGATGTGGGGAGGCTGGAGTGAGTTCAGAGGAGGGCAGCAAAGATGATAAAGGGGCTCAACCACCTATCCTATGAAGAAAGGTTGAGAGATTTGAACATGTACTCCCTGGAACAGAGGAGGGAGAGGGGGGATATGATTGAGACCTTCAAGTACCTTAAGGGTATAAACCGGGTGCCAGTGGAAAGCATCTTCCAGCTGAAAGGGAATCTGAGGACAAGGGGCATGGGTTACAGATTGAGGGGGGACAGTTCAAGGGTAACATTAGAAAGTACTATTTCACAGAGACGGTGGTGGATAAGTGGAATAGGCTTCCAGAGGAGCTGGTTGGAGAAGCAATTGTGGAAGGCTTCAAAAAGGCATGGGACAGACACGGGGAGGGGCAAGTCCTAGCAGATAGCGAGACAAATGGGCAGACTAGATGGGCCTGTCGGTCCTTTTCTGCCATTACACTTCTGTGTTTCTACGTTTCAGTTATCCTTTCCACCCTAAAGCTGTACATGTAATGTAAAATAGAGCAAATGTGAAGCACTCTGCACAGAAAACAACTGAAAAGGCAAATCTACCTGGTGCTAAATATTTTGTATCATTTTCATTGGCAACTGGCTGCTGTTTTGTTTTCCTGTTGAGGTTCATGCTGACGAAATATGTTTTAAAGGGTTTAATAATCAGTGACATTGTCTGCAATTGAAAAAAAATATATCTAATTTTATCCACAAAGATAGGGTTTATTTTTTCCTGCGTCAGATCTGACTTGGTCCTTCTTTCCGACGAAATTTTGTTATTAAAATCCACTAACTGTAGAGGAGATTAAAGAGGAAACTAGATACTGTGTTTTGCTTACAAGGAAGTTTTTGCAGTGGAGTTATTGGCATTATCCTCATTCTTGCAGTCTGTTATCAGACAAAGAAGAACTCTGATACAACAATACTGTCTGGGATAGAGGGTGCTGTAGTTAAGCAATAAGGCATGACAGGGTGTGTTATGGTTGGATAAGGCCCCCTCAGGTGGGTTCAAGCATAAGTATAGCTGAGTGCTTCCACCACCTGAGAAGGGCCGTTAGCCCACCATAACACACCCCCTGGAGTGCCTCATTGCTATTATGAAATGGGTCATTTTTAGTAAAGTGTATGCCTTTTTTAAACATTTTACTTTTAGCTGGGCCATGCAGCTGGGATAACAGTCCAGCTGAAAGCTGCTCTTGTCCAGTCAGATGCCAGCATCTTTCTAACATTTCATAACTGGGGTTAACATCAGCACCATGTTGCATGATCATCCTCAGGAACACACCATAGATTCACAAATGTTCGGTGACCTTTTACCTAATTTTTCATTTTCTACTTTTAATGTTTTGCTTTAATTTAACCCTATTAATTTTTTTTTTTTGGGGGGTTGCTGTCTCTATCTATCTAAACAGGGATTATGTGGACTTCTATGCAATAATGTTGTTTTTCAGTATTAATTTGAAGAACTGTTGTCACTCATTTATGATGGGTCTTCAGATGCTTATGAAGGTATTCTGGTTTGGCTGAAAAGACGTGGAAGCAAACCACAAGCAAACGGGATAGATTTCTCATTAATTATGCTTTGATTGTCTCAAGCCCCCCTGCACTATGCTGATTGCTAATTATCATGAGTTATAACTCCACAGCAAATACTTCCTTGTAGGCAAAGCATAGTATCTAGTCTCCACTTTATGGTACTGAGCAGTGTCAAGCTGCCCTAAGCAGAAGCAGGAGTAGTCTGTGTTGTGTCATGGTGGTGTGGTGGGCTGGCTGGTGGCAGGCTGGTGACGGGAGAACTTTCAGAGAGAAGTCTGAAGTTTAGTTTAACAGTTGAGAGAAAAAAATGAGGAGTGGAGTCACTCCATTACCGTGGCAGGAGGGTGATGTGACTGTGATGGGCTGGTGGCTGTTGGCCTATCTCTGAGTGGGGAAACACAGAAACAGAATTTGACAGCAGATAAGGACCGCATGGCCCACCTAGTCTGGGGTCAAAGAGAAACATAGACCATGAGACAGAAAAAGACCAGACAAAGGTCCACCCAGTCTGCCACACCTCTTAACCTGTTGTCACTGAAATGAGGTTCATGGTCCAGGGACACTCAAAATGTAGGACAGTGAGGGGACACTGACTCTCAGGGACACAGAAAGGCTCCAACACGGACATAAAAGGTCACTGGGTGGTTTCACTTCACACACAGAAAAAAAAAAAAGATTTCAGATCAGCTGCACAATGAGTGAGGATGGGGCTGTTTGTCCGAAGAAGCCATGGGCCTGTTCAGCTGACCTGACCACTTCAACAATTGCTTTTGAGAGCAGAGAGTATACCTTTACTACAAGAGATAGGATAGAGAGCGACTAGCTTAACAACAGGATGCACCAAAAAAAGTACAATTTTTATCAAAACCTGAAAGTGCAATGTTGTTTTCACTCTTGATAATTTGCAGGTTTAATGAATGAATAATGTTACAGTTTATTGAAATGTCTCTAATGTCATCTATCTAGCTTGTTTGGTGAGTGTTTAGAATATTGGACCACCAGTATTGGCATAGTCTAAAGCTACAGAGAATATAGCATAATTTTGTCACATGCTTGCTGCGCTGTACTGTAGCTGCGCTAAGAGCTACTTTAATTGTGTGCTTGTGTTGGGTTTTGTCTGTTTGTTTGAATTGAGAGCTCTGTCCCTCCCCCTATCTTATTTTGTTAATGTAGGGTGTGAGGTGAAGCCCCACAACTCGGATAAACTAAAAAAAAAACTGACAGTCCAGTGGTGTAGAGTGTGCTGTGAGGTTTTGTGGTATTTGAGTTAAGGGCTCTGCCCACACACCCTTGTTTTTAACATGGGGTTGTGGCAGGGCAATCACACTCCAACTAAACTAATAAAAATAATCGACTGTTTGTGGTGTAGAGCATTCTGTAAGTGAGGTTTTGTAAAGTTTTAGTTGAGGGCTCTGCCCTCCCCCACACTCTCTTACTCTTTTAACACACAGAGGTGTGGGTAAAGCCTCCAACTCAAATAAACTAATAAAAAAATAACCAATAGGCCGATACGGAATAGAGTATGCCATAATTAGGCAAGTAGCTTGAGTGCTGTGCTAATAGCGGAGGTTCAATGGTGGTCCAGCTTAAACCCCCCGACCCCCACATATAGGACCTCTGCTCCCAAGAGACCCCATTGGGGGCTTTGACCTCTGACCTCTGGGCCCCACCAAAATGTTACAAACCCGGCTCCTATGTGTAGGAATGGAGGCAGAAAGTATGTCACTTAAAGGAAAACACCCCAAATGCTGCCCCCCCCCAGCTGTTCTTCTGATTGGGGATTTAAGTTACAAAATACAATTTATGTTACCTAAAATGCAACAGTAAAAGCTTTTGAAAAGTCCTTTATAGATTTTGATGTACAAAACTGCCCACCGTTTTCTGATGGGCAGCACTGCACTTTTGCCACTTGCTTAATGCTAAAGTGTACTCCCAAACATTGGCAAACTTAGCAGTGTGCATTGTTAGCACACAGCAAGTAGTTTAAGTACGGTGCTGCCCATGAGATGTTGCAGGCAGTGCTGTACTTCTGAAGTTATGGATCCAACACCTGGTTACACGTCTCTTTTGCCTACTCCTGCTTCATCCGTTGCCGTCGTAGAACTGTCCTATGCTGTTTCACCACCTGTGCAGATAAGTGTGTGTGTTGGGGGAGGGGCAGCAACCCAGAAGCAGATAAACTCAGTACCAGGAGGTGGAAGCACTGCTACACTCCAATGACATGGTGGGCGTGGGCTGTCGGTCATATGGTGACCAAGGAGTTATTTTTCCTTGTATGTCCCTCCTACCTCCCAACAGCTGTCTACTGCCAGTGACTACATGCATTTTGGGGGTAACATCCTTGGTCATCCTCAGTGTCTAGGCTCCTATCTAGACTGCTGGTGGCGCAACAAGAGTTGGGCTTACTTAGCCCTCCCAACTGGAGCCTGAGTGTGCCCCAGACTTCATCAGCTCTAGGCATGATTATCCTTTCACAACTTGAGTCTAGGTCTTCTACAGCACAATGTGCTCATTCAGCATCAGTAGGCTGGACTTCTACACAGCTTTTAAAAGGGGAACTCAGCTTTCAGCTACCCAGGAGGAAATAATCGGAACCTATAGGTCCCGATCCACAGAATCACACTAAAAGTTGATTTCTTTTAAGCCACTTTGCATGTCTGAAATAATAAAATTTATCTGGATGAAGCCATCCTTCCTGCGGTCATTAGTGGCAACTACTTTTCCCAGTGTCCTCTATGCATGTGAGCATATATTTATTAAATACTTATACAGTGCATTATTTTGCTTTTCTAACTTAAATCTTACTGTATTCCTGACATATGCAGTATTGTCCCACCATAGTACTGCCCCGGAGCTGAAATAGAACCTATGCTAATGATGGAATGCTAGGCTCATGTTCGGTTTTCAAACCACTGTCCCTGGTAAACATTCTACAGCTGTCAGATTCTTTACTCCATGTGAACAGTACAGACGCCGCGGAAAGCTCCCCTTCATCTTTCGTGAAGATTTTATTTTCTCCATTTTTAAGTAAAATTTATTTTTGTTCATTTTTAAAGCACTGTCCTTGAGTTTACAGGTAAACTAGTTTAGGTTTAGTGTTTCTCCACCAAGTTTTTCAGTTTCTTTTCGGTTCATTTAACCAGGAGAGAACCAAACCTTTATTTACATTTTTAAAAGTATATTTCTGCATTTTATTCTTTCCCTGGGCTGGCTGCTTAATTTGTTTGTTTGAGGAAACCGGGGTAACTCTTGGTTCTGTCAGCGGTTGCTGAACCAATCACAAAGTAAAAGTAATTAAAATAATAATAAAGGTTTAAGCCTTGTTCATTTGTGTGGGTTTCTGATTCTCAGAGACCCATTTCTTGGAGTTTTAATGTTTTTGTAACTAACCCAAGAAAAAGAAAAACCTGCCCAGTGGGTTTTCAGCTTTGTACAGAGTTTGGGGGAACTGTTTGAAAACAGACCCTCATTTGTGTTTTTGCCTAGGATTTGACAACCTGAAGGCAGAATGTGAAATCTGTAAAAGCAAAAATATGTTACTCAGTTGGTGCTTAATAGGCGTTTTAACCGACTGAGAGAAAATGTCCGAGAAGGCTGCTGACCCAGCTGCGGACAGAACATTCTCATCTGTAAGGAGAAATCGAATGAACGGTTGGACAGCCCTCTAACCAGGGTGATGTTTCCTCAGTTAAGAAATGATCCCCAGACACTGCCACTGAACCAGCAAGTTCTGCTGAGAAAAGAGGAAGGGAAAACACTTGGTTCAGGAACCGCAACCGACAAAACTGCTGGTTCCAACCACAGATGAAATAGCAAATACTTTAAAAATTGTACAGACACTGCAAACCGGTACCACAGTTCTGGTTCAGTGGCCCGGTTTGTTTAGGACCTGGGTTCCTCCTCGGTTCCTGGTTCACTTGAACAGTTTGCTGAGGGGATTAGTTTGAACCTGGTGTATCCCCTGATCTTCAACATCCTGACTCCACTGAGAAGGGAGCTGAGGTTTTTTCGTCATGAAGCACACAGACACTGGACCTCTCCACCTAGGAATCCACAGGGCAGGGAGAGGAGCCAGACTATATGGGAAGGATAGATGTGCCAGACACAACAAAACTGTTAATGCCCATCCACAAGTCTCTGAAGAGAACAGGCTTCTAGGTTAAAAAACAAAAAAACAAACAAAAAAAAAAGAACACTTCCTTTTTCCCAGTAGACTAGAGGATGGTCAGGAAGTATTGGGTAGCTGGAGCAGAGTTCCTGTAGTAGTTGGTAATTTGATGTTTAATTTATTATTTATGGGAACTGTTTTATGAGGAGTTAATTATTTATATGCTTTTATATATCTTTTTGTTTTTTATTGATTTGTTTTTGAAATATGTGTTTACTTATTTGTACGGCACCCAGAGCCTCTGTGATTGGGCATCTTTTAAATAAATGTTGCTTTGCCTTTTTGGACACCCCAGCCATGAACAGCTGGTGCAGAATGGCAGTGGATGCCAATGATATTGTTGCCCGGCAAATGGCAATTTCGGTGTCTCTGAGGGCAATAATTTGTCAAGGACGCAGACAAAAGCACTTTCCTTGTGAGCCCACATCTCTCTTTGTTAAACAACGGAAACCCAGCGGGAAAAGATGGATAATTAAAGGTGCTCATAAGAGTGCAGCTGTAAAGAGAAAGCAGCAACACCCCAGAAGTACCAAGGTAGAGGGATCAGGGGTAGAACCCATTACGGACCCTTCTCCCAGGCCTAGGCATCTGCCTGCCTGTCAACTTCAGAGAGGATACTTCAGAGGCAGAGGTAAAAGTATCAGCAGTTGTTCTGGTCCCAGCACTGAGCCAAGTGCACAGATTAAGCAGACCCCTGAGGGGTGTGCCAGGGCTTCCTCCCCACAGTAGGAGACAGGCTGGCCCACTACCTCCAGGCTTGGGAATCCATCACTACAGACAGATGGGTCCTGGAGGTAGTGAGCCAGGGGCTTGTCCTCAGGTTTAGATCCTGCCCAGACTGAGGGCAATGTTTTCAGATCTGCAAGTCTATCAGAAGTAGCTCTGGTGGAAGAGGAAGTAGCAAAACTAATTCAAGACAAACCAGTGGAGCCTGTTCCCTTGGCCCCACAGGAAGGGTCTCTACTCAGGATACTTCCTCACTAAACAAAAAAAAAAAAAAAAAGCGGAGTGGCGACCATGTGGGATCTCAGGCATTTAACAAAGCCAAGGTTCAAAATGGTCACTCTGGCTACCATCTTCTCTACACTTGAAGGGGATTGGGCTAGCATCTCTGGACTTAAAGACACTTACTTCAGCATCCCCATCAGGCAATCACACAGAAAGTATCTCAGGGTCAGATTGCCATCAGACCTGGCCGACTGGTTGGTGGTAGGCCAGTATCCTCAGTGGCTGAGATGCATCGATCACTATCCAGGATACCCTGTATATCTGGGCCTCTTGGTAAACCAGAAAAGTCAGTGCTAACACCATTTCAGCGCCTGGAGTTCATAGGGGTGGAGCTGGGCACTCTGAGAGGAAGGGCCTTCCTTCCACAGGAAGGGTACACAGCTTAGTGCGGTTGGCAGGCTCATTCCAGCTGTATACCCCAGACCAGTGAGGCATTTTCTACAGCTGTCAGGGCACATAGCTGCAGCAACAGTGTCAGGTCAAGATTCCAGATGAGAGGCATTCAGTCTCACCTCAGGTCTCACTGGTCCCAGAAAAGAGATTCCATGTCAAGGATGGTTCCAGTCACAGGAACTCTTGCTGCAAGCTCTGCAGTGGTGGCATGAAAAAGACAACCTCAAGTGTGCCTTTCCTCCAGCTACCTCCAACAGCAGTTTTAACAATGGTTGCCTCCCTCCTAGGGTGGGGGGGGGCACATCAGGGGAATCACACTGCACATGCTACCTAGCTCCATCAGGAGTCCCTGCTTCACATAAAGCCTGCTGGAGCTCAGGGCAGTTTATCTGGGCATTCAGTCCTTTGCTCCAGTGCTTCAGGGTTAGGTGGTCCAGATCAAGACAGACAATACAACTACAATGTACTACATAAACAAGCAAGGGGGCACAAAATCATCCCCACTGTGCACAGATGCCATGAAAGTGTGGACTCTAGCTTACTCCCTGGGAATCTCCCTCTCAGCAGTCCACCTTCCAGGGAAGGACAATCTCCTGACAGATGCTCTCAGCAGGATCAGCCAAAACCACCATGACTGCAAGTGACGTTCAGAAGGTGGGGCATGTCAGAGGTGGACCTCTTTGCAACCCCAGACAATCACCAGCTACCACAATGCTGTTGCATGCCCCCTCAGTGGTCATAGTCCCTCTGGATGCACTGCTGTTGGGTTGGACACTGAAGTTCCTGTGTGCCTTTCCTCCATTTCCCCTGTGCCCAGAGTGCTAAGCAAGCTCAGGGTTCAACCAGCGACACTGATCCTCATTGCCCCAGAGTGGGCCAAACAGCCATGGTATTCTCTGCTGCTGACCTCGTCAATTTCCAGGCCAGTCTCTTTACCCAGGAGGCATAACCTATTGACCTCCTCGAAGGGCAGAGTCCTTTACCCCAATCTCTAGTCTCTCAGGCTCAGGGCTCGGCTCTTGAGGACTTAGACTATGCTAACTTGTACCTTTCAGAATGGGTGCTAGAGGTTCTTAGGGTTTCTGGAAAATTCTCTACCAGAAAGACTTCCATTTAGGAATGTAAGACTTCTTCCATTTGGTGACAGAAAAAAACATATAGGCTGCTCTCAGTCTGGCTTGTCAGTTGTCTTAGACTATATGGCATACCTTCATTTTCTTGGCCTTAGGCCTTCTACCCTCAAACTACACTTTGCAGCTGTCTCTGTTTACCTCTCAGCTGCTAAGGGGTCATCTCTGGCAGCTAATCAAATGTTTAGGAAGTTATTCAAGGGCCTCATCCATTTGCATTCCACTCAAAGGGAACACACCCCAGCATGGGACCTCAGTATATGCAGTGGCCAGCTAATGCAACCACCATTTGAGCCCATGTCTTCAGCAGATCTTAAGTATGTGACATGGAAAACAGTGTTCCCGGTAGTCATCACATCAGCTAGGAGGTTTAGTGAGCTCCAGGCCTTTGTCCACTGAGTCAGATTACATATCAGTCCATAGGGACAAGGTAGTCTTCAGGACTAACAGAAACTTTCTGCCCAAAGTGGTATCGGACTTCTACCTGAATCAGTCCATTACTTTGCCATTCTTTTTTATTGACCACTCTAGTTCAGGGGAACATAGACTGCATAGCCTAGATGTCAGGTGAGCTGTAAGCTACTACTTGGGTCACACAAAGGGGCCACAGGCAGGATAGCACTCAGCTCTTCCTGACCTGTGGGAAAGGGCAAGCCCGCCCCAGAGAGGTTTATTGCCCGTTGGATTGTTGCTTGTATTCAGTTCTGCTACAGCAAAGTAAAGAACCCCTGCAGGCCATAGGGCTCACTCTACAAGGGATATAGCTGCCTTGATAGCAGCTGCAAGAGATATTTCTTTGTAGGAAATTTGTCAAGCAGTTACCTGGCGAGCAGTTCACACCTTTACAAAACACCACAGCCGGGACACCCAGGCCAGAAGTGATGCCAGCTTTGGCACAGCAGTACTGCAGAGCCTGTTTCCTCAATAGGTTCTCACCTCCTCCAAAGGTACTGCTTGGGTAGTCTGCATATGTCAGAATACAGTAAGAGTTCCTGGGGTTTGAAGAAAACATTCTAGGGACATGGATATGTTGTTCATCCACACTATCTGGCAGGTTCCTTGCCGCTTTAAATTTTGCCGGAAGGTTTTCAAGCTGGCTCCTTCCACCCACCCGGGTGGTAAAACTCTCGTCTCCGCCCCATGACGCCAGATCTTCTTTACCGCTTGGAAGCTCAGGTTCCCTCCTTAGCACTGTGCGTCTAGACTGGATCCAAACTCTTCGGTTCACCCGAAAATAATTTTAAAGTTTTCTAGACTTCAGTCTACTGATGGACAAATCGACTCCCGGTTTTCGATGGTGCCCATGCGGGCAGAAGATGTCCAGGACCGGGTCAATGTCAACTGGCTCCCGACAATACGCGCCACGACAATTCGCTCCCCGACAATTCCACATCCACGTTAATTAACTCCTGCATTTTCGCCTCCGCCAGATTTTCACCCTCAGTACTACATAAATTTGTCTGAAATATTCAGATTCATATTCAAACCTTCCTAAACTTCCACAAGTTCAACTTTAATTTGCACAACTCCTCGTGTGTAGGAGACAACTTATCTGGAGCAATGTGAAGTGTGTCCAGTGGAAAGTGCAAGGGTCTCTCTCTCTCTCTCTGATTATTTTGTGTGAGTAGTAACATGGCAACAGTCCAAGTCCGTGGATTTAAAGTAGTGTCCGACCCGTGGAGGAGAGAGCAAAGGAAACCGAACCTGTTATGATTCCCTGGTGCCTTGCCCTGCAACTCTCCTGCCTGCTGCTGCTCCTTCTGCGTTGCTGGGGTCAGAACCTCCCTGAGACAGGTGATTGGCAGCTGCCCTTTTTTGCGAATCACAGGGGCAGGGGAACACGGTACCAGTCTGATTTTTTTTTTTCTTTTCGATCGATCTGTGTGATGTATGTGGGTGAGTTGAAGTTCTTGTCAGGTGGTGCCATTGTGCTGGGGCTCTGTGCATCTGCTGCCTCGTCAGAACAGGGGCTCTCCAGGACTGAAACTAATGTGAACTTCGGTAAAGTTGAACGCATGTCTGATTGCTAGGTAACTGAGAGGGGCAGTGATGGTGTTTTGCTTCCTATGTTCCTGCACATACGTAAAATCATGGAGGAGTTGAGGCTGGAGTGAGTTGACAGGAGCATATTGTCGTGGAGCGTAGTTGTCGCGCATGTACGTCGGGAGTGAATTGACGGCCCCTCCAGGACCGATCCGCACTCCACGGGCGCTCACTGCCTCGGCTTGACCACAACCCGCAGGCCCGCGAGTTGTGCAGGTCTTTTCGCCAAATGTCCTTGAAGACCATGCTGCCCGACTTCAACTTGGACTTGAGAAACGCTATCCTACCGGTGAAGTTCAAGGAGGCCCGCGGCTGCTTCGCGGTGGCTAGCTTGGCTGAGCAACTCGAGCAGATGATCACCCTCGGGGAGGATGCGCCCAGGCTGCATCTTCATCTTCCTCGGTTGCAGCATTTATCCTGCTCTTCTTGGGATCCTCCTCACAGCTTCTTTTAAGGAACTTTGCCAGTCCCTCTCCACAAAGGTGAGGGCCATCGGGACACTCTTCTCGGTCAAAGAAGGGACTCGGTGAGGTCCACTGTCGGCGTTCGTGGGAGTGGGAGGTCCCCTTCCCTGACACTCGACTTGGTCGAGTTGCAGCTAAGGCCGCTAGCTAGCGTGTCCCATCAGGTCAGCTGGCTGAGACATCCATCAGCGCGGTCGAGATTCTTCTCGACCCGTTGAATGGACATGATCGACTAATCCATCGACAACCTTCATCACAGTTCCCGGTGGAAACCGAGGACTTGCCTCAGCTCCTGTGCCGGGCCCCGGTCAAGGCTCCTGAGCTGAGGGAGGGCGGGTTTCCGCTCCACCTAGACTCCACCCTTGAAACACCAACAGTCCGGCCGTCTCTGACCTCGTCTTGGTCCAGCTGATCCCACCGGCACCGGCAGTCTCGGTCTCGGCACCAAGGAAAGCAGCGGAGCCGCTCGTCCTCGTCTTCCTCGGAGGAGGAGGAGAGGCTTCGGCGCAAATTGCGCCGACCCTACAAGGACTTAATGTGGCAGCAGCTCCTTCTGACCGGGAACAAGCCGACGCCGTCGCCTTCCCCAGCCATTAAGTGGTTGTCACCCGAAAGGCCGAAACAACCCCTTGCGGTGGTCGAGGTGCCCAAACCTGGGCCAGTTGTTCTGCCGAAACCAGCTGCCGCACCGATTGTGGTGGAACCTCCGCCTCCACAACCGAAATCGGGGGCTCCGACCAAGGATTCTCAGTCGGGTCAGGGACTGCCCCACTGGTTGTCGGTCACCCTCACTCCCGACTGCCCTCGGCAGGTGGAGGGTGGCTCAGGCCCTAGGCAGCTCTTCGCAGACTCCTCAGAGTCTGACGATGACTCCTCCCTGTTCTCCAGGCCCCTTGACCTGGAGTCCTCCGGGGGCAGTTGATGGGCGAGCCCATCATCATTCATGGGTCTGCTCGGCTCATCTCGAGTCCACAGGGATGCAGCTCGAGCCCGTATCCAAGCATGTCAGTATCCCTCAGGAGATACTGGACGGGGATTCCCAGGAGGCCTTTCCGGTGGCTGAAGCCATTGTTGGCCCAGCCTTGGAGTTATGGCAGCGGCGGCTTCTTGTCCTGCTCCTTGGACAGGATGGCCCAGGAAGTATCAGCGGTCCCTCTGAGGTCTCTGTCCGGTTTCTCAGAACACCCCTCTGTGGAGGGTTGGTTACCGACAGGTTTTTCCTGCATTCCGGGAATGCTAGGGATGTGGACAAGCCCCCCCGACAAAGAGTCCAAAAAGCTGGACTATGCCGGGCGCATATGTTTATGCTGCGTCCTCCCTCGGCATCCGTCAGGCCAGTTCGGCCGTACTGATGGCGCACTTCTCCCACGCCATTATGGGCTCCCTGGATGATGTGACCCCTCATTTCCCGGCTGATCTGCAGACCACGGTCAAGCAGGTGCGGGATCAGGGAAGGGCAGTGGTGAAACAGCAGCTCCAAATGGCTCTGATATCGGAGACTCCTGGTCATGGCGGCACACGGTGGCCATGCACCACAGAGCTTGGCTGAGGATGTATCCCCTTCCGAGGATACCCAGCAGAAACATAGGAAATAGAACATAGAAACATAGAAACATAGACTTTGACAGCAGATAAGGACCGCTAGGCCCATCTAGTCTGCCCATTTCCTACCTACAGGATGGGCCGCAGATCCTAGTTAACCAACAGCCTATATCTTCCTGCCCCCACAAGAATTGCCTTATGTCTGTCCCATGCATTCTTAGATTCTCCCACAGTTTTAGACCCCAAACTTCCTCAGGAAGGCTGTTCCGCATCCACTACCCTCTCTGTGAAATAATACTTCCTACATTGCCCCTAAACCGCCCTCCTTCTATCTTTTAAATTGTGTCCTCTTGTTCTTGCAGTCTCTTTTTCTGAAGATGCTACCCTCTTGGACTGTTGATTCCTTGAGGTGCTTGAAGTTTCTATCATGTCCCCTCTCCCTTCTTTCCTCAGGGTATACATATTAAGCTCCTTTAGTCTCTCCTCATCTGGCTTCTCTTGCAGACCCTGCACCATTTTAGTTGCCCTCCTCTGGACTGCCTCTATCCTGTCTATGTCCATGCGGAGATGGGGTCTCCAGAACTGGACACAGTATTCCAGATGGGGTCTCACCAACTGTCTGTACAGAGGATAACAACTTCCTGTTTCTGCTGCTGATGCCTCTCCCTATACATCCCAGTATACCTCACCCTCCCTACTGCCTTCTCATTGCTTGCTAACCTTAAGGTCATCTGATAGGATTACCCCAGCTCCCTTTCCCTGTTTTGTTGTTGTTACTACCTCCCACCCATTGTGTATTCTTCCCTGGGTTCTTGTTTCCCAGGTGCATTATTTGCACTTTTTTGCATTGAATCCTAGCTGCCATCGTCTGACCATTCCTCCAACCTCAAGTCCCTTTTCATCCTTTCCACGCCTCCTTTGTATCAACCCTGTTGCAGATCTTTGTGTCATCTGCAAAAGGCATACTTTTCCTTCAGTCCCTCTGCAATGTCACTGATGAAGACATTAAAAGGACTGGACCCAATCTGAACCCTCGGTGACCCACTAGTAACGCCCTTTCTTCAGAATGGACTCCATTTACAATTACCTTCTGTGTCCTGTTGTCCAGCCAATGTTTTACACAGGCTACCACCCTGGGACCCACCCAGGCTGGTTAATTTGACTATCAATCTTTGTGTGAGACTGTGTCAATGCCTTGCTAAAGTCTAGGTAGGCCATGTCCACAGCCCCTCCTGGTCTACTACTTTGGTCACCCAGTCAAAGAAATCTATTAGATTGTCTGACATGACCTTCCGCTGTGAACCCATGCTGCCTTGGATCCTGTGCTCCACTGACCTCTAGGTACTCAACTATTCTTTCCTTCAGAAGTGACTCCCATCACTTTCCCCACAGAGGTCAGACTGACAGGTCTGTAGTTTCCTGCCTCTGTCTTGGTCCCACTTTTGTGAAGGGAATCACATCCGCCTTCCTCCAGTCCTCGGGTACCACCATCCTCCCATGATTTATTAAAAAGAGTAGCCAGTGGTTTCACTAGTTCCTTCCTTAATTCTTTTGAGAATTACAGGTGAATTCCATCAGGACCCATTGCTTTGTCCACCTTCAGTTTTAGGAGTTCTTGCAGAACCCTTTCTTCTGTGAAAGGACTGGGATCGACCCCCTATCAAGAGTGCTTCTGTTAATTGGATTAGGCACTTCCCCTCCTCTTTTGTGAATACAAGACATAAATATTGTTCAGTATTCCTGCTTTTCACTGTCCCCCTCTGCCCACCCACCGTTCATTCTATTCAGCCTCACTATCCCTCCCTTTGTCTTTCTCTTGCTGATGTACCTATAAAAGGTTTTATCCCCTTCTTAACTGAGTTGCTTATCTTTTCCTCAGTTTGGGCCTTTGCTATTCTGACTTCCCTCCTGCTTTTTCTGCCTTAACTGGTACAGCTCTCTGTCCTGCTCCTTCTGTGTTTCCTTATACTTCCGGAATGCTATCTTTTCTTCCTGACTTTCACAGCCACCTCTCTTGAGAACCATAGTGGCTTTTTCTTTCGTTTGATTTGTTTATTGCTTCACACAAAGGCTTGTTGCATCTGTGATAGCAGTTTTGATAATTCCCCATTGTTGCTCCACACCTCCTTCTAGCCTGTTTGCTAGTGCTTTTCTGAGGCACTCTCCATCTTACCAAAGTCAGCCCTCCAAAGTCCAGTACCCTCACTTTGTATGGCTGACTCTGTAGCTGAGTTTAATGTGAACCACACTGTTTGATGGTCACTTGTCCCCAGATGGCAACCTACTTCTAGATCTGAGATCCTCTCACTGCCCCGTTTGAGGCACGAGGTCTAAGATTGCTCCCTCACAGGTGGGTTCGAAACTAGCTGTCTAATGCCTGCCACCTGTAGGGCGTCAAGAATGGCCCTGCTCTGGATGTGGCTGCAGCAAATGTGCTCCAGTTAACATCTGGCATATTCAGGTCTCCATCAACAGTATCTCCCTTTCTCTGCCATTCTAAGAATGCCTTCCATCCATATCCTTGTCCATTCCTTCCCCTGACATGGGGTCTGTACACAACCTATGCGTGTGGTGCCCTTTCCAGTCTCCAAGGTGACCCACGACTCCTCTCCTCCCTGTTTACTCTTTTGTTCAGTTGCTTTTATCCCTTCCTTTACATAGAGAGCTACTTCTCCCCTCTCTCCCTGCCTGTCTCTCCTGAAGTTATGTACCCTGGTATGTTAACATCCCAGTCATGGTTCTCTGTGTACCATGTTTCTGTGACTGCCTCGATATCCAGGCATCCCTCTTCCATTAAGGCCACCAGCTCAGGGAGCTTGTTGCCCAGACTCTGGGACATTGGTACTCATTACCTCCATTTCCTGATGGCCTTACCCCTTTGCCCCATCCCTGTCCTTCTTGCTTTTGTCACTTTCTCCATTTACCCCTGCCCTTCTCTCGACACCTCCATGTTGGTGTTTGCCACTTACTACCGTGATTGTTTTGGAGACTGGAGTTGAACATCCCTTCCTGGGTACCGACTTGTTCGGGCCTGGGGTGGAAGGCCATCTCCAGAGAATTGAAAAGTCCAATACCACCTTGGACTCGGTTACATCTGCTCAGAAGGACAAAGGCCACTGACAGCAACATAAGTCCTTTCGCCCTTCTGCCCCTGTGGCACATCTGGACCAGCAACACCAGCATCAGGGCCAGCAGGCTCGCACTTGGCACCCCAAAGCCAAGTCTGCAGCTCCTCTAACAGGAAGCCGGGAAGAAAAGGCCCAGGAGGTCCCTCGGCAGTTCTTCCTCAAGCCTGCCCAGTGACAGGTTGAGTGTGCAGCCCCCAACCCGTTACTTCCTAGGTTTCCCCCAGTAGAGGACAGCTCTGCCACTTTCTTCCGCCTGGTCCGCTATCACCACGGACTGGTGGGTGTTGGAGGTGGTAGGAAGGGTCTGGTTCTGAGTTTGAGCCGGCTCCCGCCCTTCTGAGCCATCGCCCACAGGGGTTGGGGTCCCAGCCTCCATCGGCCCGTCGGCCGACATTGCCCTGCTGCTCCAAAGGAGGTGATCAGAAAGGTGGCGGATCCTCCATCAGACCTAGGGTTTGTGTCCAGGTACTTCCTGGTCCCAAAGCGGATGGGGGCTGGCGCCCCATTCTAGACCTGCCACGACCTGAACAGGTTCCTAAGGTCTCGAACCTTCAGGATGGTCACTCTGGCTCAGATCATTCCATCCTTGGAACGAGGCATGTGGTTCTGTTCTCTGGACCTCCAGGATGCGTTCTTTCACGTCCCAGTCTGTCCGTCCCACCAGCGATTCTTCCACTTCAGAGCAGAGGGGTCCCTCTACGGGTTCTGGGCCATGCCCTTCGACCTTTCTCTAGCTCCCAGGGTCTTCACCAAATGCATGGCAGTGGTGACAGCATTCCTGTGGCGCCGAAGGGTCCGGGTGTACCCCTACCTGGACAACTGACTGATTGCGGCCTCCTCCAGAATGGAGGTGGAGCGGTCCAGGGATCTGGCCCTCCAGGTTTGCTCTCACGTTGTCCTCCTTATCAACGAGGCCAAGTCGGAACTCGTGCCAAAGCAGGTGATCCAGTTCATCGAGGCAAATCGGCTCTCTGTGAGCCAGACCACGGCTCCCAGCGGACAGGGCCGGGGGTTCTTTCCTCCTTGCACAATCATTTCAGGTTGGGCAGTGCGCCTGCCGGGACTTCCTGCACCTCTGGACCTCATGGCGGCCTGCACCAGCATGGTCCATTGGGCCTGTTGGCACATGCATCCCCACAATGGGGACTGATGCCAGCAGTGGTCACAGTGCTCCGGCCTCCATCAGCCAGTGACAGTGACCCAGGAGATGTGGAGCGTTCTACCAGTGGTGGATCGTTCCAGCTCATCTGCAGGAGGGCATCCGTTTATCCGCCCAGGCCAGCGGTCTCTGTCCGACCAGCGCCTCTGATGGGTTGGGGTGCCCATCTGGGGGGCACAAGCGCCGCGGCCTCTGGTCCCCTTGGGAGTCCCAATGCCACATCCAACCTGCTGGAGCGAGCGGTTCATCCCAGCCCTCACTGCCTTCCGCTCAGTTTATGCAGGGGTCAAGTGGTCCAGCTCCAGACGGACAATACCATGACCATGTACTACCTAAACCAGCAGGGTGGGATGCGCTCCATGCCCCTGTGCAGGGAAGCTCTCCGCATTTGGTCCCTCGTGTGCAGCCTGGAGGTGGATCTCCTTGCCATCCATGTGGCAGGAGCCTCCAACATTCTAACCGATGCCCTAAGCCAGCTAGGAGCTGCGTCCCACGAGTGGTCTCTCCTGCCGGAGGTAGTACAAGATCTGTTCTCCCACTGGGGCATGCTTCAGGTGGACCTGTTTGCCTCCAGGGAGAATGCGAAGCTGAGGCTGTTCCATGCCCGCTCCCCCTCAGCAGGGCTCGCTGCAGGGGGATGCCTTTATCGAGGCAGTGGACCCCGGGCCTCTTCTGCGCCTTTCCCCCATTTCCCTTGATCCACAAGGTGCTTCTCAAGGCGAGGAAGGACAAGGCGCAGGTGATTCTGGTAGCCCCAGACTGGCCCCGCCAGTTCTGGTATCCAGATCTCCTTGGTCTCAGCTCCAGGCTCCCGAGGCAGCTCCCAGCCCACCCGGACCTGATTTCAGTCAATCAGGGAAGGTATTCCATCTGGACCTTCAATCCCTGCACCTGATGGCCTGGTTCAAGAGCGGCTAGAGTTCCAGGCCTTGGGTCTTTCCGATGAGGCCCTCAACGTTGTTGAGGCTTCCCGTAAGGAGTCGACCAGGAAATGCTATGCCTTTAAATGGAAGAGATTCTCCATTTTGTGTCAGAGCGAGGGCCTGGACCCTTCCTCCTGTTTCTTGGCAAGCATTCTGGACTACCTGTGGTCCCTTTCTCAGCTAGGACTTCAGTCGACGACCCTTAAGGGGCACCTGGCAGCCATCTCTGCTTACCAGGCGTGGGCTGGGGAGCAGTCGGTGGTACAGGAGAAGGTGGTTGGGCGCTTTTTCCAAGGCCTTGATCACATATTCCCTCCGGTGTGAGAACCTCCACCTCCATGGGATCTACTGCTGGTATTGGCTAAGCTCATGGGCAAGTCATTCGAACCGATGCACAGGTGTGACATCTCTCACCTGTCATGGAAGACCGCCTTCTTGGTATCTATCATGTCAGCCAGAAGGATGGGAGAGCTCCAGGCACTTTCCATAGAGTCTCCTTATCTGGTCTTCCACAGGGACAAGGTTGTCCTGCGCCCCAACCGAAATTCCTTCCGAAGATGGTGTCAAAGTTTCACCTTAATCAGGTGTTGACTCTGCCGGTGTTCTACCCCAATCACGCCTCGGAGGCCGAATATAGGCTCCATACTCTGGACCCTAGAAGAGCGCTCGCTGCTTATAAGGAGCGGACGGCTGAAGTTCAGGGAGAGGTTTTCCAGCTGTTTGTCACTACGCTGAAACCGCACCTGGCAGACCTGCAGCCAAATGGACGATAGGCAGGTGGGTCACCTCCTGCATAGATCTCTGCTATAGGTTGGCGAGCATGGAGCCTCCCAGAAGGATAAGAGCGCTTTCTGCCCGCCATACCGCTGCATCGGTGGCTGCTTCCAGGGACGTCCCTATCCAGGAAATCTGCAGGGCTGCTATCTGGAAGTCAGCACACACCTTCATTACCCATTACCACATTGACCTTTAGTTACACGGGATGCTGGTTTTGGGGCCTTGGTTCTCCAGTCTTTATTCCTAAGTAGGGGTGTGCACTTGCCTCCCTCCTCCCGGAGAACTGCTAGGAGTCTGCCAGATAGTGTGGATGAACAACATATCCACGTCCCTAGAATACAGGTTACTCATCTGTAACAGGAGTTCTAGGAATGGTATATGTTGTTCATCCACCACTGACTCCTAACCTCCCTGGCTTGACAGCCAACCCAGCTTCCATGGGCTGGATCTGGCATCATGGGGCGGAGCCGAGAGTTTTACCACCTGGGTGGGTGGGAGGAGCCAGCTTGAAGACCTTCCGGCAAGATTTAAAGCGGCAAGGAACCTGCCAGATAGTGTGGATGAACAACATATACCATTCCTAGAACTCCTGTTACAGGTGAGTAACCTGTATTTACTTGCCATAGTAATCTTGTTTCTTCCAAGGGAATCTTACTGTATTCTGAGCTCCCACCTTACTTCCCCTGCTAGAACCTATGGGCACTGCAGCACAGCTGTCCATGCTGTTGTAAACCCATGAGTGGTTCTGTTGTTGGGCTTAGTGACTTAAGTCTTAGCGTGGCCCACATTGTTAAATGAAGGTTTTTTTTTGTTATTATCTGCTTATTTGTTAAAATTAGTATAGATAGCTTGTTAATATTCACGCTCCATAAGAACGTGACAGTTGTAGAATGTTTACCAGGGACAGTGGATTGAAAACCGAGCATCAGCCTAGTATTCCATTATTAGCATAGGTTCTATTAGCCATTTCAGCTCCTGGGCAGTACTATGGTGGCACAATACTGCATATGTCAGAATACAGTAAGATTCCTTGGAAGAAACAGGATTACTATGGTAAGTAATGTCTTCATATTGTCACTACTGATCAGCCAAGGAAAGCATTTTCCTCTTCTGATCATTATCAGAAATACAAGTGCAGTAATGTGCTGTATAAGTCTTTAGTATTCCTCTTATGCTCAAAGGCATATAGGTGTCCCTGTGTCTTAGCCCATTGTGCGCATCATCAGAGGGCTGCCCGGTGGGGTTGCAGGATCAACCAAATACATCTTATTATTTCATGCACGTTAAATGGCGTAAAAAAAATTTACTTTTACTGTGATTTTGTGAATCAGGACCTGTAGGCTCTATTTCTTTCTGGGAGCTGAGAGTTTCCATTTAAGTTACATTCTATGTAATGAAAAGTTGTATTTCATAGCTTAAATTTCAAATTAGCAGGATAGTTTTAGAGTGTGGTAGGAACGGGGTTTGTGGCATTTTCCTTTAACGATGCTACAAAAAAAATAGTACAAAGAAAATGTTTTCAATTTCTGGGAGGGTGGCAGGGATTGTGGAATCCAGCTGAATAAAAATGAATCCATGCATTTTACTGCAAGAAACAAAGCAACATGCTGATTTTGTAAGTTCAGGAATAAAGTATTAGTAATTTGTGCTGTACACATTACATGACTTTTTGTTCCAGTTGTACTGATTTCTAACTTTACTTGCAGATTGCCTGTGGTTATGCTCACACACTAGCACTAACAGATGAGGGGTTGCTCTATACCTGGGGCGCTAACACGTATGGGCAGCTGGGCACTGGCAATAAAAATAACCAAGTTAGCCCTGTGCGGATCATGATGGACAAGGAAAGGTAACACCACAGCCGCACATATGTATATATATATAAAAACCTAAACATGCATTTACTGTTGATGCTCTTTTGCTAAGTCTGTGTAACTTTTGTCAAGCATCTTGCTACAGGGATGCCTTTCTGTCTTAAGTGCATCTTTACTGCAGACTATGCTGGGGTATTCTAACCTGACACTTCAAAGAGACCCGGATGACTCTGGAGTAACTTTGCAAAAAACATCATTTGGAGACACTTTTAATCTCATACTTTGTATATGTTCTTTATTTTGTATCCCCCACCCCATTCTTAAGATTTAAGAAACCTGGGGATAATAATCTCAGATGACCTAAAGGTGGCCAGGCAGTGTGACAAAGCAGTTGGGAAGGCTAGTCGGATGCTGGGGTGCATAGGGAGAGGGATCACCAGCAGAAGAGGGAGGGAGGGAGGTGGTGCTACTTCTGTATAGACAGCTGGTGACACCTCACCTGGAATACTGGGTACAGTTCTGGAGATCCAGTCTCTGAAAGGACATAGCGTGGAGGTGGTCCGCGGGAGGGCAGCTAAAATAGTGCAGGGTCTTCATCAAAAGCCCTATGAGGAGAGACCGAGGTACTCAACATATACACTGTAGAGGAGAGAAGGGATATGATAGAGACCTTTAAATACATCAAGGGAGTAAATAAGGAACAGGAGGAAAGTATTTTTCAGAAAAAGGGCACAAAAACAAGGGGGTATGCTATGAAGTTGGAGGGTTAGTTGCTGGAGAGATGTGAGGAAGGTCTTCTTCACAGCAAGAGTGGTGGATTCATGAAACAGATTACCACCAGATGTGGGGGCGAAAACAGTGGTGGGGTTCAAGAATGCATGGGATAGGCATAAGGGAATCTATGTAGAAAGGAATGGAGGGTGGGAGAAAGAAGTGAAGATCAAGTAGGGTCTGCGGCTGTACTGTAGGTAGGGAAAAGTGGGCAGACTAGTTTGGACAAGCGGTCCATATCTGCTGACAAATTCTCTGTTTCTATGTTAAGAACTGTGGACACATACATGAGAACATAATCCATGTTCCCTAGACTCCCATCTGCTCTGGCTGCCTGTCTACAACTGACATTATAGTCATAATGCACTTATTTATAAGTTGCTCTTCCCCAGAGGCTTAGGGCGTCATACAGATATAGGCAGGCATATAAAAGCAAACAATAAATAAATCAAACAACATAAAATAAATAACACAGATAAAAGAATCCAATTTTTCCAATTAAATACTTAAAACAGCAGCTGCATCATGAATAATACAGGGAACTACATTTTTTAGTCCATGAAAGCCTCTCTTTTAAAGGGCTCCACCGAGAGGACCTCCCTCAGTACCCTAGGCAGAGTGTTCTGCAATAAAGGGCCAGCAGCCTTATATATACAATCCCCTGAGGACTTCAGCCAGATTCTTGGGACTGAGAGGAGGCCTTCAGAGGAAAAAAGGGAGTGCGAGGACGGGAAAGGATTCAGAAGATCCAACAGGTAGCCAGGGCCCAAGCCATGTAGGCTTTATAGGTTAGTAAACCGGCCTTGAAAGTAACATACCACTTCATTGGCAGCCGGTGCAGGTCACAGGACCCGGGTTCACATGACTAGACCTTTGAGTGTCAGTCAGCAACCTGGCTGCTACATGCTCTGCACTGCTGCAGCGCATAGAGTACTGTACCTCTACTAACCCCGCAGTAGAGTGCTTTACAGTAGTCCAGCCTACATGCCACAAATGCATGCACTAGTGTCATTACCCCCTGCTTGTGACACACAGTCTGTCACTATGGACATAATTTGATTCCCTAATTTGAATATTATGATGTTGCATGTACACAAGCAGCCCGAGCAAGTGAAATCTAATGGTGTTAATGTCATAGTTGTTGATGACCAAGTCAAAGGGAAAGGGGAAATTGTTTAACCAGGAAAGGCACACTAAGCCAAATTTTGTTTCCAGGTGCGACCTAGAAGAATATGTAAAATAGAGGTGTAAATGTGTCTGAAATTATGTTTTTCCGAAGTGTCTCCTATGATGTCGGGCTCTTTAAAGAGCATGTGCCTAATATTGATATTAAATTTTAAAACTCAGTCTCTCTGAGGTAGCTATTTTGAAATGTTGAGACTTCTAAAAGCGCTACCAGAGGAAATGGGTTTTAAAATTGGAGGTGCTGTGCCTTATTAATGAACAGTCATGCTTTTTTGTTTCATTTCTTAATTTTTGTATTCTTTCTTTTATTTTGCAACCTTCTAGTAAAAATAATCAAATGGAATCCTTGCACTATGATGTCAGAAAATCCTTACTGACATGTCAGGAAGTGTAGTTCAGTGGAAACTGCAAATCTGTTTGTAGAGTTTTAGAGGAAGTGTTGCTTTCTTCCACTGAAACATTGCAGCTTTCATAAAAAGAATGTGATTCAGTTTAAAATGTTGTATTTAATTGCTTTTGTCAAATGTCCCAATAACAACAAAACCCCAGTGGAGATAATAATGAGGACAAGCAAGATAAGACTGCAGCATACCAAGGACAAAACTTTTACTTAGACTTGAGCTATATTAAAGTCTGAGTATTTAGAAAGTATGAAGTCTCATCCAGGGATGGTTTGATACTGTAGGAGTCCAGGCATGAAATCTTTTGAATATGTAAACAGTACTGTGCTACTGTAGTGTGCATGTCTGTGATTCGATTAACCTAAAGCGAGGCTGCTTAGAGACAATAAGGTATTTACATAATAGAGGAAGACCACCATTTTGGAAATTAACACAGATTATGGAATAGGTCTGACACTAAATCTGTAGTAGAGAACAGTTCTTGCATGAAGACTGGGATACCCTGGTGGGTTTGCAAAGAGGTAGTACCCCCACCCGCTCCTCCTTCCATTTCTTAATGCATTTCCTCCCCTTTTTTCCTTCACCTCCTTCCCAAATTAGGGAGATTTCTCTTTGCCTCTTCTATATATAATAAGTTATGTGTTTTCCATTCCATCAGTTTTCTATTTTGTCTTTGTACTTTTTCTTTTCTTTTTTTACCAAAGCCTGTCCTTAAGCACAGTATTTATCACTGTATGTAATTGTAACAATGTGATTGAAATCTAATCTGTGTCAATAATGCAAGTATGGAAATTAACAACTACTAATCTCCCTCTGTCTTTCATTATCAACCTATCATTAACCACCTCCTCAGTCCCAACTATATGGAAGGAAGCCTGAGTAGTTCCTATCTTTAAATCAGGTGACTTGAGAATTACAGGCCAGTATCCATCCTATCTCACATGAGTAAGATCCTGGAGAAGGTTGTATTTAGCCAAATAGTTGACCACCTCAAAAAGTACAATCTTGTATCAAAGGGTCAGCATGGTTTTAGAAAAGGGTACAGCATGATCACAGCCTTGGCACTTTTCATGGATCACGTACTTAGAGAGGCTGACTTAGGTCTTTTCACTGGTGCCGTAGTTGTAGACGTTCCAAAGGCATTTGATATAATACTATCTTACTGGTTTCAAAATTATCTTGCAGACAGAACTCCAATGGTTAGATTCGGGGGCTCTTGTCCAGCCCCTCAAAGTGCACACTGGAGTCTCCCAAGGGTCCATTCTCAGTCCTCTTTTATATTGATTATTTGTCAACCCCTAGTATCGACACCTCTGAAAGCCATCGGATAGTGTATGCTGACTGGCTTTATAATATTCCACAGCAACAGTAATCTAGCTACTCTATCTCAAACCCTCAGTAAGGATTTCTCATCAGCTGCTCAGTGGTTCATGAAACACAGACTGATTGTCAGTGCGAAGAAAACTAAATCCATGTTGTTTGGCTCCAAACATCGACTCAACAGGGCTGGATCCAGTCATCTGCTCAACATAAGGTCAGTCCCCTGATGGTACCCCTCTGGAGCAGTTATCTGAATTTAAGTTACTTAAGTTACAGTCAAGTTACTTGTTCCCACAAATTACTGATTGGAGCTTGTTACAGACCACCAGCCTCAGATTTAAATACCACTAGGCTGCTTGCCTAAGAAATACAGCAACTAGCCAATAAAAATACTGTACTAATATTAGGAGACTTTAACTTACCTACCATAAACTGGGATCTCCTATCTGGAGCAAATCAGTACGATCAACAACTTTTATCAGTAATAATTGACCAAGGTTTAAAACAGATTGTAAGAGAGCCTACTAGGGAAAAAAACATACTGGATCTGGTAATAACCAACTTAGAAACCTCTACATCTGATGCCAAGAGTTTACCTCCGATAGGAAATAGTGATCATATGTCTATATTTTTCTCAATACAACTTCCTTCACAACCAAAAATAAATAACATCAAAATTAAACAATATCACAAAGCCAATTTTGATCATAAATCAAGACCTAGAGGAAATCAAATGGGAACAGGCCTCGAAACAAACGAAGCATGGGAATTTCTAAACACAAAATAACACAACTAGATAAACAATA
Organism: Neoceratodus forsteri; assembly: GCA_016271365.2. NCBI lineage: Eukaryota > Metazoa > Chordata > Ceratodontiformes > Ceratodontidae > Neoceratodus > Neoceratodus forsteri. Next base: position 303,634,719 of record CM057459.1, on the reverse strand, counting down.
TATTCCAGAGAAATACAAATACAACAATAAGGGAAAATCCTGCAATGGTTTAATAAAAACATTAAAACTTTAAAAACTCGCAAGAAGAAACTTTTTTCTAAACTCAAAAAACTCCAGCACCTCAAGTAAACAAAATACTCTATCTTACAGACAAACAGTAAAAAGCTAAAAAAGCACATAGTTATGGCCAAGCGTAACCTAGAATTTAAGATAGCCCACACTAAAGACTCTCATAAGGCTTTATATTCTTACTTAAATGAAAAAAAGAACTGTAACAACCAAATCGGACCATTAGTTATAAATGCACAAACTATCACCTCGGATATTGAAACAGCCACTGAATTAAACAATTATTTTTCATCAGTTTACTCACACAAACTAGTCTTTACACCTATCACTGCACCTTCAAACGCTGAATTAAATGCAAATATAATTTCAGAAAAGGATGTTGAAACTGCACTAAATATCCTAAAAAAACACACAAGTCCAGGACCAGATGGGATTAGTTCCAGATTTCTAATAGAAACAAAAAGTGCTATCATCCAACCATTAAAAATATTGTTCAACAAATCCTTGTTGAATCATCAGTACCAAATGACTGGCATACATAATAGTTACACCCATCTTTAAAAAGGCTTCCACTCAAAAACTGAAAATTATCGACCCATAAGTCTCACATCCATTCCATGTAAACTTATGGAAAAATTATCAAACTCAAAATCGAAGATGAAATATTAACACTACATATAAACGACACATAGCAACATGGCTTCAAACAAGGTTTTACGTGTGTCACAAATCCTCTCTCTTTTAGTAGAGTACATTAGCTACCATCTGGATGATAATATACCCATAGATGTCATTCTACTTGACTATAGTAAAGTGACAAAGTTCCTCACCTATTACTAATTAAAAAACTCATTAACATAGGACTGTCACCCATACTGACTTCTTGGATTAATCAATGGCTGGGCAAGAGAACACAGAGAGTCAGGGTTAATAACGCAATGTCTGGAGAGAAGGGAGTGACCAGTGGAGTCCCCCAGGGCTCTGTGCTCGGACCGGTCCTCTTTAATCTGTTTATTGGTGACATGCATATATCCTCAAATAATAAAATGGTCAAATTCGCTGATGATACAAAACTTGGGGGGGAAGCTATGAATCAAAACATAAATTCTGGACTACAAACCGACCTATTAATAGAACAGTGGGCACGCACAAACGAGATGCACTTCAATGTTACTAAATGTGCAACACTACACCTGGGAAGAAACAACCCATTACACACACACTACTTAAATAACATGACCATTAAAACTTCAACTGTAGAAAAAGATCTAGGAATCTTGGTCAACAACAAACTATCTTCTACCTCCCACTGTACTAAAATAGCAAATCAAGCAAACGCCATTCTCCGTAGGATAAGTAAAACATTCATAAATAGAACAGAACAATGTCTTCTGCCACTTTATAGATCTCATGTTAGACCACTTCGACTATTGCTCCCCTTTCTGGAGCCCGTATTTGATTTCAGACATTAACAGAATTTAAAATACTCAGCATAAAGCCACAAAGCTCATACCCCATCTATCAAAACTTAATTACACCACCAGACTAGCAAGCACAGGCCTACATACATTAGCCCAAAGAAGACTCGGGGGGACTTGTTACTACTATTTAAGATAACAGCAAATAGAGAACAGATGCAAATTTGTGGCATCAAATTCTCTACCAGAAAAACGGTAGCTAGATTGCACAATAAACAACTAGAAATCATGAGGGCTAAAACTAATAAAAGAATAAACTATTTCACTATAAGGACACCTAGAATCTGGAACAAATTACCACAGGAAATAGTTGATTCTCCAAATATCTGTCATTTAAAACAAATTAGATAAGTGGTTGATCGATCAGGGACCCATTGAATGATCCATAAATATGGAGGACAATCGTGATGGGCATTCCGCCTTCTTTTGTCCAATACCAAGTACCAAAGTAAACACCTAGGAGTATCTTTTGACCCCTCGCGCCCCTTTTCTAACCGTATCAGCCAAGTCATCAAGAGGGTAAACCAACACCTGGCTGTTGCTACAGATTCAAACACGTCTTGACCCTGGAAGCGAGATTAGTGGTGGGAAGGACACCTTCTCCCCATCCTGGAATACTGCTCACCCATTAGCTCCCTTGCCCAACCTCTACTACTTAATCACCTTTATTTGCGTTCAACAACATCTATAGGTTACGTTACCTGGCGCCTTTCTGCACCCACCACTGCCGTTGTATCAGACTCTAGGCTGGCTCCCCTCAGGCCTGTAGGAACCTCATGCTAGTCTTTCATCTTTAAATCCTTCATGGTGGAGCTAAATCTCCTCTGTAAGGTCTATTAAAGATTAAACAGAACTCTTTCACTTTGAGGTTCTCCTCAAATCGGCACCTAGAATGTGTCAGGACTTCCACAGACATGGATCAGAGAACATTTTCTTGTGCAGCTCAAAATATTAGAATACCATACCAGAAGGACTCCAAACCCCTAAATCTCCCTGACCTTTAAACAGCATTGTAAGAATCTACTTACACTGTCGTCAGCCTGTAACTGCTAGCATGGATGTAACTCAGAATGGTTACTACTTGTCCCAGGAGTCCTTTAGCATCAGTAACGATAGCAGTTAGCTGGCTAGGTGCAATTGCCCCAGAGGTATGCCTTTAAGAGAATGTATTTAAATGAGCTTAGGCATTAGCCAGTCCAAAAAATAGGAGGGGAGTGAGCTGAGTGACAGCAGCCTGAAGGGCTTCAGAATTTTTTCTCCACTGACTGAGTAACATTGCCCCCGAGGTGCCTCTCAACTTTCCTTGTTGACAGCCTCCTATTCACTTATCTTGGTAAAGTTTTCCTCATAAATTAATTTTTAGTGTGCTGAGTGTATTTTTACGTTTTTTTCGTAAGTAGTTTTTTTTCACGTTATTTTTACTGCATCTGATTAAATTATATTTGTTTTTTACTCATGGATGCTTAATTTGATGGTTCTTCACATTTTTAATGCAATTTGTGAAGGAACCATCGACTTTATGTTTTGCCTCATTTTTACCTCAGACCTCACAGGTTCTACCAAGGCAGCCAGTTGTACTTCAAATTTTGACAGTTGCTGCTGGGTTCTTTGAGAACTGACAAGATCAGAGATTCCCATAATTACATAAAACTGGACCTAAAAGTGTCAACTGTCACAGGACTGGCTTCACAGTATTTCACAGAAACATGTGGTGAGTTGTATTTTGGCCAAATCTCTGGTCCTCTTTGCGAAATTGGCACAGAGCAAAGAGACCTAATTAATAATTATGGCTGAGGAAAAATCAAAGGCTACCGATTAGGGGCCATCAAAAAGTAATAACAATAAAATGTAATCTGGGTGCTGATGAAGCCTCCAGATCCCAGCCAGAAAATAAAGCATCCAAAGGAGCTGGTGAAGTTCCTCACAAATTAAAAATAATATAAGTGTTGGGGAAGCTTGATTAAGCTGCTGATGAAGTGCTTAAAGGAAACTCTGTCAAGATAAAATGCTCCTTGTTCCTCCTGGGAAAGCCAATAGTGATACAACAGATAGCTTAAGAATAAAGAAAGAAGAAAGCATATTCAGCACTGTCTGCACGAGCCCTGCTATGCAAAACTTGGCAAAAGCATGGCACTTCCTTCAGACCTTACAAAAGAGGGGTCTGTGTTTACTGGGGCTAGTATGCACTTTTCCACAGTTCTCTTTCCTGCAGACTGTGAAGGTGATAACAGATGATGATGATAAATAATGTTATAATGCCCCTGACATGACTTGGGAGGGCCTAGAACCTTATGTGTCCACAACCCTCTCCTTGGAGCTTCCTCTGCTAGGAGCTTCCTCTGCTAACCAGCAGGATTCCCCCTCTATGCTTATGTTTATCCAAAACATATTGAGCACCCTGGACCTCCCTTCTCAGGAGTCCATCCAAAGTGAGGATGATGATAAAAAGATTACAGGAGCTGAAAGTTCTTCCATTTCCTAAAAGACTGGTCGTCCCTATCTAGAATTAAAAAATACAAATAAAAATACAATGAAACTGCGTCAAACCCCCACCTCTGTGGCAGGGGTCGACAAGCAGGTTGGAAATGAATAAATAAATACGTAAATATATCAATTGTTTAACAACAATGCTGAGTGCCTGTCTGTACATCCCAGCCATGTGAGTATAGTGCAGCAGCAGCAGCTTGTGAGAAAAGCTGGGTCTCCTTTTCTCCTTTCCCCGGACAAGGACTCCAGAAAATAGATGTCATAGCTAACACAGATGCTTGTCAAACATTTTTCCTACATGGCTTTTATGGCCAAATATCAAAAAGCACTGTGGAATTCTGTCCTGGCTCAGTGGTGCAGGAGCCGGTGGATACGAGCAGACTTGCCCTGGAAGCTATGTAGTACCAGTTCCACAGGGCAGATGACAGCAAGGATGCTGCCTCCAGAGCCAGGGCCCATGCCATCTCTCTGAGGCGCTTTGTCTGGCTTAGAACTACTGGTCTACCCTCAGACTCCCAGTTTAAGGCTATGGACTGCTAAACGTAAAGTAGGTGCCATGAGGGAAGAAGCGCCGTCGTTCGGCGACACCTTCCTGCGCAATCCACTCACTGCGACCGACAGGTAGGGCAACCAGATGTGGGGGTGGGCGAACTAGGCGACAGGATAACCATATACATATGTCTTGTGGGGGTGGGAGGCGAGCACAGCAGTGTGGGCTGGGAGGGTGGAGAGGCTGTAGGGGGCGGCTGCTGGTTGTCGGTCGAAGCTGCATAGGGGATTGGGCAATGGCTGGGGGTGGCTAAGGTACTGGGTTCGGGTCAGGCGCTGGTGCAATTTTATTGCGCCTGGCCCAAACCTTTTATTTTTACTACTTTCACCCCCTGAGTTGAGAATTCTTAAGTAGAAGTGCGAGAAGTAATAGGTGAGGGCAGGCCCCCAACAGAAAAGTAATAAAATATTTCCCGCCTGCCAGGCTGGTGCATTCAGAGTTGTCAGAGTGCCAAAATGTGTTCGCACTTGACTGGAGCGGTAACGGCAACGCCTTTAGGCATTCGCCGTTATCACATATAAACCCCTATGGACTTTCCCTGTGATTAAATCATATTGTTTGATTCAAACATGAAGTCTTGATGTATTCTGACTATATGCAGTTAGCCCTAGCACTTGAACTGCTCTGGAGAGTAAAGGGTTAACTCTATGCAAAGGCATAGTACGTTGAGCTCGAGCTCGGTTTTCAAACCTCTGTCTGTGATACTCTGAAGTATAACCGTCAGATTTCTTACTGCGCCTAACTGTGAAGTCGCTCCGGAGATCCCTCCTGCGCTTCGGTTCGGTAAAGTTTGAATCTGTCGGTTTTTTCAACCGCAACTCCTGTATTATTTGGTATTCTTACCTCTGTCTTGGTAACAGTAAGTGGTAGAAGTCGGTAGTGTCTATTTTAGTGATTTTTATTAGAAATTGTTTTACCTTCAGTTCTTTGCGGTCAGTCCGTTCAGAACCTAAATTTATTGTGATTTGTTGTTTTCTCCTATTTGTAGTGTGGTTTTCTGGTGCTTACTGGTTCCTAAAAAATTTGATATTTTAGGGATTTTTTAACTGACCCGAACACGTTGGAACCAATAAGTGGTGAATCGCCTGGTTTAACCGCTGACAAGGGTGACTTTTGATATTAGGCATGTCTGAGAAACCCAAAAGAAAACTGAGCCCACTAGGTTTCAGCACTGTACAGAGTGTAAGGAGGCCTTTGCTAAGGCCGATCCTCACCTCGTCTGTGTGTATTGTGTGGGCTTTGACCACCTCAAAGAAGACTGCCAGATCTGTAAGAACTTTCCCAAAGCCACTCTGGAAAAATGTTTGACTAGGCTGAGGGAGAGGGAGTCCGAGAAGTCAACCGGATGGCCAGCCTGGTTCAGTTGTAACCAAACCTGAGGAGGTGCCCACTGACCAGGCGATACCTCCTTGGGCAAATGGAGAGCCGATTCTGCGGAATTGGTTAAGAGAAAGAGAAAGTCAGCCGGTTCGGATCCGACTTCCCATGGTCCAGCCACTGAGGAGATAGCGAAAGCGATTTCCATAGTGCAGTCGCTTGCCCGGTTCCGACTGAACCGGCATTGGTTCAGAGCTGATCGGTTTGGTCAGAAGTAGCTGCTTCGGATATAGATCCTGAGGCATTCTATGAGGGCAATTGGGAGGAGGATGAAGATTATGAAGAAGAGTGAAGGCCTAGATGAGCCAGTAGAGCCTGACATCTCCCCAGACGGCCTTCTCAGGCTTCTCCTCCCAGGCTTTCTGAGTCCCTTCCCATTTCTTGTTTTACAAGAAAGTGGCTGAGACTCTTCAGCTTCCTATGGAAGAGGCTGAACAGGATCAGGAAATGATGGATGTCCCAGAGTCAAAAGGTGTCTATCCCCTTACACAAATCCTTGGGGAAGCAGACACACAAAAAATTTACAGTTTCTACATCCATTCCTCCTGTGGTAAAAGAATGGACAGGAGGTATGCTTTGTCAGGTCCTGGGATGGAATTCTTTCAAATCGTAGCAGCCATGTTGGAGTAGTGCAAGCAGCAGTCTGTGACAAGGCTAATATTCCCTGGCATCTCACCCTCTAGATAATGATTCCAGGAAAGTGGATGCCATGGCAAAATAAAAAAAAAAAAACAGTACTTGGCATCCTCTTTGGGACTCAGGCAATCGAATTACATGGCATATACAGTCAGGTACCAGAAATCTATCTGCGATATCAGTTCTGGAACTGGCTAGAATGCCCTCCCAGCTAGCTAAGGAGCTGGAGCAGGTGGCTGCAAATGGCACCGAGGCATCCAAGGGCAATTCCACGCTGCTCTTGACTCAAATGATGATCATTCCAGGTCATGGCTACATCTATCTCCATGAGGAGATTTTCTTGGCTTAGGTGTACCAACCTCTCACAGGATACCCAGGCTAAGACCATGGATTTTCCTGTAACTGGTAATTCTCTTTTTGGGGAAAAAACAGAATTACATGAAGAAGATGGATGAATACAGGACCACCTATAGGAGTGCTGCAGCCAAAGAAAAACAGACCACTCCTCAGAGGCAGCAGTTTAGAGGCAGGGGCAGGCCTTTTCACAGGTCTTTTTACCAAGCTCAGTCCTCATCATCGTCTTTCCAGCAGAGGGGTTCTTTAGGGGAAGAGGCAGACGCCAGGGTACTGGGACCCCATCATCCACTCAGTCTAAGCCCCCTGCCAAGTAGACACCCTGAGGTATCGGTCAGGGTCGCCTCCCCAGTTCCAGTGGTGGGCAGGCTGGCTTACTACGCCCAGGCCTGGGAGTCTGTTACTTCAGGCAGATGGGTCCTGGAAGTAGTGAGCCAGGGACTTGCTCTCAGTTTCAAAAGGTTCTCAAGAATGAGAGCAAGGTCTTTCAGTCCTCCCTCTCCCTTGGAGACAAAGGCTTAGAGGCAGAAGTCTCCTCTCTTCTGCTTCTGCAAGCAGTAGAGAAGGTACCTCTTTGTCACAGGGGAAAAGGACTGTATTCCAGATACTCTCTTACCCCAAAAAAGACAGGGGAGTGGCGACCCATCCTAGATTTAAGGTACCTGAACAAACACTTAACAAAACCAAAATTCAAGATGGTGACTCTGGGAGTAATTCTTCCCTCTCTGAGACCAGGAGACTGGCTAGCTTCTCTGGATCTCAAGGATGCCTACTTCCACATACCTATCAGACATTCCCACAGAAAGTACCTCAGGTTCGAGTTGCCCTCAGGCCATTACCAATTCAGAGCTATGCCTTTCGGCCTAACATCTGCTCCAAGGGTGTTCACCAAGTGTCTTGCAGTAATGGTGGCATTCCTCAGGAGACAGGGTATCCTTCTGTTCCCATACCTGGATGACTGGCTCCTAGTGGGCCAGTCCTCAGATCAAGTCAAGTCAGCCTTAGAGGTCACTCAAAGACTCCTGGAATCCCTGAGTTTCATTCTGAATCTAGAAAAGTCTGTTCTGGAACCAGCCCAGCTTCTCATCTTCATAGGGGTGGAAATAGACACTATTCAGGCAAGAGCATTTCTCCCTTTCTCAAGGGTTTAGTCCCTGGTCACTCTGGCTTCCTCTTTTTGTCCTCTAGTTTCTCGTCCAGCCAGACACTTTCTAGTTGCTGGGCCATATGGCAGCATCCACAGCTGTGGTCCAGGTAGCAAGGTTTCAGATGAAAGATATTCAGTTTCATCTCAGATCTTATTGGTCCCAGAAAAGAGACCCTCTCTCCAAATTGATTCCAGTGTCTCAAACTCTAGTTCAGGCCCTCCAGTGGTGGCTGGAGGAAGACAGTCTTCAACAAGGTGTCCCACTGATCAGTCAGGCTCCTTCTGTGATTATTACCACAGATGCCTCTCTACTGGGTTGGGGGGCTCACCTAGATCATCTTACAGCTCAGGGAACCGTGTCACACCAGGAGTCCCATCTACACATAAATCTTCTCGAATTGAGAGCTGTCTTTCTAGCACTTCAGACATTCTCAACTGTTGTTCACGAGAAAGTGGTGCAGATCAGGACAGACAATACCACAACCATGTGGTACATCAACATGCATGGAGGCACTCGGTCCTCAGCCTTGTGCACAGAGGCCATGAAAGTATGGTCTCTAGCTTATTCCCCTTCAGGCTTCCCTGATGGTTGTGCATCTCCCAGGGAAGGACAACATTCTAGCAGATGCTCTCAGCAAGATTTCCCAGGGCCACCACGAATGGACCCTTAACCCTCTAGTTCTTAAAGTCATGTTCAAGAGATGGGGCACTCCAGAGATAGGTCTCTTTGCAGCCCCGGACAATTATCAACTGCCTCTTTATTGTTGCAGACCACCTCTTCTGGGTTGTGTCCCTCAGGATGATCTTCTACTGAATTGGACAAGCAGGTTTCTGTATGCATTTCCTCCCTTTCCTCAGATTTTCAGGGCTCTGATCAAGGTCAGGTCTCAACACCTCAAAGTGATTATGGTGGCTCCATATTGGGCCAGATGGCCTCGGTATCCTCTACTGTTGCCTCTTTCAGTAACAATGCCTTGGTGTCTTCCCAGACAGTACAATCTCCTCACTTCCTCCAAGGGGAGGATCCTGTATCCCAACCTTCAGACTCTCAGGCTCAAAGCCTGGCTCTTGAAGAGCTAGAATATGCAAACTTGCATTTTCCCAATCAGTCTTGGATATTTTAAAGGTTAGCAGGAAACCTACTACTAGAAAGACTTACAGCTCCAAATGGAAAAGAGTTGGGTTTTGGTGTTCCCAAAAGCATGTCAAGCCAGAGCTAGCTGATATTGCCAATGTTTTGGATTATTCAGTGCATCTTAACAGTTTAGACCTCGACCTACTACTCAAAGGTACATGTGGCAGCTGTGCCTGCCTTCCCTAGCCTCTCATCCAGTCTTCAAGAAGTTTTTCAAAGGCTTACTACAGTTAATCCTCCCTTTAGGGAGCTTACCTCTTCTTGGGATCTGAATATCTGTATAGCACAGCTTATGCAGACCCCTTTTGAGCCATTATCCTCACCTGAGCTGAAATACTTGACTTGGAAAACTGTATTCCTGGTATTACTCCTGCCAGGAGAATCAGTGAATTACAGGCTTTATCAGTGGAACCTAATTTCATTTCATTTCACAGAGATAAGGTGGTCCATCAGACCAACAGAAAGTTTTTCCCAAAGTGGTATCAGACTTTCATTTGAATCAGTCTGTGTCATTGCCTGTATTTTTCACTGACCATTCTTCCTCTGGGGAGAGAAGATTACACAGTCTTGATGTAAAGAGGGCTCTTAGTTACTATGTGGGACACACTAAGGCCCATAGGAATGACTGTTCTCAGTTGTTTCTCACTTATGGAGAAGTGGGAAAGGGCAAACCTGCTACCGAGAGAACAGTTGCCAGGCGGATTGTCTCCTGTATCCAGTTCAGGCATTCAAAGCTAGGGAAAGAACCTCCCTCAGGCTTGGTGGCTCATTCTACCAGAGGTACAGCTGCTTCAGTTGCAGCAACTAGAGATATACCTTTAGTGGACATCTGTAAAGCAGCCACCTGGAAATCTGTTCACACATTTACCAAACATTACTCTCTGGACATTCAGTCATGAAGTGATGCTAGGTTTGGCACAGCTGTGCTGCAGAGCTTGTTCCCAAAATAGGTTCTATGTCTCCCTCCTTCAAGGGCGGTACTGCTTGGTAGTCTGCATATCATCAGAATACAGCAAGACTTCATGTTGTTTGAAGAAAAAATTACTCACCATAGTAATGTTCTTTCTTCTAATGGAGTCTTACTGTATTCTGACCTTCTCCGCCTCCCTCCTGGAACCTAGTAGTTTTGGGATGTAGTGGGGCAGGCACAGTGCTGCACCAGTGTTCTGGACATGCCTTCATCTCATTAGGGGTTTCTTCTAGTTATTAGTATTAAAGTTTTGGAGTAGTTCAGTACCTGTTTGTATTCTTTTGGGGTTCTCTACTTGAGTCTTTTGACCCTAAAAACCTTGTTTTGCCACTTGGCACAAAAATTTTAGAAACAATTTCTACCTTTGAGTTAGTTAGTTTAGTGCTCATAAGAATCTGTCGGTTACACTTCAGAGTACCACAGACAGAGCTCAACGTTCTATGCCTTTGCATAGAGTTAACCCTTTACTCTCCGGAGCAGTTCAAGTGCTGGGGCTAACTGCATGTAGTCAGAATACAGCAAGACTCCATTAGAAGAAACAACATTACTATGGTGAGTAATTTTTCTTCCAGAACAGCTGACTGCAAAGACCTCCTGCCTTGTGGAAATTCCTCCCGAGGGCAGTAGGGCAGAGGTTATTTTCCCAGGTCTTGACATTCCCTACCCCAATCTGGCTTCTCTTAGTACAGGGGTGCTTTCAGATTGAGGGGCAGAAGAGGCCAGAGGTGGCCACCTCTACCTAGCCAGCAGCTTCACAGTCTTAGTCCTGATGTTAGTGTAAGCAGACCTCAAGTGCGCCCAGGTGTACAAGCCTCTATCCCCAACACAGGTGTTACTGTGGGAGTACTCTCCAAGTGGTGGAGAGAGTCCTGGCCCACGAAAAGGGGAAAGGGCCTCTACTCCAGTTTTTTTCTGACACAAGAGACAACTGGGGAGTGGCAACCTATCTTGCTGTTACAACCCAATTTCAAGATGGTCACCCTGTTGCTAGTCATACAGTCCTTACAGTAGGGAGACTGGCTAGCCTCCCTGGTCCTAAAGGGCTACTTTTTTTCCATATACCGTAATGAGGTTTCACAGGCAGTTTCTCAAATCTTTATAAAGTGCCTGGCAGTGATAACAGCACACCTCAGGAATTTGGGCATCTCTAGCTACGCCTATTTTGCCGATTGGCTCATAGTGCCAAAGTCTCCTTGTCAGGTCAAGGAGTCCTTTTTCATTACAGAGCTCATTCTGGAGTCTCTGGGTCCCCTGGTAAATCTAAACAAGTCTCACCTGGGATCCTCCCAGCTACTCACCTTCATATGAGCTCAGCTGGACATCCAGGAAGGATATGCCTTCCTTCCACAGGTGAGCGTTCAAGCTGTCCCTCAGTGGCAGATTCCTTCGTCCAGGGACAGCGGGATCAACCAGCAGTCGCTTGACTGGGTTTGAATCATTAACCCTCATTTGTTCAGTGTATGATGAGGTCCTGAGCAAATCACGTAATTTCGACATTTCCTCAGGCTATTGAGGCACATGGCTTCAATGCCTGCAGCGGTCTCAGGGTTCGGGTACAGGACGTGACACCTGCAAGCATCTTTATAGCTCACTGGTCTCAAAAAGTAAAAATTTTTCAAAGCTGAGACCTGTGACGGAGCAGTTCCTTCAGACTCTGCTTTGGTGGATGAATTCTGTGAATCTAGTAGCAGGGATTCCCTTCCAGGCTCCACGTCCCACAAAGGTGATCACCACAGATGCCTCCCTCCTGGATTGGGGAGGACATCTGGACAGTGCATCAGTAAGTGGCACCTCGACCCACCAAGAGTCGCAGTTACACATAAAACTTTTGGAACTGAGCGCAATCTTTCTAGCTCTCAAGCATTTGCTCCTGTCATAAAAGGACAGACTGTAGAAAGTCGAACAGACACCATTGCAATGTTTTACACAAACAAGCAGAGTGGTAACAGATCAGGAATATTCTGTTCACAGGCTGTATAAATCTGGTCTCTTGTCTTCTCCCTGGGAATCAGCCTTTCAGCTATTCACCTCCCAGGCAAATACAATACTCTGGCAGATGCTCTAGGTCGCATCAGTCAAGGACAGAGTGAATGGACTCTCTTCAAACAAGTACTAGCCACAGTGTTGAGGTGGTGGGGCACACCAGAAGTGGATCTGTTTACCTCTTCCCTCAGCTTCCAGCTTCCTCAGTACAGCTGCAGGCCCCCAGTCCTGGGCAGCTTCCCCGGACGCCTTGATCCTTGTCTGGTCAGGGAGGTCCCTTTATGCATTCCTCCTTTTCCCTGGCACTCAGGGTATTCGTGAAACTCAAACAACAGCCTGCATCAATGATTCTGGTGGCTCCGGATTGGCCCAGGTAAGCCTGGTACCCTCTCCTTCTCGCACTATCCTGCAGCAGGCCCATTCGCCTGCTGCTAACTCACTCTCTGCTGACCCTTCCTCAGACAGGAGTGCATGATCCAGACATACACTCTCTTCACCTCAAGGCCTGGCTCTTGAGGAGTTAGTTTCCATCTTCTCAGTATTTAGAACTAACACAAAGAAGGGACGTATGCAACCGAATGGAAACGGTGTCCCCTCTTATGCACAAGCAAAAAGGTCAAGCCCACTTTCAGCAGCAGACCCTCAGCTGCTGGATTTTCCAGTATAGCTGCAGGAGTCAGGTTTGAAACCCTCTTCCCTCAAGCTACACCTGGCCACAATTAGGCCCATTTTTCAGTGGGAAAGAAAAAAGTAATTTTTTTTCCCACACTGTATTCAAACAGTTTGTCAAAAGCCTCTTGCACCTCCAGCCTCCAGTCAGGGAGCCCAATCTCCCTTGGAGCCTGAATCTCTGCATTGCCAGTCTCAGGGAGCCACCTTTTGAGCCTATGGCCACTGCACATATCAGGTTGTGACCTGAAAGTAGGTCTTCCTGGTGGTCATTACCTTTGCCAGAAGAATTTCAGAGGTACAGGCCCTGTGCATTGAGCCTAATTACATCATTCCTTACAACGATAAAACTGAGCTCTGGACGAATAGAAAGTTTCTGCCTAAGGTGGTAACAGAGTTCCATATAAAACCAGTCCAGTACTGTACGTGTCTTCTTTACTGAGAAATCCACTCTTGGTGAACAAAAAGCTCCTCAGCTCGGATGTTAAAAGAGCTCTCTTTTACTACCCGGAGCATACTAGGCAGTCCAGAGACTCTTCCTCTCAGTTGTTCCTCACCTATGGGAATGTAGGCAGAGGAAGACCAGCTACCAAGAGAGTTTTTCCTGCTGGTTGGTTTCTTGTATTAGATTCTGCTATGGAAATGCTGGTCATTAACCTCCTTTGGGGCTCAGGGCCCACTCCACCAGGACACTACAGCCTCTGAGGCAGCAGCAAGGGACTTACCCCTTCTGGATGTCTGCAAAGCAGCTGCCTGGAAATCTGTGCACACCCTCATGATGCACTGCAGTTTGGAGGTGCAGTCCAGATCTGATGCCAAATTTGGCAGGGTGGTTCTATAGAGCTTTTTTCCTAAGTAGATTCTCTGCCCACCTCCCAATTGGTACTGCTCGTTAGTCTGCTATTGTTACTGATGCTAAAGGACTCCTGAGGTAAGAAAAAAAAATTACCCTAGCAGTCTCCTTTCTTCCAAGGGGTCCTTTAGCATCAGTAAGCTCCCGCCCTTCCTCCCCGGTTCACCTGTCTGGAGAAGGGCTCTGTTCTCGGTGTTCTTACCAAATTTTTTTTTTTTAATTGAAGAGCTTTCGTGCTCATGTTGTTTGTTTATTTATTTATTAGCTTTTGTTGACCAGGTAGGAGTGTTATCTGTTTTCAGTTTTCGGACATTTGTATATTTTTTGAATTCTTTTGGTTCACTTTTGGGGCATGTACCCATTTTCTTAGAACAAATTCTGAAGCCCTTTAGGCTGCTCTCACTTGGCTCACTTCCCTCCTATTTTATGATTGGCTGGTGCCCAAGCTCATTTAAATAAATTTTCTTAGAGGCAGACCTCTGGGGCAGTTGCATCTAGCCAGCTAACTGCTATTGTTACTGATGCTAAAGGACCGCTTGGAAGAAAAAAAGACTACTACAGTGAGTAATTTTTTTCTAGCTGCACCGTCCAATTGTTTCAACTTGGTTAGACTTGTGTTGTTGTATAGTTGTTTTTCATTTCTTCTCTATCTCAATACCCCTGCCTGTATGTTTCTTCTCTATCTTGCATGTATGTTTTTTCCCCCACCACCATATATGACCATGTTTGCTAGCTACTGTAATCCAATTGTCTTTTACATTGCTGCAAATGTTTCTATTTTTGTATGATGAAGCTACCAGTGTTGTATGTGCCACCTATGTGGCCCAGGTCGTGCCTGCAAAAGGTCCCTAGGATCATTGTTCCTACCCGGAAAATAAATAACACTGTGACAGTGCAAACACTACACTGGGAAACAAGAGGTTAACATCTCGTTTGAGGCTGAGGAAATGCAGGCATGCAACATGAACAGGCGGGGGGGGTGCCTCCCCAGGTGTTGCTGATTAGAGGGACTGCTAAAGGCAGGGAGAATCCAGCAAGGAGTCACTTAGAAGCTGGAAACTGCTGCAGGGAGGAGATACTCCTAGGCAGAGAACCCTGCAAGATGGAGGGTGGAATGTAAGACAGGAACCAGAGCAGAAAGGTAGCCAAAACATCCAGTTCGTTACTTAACCGAATTAGATGATCCTTCGTCTCTAATACCCAGGAATGTATTATTCCCCTTTACAGAACCCATGTAAGGCCACATTCTGATTACGGGTCCCCCTTTTGGAGCCCCTATCTAAGACAGGATATAGACAGAATTGAGAGGATTCAGAGGAGGGCTACAAAACTGGTTCCTCATCTGGCCAATATGGATTACCAGACTAGACTTCAGGAAACTGGGTTACATTCACTTGAAACGCGACGAAATAGAGGTAATTTGCTTCTATTGTATAAAATCCAGAACTCACAGGACTTAATGTGCCAATGTGGTCTAAACTTTTCCAGTAGAAGGACTGCCCTCGACTACACAATAAGCAAACAGATGTGGCAAAATCTAAAACTAATAAAGCTTACATTACTTCTGGTAAGAACCCCCAGACTATGGAACATGCTACCATAATATATTGTGGACAGTAATTCCATTCTTTCCTTTAAAAGAGGATTAGATAAATGGATGGCGGCTAATAGTTCCAGGGTATGACTTTTTCCACCATTGTGGTGGGGGACAATCTCGATGGGCCACGGCCTTCTTTTGTCCTTCAAAACCACGTAAACCAAGAAAGCCAAGGAGAATGGTTAATTATTGGAGAGAGCCTTTGGGGAGAAGTTGAAACCTGCTGCTGATAAACAGACCATTTCTAGAGCAGAGTCCTGGTGTAAAGGATCAGCCTAGCCAGTTGGGCCAAAAATAGTGAGTGGAATGTACTGCTAATAACAGCCTGCGAATAAGGCTAAAAGGAAAAACTGTTTGTGTTTGATTTGAGACTGTGCATTAAAAACTGCTGGCCCACAAACCGTTTGTGTTTGATTTGAGACTGTGCATTAAAAACTGCTGGCCCACAAACCGTTTATCTTTGATTTGAGACTGTGCATTCAAAACTGCTGGCCCACAAACCATTTATGTTTGATTTGAGACTGTGCATTCAAAAGTGCTAGCCCATAAACCGTTTATGTTTTGTTTGAGACTGTATATTGAAAACCTGCTAGCCCACATAGGTGGTTTAAAGATTCCTTTTGTCAAGTCAGCCTGAAAAAACTGTTTTGTGTTAACCTTTATGTTACCTGACCAAGCTGGAGAAAATAAGCTGCCTGATTATGCTTTTCTGGAGCAATAACTTACATTTGGAGCAATAAAAGTACATTTTCTTCTATGAACTTTAAACCCAGTGTGTTGCCTCTCCATCTACTGTAGGGCAGCTTGTCACAAACATATATTATGAAACGGGTTAAAAAAATGCTGAATCTTGATTGGCTGAGAGGTACTTTCACTCAGGCCATTATCCCAACACAACAGCCTGGATGGAAGATGCCCCCACCCACACACACACACGCACGCACGCACAAGCAGGACTCTGCCTTACCATCGTACTAATCTTCCTCTCTTCTGGGCAAAACTCCCACAAGTAACATGGTGCCACATGACACATGCTGATATCAGTGAAGATTACAGTGGGGCACATCAGATGGTCTGCTGTCCTCAAAAAATTAGAGCTTTAAAAAAAAAAAAAGACTTTTCTTACCATAGCCGCCAGACACTGTTAAACCAATGTCTCAAGCTTGCACTCAGCTCCTGCTGCACTCTGCCATCAACCGCTCACTCTCTCTTAGCTGCTGACTGCAGACCAAATGCCACTTGGTTGACCACAAACCATTCAGTACAACTCCACATTATGGCTGATGTCACTCAGATCCACAAACCACTCAGCTCAACTTCACATTATGGCAGTTGTAAGCGAAGCCACTACCTACCCTCACTACTGCAAGTAAAGCAGTTTGTTGCCACCTACTGGCAGGCTGCAACCAGTACAGTGCCCATATTGGACTATTTTTTTCTGTAGCGTTCCACATTGTCAGTGGGTAGTCATTACAACTGGGTATTGTGCACCACTACTAGAGAAACTGGCACAGCCCACGGCTATTAACAAAACAGAATGTTGGGACATGAGGATTCTGGACAACAGCAACTCTCCAGTCTTTGCTGTGCCATTGAAGGAGAAACAACTGAAAAGCTTCTCTGAAGAAAAGCTTCTAGTTTTTTGGGGCTGCAGTTCTGCATAGTAGGTTGGGGCTACCTGGTAACAGGGAACACCCCTAAATTAAAATAGTGCCTGTTAAGCTGCAGCTTTCAAATTGGCTAACCTGTTCTTCCCATTTCCACAGCCTCTGCTTGGATTGGGGGCCATGTCTGACACATACTTTAGGGGTGCGTATTTTCAACCGGTCTTGGATTTCTTTATATAAAAAGGGGGGGCCTCAGGTAAGTACCTGTTTTTTTCTTTGGGGTTTTAGTCTGGGGCACTTCTGGGGGCTCCCCACCACCAGTTTTTAGAGTCTGTCTTGGTTGTGTTTGCCTGTCAGGTGTTTTTTGCTGTTCTTTGAGGGGACATTTCCCCTTTTAATTTGGCTCTCTGCCTTACAGAGACATTTCCCCTTTAATTTTACTCAGTCAGAAACCAAAAAAAAAAACGGTTTCTGAAAAGAGAGCCTTTTGGATCTGGGTACTGAGAGTATTTTTGGTGGGTTAATAGTCCATTTTTTCTGCCCTTCAGGTGGTTTGGTGTTTTTCTAGGCTCCATTGGCGGCACAGCTTCCACCATATTTCCGCCCTTCTCTGACTGTTGGGTGCGCACTCCTTCTCCAAGAGGATCCTCTAGCATCAGCGTTCCATTCATGCGCCTGTATTGTGCATGTGCCCCCCTCTGATACGCCAATGGCACGCACAGCATCATAATGACACGCATGTTTTTAGAGAGTGTGCTCCTGCACTTCCCAGTGCTAGATGCAGCCTGCTTGTGTACAGCCCTTTTCTTTTTGCCAGTAAGCTTTAGGTGCTAAGAGGCATACTGTTTCAGGTTTCCCTCCTTTTTCCCACAATCGGAGGTGGGGATCGTGGCAGTAGTGCACTGTATTTTGCTTTGAGGGAACAACTTCAGGTTTCTAATCTTGGGCACCTGCAGGGCAGCTTTACTCAGCACCTTGGCTTATCAGAGCCCTCACATTTTTAAAGGACGTAAGACCTGCAGAAGAGTAATGTGACCTTCTCCTCTGGGTTCCTTGCCCCTACTGTGTTACTCAAGCTACTGTGTCTCTTACAGTTCCCCCCAGATGGACCTCTGAGCTGGAGGGTGCTGCTGGTGTACCAGCGGGCAGTGGTAAAGCAAATTTATGTAAGTCTTTCTTGTTGCTCGTGGGAGAGCTTTTGGGCCCCGATGTTTCAGGACATCCCATCAGACACACCTGACCCCAAACTGGGACCCTCAGGTCAGGGCCCACAACAGAGCATGTCCAGGTGCACCACAGCAGGACAGGGCTTTTAATAGGATCTGCAGGCAGACCCTGACCATACAGAGGTCAGAATGAGGATATCTGGGATCTTGAGGAAATTCTGATCCTAGGAAGCTATTTGATGATGAGGAGGAGGATGAACTTTCTGAGGAGGAGGAGAAGGGGCAGACAGAGCCAAGAGGAGTCTTTGTCTTATCTGATAAGTGAAGTGTGTAGGACATTACAGCTCAAGGAGGTGCAACCCATGAGTCACTGGATGTTAATCCTAACCTATCCACGTCCTCCTCTACTCCCAAGTGTTTTCCAAACTTGATTCACTGTGTCCAAATTTTTGAACAGGAATGGGCAGGTACGAACCAAAGAAAATATCTACTGAAACCTAAGGTACGGTGTTTCCCTTTTTTGGAAGAAAATACTCGAAAGTGGGAAATCCCTCCTCTGGCAGATGAGGCGGTTCATAACTCCACAACAAGCGATTGGATGCTTTGTGCAGTAGAGCTTTCACCTTCAGTGGCGCAAACTTCCGCACCTCCTATGTCTCCTTTATTGTTTCCGGAGCTTTAAACTTGTGGGTTATTTCCCTGGACAGCTTCGTTCCCCCGGTTTTAGAGGGGGCAAGCATTTTCCAGTTGGTATCCATGGCCTCCACCTTCTTAGGGGTTGCCATGGTGGAGAATTTGCACATGTCGGCTTGCTCTGCTTACCACATTGTCTCCGCTCTGCGAGGAGTGTGGCTTTGACATTGGGTGTTTGATCAGGCTTCGAAGACCAAGCTGTTTAACTTAGCCTTCAAGGAGGCTTGTTTGGTTCTGGCCTGGATGATATTTGAAAGCTATCCACGATAAAAATGGTCACATTCTAGTGTCAAAGCAACAGTAAAGGTTGGTTCAACTCCAGAAGGTCAAGGAGGTGGCTGACAGAGGCAATATGAGGGGTTTTCATCCCTTTCGAACTTTGGGAACCAGAGGAACAAAGGAGCCTATAATGGTTTCAAGAGCAGTAGTAGCAGAGAGCCCATGCCCAAAGTCGCAGCAGAGTCGTCTCAGGACAAAAGCAGGCACCTCACAGCGAGGGTATATGTGCCCATCTCTGCCTCCCTTCCCTTGGTGGAAAACTGCACAATGTTTAAACAAGATGGGCCCAGATTATATCAGATGCTTGGGTTTTGGAAATTCTGGCTTTGGGTTATGCAATAGAATTTTCAACAGTTCTCTCAAAGGGGTGTTTTCTGCCGTCCCCAGTTCCAGAGGACCCCGTGAAGAGGAAAGTGGTGTCACAGACCCTGGGCCACCTCACTCAAATTGGGGTAATTGTTCTGGCACCTCCCAGGGAGCAAAGACAGGGATTCTACTCAGTCTAGTTTGTCATTCCCAAGAAGTCGGGTTTCAGAGCTATTCTCAATCTGAAACACCTAAACAAGTTTGTTTACCACATGACCTTCAAAATAGATTCCCTGCGTTCAATCATCTGAGCTGTCCAGCTGGGAGATTATTTAGCTTCCATAGATATGAGGGATGCATATCTCTACATCCCCATCTGACAGTCTCATCAGAGGTTCCTCAGGTTCCCGGTCCTGGGACAGCACTTCCAATACAGGATGCTTTCGTTTGGGCTGGCTACAGCCCCCAGAGTTTTTGCAAAGGTTCTCATAGTCCTGGTGGCTCAACTCTGACATGAGGGGCATGATGTCTATCCCCACCTGGATGATCACCTCGTTCAAGTGCCATCTGCACCATTGGCAAGGAAGTCAGTGACCAGGACTCTGGAGGTGTTGGAGTCCCACGGCTGGGTAGTGAACCGAAGAAGAGCCTCTTGAGCCATCATAGACTCTGGAGCACCTAGGAAGGGTGTTCCAAGTTGATGAGGGAAGATCTTCCTCTCACCAGCCAGGAAGGAGACCCTGTTGAGAGAGGTTAGTGGCTGAGAGCCAGTCATCTGCTTCAGCTCACCACCTTCTGCGAATTCTAGACTCATAGCAGGGGATGATAGACCTCAGTCCATGGGCTTGCCTTCATGTGGCCCTTGTAGATCGAGTTGATGTCAGCCTTGGATACAACTGGGAATTATTAGGCCAGGATCCCCATTTCACCACGATTGCAGGAGTTTCTAAGTTGGTGAGTGAGTTTGAGAATCTGAGCAAGGGTTTCCTGGAAGTACCTCCAGATTGATTTTGACGTTCAGTGCCAGCATGTCGGGGTGGGGGGGGGGCAGTCCTGGACCACATTGTCATTCAAGAGACTTCGTCAGCACAGGAATAGCACCTACACATAAACATTCTGGAGGTGAGGGCTGTTTGCCTCCCTGTCCTTCATTTTCAAAATCAGGTGCTATCAAAATCCGTGAAAATAATGTTGGATAATGCTGTCACAGTGACGTACGTAAACAATCAAGGGGGCACAAAGAACAGAGAGATGCTGAAAGAAGCCACTGATCTCCTGCTGTGGGCAGAGGAGAATCTTCTCTCTCTGTCAGCAGTTCACCTGGCGGGGAGTTGAACATTCAATCTGATTGGCTAAGCTGCGAAAATGTCCATCCAGGGGAGTGGATGTTGAAACCAGAGGTGTTCAGCCTTCTGTGTCAAAGGTTTGGTTGTCCTCAGATCAACCATTCACCTTCAACCACAATGCTCAAGTTCATGGTTCTTCAGCCGCTACTGGTGTCCTGGCGGAGGCAGTGAACACCTTGTCACAAGTGTGGAATTTTGGCAGAGCATATGCCTTCCTCCTCTGCCACTCCTCCCCAAGGTCATATGCAGGGCCCGATTTTCTATGGCACGCCAGACAAACTTCTACTGACACTCCTTGCAATTTCTCTGGCAATTCTACGTACATTTTACCCTTAATGTTTTCCTTCAGCAAGGGCGTTTTTGCCCACGCTGTGAAGTGGGCTCCCAGCGTGGCATACAACATTGGGGGGACAGTGAAGCCGATGGGGATTGGGCACCCTTGCGGCAAGGGCGTTACACGCTGGGGTGGGCTCCCAGTGTGGCATACTACTACTAGAGAGGGGACAGTGAAGCTGGCGGGGATTAGGCACCCATTCGGCAAAGACATTTGTTCCTGGCGGCGCCGATCCGCTGGTGATGGCAAATTCCGACGTGATATTTCCGCGGTTTGCCACATCCGCGGAATCGCAGAAAACTCAGGGCACTGGTCATATGCAAAATAAAGCACTCAAGAGGAAACTTTCTTCTAATAGCTCCAGAGTGGCTCAGAAGACTGTGGTTCTTGGACTTAGTGAACCTAGCTCAACGTGCACTGTTTCGCCTTCCAGTGCAGTGGGACCTTTTTTCACAGGGCCCTGTTCTGCATCCAAATCTGGAAGCGATGCAGCTTACAGCCTGGCTTCTGAAAGGAGGAGATTCCTGAAACAGGGTTTCTCTAAGAAGGTGGTGGACACCCTGATGGCTCCCAGGAAGAGTTCCCTGTCGGCAGCTTATGCTCGCATATGGACCACTTTATGGGCTTGGGCCAAGGGAAAACAATATCTGGCCTTATAAAGCCACAGCTCTGCAGATTTTGGATTTTCTGCAGGTAGGAGTGGAAAAGGGTTTGGCCTTGAGCACCCTGAGAGGTCAGGTGTCGGCCCTTGGAGCCTCCTTGAGTTTATCCGTAGGGACTAACCGGGAGGTTATTCATTTTCTGAGGGCTGTCAGCAGGAGTTAACCTCTGTTCTGTTCCCCTCTTTCTGCCTTGGGACCCGAATCTGGTTGTAATGCTCTTTGTAAGGAGCCTAGAGATGCTGTAAAATTTTATTTCGCTGGCAAAATTCCAGTGAAATCGAGAATTTCTCCCCACAAAATATTTCACGAAATTCATGCATTTCGCTGGAATTTTGGCAGTGCAAAATGTGGAATTTAGGTGTTTCCCCCCTCCCGAAGACCCCACATCCCTGGTGTCTACTGGTCCCGGCCCACAATAGGAAGAATCCCACCCCACCAAGATTGAGCCCCGTTCCCCTATCCAGATAATTTGAAAAAAAGTACATTTCCCTGGTGTCTAGTGGCCCCACCCTCCTGGCCGATCGCCAGCCAAATGAAGAATGCACCCCCCACCCCAAGATTCACACCCGTCCCCCCTCCTGAGTTTATTAAATAATTAACAACAAAAAAAACTTTCCCTAGTGTCTAGTTGACCCCCCACTCTGTCTGGAAATATACAGTAACCTCACCCCGCACTCCCACTGCGGCTCACTGGCCTCACTCACCCCTCACCTCGTGGCTGAACCGACTGAACTATTTACCAAATGAGCCGAGTGTGAGCGAGCCCTTTTCAATGATGAATGAGCATGTGCACGCATTAGTCAATCCTCATCCTTACCCTCTGCCAGAGGCTCCAGTATATAGAGGCTATACTGAACAAGGGACTCGGTCCAGTGTTCTTGCCCTCCATGTCACGGCAGTAGTGGCACAAGCACAGCTGGGTACCTCCAGTGATTATGTGTTGGCATGCTGTCTCTTAAGACTGCTCAGCCTGATGGCAGCTGCCATCCTGACACTTTAGCTGGCCCGCCTTCGTATGAGGATTCCACAGTGGTTCCTCAGAGCGCAGTGGGCTCAGCACTCGGACAAGTTGGAGTGCCTCATACCAGTCATTCCTCCTCTCCATCGTTCTCTCCTCTGGAGGCTGGACTGTTCCAACCTAGAGAAAGGGTCACCATTCTTAAGGCCATTCCCCTTGCTGATTATGACCTCTGATACCTCACGGACGGGTTGGGGGGGTTCATTTGGGCTTCTTTTGAACTGAGGGCCAGTGCTGCCCTTTGGATACAGTGCTTCCCAACAGCACTGTGGAGATGAGGGCTGTTCTACGTGGTCTACAGGCCTTTGCAGCCCTCCTTCAGGGAAATTAGCCATTGATCTGCACAGACAATATGTCGGTGATGTACTACATCAGTCGACAGGGAGGAGTTCATTCATGCGCTGTCTGCAGAGGAGTGATGAAAGTTTGGCACTGGATGGTGGAACACAGGGGTCGAAATAAGGGGGCGCTGAGCGCTAATATGCGCTTCTGTTTTGATAATTAGCGCCTGCTGCTTTAAGAGGCAGCATGTTAAGGGCGCTTCCAAAAGCTCCTTGTGTGTCTGCAGTGTCAGGAGGGGCACGTCTGAGCTCTGTATTAAGTAAACGGCACATTGTGCTGAAATCGGATGCGGAGAGTCAGCAAGCAAAAAAGGAAAGGGGCGCGACATATTTAAATATGTTTCCAGAAAGCTGAAATTCCCAGGGCTGAAACTGCATGCAGATGAGTCAGTGAGCACAAAATGGAAGGGGCGTGACATATGCAAACGGTGTTGCTGGATAGCTGAAATTGGATATGGACGAGTCAGCCGGCTGAAAACGGAAGGGGAGTGAAGTATGCAAAACGTGCTGGAGAACTAAAATTCCTTTGAAAAGCCAGAAGAAAGTAATGATTAGAGCGAGTGCATGTGAAGAGAGGTAGGGATAGGGGGAGTATGTAAACAGATGGAGCACAAGACGGGGAATAGTGAATGGGGAAGTATTCAAACAGTGATGAGCTGCAATTTGGAAATGTCATGGGAGGAAGCCAGTTCAAATATGAACAGTCTAAGCTAAGTAGCATACAAGAGGAGGGAGAAGCTAGCACTGGCTTCAGTGGACCTGTACCTGCCAGAATCTTGTGCCCTTACCACAGTTTCAGCTTTCTGGTATAGGTACAGAGTCTGCTGTGTGTACACTTTGTGTAATAGCCTGTGAATGTAATGTACTTTTACAGTCTGAGAAAAGAAAGAAATAATGTGGCAGGTTACAGGTATTGTGTAAGTGTTTACCACTGCCAAATATCATGAATACTACAGCAGGGAAGGATATATTGAACTCCTACACATACCCTAACCCTATAAACAGCACAGATGCGTTGGTACAGCAGAGGAAACAGATAAGCTGGCAGACACCCCCCCCATGGCAGCCAGGTTATTGTGAAAAATAAAATTATGATAAACAGCACAACTGTGTCAGAGAGCTTAAAAAAAAAGTTCTATATTTTCCTTTTTTATCCTGGGAAGCCCAGCCTGGATTCAACATCTTGCTTCTTGTGTGGTCCTGCATCTTCCAATTCCTGCAGCTTGGTGGACGGGAGCACTGAGAAGTTAAATGGAGGCAGGTTTGAGGCAGTATAACACAGTGGTTTAAGGCTCTGAGCTACAAATCTGGAGACCTGGGTTTGAATCCCATAGCCCCCACTTGCATATTGTGTGATCCTGAGCAAGTCACTTCACTGTGCTCCCAGGTCACACCTGTAAACAAGCTTTCAGCTTAGTATGCAGCCCATGATGCTTTGCATTGTGGGGGCATGTGTGATTTATTTTCTTGAAACTTGGCTTCCCAGCCAAATGCCCTTTAGGGTAACCCTTGCCTCAGTGTTTGCGACAGCTGTTCTTTGTCTTTTAAATGTTTTTATTTTAATGGGTTCATCACAATATATCCAGGCACACTGCCTATAGGGTAGCTGGTCCATTCCACTGGGGTGTCAAACAGGCGAGGCATACTGATGAGTCCTGGTAGGATGAAACAAGTGTCTATGTCTTCTGTTAGCACCCTTTGCAAACTGTGTGAGAGAGCCTTCGGCACCATGCAATTCTGCTTAAGTTGGACCAGCATAACATTCTGTGGTGATTTGCATATGCAGCCCATGATGCTTTGCATTGTGGGGGCATGTGTGATTTTGTATTTTCTTTCAGCTTAATGTGTCTCTCCTGGTTAAACAATTGGTAATTGCTTGCCCAAAGTCACACAGTCTGTATTTGGCTTCAGTGGGGTTTGAGCCTGTGGTCTCCAAATTCCCAGACCAATGTTACCATTATAACCCACAGACTTACTCCTTAAGATACCCACAAGTCTCCTAACAGACCTCACTGCCTCAATGCATACATTTTGTAAGGGAGAAGGTGATTCTGCCATCACACAGATCACTGGTCAGACCCCATCTGGAGTACTGCATTCAGTTTTGGCATCCTTATCTAAAGAGGAACATAAGATTGCTAGAAGGGTGCAGTGCCAAACAACAAATATGATCCTGGGTCTGCGAGTTACCACATGAGGTTAGACTGAGGAAGTTGAACATGTATTCTCCGGAGAGAAGGGACAGGGGGATATGATTGAGACCTTTAAATCGTTAGAGGAATAAACAGGACAGGCACAGAAGGACTGGTCAAGGGAGAATGGGGAGACAGTCAGGGGTCATAATTTGAGATTGGACAGTGGAAGGTTTAGAGGGAAATCAGGAGGCATTTCTTTATAGAAAGGGTGGTAACAGAATGGAACACACTACCAGCAGAGGTGGTGGCCTGTGCAAAACAGTGGGATGCTTCAAGAGGGGCTGGGATAGGGGAAAAGGAGGGTCATGGGAGAGGCAGCTGCAGGTAGGGGTGCTAGCTGCAAAATCTAGCAGACTCGACAGACCAAATGGCCTTTTATGCTGGCAGTTTCGTATGTATGTTGGTATTTAAAAGTCAGCTCCTGGTTTGCCAAAGTAGCTCCTGGGTTGGCTAGAAGTGCGATACCCAGGAGCTATTCCAGGCTCCTGGCCATTAAAATCCTTATTTAGACCCCTGGGAACACGATACATTTCTGTCAGCGATGTTTCCTCCTGGGATCCTAGATACCAATGGATTACCTCAGTCAGTCCAGTGCACTCCACCACAAATGGAAACTCTTAGTTCTAGGAACATGGATATGTTGTTCATCCACACTTATTGGCAGAGCTCCTTGCAGCTTCAAATCTGCGGAAGGTCTTAAGCTGGCTCCTCCACCCACCCGGGTGGTAAAACTCTAAGCTCCGCCCCATGGCGCCAGATCTTCCCTTGCAGGCTCAGGTTCCTCCATAGCAGCTGCGTTTGACTGGTTCTAATTCTTTGAAAGTTCGAAATTAAAAAGTTTTGCTAAAAGACTTGGGTCTTCTTCTCCTCGTGGCTGCGATGGACAAATCGACTCCCAGTTTGGAGGTGCCTTGCAGACCAGAAGATGTCTAGGATGGATCCACACTCCGTGCGTCCTGCCTGGGCCTTGAGCACGACCGCGCAGGCCTGCGACTTGTGCTGTTCTGTCCGACCCTCGTCCTTGAAGACCGTGCTGCCCGATTACAACTGGGGCGCCCTGAGAAAAGATTTCCACGGTGAAATCTAAAGAGGCGATTAGGCGGTGTCCGGCGGCCCGGCTCGGTGGATCAGCAGAGCAGATGATCGCCCCTCAGAGAGGAGGCAGCGCTTTACTACCTCGGCTGCGGCATTTGTCCCGCCTTCTCGGTGCTCGCATCGCGCTTTTTAAGGAGCTTTGTCTGACCCTCGACCAAAGGTGAGGGTCCAACTTCGGGACCTTTTCTAGGTCCAAAAGAGCAAAAGTAAGTCTCTCCGTCGGCGCTCGCGGGAGGCGGGAAAGATCCCCTCGCAGCCGACGAGTCGACCGGTCGACCCCTCAGCCTCAGCCACTGGCTTCACGGGGTCCTCGTCAGGCCAGTTGACCGAGACTCCCGTCGCGGCGGTCGAGATTTTTCGACCCGTTAGGCGGGTTGTCGACTGGAGAAGCTGAGAATCCCTCTCCCGGTTCCCCGGTGGGAGTTGAGATCCCACGTCAGCTGTCTGTGCCTCGGTTCCGGAGCATTCCGGTGGGAATCATCCGAGCCGAGGAGTGCCGATTCCGACACTTCTCTTCGCCTTCCTCGGCCTGTCAGAGACTCGGTCTCGGACATCCTTCGCGGTCCAACCGATCCCGCGCCATAAGCGGTCGGTCGGCACGCGGCAAGCGGTGCCGCCGCTCTTCCTCTTCCTCGGACGAGGAGGCTTCGGCGCAAGTTGCGTCGGAGGTCTGAGAACTTATGTGAAACAGCTCCTTTTGACCCGAGAATAAACTACACCAGTCGTCTTCCCGGCCATTAAGTGGCTGTCACGGGCAACGAAACAACCCCTCGTTGTGTCGAGGCCTGTTCTCAGGCGGTTGTTCGGCCAGTTTCAGCTGCCCCACCGATTCTGGTGGAACCTCCGCCTCCACAGCCATTAGTTTGGGCTCCGACCAAAATTCTCGGTCGGCTTTGGGTTTGCCCATAGGCTGTCTGTCACCCATGCCCAATAAACCTCGGCAGGTGGAGGGTGGCTCAGGCCCAGGCAGCTCTTTGAGGACTCTTCTGAGTCCGATGATGGTTCCTCCCCCTCTTCTCCAAGCATGGACTTGGAGTCTCGGGAGGAGCAGTCAATGGATGATAATATCGTCCTTCTTAGGGTTGCTTGACTCATCTCGGAGTCCACGGGATGAAGCTTCGAACCCGTTCTAAGCAGGCCAGGTATACCCCTCAAGGAGATTCTGGACCCGAGGATTCTCCTCACGGAGGCCTTTCAGTGGCGAAAACCATGAGTAGGTCAGCCTTGGAACTTTGGAAGCGTCCTGCTTCCTGCCCCTCGCCTTGGCCAGGTTGGCCAGGAAGTATCGGTCCCGGTTCCTGTCCTGTTTTGAACACCCCTCGGCCGAGGTTGGTTACCGACAGCATTTTCCAGCGTGCGGGAGGCAAGGGGATATGTGGACAAACTTTCCGACAAAGAGTCAAGAAATTGGATTATGCGCGGGCGAAAAGTCTATGCTGTGTCTCTCTCGGCCTTCGTCAGGCCAGTTCGGCCGTCCGCATGGCAATTTTCTCACGCCCTGTTGGGCTCCTGGATGAGGTTGTCCCTCATCTTCCGCGAGATCTGCAGACTACGGTCAGGCGAGGTGCGGGACCAGGGCAGGGCAGTGGCTAAACAGCAGCTCCAGACTGCGTTAGACATCGGGGACTCTGTGCCAGGTCTGTGGCGGCCGCGGTGGCCATGCGTCGTCGGGCTTGGCTGAGGATATCCACCTTTACCTCGGATGCCCAGCAGCAAAGTTGGCGGATGTTCCCTTTTGGGGACGTGACCTCTTTCCGGCCCTGGGGTGGAAGGTCACCTGCAGAGGATCGAAGAGTCCAGTGCTACCTTGGACTCGGTCTCTTCGCTCAGAGGACAAAGGCCGCAAGCCACAGCCTAAGCCCTTCGCTCCTTCTGGCGCCGCTGCCCTGCCAAGCAACGTCAGGGCCAGCAGGCTCGACTGGTATCCCAAGCCCAAGCCGTCGGCTTCCTCCAACAGGAAGCAGGAGGTAAAGGGCCAGGAGGTCCCTCGGCGGTCCCTCCTCCAAGCCTGCCCAGTGACTGGCTGAGGGGTGTCAGCCCCATCCCTGTCACCTCACCCCTGGTTCCCCGTGGGGGAGGCTCAGACACTTCCTTTCCGCCTGGTCCGCTGTTACCACGGACAGGTGGGTACTGAGGTGGTGGGAAAAGGCCTACCTCTGGAATTTGAGCAGGCCCCGCCCTTCAGAGCCGTCGCACCTCGGGGGGCCTCAGGGTCCGCAGCCTCACTGGTGGCTCGCCGAGCCGACATCGCTCTCCTCCTCCAAAAGGAGGTGATCACGGAGGTGGAGGACCCCCCTTCAAACCCGGGGTTCGTGTCCAGGTATTTCCTGGTTCCGAAACGGATGGGGGCTGGCGCCCCATTCTCGACCTACACGACCTGAACAAGTTCCTAAGGTCTCGAACCTTCAGGATGGTCACTCTGGCGCAGATAATACCATCTCTGGAACATGGCGTGTGGTTCTGCTCTCTGGACCTACAGGATGCGTTCTTTCACGTCCCTATCCGTCCGTCACATCAGAGATTCCTCCGCTTTCAAGCGGAGGGATCCTCTCAGTTCGAGCCATGCCCTTCGGCTTATCTCCAGCTCCCAGGGTCTTCACCAAATGCATGGCAGTGGTGACAGCATTCCCTGCGGCGCCGAGGGTCCGGTGTACCCGTACCTGGGCGATTGACTGATAGCAGCCTCCTCAGGCGGGAGGTGGGGCGGTCCAGAGATCTGGCCCTCCAGGTTTGCTCTCGAGTTGGCCTTCTCATCAGCGAGGCCAGAAGTCGGAACTCCAACGAAGCAGGTGATCCCTGTTCATCGGAGCGAAGCTCGACTCTCTCGAGCCAGAGCACCTTCCCGCGGACAGGAAGGGCAGTTCTCCTCCTTTGCCCAATCATTTCTGGTTGGGCAACGCGCCTGCCCGGACTTCCTCGCGCTCTGGTCTCATGGCGGCCTGTACCAGCGTGGTCCGTTGGGCCGCTGGCACATGCGCCCCTCAGTGAGGGACTGGCCAGCCAGTGGTCACAAAGCTGCGATCCTTTGGACCAGCTAGTGATAGTGACCAGGAGATGTGGAACACTCTCCAGTGGTGGACCGTTCCATTCCATCTGCAGGAGGGCATCCGTTTGTCCGCCCCAGGCCGGCGGTCTCTCTATCGACCGATGCCTCTCTGATGGGTTGGGGTGCCCATCTGGGGAACACCGAGTGCGCGCCTCTGGTCCCGCGGAGTCCGATGCCACATCAGCCTGCTGGAGCTCAGCGGGTCCGCCTAGCTCTCACCGCCTTTGCTCCGTTTCTCCGGGGTCAAGTGGTCCGAGTCCAGACGGACAATACCACGACCATGTACTACCTGAACCGCCAGGGTGGGCGCTCATGCTTCTATGCAAGGAAGCTCTCCGCATTTGGTCACTCGTCGCAGCCTGGAGGCAGATCTCCTAGCCATTCATGTGGCAGGGGCCTCCAACACCCTGCCGATGCCCTGAGCGGATAGGGGCTGCATCTCACGAGTGGTCTCTCCTGCCGGAGGTAGTACAAGATCTGTTCTCCCACTGGGGCACACCTCAGGTGGACCTGTTTGCCTCCAGGGAGAATGCGAAGCTGAGGCTGTTTCATGCCAGCCCCCCTCAGCAGGGCTCGCTGCAGGGGGATGCCTTCTCGAGGCTGTGGACCCCGGGCCTCTTCTATGCCTTTCCCCATTTCCCTTGATTCACAAGGTGCTTCTCAAAGCAAAAGGAGGGACAAAGGCGGAGTGATCCTGATAGCCCCAGACTGGCCCGCCGTTCAGTACCAAGATCTCCTCAGCCCAGCTCCAGGCTCCCGAGGCAGCTTCCAGCCGCCGGACCTGCTCTCAGTCAGTCAGGGGAAGGTGTTCCATCTGGACCTTCAATCCCTGCACCCTGGCCTGGTTCCTGAGCTGCTAGAGTTCCAGGCCTTGGGTCTTTCCCGGCAAGGTCCTCAATGTTGTTGAGGCGTCCCGTGAGAGTCGACCAGAAAATGCTCGCCTTCAAATGGAAGAGATTCTCCATTTTGGTGTCAGGGCAAGGCGCTTGGTCCCTTCCTCCTGTTCTGTGGCAAGCATTTTGGACTATTTATGGTCCCTTTCTGAGTCAAGGGCTTTAGTCGACGACCCTAAGAGGTGCACCTGGCAGCCATCTCTGCTTACCGGGCGCGGGCCGGGAAGCAGTCAGTGGCGCAGGAAAAAGTGGTCGGGCGCTTTTTCAAAGGCCTTGATCACATTTCCCCTCCGGTGCGAGAACCTCTACCTCCATGGGATTTACTGCTGGTACTGGCAAAGCTCATGGGCAAGCCATTCGAAGCAATGCACAGGTGTGATCTCTCTCACCTGTCGTGGAAGACTGCATTCTTGGTGGCTATCACGTCAGCCAGAAGGATGGGAGAGCTCCAGGCGCTTTGCATCGAGTCTCCTTACCTGGTCTTCCCACAGGGACAAGGTTGTCCTCGCCCCCACCGAAATTCCTTCCAGTGGTGTCGGTTTCACTGTAACCAGGTGCTGACTCTGCGGTGTTCTACCCCAATCACACTTGAATATGGCTCAGACTCTGGACCCTAGAAGGGCGCTCGCTTATTATAAGGAGGCGCGCAGCTGGTCGGGAGCGGTCCGCCAGCTGTTTGTCACCTACGCTGAAGCTGCATTGACAGACCTCAGCCAAGTGGATGATAGGCAGGTGGGTCACCTCCTGCATAGATCTCTGCTATAAGTTGGCAGGCATGGAGCCTCCCAGAGGATAGAGCTCATTCTACCCGTCATACTGCTGCATCGGTGGCTGCTTCCAGGGACGCCCTATCCAGGAAATCTGCAGGGCTGCTACCTGAAGTCAGCACACACCTTTATTACCCATTACCACATCGACCTTGAGTCACGCCGGGATGCTGGTTTTGGGGCCTCGGTTCTCCAGTCTTTATTCCCTAAGTAGGGGTGTGCTTGCCTCCTCCTCCCGGAGAACTGCTAGGAGTCTGCCAATAAGTGTGGATGAACAACATATCCATGTCCCTAGAAATACAGGTTGCTCACCTGTAACAGGAGTTCTAGGAATGGTATATGTTGTTCATCCTACATTCCTCCATTTCCTCAACCCCGACGCTGGCCTGAGCTTCCAGCGGGCCAGATCTGGCGTCATGGGCGGAGCCGAGAGTTTTACCACCCGGGTGGGTGGGAGGAGCCAGCTTGAAGACCTTCCGGCAAGATTTAAAGCGGCAAGGAGCCTGCCAATAAGTGTGGATGAACAACATATACCATTCCTAGAATTCCTGTTACAGGTGAGTAATCTGTATATTCAGTTGTGGATGTCCACTTTGAAAAATGGGGTCATCCAGGCGTAGACCTGTTCATGTTTCCATACAACGCAAAACTGCTGCATGTCTACTTGTTTGCTGCAGGGCCTGGAGTTTTTTGCGGGTGCATTGTCCCTCTCTTGGAAAGAGAGGTTACTGCATGTTTTCCCCTTTCCCTTTAATTCAGAGGGTTCTGGTAAAGCTGCAGGCTGAGCATACCACCCTGATTCTAGTGGCTCCTTACTGACCCAGACAATTTGGTTTCCATTTCTTCAGCAACTGGCATTGACATCTCCTCTTCTGCTCCCCCTGAGAGCCACACTTCTGATAAAGGAGCAAGGTGTTTTGGTGCACTTGAATATTTGGTCCTGCATCTTCACGCATGGTTCCTGAGTATGTAGAGCTCTCCGCTTTGGGATTTCAAGTGATGATTGATGTTTTGTTGGTGGCTAGAAAGCCATCTACTCTGTGTTATTCACAAACATGGAGACATTTTACTGTGTGGTGAACTGGGCATGCTCTGAATCCCTATACATGTCTAGTTCCTAAAATGCTAAACAGCTACTTGTCCCTTAAAGACACAGAACTTAGGCATTCCTCAGTAAAGGTCCACATGGCCACTGTGTAGCCTCTTTCATGTTCTATCAAAGTGTAAGACAATGACCCAGTTGGAGGTCTCCCATAGATTCTTAACGGGCATCCTCCTTTTACACCGCCCGGTCTGATATCCTGTTTCAGTGTGGGATTTTAATTTGGTCTTAGAGACCCTCACTCGCCTCCTTTGAGCCTGTGACTACTTGTAAGATGTGCTTCCTCTCTTGGAAGGCACCATTTCTAGTTGCTATGACATCTACTAGACAAATCTCGGAGTTACAGGTTCTGATCGCAGATCCTCTGTTTATTGTTTTTCACAAGGATAGGGTCACCTCACTTACCAATCCTCATTTTTCTTCCAAAGGTTGTGTCTGAAAGAACACTAAATCAGACCGTAGATCTTTCTGTTTACGTTTCCTCTTCCACGGATAGTAGAGAGCACCATTTATGTATGCTGGACATCCATAGAACGATGCCTTGCTACCTGAATCATACAAAGGAATGTAGAAAATCCTTGCAGCTGTTTACTGCTTTTGCCTCTTGAATGGTGGGCACACCAATTTGGAAGCAATGCCTGTCCAAATGGCTGGCCAGTTGTATTATGTTTTGTTACCGGAAGTGTGGTTAGCAGCTTCGTGGTCCTGTTTGTGCACATTCCACTTGCAGGGTGACTACCTCAGGGTCTTGTTATCAGAATGTGCCCAAGGCTGACATTTGTGCTGCTGCCACTTGGAGTACTGTTCATACATTTACTGAACACTACAGTATGGACATTCTCTCGTAGATGTGGCTTCTTACTTAGGATCATTAGGTCCTGCCATCTTCCCTCAGTGCTTGGTATTGTTTTGGAATCGTTCCATGATGTGGCTCAATGGAGGGAGATATCCTTGAAGAAGATAGAATAGTTACCTACCATAACAGTAGATCTTCGAGAAAATCTCCTGTATTGAGCTACAGTTCTCCCTCCCACCTTGGCAGGTGATGGGTGATTATATTGCCTGCTGCTGCAAGCTGTTTCTTCCCTGCGGCCCCCTATGGCATCCATACTCAGGTTTTCATATCCTCTGCTGTGTGCCTTGTGTGGTCCTGGTTGCTTCAGTCTCTGCTGGTCTGATGATCTTCTGAGCTTGTTTCTGGCCGGGAACTGAGGCATGCTGTGGACACCAGTGTTATATAGGCACTGATGAGAGGCATTGATGTGGCCAGCCCTGGCCTGCAAAGTGTTTCTGGGTGTCCTGCAGTTCCATGAATTGCTCAATGGAAGAGATTCTCTTGAATATCTGCTGTTACGGCCGGCCCAGTGGCACTGAGGGTTGGGGCGCTGGACGCCACACCTCGCTCCACGCTGGCGACCCGAGTTCGGGAATGGACTCAGGTCACCAGAGGTTGGCAGGGGCAGAGAGGGATTGAGCATCCGTGGACTGCTCTCCCTCTCCGGGGGAGGGCGGCCAACAGTTGTTGGTGCATTACTGACCACTGGCGGAGGCTGGAGGGCGGTGCGCTGGCGCTGCATGGAAGCGGGTGAGCTTGGGGCACGGCGTCAGGAGGGAGCGCGTGCGGACACGTGCGCCCTCCCTCCACTGGTGTCACTGCAAGCCTTTGCCCACACCAGCCAGAAAAGCAGAAAAACATGGCACTCGGTCGTGGCGGCTTGGTGGCCATCCGAGGGGCACTGCCTGGCCTCGGGGGCACCATCGCCCAGTACTGGATCCTGTGTCACTGGGGAGTGGGGGGACTCCCTCCTGGCAAGCTGCAGAGGTAGATGGCGATGGGGGCTTCACTGGGGACCGGGCAGGATCGGACTGCGGCCGGAGGTGGACGGATGCTGGGATGTGAACAGCAGACCAGAGCACCATACAGGAAAAAGGATTAAGAAAAAAAAAAAGATCAGCTGTTACGGTAGGTAATTATTCTGTCTTGGGTATGGGGGCTGGTCAGAGGAGGGAGGATCAAGCTTCCCAGGGCAGCTCTCCTTCCATGGGTGGGGGAACACTATGTCTCGCTGTGGGACTGCCACTGAATGGAGGCCTGGTGACAGCACATGTGAGCACATCAAATAGGGAAGGTCTGCCATTAGACTATCATATTCATGTGCTTCATTGCAAGCCAGCACCGTGGGAGAAAAACCAGAGGAAAATGCCCTGGTCCTATCAGCCACCCCAACCCCCGATGCACCACATGACCAACATGGCATTCCATCCACCACATGTGTCATGGGTAAATGGTGGATAACCGTTCAGTCTACCAGGTCGGTGATGGGCTGGGGAGGGGGGTGCTGCAGGGCCAGGGGATGGAGGAGCAGAAACACATAATGGAAAAAAAATGCTGTGGTATAAATGGCACCCATGCCTGGATGCAGTGAGTTAACCATATTCACCTACTAGTGAAGCTGAAACCTTCATACAGTAACACACTTTAGGCTTCAGCACCTGTTCTTGAAGACACAACCAGTTCTGAGTTATGGGTCTTGTACACCCATGTGGAGATAAATATTTTGGATAGCCTTTTGCTGCTCCAGTAAATACCAGAGAGTAAAGATCAGTGGCAAATCATTTTTATAATTTGCTCTACCTTTAGTGGTAAATAACATACATTAGTGATAAAGTAATGTTTGTAATAAATTGCTCTTACCTGTTCTGATCAGGGCTGTGTCAGTGTTTCTCGCTGACCTTCAGCCTTCTTTACCTCTGTCCTGTCTCTGTAGCGGACCCTGAGAGCCCCTTCTGTTGTAGCACAACTACCCTGTGGTCAACCACTGCTGCAGTGGGCCCTTTGGGGGTCAGAGTTGTTAGCAGTGCTGGGAAGAGGACAGCCTAACAGCCGTGAGTGATGCCGGCCTATGTACCATGGAACCCAGAATGTCAAGCAACATCATGAGGTCCCCAGCTGTACGTTTCCATATATGATACAGGGCAAGAAGTAAAGATAAATGGCTTATCATCTAACTGGGGCAAAGTGACAAGTGGAGTTCCTCAGGGGTTGGTGTTGGGCCCTGATCTATTTAATATGTTCTCTGAACTACTGGCCTTGATGGAAGAGGGTTGTGTGGATATTGTGGCAGTCACAGAAACATGGTACACAGAGAACCATGACTGGGCTGTCAGCATACCAGGGTACATAATCTACAGGAGGGACAGGGAGAGTAAAAGAGGAGGAGGAGTAGCTCTCTACATAAGGGAAGGAATCAAAACAACAGAACTAAAGGGTAAACAGGGAAGGGAGGAGGCACTATGGGTCACCCTGGAGACAGGAAATGGCAGCACAATCCACACAGGGTTGTTTACAGACCCCGTCTCAGGGAAAGCGGTGGAACAAGGAAATTTATTTATTTATTGCAGATTCAGAAAATACCTTTGAGTCTGAGACTCGTTTACAAAGGCTCCATGTCACAAAAGTAGAACATTATTACAGTGATCACAAATTCAAGAGCAGGAATCAGACAGGCATATTACAGAGAGAGACAGAGAAATGACAGCAGGAATCCTTAGAATGGCAGGAAAAGGAGAGATATTGTTGATGGGGGGACCTGAATATGCCAGATGTTAACTGGAACACCTTTACTGCAGCCAAATCTAAGAGCAGGGTCATTCTCGATGCCTCAGACAGCTAGTGTTAGAACCCACTTGGGAGGGAGCAAGCTTAGACCTGGTACTCTCAAACGGGGATGGAGAGATGATCTCAGATTTAGAAGTGAGTAGCCATCTGGGAATAACTGACCACCAAACAGTGTGGTTCACAATAAACACAGCTGTACCGTCAAGCTATACAAAAGCAAGAGTGTTGGACTTCAGGGGGGTTGACTTTGGCAAAATGGGAGAGTGCCTCAGAAAAGCACTAGCAAACAGGCAAGAAAGAGGGGCAGAGGAACAATGGGAAAACATCAAAACTGCCATACAGAGGCAACAAGCCTTTGTGTAAAGCAAATCAACAAAATAAAATGAAGGAAAATGCCACTATGGTTCTCAAAAGAGGTGGCAGGGAAGGTTAAAGAGAAAAGGATAGCATTCCGGAAATATAATGAAATACAGAAGGAACGGGACAGAGAACTATATCAGTTAAAGCAGAAGAGGCAGGGAAGGCAGTCAGAATAGCAAAGAGCTCAAACTGAGGAAAAGATAGCCAACTCTGTTAAGGGGATAAAACCTTTTATGGGTACATTAGGGAGAAATAAAGACCAAGGGAGGGATACTGAGGCTTAATAAAGAGGAGGGAATGTGGGCAGAGGGTGACAGTGAAAAGCAGGGATACTGTGAATACTTCTGCTCAGTATTCTAAAAAGAAGTGGAGGGAAAGGTACCTAAACTAAACAATAGAAGCACTCTGGATTGGGGGATCAATACCAGTCCATTCACAGAAGAAAGGGTTCTAAAAGAACTCTTAAAACTGAAGGTAGACAAAGCAATGGGACCTGAAGGGATTCTCCCCAGAATTCTAAAAGAACTAAGGGTAGAACTAGTGACACCACTGACTACCCTCTTTAACAAATCATGGGAGGATGGGGTGGCAGCTGAGGACTGGAGGAGGGCAGATGTGATACCACTTCACAAAAGTGGTAGCAAGGCAGAGGCAAGAAACTACAGACCAGTTAGTTTGACTTCAGTGTAGGAAAAATGATGGAATCACTTCTGAAGGAAAGAACTGGTGAGTACCTAGAGGCCAGCGGGGCCCAGGACCCAAGGCAGCATGGATTCACAGCAGGAAGGTCATGTCAGACAAATCTAATGATTTATTTGACTGGGTGACCAAAGTAGTAGACCAGGGAGGGACTGTGGACATGGCCTTCCTGGACTTTAGCAAGGCATTTGACACAGTCCCACACAAAAAAATTAATATACAAGTTAGCCAGCCATGGAGTGGGTCCCAGGGTGGTAGCCTGGGCAAAAAACTGGCTGGATAACAGAACGCAGTGGATAATAGTAAACGGAGTCCACTCTGAAGAAAGGGGTGGTTACTAGCGGGGTACTGCAGGGTTCAGTACTGGGATCGGTCCTCTTTAATTTATTTATTTATATGTTGGTAACCAGGTAGGCCCACTGGAACCTTGCGGTCCCTTTTTCAGGGGCGACCCGGGTTTAGTTACATGTACCTAAAGGGACGGAAAAACCAATGCGTTCGATATGCACAGTATAACAGGCTTACACTGAGTGAGAGAACAAACATTACAGTACAGAAACTGACACAACCAAAACTCCAGACTTTTGATTAGTTACAGGCCATCAACAGTTATAAACCTATTAAGTGCGAGAGACAGTTCTGCTTGCAGACTGTCTGACCTTGACCTTTTCATCCCGGTCCCTACATTCTTAGCAGAGATGGCACCCTGCATTTGGTCCCTTAGCGGTACCCTAAATGAGACAGCAGCACTGAGGCCCCTTCCCAAGGTGTGTTTTTAGCCCCCTTTTTGAACCCCTCAGTGGTGGGGTTGTCTTGCAGCTCTCTAGGGAGCTCGTTCCAGAGTTTGGGGAGGGCGACCTTGGATGACCGTTCACCTAGGGATGACCTAACCCTGGGGATTTCTAGCAGTGTACGGTCAGTGGATCTGAGCTTTCGTCTCCTTATCTCAGGGATGAGCAGGTCCTGCAGCTCGGGAGGGGCCCTGGGTTGCTGCAGCTTGAAGGCCATGCATAGGGAGGGATATGCTAATCTTGCCTCCAGGGATGGCCATTCTAAGGCCTGGAGCACCTTGCAGTGGTGTTCCGTTTTATCAGACCTGGCGGTGAAACGGCTGACCCTGTGGTAGAGTGTGCTCAGTTGCTGTCTTTCCGTGTCTCTCAGTGACTGGAGCAAGGTTGCTCGGTAGAAGAGGGTGGGGAGAATTGTCCCATTCCCTATTGCCAATCTAGTTTCCCTGGTTAGAAAGAGGTTAAGCCTATAGAGGAGGCCCAGTTTTTAATTAACTACCTTTGTGAGGTGGTCCATGTGCTTCTTGAAAGAGACCTCCTGGTCGAGGTACATGCCCAGGTATTTCATGCTGTCCACTTCTTCAATCCCTACTCCGCCCCTGGTGGAGAGTGATAGGTAGTTGGATCTCTTTTGGCCCAGCCTTTTTGGGCCAAAGAGCATGGCTTTTGTCTTTTTGCTATTCAATACTAATCTGTTGTTCTGACACCAGGTTTTGAGGGCTGCAAAGTCCTGATTCAGTTCCCTATTTAGGGACCTCGTGTTCTTACCTGTCCTGTACAGCACTCTCGTCATCAGCATATAGCGTGACTTTAGCCCCTCTGCAGTGCTGGGGGAGGTTATTTGTGAACAGGGAAAATAGCAGGGGGCCTAAGATTGACCCCTGTGGGACACGTACGGGTACTGGGTGCTCATCTGATGTAGTTCTGTCGCATCGGACCATTTGTGTCCTGCTGCTGAGGTAGTCTGCGAACCATTGCTGGGCTGTTGCATCCAGTCCCAACCCCCTTAGCTGTTCCAGAAGAAGCTGGTGGTCGACCAGATCAAATGCCTTGGTGAGGTCAATGAAGACAGCCCCGAGCATTTTGTTCTGGTCTAGGGCTTAATACATGTCAGTGGTGAAGCTTATTAGGGCTGTTTCGGTCCCGTGTTTTTTCCTAAAGCCATGCTGCTGAGCAGCCTGCAGGTTATGCATTTCCAGGTAGTGGTTCACCTGTTGGTAAATCACTTTCTCCAGTAGCTTGCTTAGGGTACTAAGAATTGAGATAGGTCTGAAATCTTCCACGTCTCCATGCGGCCCGCCTTTCGGGGTTAGGGTCACCAGTCCGACCTTCCATAGACCAGGTATTTTCCCTTATGTCATGGACCTGTTAAATAGCTGGACTATAGGTCCTGCTATAGCAGGGGCTCCTGTTTTCAGCAGCTTGTGTAACCCCCCTGTTACCCGGGGTTACTAGAATCCCAGTAAGACCTAGTGGTAGGCTGGGAAGGCAGCTTGTGAAACTCCAGTTAAATGGATTTCACACTGTCTCACTCTGTTTTCAGTCTCAGCTGAGACTGAGGGATGACATCATTTTAGAACTGTTGCAGCTGCATAAGCCACACTGGAATGTTGCAGTTGGAGGTTAGATTAGAATGTTGGGGAATTTGAAGCCAGTCTGTGTGCAGTCTGAGAGAGAGACTGTAGTGCAGCAGAGTGTGTGCAGGCTCTCAGAGCTTTAAGCTCTGTTTAAGAGCTACTTTTGGTAAGAGTGTGTTTCCACCTGAAGAGGAATATAGGAACTGATAATTGAAGTGGTGGAGACCGCTTTCAATGGTTCAGTAGCCCCTTCCCTGGGGGAATGGGGGGAAGGTGTTTGCCTGTTTTCCAGGGGCAAACCCCCTGGGTCCGGCTAAGGCAAAGAAGCTGCCTGTCTGACTTGTGCTGAGGCACCAGAAGCTCTGAAAGGAAGATTCCTTGTGGAGGAAATGCCAGTGAGGCACCTGCAACCAAAGGGCAAGTTCGCCCTGAAAAAAGGCCATGTGTTTTCACCTGAACAGAAGGAAACTAAAGGGACTGTTACTGTGGGGTCAGGAAAAGACAGCCAAGTACAGTTGGAAGATGTGGGGATTGGACTGCTTAACTCAGTGGGGGGTCTAGAGTAATGGACAAAGCCACGTATAAGTATGTTCAAGTCCAGCACAAATGGGAAGTAAGACAAGTAGATGGAATGTGAAATACATTTAGCAAGAATCTACACTGCAAAGTTTTAAAGGATGAGGTGTTTCTGTCCAGAGAAATGGCCGGGTATGAATTGTGGGAGCGAGAGGTGGGAGACCCTCCATCAGTAGTAACCAAATTCACCTCTACGGATTTGCTCTGAGACACCTTTTGATTTCTCTCTAAGGTACTTGGCCAGTGCCTGAGGAAAGTACCCAAACGTGGGATTGAAAGGAAGATTCCCTGATGGAGCTGAGGTGCTCTTAGGTGGTTTAGGGATCCACCAGAAAATGTTTCCATGAAGAATGGAAGGTGTCCAAGTGGCTGGCAAGGGAGCCGAGCCAGGGAAAACCCAGAACAGTGTACAAGTTTGGGATGTGTAACCCAAAGCAGCGTACAAGTCCGAGCTGTGTGCCCAGTGTGTGGTAGAGCCTGAGGGCTAAAGTGATGAGGATGT
Organism: Neoceratodus forsteri; assembly: GCA_016271365.2. Lineage (NCBI taxonomy): Eukaryota > Metazoa > Chordata > Ceratodontiformes > Ceratodontidae > Neoceratodus > Neoceratodus forsteri. Next base: position 303,594,443 of record CM057459.1, on the reverse strand, counting down.
GTTCTGGTCTCTCTTAATCTGCATTACCAGGAGTGTAGCCCCCGTGGGGGTCCATCTATGCTTTGTTTATTCTGTTTGGATGTGAATAAAAGCCACACTTTAGAATCCCACTTCTGGTATTGGACATTACAGTTATTGCTTCCTGTGTTTGGAGTTACTTGGGTACCCCTGTGCAGAGTAGCCAAACCTAGCCTTTATGCCAAGTGACCTATTCCTCCCCGAATCCAGCCCACCTGGTAGTGCTGTCAGATGGAAACGGCAGACCGGGTAGGGGTTACACTTGGGTTCTAGGTTATCGTGCCCTACTGCTCCACCTGGTTTCAGGCCTCTAAGCAGTTTAAGGGCCTCCCCTGCCGTTACCAGCTTAAGGTGGAATTCGGGGCCTTGGTGTGGAGCCTCCGGGTTTGCTTGGCCCCCTGTGGGGGTCCCTGGGAGTCCTGGGCTCCCAGGGTCATTGCTGGGATTGCTGGTTCTGAACCTCTGTAGGTCCAGAAAGAAGTTGTTGAAGGCGTTGGCTGTGCTTTTGGGGGTGGAGAGTTGTGTCTCGTTTGCTGTTATTAGCCCTGTCACCTTACTCTTGCTCCCTTTGAGCAGAGTGTTTATGTGCCCCCAGAACTTCTTTGGGTCAGCCAGATCCTTGGATTGCAGCACATGCAGGTAATTCTTTTTTGGAGTTTTTAGTTCCCGTTTGCAGCTGTTTCTGGCTTCACGATATCGTACCCAGTCCTGACGTAGGTTAGAGTGCTTGTAATTCCCTCATAGTCTGTCTCTGTCCTTCAGTCTCCTCTTGAGATCAGGTTTGAGCCACCTAGCGTCCTGCCCTTTGACTCTGATCTTCTTCCTGGGCATGTGCTTGTTGGCAACCGACATAAAGTGTCTGGTGAAACCTTCAAGGGCTTCGTCTATAGAGGTGGTGTTAAGGGCCTGGGCCCAGTCCACTTCAGACAGGGCTTGAAGGAAAGAGCCTTCATTCAGAGCCAAGTAATTTCGGGTCCAGAAGGTTCTGGGTGGTTGCTTGGGGAAATTGTTGCTCCACACCAGAAAGGTAGGTGAGTGGTCACTGAGTGAGTCAGCGCTCGTTCCTACCATTTTGGTCCTTTCTGGATTAGACATTAGTATCCAGTCTAGTGTGGTATGGTTCCCAGTCTTATGGTTGATTCGTGTGTGCTCATGCATCAGCTATGTGAGATTCGCTTCCATGAGGCTGCTTTTGACCTCCCCGGCAAGCTTTTCCCCCCAGTTTAGGTTGAAGTCTCCAAGTATTATTTTTTCATAGCTGGGCAGGGTGGGTGTGGTGTTTGTCAGTGTTCTTAAGGCTTCCATGGCCTTTTTTGGGGTGTGATAGGTGCACCCCACCAGGAGTGGCTTGTAGTCCCCGGTAAGGATTTTGACAAATAATACTTCACACCCATCACCTTCGAGATCCGCAGCAGAGACCCTGGTTGCGTTAAATTGGGACCTGACATATATCAGGACTCGACCGCATTTCTTCCTCTTTCTATCCTTCCTAAAAGTTTTGTAGCCTTGCAGTTCAACCTCATGAGGGAGGACATTCGGCTTTAGCGAGGTTTCGGAGATGCTGAGAATGTCAGGGGAGTAGAGGCTGGTCCATGCCTCCAGTTTGTGCATCTTGGGTCTCGGGCTGTTTATATTCATGTGGGCTACCCTCAGACTCTTAGCTTTGGCCCAATCCAAAGTGCTAGGTGTTAGTTGGGGGATGCTGGTCCCTGGGGGAGGGGGTCAGAGTATGACTCTATGTCACCTCCCATAAGAAGCAGTAGGCCCAGGAGGATTGTCTTTACACTGGCTTGCAGAAGGATGGTGTGTTTTTCACTCTTATGGGCCCTAATGTACATTACTGCATCCGTAAAGAAGCCTCTTTTTTTCCAGTATGTAAATGGTTGTCAGGTTGGTCTTATTTCTTTTTTTGAATATTTCATATTTATTAGAGATATTTTTCACTTTGGTACATATCTGCATCATAGATTTTACTTATACAGTGTATTTAACATTTAGGAAACCTTATATCTGGGCGCTCCATTTTACAGCATAGTGGATACTCCCAGCCCTTCTTGTAATTTGCAGTATATTTTAACTTAAGCTTCCAAAAATCAATTAAAAAACATAAGAACAAATAATCTGATCATTAAATAATAAACATATAGAGTCTCTATCATTTGTTCCATATTACATTTAGTAGTAAATTCACTTATTATAGATTTGTTCATAGACTTCTAACTAATAATTAAAAAAAAATATATAAGACCAGTCTATATCATTAAAGAGATTGCCAATTGCTAATGCTAAGGAGGAGGAGGACATTTTAAGAAAGAGAAAGGGAAGAAAAAAGAGAGGATACAGAATATAAAAAAAAATAAGATAAAAATATATAAAAGCCACAATTTAACTCATCTTAGGTCTATTGGCAGTAGAATTAATTTGAATAGCTTATAGTTCCAACTCTGTCCAGGACCCAGCATCAATTTAGAGTCAATAGGTCGTTATTATTCAGATGATGAACTCAGAGAACGTTACCTAATCTTTTGTTTTCCCTTAACCTTTCCTCCCCTATGTCCCCCCAAAAGCACATCCCATCTAGTCCATCTGTTTATGAATTGTGGGGACCTAAGGGTAAGAGAAAAGGTTATTCTTTCCAGAGGTTTTTATATTCTCTACCAGCTCCCTCCACTCACTTACAGATGAGGGGCAGTGGGATAACCATTTCTTAGTAATCACCTTACAGGCTGCCGCTACTAGGATGTTCCAGAGATATTGGGCTTCTTGCCCCCTTATCTCCATGGGATATAGGCCAAGGATCAGGTGCTTCGGGCCTAAGGGAGTCGTGATATAAAAACCTTACACAATTGTTGTTGTGTATTGGTCCAGAAGCGTTCTAATATTGGACAATGCCAAACAATATGAGCCTGAGAGGCCACCTTGGCCCCACACTTTCGCCAGCATGCGGAGGTAGCTGTAGGGTTCCATTTACCCACTTGTTCGGGTGTTCAAAAATATCTACTTCTAAGTTTCCACAAAAACTCCCGCCATCCCGGAGATGAGGAATGCCATGTGTTTTTTATTGATTGCAGCCATCTTGTCTCACTTAAGTTCACCCCTAAATCTCTTTCCCATTTCTTCTTAATACATGTTGTTGAATGTTGTAAATTGCTAAGGAAATTTTTGTATAGCAAAGAGATAGCCTTCCCTACATTCTCAGTAACCCAGATCTGTTCAAACACTGTCGGCTGTATGAAATCCAGAGAATTTAATAATGACTTTCGGAGTTGTTTCATTATGTAATCCCTCAGCTGATAGTAAAATAGGAGATCCCTCTGCCCCCAGCGGAATTTTTCCCTCAGTTCCTCAAATGCTAGTACCTCCTCTCCTTTCATCAATTGCCAGGGTGAGCAGCACCCCTGTTCTTCCTACCGTTTGTACCAAGGGTCCTGATGGGCTACTGTGTGATCTGAACTAAGGGTCCATGTCCAGTACTTCCAGAGGTATTCCCTTGTGGCTCCCCTTACAAAGCTCCTCCCCCCCCCCCGAGAGCAGCTTCTGTGCCTGTAAATAAGGGAGGGGAGTCGTATACTGGAGCACTTGGAGAAAAAAGCTGAGACACTAATGAAGGAGAGCAGAGGATGGTCAAGTCCATAGATTTCCAATGGGCAAGGTATCTCGAATGTTGCAGCAGAAGGACTACCCTGGTCTGAGCCACCACCAAATAACCCTCCAGGCACGGCACTCCATAGCCTCCCAGCTCCCTTTGCAAAACAAGGGTTTGTTTCCTGATTCTGGGACGTTGTCCCAACCAAATAAATTTTAAAATAATATTTTGCCACAAATCCAATTTCCCTTTGGAAATCCAGCAGGGGACACACTGAAATAAAAAAAAGAAATCGGGCAAAAGGTTCGTTTTAGTAGTCTGGACTCATGCATGAAAGGGAAGCGGTAATATGGGCCATCTCTCAATATCTACTTGTATTTGTTTTAGCAATGGTGGGAAGTTCAATTGGTGCAAAGACAAATTGTTAGGTGATAATTTTATGCCAAGATATTTCATAGCGTGGAGGTCCCATTTCAAGGGATATAAGTGATTGTCTCCGTTTTATGTGTATTGAGAGTATCCAGATAGCTTCGAGAATTCTTCCAGATGCTGGAATAGGTGAGGAATGGATGTTTCCGGTTCCGTAATATAAAGCAGAATATCATCTGCATATAAAGCTAATTTGTGTTCCTCTTCTCCTGTTCTAATTCCCTTTACGTGCATATTTTCTCTAATACTTTGAGTTAGGGGTTCTAAGTACAATTCAAAAAGAATTGGGGACATGGGACACCCCTGTCTTGTGCCTCTACTTGGATTGAAAGAGGCTGAAGTATGGCCATTTGCTCTAATAAATCCAATTGGTGACTTGCATATTTTGAAAATAATATTAATGAATTGAGTGGGGAAACCAAACTTAACTAACAAAGCCTGAAGAAAGGCTCATGAGACTTTATCAAAAGCCTTTTTGGCATCTAAACTTAATAGGATAGCAGGTTGATGGGTATAATTTAAGTTGTCAATCAGATGGGTGGTTCGACGGAGGCTGTCCTGGGCTTGACGGTTTGAATAAATCCGGTTTGGTCCAGATGAATCAGTTGGGGCACTAGTTTCTGTAATCTCTTAGTAAGAATAGACATGAAAAGTTTGTAGTCAGTATTTAGAATAGAAATTGGACGATAAGAGGGACATAATGTAGGGTTTTTTTCCTTGCTTCGGGATAACTGAAATGATAGCTTGCTCCCAGGAATTTGAGGGGGAACCCTTGTCTTGCATTACCTCATTAAAGACATTTAGTAACAGTGGGACCAACTGACCCTTGAAGTGTTTATAAAACTCTCCCGGAAGGCCGTCTGTACCCGGGCATTTGGCTGATTTTAAGCTCGAAAGTACCTCTTGCAGTTCTAAACTGGAGATGGGGACCACCAGTCCCACTTTTGTCTGCGGAGGGAGGGAAGGCAAAGATAGTCATTTCAAAAACACTTCTACTTTACTATCTTGTGGAGGTGGATATGGAGCAGTACATAGTGTCATATAGAAATCTCTGAAAGCCAAAACAATCTCCGAGGTCTGATTCAATCTTTGCTTATAGCTGGGTGTATCAATGTGGGGAACAAGGCCCGTACTCTCTGAGATCTCAGCCGTGCAGCCAGTAAGCGAACAGATCTAGGGCCACCCTCAAAATATTTCTTCCTGAGGAAAAGGACCTTCTGCTCTACCTGATAACCTAACAACTTGTTAAGTTCTGCTCTAAGTTGAACAAGTTTTTTATTTGTTGCCGCTTCATACTTGATTTTAAGTTGTGTTTCACATAGATCTATTTCTTTTTTCAATTTGGCCTTCCTAGCTTCTCTCTGCCTCTTCTTAAAGGCTGAGATGGAAATAAATTTACCTCAAACTATATCTTTTATGGTATCCCACAACAAAGGGGTTGGTATTTCTGGGGAGGCGTTCTCAGCCACCGCTTGCTTTAACGTGTCTGTAATTGTCTCCTTCACTTCTGGGTCCTGAAGCAGAGATGTATTGAGTCTCCAAAATGTTTTTTTAACAAAATCTCCTAGATGTAGTTGGCAGGAAATCGGAGCATGATCCAACAAAACTTTATCCCCTATCCAGCTGTCCTTAACTTGTCCAATTGTCTCTACAGGGAATAAAAAATAGTCCAGCCTGGAATGCGACTGGTGGGGGGCTGAGAAAAAAGTATAGTTTCTCTGTTTTCCGTGTGTGGCTCTCCACACATCGGCGTAACCTAGTTCAGAGAAGAGTTTAACAACTTTTTTAATGAGAGACTGGTTACGGCAAGTACCTGCAGAGGAAGAATCCAATGACGGATTAAGAACCAAGTTAAGGTCCCCTCCAATAATCTCCTCGCCCGCTGCCCATTCCTGTAACTTTAAAAAAATCCATCTGTAAGTTTGAAAATCCGACCCTGGTGGGACATAAATGGAGGTGAGGGTCAGGTTCCGTCCAAAATAACGTCCTTTAAGAAAAGCAAAACGACCCTCCCCATCTACCAGCTGTGCTGTCTGCTCGAAGGGAGTTTTGGTAGGGACAAGCACAGCTGCCCCTCTCCTTCGGCCTTTACCATATATTGCACAGGCCGCAGCGCAAAAACCCATTTTCGCTAATTTTTGATTTTCCTGCAAAGAAAGGTGCATCTCCTGAAGCAAAACAAAATTCAGCACCTGTCTTCTTAAGGAACTATAGTATTTTACTACGCTTAACTGGGCTAGTTAAGCCGTTTACATTAAACGAGCAAATAGTTGAAGGCTTAGCCGCCATATCTATAAAATAAAAAGGACTCTTCCTATGCAGTATCCCCTATGTGGCAGTTTCTTCAAATGCTAAAAGTTGGGACTTTCAGAAAACAGCAAAGAAAAAATAAAGAAATAGATTGGCTAAGCGCTGTACTTAGATAAAAGTTGGCTAAGTGGATAGCAAGAGAAGAGGCTCAGAAAAAGAAAACCAGAGACAGAAGTTAAAAAAAAAACAAAAAAAACACAACAATAAGAAAGTCTATAGTAGAACTAAGACTACATCCATTTCAACAATATTCAAATTTGAAAACATCAAACAGCAAACAGCACTTTCAGTGCCCTAAAATAGGGCTTGGCTTCCAAGGTAGGGGATCCAAAAAAGTTAGGATCCCTTATCACCCCTAGTCTATGGATGTTAAAAAAAACTTTCAGGGGAGAGATAGAAGAGGATTTTACCCTGAATCTACAGGTCCTCCTCAACAAAAGTCTCCTACAGAGAGATTTGTAATAAGATCACCACGTGCCTGCTCAAACAGTCGGTAGTTATGTAAGAGCAGAGTACTAATTATATCAACTCTCCCCAGGGCACTATTTAGTTTTGGCTATACCCAGTTATATACAACTGAAACTAATTCTTCCCCATCAACATATGCTACGGCTCAAAAGAAGACGAAGCATATTGTTTGAGCATATAAAATTGTAGTTATACCCCCGATTCCCAACAATTAGGCAGCACACTATCTGTTATGCGTTGATGGTTAACCATATTGGAAATCTACGGATTTGTGGGGAAACATAACATTGTTTTAAGCCAACCCCCTTTTCTTACCCCCTCCCCCCCCCGTCATTTGTTACATCAGAGAGACAGACATTTCCATAGTCTCCAAATAGTTTGAGTGTTCTGGCCCATGAATGAAAAAAACAAACCAATGAAGAATTGCCAGTTTCACTTCCTACCCCACAGTTTTCAGGGCCACTTTACCCCGCTTCAAGAAGATAAAGTCGAGAAAATATGTTGCAGCTACTCCGCACCAATGGAGTGTCCATGGCCCCTTCAGCTACCTGAAGATACGTCTTCTACCATCGGCTCTGTTGATCTCGCAGCTCGTAGTTGCTCCATGACTTCTAGCACCTTTCTTAGCGGGGGAACACCATCACGCCTGTTTGCGTTGAGAGGCCATATCTGGGAGGATTGGCTATATTTCAGCAAGCGATCTGCTTCAGTCGCAGGAACTGGAATTCCTTTTTCCCTCATAGCTTCCAGGATCTTCCTTGGATTAAGGTAAAGTTGAGGGCCCTCTTCCCAGTGCACGCAGAGTTTTGCAGGAAATGGGGTTTGAAACGTAATACCTTTCGCCCGTAATATCTTCAGAATTGGAGTGTACAGTTGTCTGGCTTCTTGTACCTCGAGTGCATAGTCATGGTCCAAGGAAATCTTAGATATGAGGTATGTTAGCTCTTTTTTGGCCCACGCTCTCTGAAGGATGTCCTTTTTGGTTTTAAAACTGCTGAGTTTAAAGACTATGGAGCGCGGGCGAGCATCTACTGCAACGGGCTTGGGGCCTAATGAACAATGAGCTCTTTCACGATCTAGAGCATAGTTCGGTGGCAAGTCAAGTATGTCCTTTAATAAGTTTTCAATAAACGCAGTCATAGGAGTCTCCTCCGCACCCTCTGGTAGACCATACAATCTTAGGTTACTGCGTCTTGATCGGCCCTCCAAATCAATGCATTTAGTTTGTAGAGCTGCCACATGTTGGACCAGTGCTTCCATCTCAGTCATAAGATGTTTATTATTTTCTTCAGATTCTTTTATTCTTTCCTCTACTTTTTGTACCTTAGTATCAATACAAGAGATCTGTTGTGCCAATGACTGAAACTCTTTTTTTTGAGTCTGCTCAGGAGCCTCTGATTTCTTTAAGGATAGTTTCATATCTTGTACGTGGGAGGAGATCCGCCTCGGCCTCAGTGTCATAAGTCGAGCCCCGTTTGCTGCTTCGAGAACGGCTTCTGCTGCGCCCAGATCCAGATGGGGCAAATCGTCCCTTCCATCCCTTTTTGTCAGGGTTCTGAGCAAGGAGGGTGGTCCTCTATCTCTTTTTCGACCTTCTTTTGACATTTTGGTTGTTTTAAATCAGTAGATGTGGAAGAAATTGTCCCTGGGGATCAGAGGTTCACTCTTAAGCTGCTTTCTGCTCTGTGGTGGAACCGGAAGTCTCAGGTTGGTCTTAAAACAAGGGTGGTAACACCCTGGGGTGAAGTGACCCCTATCTGGACCACCTCCACTGGTGTGATGCGCATCCTACGGCAATTGCCAGTACATATACAGCTCCCAACAGAATCCTGCCACACCCTCTTTTGATGTCCCATCATCATCCACCACATTTGTCTGATGCCAGCGGTAGCCTGGCTCAGTGGTTCCCTGTGAGCCTTCTCAGAGGCTGTGTAAGGTAACTGGGACTAGCAGACACCCTGGTTGTACAGGCTGTCCCATGGTCTAATCTGAGGCAGAGGTAGACAAGATAATTTGGCAATCAAGGTAGGTCGAGAGCCAGTCCTGGAGAGTGCAAAGGCTAGTCTAAAAAAGTACAGAGAGACTGGGTGCAGTGACAATATAGTAACAAGACACAGTACAGTGATATAAGTAGAACCCTCTTATCTGAGCAAGTAACTCAAGTACAGACAGATTCTGGGGACTGTAATACACAGTGCGATGATGTAGATGGAACCCTCTTTTCTGAGCAAGCAAATCAAGTAAGGGCAGATTCTGGGGACTGTGTTGGCTTTGCTAAAGACCGAACCAGCCTAGGTGACCTGGCTAGGCTAAAACGTACAATATAGGCAATATAGCGACAAGAACACAGTGCAATGATGTATACACTAGAACCCTATCTTCTGAACAAGTAGGCCAAATGCAGTCAGATTCGGGGACTGTATGGGCTTTGCAAGGGACCTAAACAGCCTAGGTGAACTGGCAGTTGAGATGGACCCAAATACAATAACAACACAGCCCTGCAGCATTGTAGCCCTCGTGCTCTTTTCCCTACCTTTAAGAGTACCTCAGGATTAAGACAGATTCTGGGGACTGTGAAGGCTGACAGTGGTAGATGGAGTAACAGTACACTTATATCCCAGTCTTAAACATAAGTCAGGTATGGTAAGAGACAGCACCCTGTGACATAATATCTGGCTCACCTCGATTCTAGCTCTAGTACCTACAGGCTACTCTTGCGTTCTGTGTGCACTGAGGGCTTGTTCTGTACCCCTTTAAGACTCTCCAGACATTGACCAGCTGTTGCCGTCTGGATGGGCTGGGCTATCTCTGGAGCCTATTTAAGTAAAGGCGGTGGTGCGGGGTGGGAGTGTGGGAGATTTTTTGTCTGCTGCTCCCTCTACCCCTGATTGCGATCTCACACTGAGGACTCTTGAGCTGCTGGCAGCCCTTCTTATAGGGGCCAGCACTCCGTAATTTCAAACTCCTTGGCACCCTTTTATTGTTCCTTTGTGTGGCTGAGGAGGCACAGATTGCCGTGTGCTAATAGCCCTAGCCAGCCAAAAGTTCCTCTCCAGTCCCGGTGCAGTGGGGAAGCATGTCACACCCCACCGAAAGGAATCCAGCCGCACAGTATCTCCATCGCAGGGGAGAGAGCCCGGGTCTCTGTCTGCTGCTCCCTCTACCCCGATTGCGATCTCGCACTGTCTTTGTAAGAGTCATTGCAGAGGGACTAGAAGGAAATGTATGTCTCTTTGCCGATGACACAAAGATCTGCAACAGGGTTGATACACAAGGTGGGGTGGAAAGGATGAGAAGGGACTAGGCAAGGTTGAAGGAATGGTCAAATGTATGGCAGCTTAGATTGAATGCAAAGAAGTGCAACGTAATGCACCTGGAAAACAAAAACTCAGGGGAAGAGTACACAATAGGGGGTGAAATACTAACAACAACAAAAATGGAAAGGGATCTAGGGGTAGTTATAGCAGATGACCTAAAGGTGGGCAAGCAATGTGAGAAGGCAGTAAGGAGGGCTGGGGGGATATTGGGATGTATAGGCAGAGGCATCACCAGTAGAAAACAGGAAGTTGTTATCCCTTTGTACAGACAGTTGGTGAGACCCCATCTGGAGTACTGAGTGCAGTTCTGGATACCCCATCTCCACAAGGACATAGATAGGATGGAGGCTGTCCAGAGGAGGGAAACCAGAATGGTGCAGGGTCTGCAGCAGAAGACATACAAAGAGAGACTAAAGGAGCTTAATATGTGTACCCTTGAGGAAAGGAGGGAGAGGGGGGACATGATAGAAACTTTCAAGTACCTCAAGGGAATCAACAAAGTCCAAGAGAGTAGCATCTTTCAGAAAGAGAGATGTGCAAGAACAAGGGGGCACAATTTGAAGATAGAGGGGGGATGGCTCAGAGGTAATGTGAGGAAGTATTTTTTCATGGAGAGGGTTGTGGATGCATGGAACAGCCTTCCTGAGGAAGTCATGGAGTCAAAAACAGTGGGGGAATTCAAGAATGCTTGGGACAGACATAAGGCAGTTATAGTTGGGGGGTGTAAGAGGAAGTAGGCTGTTGGTTAACTAGGATCTGCAGCTTATCCATTAGGTAGGGAAATGGGCAGACTGGGTGGGACAAGCGGTCCTTATCTGCCATCAAATTCTATGTTTCTATGTATAAATTACATGCTGACAGATAATGGGAGCGGGATCATTAAATTTACAGATGATTTCAAGACTGGCATAATAGTAAATACACTAGAACAAGAGACGTGCTGTGCTCCACCATCACACAGAATGGGAGGGAGAATAACACGGATGCCAGGCTGTGTGACTGTGTGAGAGAGCTCCTTCTGCATTTGGTCTCTCTACTCCTCTTTTTATTCTTTTTTATACCCAAGTCATTTGGAAGAGCACAAACTTGATTTTGTTAAGACTGTTTTGTTTAATTTGATTGAGTTTTTATAATAGTTATGCTGCTAGTTAGGTGGTGGTTAATATAGTGAAAGACATTAAGTGAGGTAACGTTAGGAGATGGTCCTTTTTTATTTTTAGTTAGATTGCAACCTGCACTGATGCGTTTCAGATTTACGTTCTTTTTTCAGAGGTGCATATTCAATGTGCCAGATTTCTAAAATATTGGTGCTCAGTATTAATGTCACTATACATCACTGATATTTACAAAAAACACATTCTAGAGGCATGGATATGGTTCACTTATCCACAGTCTGGTAATTCCACTGGAACAATGTTATTGGCCAGATGTCTTTAAGCTAAGCTTCTCCCACCACCCAGGCAGCATATCCCCGACTCTGCCCCATGACATCAGATCTTTCTTTCTGCTGGAAGAACAGTCACCTCCTTTACAGCTCCCCCTTAAGTTTTCTGCACCATAGGATACCGTTACTCTTCAAAGTTTTCGATATTTCTAGCACCTGTTTCAATGGTTCCTTCGATGCCGTCCAATGACTTACGATGAAGCAAAAGAAAAGAGGTTTCAAATTTTGTGTGTGGTGCTGGCAAAAGATGTCTGTCACGAATCTGCATGACACGTGCATGTATTGCCTGAATGAGCAGCATGACATGGACAGGTGTATACTGCGAAAAAGCATGCCTCCTGAGTCCCTTGAGGACATGAAGCTTTGGCTGTTGTCAGGTTGGCCTTCGGAGCAGGATCTGAAGGACCACCCTAAAGGCAGCGATAAAACCTCGGCTGTAGTCGAGTCAGCTGAACAGCTTGCGGCCCTTGAGGTGGAAGCAGAGGTTGCTGCGGCGGGCACCTCCTGTGTCTTGCCGCGTTCCCAGGGGCCAGCGTCAGAAGGTCTTTTCACAGGAGAATTCCATGAAATATATTTGGCCCTCTAGACCTTGGGGGAGAGACGTGCCCACCATAGTGCTAAATGCAAACAGTGCTGCTTGTCACACTGGGAGTGAATGAGGTTCTCCTGCTTCCTCAACTCACCTGACCATCAACAGCTCTCAGGCGGCTCTCACTGGGGGACAGGTCAGGCAGGCCAAGGGCTATTCGGTTCCCCCATTGAACCAGTTGACTTCAACTCTGGTTGAACAGGGCGCTGAGATTTTTCTTGAGCTGTGAACCAGTTGTCTGATGAGGTTGAGGAGCAATCTCACAAACCCCAGAGCTTCCAGTCCTTACCCAAGAGGAAGTAGTCTGGTTGGTGTTCCCATCTGGACCTTGACAGGAGCAGTATTCACCAGAGGTGGAGTCCTTCATGCCCGTGTTGCTCAACATGGGTAGGCACGTGGTCTACAGCAACCAGCTAGAAGGCGCTTCTCACCCTTGATCGGGCCGGTCAGTGGTCGTGGTCGAGGCGTTCCTGCTCTCGATCCTGCTCTTCCAGGAAGCATTGCTGTCAACATTCCTCATCCTTCTCATCTTCAGGTGAGGAGAGGCACTGCTGTAAGATGCGCTGGTGCCGCAAGGAGCTCCTCTGGCAATGGTAGGTTATTGCAGGGCGGGGTAGATCTCTTCCCCCTGGATCTTTGTTCTCCTGGCCTCCGCCAGTGGCATCTCCGACAGTCTACACCACACAGCTGCAAACCACAACTGCTTCTTCACCTCTTCGGGTAGATCCGCCACCACCGCAACTGAAGGTGGGCATGCTAACTAAGGAGGCCAGCTGTTAGGCCACCAGCTTGCCAAGCCAGTTGTTAGTGAAGATCACTCCGGGAGAGGATTCCCAGAAGGTCTGTGGTGAGAAGTGTCCGAGGGCTGTTTTTGAGGAGTCATCAGATGACTCTGACCATGAGTCCATGATCTCTGGTCTCCTCTGAGATGCCCCACTTTGACCACGGCTTGGTCGAAGAATTTGCCACCAAGCATGGCCCGGTATCCTTTGTGGGTGCTTCTCCAACTATCTCAGACTCCATGTCAGTTCCACTTGAGCCAGTCCAAAAGAGGGCCGAGTATCTCCCTTACAGACATTTTGGACAGGAACAAATCCTCTTGGGTTGCCTTCCGTGTGGCTGAGGCCATTTTGGGACCAGCCCTGGAGCTTTGTCAGCATCCAGCATCCTTCCTGGCACCCTCTGCCCATATTGTCCATAAGTATGCAGTCCCCATGGGTTCCTTTTCAGGGTTCTCAGATCATCCCTCTATGGAGGGTGGTCACGGATTTGTTCGGTAAATCTGGACATCAGGGGGACAAGGAGTCTTGTAAGACTGACCACGCCACTAAAAAGGTGTATGCTGTGGCATTTCTGGATCTTCACCATGCTAGCTATGCTGTGGTAATGGCTAACTAATCATTCCCTGATGGGAGTTTTGGACTAAGTTGTCCCTCACCTCCCTGTGGAACAATAGTTGGCGGTGAAGCTCATCAATGACCAGGGTTAGTCACTAGCGAAACACCAGACAGCCTTGGACATGGGTGATTCCTGTGCTGTGGCAATGGCTGTCTATACATTGCAGGGCCTGGCTACCTCTGTTCACCTTCACGGCAGACACACAGCTGATGTCCCCTTCTTAGGCACTGTCCTCTTCGGCAAAGGGATGGAGGGACATTTCACCTGCATCGAGAAGTCCAGTGCCAGCCTGGATTCTATAACTTTGTCCCAGTGAACCTAAAAACAAGCCTAAGAAACAGGCTTTCCAGTCACAGCCTCCATGACAGCAGCCCTTGTTGGGGCAGTTCCAGGCCCGGCTCCCTAAGCAGTCTGTGAGCCAGGGCTCAAAGGGGGGGCGGGGTAGTGGTGTCCCTCTGGCAGCAGCTGCTGGGTGCCCCTGCAAAAGCTTTCCAGTGATGGGTTTGGTGGGGGTCGTCCCTTCACCTGTCCTGTCCCTGCAGCTACGTCACCTCTTACCACACTGGTCCACTATCACAGTGGAAAAGTGGGTGTTGGACATAGTGGGCAGAGGATTGTTTCTGAACTTCGAGGCTCTCCTGCCTTACTGCCTTCACCTGCCTCAAGAGTCCACAGTGCTGAGGTTCTGTCTCTTGGTGCAGCGGTGAGCATCCTGAAGTCCGCCGTTTTTGAATGTGAAGACAGCTACTCATCTGCCCTTTTGACCAGAGTCGGGGCTGCAGCTGTAGCAACCCTAATTAGCAGGGTGGGGGAAGGGGAAAAACAGGAAAGAAATAAAATACTGTTGTGTGTCAGTTTCTGCAGGTAGTAATTGGTATGGGATGTCTTCCCCTCTCTGCTGGGGTAGATTGAAAAGTTGGAGAATATAAGGACATGCCCCTTATGCCATCACCCTCAGTCTTTTCTGTCTGCCCTTATAGTTGGTAGACAGCTCTCTGCTAACAGGAAAAGATATTTAACATGATAGCTATATAAACTAATGAAAAGGAAACTTAATTGTAGAAAGAAAGAAACTAAAGTCAGTTTCATCCTTTTTCAGACTTGTAAATTATTTTTTACATTGTAAAACTAAACTTGGAGCTTATTTGTAAAGGCTTCCACCTTAATTCAATAAGAACTAAAAGGTTTTCAGGGAATCATTATGGGGGCTCTGTTGTGAAACTCTGGAATTATCTTTGTGATTGGGTGGTTTTTTTTTTTTCATTCTCAGTACTATACAGGGATTATGTGGTGGATAGATTCAAACAATGCACCGTTGTGTAGTGGTTTCTGTTTATCCTCCTGTACTGAGCAGTCTAAAAGCACTTTTTCACTGACAGCATTTACTCTAAAGCAGAGTGGGTTTGTTTGATAGGTGTAGTGTTCATTTTGTTTAAATCATGTATATGAGTAAATGTGTTGATCCCAGATTACTTGTTCGCTCCCCCCAACCCCACCTTTTCACTGGGTGAAATAGAGATTCTAGAGGCGTGGATATAGCTCACTTATACACGATGGCAGTTCGGCCATAAGTGCTGATTCATGAGAATGTCTTTCAGCTAAGCTCTTCCCACCAACTGGGAGATATATCCTCCAGCTCTGCCCCATAGCATCAGATCTTCCTTTCCGCTGGAAGAATTCTCTCTCCTTTGCAGCTCTGTGCGTTGTTGGGTTTAAAGTGTGCCATTGGCAGACTTAGTTGTTTTTTCTCAACAATTTGATACTTCGATATATTTATCAGTTCTCCAGCCTTGGCAAAGGAAGATGGAACATGAAGAAGTGAAGCCAGTTCTTGGCTTCAAGCAATGTGTCATGGGTAGACAGAAGATGTCACGGATGGACGCGCATATCTCGTGCCTCTACTGCCTGAGAATGGCACACAGTGTTGTGGGTTGTGGCCTGTGCCAGACGATGCCCTTCCTCCCTGGAGGTTCGCAAGGCACGTCTTCTCCTCGACTGGCCAGCCAATTGAGACCTAAACTGTGGCCAAAAGGTGCAAGGCAGCCTTCACTGCAGCGGGGTCCATGGCTCAACTCATGGCCATGGAAAAAGTGGTGGCAAGGGCCACAGTGAGCACCTCGTCAGCCTCGGTGCTGCTCCTGGCTGGGACCAGCATTGGAACGTCTTTCACCAGAGAGTTCTGGGAGATGTGTTGGACCCTCCAGACCTTCAGGGTGAGCCCTGCCCGCCACAGTAAGAAGCACAAAAATCACAGCCATCGGTCGTGAGATTGATAGAGATCACACTCCTCCTGCTTCCTTGACTCTCCTGACTAAGTGCATCCGGCTTTGGCCAGGCCAGAATTGGTCAAGAGCCACAGTAACTCCATTGGGCTTGTCGACCTTGACACCAGCTCGCCAGACAGTCAAGATCTTCCTTGGCCTGGTCAGCCAGTTGTTGGGGGTCGATGAGGAGTCGATCAACAAGACGCTAGTGTTCCTGGTCCTCACCCAGGAGGCCGTAGATTGGTTGGTGTCCCCGGCCACTGCCATTTGGTAATGGCCTCCACCAGAGGTCATTCTGCTGAAGCCAGTGCATGTTGTCTATTCAGCACCCCCAGAGGCTTCTCCTTGACATTGGTCCCCGGATTGAGGTTTAGGCGGCCTTCATGCTGTCAATCACGGTTGACTGAGAGGCGTCGCCATCGATGTTTCTCATCCTCCTCATTTTCAGATGAAGAGAGGCTCTGCAAACACATGGGGGTGTTGTGAGGAACTCCTCTGGCAGCCTTGGTGGGGCAGGGTAGGGCTCTACCCCGACCCCTGTGGTCGACTGACCGGTGCCAGTCAAACCCATGCCGGTTCTCCCAAGGCAGTTGTCGCCAACACCTGTCTCTCCACCCCTGCTGGAGGAACCGCCTCCACCGCAGCCTTTGCAGGGAGCCTCAACCGAGAACTCCCATGCTGTGACCAGCATGCCAGACCTGCTGTTTGTGGATATCATGCAGTAGAATGACTCTAGGGTTGTTCATAGCGGTAAATGATCGAGGGCCATTTTTGATAAATCTTTAGACGACTCAGCTGGTTACTTCATGCAGTCATTGAGGATGGTCATATCACTCGAATTGAGAAGTTCAACGCCACCCGGGACTCTGTGGCTTCACCCCAGAAGGACCCGAAGGGTCAAAAACTGAAATTAGGCCCTTCAGTTGTGGTCATTGAACCACAGCAGCCTTGGCAGCAGCAGCAGCCCCAGGAGAGGTAATAACAAGCTTGGCACCCGAAGGCCAAGTTCTTTGGCCTGGAGCCAAAAAGAGGCAGTGGTAGGGGAAGTTGTGCCCCAGTGGCTGGTACCGCCTCCAAAGCTTCCCAGTGATGGGTCGGAGCTGTCTACTTCCTGCCTGTGCAGTCCCTCATCCATCTCCCTCTGGGGGGCTGACTTCACCACTTCTGGCCACACTAGTCTGCCATTACTACGAACAAGTGGGTTCTTGGGGTGGTAGGCAGAGGGCTGCCTTTCGATTTTGAGGCTCTCCCGCCATAGCAGTCCCATGCTCCACGGGAGTCCTGGGTGTTGCAAGACACATCCACCTTAAGGGAGGATGTTGCTCAGCTCCTTGTGAAAGGAGCTATAGCCCATGTCTCAGATGCCCTGGCAAATCAGAAGTATGTGTCCAGGTACTTCCTGGTCCCGAAATGGATCTTGGGGGGGCTGGCGCCCCATACTGGATCTGCACAGTCTCAACCAGTTTATGTGGTAGCGTAAGTTCTGGATGGTTACTCTGAACCAGATAGTAGTAGTAGTAGTAGTAGTAATAGTCTTTATTTGTGGCACGCTTCCCCAGAGACTCAGGGCGCCATTGCAAAGTCAGTCAATCAATCAGTCTATCAATCAATCAAATCTTTATTTATCCAGGCAATCACCATTGAGCAAGCTCATTTACAAGGTGGACCTAAATAATAACATAAATGATAAATACCTAACTATACAGACTTTTCATAAAACAACATATAAATAATTCATCAACTCTAATTAATCCACAGGTGCCTCTTTAAATTAAAAAAAAGATTTTAGACTACATTTAAAAGCTTCTACCAAGGGGGCCTCTCTGAGTCCTGGGCAACGAATTCCAAAGGACCGTGGCAGCCACCTCAAATGCCCGGTCCCCGGAATATTTTAACCTTGCCTTTGGGACTGCCAGGAGGCCTTCCTCGTCAGAATGGAGCGGATGTCCCAGGGTGCAAGGGTGCAAAAGCTCTAACAGGTAGCCCAGGCTGAGCCTTTGTAGGGCCCTATAAGTCAACAGATGCACTTTAAAGGAGATAGACCACTTCACCAGCAGCAAGTTCGCACAGCACCGGCGAGACATGACAGGATCTAGGAAGACCTTTCAGTAGCCGGGCTACAGTGTTCTGCTGCAGCTACAGGCGTTGCAGCACACCTCCCTTGACTAGGCAGTATATAGCATTACAGTAGTCAAGCCTCGAGGTCACAAACTCATGCACTAATGTGGCTAGATCATTAGGTGGGACAAGGGACTTAATTCAGCTAATATTTCAAAGATGATAAAAGCCACGCCAGACTACTGCCACCACCTGAGCCTCCAGTGTTAGCTTATTATCTGCAGTGACTCCCAGATTTTTCATCTTAGTGAAGGCTAATAACTTAGAAGGGACGCCACACCTCTTGCTACACCGTGGTTCGGGGATGGACTCTGGTTGCCGGGGGTTGGCAGGGGGAGGAGAGGTTTGAGCATCTGGAGGACTGCTCTCCTCTTCTGGGGTGGGTTTGTGGGGATGCCTCGCTCTGCGGTGATATCCGGTGGAGACCGGGAGGTATCACAAGGAGCGTGCTGTTTTGGGGGAGGTGCCGATGGACAGCAGTGAAGGCATGTCCTTCATGTAGACATCATTGCATGTCCAGCATCTTGGGCGCAACACACACACAAGGTGAAAAAACCCTGGTTGGTGGGGAGGCAATGGTGGACTCTCCAAGGCCACTCCCACACGCTTCAGTGACGGCTGCGACCCCCGACTTGACTCTCCGTGGTCCACGGGGTGGGGGGAACCAGCACCCGATTCCTTGGTCGGGAGAAAGGAGTTCAGGCAGGGCGGTAGAGGAGTGGCTGAGCGGGCCCCGCCACTGGCGACCGGAGTGAAAAAGAATGTACAAAAAAAATAAATAACTTAGAAGGGCAAGCCAAAGCTCAGGCTCCCTCCCCAGAGGCCTCCACTCCCTCACTTCTACCCAGCTCTACCACCAGCACTTTAGTCTTCTCGGGGTTCTGTCTCAACCAGCTAGATGACATCCAAGTCCGAGTCTCGTACAAGCACTTATTAAACACATCGATTGCACCCGGTATCCCAGGTGCAAATGAGTTAGTAGCCTGGTGTCATCAGAATAACAATGAATCCCCAGCCCATACCACCTAATGATCTCATCCAGGGTCATCATATACACCACGAATAACATGGGTGACAGGATCGAGCCCTGGGGCACCCCACAGAGCAGGGCCACAGGATTCGAGGAGTATTCTCCCATCACAACCCTCTGGGTCCTTTCCTTTTTGGATTTGAACAAGCTTATAACTTTGTCTGTGAGTCCTTCATATCCCCTGAGCCGATCCAAGAGTAGGCCATGACCCACAGTGTCAGATGCTGACGAGAGATTGAGGAGAACAAGAACTGACCTCTCTTGCCCTGCGCAGATCATTATGTACCTGTACCAGTGTAGTCTCTGTGCCATGGATCACCCTAAACCCAGACTGGAAGGGCTAAAAGATGTTAAAGGCAATAAGATGTGCCTTGAGCTGTAGTGTGACTACCTTCCCCATAAAGAGAAGGCTAGAGACAGGTTAATAGTTCTCCAAGACGTCCAGGTCCAAAGGTAGCTTTTTTTAGCAGAGGCTTCACCAGAGCACTTTTAAGCAACTTCGGGAAGACACCCTCTGATAAGGAACACCAGACAATCTCAGTGAATGCTGGGCCCAGATGCCCAGTGCAGCTCACCAGTAGTCGCATTGGGCCTTGATCCAGGTTAAAGAATGCTGGCCACAGCTCAGAGATCACCTCACAAACCTCATTTATCATTACCGGTAAAAACTCTCCCCAGAAACACTGACTCCTGATGTGACTGCTGGGCTCCACCCTGTTGGGCTGTGACAGTCCACCAGGAGAAATCCTGGCCCTAATGGAGGACATCCTGCCTGAGAGGAACCAAGCAAACTCCTCGCATTTTGCAGATGAAAAGGCTATGCCTGGCTTCAGACAGGCCAGTTGTAAAAGTCTGTCTACTGTCTGAAAGAGCTGAGTCGGTTGGTTCTTCCTAGTAGCAGTCTCCCTAGACAGAACAGCCGCCTTCTTACAGGTGATTGCTTTCTGATACTTACTGTAATGAGACATCAGAACCATTTTGTCCTCCTGGGCCCTAGACCTTCTCCATCGATGCTCCAACCTCCGCCCCTTGGTTTTCATCATCCTCAGCTCACCATCATACTACAGCAAGCCAAGGTGTGAAACCAATTGGCGCAAATGGGCTGGTGCTAAGAAATCAAAGGCCCCAGCAATGGCTGTATTATAGGCCACCACAGCTGCCTCTGGCCCCTTAGCACAAGCCTTCAACACTTCTGATGTGTCCAGCACTGCCAACAGTCCCTCAGGTTGAGGCCCTCTCAAAAGGCAGAACTGGAACACCTCCATAGGGTATGGACTACAAGGGGGGGGCCCTGAAACTGAATCTGACATTGCAGTGATCCAAACAAATGACCAGATCAGGCTTGAGATCTTTAATCTCGAACCCCAGCGAGAACACCAGGTCAAGGGCATGGCCATGTTGGTGGGTTTCAGAAATAACCACTTGTGTCAGGCCCAGTGCTTCCAATCTCTGGAGGAAATCCTGAGCAAAAATCAAGCTCTAATCATCGACCCATGTCTTAAAATTCGCCACAAATAAGCCGTCTTGGTGACTCCTAACACCCTGTCGGTGATGAAAGCTGTGATTTCCTGGAGGAGCTCCCCTTCACGCCATGGAGGATGATACACAAGGCAGATCCTGCAGCCTGCACTTGGACTCCCGCATGGCCACACATTCAAATGACAAGGTATTCCCTACTGGGTGCACCACCAGGTTCAGTTCAGTTCTAAAACAGATATCCACCCACCCCATGAA
Organism: Neoceratodus forsteri; assembly: GCA_016271365.2. Classification (NCBI taxonomy): domain Eukaryota; kingdom Metazoa; phylum Chordata; order Ceratodontiformes; family Ceratodontidae; genus Neoceratodus; species Neoceratodus forsteri. The sequence continues at coordinate 303,573,738 of CM057459.1, read as the reverse complement.
CCCTCTTCAGGCAGTGAACCACCGAGAATCCCACCTGGACTTATGACTCCAGCACTGGGCCTGCACTGTCCCCCCCCCCCCCCACCAGGTCTCAGGATGCAAGCCAGGTCAACTGAAAGAAAAATTACTTATCGTGGTAATATTATTTCTTCTAAGGGATCCCTCACTATGCTTAACATATGCAGTTAGCCTGGAAGGTTCAGCTGCCCCAGAGAGAGTGGAATGTATGTTAATTATGGAACACAGAACTCCTTTTCAAATCTCTGCCTCATGGTGGCGCTGCATTCTGCAGCCTGATGTCGGATTTATTTTGAAGACAATAGATCAGTAGCCACAAATCTTACTAACCTATCCTAAACTATATCTAAAATGAAAACTACCAAAAAAACAATAAAAGATTGGCCTCCCAGGTCAGGCTGTGGCATACTAAAACATGAACCAGAGGAAAAACTGATTGTGAATGAACAACAAGTAATACTCAAGCATGTGAACACTAGACAAACACTGATCCTTGTAGATCCTTTTCCAGGTTCTGGGAGGGGAGGCAGGGTGGGAGATTTAGGGAGATTTAAGTGTAGTGAGGGATCCATTTGAAGAAACAATATTACTATGGTAAGTAATTTTTTCTTCAAACCCCAGGAATCCCTCACTGTGCTTAACGCAGACTACAAAGCAGAACCTTGGGAGGCTGGCTACAGAACCTGTTTAGCGAAAAGGTTCTGCAAGACAGCAGTGCCGAACCTGGTATCTCTCCTGGACTGCGCATCCAGACAGTAGTGCTTTGTAAAGGTGTATACAGTTTTCCAGGTAGCTGCTTTACAAATTTCTAACAAGGGAATACCCCTTGCTGCTGCCACAGAGGCAGCAGTGCCACAAGTGGAGTGTGCTCTGAGGCCTTGTGGTGGCTGCTTGCCAGCTTTAGTGTAACAGAATCGGATGCAGGATACTATCCAGTGGGCAATGGTCCTTATAGAAGCTGGCGTGCCCTTGCCTACCTCACTTTATGTCAGGAACAGCTGTGAGTGGGAAGGTCTGAGGTCCTTTGTGCGGTAGTAACTAAGTGCCCTTTTCACATCCAGACTGTGCAACCTCTGCCACCAGAACCAAACTTTGCTGTGTAGAACACTGGAAGAGTGATGGATTGGTTTAAATGAAACTTGTGGTGGAGGGTCTTTGGCCAATAACACAGCCAGACAATTAAGCTTGTTTGCATTTCAGTTAATCTCTGTTTAAAATTCTCACTGAGGCATTTTAAGTCTTCTTGCTGGGGCAGAGGTAGCAGTTGAAGTTTGAAAATGTGGTGAGGTTCTGGAAAGCTAACTTTGTCATAAGTTTCTGTAAGTTGTTATTGTTTGTAAGTTGTGTTTTAAAATTGGCCTAACTCCTTAAGAACTTTCTGGAAAGCCCTCACACCCACCCCTTGCATTAGCCTTTCTTAAATACAGAAGAGGCACTGGGGGTTGAGCTTAAAGGCTGGGAGGGAGGAGTTTAGGGAGTTGCAAACTTCCCCTGTGAGCAAACTCTTCAGGCTAATAGTCAGGTGGGGAAAAGTTCAGCCACTCAAGTGTTCACCCAAGGAAACCTACCTGCTTGGAGGGGGATGGGACCACATGTCATTAGGGCCAGCATCTTTGGGAGGATGGTGGGGTGCACAGGGTGTGGGGCAGCTATGATACTGGACTGGGCTTGGAAGTTCGTGGCACAGCTTAGGGAGGAGGTTGAGGGGATTAGGAGACAGCTGGGGGGGGTATTGTTGGGGAATAGGGCAGGGGCTCTCCCACGGGGTTGCACCAAGCACTAGGGGCAGGGACATAGGGAAAGGAGTGCAAGAGAGTACTCTGGGGTCGCATAGGGACCCTGGCAGATGGGGCCCAAAAGGAGGATACTACGAAGGAAGCAGACAGGTAACTGGGGACCCTCACAGACAGGGGCCAAAGGGAGGACATTCTCAGGGAAGTAGGCAGTTGGCTGGGGCTGGACAGAAGGAAGCAATGGGGGGAGGTGGATCGGACCTTAAGCTCAGTAACCGCTTCAATTCTCCTTCTTCTGCTTGAGGATGAGGGGGGTGATGTAGCCATGACAGGGGCGGTTAGAGATGGAAAGGGAGTAGGGGGCAGGAGGCAGGGGCTGGATAGCAGGAGGAACAGGGGAACTTGGAATGTGGGAAAACGGGGGGATCAGGGGATCAGAGCAGGAGGATGAGGGGGTAGAGGGAGGAAAGCGCAAGGAAAAGGACCAGTTGGGAGAAAAGGGCAAGGAGAAGGACCAGAAATACAAGGAGGATACAGTAAAGGAAGCTGAGGGTTTAGGCCAGGGGAGCAGGACAAGCAAGGAGGGGCTGAACAGAGACGGAAAGGAAGGGAGGACGAGCCAGGCTAGTTTAGGAGATGGGGGGAGGACCAGTCGCGAGCAGTAATGGTGGTGTTAGCGAGGTACAGAAGGATACTCAGGATGACGAGAAGCATAGGATTGGAGAGGAGGGGTGGCCAGGGTAAATAAGGAGGGATGGCATGTGGCACCCAGATAGGAGGAGAAGCATGGATGTGGGGGGGGGTCCAGTAGAAAGGATGAGGGACATGGAAGGGGGTGAAAATGGAGGAAAAGAGGCAGCCAGAGTGCTCCTGTTGGGTGATTCCATGATCAGGGGGATCAAATGGAATAGGGAGGGAGAAGCCTGCCCAGTTAGAACAAAATGCTTCCCTGGACTAACGGTGCACAGGGCCAAGCATGAGGTATATCAGCTGGCAAAGAATTGTGGAGGTTCCCCGGACATACTGGTCCACCTCTGTACCAATGACATTGAGGGAAATAGTGAGCTAGAGATACAGGCAAGGTTCAGGGAGCGTGCCAGGGTCTGTCATGCTATAGGATGTGCAGTTTCCTTCTCGGAAATCCTGCCGGTGCCAAGGGCTAGTGGGAACACAAGAGGAAGATTAGGGTGATAAACCAGTGGCTCAGGGAGTGGTGTGGGGCCAGAGGGTATGGGTTGATGGGGGATTGGGGGGAGACCTGGGAGGATAAGGGGCTGTATGCTAGAGATGGGCTCCATCTCAATTCGGAGGGGAAGGAAATCCTAAAGTTGAAAATAGAGGGGTTCATTGGTGAAAGGTGGGGTTTAAACTTGTGAAAGGGGGAAGGATGGGAGAAAAGTCTGTCGAGGGGTCCTAAATAGGGAAGGACTCTGTCTCACCCCCCTGGGGAGCTGGAGGAATGCAGGAAAAGGCCGACTGGTAAGGTGCGAACCAGGGGAAGACAGAAGCCCCACGGGAACACGAGCAGGGGAAACAGAAGTATAGAGAAAGGGTGGAAGGTAGTCCTGCTAAATGCCAGGAGCTTGGGCAATAAAATGCCTGAGCTCCAGGTGATGCTAACTGAGGGAGAGGTGGATGTGGCAGCAGTCACTGAGACCTGGGCCACTGCAGGGCACGACTGGGACCTGAACTTGGAGGGCTACACCATGTTCAGGAAGGACAGGGGAGAGGGAAGGGGAGGAGGGGTAGCAATAATAGTAAAAAACTGCATTGCCATAGGAGGGGTGGAGGAGGCAGAGGGAACTGTGGAGGCGATTTTGGTCACCTTAATAACAAGGGGGGGCAAGAGAGTAAAAATAGGAGTGGTGTATAGACCCCCTTCGCTGGAGGAGGAGAGTCTGATGTCAGATGTTGGGAGACACTTCAGATTGGGAAGGGGAAGGTTGGTGGTGTTGGGGGACTTAAACATGCCAGGAACAGACTGGGAGACTATGATATCCTCAGTGGCCAGGGAACAGAGGTTGTTGGATGTCTTTCAGGACGCATTCCTAACTCAGCAGGTGGGGCAACTGACCAGGGAGGAACAGATACTGGATGTGGTCCTGGCAGACAGTGACCAGATTGGGGGCTTGGAGGTAAGGGACCCGTTGGCGGGGAGCGAGCATGCCACGGTCTGGTTCTGCCTGAACCTAGGAGGGGTAGAAGGCTGCACAAAGACAGAGGTAACTGACTTCAGGAGGGTGATTTAAAGGAATTGGGAAGGATCCTTAAGGAGCACTTGGATGGGATTGGGCCAGACATGGATGCTGACAGTAGGTGGGAAATCATCAGGAAGGGGGTGCAGGATGCTACCAGCACCTGCGCAAGAGTAAGACGAAAATGCAGTAGGGCCCGAAAACCCTGCTGGTGGACCAGGGAGGTTCAGGAGGTGGTGAGGGGAAAGAAGGCGGCCTATAGGCAATTCAAGTGCTCAAGGAGTGAAAGAGACTGAGGGGAGTACGAGCTGATGGCCAGAAGGGCCACTAGGGTGGTGAGGGCAGCTAAGGCAAGGAAGGAGCAGAACCTGGCCAGGAAATTAGGAGAGGGAACAAGGGTTCTTTAGATACATTGGGAAAAATGAAGGAGATGGGGCAGATTAGCAGGATTAAACAGGGAGGGATGGGCACAAGACCAGGGGAGCAGGCTGAGGTACTAAATGAGTACTTTGCCTCAGTTTTCGCAGAAGGAAAATGGGGCTGCATCATACATGGGAGGAGACAGTGAAACTGGGGGGACCCTATCGATCGGTGGGTCGGGGGGCATCACTAGCAGGTGGGAAGGCAAAGCAGGGGGACAAGGTAGCAGAGGTAGAAATCATGGCAGAGAGAGTGAGGGAAGCCCTCAGGTCCCTTAAGATGAAGAAAGCACCAGGGCCGGATAAATTACATCCCAGAGTGCTGAAGGAACTGGCGGATGTCCTGGCGAAACCCCTGGCGGAGCTCTTCAGCATCTCTCTGAGGACAGGGTGGGTGCCCCAGGACTGGAAGGTGGCGCATATAGTGCCTGTCCACAAGGGGGATCAAGGGAGGTGGCAGGGAACTACAGGCCTGTCAGCCTGACATCGGTGGTGGGCAATGGAGGGCATTGTCAAAGAGATATTGGGGGGGACCTGGAAAAGTCAGGGTGCCTGGACGATAGACAGCATGGATTCGTCCCGGGGAAATCATGTTAGACAAACCTTGTGGAGTTCTATGACTGGGTGACAAGTGCCTTGGACCTGGGTAGACCAGTGGACATCGTCTTTCTCGACTTCAGCAAGGCGTTTGACTCTGTTCCTCACGGGGGCCTGTTGGATAATCTGGGAGAAATGGGGGTTGGAGACCAGATGATCAGATGGACAGGCAGTTGGCTCCAGAACTGGATCCAGAGGGTCGTGGTTGGCGGGATAGTCTCATCCCCAAGGAGGGTCATTAGTAGAGTCCCTCAGGGATCGGTCCTTTGGCCCCTCCTGTTCAACACCTACGTCTCTGACATAAGGAAGGGTATCAGGAGTGAGATGAGTCTCTTTGTAGATGACTTAAAACTGGAGACGCTGGTGGATGGGGAGGAGGGGAAGATGGCCCAACAGGGGGACCTGGAGGCTCTAGAAAGGTGGTCTAGAAAGCGGAAGCTGAGGTTCAATGCTGGGAAATGCAAGGTACTGCACCTGGGAACCAGAAACCCAGACCAAGTGTACACCCGGTGGGTGGGGAGGATGCTACAAGTCTCGATGGCAGAGAGGGACCTGGGGGTGGTGGTGGATGTCAAGATGAACAACTCTGAGACTTGTAGGAGGGCAGCGGCAAAGGCCAACAGGATGCTTGGATGCATCGCTAGAGGGCTCACCTCCAGAAGGAGGGAAGTGATGATCCCACTGTATAACTGCTTGGTGAGGCCACACCTCGAGTACTGCATGCAGTTTTGGAGGCCACATTTAAAGAGGGACATTGAACTCCTGGAGAGGGTCCAGAGGAGGGCAGCCAAAATGATTTGGGGCTTGGGGATAGGATCTATGGGGAGGCCGAAGAGCTAAATATGTACACATTGGAAGAGAGAAGGGCCGGGGGACATGATGGAGGTCTTCAGGTACATGAACAGGATAAATAAGGAAGGAGCAGTCAGGGTGCTGTGAAGGAAGGAGGGGGTAACTAGAGGGCATGGGTGGAAGCTGGAGGAGATTCAGGGGAGAAAGGAGGTGGTGCTACTTCACTGAGAGGTGGTGGAGCCATGGAATGCGCTGCCTAGGGGCTGGTGGAGGCAGAAATGGTGGAGGGGTTTAAGAGGGGGTGGAACAGGTACAGGGGTAGGGTACTGGAAGCAAAAACCAGTGCAGCAAGAATATCCGGGACTGGGAAGGGAGAAGCCAGAGAGGGAGAAGGGGCAGCAAGGTCAGCTCCCAAGGTGGGGGGCGGACCAAACGAGCAGACACGAAAGACCATTAGGCCTATTCTGCTGGCGTTTTAGTATGTTAGTAAACTCGAACACCACCTTGGGAAAGAATTTTCTGTTAGTTCTAAGGACTACTTTATCCCTGTGGAAGATAGTGTAGTTAGGATCTGTGCAGAGAGCTTGCAGCTCGCACACCCTCATGGTAGAGGTTATGGCCAAGGGTGTAGACACTTAATACGTCCAAGCACACTGTGGTGTGCTTGCAGCTCAACAGGCAATAAAAAGCAGTCTGTTGGCATGTACTCCTGTACTCCTTTGTTTTACTTTTTTTTTGTAGGCTTTCTTCCCAGGTGTCCATGACTTAATCCCTTTTGGGGGGGGCGGGGGAGGCAGCCGTAGACCTGATTGAGAAATTCAGGTACACGTGATACCTGAATTTCTCAGTCAGGTATGCACGATGCAACACTTCTGTAATTGGCTATGATTTCAGGTGGAGGCGTGGCTACTTTGGAGTGCCATGCTTAAATGTCCCAGTACTGCATGGTATTTTCTGCTGCATTACGAAAGAGGATCACAGAATGCAACGAAGACTTGTGGAGCTTGGAAGAAATTGGGGCGAGATCACTGCTGGCTGCCACTGCCTAGCACTAGCTCACTCTGCTGCCACGCTGGTGACTTGAGGAAGCCAAGTTGCGGAAGACAGAACTTGAAGAATGGCCTGCCCGGACTCCCGGAGGAGCTATCTGCTGTGAGTGACTCCAACCTGAGCTGCTGAGCATAGAGCAGTGAGTCTGTCTGTCTGCCTGCTGCTGAGCCAAGGACAAGAAATTTGTTTACCTGGGCTGGCTAGTAATACCTCCTTAGTTCGTTCCTTCCAACATGGGTGTCTGTATTTGTTTTTGAACTGTTTGCCCGGGGGGGGGGGTAGCGTTCGCTGGTGGCAAATTTGGCAATGGGAATGGAGCACCGCTTCTTCTGGAGTGTAGATTCTAGTCTACTCCATCAATCCTTGTCCTGAGTGCATGCCCTGTCATCTGTTTAGTTGGGAGAAGTGGACCACAAGTGCTGTGATCCTCCTAGAAGAGTGAGTGAGGGAGACAAGCAACCCTGTCCCTAGTGAGAAAGCATCTAAAGTGACTGAGTGCTGTCCCGAGAGAGACTTCTGTGAGATCTGACCATCCGCTTTGTTTCTACTTGTTACTCGGGTATGTCAAAATGTCCACTATTTTTGTTTTTGTATAGTTTTATTTAATTGCATTCTCAGACAGTTTCTCCATTTTAGTTTCAAGATTTCGATTTCTTCTGTTACTGTCTGAGTTGATCAACTTCCAAATATTGTAAGTCTCCCCATTTGAAGTTTTTGCAAAACATGCTGTGCTGTTAATCACCTCACACTATGTACCTAAGACATTTGTGGCAACCTGATGGCAGCAATGTAGGCAGCCAGGTCTAGGCTCTGTCTGCAATACTGTCTATTTTTTTTCTGATTATTGTTTCAGTCTCAGGAGCTGCACTGGTGAAGACTGTAACTAAGTTCAGTCTTTTGGATATTGATGACTCCATTTGCTTGTGCACCAACAGTGTCTCCCTACTTGTGTCAGCTGCCCTCAACCAAGTATTATCACCAGCGGTGCTATTATAACCCCTTTGTTTGAACCTTTGGCTTAATTCTGCAACACTGTGGATAAACACAGTATCTGTTCTGCAGTTATGTCTTATTTGAATAAACTGACAGAGATAGCCTTAATTGTGTGGCATGGGTGGCATAAGCTGAGATGTTCACTAGTGAATTCCAAAGCAGTTCTCTAGTATGCCCCTCCCCAACAAACATAATGCAGTTATTAGTGTGCCACCTTCAGAGGATGATTTTGTATAGAAAATGATTGGCAGCTTCATTGTACATATATTGCTCTTCCCACAGTCCTACACAAAGGTTAGAAAAATTGTGGCCAAATGTTACCCCATAGCTGATTTGCAGGAAAAATATTCCTTTAAAGGAGAACGTTGCATTCCAGTGTGTACTTAGAAAGCTGTTGCAAGAATTCCATAGGTGGAGATTCATCTGGTGGTCTCAGATTCAGGTAATAGGACCCTTATGCCCCCTCATGGGGGATATTGGTGTACCAGGACTCAGCATCGAGGGTCATTATAAATAGTTGGACTCCTCAATGTGCAAATCCTGTAACATTTTCCATGCTTGGGTTGTGCCCTTAATATAGGACCTGCAGTGAGCTGCTGTACAACGTGCTTGCTATTGGAATTGTTCCCAGATATAATGGTCCTGCCCGGAGGGTGATGATAAGTTCTTATGCACCTTGGGTAACATATAACATATAAATTGGGGGGTTAGTGGGATATTGAGTTGTAAGGGTGTTTTGAGTCGGACTCAGTAATGCTGTATTCGCATACCTGTCTGATGTGTAAGAGTCCATTTTTATTCCTAAAGGCCGTAAGCAAAGTGGGGTCCGCAGATAAAGGTTTGCAAAATAAAGGTTTTGCAACTGGGTTCAGACTTCTGCTTCATAGTCGGCGGTGTCTGTAACACGTTTGTTACTGTCTCATACTGTTACTGGATTGATCTTAGTTTAGCCTGCCTTTTCTAAAATGCTACCAAGTTAGGTATTTTTATGGTGCATTTGTGCTGTTATTTGCTTTGTCTGCTCCCAGGTCGCACCAGGAAACAAGCTGTGGCTTAGTGTGCCTTTCCTGGTTAAACAATTTCCCCTTCCTTAGTTATAGGCCCTTAGGGTAGTATCTGGGGGGGTACACTGGATTTTTGTGTATTAATTCATGTTAACCATTCACCAGAAGCATCCAAAAACATGACTAAACTGATTAAAACAGCCAGGGTTAAGTAGGTTACATTTTATTTGTTAATGGCTACAGGGGGATATGGCTAGATACATAGAAGTTGACAGCATAAAAGGCTCTTGATCCATCCAGTCTGCTCACCCTACCTAACCTAACTATTCTGCCTTGCACTCATTGCAGTTCTCCCTGTTGTTCTGGTCTTCCCTCTTTCATAACTAAATGCATGTGACTGTCCCATCCCTTCTTGAAACTGCTGATGGATTTAGCCCGTACCACTTCCTTTGGTTACTTATTCCACTTGTTCGCCACCCTTTCCATGAATACATGTTTACAGGTGTCCTTTCTTAATTTCACCACTGCCAGCTTTAGTGAATTCCCTGTTATCCATGTGTTTAAACTCAAGAAGTAAAGTTCCTTGACATCCACTCTGTCCCATGCAGGTACTTGTATGTCTCCCTCATGTCACCCTTTTCCCACCTCTTCTCAGGGCTGTACAAGTTTAAATCCTGCAGCCTCTCCTGATACATCATTTCCCCTAGATTATGGACTATCTTGCCCAGTCAGTCTGACAGCTGTTGGTGATTGTATGGCTAGTGGTATGTGCCTGGAGCTCTGTGGGAGTGGCTACCCTGATGTGGTACACAGACTATCACAATGCAGCATTGTAAGTAAAAGTCAGTCAGTCTGACAACTGTTGGTGATGGTATGGCTAGTGGTGTGTGCCTGGAGCTCTGTGGCACTGGCTACCTTGATGGGGTACAGAGCCTGTCACAATGCAACATTGTAACTAAGTCAGTCAATCTGATAACTGGTGATGGTATAGCTAGTGGTGTGGTGATGGTATGGTTAGTGGTGTGTGCCTGGACCTCTGTGGGACTGGCTACTTTGATGTGGTACAAAGGCTACCTTGATGTGGTACAGAAGCTTGTCACAATGCAACATTGTAACTAAAAGTCAGTCTGACAACTGTTGGTGATGGTATGGCTAGTGGTGGGGTGATGGTATGGTTAGTGTGTGGATGGATCTCTGGCTACCTTGATGTGGTACAGAGGCTTGTCACAGTGCAAACATTGTAACTAAAAGCCAGTCTGTTAGTCTGACAGCTGTTGGTGATGGTATGGCTAGTGGTGTGGTGATGGTATGGCTTGTGGTGTGTGAATGAACCGGTGTGGGACTGGCTACCTTGATGTGGAGCAGAGGCTTGTCTCAGTGCAGCATTGTAACTAAATGCCAGTAAAGTCTGCCAACTGTTGGTGATGGTATGGCTAGTGGTATGTGCCTGGAGCTCTGTGGGACTGGCTACCTTGATATGATTCAGAGGCTTGTCACAACAACATAACTAAAATACAGTCTGTTTGTCTGACACAGGTGATTTGGAGGCATTCTTACTGTATGGGAGTATGTGTGTTACATCTTTACTTTTCATATTTAGAGTATACACCACAAACAAAACGCTTGTGTCGGGTGACAGGGCATGGATAGTGGGGGTGGAGGGGGTAGCATGGCACAGACAATGGGGGGGTAGCAGTGAGTCCACTTGGTATATAGATCTGAAATTCCTGGCTACACCCCGGTTATGGCCACCAGGAAGACTGATTTCCAGGTGACATACTTCAAGTCTGCAGTAGCCATGGGCTCGAAGGGAGGCTCCATGAGCTTGACTATGCACAGGTTCAGATCCCATGGAGGGACAGGTTCCCCAACGGGGATTTAAATGCAGTAGACCCTTAAAGAATCTCTTGAAAATGGGTTGTGAAGCCACTGTTTTCCCCTTGTCTGCTGATTTATAGGCAGTAATAGCTGCCAGGTGAACTTTAAGGGTTGAGGGACTGTAGCCGAAAGCCTGCAAGTGGACCAGATAGTTTAAAGTATGGGTAGGTCTACCTGTAAAGGATAGACCTGCTTAGGGGCACACCACAGGGAAAACCTTTTCCATTTGGAAGCACAAGTTGTTCTGGTCGCAGGCTTCCTGGAAAGCCTGCGGACCTTGAGGACCTCCTCAGAAAAATGAAAATCCGAGTATTCTAACTCCTCAAGAACCAGGCCTTGAGGCGCAGTGACTTGAGGTTCGGGAAAGTTATCCTGCCCTGAGACATGGTCAGCAGAATTGTGCCTCTGGTGGAGAGGGCCAGGAGCAGGGAATAACAGGGCTGTCTGGCCAGTCTGGAGCCACTATTATCCTGGGTGCAGGCAGAGTCAGTGCATCCATGAGGACTGAGCCCACTGCTGGAGGCCTGCAACAAAAGAGAGGGAGCTGGAAAACTCTTTGGAAGTGAACAGATCAATTTCTGGTGTGCTACACCTCCTGAAGATTGTGGCCAACACCTGCTTGTTCAGAGACCATTTGTGGAGTGGAGCCCCTGGCTGATCCTGCTGAAGGAATCCACCAGAACATTGTCCTTTCCTGGAAGATGGATTGCTGATAGCTGAACTTCCGTGGAGTAAGCCAGATTCCAGATTTTCATAGCTTCTGTGCATAGCTGTTAGGATCTTTTGCCTCCCTGTTTGTTGATGTAATAACATGGTAGTAGTGTTGTCTGTCCTGACTTGGACTGACAGACACCTTGTCTGGGGAGCAAATGACTGGAGAGTGAGAAAGACTGCCCTTAGCTCCAGGAGGCTTACATGCTGTCTGGACTCTCAAGGGGACCACTCCCCACGTACTGTTTGGTCACCTAGGTGGGCTTCCCAGCCTAGAAGAGAGGTATCTGGTGTCAGGATGACTGTGGGAAACTGTTGCTGGAAGGGCATTCCCTCCCTGAGGTTGTCCCTTTCTTTCCACTAGTCTAGATCTTGCAAGAGGGTTTTTAACACTGGTACCAGCCTTGTAAGGGGGTGTTGCTTTTGGGACCATTGGGCCCTTAAGTGATACTGGATGTCTCTCATTTGCAGTCTGGTACCTGGCAAAACAGCTGTGGTGGAGGCCATATTTATTTTTTATTTTATTTTATTTAAAATTGGTGACCGGGAAAGGTACACTGAGCCGAGACTTGTTTCCAGGTGTGACCCAGGTACAAAGTGTACAGTGTGGAAGGCAGAGAAATACAAGCAACATCAAGTTTCAGACGAATAGTACAATATAAGGACATTTCATAGTAAGGTTGCAATTTTTGTTGGAACAGCCGATGGAAAAACATTGTGATGTTTCATTTCTAAACAATTGTTTATACACTATATTACAAGTGCACGTATAGACATATTTACAGTAGTGGTTTGTCCAGAGTGTGGACTAGCATAAAGAAGGTACAGTGGGGGGTTAAGCAGTTTGAGCTGGCATGTGGAGTAATAGTTTACCTGGAGTGGCCACTAAGGGTCATACTAGGCCCGAGTGAAGAGGGATCAGATGCACTACTTCGGCAAGGAGTGGGAGGGAGAAGCCTGAGTAGCTGTTTAAAGGCTGATAGGGAGGGGGCCTGGTGGAGGTTGGGTGGGAGGTTGTTCCAAAGGAGTGTGAGCCAGTAGGAAAAGGCAGCTTGCCCTGAGGCAGAGAGGGGGCGTGAGAGGTGGAAGGTACATGCGTGTTATGGCGGTGTGAGTAGCCTGGGGAGGTAGCTTGAGAGAGGCAGGAAGAGAGGGGGGGAGAAGAGAGCCAAGCCAATATTTAGCTATCAGGGAAGCGCTGTGGGCGGTCCGTCTATGCGAGAGTGGCGTCAGGGATAGAGTGGAGTATAGGAGGCAGTGATGAGTGAGTGGGGGGGAGGCAGTGGCGAATCGAATGAAGGAGTTGAGCAGGATGTCATGTTTTGAGAGGGAGGAGGTAGGGGCTGTGCCATAAATAACGTCCGCATAGTCCAGAACTGGTAGGATGGTTTTGCGTACGAGTTCACACCGAGTGGGGAAGGGGAAGGCTGGCTTTGTGGTGATAGAGGATGGCAAGTTTGGGCTGGAGTTTCATATAGATGGCATCGACATGGTAGGAGAAGTTGAGGTTGGTATCCAGCCAGACTCCCAGGTACTTAAAGGTGGGTACCGACTCGAGGGGAACTTCATCCAAGGTGGAGATCGGAGGTGGGGCAGGTAGGGAGGCGAGCTTTTGTCTGGTGCCGAATACCATAGAGACTGTTTGTTTTTTTGTTTTTTTTTTGCATTAAGTTTTAGCTGTTTTTTCAGGAGCCAGGCTTGTACTCGATTGAAATTGCTTTGGAGATTTGGGTGTCCTCTGTCATGAGAGGGGCTTGAGGCGTAGATAATGGTGTCATCAGCGTACAGGTGCACATTTGAGGAGAGACAGGCAGAGGGGAGGTCATTTATGAATAGGGAGAAGAGGATGGGTCCAAGGATGGAGCCTTGGGGGACGCCCGAGAGGATGGGTAGAGGGGTGGAGAGGGTGTCACCTATTTGTACTTGCTGCTTCCTATTCTGGAGGTAGGAGTGAAACCAGTTTATGGCAGGTAGGGCAAGGCCGAAGGAGCTTAATTTGCAAAGCAGTAGAGGGTGGGGGACTGAATCGAAGGCTTTTGCCAGGTAACTGAAAATGGTGGTAGTGTATTGCCCAATGTCCATGGTGGAGAGAATAGTGTCGGTTACACGTGATAAGGCGGTGGTAGTAGAATGAGATTTTCTGAAGCCTGATTGAAAGGGGGAGAGAGAGCTGTTTGTTGAGAGGAAAAGGGACAATTTGGAAAGCATGAGGGATTCTTGGATTCTGGCGAGGGAAGGGAGTAGTGAGATGGGTCTGTAATTTCCCGGAAGGGAGGGATCACCACCTTTATGGAGAGGAAGGATTTTGATGAGTTTCCAAGCAGAGGGGACCATGGCTGTGGTGAGTGAGAGGTTTAGTATATGTGTTAGAGGTGCGACTGTGGTCGAGACGGAGATGCGGAGCAGCCTAGGATGCAAGCCATCTGGGCTGGTTTTGAACTGGTTCAGAGAGGTGAGAATGGTGTAGATTTCCAAGGGTGTGAACAGTGGAAAGTAGAAGCCGTGGTGTGAGGGGGGGTGGAATTTGTGGAGGCGGTTGGAGGAGGGGGTGAGTCAGGCAGGGCACAGGAGGTGAAGAATGAGTTGAAAAGTTCAGATACAGTGGCAGGATCAGAGACGATTTTGCCGTCAATGTTGAGGCTTGGACTGGCTTGCTTGGCAGGTGGGTCGATGAGAGAGTTTATCACCTTCCAGAAAGACGCCGGGGAGGCTTGGTGAAGGGTAAATTGAGCCTTGAAGTAATGGGCCTTAGATTGTCGAATTGCTTTGATGCAGTTGTTTCTGAGAATTTTGTAGGATAGGAGGTCACAGGAGGCGAGGGAGGTTTTGTATTGCCTCCAGGCCTTGTCTCTGGTACGGCACAAGGTGATGAGGTCAGCTATGATCCAGGGGTGGTGGTATTTTTTAACTCTGGCTTTCCTGAGAGGAGCGTGGCAGTCCCGTGTACTTAGCAAAATATTGCAGAAGTGGGAAAGGGTGGTGTCAACATCATGGAATGCAAAGACTGGGAGCCAGTCCGCATTTGACAGGTCATGTTGTAGGGTGGATTCATTGAGGAGATGTAGGGGATGAGTTACGATGAATTTGGGACCGGAGTGCGGTGAATGGATTTTACGAATACAGTAGGTGATGCAGTGGTCGCTTGGGGCATCAGAAAGGATGCCTGAGGCGATGATCCTGTAGGGGTGGGTGGTTAAAATCCAGTCTAGAAGGATGTGTTTTTGTGATCGGTGGTTTAGTCGGGTGGGTTCCTGGATTAGCTGGGAGAGATTTAGGGCTTCGATCCTCAGGGCTGCTGGTTTGGTGGAGGAGGAGAACCAGTCTAGTAGGTTGAAGTCACCTAGTAGAATGAGTTCGCTATTTGAGGTGGTCGATGAAATGGTAGAGATGGCCATGATGAGGGAGTCGGGTGAAGACTTAGGAAGGGTATACAGAACACCTATGTAACAGGGAGTGGACAGGGGAAGGATAGGTGAGCAACTAAGGATTCGCGGGAGGATGGGCACGATTCTTTGAAAGTAATGGTGCACTTAATGGAGTGTCTGACGTACAGCGCTACCCCCGCCTCGCTTGCTGCCGTCCTGCCGGAACAAGATGTAGTTTGGGATGGCAAGAGAGGGGTTGGAGGTTTTGTCTGAGAGCCATGTCTCCGTGATACAGAGTATGTCTGGTTGATACTGATTTGTCCAGTATATATGACCTAGGGGCTCGAGAAAGTGCCTTACTGGCCTGGGTTGACCCAGGACGGAGGAGTTTGCCAGACCTAGAAGGCTTTCCATTCTGTCTTGGTGTAGGAATGCCTTGCCCCGAATAGTATGCAGCTCTGTTCCTATAAACTCCCAAGTTTCTAGGTCTGAATATTGTGCAGGTCTTGCTTATGCAAGTTGCCTGATACTGTTATCTTTAATTGCCAAGGGTCTCGAAGAAAAATTAAACCTCCTGGACTCATTTGTGGATGAAATGAACCTAAAAATAAATATGTCAAAATCAAACATAATGTTATTTGATAGTAAAAAATATTCTGGAAAATGTCATGTAAAATCACAAGTTTTACAAATTATAAATGGCAATACTTATTTGGGCCTTGTTTTTTTCCAAAAACTTATGTTGGAAGGCACATCATGCAGTGATTCATATTAAGGTAACAAATACATCATTAGCACTGAAAAGATTTAATATAAAATTTGGGGGGTATTCTATAAGACCATTGTTAACTGCAATTGAAGCAAAGTATAACTCCCAAATACTATACAGCACAGAAATATGGGACCATAAGTACTTATTAAATCTGGAAAAAACAATTATATGTTTATTAAGGTCTAGGTAGGTTTTCCAATGACGGTCCCTGCTTCTTATGTACAGGTAGAAACAGGTTTAACTAACTTGAAAGCCTTGGCAGAATCACGCATCATCAATTTTTGGAACAGATCGAATACTGTAGAGGATAACAAAATTGCTAGGAACTGTTTAGAAAAAAAAATGTCAGGAGACGAAATGTTTTTGGCAATCACCTTGGTTCCTTAAAGTCAGGCAGATATTGAGATGGGTAGGTCTTGAACATCTGCTTGACTTAATGTTTAAAAATGTAAGAATCTCTGCACAATATAAAACAATATATATAGAAACTGCTTATTAAAAAATACAATAAAGAACACTTGGGGGACATTCTCATTACTCCTTGTGGTACAGTAATAACATCTTGACCCACAAGTATAAATACTACTTGGATGTTTTGGAGGATGTGAAATTAAGGAAAAATTTAAGCTAGATTTAGGGTGAAATTTCAAGAATCAAATTCACTCATAGCAAGATTCAAGAGGTCAGAGGACCCTGTTTATTCATATTGTTTCTGTGTGGCACAAGAAATAGAGAACCTCTCACATACGATAATGAGATGTACTTGGTATGAAAAGGTCAGAAATAAATGGCTAGGAGATGTGTTAACCTATCTCCATTTCTGTGATAATGATGATGTAAAGATAAACATACTGTTAACAACTGAAGATGACTTTATAATAAGAAGAGTGGCAAAGTTTTTGGTAAATGTACAAGAAATAAATAAAAGTAGAACTAGAACAATAATTGTGAATGTATTTGTGGAAATTTTAATGAGTTTGTGATATATGTAGATTATGTATTTTGTGTATTTGTAATGATCTTTTTAGATTGAACAATAAAAGAAACTAGTACTATAAACTCCAGTACTTTTACTGGTTCTAGTTGGGACTTCTGAACATTTACGAGAAATCCCAGTCTCCAGGGTGCTCTGAGTTAGCTGGAGGGAGTCCTTGACTTGCTTGTGTGACTTTCCTGCGACGAGCCAGTCATCCAGGTAAGGAAAAACCACCACTCCTTGCTTTCTGAGATGTGCTGCCACCATGGCCAAGCACTTCATGAACACCCTGGGAGCAGATGAGAGACTGAAGGGAAGGGCTGTGAACTGATAATGACCAGAAGGCGGCTTGAACCTTAAGTATTTCCTGTGACTGAGCCCGACTGGAATGTGGAAACATGCATCTTTCAGGTCCAGGGATCCCATCCAGTCTCCCTGCTGTAGGGATGGTATCACTGTAGCCAGGGTGATCATACTGAACTTGCTCTTTTTAAGGTGTTTGTTCAGAAACCTGAAGTCCAAAAGGCAGGGCTCCAGATAAGGTGAGTACCGACCTGTTTTACTCTCCTAATTTTAGGAAATACTCTTCAGAAATGTTTTAATGAGTACCAGTACTCATCCAACATTTGTAAATGCTGCACACTCCATAGAATAGTGGTTCATAACATCACTGGTGATTCACAAGGAGGAGATCTTACTTCGAGATACAGCTCTTTCAGCAGGTTACACCATTAGGACTGAAGCCAGCAGGTGCCAGGACCCCACGGAAATTTTCTAGCTAGCAGTCTTCAGCGGGGACCGCCTTCGACGTCGGTCCCGCCCCCGACGTCAGGCGTAGTACATAAGGAGGCTGGTCCCCATAATCCTCAGTTCTTTTCCTTTATCGACGCCATGTATCGGCCTCTCGGTCCTTTTTCTAGTGTGCGACGACCTTTAGAGCTACGACGATTTCGTCTTTCTTCACGACTTTGGATTCAACTGATGTCCTCTCCAACTACTTCTCTTGAGGGTCACCAACTGAAGTGTGCCTGCGGCAAACAGATCCCCTTCAAAGATCCACATTCGGGCTGTGTGCGCTGCCTAGGCCCGGAACACAACACTAAGGCCTGCTCCTTCTGCCAGGGCTTCAACAGTCACACCAGGATCCGCCGCCAGAAGGCCCTTCCAGCATTTCTCTTAGAGAAGAAACTGAAAACCATGGATAAAGAACCTTCCTCCAGGGGGAGTACGTCGGTTAAAACCACAAGCACCAGGACAAACACGGAAAAGGAGGCAGGTCACAGCGAGGGCCTCAGACTCCTGAAGCTCGCTCGCGATCGGACCGCCTCCCTTCCAGGGCTGAGTCGCAACCCCCCCCACCCAGTTCAGGTCAGATCCTCCAGCGGTTCCTCTTCTTTGCAGCCCCTGAAGACTTCCAGGCCGTTGGCCTCTTCCTCTCCATCTAAAGCCTTGTCGAAGTCCGGGGAGCGCCAGAAATCTTCTTCCCGCTGGCGGGACTCCGACGCCAGGTCGGTTTCCCAGCTTCCGCATGGGTCAGATCCAGTTCCTCGCAAGACCAAGGACCTGATGTCCCTCAAACGGACGTCGGACCCGACGTCGGCTCACCCGATGTCGGCCAAACATCACCAGCACTCCCAGGAGCTGGCGACACCAAAACACCCGTCGCCAGCCAGGCACTCGCCTCCGAGGGCATCGGCCAGGGGACCGACGGCTACCCCAGAGAAGAGGACTGCACCACCGTCGCCGGCGGATGCCGGTCAAAAGGACTCATTGGAGGAGGATACCACACAGCCTGAGGACCAGGCGGGCGACACCAGAGATGCCGGGCTCCCACGGGAACCTTCCCTGGAGCGGGAGACCCCCGGGGACCCGACTCCCAACCCTGGCGACAGGCGACTGGCGCCGGGCCCGTCGTTGGGCATGAATTTGGCAGAGGTAGAGGAACTCTTTAGCTTCTGGTGGGACACCATCAGAAAAGATGTGGTCGCCACTCCATCTCCTCCTACTCTTTCACCGCCTACGCCCCCTCCTCTGCCCAAGGGGCCCGTAGTCCGGTCGGCAACCCCCAAGGAGCAAACACTACCTCCTTGGGGCAGATCCTCTGAAAGGCGAAGACCTCCTTCCAGATCCACCTCAGGGTCACCCAGTCCCAAGAGACCCAGATGACGCCGGTACACCCTGTCTGGGGAGGATTCCAGATCTGACACCTCAGGGCGCTCCAGATCTCCTTCTCCCATCAGCATTCCCTCTCCGGACCCACACGACCTACCTAGGTCTCCTCTGGATGATCCCTCTTTCGCAGAGATCATGAGGCACATCCAGGAGATTATGGGGTGGGATGCTGAAGAGCTTGACCCCGAGAGACAACACCTTTCCCGCTACCTTCAGCAGAAAGACCCGAAGCCTGTGGTAGTGCCGACCTTGGTGGATACCTTTGCGGACGTCACCAAGGCTGCCTGGAAATGTCTGCATTCCACTCCAGCAGTGCCGAAGAAGGCTGACCGCCTATACAAGGCCCCTAGGGAGGACCAGTATCTGGCGAACCATCCTCTGGCTGACTCCCTGGTCATCACTGCTTCACATGACCGGTCTCAGAGACCTCAGCATTTCAGCACACAGCCA
Organism: Neoceratodus forsteri; assembly: GCA_016271365.2. Classification (NCBI taxonomy): domain Eukaryota; kingdom Metazoa; phylum Chordata; order Ceratodontiformes; family Ceratodontidae; genus Neoceratodus; species Neoceratodus forsteri. The sequence continues at coordinate 303,554,613 of CM057459.1, read as the reverse complement.
CCGGACCAGGAATCCAAGCAATTGGATGTCCTGGGCAGGCGCACGTACGCGGCTGCGACTTGCGCCATCAGGTCACTGAATTACCTCACCCACATGGTTCAATTCCAGAACGCACTGTGGGAACAAGGACAGGACCTGGTTGAGAAGATGCCCGATGGCGACCAAAAGGAGGAGCTCTTGAACCTCCTACGCCCAGGTTCGGATGTGGGGACCCAGGTGCTCAGAGCCGCATATGATTCTGCGGACTCTTCAGCCAGAGCTGCAGCCTCAGGCGTGTGTCTCTGGAGACACTCTTGGCTCCGTGTCTCCGGTTTTACCCCGGACGTCCAGAAGAACATCTTAGACGTCCCTTATAACGGCGAGGTCCTATTTGGTGAAGCCTCCGAGAGGGTAATCACCAAACTTCAGGACGCAGGGAAGGCAGTCCGATCTGTACAGGTCTCGGCCCAGTTCCTTTCGTAGGAACCAGAGCCGCTTCCGTGGCCAGCTACAAAGGCAACAGCCACGTTCCGGCCAATAGCAGAGGGGCACTTTCACCCGCAAAGCCCAGGCCAAGTCATCCCCAGGCAGAGGTCAACGATTTGCAAAGTCGGCACAGCCTGCTGGATCAAACTTTGCCACAGCATGATTCCTTCCCGGCCCCCGGCCCTCCTCAGGATCAACGGGAAAAGAAAGTTGGGTCGCATTGCACGCCACTTGCCAGGGTGGCAGTCGATCACCACCGACAGGTGGGTTCTGCAACTGGTCAAAAAAGGCCACTATATAGAATTTGTAGGCAGTCCACCCACAAGACCTTCCCTGCTTTCCCGATATTCGGGTCAGCATGCCCTGCTCATACAGCAGGAGGTGCTCACGCTTCTGGAAAAGGAAGCCTTAGAGCACGTTCCAGAGAACCAGAGAGTACTAGGGTACTATTCTCACTTCTTCCTGGTTCCAATGAAAACAGGGGACCTCTGTCCAATACTGGACCTCAGCGACCTCAACCTGTCGGTCGTTTACAAACGCTTCCGCATGGTGACCCTTTCGGGCCTAATTCCCATGCTGAAGCAAGATGCCTTTCTGGCATCTTTGGACATGCAGGATGTCTACCTGCATATTCCGATTGCTCAGGCGCACCGGAGGTTCCTGCGCTTCGAGTTTCAGAGCCGCCATTATCAGTTCCGAGCTCTTCCCTTCAGGCTGTCATCGGCACCTCGCGTATTCACGAAGTGCATGGCAGTCGTAGCGGGTTCTCTGAGGAGACAAGGCCACTGCGTGTTCCCATACCTGGACGACTGGCCTCTCATGGCGCCCTCCAGGGAGGCACTGATGACGGCCATTCACTGTACCCAGTCCCTTTTTCAATCACTGGGTATTCTCATCAACTACGATAAGTCACTCCTGGTGCCATCCCAGAAACTGCAGTTTATAGGAGCAGTTCTGGACACCGTCGGAGGGAAAGTTTTTCTTCCCTTGGACAGAGCGGAACACATCAGATCCCTCATCAGGGACTTGTCGGTGAAGAAGACCATCCCGGCCAGATCGGTCCTTTGCCTGCTCGGACACATGGCTGCGGCCATTGCAACAGTCCCGCTGGCACGTCTCCACATGCGGGTAACCCAGTGGATGCTAAGGGTGCAATGGGACCAAAGGCAAGACCATCTGCAGCAGCCAATCTGAATCACGAATGCCATAATTCTGGATTGGCAATGGTGGCTAAATCTGGGGAACCTCTCCACGGGGGTTCCCTTCACAGCGCCGTCTCCAACTATGACACTCTCCACAGACACCTCAGGGCTCGGGTGGGGAGCACACCTGGACGGTGTTCAGTCTCAGGGCCTGTGGACAGCCCAGGAGTCTCATCTCCACATCAACATTTTGGATATGAGGGCACACATCAACATTTTGGAAATGAGGGCAGTCCTTTACACTCTGCAAGCCTTCCAGTCGGAGATTCCACTGGGTACACTTCTGTTTTCATTCATTTTTATTAAATGGGTTAGACCATTGAGTAAAACTCATTTAAAATGGTACACTTCTGTTACAAACAGACAATACCGCAGTGATGTATTACCTCAACAAACAAGGAGGCACTCACTCCTACCCGCTTTGCAGGGAGGCCATGAGAGTGTGGGAGTGGATATTGCAACACGGTGCAAACCTAATTGCAGTACACGTCCCAGGAGTGGACAACACCATCACAGACAGTCTGAGCCACTCTCAGGCCAGAGTCCACGAGTGGGAACTTCTACAGGAGGTGGCAGAGGATCTGTTTCACAGATGGGGCACTCCAGAGTTAGACTTTTTCCTGTCCCCATCCAACGCAAAACTGACCAATTTTTGCTTGCTAGATCCAGGGCCTTGTGTTTCCTGGTTAGACGCGTTGTCCCTCTCTTGGGTGGGCAGATTCCTCTATGCCTTTCCTGTTGATCCAGAGAGTTCTCTTAAAACTTCGCAGGGAGCAAGTGACGCTCATTTTGATCGCGCCCTTCTGGCCCAGACAGATTTGGTTCCCTCTTCTGCACCAGCTATCCCTAGAACCTCCAGTTCCTTTGCCAATCAGCTCCCATCTATTGTCTCAGGAGGCAGGTTCATTGGTCCACCCAGACTTACGTTCATTGAATCTGCACGCTTGGCTTCTAGAGACATAACCATGATGCGATACGGGGTCTCGCAAGAAGTGGCAGACGTACTCTCTGCTGCCGGAAAACCGGCAACCCACGCAACGTACGCCATGAAATGGCGTAGATTCTGTTTGTGGACTCAAGCGCGTGGCTTTTCGCTGTTAGACTGTTCCGAAAAGCTGGTTCTGGACTACCTGCTTTCCCTCTTCCACTCCGGACTGGCTTACTCCTCTATTAAAGTGCACCTTTGTGCAGTTTCTACTTATCATGCCCCAGTAGGCCATCGGACGGTGGCCCAGCTGGACACTACTCGTGCCTTCTTAAGGGGAGTCCTCCACCTTAGGCCGCCCATCGAAGATCCAATCCCTCCTTGAGACTTACTTTTCGTCCTGGAGCAGCTTACGCTGCCACCTTTTGAACCAGCCGCGGATTGCGAGCTACGTTTTCTCTCTTGGAAAACGTTATTTTTAGTTGCCGTTACTTCGGCTAGAAGGATTTCAGAATTGCATGCTCTTATGTGCAAAGAGCCTTATTTGGTTTTCCATTAGGACAGGGTATCCCTAAGGACAAACCCAAAGTTTTTGCCTAAGGTGGTTTCAGCCCTCACCCTTAAACAGGATATTGATCTACCAGTGTATTTCCCAAGGTACACTAATTGAGGAGAAGCCCTTCTGCACACCCTTGACGTGCATCGGTGCCTCAGATATTATCTGACCCGAACCAAACAGCTCCGAAAGTGGATCAACTTTTCATCTCCTTTGCTCACAGGATGAAAGGAGCTCCTGTCTCCAAGCAGTCACTCTCGAGGTGGCTCATCCAGTGCATCATTTTCTCTCATTTTCTCTTATGACAAGCGCAATAAACCCTTACCGGGCGCGGTCAAGGGTCACTCCACAAGAGGGTGGCTACTTCTTTTGTGGCGTTAAAGAACGTCTCCACCTCAGCCATTTGCACTGCAGCTACTTGGAGCTCTGTGCATACCTTTATCAGGCATTACAGTCTGGACATTGCATGTAGGCGAAGAGCGAGGTTCGGTCTAGCCGTCCTTCAGGGACTTCTGTCCTAGGCTCGAGTAATATCAGGATCTCTACCTTTCCTCCTCCCAGTGGTGCATGATTTCCACTATTGCTTGGAAATCAGTCCTAATGGTGTAACCTGCTGCAAGAGCTGTATCTCGAAGTAAGATAGTACAGTTACGTAAGAACTTACCGTAACAGTAGATCTTCGAAAACAGCTCTTGCAGCAGGTACCTTCCCGTCCACCATCCCCCTTTTTTTGGAGGTAGGTCGTAGTCAAACACCCATCTTATGGGATGGGACATTCCTATTCTGTAGTCTTTGCCATCTGGTGGTGGATCCTCGGTCTACTCTTCTGATGTCATCCAGCGGCCGGAAGTCTCCGGCGGGAGAACTGAGGATTATGGGGGGACCGCCTCCTTATGTACTACGTCTGACGTCGGGGGTGGGACCGACATCGGAGGCGGTTCCCGCTGAAGACTGCTAGCTAGAAATTTTACGTGGGGTCCTGGCGCCTGCTGGCTTCAGTCCTAATGGTGTAACCTGCTGCAAGAGCTGTTCTCGAAGATCTACTGTTACGGTAAGTTCTTACGTAACTGTACTTTTTTTTCAGATTTACAACACTTGTACACATCCAAGTTTTGTTTTACTCACTATATTTTAAACTGGTGAGTAAATTACTCCTACCTGCCAACATTAGCTGGAGCATTGTTGGCACCTGATCAGTTCTTATCTAGAAAAACACTACAGTGTTTTTAAAAATGTACTCCTTACTCCACTCCGTCCAGACTTTTGTACGCATCTGAATTTGGTTTTACTCACCTCACTTTCAAAATGAGGAGTGAAGTACTCAGCCCAAAAAATCTTATCTGGAGCCCTGCCAAAAGGGGTCACCACTCCCCATTATTCTTGTGTGTGTGAATGTACCTTGAGTGAAGGCCTTTTCCTGACAGTGAGGGAGGAACTCTTTCTGCTGTATTTGCTAGCAGCAACTTTTTGACCTCCAGCTCCAGCAGAATGCTCTTTGTCGGGGTGGGAGGCTTGAAGTTTCTGTGAATATGCAGTCTGGGGAATCTCTTGAACTGCAATGTGAACCCCTGGCTCACTGCTTCCAGGACCCACTTGTCTGTGGTGATGTTTTTCCATTCCTGAAAGAAGTGAGCCAGCCTTCCTACTACTGCAGTGAACGGGCGACCTGGGTAGACTCGTCAGGGGTTCTGCTTGGGCTGATCCTTAGGTGCTGGGGTTGGAGCGGCCCGGTTGGAAACTCTTCTGACCCTGCTCTTAAAGAAACCTCTCATCTGAGAGAAGTCATAGGGCATAAAGGCATGGGGATAATAGTCCTTACCCCTACCTCTCCTTCCATAAGGCCTGTAGGAAGTAGAGGCCTTCTCCTTCCCCGAGTTTCTTTTATAGGTGGCCTTGTACTCTTCCACCTTTTCATGTGTGTGTGTCTGTCTTGTCACCAAACAGGGAATTGTTCTCCCATGGGAAATCCATGGCCTTTGTCTGAGTGTCCTGGGACAAGCTAATGGTTCTGAGCAATTCAAACCTACTTGGAGATATAGAGTGGGCCGTGATCCTGGAAGCAGTGTCATTGGCATCTCCAGCCATATGAAACTGGTACTTGGTAGCATTCAAAGCAGATTTGGCTGTGTCTGCCAAATTTTAACCCAGATCCTCCAAGGCATTCTCGCTCATGACCAGCACAGAGTTCCAGAGGGCTTTCTGGTACTGGGCAGTATAGGCCATGTAAGCTGCCTGCCTCGGTAGCAGGGAGGCAGTAGTACAGACCTTTTTACCCATGCTTCCCAACTTCCTGGAATCCTTGTCTGAAGACTGGATAGAAAGGGGAACCCTAGCCTTGTCACAAGCAGCCGCCTGGACCCACTCCTTCATGGTCTGGGTGACTGTAGAGGTACTCAGACCCATGCTTGTCCAGCTGGTACTTCTCAATCTTTTTGTCAATCCCCGGGGTGGAAGTAGGGGTCTGTAGCAGCTTACAGGTTGCTTTCTTGAGAGGTCCAGTCTTCTTTTTGGGTCTATCTGACAATCCAGTTTTAAAAAAAGATTCATAAAAAGTGGTTCCTTAATGAAAAAGTGTAAGATTGCGGTCCGGTTCCTAAAGAAAAACGAACCACAGTTAAAATAACTTATTTTTTTTTTTTTTTTTAAGAGTTACCATAGAACACAAAAATGCATCTTGGTTCAAGAAAAATGGAAACTGAAGTGCCAAGTCTCAGAAATAAAATAAATACGTAAAGTTGAAGGGAAAAGTAAAGAAATGTGAAATAAAACTGTGGTTTAAAAGAAAACTGCTAAATGAGATAGTTTCTCTGGTTCCTGGGAAAGCTGAGGGACCAGAGAAAAACACGAAAATCAAGGGAAAAAAAAGGCTAGAACTGTGCTAACAAAGGCAGAGATATGAAATAAAAAGTGAAAAATAACTTATATTCTGAAAAATAAAGCAGCAAAACTGAAGTACGTTAAAGAGAGCTCTTCGGGGGTGACTTGTTTTCTCAGACGGAGAAATGAATCTGATGTTAGATTGCAGAATGCAGCACCACCACAAGGCTGAGATTTGAAAATGAGTTCTGTATCTCATAGTTAGCATACATTCCACTCTCCCCAGGGCAGTTGAACCTTATAGGCTAACTGCATATGTTAAGCATAGTGAGGGATTCCTGGGATTTGAAAAACAAGATTCGCCATAATAGCAGACTTATTTGTCATTGACCTGGTATTGCATAATACCATCCAAAGTGGATGAAAGGAGAAGGCTGGCCCCTCAGCTGCCTACCCACTTAGTTTGCTGGGGTTCCCTGGGTAGAGGGACAATACACAGCTGGCCTTTCTCTAGTCTCTTTCTCCTCCCAGGGCATCTCCTGGTCCTTACAATCCCAATAGGCTCCCCCCCCCCCAACACTCCTCAAACCATCCCCTCTCAGCCTTCAACTTCTCCTTCCAATCTCCCACTCCCTGCACCACGTACAGTATAAACAGCAGCCAGCAGTGTGTGTGTCTGTGGTGGTCATGGATTATACCATCCCTGGAGCAGGACATGTGGATCTGCGCCACTGACGAAGGGTTAGACACCTGAAGCGACAGGGCAAGTGGCGGTTAGGTAGCCTTGTACTGACTCACTTGCATTACTTAATATTAAAAAAAACTGTATTTTGGATCAACCTTATTGGTGTACAGTGCTTTGTGCTTGGAGTGCAGGTAAACTTTTGGACTTCATGTGGATCTGCTCCCTGGACCTCCAGGACAAGTTCTTCCATGTCCCAGTTCATCTGTCCCACTGGCGATACCTTCCAGGTCATGCCCATCGGCCTCTTGTCTGTGCCTGGGGTCTTCAACAAGTGCATAGCAATGGTGGCAGTCTTCCTGCAGTTCAAGGCATCAAGGTTTACCCTTTTCTGGATGACTGGCTGATAGCCTGGCCTCCCAAGGAAGCTGTGGTCTGGCCTTCCAGACTTGTCGAGACTTGGGCATCTTGCTCAATCCAGACAAGTCTGAACTGAGCCCCTCGCAGGTGATTCTCTTCATCGGGCAGAGCTAGACTCCCTATGGGCCAAGGCCTGCCTCCCTGTGGACCAGACACTGGACCTTACCTTCTTTGCCCAGTCATTTCAGGTTGGATGCTAGCACCCTGCCCGGGACTTCTTGCGGCTAGTGGGGTACATAGCATCCTGCACCAGTGTGGTCCAGTGGGCTTGCTGGTGGATTTGTCAACTGTAGTGGGTGTTGGGCCATCAGTGATCCCAGTGTCAAGAACACTTAGACTGGCCAGTCACAGTGACACAGCCTATGTGGGATGTCATCCAGTGGTGGCTGATCCTAGAACATCTGGAGGAAAGTGTCCTATTCGTTCGCCCAGAATGGACTGTCGCTCTCATGACAGATGCATCTCTGGTGGTTTTGGGAGCGCATGTGATGGCCCACAGGGTCTGGTCACCCAGGGAGTCGTGTCACCACATCATTCTGATGGAGCTCCATGCAATGCGGCTAGCTCTGATGGAATTTGCTTCTCTAGTCAGGGGTCAGGTCATTCAAGTCCGGACGGACAACGCCATAACCATGTTCTACCTCAATGAGCAAGGCGGCATGCACTCCTTACCCTCGTGTTGGGAGGCCTTCAGTATCACTACGAAATCCTGAAATACAAAGTCCCGACACCCACCAGCCCGAGCTCGACATCCTGGTGCTGCACTTACCTGACAGTGTCACATCTCGACAACGGTAAGCCTGATAGTGGAGTTGGTAATTATTTCAGAGGGGCGGGTGACTTCTGCCAGACCAGAAACCTGGCATAAATCCAGTGTCGGGCTTTACATTTTCTGGATCTGACACTGTCGGGTAAGTGCTACATCGGAATGTCGAGCTTGGGCTGGTGGGTGTCTGGATTATGTATTTTGGGATTTTGTAGTAGATTCAGGCCTTCTACAGCTGGATCCTCATGCACAACCTGGGTGCAGATCTCCTAGTGATCCATGTTGCCGGAGTAGACAGTCAGGTGGCAGAAGCTCTCAGCCAGGTGGGTGAGATTTCGCACATGTGGTCCCTGCATCAGGAGGTGGTGAAACCACCGTTTCTCCTTGGGGGCACACTCTGTGGACCTGTTTGCCTCCTGGAAGAATGCAAAACTGAGGCTGTTTTATGCCCCCCAAAATAGTCCAGGACACTGGTGAAGAATGCCTTCGCGCGGAGGCCCTGGACCCTAGGCCGCATGTACACCTTTCCTCCTTTCTCCTTGATCCACCAGGTGGGGGTCAAGGCCCGGAAGGAAAAGTTGAGAATAATCCTGGTAGCTCCCAACTGGACACTGCAGTTTTGGTACCTGGATCTCCTTAGCCTCAGCAGCAGGCTTTGTGGCGGTTGCCTCTTCACCCAGATCTGCTGAACAGACAACAGGGGAAAGTCCTGTGCTCAGACATTCAGCTACTGCACCTCACAGCCTGGTTCCCAAGCTGCTAGAGTTCCAGGCTTTGGGTCTTTTGAAGTATGTGTTGCATGTTGTAGAGGCCTCCTGGGAAGAGTCGACTCACCGGTGCTATGCCTTTAAATGGAAAGGGTTTTCCATTTGGTGTCAAGGCATGGAGCTTGATCACCTTACCTGCCATGTGGCTAGTATCCTTGAGTATCAGTGGACTCTCTTCCAGCTGGGGCTACAAGCGATAACCCTAAAGGTGCACCTGCCAACAATCTCTGTGTACTGGGTGCAGGTTGGTGTTTCAGCGGTGGCACAGGAGAAGGTGGTAGGACACTTTTTTAAAGGCCAGGGCCACCTGTCCATTTCAGTGTGTGAACCACCTCCACTTTGCGACTTATTGCTGGTACTGGTTATGCTTATGGGCAAGCCTTTTGAGCCTATGCACAGGTGTGAGTTGTAGCAGCTGTCATGGAGGATGGTTTTGGTGGCCTTCATGTCAGTCAAAAGGATGAATGAGCTCTATGCACTTTCAAGTGGAGTCTCCATATCTGGTCTTCAACAAGGACAAGGTAGTCCTTCACTCCCACTCTGTTCCTCCCGAAGGTTGTATCAGAGTTCCACCTTAACCTGGTGATTAACCTTCGGGTGTATTTTACGAATCCATCTTTGGAAGCCGACTGCAGGCTCCATAGTCTGGACCTGCGGTGGACACTCTCCTGATATGTAGAGTGTAAGGCTGGAGTTTGGGATTAGGCTTATCAGCTATTTGTAACATACACTGAAGCCGCCCCTGACAGACTGGCAGATAACCAGACAGCTGGATTATATCCTGCATCAACCTCAACTATAGGTTGGCTGGTAGGGAGCCTCTCATAGGGCTCAGAACTTATTCCACCAGACATACCACTGACTTGGTGGCTGCTTCTAGGGACATCTCAATCCAAAGGATCTGCAGGGCTACTACCTGGAAGTCCACACACACACACACACACACACACCCTTCATCTCCCATTACAGCACTGACCTGGAGTCTTGTCAGGGTACTGCTTTTGGGACCTTGGTACTCCATTCTGTGTTCACCAGGTAGGGGTGCGCACCTTGCCCCCTCCTCCCGGAGAACTTCTGGAAGTCTGCCATCATGTGAATAAGTAAGCTATATCCATGCCCCTAGAAAAATAGGTTATTCACCTGTAACCATAAGTCTAGGAGTGCTGTATAGTTCGCATCCACACCACCCACCTGACCTCCCCTGACAAGTGGCATACGGATCGCTGCTTCCAACATGTAGAATCTGACATCATGGGGTGGAGCCAAAGGATATGCCACTTGGGTGGTGGGAGGAGCTTAAAGATGTTCTGACAAAGCAGCACTTCTGGTGGACCTGCCATCGTGTGGCTGTGAACTACATACCACTCCTAGAACTGTGGTTACTGGTGAGTAACCTGTTTTTTTTTTTTTTTTGTTACCCACATTTCAGAATTCATTTTGTGTACTGTTATGTAAGATGTTTGATTTTAAATTATATTGCTGTACCACAATCACATTTTTATTTAGAATTTGGATATGAAGCACCTTGTTTTATATTGAGGGCCTCCTAAGGCTTGTGCGAATATAAGAATGTGTGATCTGTGGGTCAGATCACACATTCAGTACTGCACTTTGCCCAGTTTCGTAGTTTGGAAGAAAAGGAGTGACTAACTGGGGATCTTTCGGCATCCCTCCCTTTGCTGTTGCTATACCACCATTGGCATGGAGGCAGAGCTCTTCTCTGCTGCCTTGGAGACCCTGGTTTGAATGCAAACCTGGATTCCCCCAGGACTTGCAGGGGGGCCGATTGATAAGGTGTCACCCCCAGGAGGGAGCACGTTGTAGGCCACCTGGCATTACAGCAGCCCTGCTGACTGACAGAGTGGCACTGGCATCAACTGTCATAGCAGTCACTCATTTGCCCCTAGCCTGAAATCGAGGTGCAGTTGTTGCAACACCAGTGTTGGGGTGGAAGATGGGGGAGCAGCCTGAGGAAAAAATAGCACACTACTACCAACTTTACATATAGTTGCTACAAAAAAATGTTTTGAATTTCAGCAAAACAAATCCATTTTGCATAGTAACAGTGTATTGAGAGACAGAAGGGACTTGGTGTCCATCCTGCCCACCTGATGTGCCATATGGCAGGCTGTGCCCAGTTAGATTTATTTTGTTTTGTTACTCTAACACTCTTGTCACCCACACCTTTAGGCACAGGACTCCCCTCCTGCTTGCCAGGCTCCATGTTAATCTGTTCTGTTCCATGGCTTCGGTAGATCTCGGGCTGGGGCCCCCACCCCCACCCTCTTGCTACCAGCTCGGGGGGAGACAGAAAGTAATACTGACGTCAGCAAGAAACATCCCAGGGGAGGGAAGCCAGTGTGCTGAGGAGCCTAGTGGCATGGTATGGGATCCAGGAGGGCATCAACGAGCTCTCTGGGCCAGTCTTTTTCCCATTTTCTTTATCCCGCCCATCACCCACCTTTCAAGGGTATGCACACTGCAGCAACCTGGGGTGTGGTTGTGCACTGATTGTGATTACACAGATCAGTTGTGCCACAACAGTGCACCACAAAGGGACATTCTTATAGTGCTTAAAGTGCAGGTGTGCCCTTATACCTATGCAGTTAGTGGGGACCCTTCCTCACATCCTATTATTTATTAGTTGGGTCTTAGCCCAACTATGCTGCCCCAGCATAACTGCTGTCCTTTTCTGCCCCGGCAACAGATCTGTTGTCCATCTGGACCAGAGGGTTGCTGGTACACTGAGATGTACCCTGGTGTCCACCTAGGTGAGCTGAGGTGCTTTTTCCTCCCAGATTGAGGTTTCTCTATCCACCTTCCAGTCACCTCATTCTCATAAAGGTCCTCTTCATGAGTCCTCCTCCCTTGGAAGTCAAGCTGTCACTATTAAGACAGACGTGCTCCTGCTCACCCCCCTATCCAGTATTTGGAATGTTGCTGTGTTATTCTGTATTGTTGTGTTGTAATAGTGCTTGTTAATTGTTGCTGCACAGTATTGGCTTTACCACTTTGTATGTAGGTTTACATTGTATACTACCCTGTTGATGTTACTTACGTATTTGGATACCTTGTGGAAGTTAATCATACTTCCACACTTGTATGGTGAAGGGGCGGACCCCTTGGGGTATGCCTTATGGGATTATTTCATTACCTACATGATGGCCCAGTCATGTAAACAAATACCCACAAGGGTGTACTTCCATAATATTAATGGTTTTAGTCACCCTGTGAAAAGGTCTAAGGTCCTTGCAGCAATACAGAAACATCACCCTACATTTGTCATGTTGCAGGAAACAAACTTGGTCTTTACAGAACATGATTCAGTTAACAAAATTAGTTTTTCTCATGTAGTGACGTCCTCTTTTCAAAATGGGAAATGAAGAGGTACAGCAGTCCTTATACCTAAACATACTCCTTTCCTGGTTAAAGCCACCCCTGCAGCTGCACAGAGCTGTCTGGCTATGATAAAGGGCACATATGTAAATCAAGTAATTACTTTAGGCAGCCTGTCTTTCCCAGCTGGTTCAACTTCTGCCTTTGTCAAGCAGCTATATACAGTAGCAAAACTGTTGATTTTCAGGAAGGAATGCTCCTTATTGGACTTTAATTTTAATAATCTAATAAGGCTATGACTAATAGTAAATCCCTTAGAGACACAGCAGTACAAAAACATAGTCATTCCTTTTTTAGTGAAGTGGCCTGGGTAGATGCGTGGCATTCCTTCCACCCCACAGTGTGAACTTAAGATGCATTATTCTGCCCTACATGGGGTTTCCACCAGAACAGACTGAGTAATGGTATCAGCTGGGCATGCCCACGTGATTGAGAGGTGCACAATTTTTCCTACATTGTTGTCAGACCTTGTCCCACTGTGTGTGTACTTATAGAGCCAGAATCGGCAGCTATGTCTCCATCCATGCAGCATCAATCAAGAATGACCATACACTGGTGCCAAAGTCACAAAAAATCCTTTATTGTAAGATCCACTGGTTAAAAATCCGAGTAGGTAAAAACCAAAAGATAAGCCTGCTAAACAGAAAGAGATCTGGACCCTTCCCAGCAAAAACAGTCAAACGTTTTCGTGTGAGATGCACACTTTCTCAAGACTGGTGAGGTGTAGGAAGTGCAGGTATTTTAAAGAAAATGATTTAAAGTGACAGTGCTCATATATATATATATATATATATATATGTGTGTGTGATATATATATATATATTATAGGGGCATATAGTTAGGGTTATGAAGGCACTTTAATGTTAAACTTGAAAATTTGCACGTTAATAACTTTGGACCCATTCAACAGATTTGTATGAAATTTGGTATGCGCAGTAGGGCATGTTAGATCTCGTGATTTGCTAAATTGTGTTTAGGTCAGACTTACGGTATTTGAGCAGTGAATCACTGAAAAATGCACTTTTCGCCAGTTTTGAGGGCAGGTTTTTCGGAGTTTCTCTGTGGCGCTGCGCGACCACCATGTAGCATGCAGGTCTGAAACTTGGCACGTAGAAAGAGCTTGGGTCAAGGAATATGCCACTTTTTGTTTGGTGAAAAAATATTAATCCATTCAAAAGTTATGAAACTTTTTAGCTCCCATTATAAGTCTATGGAAAAATGTATATGGTTGTTTTGCGAAAGAAGAATGGGGTTTTGGCCATCTGGTCACTCCTCACAATCAAAGAATTTGCAGGCTCGCGATCAGAGATTCTTTGATTGCGAGAAATGTATCGATCGCGACTGCCGCCATCTTGTTTTCAGTTTGGGGTTGGAAAAAAACAAATATCTCAACCCAGGGGTGACTTCTGAAGTAAAACTTGGATGGGTTTTGCTCAGAGGGCTTCCCTCTATCGAGCCATGCCTGTGGTTTAATGTAGTTGTGTCAAAAAATTGAATTTTCAACTTTTAAATTGTTTGATCGCGTCTCGAAAACAATCTTTGATTGCGATAGTTGTTTGTGAGGGAGGGACGAGATGGCCAGATTTTGGGGTTGGCAAAAAACAAATATGCCAGCCCAGGGGTGACCTGTGAAGTAAAACTAGGATGGGTTTTGCTCAGGGGGCTTCCCTCTATTGAGACATTCCTGTGGTTTAATGTAGTTGTGTCAAAAAATGGAGTTTTAACGTTTTAAATTCTTTAATCGCGAGCATGCAAATTCTTTGGTCACGAGATTTATTTGATTGCGAGCTTCATTCATGAGGGTGGGATGAGGTGGCAGGTTTTTTGTTGGACCAGATGTCTCTAGGAGGGACCAGATAGCCCAAATTTCATGACCAGATGCCCCCTCATGATCAAAGATGATCTTTGATCGCGAGGTCCGATTCTCGCGATCAAAGAATTTTTAAAGGTGCAAAAACTTTAAAATTAAATATCTCTGAAACAGTTTGGTCTTTTAACTTGAAATTTGGAGGGTGTTGAGGAGATGTCCTGTAGATGTGAATTATGGTGTTTAGGTGTTGGACAATTAATTTGCTGTGGAGATATTGCGTGATGCAGTTTACGTTTCATGGATAGTGTTCTGCATTGTGGTAGTGACTTGACATTTATGGGGTAGCTAGCCTTACTGCCACAGAGGTAATATTCAGAGGTTAGGTGTGTAAAACGTAAACAGGTGTGGAATTATGCCACTCCAATGAATGAAAATTTGGTTCGTTTCAAGTTGGTGGGGGCCCCGCACTCCCACCAATATGCGCTTCCACCAATACATATGATATTCAGTACTTGTACTGTTATGTTAGGCAGAAATTTGTAAGTTGGTGGGCCCCGCGCACCCACCAACTTGCACGACATTGTACTTTACTATGCTTTCTCAAAAAGTAAGGAAATTCTTTGCAAAAAACTGCGTTAATGCAACAGTTAGGGTTTTTACAGCGACAAAAGCGAGGAAATTCACTGTTAAGATTACCACCCCTTGCATCCCACGGCCACCCCACCCCACCAACAGGGCATCAGGATTGTGTGTTGGGGTCATCGGTTCTAACTCTCGACCCATTTTCCTATATTGCACCACCTCAGCTTATTTACACATGGAATGGGGTGAGAGTTAGGGCCGACAACCCCAACGCACACCCTGATGCCTGTTGGTGGGAGTGGGTTGGTCGTGGGGTGCAAGGGGTGGTAACCCTAATAGCGAATTTCCTCGCTTTTGTCGCTGTAAAAAACCCTGTTACATTAACGCAGTTTTTTGCAAAGAATATATATAATTGTATATACACATAAAACTACACCAAGAAAAGGATGTATCAGTAATGGTGATCAACCCAGGCTGTGCAAAAGAACAATTAGAGGTAAGGGATAGATAAAAACAAAACAAGGATAAAACCGGGGCGGCATGAACATGGTAATAGTGTAACATGCTTTAGAAAATACGATCTATGCAGATTTAATATGGACGGTGCACTTCAGTATATTAAGAGGATAAAAAAATAAAATACCATTGATTTGTGTGTAATAGGATATACAAACTAAATAATTGTTGCTAAAGGCCTTCAAAAACTGTAGGATATACAAATTCTGATAAACTTTGTATATTCAAGTTTAAATATAAATATAATTATCTATAAGTTGAAAAACCTTTAGTTGTAATCATTTCTATCAGTTAGAGAAACTGTGCACAAAGATTTATGCAAAGAAACACGCTAGTAAAAGTTAAACAAATGACTCATTTTCAAATACAATATCATAATTTTTGGATAAACAGTGGCAATGTTGAAAATTTGGAGTGAAAATATGAAACATTGCTGAAGTTACAAGCGTGTGTAGAAACATTTCAATGACCGTGTGTAACTCGGGCATTTTTTGCACCAAATTTTCAACACAGACTTTTTAGGACCCCACCTCATGAACACTAGCACTGTCATTTCGTTAATCGGTCCCAAAAGGTGATTCCGTGCGACAACCGCAAAATCAACTTTCAGGTCCAGTTAACAAAACGACAGTAACAGTTTTCATGAGGTGGGGTCCCAAAAAGCCCATGTTGAAAATTTGGTGTAAAAATTCATAAAAATGGACGAGATAGCAACATAAGTTCAAAATGCCATAGACGGTCATTATATGGCACTTACCTTATATACTGCAAGAGCACAAATCAGGTGGATCGAGGAGATCACCAGAGTAGCCTGAGGTGGAACTGATGGAATACACACTCCAAGCAGCCAAATATCTAGGAGACATGTCCCTCGATGCCCTGAAGTTGAATGTGAGCACTGCGGCCATATCCAACAGGGCCAGATGTTCTCTGGTTAAAATTATGAGATGCAGAGAATGAGTCCAAGGCACGCTTACAGAAACTCCCATTCAAAGGAGGCCTTCTATTCAGAGAAGGACTCCAAGAGTTCCTCAGACGACAACAGGGAAGAGACCTGGAAGGAGACAAGGATTCGGGGTACCTACCATCCCACAAGAGACGATATCAAGGATACAAACAATGCCCTGACAAAAGACAAAACAACTCCTTTTGAGACAGGAAAAGTCCCTTTCAAAGTGGGAACTCGTACCAAAACAAGAACAAGTCTGGCTACAGAGGCCGTGGAGGTCCATCCAGGGGCAGATTCACAAATCAAAGGGGAAGACACAACAAAAAATTTACTCAACGACTATCATCTCCCAAGCACACCCCGTCAAACAGAGAATTAGCAAATTGCACTGGACAAATCCAGTCCAGAAGGCATTCCGGTGGGAGGTAGACTACAAGAATTCAGCACAACCTGGACGAAGTCAACTATGGACAAGTGGGTAAAGGAAGTGATATCACAGGGATACACTTTAGAGTTCAGGGAAAGACCTCAAATAGAGAGACTGGTAACCTTTCCAATATCAAAGAAAAAACACACAACAGAACAAGTAAAAATCATCCTACAAAACTTAATGACAACACAGGCAATATAGTGAGTGCCTCCAGAGGAGGAAGGGCAGGGAATATACTCAATATTCTTTTTGGTGCCCAAAAAGATGGGATCTCAGACCCGTACTAGATCTGAAACTACTCAACAGATCTGTCCAAAGAGGTTCAAAATGGAAACTATTCGGTCACCCCTACGATCAGTAAGGCCAGGCGACTACCTCCCTTCAATATACCTGAATGATGTATACTTACACATTCCAATGAGACCAGTACACAAGAGATTCCTAAGATTCCACATAATGAGGCAACACTTTCAGTACAGGGCACTACCCTTCGGACTAGCGTCAGCACCAAGGGTGTTTACAGAGGTCTCCATATTGTTGGTGGCAAAACTAAGGGAACAAGAAATGCACATTATTCCATATTTGAACGATTGGTTGATAAGAACCAGATCCACAAAAGACTTGCAGAATGCCACAGCTCAGATCATAAAGGCACTGACCGACCATGACTGGGTAATCAACAGAGAAGCAAGTTGCCTAACACCAACACAACAGATAGAACATCTGGGGGCATAGATAAACATAGAACAGGAGCTGGCAAGGCCAACCACAAAAAGAATACAAAACCTAAACGAACATGGTACAAAAACTGTCAGGCATACAGAACCCTACAATAACACTGCTGTCTCAAGTGCTGGGATGTGTCATCTTGCATCAACCTGGTCCCGTGGGTGAGATGGAATCTCAGGCCTCTCCAAATGCTCCTACTACAGTATGGCTCTCCATCAGAAGAGAATACATACCACAAGATGATACTGACCAATACAGTCAGGAGATCTCTGACCTCGTGGCTGAACATACAGGATCTCACCAAGGGCAGTCCCTTGGAAATCATACATGCGGTCATAATAGAAACTGACGCCAAGTCCAAATCTTCCCAAGGCAGATGTACCCCAAAAGAGAAAACCATTCCCATCAGAGCCCTGGAAATGAAAGCAATAAGGTATGTACTACTAGCATTCAGAATGGACATAACAGGAAAGGGGGTATTCATTAGATCAGACAACAGGGCAGCAGTAGCCTACATGTCCAACAGGGCGGCACAAAGAGCATTAGTCTACTGAAGGAGACCAACTCAATAAAGTGGGTGCAAAAACACCTAAAGCACATAATAGCAATCCACCTGGCAGGCAAATTGAACACAACAGCGGACTGACTGACCAGACAGCAGATCCACCCAGGGGAATGGCAACTGAATCCGGAAGTATTCCACAGGATAAAGAGAAAATGGGGAAAGATCACCATAGATCTAATGGCGGTACACAAGAACAGACAGGCAGAAAAATTCTTCTCGAGGTTCAAGGAACCAGTCAGTGGGAATTGATGCACTTTCAACACTGTGGACACACAACTACTCGTATGTCTTCCCACCTTTTCCTCTGTTGATGCAGGTCCTCATGAAAGTTAAGCAATCCAAGCGGATAATAATGCTGATCACTCCACATTGTCCCAGAAGAGCATGATTCGCCACCATAGTATCAATGGCAATGGACAGCTGGAGATCACCAACCAGGCGGGACATACTGATCCAGGGTCTCGTAACACACCCAGACCCACACAACCTCAAACTTTCAGCTTGGCTCCTGAAAGGACAAGACTGTTAAATGCAGGCTATCATGAAACAGTGATAGACACTATGATACATTCCCGATGACAATCCACAACTTAAGCTTATTCCAGACAGTGAAAAATATTCACTGCATGGTACAGCGCCAGCAACAACAGACCACCGGAATCTGCATCCATTGCAGACATCCTGCTGTACCTTCAGCAGGGACTAGACAAGGGCATGTCCCCAGCATCACTAAGGGTACAAATCTCTGCTATAGGCACAGCCCTAGGCACCATCGATGGCACCAGCCCAGGAACACATCCTGATGATATAAGATTCCTAAAGGCAACCACAAACATTAGACCAAGAAAACAATCACTGGTACCACCCTGGGACCTAACCTTGGTGCTAAATGCCCTCACACAGAAACCATTCGCACCCATTACAGACATTGACATCTACTGGCTGGGTACTAAAACAACATTCTTAGTGGTGATCTGCTCAGCTCGTAGGAATCGGTGAATTGTCATCACTATCACATAAAGAACCTTTCAAAACATTCACTGCAGAGGGCGTTACACTAAGAATGGTACCATCATTTATACAAAAGATAAATTTGCAATTCCACATTCAACAGACAATTGAACTTCCAGCCTTGTTCGAGGAACACACAGACAAAGGACATTTCATAAGATTAACTTTGGAAACATACATACAGAGAACAGCCGATTTTAGATGCACAGAAAGACTATTCGTGATAGCCCAAGGCCACAAGAAAGGATTAGCCGCAGCAAAGGGAACAATAGCTTCTTGGATAGAGATCCATCGCTGAGGCCTACAAATCCAGTAATAAAACACCACCGCACGGAGTCAAAGCACACTCCACCAGAGCGGTAGCAACTTCATGGGCAGAGCGCAACTGTGTGACGGCACAAGATATATGTAAAGCTGCAACGTGGTAGACCATCCACACATTTACAAGACACTGCAGACTGGAAATTGAAATCCCTGAAAAAGCTATCTTTGCAAAGAAGGTCCTAGTAACAGCAACACTATCAGACGCTGCATCTAATTGCTCCACCCCACCCTCTTGAACATACACTGCTTATTGCATACCCAAAGGTAAGAGGAGGGAAGTGCAATGGATATACAGAGAACACAATGGTAGTTTACTCACCTGGTAAAGGTGATTGTGTGCCTGTATATCCATGACACTCCAGCCCTTCCGGGGGAGCATGTATGCAGCATTTACCAGCAAATTATTTGGACTGTTACAAGGCAAGGTACACTACTTAAAAGTATCATGACTGCAATGATGAAAGAAGTATGATGCCCAAGAAAATGATGTAAATCTCAAGTAGATACAGGTGACACTATTAAAATATCATGATCACTACTATAGAGTTTATTACTGTCTGTTCATGCGTGTACTATTACTATTAGTCTTTTACAGCTGTGGAAATATCTAACTGGAGACAGAAGGGAACCTAAGAGGGCTTGGTGGAAGGTTGAAATTTGATCTTAGGTCACATGTGCATCACGCAGCCTATCAGGCGTACTTAACCCTAAGGTAAGAGGGGAGTGCCATGGATATACAGGCACACAATCACTTTTACCAGGTGAGTAAACTACCATTTGTAGACCCTAACACTGCCCATTTACTGCGATCCCAGCAACAGTTGTTGCTGGCTCCACTGACACAGGATGAACTTGAGGAGGAGATAACATTTTTTTTTTTTTTTTAAAACAACAAAAGTCCAGGTGTGGATGGATACACCAGAGAGTTGTTTTTAAATGTTTCAGGATTCCCTCAGTGCATTGCTGCTCTACACTGGAGAGGGAATCCTGAAGGGCAACCCTGTCCCCCCAACTTGGTGGCAGGCCACAATTTATGCCATTCTAATGCCAGGAAAAGACAGAGGCTGCTGTGCCTCCTATCGACTATATCAGTCCTCAGTGTGGATTATAAAATCTTTAACACTGATGTCTAAATGGTTGGAACCCTTGCTACCCTTCCTCATTAACAAAGACCAAACAGGAATTGTGATGTCAAGGCAGGCACAGGATTGTATAAAAAGAACATTGCATGTTCTCTACCACGCCACCCGGGCAAAATCCCCATTCCTTTTACTAAGTTTGGACACTGAAAAGGCCTTTGACTGGATAGTGTGGGCATTCTTATTTCAGGTTTTGAGGTGGTTTGGCATCACATTGGCATATGCTGACATAATAGAAGCCACATACAGTTCCCCTGCTGCAAATGTTAAGATTAATAGGTGGCTTTCCTTCTCCGTCCCACTGGGCAGGGAAACCCATCATGGTTGCCTCTTGTCCACTCTTTTATTTGCCCTTTACTTAGAACCCCTAGTCCAGACCATCTGGCAACATCCTGCTTTTACTGGAGTACAATTGGAAGACACAGAGCAGAAATTGAGCTAATTTTTTTAACAAATCCAGAAAGTGCTGTCCCGCACCTTTGGGTACCTAACAACATTTTGGGGAGATAGCAGGTTATAATTTAAATATAGCAAACACAGAAGTACTTCAGCTTAGCTATACCCCCTTTTGAGACAATTAGGAGCACTTACAGTTTAAATAGGATCTACCAACATTTAAGTGTCTGGGTATTCTGTTGGCTAAAGAATCCTGGATGGTCATGTCCCTAAATTTTGACCAAATCTCAGACTTAGGATCCGGACTATGGTCTTGTATCTTCCTAAATGCAGTATAGCGTAGTGGTTAAGGGCACTAAGCTGCAAACCTGGAGACCTGGGTTTGAATCCCATCAGTCCCCACCTGCATACTGTGTGACCCTGAGCAAGTCACTTAACTTCCTTGTGCTCCCAGGTCGCACCTGGAAACAAGCTCCAGCTTAGTGTGCCTTTCCTGGTTAAACACACCCCCCCTCCAATCCCAAGGAGGCCGTCAGAATAATTTTCTGCTCCTTGCTGTGCTGTGTCAAGTTGCCTTTCTTGTTCTGCATGACTGTACTGAATAAAATGAGGTAAATTAAAGTTTCCATTGCCTGTTCTACCTTATTTAAGGAGACTGAGTGGTGAGTGCCATGACTTTTGGATAAACAGAGTATTGTTTTTGTCACTGGCACCTGGTCCTCTGAGTGGCTCTTAGTAAGAGGAGGCCCTTCTCTTCCCAGCGTAACCTTAGGCCATGTAGCAGCACAAGTCTGGACTATGTGTTATTGGCTGCTCGGCAGCTGTCTGGCACACTGGAAAAAATTATAACTAGTTGAGGGAAACATGCTTAATATGACCTAAGTGCTATTTGCTAACCTAATATCTCCCCTACACAGGAATGCAACCCATATACAAAGTCCACTCTTGTGTAGCACCAAATCCTGTACACAGAAACTATAGCTCCCATTAGAATTTTTACTTTATTCTCTCCCAGATACAGCAGCTTTCCTCCCTGCCACACTGGACCTCGGGTATCGGGTGTGGGCACGGATGGGGTTGCAATATATCTTTCAGTTCCTGCAGAGCCAGGAGGTTCGGACCTTTGAGGCGTTCTGGACCACATTTCACCTGCCTAGATCTCATTGTTTTAAATACCTACAGGTCTGGGCTTTTATCGAAACTTATTTATAGTCCTGGCCAGCTGAGATCAGGATCTCTCCCCTGATACAAATGATTATCATCTGCAATCAGACGCCAGGTTCACACTCAACATCTTATAACCTGTATCTAACAGGCCCTGCTAGTGCAAAAGTTATACAAAATGACATGTTAGACAGGTGTAGGAGAAAGATCTTCGTACCATTATTACAAATCAGTAATGGGATAACCGTCTTCAGACTATACACAGTGCCATTTATTCACATATATGGAGAAAAGTACTCATGGAAAATGGTAATTCATGACTCCAAGGCCACACATGGATACATAGTATGGTTCTGCCCAATCCTTCAGCCATTTTATATAGCCTTACAGCAGGAATTAAGGGAACACTTAGGAGGAGCTTACAATTCACTAGTCAGTGTTATTTTTGAATTCACCTGATGGATACAGAGTTTCAGATAGTAGGAAATTATTTAATATTGCCATGGTAACAACCAAGAAGGTTATAACTAAATTATGATTAACTTCATTCCCTCCTTCACTGGACATTTGGAGGGAGCAGATGATGCACCTTTATAATATTGAGAAAATCACGGCCCAACTTAATAATGTATACCCAATTTTTGAACTAAGATGGCACTGGTGGGTGATGCACATCAACAAAAAAAGCACATTTTGTACCGTGATAACATATTTTATTTCTTCTTATATTATGACAAGTGATATGCTGAACGAGTTCAGGCCCTTTAGACGTGACAGAAAAGATGTGTTGCTATACCTGAGAAATGGATTTTACCTGAATAATAGAAAGTGATATACTGTAGATTCTGTTGATTCAATGCCTTTACTTTTTTAACTTACTATAATATTAGATTGCAGCATGCTGATGTTACTGTAATTCTTGTTGTATTGTTCTTTGTCATATACTTGGAAAATGACAATAATGATATTAGAAAGAAAAAGTGCTTGTGTGCCAAACTCTCGCCAGAGAAAAACATCCTCTCTACCGGTATCTGCTCCTCCTGCCCTGGGCGGAGTGTACAGAACAAAAATAGGAAAAGCAAACGTTTGGCACATACTAGTCAAGTATGTTATGGCTCCAGACCAAAACTAGGTCAGATAACAGCAAAACTGCACATAAAAGCAGAACCAGAAAAGTTTGCAGTGAAGTAGCGCAGCAATTTATTGTCCCAAGAAAAAGAGAGAAACACACATAGATACGCCAGCGCTTTGAACCAGGATGGTTCTTCCTCAGTGGTTCCCCTGAGAAGCAGTCCTGGTTCAAAGTGCTGGGGTATCTATGCGTGTTCCTGTCTTTCTTTTGGGACGGTAAATTACTGCAATTTTTTTCACTGTAAACGTGTGGGTTTGCTGTTTTCTTACAAAGAAAAATACCTGTGCTGGAAACCTCTGGGTCCGGGAACCTTAGGCCAACTGACCTGCCTGTTACTACAAAGCACAATAATCTTGCTACTGGGTGCACTTCTCATGATCATCCATTCCCCAAAGAATTTAACAGGATTCTTATAATCTTGTACCCAGTATTGTCCTTTTCCATGGGAAATGCATTCAAATTGAGTTTAGAACATGCAAGACTCCTCACTTCAGCTACTTCCTTTGATAACTTAATCCGTTACTTTTCCAATCTGAGTGGGGAAAAAAAAAGCTTCCTCTCATTACCTTTAATACTGCTCTCCTCCCACAAACATACAAGGCCATGCCCTCTAGTTGTGCAGTGCTTCAAAATTGTCCCTGGATCCACCTTATTCAACCTGTTTAGAAGTTTAAAAACTAAAACCCTATCTTCTCTTAGCCTCTTTTCCAGGGGAAACATAACTATCCTGTTTAGGTGCTCCACATAGCTTTACCCTCCCAATCCTCTTATTCCATTTTTTTTCCTTTTTAGTTTATCGACCCAGGATAGCCCTTGAGATGAAATGTCTAAATTCCAGTGGGGTCTTACTGTCATTTCCACAGCTGGGTGGACTGGAGCACTGGGAGGTTAAATAAGTTTCCCAGGGTGGTACAGTGAATATCTGGATCTAGTGGGGCTTGAACCTGTGATATTTGAATTCCCAGGTCAGTGCTCTAAACACTAGACTTCACTGTCACCTTTAGTTGCTTTGTAACTTTCTTTTTGTTTTTACTTGCTCTCTGCTGCACCCTGTTGATTGCTACAAATCCTTTTTTTTTTTTAATTTAGACTTTATGCATTTCCCGCCTCAGCATAGCAGATGTACCAGCTTCTGGATGGGTGTACCGGTCTTCATGAAGCAATGGTGGAGAGGGGATTTACCTTGCTAGTTTCCTCCTTCATTTTGTGTGCCCTGTCCCCTGACCCCATAGGGTTGCTAACGTTTGGAATAAAGTCTGCATGCTTTGAGATTTGCAGTGCAACTTCCCTCCCTCCTTCCCTGTGTCCCAAGTGCTGTGGATCCATCACCTGCAGGTGGCAGTAGCACTGTGGTACCCCCCCCCCAAGGAGAGCATTCTCTGATGTGCTCGATCGTCCTCCCCCAGATGGACATCCCCCAATGACTTAGACTCATTCCCACATCTGCATTGCGAGCTGTAGTTGCTGGTGGTACTGCAGAGACAAGAACTGTGCACAGCAGACCAAGTGTGGCCTTACCAGTGCCCTATAATGACTGTATCACTTCATTTTTAAGTTCGGGCATGCGCATTGAACTTCTTGCAATGAGTGACTTTTGAGGGATGTGACACTGTCTGTCTAATACAGAGTGCTCTGCAAGGGGCTCGACAGTATCACATCAATCATCAGCCAGGCTGGTTGTGACGCTGTTTTGCCTGAAGTGGTCTGCACTTGAAAAGAAAAAGCCGCACCAATCTTGTGCCAGCTTTTTCCTTTCATCTGCAGGTCACCGCCTATCAAACAACTGTTTGCGTCTCGATCAGCCTGGCTGACATCTCTGCCTCCCTCCCTCTCCACCCCACCGGTCCCTTTCTCCTCCAGCCCCTTGCACCCCTGGCTGACACTTTAAGCCCTGTAGGGCATAAATAAATTTACAGTAGTGCCTCTGGAGCGGCAATTCTGGAAGGTGGGAGGAGGCGCTTTCCTACTCTGCCTCTTCCACTTCCCACTGACTCCTTTTGCTCCTCTTCTCCCACCCATGCGGAGTAGGCCACAGCCTAAGCTCCGTGGGGCTGGGAGTTTACAGTGCCCAAAGGCACTTTCACTTAAGCATGCTCGCGCTTAGCGGGACTCTCGCATGCTGACATCGGGTGCTCAATCCTCATGTCAGCATGTATCCCCGCCTCCCATTAATATTATGTGGCACACTGGGAGCCCACCCCAGTATGACTAAAACTACCTCTTTGATGTTTCCAACATTGGAATGCCCACTCCCAGTGTCAGATGCACTGCCCCCACGCCCCTGTGTTCTCAGCCGACCTCGAGATGCCCAATCCCGGGTGGCATTATTCCACCAGTACTTTGGCACACTGGGAGCCCACCCAGTGTGCCAAATCCGCTTATTAATATTTCACCTGTAAAATAAAAGTCTCTTTTTTTTTTTTCTTTTCTTTTAAACCTGGGCAGAAAAACAGTCCCTTGTCGTTTCCTGCCAGCCTCCCTCCCCAACCCGCACCTCCTCTGTGTACTCCACCCCACCCACACACACCTCACCCATACTTACCTCTGAGGTCAGGAGCAGTGATCTTCTGTGGACTGGGAACACGTCTACACTCTTCAGAGACCAACTGGGAACTGAAGAAATGACGGTAAGCCCTATAATGGCAGTCAGTGGGGGGGGGGAGCAGGGGGAATTTCAGCTTAGGTTGATATCTCAGCCAATCTTTGGAGTTTTGGTCCCAAATTTTCAACATAGGGTTCTTGGGAATCCACCTCATAAACACTGTCACTGTCATTTCGTTTCTCGGTCCAAAAGGTGATTTTGCAGTTGCTGCACGGAATCACCTTTTGGGACCAATTAACGAAACGACAGTGCCACTGTTCATGAGGTGGGGTCCCAAAAAGCCCTTGTTGCAAATTTAGTGAAAAAAATCCCAAACATTACTGCGTTATGAGCGTCCGTTGTGCAGTTTCTACACACGCTCGTAACTTCATCAGTTTTTAATACTTTCACTCCAAATTTCCAATATTGCCATTTTTCCACACCCCTTATGAACAGTACAGCTGTCATTTTTTTGCATCCTTCCTGAAATGTGTTTTTGTACCTGTGGCACAGAATGGCGTAGTCGCTGTGCGAAATCAACTTTTGGGACAGATTAACAAAGAAATACCAGTGCCACTGTTTATGAGGAGAGGTCCCAAAAAGGCCATGTTGAAAATTTGGTGAAAACATTCCAAACAAGCACTTTTCAATGCTGAATGTTGTCTTGCTGACATTGGCATCAGTTGTGCAGGAGTTGAACAGATGCATAATAGGAATGGCAGTGAAGTATGAAAGTGATGTCAAACCCCACATCACCCTACAGAGACTGACAGGCACTGAGGTGTCCATTTGGGCATCGGCCATAATGTTCATGGCATTTCAGCTCACCCTACCCTACAGTGCAAAAAATATCGCGTTGTGCCTTGGGGTCCTCGGGCCTTACGCTCACCCCATTCAGCCATAACACTCATGGCATTTTACCTCACCCTATCCTGCAGACACCGACAAGTGCTGAGGTGTGCCTTGGGGTGTTCGGCTTTACAGTCACCCCATTTCATAAAGACATACACTGAAATGGGTGCAGCATAGGAGAATGGGGTGAACTGTGGGGCTGAAGAGTCCAAGGCACACCTCAATGCCTGTCAGTGGCTTGAGGGTGGGGGGATGGTATGGCGTGAGCATGACAGCCGGCAATGCAAAGACACACCCCTGATGCCTGTCAGTCTGTACAGGGTGGGACGTTATGGTTAGAAACCCTGATGCCATGGCCGTTTGTTGGTATTTGCAATACAGATTTGCAACACAACATTTTTGTGACCCCCACCTCATGAAAGTGTTTGGGACCTCTGCTCATGAATAGTGGCACTGTGATTTTATTAATCTGTCCCGAACATTGATTTCTCACAGCGACCGTGCCATTCTGTGCCAGATGTGGGAAAACACCATTCGGGCAGGATCTGAAAAATAACAGCTGTACTGTTGATAAGGATGTGTACAAAATTGATGATGTTGAAAATGTTGAGTGAAAATATTACAGATTGTCGAAGTTATGAGTGCGTGAGGACACTGCGCAACACACGCTTGTAACATAGTCATTTTATGGATGTTTGTTGACAAATTTTCAACATAGGCATTTTAGGACCTCTGCTCATGAACAGTGTTACTGTGATTTTCGTAATCTGTCCCAAACACTGATTTCCCACAGCGACCTTGCTATTCTGCGCCGGTAGCGTGAAAACACATTTCAGCCAGGATATGAAAAATGACAGCTACACTGTTCATAAGGAGGTGTGGAAAATGCCAATGTGAAAATCTGGTGAAAATATTACAAATTGGCGAAGTTACAAGTGCGCATGGAAATTGCACAATGCACGCTCTAACAGAGTCATTTTTTGGAAGTTTTTCACAAAAATTGCAACATAGGCTTTTTGGGAGGCCACGTCATGAACAGCAACACTGTCATTCCGTTACTTGGACCCAAAAGGTGATTCTGTGCAGTGACCGCAAAATCACCTTTTGGGGCTGAATAGCGCCATGACAGTGACTGAATTCATGAGGAGGGGTTCCAAAAACCCCATGTTGAAAATTTGGTGGCAAAAGTCAAAAAATGGCCGCGATATCCACATAAGTTGAAAAAAAACGTTTATGCCATTATACAACTTACTGGCATTTCTTCAGTTCGCGGTCGGCTTTGAAGAGCGCAGATGTTCTCGGTCCACGAAGATCGCGTCGCGTGGGCTCGAAGGTAAGTATGGGGTGGGAGGGTGGGAGGCAGGGTGCAGAGGGTGGGAGCAGGTTGGGGGAGGGGCCACCGGACTCAATGAGGGACCGTTTTCTGTTTTACAGGTTTAAAAAAAAAATTGTAGGACTTTTTTTTCTTTAAAGGGACATTTGGCACGCTGTGGGTGGGCTCCCAGCATGCCACCTGAGTGTTTTTTTTGGGGGGAGGCTGTAGCCGATGGGGGATTGGGCACCCCCGCCGGCCATACAGAGTTGGGGGGGTGGCATGAGCCTAGAGGATTGGGCACCCCCTCGGAACACAAGAAATGGGGGGTACATTATGTTGACGGGGACTGGGCACCCCCATCAGCAAATTAACTTAGGAGGGGGCATGCCGATGGGGATTGGGCACCCCCATCGGCTTTCAGAGGGACTGTGTATGGCGGTGGCTATCCCTCGGCTTCTGTGGGACTATAAGAAGCTGACAGGGAAGCCGCCACCATATTGCTTGATGGGGACACCAGACAAGGCAAGCAGTAATTGGCTGCTGCAATCAGGGAACGCGGCTAATTTCTTTCAAGGTGGTAGCATGTTTCTCGACTGCTGTCATAGACAGCGTGCTATGCCATTGGCGCCACAGAGCCTGGCCACAGAAAGCAGTAGTGCCATTGGCTGCAGCAGGACCGCACCTCCGAAACCCGCTTTTCCACTGAAGCAACCACAATATGTTGTCTGCACTGAGCACGCAAGACAACATAAAAATGACTGCATTACCAGCATGCATTGCACAGTTTCTACGCACACTCAGAACTTTGCCACTTTTTCATATTTTCAGTCCAGATTTTCAACATTGTCATTTCTTCACACCTCCTCATGAACAGTACAGGTGTCATTTTCATCCTGCCGAAGTAATGTTTTCGCACCAGCCAGTGCCCGTTAACTTGCTGCGTAAAATCACCTTTTGAGTTGAGTAGCGAAATGATAATGCCACGTAGATTATGCCATAGAAAGACAAATCCCTTTAGTGCTACTGGGGTTAGATGCTGAAAAGGCATTCGACCAGGTCAGCTGGTCTTTTTTTGTGGCAGACTCTGGAGCACTTTGGATTCCCGGAACAATTTATAAAACCATTACAAAATGTTTGTACCTCCCTTAAAGCAAATGTTAAGGTGGATGGGGCATTTTCAGATACATTCCAACTCTCTAGGGGCACCCGCCAGGGATGCCCAGTGTCCCCAATGTTGTTTGCTCTATATCTCGAACCCCTGGCCATTGCCATCAGATCTTCTTGGGACATAGAGGGCCTTCCATTGGGAGGTCATCCGCACAAGATATCACTATTTGCGGACGATATTCTGCTGGCTCTTACCAAGCCTGAACAATCCGTCCCAGAGGTATGGAAACAGCTACAAACATTTGGTAAGCTAGCAGGATATAAAATTAACAAATCAAAAACCGAGGTATTGACGTACAATTACCTCCCTCCCTCCTACTTCAAAAAAGACTTCCCCTTTAAGTGGTACAGACAAGAGATGAGATACTTGGGAATAAAGCTCACAAGAAACCCCATTCACGCAGAGCTCTCAAATCTTGAACCTTTAACCCTAAAATTGACAGAAGATCTTTCTCGTTGGTCACGTCTCCCCCTAAGCTTTTTGAGTAGGTTAGATATAATTAAGCAGAATGTATTTCCCCGCATATTGTTCTTTCTTCAGACACTGCCCTTCACCCCAGCTAAAACATATTTCCAGATGTGGGACAGAATGATATCCCACTTTATTTGGAGTGGAAAGCGTCCCAGAATTAGATATTCTGTTCTGCAACTGGCCAGAGAGAGAGGTGGCCTTAACCTCCCTGACCTCAAAAAGTATGCAATGGCAACACAGTAAAGGGTAGTCCTACACTGGCTAAATAAACAGCATGATGCACACTGGAAACAATTAGAAGTAACCTGGGGAGACCAATGCAACACTCAGGAGCTCCTTTTTGGGATGCCTCCCAATTGCCAAGGGATAATGAATTATCCGAAGTTCACAAGGGAACCCTTAAAATATGCCTTAAGGTCAGTAATGGTTATTTTACATTCCCTGAAAAATTGTTCTTGGGAGCACTGAAGTATAATGCAAATTTGACAGCAGGTCCCTTGGGCCCCTGTGTAGTTCAATGGCAGAGATATGGCATTTTATTCATTTTCCAGTTGGTGGGCAGAACAGATCGCCTTCCTGTTGTCTCCCTTCAGAAGGAATATCACTTGCCCTATAAATATTTTATTTCTTATTTACATCTTAAATCATACCTTCAGCCATATGAACGGTCACTCGCGGCCCTAAGTGAAAACCCTACCCAAATAATACAACTGTTACAAGCTCATATCAGAGGAACGACCTCAGATCACCTGATTAGTAAGATATATAAGGCCTTAAATGAAAAACAGGTAGACTCTACCAACTCAGTCAGGTTTAGATGGGAACAAGAACTGCAGGTATCAATCAGTGAGCAGGACTGGAATGACTCTGCTTTGCCAACTATAAAAATCTTTTTCTCACCATACCGGCATGAATACATATGGAAACTCTGTTCTTGTTTCTTCCGCGCACCAGCCTTGCTGCCTAGTATGGGAAAATTAGAGGAGGGACAGTGTTGGAGAGAATGTGGGGATGATAGAGCAAATCAGAGCCATGTCCTTTGGTCATGTCCTAAGTTATCCAGGTTTTGGAAGGAGATCCTCGAGGAGCTGAGTGCAATTTATGACACCACTGATTTATTCACTCCCACATTTATATTGACTTATATTAAACCAAAAGGTCTGCGAATTGACAAAAAGTTGCTGAAACAAATTTTAGAATTTATAACAGCAGCCCACAAAATTATCACTAGACTGTGGTTTACAAATAAAATACCCACTAAAAAAGCCTGGATTGTTTTGTCCAGGGAGATGTATGCCCTTGAGCGACTCTGGGCCAAGATGATAGACAAAGTTCAAAAATGTGATGTACAATGGCAAAAGTGGATATCATACCAACCAAATCATTATGATGATTTTGTACCTTAAGCTATGTACTGAACATGTAATTTTGCTCTTCTTTTGCACTGAAAAGATACTCAGGATATGATCTGTGATGCTCCTCGACTTTTAATGGGAATAAAATCTGGGAGGGGAAGGGGAGGGCTCACCGCGCGTGCTATGCCTGATTTGATTTGAATGGATCACAGACTGAACTTAAAATGAGTAATTATGATTTTCTGGATACTGAAGTAACAAGATGTTAATTTATTTTCCCCTAATATGACTGCTACAAGTATACATGTAATGTATTGTGATGTTATCAACTGGTATTAAGTGATGTATTGCTGCCTGTAAAATTGGTGCATTAATTAATGAAATAAAAAGATTAAACTAAAAAAAAAAAATGATAGTGCCACTGTTCATGAGATGGGGTCCCAAAAGGCCCATGCTGAAAATTTGGAGCAAAAATACCACCAGACACCTGGGGCATTAGGGTTTCCAACTGTAATGCCCACCCTGTACAGACTGACTGGCATTGGGGGTGTGCTTGGAGTCATCGGCCGTAATGTTCACTCCATTCCACCCCCACCTCCACCCTGTAGCAACTGACCGGCATCGAGGTGTGCCTTGGGGTCTTTTGGCCCTAATGTTCACCCCATTCTCCTATACTGCACCCATCTCAGCTTATTTTCTTATGGAATGGGGTGAGCGTAAGGGCCGAAGACCTCAAGGCACACTGTGACACCTGTCTGTGTCTGCAGGGTGGGGTGAGGTGGAATGGCATGAGTGTTATGGCCAACGACCCAAAGGCACACCCCCAACGCCTGTCATTCTCTGCAGGGTGAGGGTGGGGGTAGCTGTTACTTCAATACTTCACTGCCATTACTATTATGCATCTCACTAACTCCTGCACTACCAATGCCAATACCAGCAAGCAAACATTGCTTGTTTTTCTAATGAAGTGAACCAGTGCTGAAAAAACATAGGAAATGTGTGTTGAGAGTGATGCCTTAAAATGCAAGGCAAGGGAATATACACAGAAAAATATGGGAGGCATGTACAGCAGCAATACCAAGAGCGAACTTTCGGCATTGACAAATGCTTTTTGTGACTTGTTACTCCCTTTTTTTTATTCTTTGTCCTTTGACCTCAGGTTTCTACAGGATCTCCTTTCGTCTACCATGTCCTCCTCCTCCTGTACAAGGAGACTACCTTGTCCACTACCCCACACTCCGCATTAATCCAGCTCCCTCCAACCCTTACTGCTTTTCCCCTATGGTTGTGTCAGAACAAACTACATCCACTCCCAGTCTTTGCTAAGATACCAGGCCCTGCGGTGGAGTTGATGGCAAGCCGGCAATACAGTGTTGGTGGACCTAATGGATTTTTTTTTTTGGGGTGGGGGTGGCGGACATTTTCCCACTAATTTTGCCACTTAGCAGTTAAGCTGGCAATAAGATATGAGGGTGTGGGTTATTGCCCGATAAGAGCACGCCCACGCGTGGCGAGGCAACGCAGGCGCTATGCTACGAGTGCCTTTAGCACCTGGGAAATGCTGTTACCAGGCCATAACCCACACCTTGGAGTGTCTTACTGAGTTAATAAAATGGGTACAATATTTTCAAAATTGGTTCTGAAGAAGTTACTGTCATTTTAAAAGTAAAATGTTATTTATTTCTTTTTGGGGGGAGACTTAAAGAAAATAATCCCTGTTACTGTACAACTACAGGTTTCTTAGATCTCAAGGACATGGTGTGCATCTGGCTGGGTTCCTCCCCCACACCCACAAACAAACTGTTTTTTGTTTGCTTCTTTATTTATTCATGTATTTTTTTTTTTTTTATGGACAGAGTGTCCGTTTCTGTGTCCTGGTTTTTCTCAAACCCATCTGCCCCTCCCCGGTTTATTTTTGTTCATACTAACATACTAATTGCCAGCAGATTAGGCCTTACAGTCTATCGAGTCTGCTCGAACCTCAGATCCCTTGTTGGGAACTGAGGCCCTCCCCCCACCTTGTATTCTGATACCCCCTTTCTGTATCTGTCCCACCCTGTCTTGAAGCCCTCCACAGTAGAAATCTAGACCAGCTCGCCAGGCAGTGCATTCCAAGGATCCACCACCCTCTCAGTGAAAAAACCTCCTCATCTTTTCCCCCCTCATCCTTCCTCCTTCCGCAGGTGTCAGTGTGGCCTAGTTGGTAGCACATCTGCCTCTGGACCAGAAGGTCGTGGGTTCTCATCCCACACCAGGATTGGACTTGCACCTAAAAATCGCTGGCATCCGAGTGCAGTATTGGGGGGTGCTGTACTGCTGGGGTGTGCCATCCTTCAGATAAGACGTTAAACCGAGGTCCCGTCTGCCCATCCTGGTGTTGTCCTGGTGGGTGTCCAGGTGGAAGTAAAAGAACCCAGGGCACTCTTCGCAAAGAGCAGGGAACATTCCTGGTGTCCTGGCCAACATTCCCCTTCCCATAAGCCGGTTCATGCAATTATCCAGGCTGTGTGTGGGTGGTGATGTGCGATATGGCCGCCACCACACATTCAGTCACTTCACTACCAGTCTAGCATTGCTTGTGAAGCGCCTTGGGATACTGTGTATGAAAAGCGCTATATAAATGCTGATTCTTCTTCTTCCTTCCTTCCTTCCAACTTCAAATCATGCCCTCTGGTGATACTTCCCTCCTTTAGTCTAAAGATCCCCTCCGTGTTTACCCTGTTTATTCCCTTGGGGTACTTGAAGACCTCGATCACGTCCCCCCCGTGTCTCCTCTCCTCCAGTGTAAACAGTCCGAGCACGTCAAGTCTGTCCTCATACGCCAACTCCCCCAGTCTTTGAATCATCCTGGTAGCCCTCCTTTGTACCCTTTCTAGGAGCTGTATGTCCCTCATCAAGTGCAGTCTTCAGTACTGTACACAGTACTCGAGGTGTGGTCTAACCAGTCTATTGTACAGCAGCAGAATCACTTCTCTGCTCCTAGAGGTGATCCCCCTTTCAATGCATCCCAGCATCCTGTTTGCTTTGCTAGCCGCTCTCCTGCACTGTTCAGAGTTATTCATATATGCATCTACCATGACCCCTAGGTCTTTTTCCCCAGAAGAGGCCTTCAGCGCCTCCCCTCCCAGGGTATACCTCTGTTTGGGGTTTCCCCACCCAAGATATAACACCTTGCACTTGGTTGTATTGAAATTTAATTTCCATGTGAGAGCCCATCTTTCCAAGGTGTCCAGGTCCCCTTGCAGGACCAACCTCCCCTCTTCCCCTTCAACTACTGCTCCCACCTTGGAGTCGTCAGCGAAGAGACTCATCTCACACCCTATACCCACCCTGATGTCAGATATGTATGCATTAAACAGGATCCGAGCCCTGTGGTACCCCAGTACCGACCTCTCTAGGGTTTGAGAGCTCCCCACAGACCACTGCTCTCTGTGTGCGTCCAGCTAGCCAGTTTCCTATCAATCTGACCATCAATGGGCTCACTCCCAACCCCGTCAGTTTCTCCAACAGCCCTTTGTGGGGGAACCGAGTCAAATGCGTTGCTGAAGTCCAAGAATATTACATCCACAGGCTTCCCCCTATCCAGTTCCAATGTTACCCATTCATAGAACTCCACAAGATTGGTTTGACATGATCTACCTAGCACAAACCCATGTTGTTTACTATCCAGCCCTCCCTCCTCCTCTAAGAATACCCCCAATCATTCCTTCAGTATACTCTCCATTAATTTTCCCACCACCGAGGTCAAACTGATGGGTCTATAGTTACCTGGTACTTCCCTCGACCCCCCCCCTCTTATGGATTGGCACCACATGCGCCTCACGCCAATCCCTAGGTACTGTCCCTGTCTCAAGCGACCTGTTGAAGAGCTCCACCAGGGGTGTGGCCAGTATGTCTGCCAACTCCCATAGTACCCTCAGATGAATGTCATCCGGCCCAGGAGATTTATCTTTCTTCAGGGCTTGCCACACCCGTTCGGTGGAGATAACTTCATCCATCTCTCCTCCCCCAACCTTGCAGGCCTTTCTATCCTTGTCTTGGTGTGAAACCCCAGGGGTGCCTCTCCCTTCCTTATGCTCCCTTTCTGTTACTCCCCCGATCCTACACAATTCCGATTCTATCCCTCTCGTGCCTTGCTTAGCAAATATCCCATCCCCCTCCCTAGTGAACACTGAGGTGAAGTACTCATTTAATACCTTCACCTGCTCCCTCGCCTCTTCCACCCACCCTGTGTTCTCAGTCTGCCAAGCTGGCCCTTAGTTTTTCTACGCTACCCGATGTACCAGAAAAAACCTTTCTCTCCTCCGAATCCCTGTGTCAGCCGCTGCTCTTACTGGACTTTGCCCCGGCACCATCCTGGTGACTTTTGTAGATGCAAGACGGTACGTTTTCATTTCCCTTTCCCCTCTCAATGTTTTGTATTTTTTGTAGGCAGCCTTCTTCTCCCTGACCACTGCCTGAACTTAACTAGTCCACCAGCATGGTTTCTGTGACCTTGCTCCCTTGCGCTTCACCTTAGCACAGGTCCTGACTGCCTCACGAAGTCCCCGTTTTATGACCTCCCATCTCTTTTCCACGCCTGTCGTTGTAATCCTTTTCATGTGATCCTTGAGAATATTTCCCATGCCCATAAAGTCTGCTCCCTTGAAATCCACTGCCAGTGTCCTAGATCTCTTCCCTTGTTTTTCCTTTGCTGTTTGAATTTTCTTTTTTTACTTCCTGAGTGGTCAGGTTGAGTGGAGCTGTGTCTTTTTTCACAGTGAGTGGCTGGATTCACTGGAAGTGAGCGTGTCCTTCTGCAGACCCCATAATGAGTGCTTTCTACTGCACATTTTTACTTACCGCACTGCAGTAGGAGCGACAGTGCTGCCAATATTTTTTATTTTCTATTTTGCACCACTCACTCCAGGTTACGATTTTAAAATCCCGCAGCCTGAAACTGTGGAGTATTGAGAGGTGGGGGGCTGGAGACCACAGGGAATGATGACCGTGGGGAACGATGACTGCAGAAACGGCAGTTGAGATTAGAAGATAGGGGGATGGGATGAACGGCAGCTGTGGAGGGGGAAAAAAATGAGGTACGACATTGATTGCTGTGACAGGTTTACATAAACCGGAGTTTTTTTGGTGCAGTGAGGTGGGTGAGCTACACAACTGGCAGTGGTGGGGCGGGTGATAGACCAGCACGAAGCGAGTGAAACTCAGAGTGAAGATTATGAATTTTGTGCTTCAGAACACTGGGAGGCATGGATTTCTGGCTTTGCACTGTCTTTTTGAGGGTAACTAGGGCTGGTTGCAAGTTTATGGATGGATAAGAAAATGAGTAACTGTGCCTCGTATCCAATCAGCATGCTGGAAATTATCTGCTTATTTTATAATGCTCATTATACAATGGCAAGAAAGAATGCTGACCCCTAATTGGTCAGAATGGTGCTGGACCTGTGAAGTTATCCCAGTACAACATCACGGATCTAGTCCCAGCACACTGCATCAAATGTCATCAGAATCACTCCATGCAGCCTGTGTACATTCCTGCTCGGTAACCCCACTTCACAGTCAACTCCGTGTTTCAGTTTCACTTCATGGC
Source organism: Neoceratodus forsteri (assembly GCA_016271365.2). Classification (NCBI taxonomy): domain Eukaryota; kingdom Metazoa; phylum Chordata; order Ceratodontiformes; family Ceratodontidae; genus Neoceratodus; species Neoceratodus forsteri. Next base: position 303,518,541 of record CM057459.1, on the reverse strand, counting down.
TGTTTCCCCGTCAGTATTCTGCCCTTAATTTAGTGTCCCCACTTCATATTTTCAAATCTCAGTCCTATTTACATCAGAAAGTGAAATGAAGTCGACACGGTAATCGGCTTCTTGGTGAATGATCAGTATATCAATCGTAACTAGCTCATGTGCAGCTAAAAAGAGAGCGCTTGCTCGAGCGAGAAGAATAGATGTGCCAGTTAAAAGTTGCGGTGATGCTATCAAAAGCAGTACAATATACTGCGGTTCTCCATTTAGGAAGATTCCTGTCATGGACCTCACTTTTTTCTCCAGACTGATGTCCAGTTAAAAGAAATAAGGCTACAGGCAGCCCCTTTCTCTCCTGGTCTGCTCGAGGTCCCAACTTCAGTGTCACCTGATCTGACTGCACTGCGCTATTCCTTCCAGTGGTCACTTCATTGAAGAAGGAAAAAAAAACCGGAAGAGCAACTTTATAATAGTCGGACACCATCTACAGTGCGTGACAAGATAGGGGAAAGAGCAACACGACAACGGGCACAGGGGGTCAGAAATACAAACAGAGCCACAAAGATAGACATACAAGGGAATACAGGGCAGCCATGTAGGGGCAGTGCCACCTGCTGCACAAGATGGGAACCTACCCTAACAAAACAAAAAATAAATATTTTAAATATGTTTTCCCATTTATTTCTTCTTAAAACAAAACAAACCATTATATAATAGCAATAATACACTCCAGGGTGTGTGTTTTGCTGGAAAAACATCAAGCCTGGGGTATTGGACGCACTCGACTTGCGACCTAATGTCCAACCACCCCAGGCATGACGTTATCCCAGCACAACGCATCCTGCTGTGCATTATTGCTTAAATGAGCCATATACACCACACCTGATGTAGTGTTTGATGGACTGCATCTGACTAAGGAGGGAGTCAGTGCATTGGGGCAGAAGTTTGACATCTTTGCAGAATATTTAAACTAGCAAATGGGGAGAGGGGTGCAGCACCCCATACGTCGAATGGGAAGAACATCCCTCCCTCCTCAGCTAGCGGTCAAACAGGAGTTCAGCATGTTTGCAGTTCATTTGCATCACCAAGTAAGGAAAAACATCCAGCTCTCCATACGACACACAGGGGAAATGCCAGACCTCACCCAACAACTAACACACCGAAATCTGGCCAATGGAAAATAATGTACACAAATGCTCGCAGTCTGGGAAACAAGATCCCAGACCTGCAGGCGATAATGACAGAGGCTAAACTGGACATAGTAGCAATTAACGAACGTGGTTTACCAGTAACCACACTTGGGAGACTTCAGTACCTGGCTGTGTACTGTTCAGAAGAGACCGAGGTGCAAAAAGGGGGGTGGAGTGGCCCTGTATGTCAATGAAAATATCAAAGCTACAGAAATTCAGAATACATATACGGAGCCAGAAGAACTGTGGATAACCCTGGAAACAGGAAATGGGACGGCCATAAGAACTGGGGTTGTCTACAGGCCCCCAGACCAGCGGGAGGACATAGACACATTACTGTTAGAAGATATACAAAACATGACAGCTAAAGGGAGGTTCTGATAATGGGAGACTTCAACATGCCAGGTACAGATTGGTCAATACCAGCAGGAACATCTGCCAGAGCTAGACACATGATGGATTCCCTGCAGGGGGAGGGCCTCAAACAGCTGGTACCACAACCCACAAGAGACAGGGCCATCCTAGATCTAGTACTGACTAACAGGGAAAGGATCACAGATCTCCAGGTAGAAGGTTACCTGGGGGCCAGTGACCATCACATGGTATGGTTCAGTTTGGCCACTACAACTAAATCATCCCATTCCAATGCAAAAATATGGGACTTCAAAGGATCTGACTTTAATGAGATTGCCAACAGAGTTAAGTTAGCCCTGGCAAAATGAAATACAGGTGAGGGGGTACAGGCAAAGTGGGCAAGCATTAAGGATGCAATACTTGAAGCAACATCCCATTGTGTTAGAGAGAAAAGGAAGTGCAAAAGAAGAAGGAAACTACTTTGGGTCTCAAAAACAGTAGCAGAAAAGGTCAGAGCCAAAAGGCTGGCCTTCAGGAAATATAAGGGAATGCAGCGGGATGAAAATAGGGAGGCATACCAAACTTCCCTAAGGGAAGCAGGGAAGGCAGTAAGGCAAGAAAAGCCCAAACCGAGGCAACACTAGCACAGACAGTAAAAGAAGGTGACAGGACTTTCTATAGATATATTAGTGAAAGGAGAAAGTCCAGAGGGGGTATTGCTAAGATCAAAGGAGATAAGGGGGCGTGTGAGGAGGAGGACCGTGTAAAAGCATCTATCCTAAATAGATACTTCTGCTCAGTATTTATGGAAGAGAAGGTAGGGCAGGGCCCACAGCTCAGTATCATGGACACAGGGGGGAGAGGGGGAGCACTAGTCCCTTCACAAAAGAAAGGGTCCTACAAGAGCTCAGTAAGCTCAGGGTGGACAAGGCAATGGGACCTGATGGCATACATCCCAGGGTAGTAAAGGAGCTAAGGGTAGAACTAGCAGAGTCATTATCAGAACTGTGTAGTGAGTCTCTGAGCACAGAAGAGGTCCCAGAAGACTGGAAAAAGGCTCATGTGATCCCGCTCCATGAGAGTGGTAGCAGGGAGGAGGCAGAGAACTACAGACCAGTCAGTCTTACCTCAGTAGTGGGCAAGATTATGGAGGCACTCCTTAAGGAAAAGATAGTGCAACACCTGGAATCCATAGGGGCACAGGATCCAAGACAGAAGGGTTTACAAAGGAAGGTCCTGTTAAACTAATCTCATAGATTTCTTTGACTGGGTAACTCAGAGTGGTGGACCAAGGGGAGCAGTTGATGTCACCTACCTTGACTTCAGCAAAACTTTGACACTGTTCCACATAGAAGATTGATAAATAAGCTGGGTAGGCTCGGGTGGGTCAGAAGTTGGTCAACTGGGGCAAACTGGTTGTCGGTAGAAAACAGAGAGTGGTGGTAAACGGTATACAGTCAGAAGAGATGCAAGTCACAAGGGGTACCTCAGGGATCAGTCCTGGGGCCAGTCCTCTTCAACATCTTCATTAGTGACCTTGCAGATGGACTAGAGGGTAAGGCTTGTCTGTTTGCAGATGACACCAAGATCTGCAACACAGTAGATGATCCAGATGGGGTGGCAGAATGAGAATAGATCTGGATAAACTAGCAAAATGGTCAGAAGAGTGGCAACTGGGATTTAATGCAAAGAAGTGCAAGATCATGCACATAGGGAGAGAAACCTGAAGCCACCTATAGGCTGGGAGGAGTTGCTAGCAGTCACAAAGGAAGAAAGAGACTTGGGCATCATCATCACTGATGACCTGAAATCATCAAGCAGAACTCTAAAGCAGTAGGTAAGGCTAGGGGTGTTAGGGTGTATTAATAGGGGTATCACAAGTTGTGAGAGAGGTAATAATCCTCTTTACAAGATACTGGTTAGGCCCCATCTGGAGTACTGCGTACAGTATTGGAGGCCACACCTTCACAAGGACATTAACCAAATTGAGGCAGTCCAGAGAAGGGCAACCAAAATGGTGCAGGGACTGCATCAGAAGACATATGAGGACAGATTAACAGAGCTCAATATGTATACTCTTGAGCAAAGGAGGGAGAGAGGTGATATGATCGAGGCATTCAAACACCTTAAGGGCATTAACAAGGTGAAAGAGTCTAACATGTTTAAATATAAGAAAAATAGCAGGACAAGAGGACACAGCATGAGATTAGAGGGGGGCCGATTAAGGGGGAATGTGAGGAAATTCTTTTTCACAGAAAGGGTGGTGGATGCATGGAATGGCTTACCTCAAGAAGTGGTGGCTATGAATACAGTGCAGGGCTTCAAACAGGCATGGGATAGGCATAAGGGAGCAATACAAATGAGTATGAATACATAGGCCACTGACAGAGCAAAGGCCGATGGCACATTTATAAGGTAGAAAAAGAAATGGGCAGACTGGATGGGCCTTGCGGTCCTTATCTGCCGTCAACTTCTGTGTTTCTATGTGGTATCTCACAATTGTTCCCTCTCCCTAACTTTCTGCTGACAGTGACACCTGAGCCACTGTGGGCCACCGGGGGAAGTCATACTGCAGCAAACTGGTTCTCTCCCTCCTTTGGGGGGGGGGGGGGCATCCTGTGGAACACTTTCCCACCTGCTCCAGGCCCACAGTGATTGCCTTGGCTTGGCATGCAAACTTGAGTTTTCAGCATGGCAAGCGGCCTGTCAACCTTTGAGCTATCAGGCTAGTGTGTTATTCCCCTATTAGTTCACATCAGCATGCAGATTATGCTTCCCACATCTTCCAGGAATCAGTTATCACCACTGAGTCTCAGTTATGGGTCTGGAGCTGGAGGCACTAAGATCCCACCAGAGCAGATTTTTTGCAGGGGGAGAGCTAAAATGGGCTACAGGTGGCACCTATGCACATCACATGGTGCCATGTGGCAGACAGTAACCATTGCTGGCTCCCTTGTGCACCTCAGTTCTGTTCTTCCCCTCTGTAGAGTGCACTCCGTGGGAGCAGAAGCGCTTTAGTTGCTCATCATCATTGACTTTTGATCTGCGTCACTGCTGAAGTTTAATTGCCATACCTTTTTTGCTTTATCATATTATTTTTCTGCAATGCTGAAGTCCAAAATGAAGAGGGCTAAGAAGACCAAGAAAGTCTAGCAGCCTTGTATCATGCATCATTGCCCCTGTGGGAAGCAGATTAATCAATCAATCAAGTCTTTATTTAACCGGGCATTCATCGTTGAGCAGAAGCTCATTTGCAAGATGGACCTGGGAGATGGCTGCAGTGGACTGGCATCAGTGCTGTATGGCCTGCCTTGGCCCTCAGCGTGACATGGATATGTGCATGCCTGCTTTTCAGTGGACCGATGTACCCTTGAGATCCATGTGATGAGGTGGGGTTGACAGACCTCTACCTTTCGAGGTGGGCATTGTACAAGTGCAGCCAAGGCACATTCACTAGGCCTCTTCCTGGGACCTCTGGTTCCTAGAAAGTACAAGGCCTTCCTCAGTTTCATCCTGCTGAGGTGTTGGAGGCCCTGTTGGGCAGATCTGGTGGAGGGCTGGCTCCTTCTGGGTGGCTGGCTGCGAACCCTCACTGTCTTCCCTGAGCAGCAGATTTCCCCAGTAGTAAGGCTGAAGCTGTATGCTTGATCTACACCGGTGAGCACCTCGATGTCATTGTTTGGTGCACCCACTCTGCTGTCATTATTTGCAGTGGCGGTGAACTGAGTGGCACCAGATGCATCACTGGACCCCCTTCTGACACCTTCACAGTGTTGGGAGAGGGACCAGCACTGGGGCTATTGTGCATCCAGTTGCCGAAGTGGAGGTTGTTCTTTTCTCCGGTGTCACTGGCAGCAACGAGGGGGAGGACAATGACTCCCCTGGTGATAGACATGGCAGCGGCTACTGTCCGTCCTGGGCCCAGCATCAGGTGCAGTACCACTGTTGTCCTTAGAGATGGCTCAGGGGTCGATGGTGGGGCCAACACCAAGCCCAGGACTGAGGGTGGTGCTGGGCATGGTGATGGGGTAAACCCATCTCCGAAGTTGTCCTCAAGCTTGAGGCAGCGCTGGCTTGGAGTCTGATGGCAGCCCACTGGAGGAGTTCTTCCCAGAGCCGCTGGTTGACACCACCGCTGATGAATACAAGGACTACCCTACAGGGACTGAAGTTTCCCATGGGCATTGACCAAATTCTCTAATGTAGGAGGACCATGTTGGATGAGTTTGTCAGGCCCTTTCTTCGGGCAAAGCTCCCTGTGCAGTTCCAGAGCCTAGGCAGAGGCCCTTGAGACCCTGAGTCTTGTCCCCTTTGGGCCTCACTGCTTCCTAGAATGGTTGCCCATGTTCATAGGCCCTGAGAGGCCCTTTATGTGGGAGCAGCACAGCATTCATTGGTGCACAACCTCTGGGGTCAGTGCCTCATAGAAACATAGAAGTTGATGGCACATAAGGACCACTTGGCCCATCCACTCTGCACATTTCTCCCTACCTACACTATTACCACAGTCTGTGCCCTATCTACAATTCTTTCTTCCTCCTCTCCTTCCTTTCCACTATGATTCCCTGTTGCCTGTCCCTGTTAATGTCCACCTCAGAGGACCACAAATCATCTACCCACCTCTTCTTGGCTGTTGGGTACTCCCTGTGCCAGGGATTCCTGGCAGAGATACTTGAGGCACTTGACACTGGATTCTACACATGCCACGATCCGGTAGCCCTCTTGTTGGGTGTCCTTGGAGTTCCCAGTGATGGCTTTATTATTGTATCTCCCTGGCCTAGAGCCTTCAAGGAGGCATCAAGGGTAGTATGGCAGTGTCTCTACTCTTACCCTCCAGCCTCCAGGGACCTCCTACTACATATCGTGCACCCATGAGGTCTGCAGGTGCAGTACTTCACCCCACTTCAGGGATGGAAGTACTGCAGACCCCGTTGGAACCTAGGCACCCACGCATAATCGACCTTCAGAGGCAAATTCTGCTCGGAAGGATGCTTTTGGAAAGAAGATTTTTTTTTTTTACCTTGGCATGCAACCTTATGTGCATTGCTGCACATCAGGCAGCCTTCAGTTGCTGCCGGGGTTGCAGCTGGGTCAGCTCCTAGCTACAGTTCAAGTTAGTCGGGCAAACCATTTGCCTTTCTGCTCAAGGCCTGGATGTAGCTTGGCATCAATCAGGAGCATTATATGATGCCAGTGAAGTGTCTAACAGGCTTACAGGAACTGTAGTCTTCCTCAAGCAGATGGCATGGCTTTGCATTTCCAGACTGGCACCTTTGACCTTGCATGAGGTGCTAAACTCCCAGTTTTCAGGGGGCTAATTTCTTCTCCTGCGGAGTCAGTCAAGAGCTGTCAGGGCACCCTCCTGCTTCGGTGCCACAGGAGCCCCCACCTGGCTCTGACCAGTCTCGAGTTCTGCCAGACCCATGAAGAGCCCCTGCTTTCAGTTGTTCTCCACCATGCAAAGGGCTGAGGGCATCTGTCACCCTAAGGGTGAGCCAGTTCCTCCCTCAGAAAGAAAGGAAGCTTGGTACTCTGACCCATAAGTGGGAATCAGTGGTGAAGTACTCACCATAATTGTTGATCTTCCAGATTATCTTCACCATTGATTTCCACGCCCCATCCACCATCCCCCCCAACAGAGCCAGGGCCTCTGGGCATGCTCACCGTGCTGGTGCTGGCAGCACGACTGACACACTAACTGGGCATCTCTCCAGTTACACCGAGGTGGGGGGGGTCTCTTGTTTTCTTGTTTATGAAACAGGGAGTTGGGTACTCATCTGAGTGCCCACTCACAAGGAAAAAATAGAAAATACAAAACTGGGGTAAGGGGCCTTTGCACTAAACAGGAAAAGAAAAAAAAAGGATTTAGTGAAAGGTGGACCCTTCCTCCTATAAATGGGGGGGGGGGGCTTGAGCTCATACACTTTGCCACCATTTACATGTTATGGTGTTTACAAACTGGAGCGTGGGAGGAGGCCTGTGACCCTCCTGGCACCCTGCCACTCTTTAGCTAAATATGCATAAAACATCTGCGCTACTGCAAGCAAGACTATTACAAACTTTTCTCAAAGCCTGCATGGGGGAATGTACCATTCCAGTCACAGCAGGAACTCCTTGGGGTCTGGCAATTGGCACCAGAACCTCCTACACACCTACTTGACATTAGGGTGCTGGGTGGTGGGGCAGGTCCCCTGGCTGGGTTCAGGATTGCCTGTCCTGTACTGTGGGCTCGCTTCTCCCCCAGGTCATTTGGATTTGTGGTTCTAGCCCCAGGAATTCTTCAATATAATTAACTAATGCAGTCAGCCTCCTGTGTTGAACTGCTCTGGAGATTTTGGAACATATGCAAATGATGGAACATCTAATTGGTTCATGTCACCATTCAAACTGCTGCCCCTAGTAACGCTCAGATTCTTTTCTCTGCCTGCCTAGTAAGGCACTTCAGAGATCACTCCTCTGCTAAGCTATTTGATTCCTTTTTCGGAAAAAAAGTAATTGTTTTATTTTAAGTGCTGCCCCTGGTTTGGTATTTTGGGTTAAGTTTAGTGAGTTTTTACTTCAGATTGCGGTTCCTCAGCGGTTCCCTGGAACCGATAAAATGATATTTTTTTCAGCCTTTTTCATATTATTCATCTCTTACCTTCGGTTCCCTACCTTTATACTTGGGGCGGAGTTTACGGTCAGTTTGTGGTATTTTTCCCACCTGGAAGCCGACCACTGCTAAAATTGTGGGTTCTGACTGAAAATCTGCCATACATTTCAATATTATATGTTTAAAACTCTCGTTATGGGAACAAATGGTAAGTGTTTCTGTTTTGAACAGGTGTTTTTGTGGGTGTTATGTCCGAGACACCAAATAAAAGAATCGGGCCTGCTGGTTTTAAAAATCGTTAAAGTGTGGAGAAGTGTTCGCCAAACCCAATAAACATGACCTCTGATTGTTCTGCTTGGGTGCTTCACATTTCCAGGCAGACTGATAATTGCAAAACTTTTTGCGCAAAAACTGTTGAGTATAGAGTTGAGCGATTTAAGAAAAGAACGTCTACAGCTGCAGCACTGGGCAACCAATCCTCAGAGGAACCGATTTCTTCCCTTTCAAGAAAAGATGAACCGAAGGAACAGGAACCAAAAGCATCAGATAAGATTGAGTCCTCCAAGTCAAAACGTAATGGGGAACTGATTGCAGAGCCAGTTTCAGCCAAAAAGAAACACAAGCAAAAGCATGTCACTGCACCTCCTGCTGAAAAAGTAAAGGAGCTCTTGGTGGACAAATTGGCCATGCCTCCGACTGAGGACATTGCACAGGCCTTAAAAGTTTTACAGGCCTTGCAGTCAGCTGCCTGAGCTCAACCCCGGTTCCGCAGCAGCAAACACCGGTTGAGCCATTTGTTCCGATAACGGTTCCGGCATCAGTTCCAGCTTTGGTTCCATCCTCGGTTCCATATTCGCAGGATCTAATATCCTCCTATGAGGAGTTTGAAGAAGAGGAAGAGCTAGGGGAACTGATAGAACCGGAGGCCTTTCCGGAACAGGAGTTTGAGTCCCCTCCCAGTCTGCCAGAGGATTTCTCCTCCCATTACAGCTTTGTTAAACAGATGGTGGAAGCCTTGGATCTTGCCACCCATGAAACGGTGGAATATGAAGAGGAAGCAGAATTTTTGGACATGATGTGGTTAACACCCACTAAACACCTTTTGCTTCCCATAAATAGATCCCTCAAAAAGCAGGTTCTAAAGATACTGAAAACTCCCACCTCTGTCCTTTCTGTGGACAAGAAGGTAGATAAAAAGTACTAACTGTCCCAGACTGTGGCAGAGTTTCTTTTCTCTCACCCTGACCATGAAGGGGTGGTCCAGGCTGCTGCCTGTGATGGAGCTAAGGTACCACTGGCATCTTATCCCCTGAACAAGGACTCCAGGAAAATGGACAGCATGGCCAAGAAGGGTTACCTGGCTGTCTCCCTGGCTGTTAGGCAGGCAAACTATATGGCCTATGCTGCCCAGAACCAGAAGTCACAGTGGAACTCGGTGTTGGCTCTGGCTGACAAAGCTCCGCAAGGTTTGTCTGTTGACTGACCGAAACATCCAGGTGTGGCCTAGAAGCCTCTAAATACCAGTTCAACATGGCTGTGAATGCCATAGACACTGCAGCTATATGGATGGCACTAACAGTGTCCCTGAGGAGGTTTGCATGGCTCAGAGCCACTGACCTTTCTCAGGACACCCAGACCAAAGCCATGGATTTCCCATGTGAAAATAATTCACTCTTTGGGGGACAAGACAGAGGCTTATATGAAGAGGATGGATGAGTATAAAGCTACATATAAAAGTAATGCAACTAAGGAAAAAGCATCCACTTCATACAGTCTGCAGAAAAGGGGAGGCAGGGGTAGAACAGTCTACAATAGGCCCTTTTTTCCAGGCTCAAGCTCTCCCTGATTACCGACGACGAGGGTACTTCAGGGGCAGGGGCAGAAGAGGTGCTAGATGTGCAGACTCAGCTCACCAAGCTAAGACCCAGGCTAAGCAGAACCCCCTGATGTGCTTACCTGGGTCACCTCCCCACTACCAGTAGGGGGCAGACGGGCTCACTAGTCCCAGGCCTGGGAAAGTATTACCACAGACAAGTGGGTTTTGGAGGTAGTGAGCCAGGGTCTTTCCCTCAGCTACAAAATGCTTCCCAAGTTGAGGCAAGACTTTTCAGTCCAGCTGCACCAGCAGAAAGGACACTTTTGGAGTCAGAAGAGTCCAGACTTCTGCTGGCAAAAGCAGTGGAACCTGTCCCCCTTCCTCAATGGGGAAAAGGGTTTTATTCTACATACTTCCTAACCCTAAAGAAAAATTGGGCGTGGCGACTAATTTTGGACCTAAGACTTCTGAACAGACACCTTACCAACTCTGGCAGTAATTCTTCCCACTTTTCAGCAGGGAGACTGGCTGGCATCCCTGGACCTCATGGATGCTTACTTCCACATTCCCATCAGGGAATCTGACAGGATGTACCTCAGGTTCAGATTACCTTCAGGTCACGACCAGTGGGCACACCTGAAGGGAGCCATAGTGGAAGTAGCTAACCAGTGCATAAGGCTGTGAAGCAAGGGCAAGAGAAGGAAGAAATCATTATGGTTCTCAGCAGAAGTAGCAGAGAAGGTAAGAACCAAAAAGTTGGCTTTCAGGAAATATAAGGGGACGCAGAGGGAGGAGGGTAGGGTGATCTACCTAAATAGTCTGAGGGAAGTGGGGAAAGCTGTTAGAAGCGTGAAGGTGCAAACAGAGGTAAGACTGGCTCAGACGGTGAAAAGGGGGATATTCTATAGGTACATCAACGAAAAAAGGAAGGACGGGCGGGATAGGTTCAGAGGGGATGAAGAGGGAGTGTACGGAGAGGGACTTGGAAAAGGCAGAAATACTGAATAAATATTTCTGTTCGGTGTTCACAGAGGAAGGGACGGGATGGGGACCACTGCTAGACAGCAGACACAAGGAGGGGGGAGGTGAATACCAGTCTATTCACAGAGGAGCGAGACCTAGGGGAGATCACATAACTGAAGGTAGAATAGGCAATGGGCCCTGATGGCATACTCACAAGGATATTGAGGGAGCTAAGGGAGGAGTTAGCAACACCACTGGCAGCTCTGTCTAGTGAGCCACTGAGCACAGGGGTAGTTCCAGAGAACTGGAGGAGGGCACATGTAGTCCTTCACAAGAGTGGAAGCAGAGAGGTGGCAGGTAACTATAGGCCAGTCAGCCTAACATCGGTAGTGGGAAGGATTATGGAAACACTGCTCAAAGAAATGATGGTTGGAACACTTACAATCCATGGAGCACAGGATCCAAGACAGTATGGATTCACGACAGGAAGGTCATGTCAAACTAATCCGATAGATTTTTTTGACTGGTTGACGAAGGAGGTGAGCGGGGGCAGTAGATTTGGCATACCTCGATTTCAGCAAAGGCTTCGACACCATTCAACACAGGAGATTGGTATATAATAAGCTGAGCAGCCTGGGTGTGGGCCACAAGGTGATGAACTGGTTTGTTAACTGGCTTAAGGACAGGAAACAGAAAGTGGTGGTTAATGGAATCCAGTCCAGTCCAGGGAAAAGGATGTGACCAGTGAGGTGCCCCAGGGGTCGGTCCTAGGGCCGGTCCTTTTAAATGTCTTCATCAGTGACATTGCAAAAGGGCTGGAAGGGAAGGTGTGCCTATTTGCAGATGACACCAAGATCTGCAACAGGGTGGACACTCCGGATGGGGTAGACGGGATGAGGAGGGTCCTGGAGCAGCTGGAGAAATGGTCAGAAGAGTGGCAACTGAGGTTCAGTGTAAAATAATGCAAAATCATGACCCTAGGGCCTAGAAACCCTGCAGAGAGCTGCAGGTTGGGGGGGGGGGGGATTGCTGACAGTCACTAGGGAGGAAAGGGATTTGGGGATTATCATCTCAGAGGATCCAGAGATCGCCAAACAATGTACAAAGGCAAAGGGAGGGCCATTGGCATGTTGGGGTACATAGGTAGGGGTATCACTAGTAGGAAAAGAGAGGTGGTGAAACCGCTATACAAAACGCTGGTGAGGCCACATCTGGAATACTGTGTACAGTTCTGGAGGCCACATCTTCATAAAGACATAGACAGGCTGAAGGTGTTTCAGAGGAGGGCAACAAAGATGGTGCAGGAACTGCAGCAGAAGACATATGGGGAAAGATTGAAAGATCTCAACATGTATACACTGGAAGAGAGGAGTGAACGGGGAGATACGATAGAAACTTTAAAGTATCTTAAAGGTATGAAGAAGTTACAGGTGGGTGTCCTCTTTCAGCATAAGAGGAGTGCAAGAACAAGGGGGGCATGAAATGAGATTGGAGGGGGGCAGGTTGAGGGGCAATGTGAGAAAGTTTTTTTTCCCAGAAAGGATGGTGGATGTATTGAACAGCCTACCTCAGGAGGTTGTGGACGCGTGCACAGTGAGGGGATTCAAACATGCATGGTATAGGCATAAGTGTACCCTATGGGGGGAGGGAGTGACACTAATCGCTGACCAAGTAGGGTCAGAGGGCACTGTTTAAGGTACAGTATATGGGCAGACTGGATGGGCCTAGTGGTCCTTATCTGTCATCAGTTTTGTATGTTTCTGTGTTTGCAGCTCTGTCATTCGGCTTAACCTCCGCTCCCAGGATTTTCACAAAGTGCTTGTCAGTGGTGCTGGCACACTTAAGACGACATGGCATCACAGTGATCCCCTACCTCGATGACTGGCTAGTCATGGGACAGTCATCACAGCAGGTAAGAGACTCTCTTTCACTGGCTCAGAGCACCCTAGAGTCCCTGGGGTTCCTGGTAATGACCATAAATCAGTACCCCAACATGTTCAGTTGTTGAACTTGATAGGAGCAGAACTGGACACCCTAAGGGGAAGGGCATTTCTCCCTCAGGACAGGGTAGACAACATTTTACAGATAACAGACTCCTTCTGCCTCAGCACACCCAGACCAGCAAAGCATTTCCTGCAACTGCTAGGCCACGTGGCCGCCTGTACAGAAACCATGCTAGGGGCCAGGTTTCAGATGAGGGACATTGTTTCATTTAAGAGCACATTAGTCCCAAAGAAGGGACTCACTGTCAAAACTGGTACCAGTGACAAAGTCTTTACTTCAAGCCTTGCAGTGGTGGCAGGACATGGACAACCTCAGAGAAGGGGTCCCATTCCTGCAAGAGTCCCCCACATTGGTCCTCACAACAGATGCATCCCTTCTGTGTTGTAGAGCATACTGTGCACGGCACTTGGTCCCCTGCAGAGTCCCTTCTGCACATCAACCTGTTGGAACTCAGGGCGGTGTGTTTGTCCCTGCAGTCCTTTGCATCCCTGCTAAGGAACAAAGTGGTACAAGTCAGGACAGACAATACCACCATGTACTACATCAGCAAGCAAGGAGGAGTGAAGTCCACATTGCTGTGCATGGAAGTAATGAAAGTGTGGTTTCTAGCCTACCCCCTACAGGTGTCCCTGTGGGCCATACATCTGCCAGGCAAGGACAACACCCTGGCAGATGCACTCAGCAGAATCGACCAGAAACACCACGAGTGATCTCTCAACAGGCAGGTCCTGGAAACAGTGTTCAGAAAGTGGGGCACTCCAGAGATAGATCTCTTCGCCTCCTTAGAAAATCACCAGCTCCCTCATTTCTGCTGCAGCCCTCCAGCAAAGGGCACAGTTCTGGTGGATGCCTTAGTGTGGGACTGGTCAAGGAAGTTTCTGTATGCTTTCCCTCCATTTCCCATGCTGCTGCTGTGGGTCCTGATCAAGCTCAGGTCCCAGCCAGCCACCATGATCCTCATAGCTCCAGACTGGGCCAGGCAGCCGAGGTACTCCCTCCTGCTATACCTGTCAGTGGCCCAGCCCATCCATGTCCCTCAGAGGCACAATCTTCTGATCTCTCACAGGGGAGTATCTTTTACCCCAACCTCAGGTCCCTCAAGCTCAGAGCTTGGCTCTTGAGGACTTAGAGTATGCTGACCTACACCTCTCTGAGAGTGTCCTCAGTGTTCTCAGGGTATCAAGAAAACCCTCCACTAGGAAAACCTATGCTTCCAAATGGAAAAGGTTTTCCATTTGATTTGACAGAAACAGTATAGTGCCTTCTTAGGTGGTGTTAACTGTCCTGTTGAACTGTCTCACCCACCTACATTCACTGGGCCTACAGCCCTCTACGCTCAAGGTTCACCTAGCATCAGTCTCAGCCTACCTTTTGGTTGGTAAGGGTACTTCTGTGACCTCTAACCCCATTTTCAAGAAATTTTTCAAGGGGTTGGCCCACCTGTACCCTCCTCACAGGGAACCGGTCCCATCACGGTTCCTCTATCTGTATTGCCAAGCTCATGGAATCTCCATTCAAACCCATGACTACAGCACATCTTAAGTATGTGACTTGGAAAACTGTCTTTTTGGTAGCCATTATCTCAGCCATTAGTGAACTGCAAGCCCTATGCATAGAACTAAACTATATCTATTTTCACAGAGATAAAGTAATCCTTGGAACTAACAGGAAATTCCTTCCTAAATTAGTCTCTTGAGTCCCATCTGAACCAGTCAATTACCCTGCCAGTCTTCTTCATAGACCATTCGAGCTCAGGAGAGCACAGACTCCACAGCCTGGATGTCAAGAGAAGCAACAAGTCAGTGCACACCCTTGCCCCACCCCCAAAAAAGGTTTAAATGTAACAATAAACACATTTTTTTCAGCCTGGATTGGCAAATTACTAATTTGATTTCAAAAAGGAGTGGGGGTCTCTTGGTATTCACCTCAGGGCCCTGCTGTGAAGTCGCCCAGTTACCATCGTCAGGGTAGACCACCCATCAGGTGGGTCCCTACTCCAAAGGGCATCTGCCTCAAATTGCTTCCTTTATATAGGGTGCATCATCCTAAAATTGGCTTAAGGTGTGGTCCCCAGCCAGTGTGCATGTAACTGGTAGGGAGCTAGCTAAATGAGAGAGCCATACTTCTCCCATTACAAACCTTAACCAGTGTTAGCTGCTCATCCTTGCTCATTCACAAGCTATAAATGGAATTCTAAATGAGGGGTGCTACTGCATATGGCATACATCAACAAAAACAACAAGCCTGGATGTCAAAAACAAGAAGTCAGTGCACCCCCAACCCCCACACACAAAATATTTAAACGTAGCAAGAAACATATTTTTTTCAGCCTGGATTGGCAACTCACTAATTTGGTTTCAAAAAGGAGTGGGTGTTTCTTGGTATTCAGCATCCATTGCATGCTGGATAGTGGCATGTATCCAGTTCTGCTACTGTAAAGCTGGTAAGCAGCACCAGTAGGCCTAAGGGCCCATTCCACAAGGGGCACAGCTGCTACAATGGCAGCAGCCAGAGATATCCCTCTGCTGGAAATCTGTAAAGCAGCTACATGGAAAACAGTACATAATTTTACAAAGCACTACAGTTTTTACACCCAGTCCAGAAGTGATGCCAGATTTGGCACAACAGTACTTCAGATCCTGTTCCTTAAATAGGTTCTGTACCCTTTTCCAAAGGTACTGCTTTGTAGCTTGCATTAGTTAATCATATTGAAGAATTCCTGGGGTTAGAAGAAAAAATTACTCACCAAAGTAATCTTGTTTCTTCCAAGGGATTTTTCAGTATGATTAATTATCCCACCCTGCCTACCCTTCCAGAACCAGTTGGGCTCTGCATACCAGCCAGATTACTATATTGTTGGGATTCATGCCCTAGTTGTGTTACAGACTTTTTGAAACCAAAAGGGTGCTGCTGTTCCCTTTCTTTGGTCCTATGTGACTAATATTTTTAACATTTTATGGGGGAATTAATAGTAGTTAGTAGAATAGCTTAGTTAGGGGTCTTACCCTGCAGGCTCTTATGAATCTGAGCATTATAGAATATAGCAGATACTAGGGGCAGCAGTTTGAATGGTAGCACACACCAATTAGATGTTTCATCATTTGCATATGTTCCACAATCTCTGGACCAGTTCAACACGGGAGGCTTACTGCATTGGTTAATCATATTGAAGAATCCCTTGGAAGAAACAAGATTACTATGGTGAGTCATTTTTTTTTGTATACTGTGCTTTATGTCTTTTTCAAAGGGATGGTGTAACTACCCTATCTTGAAATTGAAAAGGTTCAGTAGAGGAGCCCCACTCCGGCTATTTCCACAAAGGAAGCAAAGGTAGTGTGAATCTTTGGAGAATCCAAGGGAGAGGGGGACTTGAAGTTCTAGTATGGGTTATTCAGCTTGTTGCTTTTTTTGAAAGTTGGGGCCTGTTGCTCTGAGGGTAGTTTCAGTAGGAACGATACCGAAGTGGAACATATGTTGTACTGTATGGGGTGTATCTTTACTGTCACTGCAGCAGATTTGATGTTCACAGGTGGTGACCAGGTAAATTGGAAGAGGGAAGCATAGATTTGGGTTGGAAGGTTCATTGGATTTTTTAACTTTATAAACCAGTGGCAATGGTTGGTCATTCTCGGTGCACTTGGGGGAGGGCAGGGCCCTGACGAGGTGTTTGGGCTTGAGCACTCCAAAACATGTTTTACAGTGATAGGAGATCTTTAAATAATACGTTGGAATGATAATGTCCAAAAAACAGTGATGAAAAGAAATAAAATATGGGCGCATGTAAAAAAGATGAAGGGAGATAGTTTGCTAATGCAGGAAATACATGCTGGAGGACAAAATCACTGGACTAGAGTGCTCATGGGGGGTAGCTTATACCATGCCTACTTCACTTCTAAGGCCAAAGGGATGTCCATTTTGTTACGGCAGGGACTGTTGGCTACACTGGTTCCCCCATCTGGTCACCCCTCAAGGCAGATACATTACCTGCGTGATTAAGATGGGGGAGAGACCTTGACCCTGGTGTCAGTATATGGTCCAAGTTTCAACCACTCTGACTTTCTCCACCAGTTAGCCCTTACGTGATAGACTTCCCAGTTTCACTGATACTGGGTGGGGATGTTAACACATCCTGGGATCCTGTAATGGACCATTCTGCCCACTAACCTGTCCTCTTCCATAGAGCTCACAGACTCAGAGAAGGATGGTGTCAGAATGCTCCCTCATGATGTGTGGCAGTATCTCCATCCTACAGAGCATGACTTCTTTTTTCTCGTGCTCACTATCTTTACACTTGTATCGATGTCCTCCTGCTCTCTTCTTCTATATTGCCTAGATACAGTCTTGTATGAGCCCATCCTTTACTCTGACCATGCCTCACTGGTCATGGCCTTAAAGGCAGCAACAAGTACACCTTGCACTAAACAGTGGCAGCTAGATCCCAGGATACTAGTGGATCCTAATTTCAAATACACTATGGCCATAGCCCTAATGGAATATTTCCAGAATAACAGACCAGGGAAAACCAGTGTCGCCACTTGGTGGGAAGTTATGAAAGACTTCGCCAGAGGGTTGCATTTTGGTGGCAGCACACAAAAACAAAAGGGAATCCCAGATGAAGCAGGAGTTGAACTGCTGTATTCTAGAGCTGGAGAAGTCTCATTTGGCCAGCCCATCCCTGTCCCTGTTATAGGAATTATGGATGTAAAAAGGTAAACTGAACTAGATGGTTTTAGACAGCCGGGAGAAATCATCCTGCTTTCCCATGCTGTCTCTTATTTTGATGGCGACAAGGGTGGTAAGTTGTTGGCATGGAGACTCAAAAAGAAGGAGGTGGATAAACTGATTCCTTGTATTTTGACAGGTCCTGGTTCCCTTTTAGCAGTCCAGGAGGACATCATAGAATCTTCTGAAAGCATCAATGATGTCACATCATTGATCTTTCAAAGAAATCTCAAGAGACCCTCTATAGTTCAAGAGTAGTGCAATACCCTACTTGAAAACTTTCTTGTGCGTTATTTCATTACCAGCACTGGGAGGGGATTGGGATGCTCTGGATGTTAACCCCATGGTGGAGGAGATGTTTTTGCTCTACGTGAACGACCTCCCCAAATTTTGTTCTATTAACACAAGTATATACCTATATGCTGACAACACAGTATTCTACACACATCATAAAAATATGTGGACTTGGGTGTTAACATTATACAAAAATATTTCAATAATATACCAAAAGCCCTGGTAGATCTAAGATTACTTTTTAATGAAAATAAAACACAGTGGTTGCTTTTTGCTAAAAAGAATCTTACTTATTTATTTATTTAGCTTATGTTTACCGGGTAAGTACACTAGACAAGTATTGTGCCTATTTTCAGGAACGACCCGGGAGAGTACAGCATGAGGAACAACAGTCAAGGAGACATGGCAAAGAGAGTACAGTTTTTTGTCACAGTAAACAGACATGTGGGATTGCCTGATCTAGCCATAAGATCCATTAAAGGCTCAAATATCACACAAGTTTATATGTATAAGTATCTTGGTTTGACTTTAGACGACCAATTAACTTTCAAACCACATGCACAAAAATTATCTGCTAAACTAAAAGATTGTTTGGTGTTTTTCTACAGAAATAAGTCCCATTTTAATTCTCGTAGAAAATTGCTTGTTGGCTCACTATTTCTTTCTGCACTAAACTAAGGTGACTATATATACAGAAATACCACAGGATCTATACTTAGTCTCTTAGATCCATTAAATCAGAGTGCACTCAGATTTGTAACTGGTTTGCCATATGGAACACATCATTGTCACTTATATTCACATGTAGGTTGGTCTTCCTTAACAGACCATGGAGAAATGCACTAGTATCTATTTGTATACAGATTTATTGTTAAAGCTTTACCTTTATATCTGTTAAATATTCTACAGTTCAGAACGCCAGTAAAACATAGCCTTAGATCTGGTAAACATTCACATCGTTGCACACCCAGGTATCAAACTAAAGATGGGGAATTCGCATTAGTCGTCAGTAATACTCAGGTATTCATAACTTTATGCAGTCAGCCTTGTAAGTAGAACTGCCCAGAGAGAATTTGGAACATGCAAATGATGGAATCTTTTGCATGAGCCACTTTTCAAATGCTGCCTTCTACTAACTGCTTTAGTTCTAAACCCCTCAGATTTCTCTGTCTGCCTGTCAAGACTACGTGCTCAGAGATCCTTTCCTCATCATCTTTTGTTCTGACGTGAGAAACCTTATAAAATATTAAAAGTATTCCTTACATTTCATTTGCTGCCTTTTACTTTTTGTAATTTTAGGTAAACCCATAGTTTTAGTGTTTAAATTGTAAGTTTAATTTAAAGATAGAGGGGGACAGTTCAGGGGCAATGTGAGGATGTATTTTTTCACAGAGAGGGTAGTGGATGCATGGAACAGCCTTCCTGAGGAAGTTGAGGGGTCTAAAACTGTGGGAGAATTCTAGAATGTATGCGACAGACATAAGGCAATTCTTGTGGGGGGTAGGATAGGCTGTTGGTTAACTAGGATCTGCGGCCTATCCTGTAGGTAGGGAAATGAGCAGACTAGGTGGGCCAAGCGGTCCTTACCTGCTGTCAAAGTCTATGTTTCTAAGTTTTCTCGGTTTCTCCCAGTTCTATATAACGGGGGGTAAACTGAGGTTTATTTTATATTTATCAGAGTTTTCTGACTAAAAAAACTCCATTAGTTATGTCTAATTTTATTAAATTAGCTTGTTTTAAGAACCGCTAATACCAGTTCCTGAACCGATAGCCTCGGTTCATTTTATCTCGGTTCCCAGATCCCGCAACAGTTCTGGAACCGACCGCAACTACTAAATAAACTTAAATTAAAATGTCTTTTAGCAGTTGCAACTTTTATTGGTTTTACATTGAAAATGCCATAAAAACAGAGAAGTTACTGGTGATCCCGGTTTGAAACATTGTATTCAGTGCGGTGACATTTTGTTGAGTCAAACATTCTCATGTTTTGCCTATCTGGACATCAACATTTAAAAGCAGAGTGAAATCTGCAGTACGTGTCCTAAAAACAAAAAAAAAAAACACATCTGAAATACCTGGATACGGTAAATAAAAAAAACAAAAAATATCATCCCCTAAGGGTCCCTCAAGCTCTAACCAGCTGACACCCTAAGTTATTATGGGCATATAAGCAGTTTTTAAGAGGCTTGTTGAACCAGTTGACTCCCTGGTTCCCTCAATGAAACTGGAGAAAACTAAGCACACAGAACCCCCAGCTGGACAGCATTTTGGGGACTTACGTGCCGGCTATAAAGCCTACCAACTCCTGCAGAAATTGCACAGGCCTGTTCTGATTGGGGAAGTATTTGCCAAGACAGGTAAGTAAGCATTAAGCCATGACGAAGGTGGCATCTAATGCTGGATTAATGCATGGTTAGGAGGGTTGTGGCCCGAGGCCGCAGGCCGAACAACAGCCCTACCATGCATTAATCGCATTAGATGCCACCGTCAGAGTGGCTTAATGCGCTTGTAACATGGGCCGCCCGAGTACAGAGTCACGAGGAATGTAATTGCTATCGGTACAACAAGATAACACGGGGTCGGTGTATTTCGCTAAGGTTTTTACTGCACTTCCACAACATGTAACAGAACAGCTTTAATATGCTGATGCGGTGAAAACATTGACTAATACTACATAAACACAACAGTGCGCCTCACATGCTAGTCCGAATTATTTTGAGGTCTACGCGGGTATTAGTCTCATACCACTCGGAGGTCTGCGGTGGAGTGCTGTCTCTCCGTGCTGTGCGGGTCACTGACAAATTTGCATCCTCGCTCACTCACTTCTGCTTGCTGCCGTGAGATAGCTCCGATGTCGCCCACTCCGTCTCCTGCTACATCTGGTATTTCTCTATCCGAATCTGCTATCTATTCGTGTTGAGCGCAGCTGCTTGTTTTCCCCCTCCCATTTCCGACTCTACCTAGCTTGTCGCCCACTCCCTACCCAAGACTGGCATCTCTCTCACAGTGGATCCTCACCTCTGCCCGGTGCTGCTTACCTAGCTGTGTCTGGATGCTCCTGGTACTTCAGTTTTGAACACGGCGGGTATGCTGGATTAATCCCCGCTCTGACTTTGCCCACGTGATCGACTTCAGCCAATCGTGCCTCCCGATTTCACCATTCAGTTTATTGCCATGTTACAAGCACAGTTGTGTGTTGCTTCCCTTGGCTATGATCACCTAAATGAACATTGTGAAATTTGTAAACCTTCCCGGGGAAAAAGTGTGGAGAAATGCCTGAAACAGCTAAAGAAAACACTTCCAGGCTTACAAGGGCTGTGTCTGTCAGCAGCAGACCTTTGTAAAGCAGTCCTCCTAATATTTAAAAGGAAGAATATGTAATTATTATGAAATTGAGGAGAACCTATTAAATCTGAGGTTTCCTCTGAACGTGAGTGTGTCTCTCCCCACAGAACATCTGAGGATTATTCCTCATTCTTCATATTGGTGAGAAATGATTGGGCTGACACCCACTAAAAGCTTCCCATTCCTGTGAATAAATTCTTCAGGGAATAAACTTTAAAGATTTTACAAACTCCAAGCTCTGTTCCCCCCTCCGGATAAGAGGATGTGTAAGAAATATCAGCTGGACAGGGAGGAAACTGAAATTTGTTCCTCCACCCTGTTCACCAAGGAGTGGTTAAGGTGACAGCCTGTGACAAGGCAAAGATACCCCTGGCATCCTATCTTCCTAGCAAAGATTGCGAGAAAAATTGACAACATGGTTTAAAAGGGATATTTATCAGGTTCCTTGGCCATCAGGCAGGCACACACATTTCAAGCCAATGTCAATATCAAAGTCACTATGGTAGTCGGACCCTGCTATGCCAGCCAAGGCCCAGACTGCCTGTCAGATGATCTATTCTAGCTGAAACAGCTACATTTGGTTTGGGAGCAGCCAAATAACAGTTCAAGTGGCTGCTGCCAGATGGATGGCAAATACAGTGGTTCAGAGGAGGTCTGCCTGGCTCTGAGTCACAGACCTCACTCAGAATACCCAAACCAAGGTTATAGACTTTCCAGTCCAGGATAATTCCTCTTTGGAGAACGATAAAGGCTTACATGAAAAAGGTGGATATATACACCACAGCAAGCCCCCCCTTTATTCTGTCATGCTGGGGATGTGCCTCAGTGTCAGCAGTACCCACAGCAGGGGTATTTCAAGCACCACAGACAAGTGGTCCTGGATGTAGTGAGTCCGGGATTTTCTCTGAGCTCAAATTCCTTCCACAAAAAAAACAGTGGAAAAAGAACTAGAAAGGTTGCAAAAGAGACCAAATAAGAGCGCTTCAGGCTTTGACCAGCCAACACCCTCCAAATCTGCGTGAGAAACTGCTGTCTCTTACTTACATACCCCTGAGAAGAGTGATTCAGGCTTAAAAAAAGGGGGGGGTGAGTGGTCCAACTGTCTCTCCGGTCCCCTCCACGAAAACCAAAAAGATAAAGCATGTCAAACCCCAGGGAAAACCTAAAGGGGTTTCTGGCATTACTGTACTTGAATTATTTCCATACTCCCATAAGGGAGTCTCACAGAAAGTACTTCAGGTTCAGACTATCATCAGGTCACCTTCTAGGAGTGTACACAGTGGTTGGAGCACCTTCAAAGATAAGGTGTCACCATTTTCCTGTGCCTAGATGACTGGCTGGTGGTTGTAGAATCACCCCAGCAAGTGAGTCTGCAACTCACCTAGGGTCTTCTGGACTCTCTAGGGTTCTTGATAAATCTAAAGAAAGTCCAGCCTTCAGTCTGCTCAAGCACTCCAGTTTATAGGAGCAGCGCTAAATACTCTGCAAAACAGAGTCTACCTGCCCCTACGCAGGGCAAGAAGTATTCCACTAATAGCGGGCTCATTCAGGCTGAATGAACCAAAAACTGCAAGTTTTCTTCAGCTTCTGGTCACATGGCACCTGCCACTGACGCAGTCTTGGAATCCAGGTTACAGATTAAGGCCATTCAATGTCACCTCATGGCTCAGTGGTGTCAGAGACAGGACCCTCTTTAAAAACGAATTCTAGTAACAAAGACATTGTTACTGGCCTCCAGTGGAAGAAAAAAGGGAACCAATTTAAGGAAGGGGCTTCTTTTTCAGTAAGAGCCCCTATCAGTTGTCTGACAACAGATACATCCCTACTAGAGTGTGGTGCCCATCTGGGGGTTCACACCTCACAAGGCACATGGTCAAGTGTAGATTCACTCCAGCACATAAACCTGCAGGGGCTAAGAGTAGTGTTACTGCACTAAAGGTCTTCACACAACTACTACGAAGGTGGTACAGGTCAGAACAGACAGTACTACCACAATGTACTACATACACAGGTAGGGAGGCACAAAGTTAAGTCCTCCCTGCTCGGGACTTATGAAAATATGGAGTCTAGCATGCCCCATGGGCTCCAGCAGGATATTCATTTGCCAGGTAGGGACACTACCTTGACAGATACCTTGACTCAGATCAACCAGTCCCATCAGGACTGGGCCTTGAATTGTTAGGTGGTGCAAGTTATCTTTAGGAGGTGGGGCATACCAGAGGTAGACTTGTTCGCATCCCACCACAACCACCACCTACCACAGTACTAAGACAATCAGATCTGGGACTAATCCCCCTGGATTCTCTGGTTCTGAGTTGGCCAGGGAAGTACCTGTACGCTTCCCTTCCTTCCCTCTGGTATACAATGCATTTATCAAGTTCAGGACGCAGCCAGCATCAATGGTCTTGATGACACCAGACTAGGCCAGGCAGACATGGTTCTCACTGCTACTCTCCATGTCTGGGTCCAAACCAATGCACCTTTTCTCAGAGGCACAACCTGCTAACCTCCAACTAGGAGGCTTCTTTGCCCAAACCTTGGGTCACTCAGGCTCAAGTCATGTCTCTTGAGGGCCTACTGTACAATATGCAGCCGTGCATCTTTTTCACAGTGTCTTAGACATTTTATGTGGTTTCAGGAAGCCCTCCATTAAGAAACTGTACGCTTCAGAAGGGAAAAGATTTACTATTGGTGTTCAACCAGAAAATGGGTTTCGACACATGCTGGGATCAAGCAGTGCTTGACTAACTTACCTATTTATATTCATTGGACTTGCAGTCCAGCACCCTCAAGGTCCACCTAGTTGTAGCATCTGCTTGCATATTAGGTGGCTAAAATGTTTTTAATGGCCCCAGATCCTAGCCTAAAATAGGCTCTTTAAGGGCCTGGCACATATCAGCACAGGCTGGTGTTCCAGCTGTGCTGGACTATTTTACCGGTTTGCTTTCACTGGGCTTGCAGACCAGTACCTTAAAGGTCCACCTGCTCGCAGCATCTATTTACTTCTCAGTTGGACAGAAGGTTTTTCAAACCTCAGACCCTATCTTCAAAGGGTTCTTTAAAGGCCTGGTCCATTCGCACCCCCTCACAGGGACCCAGATGTGTACATAGTTAGGCTCATGGGTCCCCCTTTTTGAGCTTATGTTTTCAGCTTATTTGAAATATGTTAAAAAAAGACTTTTTCCATGTCATAATGACTTTTGCCACAAGAAACAGTGAGCTCAAGTCTCTCTGCATTGAACAGGACCACATTTCATTCCACAGAGACAAAATTACCCTGGGAACAAACAAGAAGTTTCCCCCTTAAAATGACTTCTGATTCCCATTTGAATCAAACCATTATCTAACCTATTTTTTAAATGAATGCTTTGGTTCCTAATAAAGGAATCTTCATGGTCTGGATTTCAAAGGAGCTTTTAGCTATTACTTGACCGCCACTGAAGTCCATAAGCAGGACAGAAAACAGCTGTTCTTGACCTATTAGAATGTGGGAAAGGATAACCCAGCATCAAAAAGACATATTTCTTGCTGGATGGTACAGTTTTTTCAGTTTTTGTTATTCTAAGGCTGGAAAGGAGCTCCCAGCAGCGTTGAGGACCCATTCCACAAGGGGCACAGCTGCTACCATAGCAGCTGTAGGGATGTTTCCCTGGTGGACATCTCCAAAGTAGCTACCTGTAAAACACTGCACACCTTTACAAAGCATTACAGTCTGGATATTCTGTCCAGTGGTGATGCCAGGTTCGGCACAGCAGTCCTGCAAAGTCTGTTCTCAAAGTAAGGTTCTGTGCCCACCTCAAAAGGTACCGCTTGGTAGTCTGCATAAAGTTATGAATACCTGAGTATTACTGGGGTGAGAAGAAAAAATTACTTACCATAGTAATCTTGTTTCTTACAAGTGATACTCAGGTATTCATAACTTTCCCACCCTGCCTCCCCTTATGGAACCTTTAGCCTCTGTGCTCTCAGGGATATAAATGCCATTTCTGGCATACATGTTGTGATTGTGTTCACTATTGTTGTCCCCCTCCCCGTTTTCAGGTGATTTGGACATGCAAGGGTATTTTTTCATATGTTATGCCCTCCAGTTGCAGGCTCCGTTTTTGGGTGTTAAGGGAGTTCCCTCAATTATTATTATTATTGTTTGTTAATATTATTATTATTATTACACTTAGTCCCCATGGGCCTGTCTTTCCAGGCCTCCGGGAAATCTGAGGGGTTTAGAACTAAGGAAGTTAGTAGAAGGCAGCATTTGAAAAATGGCTCATGCAAAAGATTCCATCATTTGCATATGTTCCAAATTCTCTCTGGGCAGTTCTACTTGGAAGGCTGACTGCATAAAGTTATGAATACCTGAGTATCACTTGGAAGAAACAAAATTGCTATGGTAAGTAATATTTTTTTCTCGTACATGGGAAATGATTCAGAAGAAATGTGACTTAAAGGTCCTGTTGCCAATTGCACGTTTCAGGGCTTCCCTTTTTAGCGTAGTACACAATCATTGTGACTGTTTTGGATGAAATGTTACCTATATTTAATTGCTGAAGTTTTATTTTTTTTTTATTAATTTAGCTGTGTACTATGCAACTTTATTGTACATATATTTATAATGTTTGCCTTTTGTATTTGTACTTTGCTGCAATTGTAAACGAGAGTTTTTCTCAGCTTGTTATCCAATAAACGATGATAATGTGGAACCCTCTTGCACTGTCAATGTTTTTGGTGTATGCAAATTAAGATTGTATTGTATGCCTAGGGGGGCCTCGGGCAAGGGGCCTGAAGCCTGTCCTACTCTATCCAAAAGCCCAAGCGTATTTACTGTTATAGCTGGTTGCATTGCATGTTAAAGTCTGTACTGACTGTAAATTGCCAATCTTTAAAGCAGAAAACAAATGTTTATGGTACAAGTTCTAGTAAATGATTTACTCTGCTTTCTTCTCTTCCTAGAATTGTAGAGATTGCAGCCTGTCACTCTACTCACACTTCTGCTGCAAAAACACAGAGTGGCCAGGTGTACATGTGGGGTCAGTGCCGCGGCCAGTCTGTTGTCGCCCCCCATCTTACTCACTTCACCTGCACTGATGATGTATTCGCCTGCTTTGCCACCCCTGCAGTTATGTGGCGTCTGCTGTCTATAGGTGAGATTATCATTACATTATAAAACTGAATTGGGAAAACCAGTCTTCTGATTGATTACAACCCATGTGAATATCAGACAGTAATCACATTAGTCGCACGCTCCCTGGCATGTATAGGGAAGTTGCTGGTTACCTTTGTTTAAATTTAATAAACTTCACAAGTCTTATGTGCCATATTGCATTTTATAATTGTGGTAAAGGAACTCGTGGGGGTACCAATAAACAGTCCTACCTCAACAGTTGTTAGGCACACAGGCTTCAGATTACCTGACAGTAACACACCCACCCCTGGCATACCTTACTGCTTAAGTAACTGTCTGTGGAACCTTATCTTATCACAGATATATAGAATAATTAACCACCAAGTGTAAGAACAGGCTAATTCTTAACTAAGTAGGTTCTGAGACAACATGTGAGTTCAAGAGTGAAACTCAAGAACTCCTGATGTCACAGAACTGATGAGGTGAAGAATCGGCCCATTCTTAAAATATGGAGTTTTTTTTTTGGGACTTCCGGTGACATCAGGGATCGACATGGCGGATTGACTCACCCGCTCTACTGCCCACTGAACATAATCCAAACTAATCGCCCTTCAGATGATGGCATCCCCAGCCAAGCAGAGGAGAAGCAAAGCAGGGAAGATATTCCTAACCACCTCGCAAAAACTCAAGGCTCTGCTGCAAGAGGAAGAGGTTGAAAACCACGATGAAACAGAGACCTCGGGGGACACGCAGCAGTCCGGGCAGCATGGAGGCCTCCAAGACAGCGACCTTATAGAAACTATTAAACAAACAGCTCGTACAGTTTCTAAAATAGACCGGACCCTCTCCGATCTCCGGTCTGACCTTGGCAGAATCGAGCATAAAACAGATCAAATGGAATTATGCCTAGCAGCGGTTTCCGAGCAGTCCGATGGGCAAGATAGGCTTCACTGTACCCAAGGGTCTGGACCTGAGCTAACGCACAAGCTATACGACTTGGAAGGCAGAAGCCGAAGACGGAACACCAGGATTCATGGAGTGCCCGAAGACTCAGAGGGAGATGCTATAAATACTATAGAATTTACCCAGAGGCTCCTCAGAAAGGCGATAGATCTCCCGGAGGACTTGGATTTAAGTCTTGACCGCGCGCACCGCTCCCTGGCTTCCAAGCCAAGTAATCCGGAAGCCAGGCCCAGATCACTTATTGTCCATTTCACCAAATATAGTAGTAAGGAAGAGGTGCTGTGGAAAGCCTGGCAGCAGAGCCCACTAGAATTTGAGGGCCACAAAATCTCCATCGACAATGATTACACTTCTGAAGTTCAGGAAGCTCGGAAGGCGCTCTGGCCGATTGTGAAATCACTGAGATCTAAGAATATTAAGGCTCAAATTCTGCACCCAGCCAGACTAAAATTAATCTGGGAGTGGGTCCCAAGATGACAGCCTGGGTAAAGAATTGGCTGGAGAATAGGACAGAGAGAGTAATAGTAAATGGAGTCCACTCTGAAGAAAGGGGGGTTACTAGTGGGGTACTGCAGGGTTCAGTATTAGGACCGGTCCTCTTCAATGTCTTTATAAGCGACATTGCAGAGGGACTGGAAGGAAAAGTATGTCTCTTTGCAGATGACACAAAGATCTGCAACAGAGTTGATGCACAAGATGGGGTGGAAAGGATGAGAAGGGACTTGGCAAGGTTAGAGGAATGGTCAAATGTATGGCTGCTTAGATTCATTGCTAAGAAGTGCAAGGTAATGCACCTGGGAAACAAAAACCCAGGGGAAGAGTACACAATGGGGGGTGAGATACTAACAACAACAAAAATGGAAAGGGACCTGGGGCTAGTCATATCAGATGACCTAAAGGTGTCATCAAATTCTATGTTTCTATGTTAAAAAGGAGGAGAGGGGGACATGATAGAAACTTTCAAGTACCTCAAGGAATCAACAAAGTCCAAGAGGTAGCATCTTTCAAAAAGAGGTGTGCAAGAACAAGGGGTACAATTTGAAGATGGGGGTGGCTCAGAGGTAATTTAAGGAAGTATTTTTCACAGAGAGGGTTGTGGATGCATGGAACGGCCTTCCAGAGGAGGTTGTGGAGTCAAAAACAGTGGTGGAATTCAGGCATGCGTGGGACAGTCATAAGGCCATTCTAGGGGGTTGGGGTAGGAAGAAGTGGGCTGCTGGTTAACTAGGATCTGCAGCTTATCCAGTAGGTAGGGAAATGGGCAGACTGGGTGGGCCTAGTGGTCCTTATCTGCGTCAAATTCTATGTTAAAAATTACAACAGAACAAGGCACTAAAATATTCAAGGACCTTCTGTCGCCTTCCCTTACCTGGAAGATTTGGGGATCACTACCCCCCCTTAATGAAGGAGAGGCTTGAGAGATCTCCTGGCTTCGGCCTGGTCTGTGGCCCAGAAAGAAATAACTAAGTTGGGTTCCACAGGGCGACGCCTACAGACTTCACTCCGTGCCGACATTGGCGCAGTGCTGCGACGATTAGGTGATCCCACTCTGATGAACAAGAATGCCCCTTATCTGTAACAGGCCCTGTCGGTGAATGAGGCAGAGGATTCGGGCCTACCACATTGCTCGGCCACCTGAAGCTACCTTGAGGCGATGTCCACACCTTCATCTTTTCTCCTGCACTGAACTGTCCCCCAAGTTGCCCTACGGGCATGTTGGGCCTGGCTGAACATACCTCGCCCTTGTGGTGAATACGTCCGTGGACTGTCCTCCCGTTCTCTCTCTCCTTCCCCTCAGTTCGGAGGGCCGCAGTGAGTAGTTACATGCGTCCAGAGTGGCCAGGCCAATCAACCACCTGATGACTTTTAAGTGCTGTTGGTGTCACTGATGCCGTCCCGACTACCCTCTTCACTGACTTTTTTTTTATATTTGATGTTGTTTGTTACGGGGTGGGGGGGCCTTCATGAACATAATCTGGTTATGTCACTCAGTTTAAAGGGCCACAGTTCGCTACAGTGATGAAGTCACTTGTCTGCCATGTAAGCTGCAGATGGCGGGCGGGGCGGGGGACGGAGTGCCAATTCTCTGTGACGGATAGGGATGGAGGTTAACTCCTACCCACAAGCATCCTGGCTCCGGCGTTGTTCTCCTTCTGTATTTCCCTTCCACATATATAATATATGAGCTCACTTCTAGTACTAGGGTTCCTGATTGGGGAGACAGGGGATTTTCAATTCAGCCCTGACTAACTGAGAACAGCGCCGGAGGAGGTCTGATGTGGTGCCGACCTGTCCTTCTTTTCCCTTGCTAGACAGCCCGACTTAACCGCCACCCGTATGAACGGAGGAGCAGTGGGGACGGGGGATGTGGGGACGCAGCTAAAGGCAACATGTCGCGTGACCAGGCTGGATGCACCTTCCCGCCGGAGGGGCCTCCTGGAGGGAGGGCATTACTACTGCCTCAGCTCTCTCTTCTCTGTAAGGCTTACAATCCAGCAATCAATCTCTCGACAGGTTGCGCCTCGGGGAGACGCGTCCCCGGCCTCTCGACCCCGGATTTGCCTTCGCGGGAGGACCGGTTTTTAGCCGGTCACCGCTGCTTGGGGGTTTAAGCTTCGTGAGAGTTTAGAGGAGACGTTCATACCTATAAGGTGCAACTGGTTCAAGATGAAGCTCACTCTTCACTTTCTGGGGGGGTACAGGTACATATACCTAATTGAAAGCGGGCATTGGAGGATGGAGACTGTTTCTGTGAGGGTCCTTGCCATCTCGAGGTGACATCGAGGTGTCCCCCCTCCTTTGGGGAGGAAACAGGCTGTGGGTAGAGGGGAGGCAACGAGTATCTAGTCCATAAAGGCTGGGGCTGCTAACTACAGAATGCCTTAACCATTGGAACCAAGGCGAACTTCAGTCAGCCCCTGAGGGGGTCTCTCTCTCCCCTCTTTGGGAATTATTATCCGTAGTTACAGGTATGTTCGAGTGGGTGGGTACCGGGCACCTGTCGGGAATGGTTTTCTCTTTCTTGTTCCCTATGCAGTCTACTCCTGACAGAAGGGGGCGGGGCCTTATTCCTGGGTATTCCAGGGCCTCCCAGGGATCACTCATTGCACTTCTGAGTGCCCTGACTTGGTCTGTTTTCTCAGACCCCCCTTTGCTGCCAAATATCGGTCAGCATTCCCTTGGAAGCCTTATCACTGATTATTGGGCAACCGGGCCGGAAGGAGTCTTGGCCGAGGCCGCCCATCACTTAAGTCAGCTCATGGCTCAAAAATGGATGAGGCCAGAGCAATTGTTTTCTAGTAGAATAGTTGCAAAAAGTGTTTTTCTAAGTTTCAAGATTTATTATATTAATTTTTTAGCTCTGCAGATTTGTCATAAACTTAAATTGGTAACACTTAGAGAATCTATGTCTCAGAAAAGGAATGTCAATCCTGGGTGGAAGGAACATGGCTAGTTGTACCACCAAGTTTATGTCTCTGAATGTGAACGGACCGTCCAGCCCAGTGAAGAGAAAGAAGATCCAGCAATTTGTTGTGTCCCAGGGATGCGGAGGTGTGTTTCTGCCGGAGGCGCAGCTCTCTCCTCAGGAAGCCCAAAAGCTTAAATTCAAGGCCTTCCCAGTGATCTATCACTCCTCTCTTCCAGTGGGCAGAAAGAGGGGGGTAGCTATACTACTCTCGTCGAAGCTACAGTTTCAACAGCAGGAGGCGATAGAAGACCCCGAGGCTAAGTACATCATTGTAATTGGGACCATGCAAGACACACAAGTTTAACTCTGGCAAATATTTACAAACCCCCTGGATCTCCTACCAAAGTCTTTTCAAGTATTTTACAACTAGTGGCAGAAAAGGCTAGAGGTATGTTAATAATGGGAGGAGACTGGAACATAGTTTTAAACAGGTCCCTTGATTCAACCTCCCAGATCCCAAAAGTGGATGTAGCCAAAGCTCGCTCTGTTAAAATCCAGCTTGAACAGATAGGCTTGTGTGACATTTGAAGAGGAAAATACCCGAGAGCACGGGAGTATACATGCTTTTCACCCAGGTTTAGGGTATTCTCTCGCCTAGACATGTTCTTCACATTTAAGGGTGACTTGAACAGATTTCCCTCTATATGGGTGGGCACAACTATCCTCTCAGATCATAGTCCCGTTTACCTGGAGGTGGAGCTGGGACTACTAAACGGACCACACACTGGAGACTGAACACCTCTCTCCTTCAGGACAAAGGAGTCCTGAAGGACTTCCGGGATTATCTGAAAGTTACCCCTGAGGAAAATATCAGGCAAGAGGTTTCACCTCAGATATTATGGGACACTGTTAAAGCCATCCTTAGAGGCAAACTTATATCAATAGCTTCTCGTAGAAAACGAGAATCAATGCAATGCCAGCAGAAATTAATCTCCCAGATCAAGGAACTAGAAGATGCCCAAAAAGCTAAGTGGGAGAAGTCCCAGGGCAGAGAACTCAGGGAACTCCTACATAATATCCAAAAACTAGAGGTAGAAAATGCTTTGTTTTACTTAAAACAAAGATATTATGAGGGTGGGTCTAGAGGCACTAAACTCTTAGCCTATAGATTACGACACCGTGCAGCCAAAGCTTCTAATAACTAAAATAGTTTCTCGAACAGGCCAAATGGCTAGACAAGCGACTCAGATAGCAGACTCGTTCAGGGAGTACTACTCCAAACTATATGAGTCAGTAGAAAATACCTCTCTACTAGACAAGCGAACCTACCTGAGCTCTATACCACTTCCTCCTCTCTCCGTAGAAGCCGCCCAAACACTGATCAAACCTATTACCCAAGAAGAAATTATCTCCACAATTAAAAAACTTAAGCCAGCCAAATGTCCTGGCCCTGACGGGTTTGGAGCTGAATTTTACAAAACTCTAGCCCCTGAAGTGGTTCCCCTTCTCCATAAAGCTTTCTCCAACATTTGGTCTGGGGGTTCCCCCTCCCTCCTGGCAATATGCCACCATAACAGTCTTACATAAAGAGGGAAAAGATCCCTTGAGGTGTAAATCTTATCGCCCCATATCCTTATTAAATCAAGATTACAAGATTTTTACCTCCATAATAGCATCAAGACTTAACCCGATACTACCAGAGTTAATTCAGTCAGACCAATCTGGATTTGTATTGGGCCGACAGGCACCTGATGGAGTACGCTCTGCCTTAGACATGATAGATAAGATCCAACATACCCGTACCCTGGCTTGTTTATTAAGGCTAGATGCCGAAAAGGCCTTTGACAGGGTCTCATGGGAGTTCCTGTTTTCGGTACTTGAACATAGTGGGTTTCCCGAGCTTTTTATAGACACCATGAGATCCTTATATAGGGGCCCTCAGGCATATGTCAGGGTAAACAGGGGGTCTGTCTAACAGATTTCACCTCGGCAGGGGCACTCGGCAGGGGTGTCCTCTCTCCCCCCTGCTGTTCGCGCTCTATATCGAACCCCTAGCGGAGGCTATCAGAAGGGCACAGGGTGTGTCGGGGATCGAGGTGGGGGGAATACAGAAGAATATCCTGTTGTATGCAGATGATGTTCTCCTGTCTCTCTCTCAGCCTCGTAATCGATAGAACAAGTGTGGCCTATACTGGAGACTTTTGGGAAGCACTCAGGTTACTCTTTAAAGAGGCCTTAGGCTTCTTTTTTAATCCACCTGAGGGCATCCGCCAACTCCTCCCTTTAAATTGGACAGCTAGGGGTGTGAGATATCTGGGGATTCACATTACCAAACACCCATCTAAATTATTTAAAGCAAACTATTCACCCCTGACGACTTCTCTCAAGAAAGTCCTGGAAAGGTGGTCCCTAATTAATATCCCTATGTATGCCAGAATTCAAGCTATAATTATGAATGTATTGCCAAAATTATTGTATCTGTTTCAGTGTATATCCCTCTATATTCATAAATCTAACTTCCAGACATGGCATAAAATGATCTCTAGATTTGTTTGGGCTAATAAGAGACCAAGAATAAGGTTAAAAACATTACAGGCCCAATGGGAGGCAGGAGGTAGGTCACTCCCAGATCTGGAGGATTATTTCCTAATGGTACAATTGAAACAGTCTCTACAGTGGTCTGGTCCCAGCTCCACCTCTGGCTGGAGGGATATGGAGAAGAGAGAAGAGGAGGGGGAGCAGGCTGCCCCTCGAAGATCGAATATTAACTCCTTTCTTAACCCGACTTCAACTGTTGCCCAGGTTTAGCTCGGTAGGTGAGACCCTCCGATCGGTTCATAGACTGTGGCAAAAATATAAATTGTTATGTTCACTATGGACCCTTAGGAGACTAGCCTGGACTGAAGACTTTCCCCCAATCGACTTGACCCTACAAATAAGCTATGGAGTAAGATGGGCCTGACATTTCTTGGCAGTTTACCCAGGGGGAGCTAATCTTAGATTTTAATTCACTTAAGAATAGATTCGGGCTTAAGAACGCAGACCACCTTAGGTTTCTCCAGGTCAGAACATACATCACCTCGCTTCAGAGAAGAGTAGTGTGTCTGGATGGGGTGCCCCCACTAGCAGCCATTCAACAGATAAAATCACTAACAGTCCAAAAGGGTCAGATCTCTATTCTTTACAAGGCTCTAAGAATCATAAGATCTGATCCTCTAACCAAATTTAAAAATAAAAATTTAAAACAAATGGCAGGAGGAAGCCGGTCTGGGCTCTGCCCCTATCAACTGGAATTCCGTCTTCCACATTGCTAAATTGGCAACTAGATCACCTCTCTGGCAAGAATTTGACTGGAAGGTAAGGATCCGTTTTTTCCTTACACCTGAGGTGCTAAATAAAAGGAACCCAAATCTCTCGGCTGGCTGCTGGAGGGGGTGTGGGGAAGATAAGGCAAACTACCTACACATCTTTTGAGCTTGTCCTAGACTTAACAGATTTTGGGCTGATATTACAATCAATCAATCAATCAAAATCTTTATTTATTCAGGCGAACTTCATTGAGCATAGCTCATACAAGATGGACCTGAGTGGTCATAACAAAAAAGGTTACAGAGTGTATACAAAAAACATGATATTGAAATAACACAAATACAAACATTTATGAGTGAGATAGATATACAATTATTTACATATATACAAGGCAAAGGACAGTAAACCAAAAACCTATTAAAGGTGAGAAACAAACAGTCTGGTGGGGATAAGGCTTGGATAATGGTACATGGGTGGGCATATATGTTTGTGGTTTGATGTGGAAAGGACCAGAGCAACGATAGAAGAATAGGGATGAGATTTAGAAGGTGGGGGAGAGAGAGAGGTGTGGGGGTGGGGTGTGGGAGGACTAGGCCTTGTGGAAGCAATTGCATGAATCTGGGATTAGGCTGGTGTACAGCTTTTTGAAGGATGTAA
The DNA here is from genome assembly GCA_016271365.2 of Neoceratodus forsteri. NCBI lineage: Eukaryota > Metazoa > Chordata > Ceratodontiformes > Ceratodontidae > Neoceratodus > Neoceratodus forsteri. The sequence goes on along the minus strand of CM057459.1, from coordinate 303,483,816 downwards.
GGGGATCAGTGTTTCCATTTTCAATGTCTTTGGATAGAATTCCAGATAAGTGTCAGGGAATAACTGATTGCAGCTCTTCCATACCGGGTGCAGGTGATAGGAATCTTCAGCAGGATCAGTTTGTTGATCTTCAAGGTGTAGGGCCTGGATGTGATCTGGTTGAAGCAATCTGAGATGTAGGAAGGAGTTTGTTTGTCAGAGCTTTGTAGATCCAGATAGCAGCATTTTTCTTCTTCTGTGTTGCAGGGATGTCCAGCTGACTGCATTGTAGAGAGAGCAATGATGGGTGCTAGAGGAAGGTCAGTAATGAATCTAATAGCTCTATGATACAGGGTGTCTAGTTTGTTTAGATGGGAGAGGAGCAATGACCGAGAGGAAGTCAGCATAATCAATGAGGGACATGAATGATGCAAGGATTAATCTTTGTTTGGAATCTTTGGTCAGGTAGTGTTTGATTCTATAGAATAGACCAAGTCTTTGTCTTAGCTTTTTCAGGAGCTCTTCAACGTGGGTAGTATAGTCTAGTTTATTGTCTATCCATACTCCTAGGTATTTGAATTTGTCAACATATTCCAGATTTTCACCAAGGATGGTAGAGAGTTGTGGGAGGTGAATGATGGGATAGTGGAAGAACAGTTCTTGTGGGCAAAGAACATAGCTTTGGTTTCTTAGGCATTTAGTAATAATTTCTTTTTAATAGGTTATGCTGGAGGAGGGAGAATTGAGACTGTAGGAGCTCACAGGCTTTTGATGGTGAGGGATCGCTCACATAAAGTACAGTGTCATCTGCAAAAAGGTGGATATTAGAAAGAGAGAGATTGGAGTCAATATTGTTGATGTAAATGGCAAAAAGGATGGGACCCAGGATGGAGCCTTGCGGTACACCTCTTAGGAGTGGCTTAGGGGTAGATAGATCACCATCATTCTTTACCAGTTGTAGCCTTCCAGAGAGCCTTCCTTACATCAGCAATAAAGAGCATATTGGCCATCACTCAGCTGATGAATTGGGAAGAACTGATCCTAGGAATTCCTCCCCCTGAGGTTAGGGGACCTGACTCGCTGTACCTTTGGGCAATCTTAACGACAGCGGCCCATAAGGCGATAACCAGGACCTGGCTTAGTCTCACTGTACCCCAAAAACAAGATTGGATCCTAATCACTAAAGGACTGGCTGAACTAGAGGAACTCACCTTTAAAATAAATCACAAGACCACTCTTTATGTTCAGAGATGGTCGGGACGGGTAGTCTGGTTCCAACCAGACGGGGCATCCACGTCAGGGAATTAAGACATAGCACACCTCTTCCTCTTGGGCCAGGGCGATCCGTAGTTGTGAATTTAAATACTACTAAACTCTTAGATCTCTGTTCCCCTTGGTATAACAATGAAATGGAATGTACTACCGGACAAAGTATTAAAGTCTGTATTTTGATTCTCAAAGTTGTAAACATTTACTCTGCAGAGCTTGAATAAAGACTAAAATTAAAAAAAAAAAAAAAAATTTAGATTTTTTTTGTTTGTTTTATGCAAGGGTTACCTCATTTTGCAACCTGAATTGGAGACTAAGTGAAGGTATTGTATCTGAGACTGGAGAAAACTGGGGCAAAAAACTTTTTTTTTTTTTACTCTGCTTATCTTCCAGGGCCATGACGATGGAGGGCTCCCTTCCACTGGCTTCCACTCTGCTCCACTGTCTCCCCAGGACCCCAGTGGCAGTGAGGGTACTCCCATGGATTAACCCCCATGGCAGGGTCAGGAGGGGGAGGGCCATCCTCCCCTCCCCCGAAGCACCTGATCTAGTGACTTGCCGCAGGCTAGCCCAGTGACGTGGCGGGCGAAGGCGTGGAGAGTGGGTGTCATACGCCGTTGTCGTGCCCTTACTTTTTTCTCTGTTGTTTTCTTCCCTACTACTCCCCAGAGCCTCAGCAAACTTGGGCATGGGTGTGTGCACCGGAACCATGTGCACTGGGACCAGCGGCCCCGCTTCACCTACCTGGCCTAATACCAGCCTCTAATTTGAGTGGCACTACCACCAAGCTTCCACTCGGTGGCAACCAAGTGCCAGGAAGACCAGCCTTCCCAGTCCAGGAGCAGAGAGCTGCCTGAAAGCTGCTCAGTCCTACCCCCCCCCCCCGCCAACCCCTGGCGGTTCAAGCTCATTCCCAAACTCGAGTCGCTAGTGTGGGAGAGGTAAGGCACTTTAAGCACCTCAGCCTACTGTATCACTGGGCAGGCAAAAGCTTTTTAAGGAGAAAACTTCCAGTTGTGGTTTGAAATGGCAGCGGTGTATGCTTGTGCTGTAATGAGAGCTTTGATTAATAGGTTTATGGGGATAATGTCATTCTTAATGATTTTATTGAATTGATTGGCAGATTTGGTTTCAAAAGGTCTTTCTTAACAGTAAGGTGTTCTGGACAATTTTTTGAAATCACTGGCAAAATAAGGTAACCATATGGTATATCATGGTGAGTGGGCCTGCTGTCTCTAGGTGATGTGAGCACTGCAGTCACTGCTGGTGTGGAATCCTGTCCTTTTTTTTGTAGACTCTATTTACACCGAGCCCCAGACTCTCTCCAGTGAAGGCGCTTGACTCACCTCCATCCCACCCTGTCAGTAGGCTCAGTCCTGCCATCCAGTTTCACTAGCTTAGAAACATAGAAGTTGACAGCAGATAAGGACCACAAGGCCCATCCAGTCTGCCCATTTATTTTTCTGCCTTATAAATGTGCCATCTGCTTTTGCTCTGTCAATGGCCTGTCTATTCATACTTATCTGTATTGCTCCCTTATGCCTATCCCATGCCTGTTTGAAGCCCTGCACTGTATTCATATCCACCACTTCCTGAGGTAGGCCGCTTCCACTTGCCTGGTGCCTGTTCCCCCAGATTTAAGCCCACTGGGGTGGGAACGCTACTGTCCCTTGATGACCTTTCTGGAATCTGGTCAGGTAATCCGGGAGTGGAGGGAGCACCAGAGGCAGCTGACACACTCGACGTTAGGCTTGGGGGGTGGTCCCTGGCCTCACCTTTGCCTGCCAGGGACTGGGGATTTTTCCCTTAGCTTCCCCCTAGAGCTCGGATGTGCAGTGATGTCCTGCATGCTGTGTGTGCTCCCGCACACACTCGTAGGGCGTCTGCCACAGCTCTGCCTTGCAGCCACTAGATACTGTAACCCCAGCCAACGTCAGAGGCCACTAGAACAGCAGCTAGCCTAGCCCCCCTCCCCTGTGAAACGAGAGCAGTCCTCCAGATGCTCAATCCTTTCCTGCCCCTGCTGACCCCCAGTGGCCCGTGCTTGTTCCCGAACCCGGATTGCCGGCATGGCACGAGGTGTGGCGTCCAGCGCCTCAACCCTCATCGCCACCGGGATGTCCTGGAATCACGTCTTACCACATATATGGTCAGGGGGCCTTCTGTTTGTAGGTGAGATGAACACAGCAGTCACTCTCTGAGAGCAACTGCAGCCATGTGCAAGTGGCTGTGCATTTATAAACGTCATTGCTTATTCTTTGGATTGCTAGCTTCCTTTGGAGGTTATGGGGGGATGCATGCTGCACCTGCATCTGTGTCCATCCTTTCACATCCGTGCAGCCCTGCTGCTGTTTTCATAATTTGTGCCTGTTTATGACAAAAAGTCACAGTGTGCAGCAGAGAACAGATGCTGTTGTGCACAGCATCTTGTTTGGTTGCACTTGCTTCGATTTTTGGACACAAATTTTAGACACTGTTAGATCACTTAATAGATGGTCTAACTGGTTTGGATGCATTTGTACTTTGAAAAGAGCAGCCAACGCATCTTTAGTAGCTCCTTTTAAAAATATAGCTATCTCCTTCCTGCACATGGAATATTTATCATTTTGAAATCTGTGGACTGATCTGTGTCTTCAGCTGTCATGGCTTGTATTGTATTTCTTTTTTGCCAAAAACAGAACATGAAGATTTCTTAACAGTAGCGGAGTCACTAAAGAAGGAGTTCGACAGCCCTGAAACTTCAGACTTGAGGTTCACCGTGGACGGAAAACAAATTCATGTTCATAAAGCTGTTTTAAAAATCAGGTAGAGTAATGTTAGCTTTCAAAATGGATTTGGGGGGGGGCTGTGTTCATTAATGGCTGTACTTGATATTATGACATAAGTAGAAGCAATCTCGAAAATTGATTAGCTGCGGACCATGGAATATGTGTCTGGTATCCCAGCCCAACCATACAGAGAAAAGATCCATAAACTCTTCATTCCCAGAATCACTGCATTGTTAGCGTGGCAGGCAGTGCGCACACCAGACATGGCTGTCCTGGCATAACAGGCTCTCATGGATGCTGTAGTAGCACCTCAGACGCAGTTTAATTCAGAAGGAAAAAGGGAATCTCAAGCTCTCTCTCTCTCTTACAGGCTCTCACAGTGCCCTGGCATAAATTTTAAAATACAAAAACCCCAAAAACTCTTCCCCCACATGCTTCTGCTTGCTTTGCTTCTTCACTGCTGATTCCAGTCCCCTACCTGCCAACTGACCTCTCTCTCTCTCGATAATCTTGCTCTTGCTGATCTCGACTGCCATTCCAAGTCGAGCTCTCAAAACTGCTACTTCAGTTGCAAAATTGAATAGGGGGAGTTGACAGTTCAGCATCAGTAAAAGGCCCACGAGTCCCTGAAGTACTGACGATAATGTGCCATAAATCAGAGGCCCCAATGGGGCGGAGGTCGGATCCATAAACTGAAACTGTAATGAAAACCATGTTTATGACCTCTCCATAAAAACTGCCATGTGAACTAATGTCTTCTGTCCAGTATTTCTCACCTTCCCCTCTTACTTCACTCCTCTGGTTTGCCTTACTGATTTTCTGTCTTCCCCTTGAAACTGACACACATAGCGCTTCCATTCCTGCACTCTGTGCTGCCGCCAATCCTTTCTCCTAGATTTATTAATGTAGTACTGGCACCAACTATCAACATTGCAGTCGCTAAATAGGACTTTTTATTACATATTTTGCAATTTTTTTTTCCTTTTTAAATTCTTTGGTAACTGCATGGAAATGTGCTAGGCACACATGCCTGTTTTCGAGGGTGACCCAGGAGCACTGGGGAGGTTAAATGACTTGCTGAGAGTCAAACAGTATGCAGTGGAGGTTGTGGGAATCAAACTCGGGTGTGCTGGATGTACCAAGATCATTTGCAGCGCATTACTCTTAACTTCTAGGCTATACTGCCAGCTCCAAATTATTTAAATGTTATTTAAAGCTGTACATATTTTTTACCATTGACAGTTGACCTGTGTCATAATCCCAGTAAGGCACTCCAGAAGGTGCGTTGTGCTGGGATGCTGGCACTTCTTGGATGGTGGAAGCATTCTACCGCCGGCTTCGTGCTTCAGCTCAGCTGAGGTGTACCATTATTCCAGCACAAAACACACCCTTTCATGTAATATTGCTTTATTATCAAATGGGTTGGGAAAGTCCTGTACAGTGATTGTTAAAATGTGATCACATGACCATGGTACTTACTATGATATACTCACAATTCAAAATTTGTTTATATTTTCTAGTCTTTTTCATTTTTTTCTTTCAACAGAAACTCATTTTATAATAGCAGTAATACACTTCAGGGATATGGTATGTCATGCAATGTACCAAGTTCTCAGGAAGTTGATGGTACAAGGCGAACCCAGCAAACCCAAAGTGTGAGTATGTCCCATGATATACCACACTGAGTCGTGTATTATAGTGATAATGTCAAGTGACGGCAGGTGTACAAGGGCATAACAGCACTGGGCACTTTACTTGATCTCTTATTCCCAGTGCCATTATGCCCATGTGCTAACCCTCCAGTACATAGAAACATAGACAGTGAGAGCAGAAAAACACCATTAGTCCATCCAGTCTGCCCATAAAATGCTAACAGATCTGGAGCTTTTTGTCCATACAGAGTTCCTAACCCACACTATCCACCTTCAGCAGCTGCTAAGCCCTTCACTCTGTCCCAGCCGTGTTTGAAACCATTGATGGTTTTGGTGCCCCACCACATCAGCTGGCAGACTGTTCCACAGCTCACCACCCTTTCTGTAAAATAAAACGTTCTAACTTTCCTCTTGCCCCCCCCCCGTCAGTTTCCACTCATGACCCTGTGTTCTTGATCCACTACTTATTCTAAATAGTTCCTTGCTGTTTACCTTGTTCATTCCTTTCAGGAACTTGAAGGTATTTTTCATTATCTCCCCTTTCTCATCTGGCCTCCAGAGTCATCACAGGTGCGAGAGGAAATGGTGAGGGCTATTGCAGAGTTGCACGTTAAAATTGTGAAATTAAAAATGACGCTTGAGCCCCAGAGTATGTTCAGTGCCTTGAGCCGTTCCTCGTAAGATCTGCCTTGCAGACCCTAAATCATTTTGGTCACCCTACATTCCACTGTCTCCAGCCTGTACTTATCCTTCCTTGGATGAGTACTCCAGAACTGGGCACAGTACTCCAGGTGGGGCCTCACTAGTGATCTACAGAGAGGTAGTAATACCTCCTTCCTTCTGCTGTCAGTACTCCTTCATTCTGATTTCCTTACTGTAGGCCTTATTACACTGGTTTGATTGTTTTAGGGAGTCACTGATGATACTTTATGATGTAATCTTTTGTAAGGATTTGATGATACATAGGATAGTGCATGAGTACCAGTTAACAACAGGGCTATTCTTTCATCGAGTTGGTACCGTGACGACATATTACCTCGAGAGCGCAGCTCGAGAAGTAATCAGTCATCATAGTACCAACGAGGAGAAAGAACAGCCCTGCCGTTAAATGGTACGCATGCACTGTTCTGTATAGTGTATAGTGGAATGTCGTTCCCTCAAAAAAAAAAAAAAATTACTACATCTTTCTTTTTAAAATAAGACCGTCAGATTGCTGCTCGAGGACACCATGTCTGACGTCCGCATTGCAGCAGAATGAAATGTCGTTCTGCTGTCCTGTGGAAGTCACTTTTTGGTTCTGCTGCACTATGGATGTCACTAGTGCAGCAGAACAACATTTTGAGAGCGCTTGATTTCAGTGAACAACGATGTTCCACTATACTCTATAAATACATAACATTACCGCTATTATACTGAGGTGTTTCTTGCTAGTATTCACTCATTCTAACCATAAACGAGATGCCATTTTGTTTCTTTAGCCGAGTTTCTGACTGAATGTTCACAGAGTTAATGTTGGGTCAGAAGCTCATTTACATGCTCAGAGAGCTGTTTTGTACTCACTTACGTACTTGGGATGCCTTTTACCCTAATTTGCAAATTTGGAATGCCATCTTGTTTTTTTGTGTTTTTACTTATTTACAGGGTGTTGTCACCACATAATGCTTTGTAAATAAGCAATCTGGTTGGTTGAGAGGTTCTCACCTCACTATAATATTGCATAATTATAAGATTCCAGGAATGTTGGATTACAAATTGTGTGATCTGATTGGCTACTTTGGTGGTTGTTATCTACCAGGAGTTTATAGCTAATGTAATTTACTATTTTTTCAGTGGGACAGACTGCACACACAGTAGTTAATTATAAAATCATATATTTTAAAATCATTGGCCCATAATAACCTGCTAATGGGGTGCATTTTCTGGGTAATTAAGTGCAGGCCGGCTTAACTGTTCCATCCTGTCATTACAAGCCTAGTAATACCAGCAACACCGAGCAGTATTGCTCAGTTTTTTTAACTCAACATGTTTAAACTGTCCTGAATCAACTGGTTTGCTGGGAATGCAATATTTCAGGTGTGTAGATCCGTAGAAAGGACAGCATCTTGAAGGAAAAAGGCAGCTCCAAGACCACACATTATATGAAATATGGTATTAAAATACAGCATTGTATTATTGCATGGAAGTTGAGTACAAACCTTAATTGCTGAGGGAGAAAAATAATGGTAAGCAGCAATACTGACTAATAGTACTTTCTAAAAGAAACTGAACTAGGAAAACATCACCGGAAACTCCAGTGTTTTAACTGCCTATTGTCGAAAATGGTAAGGGCGTAGAACTTTGGCAGCGTAGGAGAATGTTAAAATTAAATATTAGTTTGTCCATCTTTGTCTGCAGGAAACTTGGGCCCCTATCCTCCTTATTTTCACTTTCTAAGATCCATCTCTGTCACAGATCTTCATCCAATTGCGATCCATTCTCAGCATCTCTAGTGTGACGTCATTCCACCTCTGCAAATTTGGCAATCAGCTGACTTCATCATGGAGGTCTGAAAAGAGAAGAGCTTTACCCTCATGCACTACCTCAGCCTTGCCAGGAAACACCATAGTGTGAGAAATATTGACTGATCACTGGATGCACCTCATCCCATCAAACTTTTTTTTTTCAGTGATGAGTGGCATAACTTAAGCTTGGAAAAAGCAGAATGGTATTATCCTTTGTGGTATCCTGTTAAAATCGCAAAAGAATAATAACGAGTAAAATATAGTGATTCAATAATTGCGATTATAAATTAAACGACTGCTCAATAATAGCATAGTAACAAAAATGGAGATGCCGGCAGCCAGAGAATATACAAAAATCGTGCCTGAAATAAATCACAACTCTTGGCGATGAGCAGAAGGAGACCTGAGGAGCAATATATTAATCACCTTGGAGATAGTGGGGATCAAAGTAGAAGGAGACAAGAGGAGCCAGAGCTCGTTGAAACAATGTAGAACAGATTGAAAAGAGGTGGGGGTTCGGGCAGTTTCTAAGTACACATAAGAGGAGACAAGAGTTGACAATTAACCAAGTGTCAAAATAGCGAATTTTCAACTCCCCCCCCCAAAAAAAATCACATGGATTGAGATGTCTTCTGTCTTCACATGATGTCTTCAGCGTACTGCTACTACATTAGTATTCAGTGCCTGTCTTTGCCAAAATTAAAATAGCAAATTTTATTTTATGCTTTAAAAATAACAAAAAAAAAAGTGCCAAAAAAAACACTACATAGGGTCGACAATCCATAAGTCTTAAATCTGAAATTGTAGACTAATCCTCTAAGGTAGTCATATTTGCTTCTTGTTGAATACTGTCTGACTGTTGCCACAGTCCGCAGTTTCATGTCTTTATACTTTCTTTTCAGACCACTGCCACCTGCCCCAGACACCAGTTGCTCAACTTTCAACTCAGTCATCCTTTGTTGTTGTCCTTTTTTTTTGTAGACTTTATTAACAAGGACATACAGATACACTTACACGCTTAATTTACAGATGTCATATGATAAATCATTCTTCTTGTATTGGTTTAACGTTTAATTTCATTCACTTCAAGCAAAGCTGTGCCAGCTGTATTATTGTAATTGCCTCTAGATTGTACAATGTATGAAATCAATTTGTGTAACGCCAATTTCAGTTACTTGTACTCTGTAACCTAAATTTGTTATGTTTGTCCTCAATGTGACAAGGTACCTTTGGAAATGAGCGTCTGGCTCAAAGGTTGTAAACTGATTTACAAATAAATAAATAAATAAAGATGCCATCATTCCTTTTTGTTATTTTACTGTTATGATTGAGCGTTTTTATATTGTTTTGGCTAAAATTCATGTTCAGTATGTTCCTGGAATGCCAGCTATCGCACTTGTGAGTGAACAGTTTTATCTCTCTCCAGGGACCCTCCAAATTCATCCCATTTCTTACCCCTGTTTAAAATGCAGGGAACCAGTTGGATGCAATGGCTATCTCCAATGGTTTCCATAATTTTTCATATTTTTGTCTCTGGCCTGAAACCATATATTGGATGTGTTCAAGTTTCATAAGGCGCAGCGGTTCTGCCAGCCATGAGGTAACCGAAGGAGGGTTTGGAAGTTTCCAATGAAGTGCCACTTCTCTCATTTCTACTACTACCCCTATTCTTATCAGGTTTTTTTCCATCTTTTAGGTGCCGCCCTCCCATTCCTGGGAGTCCCAGGAGGATCTCTGAGGGATCCATTCTTATATTTTTGGATATAGTTCTGGCTAGTATTGCCATAATCCCCAACCAGAAGGGCTGAGGCATTCCCAAATTACACGAAAAAAGGTACCTACATGTACATTACATCTGGGGCAGAATTGTGAGGATTCAGGATTTATTTTAAATGTTCTTTCTGGAGTAAAGTATGCTCTTATTGGCATATTGTACTGTATAGCCCGAAGTCTGTTATTAACTGAGCACTGGAGCAGATTTATTTGTATAAGGGACTAATCTCCTCCTGTCAAGGTATATAGATATAGGTCTTTGTCCCAGCTTTGTCTTATTGCCTCTAATGGGTCCTCTTTGAGAGCCCATAAGTAGCCTATAACAAGATCTCAGGGGCCTAAATGTGTGGATATTCGAGAACTTCCCAAATAATTCCTCCAGTGGCGAGTAATGCAGTTCTACTTGGCCCTCCCTCTCCTCCTTCTGATGTTCAAACATCGTTTTCAATTTCACATATGTGAAATAGTGTGAGGTATGTATCTCGTATCTCTCCTTTTACTCCTGAAATGGAAGAACCTGTCCTCTGTGCAGCACTTGTTTGACCTTAAATAGGCATTTTCTGGCCCATGTGTTTAAATGCCGTACTAATATGTTTGGGATTTGTTTCCCTCCCTCCATTAATGATCTCAATCTGGTATCCAGTGATATGTATTTCCATTCCCCTGTTAGATGGTGGGCCTCTTTCCAGACCCTCAGGGAGTTGCTAGTACATGGGTTAATGACCATCACTTCCCCCCGACCCATGGCTGAGTCTACCAGTACTGCATAGTATATCGGAATCTTTCCCTCCTCCTCCAACCTCGTCCACTTGCCTATTGGCATCAGTTTGCAACAGATCAGATAGCTGTGCCAGTTGAGCTACCAGGTAGTAATGTTTTATATGTGGGAGCGCTAAGCCTTCTTCAGTTGTTTTACGCCACAGGGCTTGTTTCTTTATGTGTGATCGTTTTCCCTGCCATACCAGTTGTGTTATGCCTCCTCTATCGACTTTATATATTTATTTGGAAGGGAGAGAGGGATAGTTTGAAATAGGTATAAGACCTGCGGCAGAATGGACATTTTAATAAGGTTCACCCTACCTATTAAGGACAATGGAAGTGACCTCCACCTAAAACAGTCCTCCTTAATCTTTTTAATCGGGGGTGTAGTTTAACTTAATGGTATGTGATAACTTATTCGGTAGGAGAACTCCTAGATATTTTACCGCGTTGGTTGGGTGGACATCCATCCCAGCTACCTTAATCACTCGCCTGACCTTCCCCACTGGAAGCCACTCGCTCTTTGACCAGTTTATTTTATGTCCCGAGAGTGGGCCATATAACTCAAAACATCTGTTTAACTCGGTAATGTTTTTCAGGGTTGTCCAGAAATAGTAGGACATAGATCCACAGCGATATGACATCCCCCCTTTGAATCCCCTTTATATTGGGGTTTGCTGTTGTGTAGCTAGCAAAGGTTTCAATACACAGGACATACAGAAGAGGGGATAATGGGCACCCCTGGCGAGTACCCCAGGTGAGTAGGAAAGGGGCTGATAGTGTGTTGTTGGTCAGTATCTGTGCCTTTGGGGCTCTATATAGAGCTCTTAGCCATAGATCGATACAATGGTCAGTTCTTGACCGCTCACCTTAATCTCGACTATTAGAAATCTTCCCTGGGTATCAGCCTGCTGAAAAATTGCACAGTGAAGCAGCCCCGGGCGGATCCAAATCGCAACTTCCCTCACCCGAGATGTGAAAGGAGCCGCCAATAATGTGTCCCCCCCCCCATGCTCCAGTCATCAATGTGACTTCCTCCACTGTACAGTGAATTTCGTTAAATACAGCTATGTCACATTTCTGGTTTTTTGTTTTGTTTAGTTGGGTCCAAACCCTCCTCCTCATCACCATTGTGCAAAGCCCATTAACATTCCTTGTAACATGGCAAAAATGAGAACATGTAAAAGAAGGAAGACAGTTGGCTGAATGGGGTCAGGTGGTAGAAGAGCAACACGGCATTATAGCACGACGATGCCGTGTTGGCATCAGGAGTGCGCAGAAGAAAAGATTCGAGTACCGGTTGTGGTGTGGACGAGTGTGAAAAGTGTGGAGCATGCATTTGAAGAAGTGAGCAGGGCATATATTACTGCAAGTCTCACCAATAGATGGTGCTACTAACAGAAATAGTGACAGTGAATGGCAGTGGCACTGGTCTGTTGTATGGTGAGTGAAGAGTGGTTGTGCTGAGACAGCAAAGAAAGGTGAAGAATAGTCTTACCCAGGGACCCAGCTAGATGGTAGGAGACGAGTTGCAAAACAGTGGAACGCAATAGTCGGCAGTAGAAGCAAGCAATAGGCACTAAAACTATATGAACTGAGCTGGTGTGCTGATGTTTGAAAAGCGCCTCCTATTGGTGGTAAATGCAGTGTGTGGGGTAGCTGTGCTATTGAGTTGGAGTGTGGCGAACAATAGCAGGAAAAAAAAATGTATTTGCAAGCTCAAAGTGCGCTGTTAGTAGTGCAGGAACGTACCCGATGGAAATAACAGTAGTGGGAGCAAAATCGCAGAGCAAAAGTATACCAGCCTGAAAGACGTTGTGTAGAAAAACAGCGAAAGTGGTGTGCTGTTATACAAGTGCCGCCTATTGGTCGGAAACAGTAGGGAAGGTCTACACACTGAGCTAAGAAAAGTCCTGTCAGTCCTGGGGCACAGTAAAGTATGCAGTAAATAAATAGGTTCCACAATGCACCAGGGCACCAATATCAGCAAAAAAATCATGCAGACGAGTAGAACAGCCGAATAGAAGTGGGATGGCTATAAATGACAAGAATATGTTATCTCTGTCTTGCAGGATAAAGCAAAGTGGTAATGTGTCAAAAGTTGCTAGACATTATGTAAGTTGATGTTGGCAGTGCAACGTGCACGCGCATTCTGGCAGTTACACAGAGCCTTATAAACAAGCACATATAAACCAGAAATGAGTAATTTACATAATTCGTACTGCTGATCTATCATAAGGCAAAGAATATTAACATGAAACTTGATTTGCACAAGCCATGTTACAAGCGCATTAATCCCCTCAGAAGGTGGCATCTAATGGGAAGTTAATGCATGGTTGGACCGTTGTACGCATTCGGCCTCCAGCCTCGTGACACAACGGTCTCAACCATGCATTAACTCCCCATTAGATGCCACCTTCATCTGTGATTAATGCTTACAAGTCACACACCTCAGTTCAGCCATTGTCATATCTAATATATCTTGTTCAGCCCCTCTTAAAGTGATAACTCTTTTACCTTCATTGCTGCAAGAATAAATACTACATGTCCTACTATTTGAAATATTTCTCCCTTAACATCCCCAACTGTTCCCCCTTCCCCCACCTCTCCCTTTCCCCTTCTACAACTCTCTTCCCCCTCATCTACTGTTTCACTTCAGAAAGATTGTAGTGATGTCCCCATACAACTTGTACCTCTTCCCGCTACTCTTCGTGGAGTGGGCTGGGGATCCATCCAGGTAAACAAATTAACGAATTCAGCAATTAAATGCTTCCTCTTGTTCTTCATTCAGGAGGATGGGGAATGCAGGGGTCAATTCCCCCTCTTAAACCAGGCCCTTCCAACAAGTGGCTTTGATATTGGGCACGTGGTCTTCAACTGGGGTGGTGCAGCCCCCCCCCCCCGGACCCCTATGGTGCATCCCACCCTGTATGGTGAGGGCTTCAGAGTTCCTTTTAAGTGCTTTCACAGATTTGCCTTTATTGCTCTTCCACAAAATCTATTCCCAGGGAGCTACCCCTCTCCCATCATCCCTTGACTACCATTCAAAAAAACACCCCCTCCCCCGAGATCTTATTGTTCCACTTAATGCTATAAGACCAGAATACCAAATACATTATTGTAGTTGTATTATATCATTAACTATGGATCTAGGATTAAGTCCTATAACATCATAAACTAACTTGAAGTTAACCTTAAATTATTAGACTTTTTAAAACATTTCAGCTCGGCCTAAATTCATAGCCGTATTTAACAGAAACCAAGACCCCCCCCCAGAAAGATGAGCCTTCTCACATTATTCTATACATCCAGGCTTAGGGTAGTATCCTATTTTAATGGATATTTAATCTAGGATACTTGTGAAGAGAAACGATACTGTACGGTCAAAGTCTCTCTCCATATTTGTCCATCTGTCCAGACAAAGTTCCTGTAATTTTTAAACAGGTGAAGGCGTTAGTGTAATCTGCATTTCAGTACATTCCTTCCGCTCGGCTTGGTGGGTTGTTTATGATGAAACCCCACTCCCCCATAGTGCTTTCAGGATGGAGGAGTAAGGGATATATCGGGGCTCTCCGCCCGCCCTAATATGCCACCTCCTGGTGTTGTGGGCTCCTGAGCCACCTTCCCCTAAATACCCATTCCTCCCCATAACACACGGCTGTTTCTTGAAAGTAAAACCTTAAATAAAACAACTTATCTCCTTTGATCCCCCATCAAATTTCAACGATTTGCTTCAACTTCATTGTTTTTTGAACTCGTGCTTTCCCAGTCGTTGAGATAGGTCGTTGCTGCCACGGGGTTGGTGAATGATTTTTGTCTGCCCCCAGGAGGCCTCACAATTAACGAGCTGAGTAGACAAGAGAGAAAAGGGCATTTCAGCCAATGAAGTCGCTTCCTCACCTCCCCGAAGGCCTGACGTCTGTTCTAAACACTTCTGGAGAAGTCAGGGAAAATGCTGACTCTCGAATTGTTTACCATAATTGGGTCTGATTTCCTGGCCACCTCCAAAATTCTCTGGTGGTCCTGATATCATAGAAATGTTATTAGCATATGTCTCGGACATTGATCTGGTTGCGGTTTAATACCAGGTGAGCGGTGTGCTCTTTGCACTTCCAGGCTGCAGTCCTCGGGTAAGGTGAGTACTTGCCTTAGCCACTGCCTCATGAAATTATTGCAGTCTTTGCTTTCTGTACCTTCTCGCAGGCCGATAATATGTATATTCTGAAAAAGAGACGTGCAAGAACAAGGGGACACAATTTAAAGATTGGGGGGGGCAGTTCAGGGGCAATGTAAGAAAGTATTATTTCACAGCGAGGATAGTGGATGCATGGAACAGCCTTCCTGAGGAGGTTGTGGGGTCTAAAACTGTGGGAGAATTTAAGAATGCATGGGACAAACACAAGGCAATTCTTGTGGGGGGTAGGAAGAAATAGACTGTTGGTTAACTAGGATCTGCGGCCTATCCTGTAGGGAAATGGGCAGACTAGATGGGCCAAGCGGTCCTTATCTGCCGTCAAAGTCTATGTTTCTATATTGTTCCTCCTCTCCCTATTTTCTTGATCATCTAGCTACTCTTTAAGGTTAGCTATTTCTTTTAATGCTTTTCTCAGGTCAGAGGATGTGGTGGTAGCGAGGTCCTCATGAGTGCTAACCCTGGCCTCCAGTTCTGTTATTCTCCCCTCATGGGCGTCTACGGTGTCAGAAGTCGCATTCACCGTCTGCTGAAGGTGTTGCATTTGCGCCATTAAGTTATCAAATCCAACTTATATTTTTGTACTTAGATCGCACTTTAGATCTTTAATAAGACGTTCCAGAGTGATATATTCATTACCATTTTGTGCTATCCTTGTTTTAGCTGACTCGGGGTTTGGCTCCACAGATGGGGGAGTGTTTTGCACCGGCCCGCTTGGGCCCAGACTTCATCCTTCTTCTAATGATGTGGAGAAGTGGAGTTTCGACTGTTTTTTCTCCTGATTTAGATGGACCTGGCATTACGAAGGTATTGGCATACTTTTTTTTAGTTATTCTGGTCTCTTTTAGGTAGGATGCTCGCAATATCTGGTGGATCCACACGAAGCTCAAAATTAGTTCTCCGCCATCTTTGCCAGCCAGGCCCCCCCCCTTTGTTCTTCTTTAAGACACTATCAATTTCCATACACTAGGATGACATGCGCCGAGATGGCTGCTGAAGCCAAGATGCCAGCCTTCAACCGCATTGTTAGTGCGGGCTAGAATACTCTGGCATATGAAGTTGTTTTTCTAGAGCTCATAAGCACATATAGTGCTGTTACCACAGTACCTGTCACCGGGCGTGTGTTTAGGATACACAGTTTCAGGCAGACTACAAGTCAGGTGCATAAAAAATTCACAAGTGTTTGTCATTTTATTTTTATCAAATAAAAATTACAAAAAATAAGAAAAATTGGTTAGACAAAATAAATCAGATAACCGTTTTGCTTCAGCAGTGTCCAAGGTGCTTTCTTTAGCCTAACAGTGTGAAAGCACGCACTACCAAGAGGTCTTTCACCTTCCTCAGTTTCAGTCTAAAACAAAAACTAATCCATTTCCGAACTGAGTTTCAGCTTTTATGTTCTCTCTCTGGAAAACAGGAAATTTCCATAGATCAGATTTAACATAAAATTAGCCACCAGGGGACACTGTTGCTCCATAAAGAACAGTTCAGATAGCAGCTGCAGGCTTGTTTACACCATAGGGAAAGGTCAGACTCGAGGTCAGGACATTCTGTACTGTCCTGCAGGAACATGCTCTCTGCTGTAAAAGATATCTTTGTAGTTTTATACATAATACTATGGGGCAGCAGGGAAACTTCTTAAAAACACAGACACAAGCTTTTGCTATTCCCATATCAAAACAGTTTTGTTATAGCCGGCCAAGCAGCATGTTGGACATTATACAAAACGTAGAAACATAGACTTTGAAGGTGGATAAGAACCGCTTGGCCCACCTATTCTGCCCATTTTCCTACCTATTGGATGAGCTGCAGATCCTAGTTAGCCAACAGTCTACTTCTTCCTACCCCCCCCCAAGAATTGCCTTATGTCTGTCCTATGCATTCTTGTAACATGGCACTGAAGTGAATCTGCAAATGGGGATGCGCGACTGGTTGAAAGTGATCACGTGGGGGAAATCGGAGCGGGGATTAATCCAGCATAACTGCCGTGCCCAAAAGTGAAGTACCAGGACCATCCAGACAGCCAGGTAAGCAGCACCGGAGAGAGGGAAGAAAGAACTCTGAGAGGGACACTCGTCTTGGGTAGGCAGCGAGTGACCAGAAAGAGAGGTGAGGAAGGGTACGGCAGGGGAAACACAAAGAGAGCAGAAGCAGTAGCACCAGATCGAGCAACACACGGAGTGCAGGACATTGGAGCTATCTTACAGGAGCATGAAGAGGTGAGCGACGGAGGATGCAAATTCGTAGCAGAAGTCCAGACAGCGGCGCACAAAGGACTCCACCGCAGACCTCCAATGAGTGGTATGAAATGAATACCCATCTAGAACGGAAAATAAGTCGGTCTAGGATGTGAATGACACCGTTCTGCAGATATAGCACTAGACAATGTTTCCACCCCATCAGCATATAAAAGCTTGTCAATGACAGGTTTTCGAAGTGCGGTAAAAACCTCATCAAAACATAGCAAGTCGCTGTGTTAAGTTGTTCAAACAATGTGAAATAGAATCATGCCAGCTCTATAGTCGCACGGCCCATGTTACAAGCACATTAAGCCACTCTGAGCAGGTATCTATCACTCACTGCATGGTTGGGCTGTTGTACGCCCGGCTCTGCGGCGCTGGCCACAACCCTCCTAACCATGCATTAATCCAGCATTAGATGCCACCTTCATTGTGGCTTAATGCTTACTTGAATTCCTCCACTGTGTTTGACCCCACAACCTCCTCTGGAAGGCCGTTCCATGCATCCACCACCCTCTTTGTGAAAAAATACTTCCTCACATTGCCCCTGAGCCGTCCCCCCTCTGTCTTCAAATTGCGTCCCCTTGTTCTTGTACATCTCTTTTTCTGAAAGATGCTACTCTCTTGGACTTTGTTGATACCCTTGAGGTACTTCAAAGTTTCTATCATGTCCCACCTCTCCCTCCTCTCCTCAGGGGTATACATATTAAGCTCCTTTAGTCTCTGTTTGTAGGGCTTCTGTTGCAGACCCTGCACCATTTTAGTTGCCCTCCTCTGGACTGTCTCCATCCTGTCTATGTCCTTGCAGAGATGGGGTCTCCAGAACTGCACACAGTACTCCAAATGGGGTCTTACTAACTGTCTGTACAGAGGGATAACAACTTCCTGTTTTCTACTGGTGATGCCTATCCCTGTACATTCCAGTATCCCCCCCAGCCATCCCTACTACCTTCTCACATTGCTTGCTTATCTTTAGGTCATCTGATATGACTACCCCCAGGTCCCTTTCCAGTTTTACGGCTGCATGGGTGGAGCCCTGCAGCCGATTTGCATGTAGAAAAGGGCCGACGTCATGTTTTCCGTCCGTGGAACTGTTTTTCCTCCGCCTGACCCCCCCCAAAGAAACAATCCGCCCATGTTGTCCCTATGGACTGCAGCACTGCACTATATCACAGTGGGCATTTTTTTTTTGTACATTTCTGCATCCCTGCCATTTCTGTCCCCTCCCCTTATCGCAAGGGCGTAGCTACCGATAGTATTTTCAGTGGTTAAGATTGAACCCATAGAAATACAATCATCCACAATTTCGTTTTACATTTTCTACAAGCCAGAACTTAAATTGCCAAGTAACAATTGCAAGAATAAGTTATGATGTTGGCACCTACCTCCATGGTACTGGTAAAGTGAGCAGCAAGTAATCCCAGTTTTGAGTGCTAAATAGGTAATAATTCGCTGATAACCAGATTTGTAGTTATCCAGAATGCAAGGGGAGCCTAGTTTCAAGAAGGTGCGCTCCCCTCTCTGTGCGGATTTACTACCCAACCTTTTGGGAAGGCTCAGAGTGAAGATCACAAAGAAAATCAGGGCATCCAGCTCAGCACAGGACTTTGCGGTCAGATCCCCAGGAATGAAAAAAAAAAATACAGAAAAAAAAGTTCAAGGCAAGTCACTTGTCTTCCGTGCAGCTACAAAGTTTACAGCAGATTCGCCCACTGTAAATAGATGAGAAGCTTATGCAAACTACTACCGGGATCGTCCTCTTTGAGCAGTGGCACTTTCCACTAACTAAAGCCAGATCGTTCTGTGGATACAGACAGCTTCTACAAACTACTGCCAAATCGTTTCCTGTGGATCACATGGAACAACTGCAAACTACAACCGGATCGATTCGTCCCCTAGACAGAGAGGTGTAGCCTCACTCCTTGCAACCAGAAATAACATAGAGGTGCAGCGTCAAACTCTACATCTCAGTCGTCCCCTGCGAATCAAAGTGCAGCTAAACAACTTTACAACCGGATTTTCCCCTGCTGTTGTGAGACAGCTACAAACCACGAGCTGGTAGTCACCTTCCGATCCAGTTCTAACAACCCAATTAATTCCTGATTGTTGCTCACTAAATAATTAACGTGGGCAGCACATCTTGTTTATACTTTCAGATTCCCAATGACTCACTAAGTAACATGCAAATGCTAGATTCCTTTTGTGAGTAACAAAAGGGCTGTATAATATTTTTCCAACTGAGGAAGCTTAAGTATGATCAAGTCACTAGAACATAGTCATAGCCCAGGTTCTGTGCTTTCAACTCACACTGAAAACAATGTATTTTGAAAATAGATGCAATAGCAACTTGTTCAACTTTTGCTCCTTATTTTCTGTAGTGGGTTTCCTCCTCCATTTACGTTTAGATAGTCAGGAGCATATCCCCCCACTTCACACATTGAGTGGCGTCAGTCATTTAACTCATCAGTACTTTCAAAAGTTCCAGGTTCCAAATGGACAAGATGTCACCCCGGACTTTACACTGTTTGACCTAAAGTAGAAAAATCATATTAATGTGTGATACTCTATTAATAGTAAAGTTTATTAGCACCAGGACAACATTTTCCTTCATTTACAGATCTGTATTGCCATAATTTAAGTTGTCACGCATTTATCACTTTGCCACACATTTTGCGGGAGACTGTAATATGTCTGGACAGTTTAAAGATAAGCAGTATGATTGAGAATTATTAGTGTACACACCATCATCACTTCTATAAATTGAGGATCTTGTGTGGCTAGTACGATACCTGCCCTAACTTTCTCTACTGGCAGCTAAGAAAACTGCAGGCAAACGAACTCTGGAGCGTGAGCATCACTACGTGAAACGAAATTAATAAACATGGATGTAGCTGTGTGCAAAGTTCCCACCCCGTCACACCTAATGAAGGTCGGCACCCTTGCGCAAAGACTTGATCTCACCACAATTTGTGAAAGCCTGTAGCCTTGACAAGATCCCATTACTTCAGTGAAGGTGTCTACTGTTAAGGAGTGTGAGCAGCCTTGTGCACATACTTCATCCCATTACTATTTGTGAAAGTCAACAACCTTGCTCAAATACTTTGTCCAACCACAATTAACTCCCAAATAGTGCCTGTGCGGGACTGGAGCCCCATGTCGTCCTTAATGAGTCATCGGTCCTTTTCATGACTGCATTCTGCTGCCTGCTCCTGACCAGTTTGTAACTTGAATCTGATCAAGGACAACAGTGCTGCAGACTGACACTCGTAAGGTAAGTGAGAGATGGCTGGCATTGGATGCATGCTACCAGAAATACTTATCCCGATCTGCCTTTCGACACTGAGAATGTGCTGTATGAAACATTATGAGCTTATTCTTTAAAGTCTGTCACTAGTAGAGTCAGACTTTACAGCATAAGCTCATAATGGTTCATGATGGTAAATCAAAAATGTACTTTATGCAACAAGCACAGTGATCTCCAGTGTGTTTTGAAATGTGTATCTCCATGTTTGAATATGTGCCCTGAGGCTCATTATGAGGGTCGGTGTCCCATATTAGCCCTCATTTGGAGTGCCCTCATCCCTCATTCTAGTGACAAATGGTCCGAGGTATGTTCCCAGGCTAGCTGCTACTAAACACATTGTCTTATGCAACATTTTCCATTCTACGAATGGGACTGGATGTGGGAGGAAAAATGCAATGTTTTTGATGGGTATCTTGCTAACAACCATAGTCATGGCTGAAAATAGGCATTTTATTAGCTAGTGCACCTACCTGGTTAATAAAAACTAAATACAAAAATTGTGGTGTCCGTAGCTCTTTGCCTTTAATTGCCTGTAACAAGACGTGTGGCAAATGGGTGATACCATACCTGTGAGGTAGGTATTAGCATGAATTGCAAGCTTATGTAAACCCTCTATTGCAAGGGGGTGGGGACATGAGGTG
Source organism: Neoceratodus forsteri (assembly GCA_016271365.2). Taxonomy (NCBI): domain Eukaryota; kingdom Metazoa; phylum Chordata; order Ceratodontiformes; family Ceratodontidae; genus Neoceratodus; species Neoceratodus forsteri. The sequence goes on along the minus strand of CM057459.1, from coordinate 303,462,738 downwards.
GCCTTGTTATTTTCTAAAATCCTCCTGTTCTGATGTCACAACTGTTCTGTATTTCTACAACTTCTTCCTGCCCTAGCAACAGGGTGGGTGTCACCTGAGTTGAGTACAGCCCGTGCATCTGTAAAAAACATGAAACAAGCTTATTGCAAACGTCAGTTTTAAGGTAATAACAGTTATTTTACCTTAAATGCAACCTTGGGCTAAACATATTACAGGAATTCCGATGCAGGCTAGTTATGTGCTACTTATTAACAACGTACGGTAAACATCTATATATATATATATATATATATATATATACACTCACACACACATACACACACACATACATATATATCAGACATACCCCAATAATACAAAGCAGTATGGGGTGTATATGCAAATCACCGCAAAATATTCAACTTTAAGCAAAAATGCACGGTGCTGAAAGGCTTCTCACACAGTCTGTAAAGGGTGCCAACAGAGCCAACATAATATTTTGTGGTGAGTTGCATATACAGCCCATAATTTATATTATGGGGCTATCTATGTGTGATTTTGTATTTGTTTGAAACTTGGCTTCCCTACCAATGCTCTTTGGGGTAAAAAAAACACATCTTTTTTTTGGGGGGGGTGGGGGCTATAGGAGGCCATGACTGACTGCAAAGGCTTGATGCACTCTCAGTGCCATGAATGTTAGAATCAAAACTGCTGGAAACAAAGTCCTTTTTCAGTCAACTGAGACTTCAAGTCTAATATCTTGCCTGATAATTCATTGACAGGCTGTTAGTCTCAGAAACTTGATCTCGGTTTCAAAACTCTGAATCCTTGTTGAGCTTTTGAGGTTGTTGTTATATTGAAGCCTCGTAGGACTTCAGGTGGATATTTATGTGTGGATATTTTAATTTATGTGGCCTCAGGTTCACTAGGCCCCCTCTACAGGTACTGCCTGTTTGTGATCATCTGAGTAAAGGGTATGGTATATAATGATTACAGGCAGGAGGAGGGAGCAGAGAGTTGGAGTTGAGTCAGTTAGGGGCAGGACAAGAGCAGGAACTGACAGTGAGAAGTTTGAGATGGCATTTGAGGGAGAAATTAGAAGTAGAAAAGCGGACAGCAGAGGGGAGATTATTCCAGATAGAGGGGAGATCTTGGGTGAAATCAGATTACTCAGCAGCAGAGTTGGGATGAGAGTTGGATAATAAAAATAGGTTCTGAGACGTGGATGCAGTGTGCAGAGTAACACATAGTATAGAAGTTCTGGTCTCATCAGGGGAGACATTATTGTGAAACTGGATGCCTCTAAGGCTCTGGTTATCAAGCTTGGTTTAATATAAAATGCGACCTACAAACTATATGACATGGAATTAAAATCTGCTTCTCTGATTAATGAAATCATAGTCAGACCTCTAGAAATAAAAAGTAAACAGACAGGGCTGGCTTTACTGTTTTGGGGCACCCATCAAGATACAATAAATAATGGGGTCCACGACCCAGCTCACTTTGTCCACGTTTTATAGTCTGTACCATATGTACACTTTAGTTTCAATGCAACCTGTGACATCTTTAGTTTCTTTTTTTTATGTTGGGGTCCTCCCTCAGTTCACTTCAGTCACCTTTTTTTCATTCTGTACCATATGTGTATTTTATTTTCAGCTTGGCCTGTGACATTTTTAATTTTTGAGAGGAAGCAGCAATCTTAGTCCTAGAGGCCATCCTACCCATTCAGTCCATGTCTGTTTTCTGTTTGCCTCTGAGTGTCTGTGCTATACCTCAGGGAGTAATTTTATAAGATTAAGATGTCACATCAGAAGGCAGTGCCCAGCACTGTGCTGTCCTTTACTGCAATTTTAGTAAGACAATAGGTGAAAGAATTAAAACTAATAAAACTCACTTGCTTTGGCTGCCCCCCCCCATGAGCACTGGGCCCCCAGCAAACGCAGGATTAGCTGATGCCTAAAACCAGCTATGCAAACAAAAAATATAATTCAAATACAGAATACAACCTTATCACTTCAGAATGCGCTGCATTCATGCTACTGTTTAACTTTTTGCCAGGAATTATTGAATAATAACTACTACTACCGCATATTCTGGTTTAGCAGGGACATTTTCGTTTAAACCTTTGTTTATTTGTTTGTGTGTTTATTTATTTAAAATGTTTTACCAAGAATGGCATACTGAGCTGGTAAGAGCACGTTTCCAGATGAGTCCTGAAGAGGGGGAAAGATAACAGATACAACAGTGCAGGATATAAAATACATTTAATGGAATCAGTACAACAAAAATAAACAGGGCAATTATTCCTGTGAATAAATTGGCAAGAATAAGTCACCATGCAATAAATCGTGGAACTGAACAAAAGAACAATTACATGGTTATCAACTTAAAAACTAGGGGAATACTGGGGAAGCGCTGAGGGACAGAACATGAAGTTGCAGGTAAGAAGCAATCCAACATCTGTCTCATTGAAACATACTGTTACAATAGAGAATTTTATTTTTTATACAGTACTCTCACAATTAGCAGTTACCAGATCGAATGATTTGTTTATAAATTCTAGATATTTGTAAACAAATCCCCACCAAAGAGCTACGTATAATTGGCAGGTGTTAGACATTATACATATTTACAATAGGAAAATCCATACAAGAAAAGTTTTTTCATTGTAAAAAAATGTAATAAGTCCTTTTTTTAGCATGCTGTGTGGACAAGGAAACGCAGTACAATGTAAAGTAACACAAATGCATGACGCTGGATATTTTAAAGTGCTGTGTAGAATTTGTCTTTTTAGTAACCTAATTCTTCCTCCTCACTCCTGCAGATAAAGATATTACAATTAGGGCAGCATTTAAAGTTCCCTAGAGATGGAAACACTCTGGATTGCGTTACAGCTATTAGTTAAAACTATACTTACCTTTTTTGAGAGTACTGTAAAAAGAGGTGGAACGAAGCACAATACCTGGAATAAAGCAATAAAACACTCCAGGCCCGGGCTGTCGATCTTATATTTCCCTTCCGAAAGGTTGTTCAGGTGCCTTTCCACATCTGATGAATTGTTTTTGGATGCCTGGTTGTAAATAAGAACAACGTGCTTTCAGGTTCGACAAGGGGGTTGAATACAAATGTTTTGAGTTGATTAATTAAAATACCAAAGCCAAATTAAGGGCGGCACAGAAGTGCCCAAAGGGCAAGAAAGGAATGCTGAGGTACAAAATACATCTGGTTTTGAACTGTGATTTGGAAAATAAAATTGTCCTTTTCGTTCCGCAACATATAGAGTGCAGATGCGGCTTACAGAACGTCAGGAAAGCAGCCTACTGTTTTTTTTTTTTTTTTTATTATTTTGAAAATTACTGTCGGTAAATATCTAAATTAACGGTGGAAGTGAACTTCACAGAATCTTTTTGTTTGTTTTATCAGTACTGTATTAATCGGGCGTAATCCAGTTCATGACTGATTTTCCATAGCATTTTATTCCAAGTAATGCCATGCCCAAGTTTCTTTTCCAACGCAGGAAAAGTTCATGCTCCAGCTACCCCCCCCACACACACACACACACCACACTACTCTATAGTGGGCATCATAAAGTAAAGTGCAGCTCGAGTATAATAAATTCAAGCATCAGTTCGGTGTAAAACAAAAAAGGTCTACATATACATTTAAGCAATGAAAAATAGTTACACCTGCAGGTGGTTTGCTAAATTCAAAGAGCACTTCTTATATACTGGGCTCCCATCTCTGACCGGCGGCAGTAGGTGTTGTAGATGAGTGATCCCACTCTATGGATGTAACCACGGCACCCCGAACTGTTGCTCCTTGGAGTTACACATGTTGAATGCTCTAGTCACAAGCTGAGTTTGAAATAGGTGTAACTTTTTGCACTGAAGGATTACTACTTAGTGAATGAATGTCTGAGTAATTGAAGATTTATCTGTAAATAGTAAGATTATTTTGGATTATTTCATTTGTATTTTGCCAGCGGAGCAAACCATTCATTTAATCTCTGTTGCAAGAGTGCTCAGGAGAGCGGAGTTTATTTTCAGTATTTCATGGAGACAAATGCCATTAATTTTTACGTGTCTACAACATCGAGGTGTAACATTTTAGAGATTTTCAGCACTGTCAACTAATTTTATCATCGGCAGATGCTGCTTTCATAAAGTACTTTTTGGACCAATGGAGACAGCCTTTGTATTGGAGTGCATACTATGTGTGTTTATACAATGAAAATGTTTATGTGGTGGGGACTCTTGGTTCTGTATTTGTAGATTAGGGGGCAACAGCCTGTAGTTTCTAGGTGGATCTCTCCTATAGCATTCTGTGGAAACAGTAGTGCAGGAATGGTTGGTCATAGATTTTGTTATCAAGCGGTGTTTAAACACGGCTGTGTGTGTGTGTGTGTGTGTGTATTGTTAAGATGGTGAAATGCCACTTTAAAACTTAATGAAATGTGGTTCAGTATAATATAAACAGTTTCTCAACATTTTCACTCTCAGATGGATCTCGGTACAGTGCGCTTAATGTGGTCTAGAACCTAGCTCAATGGCTCTGGGTATACTTGCTCCCAGTGTTCTTAGCTGGGAAGGAAGGATGGAGGATTTACAGCACCTTACACACACACACACACACACACACACACACACAGTATACCAGAGCACTTTACAAGCCATGCACAATTGAAGCAGCCCTCAGGTGAACCACAGGGAGGTTACAATCTGAGATTCGATTTTGTGGGGGGGGGGTGAAGAAGGGTGAGGGGGCTACACACAGGCGGGGGGAGAGAGAGAGAGAGGAGGTTACACTCAAGAAAGTAGAGTGACTGTTATTTTTACGGCTGCATGGGCGGAGCCCTGCAGACGTTTTGCATGTAGAAAAGGGCCGATGTCATGTTTTCCGTCCATGGAACTGTTTTTCCTCCGCCTGATCCTCCCCCAAGAAGCAATCCTCTCATGTTGTCTCTATGGACTGCAGCACTGCACTATATCACAGTGGGCGTTGTTGTTTTTTATTTTTTTATGGGCGTTTCTTTTGTACATTTCTGCATCCCTGCCATTTCTGTCCCCTCGCCTTAACAGCAAGGGCATAGCTACCGATACGTCTGGCACGCCATGGCATGCAGCACACCAGTGCGTGGGGGAGGGGGGTAGCAGCCCATAGCTCAACCCAGTTTAAAATTTAAAAAAATCATTTAAAAGCCAGTCCCTGTGTTTTGCAATCAGAACCCTTTTCTTGAACTTCTACAGTTTGGAAGTCAAACTGTGTACCTGGAAATGGCGGCCTCTGAGGTGACTGAGACAGCTTCAATAAATACTCCATTAGCAACACTCGGTATGTACTGAGGTCACTCTTCTAAACTGCTAGCCTCTGAAAATCATTTAATACATTTTAACTGTCCAAAGGAACAACCTCCCCAACGAATGTTACAATACCGCCTGACTTCTGACTTTCTTTCAACCCTACTTTATTCAATCAGAATCTTTGCCTAGCACCGTGCAGCCTTTAGCCTGCCACAACTGACAAGAAGCAGTGTGAAATTCACTCCTTGACAACTGGCTGTCAGTAGGGAGCGAATTGTCAGGGGGCAGTTATCTCAGGAGCCAACCGTCACCGGAGCGAGTCGTCAGGAGCCAGTTGATGCGGAATGAAATGACGGGAGCGAATTGACGTGCTCCCTTTCTTTTTGTGGGTCCCCATGTAATGCTGTTGTGTTTTACAAGACTTATGAACTGAAATAGCAGTGAGCAAATGTTATAAAACCCAGATCTGTGAAATAATCCACCATTCTTTATCGCCGGTTATGGCTGGTGCTGGGAATTAAAGCTGACACCGATCGAGATAGGCTGAAGGATTATTTCACAGATCTGAATTTTTTTAACATTTGCTCTGTGCTGTTTCAATTCGTAAGTAATGTGAAATGTAACAGCATTCGATGGGGGCATGGTACTTGGGGCTGCATGTCTGTGTGGGAATGCTTTTGTCATAGCACCCGCCCAGCAGCTCTCGGTCTTCAGATTGGAATCAAGCTGGGCTAAATGTATCTATAATTTTCCTTCATCTTGCACCAGGTCAAGTGTGTATAGTTATTCACATGGGAAAAAAAACAGCTGTGGGAAGAAGGGGAGTGTAATTCAGAACCAAACGGTATGTTTTATATGTCCCACTCCAAGGAATCACACACAGTCGAGTATTGGGGATTGTAACACATTTTGTTTTGGTTTTTAATGAATAGGGCATCAGTATTTGAATTTTAACATCTATTTTGACCACTGTACTAGGAAGAGGGCTAGAAGAACTCAGCATGGTGATTTAAAAAAAAAAAAAATCAGTCACGCAGGGTGTGCAGGACCACATGATTTCTGTTCATAAAAATGGTCTGGTAAAACGCTCGCCCTGAAATTTGCAAACGTCAGAGTAAGTACTTGATTTTATCACATCAGATGCATTTTATTCACTTTGCTAGTACAGGACTTAGTGGTATGCTACTTCTTAGTATCTGAAGTCTAACAGGGGCACAGCTCAGATTACTTCTTTATCGTAGGTTATGGCTGGTGCTGGGAATTGAACCTGAAACGGATCAAGATAGGCTGGAGGATTATTTTATGGAGCTGTTTTTAACATTTGGCCAGCACTGTTTCCATTAATGTTATGTAAAACACAATAGCAGTAGACAAGGGGCACAACAACAAATTATTTTTGTATTTTTATCTTAATTTGCTATTGCAGTAATTTTTAATGTAACATGTATTGTGACCAAAGTACTAGGAAGAGGGTTAAAAACTCAGCATGGTGATAAAAATCAGTCATGGAGGGTATACAGGACCACATGGCTTCCATTCATAAAAAACGGTCCAGTAAAGCATACGGCCCAAGTAGTGCCTTTGTGACTGAACTGTGAAACAGCAGTACTTTACATGACATTTGGTTATTGTAGACATTTCATTTTTGTGTGTTTCAACTCTGAGAAGGGAATTATCTCTACTGATTGTTAACCAAGTTGATTTGGACAGTTTTAAATCCCCTGTACTTGCAAGATACCCTGTATTTTGTAGCCCAACCTTGTGAGCTTCTTGGCATTTTGTTTTGGTTATAATATAATGAACTGTGCATTATGTCAGTATCAGTCTGGCCTCATTAGCACAGGATTCCCTGGCATGCCCATGGCCTCTATAGAGTGTTCCACAGCCCCGTCACTGCCCTGTTTTACTTCTAACCAACTATAATCTGACACCCATTATTTCATGCACCTAGCATGTAAACAGTTTAGAGCTGGATGAAATAGTGCACAGTTTATAGTGTTATAAATGAAACAAATTGATTTGATAATAGCAATAAGGCATGACCAGGGGTTACATTAACAGCCTGCTAGTCGCCCACTTGGGGTGTAATGTTGCATGAGGTGTGGCTGAAAAACTTGCACAAGGGTTTATTAACTTATGGTAAATCTAACCCTGGTCATGCTGTACTGCTATTATAAAAAAAATTCAAAATAAACTATTAAAAGTATACTTTTTGAATGTTTTTGTAATTTAGAAGGAGAGTGTTATTTAAATATTTCTTCTTCCAACAGTTACGTAATGATGGTTCAAAACCAAAATGCAGCATTCCAGAAATTAAACAGTGCTACAAGATGCACTGCCCAGGGAGCTGGTAGAGGTGGAGACTGTGGATGGGTTTAAGAAGGGATGGGACAGGTACAGGGAGGGTAAATCTGACCAGGCCCAATACAGGTGGAACATCTGGGACTGGGGATGGTATAACCCAAGGGCGAGGGGGGACACCAAAATCAGCCGTCAGTGCGGGTGCTGAAAATCGAGCAGACTCGAGAGACTGTTAGGTCTATTCTGCTGCCATTTTAGTATGTATGTTAGTATGTAAGATGGACTGTTGACAGGAAGAATATGCCATTGTGATCAGGATGTATATGACTTTGTAATGGGGATTAATTTAAGGCTGCTGGGGACATAACAGCCAATCACATTGCAGCACTTTGAGATCCTTTTGATAATTACTTTTAAACCATGTATACAGCATGGTGAGGGTGACAGGTGTGTTATACTTATTAGGAACTGAATATTTAGCTCTGCAGCACCTGCTATTATAATTTATTGCTTCACTTGGTTGCCTCCACACTCAGTCCTGTGGCCCACCCCATCCCTTTTTGCACCCAAGAAAACCACAAGACTTCACTGAAATGATCCAGCCAGGGTGCTGTTAGCCCACAAGAGGGTCAGAAAAATGCATTGTTTTGCTGATGTCAGATGCTTTTTCAGTAAATGCCACGGAAACAAAAATGGGTGTACTAGATGGACCCCTAGTCACTTCTGCTGTCACCTATGTTTCAGTTATGTGTGGTCTAGCATCATTGCAGTGGTAGTGTATACTTGGTTGTAGGTGGTGGGGGTTGGGAGGCTTCAGTCACACAAGACCTAGGTAAGGGGGGCAGAAAGTGCAGAGAAGGGATTTCATAGCAGTGCTAGTGTTCTCTGGAATAATTGAGCATGTTAATTTCTTTCAGTGTTTGCCATTGTTCCAGATGCCCAGGTGTCATTAACGGCTCCTAGCAGTACAATGTTAGGGATCACACAATGTACTAAATATGAATCTTTAGCACACCATTATTTATCCCCAGCTAATCTCCTGGTTTTCAGCAGGTGATGTTAAGTGCCCTTGTTTTGTAACAATATATTTAATTACATCTAGTCTTGGTATAATTTAAACAGAATTTACCATCAGACTTGGCAATATGACACAGAAAAGATAGCTCTTGGTGTATTAACATTCCATGTTTTCCAAAGCAACTGACTACATTACCCTCATAAACATACAATTTGACACTAGGTAAGGACCACAGGGGCCATCCTAGTCTGCCCATTTTCTTCACAAACTTCATTATACAGCCGTGGTGGATCTGACAAGAACTTGTTGATCTTACTTCGAGTGGGAGCTCTTGCAGCAGGCTATAACATTCAGAACTATGCCGCAGGCACTAGGACCATCCGGAAAACTTCTCAGCCAGCAGTATACAGCAGGGACCGCCCCCAACACCCGCCCCGACGTCAGCCCTGGTACAAAAGGGGGCAGACCCAGCTCCACCTCAGTTCTTTTACCGCTGCGTCCCGCACGTGAAGAGATCTACAATCAGCTTGCCAGAAAACAGCAAGAATTTTCTACAAACCCGCTTTCTTACCATTTTTCAACGGTTCTTTTTTCTCATATAACCGACGTCAGACTGTTTCCGATGGTTTTTGAAGTTTCCCGACGGATGTCTTCACCGGCGTCGGCCTCACCTGAACACCACCAAAATAAGTGCGAGTGTGGGAGGCAGATCCCAGCCAAGGACGGCCATCTACGCTGTGTGTTCTGCCTTGGGCCTGAACATGACACCGCGGCCTGCTCCGCCTACCAGGCTTTTACTAGCCGGACCAGCATCAGTTGTTTCAAGGCCCTGAAGGCTTTCCTTCTGGAGCAGAAGATGGATCTGCACTCCTCCGAGGGGAAACACAAAGAGAAGAAGCTTCACAGTAAAGACCGTAGTCGGTCCCAGTCCCGGTCTCACTCGTAGCCCTCTCCCAAGAAGGCCCGCCCTTCGGGATCAGGGGGCGTCTGAAGTCATCTCAGGCCAAGGCCAGCCCTTCGAGGGAGAACCCAGCTAAGCCGAAGGTAACCCGCTAAGGGGTGCCACCAAGCCCTTGGAGGTGGCTAATGGCCCCACCTCCCAAGATACCGGGCGCCCGCCTGCTGAAGGCGCTCCGAACTCAAGGACTCTCCAGCCGCCCTGCGGCACCCCTGTCGGGTACTTCTCCACCCGGACGCTGGCGGCAAAGGGTGAAGGTGGTTATGAAAAGCCGACGCCTCCGCCGCCCAAGTCCTCCTTCCCCCTGGGCCTCCAGGAGGGCTCTCCTTCACGGGTCGAAGTCCCGGATAATCCCTTTCCTGGCCGGGTGGCCAAACTTTTTTCCAAGGATGAGCTGCAGGAGCTGTTTTCCTTTTGGTGGGGGCAGGTCCATAAGTGGACCTTCCCCGTCGCCGGCCCAGACACCAGTACTGGACCCGGCAGGCAGACCACAGCTGGGAGGTGAGCCTTCCCCATGGAAGTCTTCAGAGCGACCACCTACACCTCCTTCTAGGGCTTGTTCCCGCACCCGGTCTGGAGACCACCGATGTCGCTCCAGGGATTCTGGAGACCGTCGTCGGTCTAGGTCACGTTCTCGGAGTCTTTCTCGGGCTTCTAGATGAGAACGCTCCCGACGTCGGTCCTCTGACTGACGTCTGTCTCTGCTCCGTCGCCGGTCTCGGGACCGGAGTCTGTCTTTAGACCGACGCCAGTCCTCCAGTTACTGACGACGTCGGGAGTCTGGTCACAAGGAGAGGTCAGGCTATTCAAGATCTTATAGTCAAACTCCCTCTTCATCTTCTGTGTCATCTTCCTTTCTCAGCTTGCAGCAGTCCCCAGGAGAGAAGGACCAGCCTCGCTCGCCTCCAGACGATCCAACCTTCATGGACGTCATGAGGCATATCCAGGCCTCCAACGAGTGGGAGACAGAGGACCTGGATCCGAAACGCCGGAGACTGGCAAAGTACTTGAGGCAGAAGGAGCCGAAGCCACTGGTGTTCCCTCCTTTGGTGGATACTTCCCAGGACCTTACCCAGACTACCTGGAAACATCCAGCTTCCGTCCCGGCTGTTCCGAAGAAGTCGGATAGGCTGTACAAGGCCCCGAGGGCAGAATCTTTCCTAGCTGAACACCCTCAGACGGACTCCTTGGTGGTCATGCTGCCCATGATAAATCCAGACAGCTGAAGCACCTCAGCTCACAGCGTCCCAACCCAGAGTCTCACTGTTTGGACCAGGTGGGCAAGAGGGTTTATTCTGCCTCCACCTGTTCCATACGGTCCCTCAATTTCTTTTTTTTTTCAATTCAAACTTTATTAACAAGTTTTCCACAATACAGGGGACAGAAATAGTGACACATTTACAGCATGATACCAATACAGGGCACATTCTGCCCCCCCCCCGGTACAGCAGTAAAATAACATAATATCATAATACAATAAGCCATGATTGAACTAAGACAAGCAGTTGCCAACATCTCACTTATCCATACCAATAGTAATTAGAGTGTGAAAGGGATCCCAGATTCGAGTATAACTCCAATGCCTGTTATAGAGACTCGCAATAGCTTTCTCAGTACGAAGATTAGCAAGGACTTCATGAACCCATTCTTGATATGATGGGCTAATGTCATCCTTCCCGTGCTTAAGTATGACTTTTTTTAACAGATAATGGTATCATAGACATGTGAAATCTCCGAATATTAGTCTCTATAGGGGACAAGTCTCCTAACAGGCAAATTTCAGGGGTTAAGCAATCCTCTAAACCCAGTAAAGGATCCAGTTTAGCTTTAATTGAGTCCCATAGTGAAACTATCTTGGGACATTGCCAGAATATATGGAGAAGTGTCCCTTCTTCTTGGGAGCATCTGGAACACAAACCTGATTTGAGAAGACCCCATCTCGCCAGTTTTACAGGAGTATAATACAGGTTATGTAAAATGTGATATTGCATAAGTCGTAGTCTGTCTTGCGACACATACTTGTGACAATACCGCCATCATACAGGTCATTCGAAGGCATGCAGAGGAACGAGAGAGGCCCAGATTTGGTAGGACCATAGGTACCACCAATGAAAAAGGGCTTGATACACCTTAGAGATTACCTTGGAGGGACCTAGCAGGGAAGAAAGGGCGGATATTAAGGAAAATGCCGGAGGATGGGGAGGAGTATTACCCAGTGAGTTAGTAAGGAGGTGCCTTAATTGGAGGACCTTGAAGTGACAGGTTGCTGGGATGTTAAATTTCCAGATAATGTTAGTTACAGAGAGCCACGCTCCCTCTCCATCAAGAAAAGTAGATACTGTCCCCTCTCCCAGCTGGGGCAACCACTTAGGGGGGATCCTCTGTTTGTTTATAATAAAAGACGGTGAGTTCCATATGGACTGAGACAGGTCTAAGTGTGGTTTATAACACAAAAAGGAGCAAAGTTGAGCGTGTACTCTTAAAGAAGTCATAAGGGTTGGACATTTACGGATCTCTTGCAGAGAGGAAAACTTGATATAGAACAGAGTCAGGGGATCCATATTCATAGCCTGAATAAAATCTAATTCAATGTTAAGCCAGACCAGTCTCGAACTATCGGGCTCTGGGTGTACCCACTTTAGATATTTTGATAGATGGCTAGCCCAGTAATATATTACCAAGTGAGGAATACATAACTCCCCATCAAATTTTTGAGCTGCCAGTTTATGGTATGCTAATCGGGGGTGCCTGTTGGACCAAATGAAATTGGTAAAAAGCCTATGCATTTTCTGAAACCAGGATAACGGAGTAAATGAATTAAGGTGCGATAAAGGGTAAACAAGGCAGGGAAATGCATTCATTTTAATTTTACTGATACGTCCCCATAACGAAATAGGGAGCTTTGACCATCTATCAAGATCCTGGATAATCACCTGGGACAGGGGTTCCAAGTTTTCTTTAAACCACAAGGAAGGATTACGTGTAAGTCTAATACCCAAATATTTGAGAGAACCAGGTGACCAGGACAACCAAAGGGAATAATATCGTGTTTAAACACTTTATGGTTGAGGGGGAAAATGGATGATTAATTGGAGTTTAATTTGTAATTCGAAAAGGAACTAAACTTTGCAATCGCAGCTAGCATGGCAGGGATAGACGTAACAGGATGGGACAGATGAAGAAGAAGGTCATCGGCATATGCTGTAACCTTTATTACCTTGTTACGTATCAGTATGCCTTGTACTTCCGGATCGTCTAAAATGTTTCGAATAAGAGGTTCTAAGTATAGGTTGAATAATAGGGGGGAAAGAGGACAACCCTGCCTTGTTCCCGAGTGTAAAAGGAAGGGCTTAGAAAATGCCCCATTACCTGAAATCCTAGCAGAGGGAGCCTGACATAGGGCTCAAATCCAATCTATGAATGTGGAGGGGAAAGTGAATGCCTTGAGAGTGTGAAATAGAAAATTCCAATTCACACGATCAAATGCCTTCTCAGCGTCCAGGGATACCAGAACAGCTGGAAAGGTAACGTCCCTGGACTCTGAGAAGACATGCGAAAGGGTGCATAGGTGATCTGACGATGAGCGCCCCCTCATAAATCCAACCTGTGACATTCCAGTCAAATCCGGAAGAACCAGGGTAATCCTGTCGGCCAGTATCTTCAACAGGATTTTAATATCCTGGTTCAAAAGAGATATAGGCCTATAATTCTGTACCAGCTCAGGATCTTTGTCAGATTTAGGGAGGAGAATAATCAAGGCTTCAAACAGATGGGGATCAACAGCTACTCCAGAGAGAATATGGAGGAACAGCTGGTGAAGTACCTGCACTAACTGTTCCAGAAAAATTTTATAAAATAAAGAAGAAAACCCGTCCAGCCCTGGGACTCTGTCCAAAGGCAAGGCCTTAATTACCTCAGTTATTTCCCCCAAGGATATAGGGGAGGACAGAAATCTCCTCTGCGATTCAGACAAAGAGGAGATGAGACTCGGAGGTATGCCTCCAGTGCCTCCAATGGGGACTGTCCATGTCCCTATATAATTGTTCGTAGTAACAGTGCAAACTCCTGCACAATCTCTGAAGGGACGATCTCAGGGATCCATCTGTTTGAGCCCTCACAGGTGGGATGAATCTTGCCGATTCCTGCTGCTTTATCCTTAAAGCTAACAAGCGCCCCGCTTTTTCTCCCTGATCAGTGTAACTGGCTTTAGTATGGATGGTGGCCAGCTCAGCTGTTTCCCTTAGCAAGTCCAAGTTCCTATCTTTAGCTACAAGAAGTTTCTGTCTGCTTTCTTCCGGAGTACTAGGAGATAAATTAACCTCTAGGGACCGAATCTGAGACAGTAATGATAGCAATTCGGTCTCCTGGGTTCTTTTCCGCTTTGTTGCTAAGTTGATCAGAATCCCCCTCATGTAGGCCTTGAAAGCGGCCCATATAATATCCTGCGCCATGCCTTCTGTTGAGTTAACTGAGAAGAAAAAATCTATCTGTTCTTTCACCCGGTTGGAAAATTGAGCATCTTTCAATAGTTGCTTGTTTAACTTCTACCGTGTCTCTTTTTTAAGGATAATAAGAAAAGGCAAGCAGCATATCACAAGGGAGTGATCGGATATAGGGCCTGGTTGAATTGAAGCAGACGTGACCCCTGGTAAGAGAGATTGGGATATTAATAAGTAGTCTGTGCGGGAATGTGACCTATGCACTGGTGAAACAAAAGTGTATTCCCTACTATTGGGGTGTAACACCCGCCATACGTCACATAACACACATTGGTATAGTAAGTCCCTAAACGCTCTCTGCCCAAGGGAAAGTCTCCTCAACACCAAACCTGACCTATCCATAATAGGATCCGACACTAAATTGAAATCTCCTCCCATTACTATCGCTATAGGAAGCAAGGGAAGTATAAGAGTAATAAGCTTCATAAAGAAGCTAGGGTTGTCTGTGTTGGGCCCATAAATGCTACAAAGTAAAAGTGGCATGGAACAAAGAGTGCCTTGGACCATAATATATCTGCCACCCGGATCCCTAAAGACCTGTGGAGATAAAGGGGACACTTCTTTTGACAACTAACATGACCCTACAGCTGTTAGTGGACCCTTGGGCAGCAAAAACCTGCCCCACCTGTTGCCTCCTAAGTTGTAGAGCCTCGGACTCTAACAGGTGGGATTCTTGTAAAAACGTGACCTGGGATCGCAACCGGTTCAGATGCTTCAGAACCTGATATTGTTTAGGTTTCTTCCTTATCCCTTTCACATTCCAAGCTGAAAAAGTTACATTGCTGGAGCCCTCCCCGACTTTCGGCTCCCACTGCAAGAAGGACAGGGTCATGAGGGCATTCACCGAGAGGAGCCCTCCCCAACTTTCGGCCCCCACTGCAAGAAGGACAGGCACGTGAACTGGACCTCCTCCCGCGCTCAGATTTTAAAGTTGGCGCCTTTTGCTCGCGCTCCTCCTGGTGCTGGACTACTCAGGCTCTGGAAAGAGCACCCTTGGCTAGACGCCAGGCTGCTATTTAGCTTGAAAACACAGGTTGCAGGCTGCTACTTAACTTTAAAACACAGGCTGCAGGCTGCTACTTAACTTTAAAACACAGGCTGCTTGCATTTTCATTCTCTGCCTGTAAGCTGCAGTGATTTCATTTTACTCCTGTGTGGGCTTGAACCTTTGGCCTCAAGAGTTTGACTGTGATTTTGGGATTGCAAGCATAAGTTAAAATTTTCCCCTACTCCTGTACTTAATTCGTATTGTGCTTTACCTAGTGTGACTTGATTTTCTACCAACCCCCCTCCCGCTGTTCTTTCTTTTGTCCCTGTTGCTCACCTCTGTATTCTCCCCGCCCAGTCACAAAAATACTTAAAAGCTTCTGTTTTCTTTCTCTTCTCCCCAGGGTCGTGAGGGCATTCACCGAGAGGAGCCCTCCCACTTCGCTCCCACTGCAAGAAGGACGTGCAGCCGAACTGGACCGCGGCTTCAGATTTTGAAGTTGGCTGCTTTTGCTCGCTCTCCTTCCCTGGCGCTGGACTACTCAGGTTTCTGAAAGAGCACCCTTGGCTAGAAGCCAGGCTGCTATTTAACTTGAAAACACAGGTTGCAGGATGCTACTTAACTTTAAAACACAGGCTGCAGGCTGCTACTTAACTTTAAAACACAGGCTGCAGGCTGTTACTTAACTTTAAAACACAGGCTGCTTGCGTTTTCATTCTCTGCTTGTAAGCTGCAGCATTTCATTTTACTCCTGTGTGGTTCCTGCCCCGCCGAACGCTACGCCTTCGGCTCCCCACCGCCCCCACCACCACCCTTGCTCGGCTCTCGACTTTATAGCCAGGGTTGGTCAGGTGACATCGTGAAATATCCTATCAGCTCACTTTTCCAGCTGCAGGTTATACAAAAGTAACACTAGTGGCCGCTGCCACACTTCTCTCCCTATCCAGCTATACAATGTTGTCCCCACTAGTTGCAGCCCTCCTGATCTCCAATCTCTTACAGCCTACTCTACTACCCCCGAGGCTCCCAACCCACACTGCGTTAAACCCCTCACCTACCATTGTTGTACCTATGATTATTACAGATGCAGTCCCTCTAACATCTCCTTCCCAGGCCAAATGGTTTCTGCTGACCTTTATTCACACCCTCAACTCAACCCTCTCACCCCCACAAGATAAGCATTGTACCAGCACTCCCCTATCAGACCACAAGCATACTCACATTGGTAAGCCCCAAACTCGTGGCCTTTCAATATCCCAACCTTACTAGCTGGCATCTTTCCCAGTCTCCCAGTGCCCACCACCAGTACTAAAACTCTTACTCCTCACCAATCCCAGCGCCACTCATCCAAGCTCTGCAGGCTGGCCTCCTGCGTAACGCCTTCTACTTCTCTTATTAGCTGGCAATGTCCACCTAACCCTGGACCACCCAGTACAATGGCCACACCTTACAACACAAGGGGGAGCCTACTGCTAGCCACCCTTAATATTTGCAGTCTGCCTAAAAAACACACCCTCCTACAAGGCTGGGTTGCCCAGCATGCACCGGATATCCTAGCCCTCTCAGAAACCTGGCTCTCTGAAAAAATTCCCAACAATGTAGTCTCCCTCAGTAATTATTCCAGATAGGATCAGCAGGAGAGGGGGTGGCTGTGCAATATATGTTAAATCCTCACACCAAGCCACTGTAGTTCAAACCCCCACAACACTCCATGGCGCCCAGGCACTTACAGTCAAACTCAGTCTGAGTTCAAAAACGCTTCACATTACCTCGGCCTATATCCCCCCTCGAAACCAAAAACCCGCATTTGATTCCCTCCTACACAGTGTCTCTCTCATACCTAACGCGAGTGAGTCCATCATATTGGGTGACTTCAATGTCAACTGGCTATCCCCAGCCGCATCCAGCTTTAAAGACACTGCCATGGCATATGATCTTGCCCAGCTCGTCACCTCCCCTACCAGACAGAACATTAGATCTGGGACATCCACCCTGTTAGACCTTATCTTCACCAACAGGCCTAGGAACCTCTCCCGTGTTACGGTGTTCCCTGACACCATCAGTGACCATTCCCCAGTGATCTGCTGGTGGTCTGGTAAAATGCCTACTGCCCCACCTCAAATCTCTTTACAGAGACGGCTAAAAAGAGGTGGTATCGCGAAACTCAAAGCCCATCTCACCAACAGCAACTGGCTCCCCATCTACACCTCACAGTCAGTAGACCTAGCGCTCTCACACTTTATAACCACGTTCAATAAGGCCTGTGACATTTATGCCCCCCACGTGAAGCAAGTAGTGAAAACCAGAACCACACCCTGGATCACATCCTCACTTCTACACCTGCTCCAGCAGAGGGACAACCTATGGCATAAGGCCCTTGACTCCCAGCGTATGCAGGATAGGCAACTATACAGGTAGGCCCGCAACAGATGTACTTGGGCCTTACGGCAAGCGAAAGTGGCATACTACCAACAAACCCTTACCTCCTCCTGGGGAGATAGTAAAAAATTCTGGAAAAATATAAAAGAACTTAGTGGGAAATCCTGCTCCCCCTTCCCTACCCAACTCTCTATTAATGGGGCTCTCACCCAGGATCCTTCCGCTATTGCAGAAGCCCTTAACTCTGCTTTCTCGGATTTCTCCCATATCCTCCCTCCTAATTTCTTCAACCCACTCCCCTCCCACCCACCCCCTGACATCTCGCATAATGCCAATTCTATTCCTTTCAGGCTGAGAGTCATCTCCTGCTGCGAGGCAAAACACTACATTGCTAATGCTATTGCCAATACCCGTTACAGCAATGACTCCCTTGATCTTAAACTCATCAGACTGACCCTAGATGTCACATTACCACACCTCACTAAAATTCTCAACCTCTTGCTTTGCCTTGGTCAGTTCCCCTCTTGCTGGAAGAGAGCTACAATCACCCCCATTTTGAAAAGCGGCGACCCCGCAAGCGCCAGCAACTATAGACCAATTTCAATACTTCCTCCTCTCTCCAAAGCACTCGAAAAAATAGTATCAGACCAGATAACTGAACACCTTACTAAACAGAATCTTCTCTGCCAGGAACAACATGGTTTCCGGACCGGCCATAGCACTGTCACTGCGCTAACGGAACTCACCTCATTCATACACGAGGCCCTTGACCAAGGCTCAATCGCTGGTGCAATCTATGCGGACCTGTCCAAGGCTTTTGACACTGTCAACCATGAACTCCTGCTTAGTGTCCTTCCAAAGCTAAATGTGGCCCCTGAGGCTACGGCCTGGTTTAAGGATTACCTCTCAGGCCGGTCTCAACAAGTCAGAATAAATGCCACCATCTCCTCCCGCAAAGCAGTCTGCTCGGGGGTTCCACGGGGATCTATACTTGGACCACTTCTTTTCACCCTCTTTTTAAACTCTCTCCCCAAGGCATGCAGCGGTCGTCTTCTACTCTATGCTGATGATGTGGTCCTGTTCTGGAAACACCCACATCCTAGTACCCTCCAACTTGCCCTACAGGGCTTCTTCTGGGAACTTGAAACATGGTTCACTGAACACCGCCTGATCATCAACTATAGCAAAACTAAGGCTATGAGCCCTTATGCGCACCGCCAAAGTCTCACAGTCAGGTTAAGGCCTCCTAATCAGAAACACACAAGGCGCCTCTCTTGAACAAGTTAATAGTTTTAAATATCTGGGCATCACATTAGACACCTCCTCTCCTACCATAGTCACGCTCAACTCCTCGCCCACTGTCAATGCCAGAGTAGGTATCCTCTACAGACTGAAACACTGCTTACCCGCACAGGCCATGCAGCTTGCAGTCTCCTCCTCAGTCCTCTCCCTAATTGACTACGGGATTGTGATCTATGTCTCAGCAGAACCCACCACACTACGTTACATTAACATTGCCATGAATAAAGCCTGCCGCCTCTAGTCACCAGCAGCGACAGACTTACTCCATACCTGTGAGCTCTATACTCTAGCTGGTTGGCTTAACTTCCAACAAAGGCTGAAGTACCACACCCGCATCCTCGCAAAAGATACATCTCCAGCGACCCCACCGCCTTCTCCCCACTCGCCAGCACTGCCCCCATCAGACGCAATACAAGGCTCACTGCCAGCCCCTCATTTCTTATTCCCGCCTGTAGAACATCCCTTGGCCAAAGATCCTTCTACTACTGTGGCTCCCACTTTGTTCTTAATACGCTACCTCTGCCACTCTTCTGACCCATAGCATCTACCATTTCAAAGCAGGCCTCAAAGCTCAACTTCTTGAATCTGCCATTTGTGATTGTGGCTAACCCTGCCCAATGCTTGTTTTCCCCGTACCCTCCTTCCTCCGACACAGGGTCTCTCTAGATCCCAGGAATAAGCATTGTCTTCATGTCTTT
This sequence comes from Neoceratodus forsteri, assembly GCA_016271365.2. Classification (NCBI taxonomy): domain Eukaryota; kingdom Metazoa; phylum Chordata; order Ceratodontiformes; family Ceratodontidae; genus Neoceratodus; species Neoceratodus forsteri. The sequence goes on along the minus strand of CM057459.1, from coordinate 303,443,316 downwards.
TCTATTGCCTTCGTGTCTTTTCTATTCAAGTGACCTACAGACTGCTGCTTACGTCTGTCAACAGTTTTTATCTGAGTTAATGCCTGGACTGTGTCTCCAGTACTGTATTGTCAAGAATGCTTGTCTGTATGTGTATTCCTGTACTTGTTTACCCTCCACCCCCTGTATCTGACGTGGAGCCTTTGCAAAAGAGTCTGTGACTCAAAGGATTGTAATTCCGATTCTATTCAATAAATAAAAAAAAATTAAAATAATAAGAAAGCACCTGTGTAATAACCAGAGATTAATACAACAGGTATCAAAGATACATAACCCCCGATAACTGCTGTACCACCCTCCAGGCCCCAACCCCTCTTAACCCATGAAAAACACCTAACACCCCTAAACCCTCCTCTATCTCCCATGATCCTTGCCCCCCCCCTCCTGCCCAGCAAAACGTTCTGCAACTACCTTTAATCCCTCATCTCCCCTCCAACCCTTTCAAAATAACAGAACTCCCTTTATAACCAGGTTACCATATGTCCATTTATGGGGAGAGCACAGCTTATGATACAGAGTAAGGGAAAAGAGTTGGGGGGAACCACAGCTAAACCCAGCTGGGAACCATCCCTTGTCCTCCTAAATAGCACGAGGTACAGGAGAATGATAAACAACAATAAAAATCCGTCTTCCCGCAATAACTAAAGCACTGCTCCCCTCTAGTGGACGAACTGAGGAATTACCATAGAGTTAAACACAAGGTAAACAGACAGACAAAATAACTTCTCCTTCAATGTCCAACTGTATAAATCTAAATCTGAACAACACATTTGTTTGAAAACCAAAGTCCTTTGTTAACTGTGGTAACGATTTTGTCACTCTGAATAAAAGGGGACCGAGAGTCCAAGTAAAGTATCGGCAGAAAGGAGGGAGCCATCAGCCAGATAGGGCTCCAGACAAAATCACTGGTCCATCTCGGCTCAAGCAGGAAGCCCAATTAAAATCAGCTCCATAGCATAGACTTCTTCACTGAAGTGTAGAAATAGATTCACTCAGCATATTGGAAACGCAGCCCCATCGATCCTTTTAACCCTTGAACCATCAGGTTATCCTTTTCCTCGTCAGGAACTCGGCTCCAATGTGCACCCCATCAGGTGCCTCGAAACAGGTCAGGGAGGGCCAATTTAAGCTCTTCTTTGGCTGCTTCAGCATCTTCAAAAGATGCCCAGGATCCCGCAACCATCACTTGTAACTTCGCGGGGTTAATCATGCGAAAACGAATACCCGCAGCGATGATCCTGGAAACAAGAGGGTGGAAAGCTTGCCTGCACTGCCGGATAGTTAAGGGCAAATCCTGGGTCACCCGAAACTTTTTTCCCTCCCACTGGAGATCTTGTATCTCTCGGTCCTTAGCCAGAAAATGCTGCCTCTCAAGGTAATTAAGGAACCGCATAATCAGTGGTCTAGGGGGAGATCCCGGTCGAGGCATGGGGCGCAGGGCTCTATGCGCCCTCTCAATAATAGAATTAGCGCCATAAGGAGAAGGGCCCGCCACCTTGCACACCAACTTCTGGACAAACAGGACTGCATCAGGACCCTCTTCTTGTTCCGGGAGCCCTATAATCACAATATTATTTCGTCGGCTGCACCCCTCTAAATCTTCCATCTTCAGCTCCATCTTGGCGAGCTTTTGGCGCAGCCTGACAACCTTGGAGTCTCTTTTTTTAGCCTGCCACTCTAAAGAGACCACCCTGGCCTTGTTACCTGAAACCTTCCTCACTGTCTCCTCCGTAGCTACTGATAGTGACTTTATTTCTGCAGCCATATTCCGTAATTTGTCCTGAAACGGACGAAATTCAACAAGAAAGTCTGCCAGGGTGAGTGGTTCTTGCTCTGCTTTAGCGGAGATTGATGAAGCCGAGGGTGATGCTATGAGGGCACTCTGCTTTTTTGGGGCCTTCTCCGGCGTTATAGGTGGCGTATGCCAGGGACCAGTCTTCCTCATTTCCACCTCCATGATTCGCGGTTTGATCACCTCCCCACGGTCTTGTTGACAAGCTAGTGTTAGGAGATGAAAACACGCTAAATTGCTGAAAAGAAGGGAGATTTAAACTCAAAATTTTACTCTGAAAGGGTCGGAGCACTGGAGAGAGCGTCCTCCCAGGCAGCCTGCATCACGCGACTCACGGTCCCTCAGTTTCTTGACGCATATGTTCCAGTACCAGAATGCGCTATGGGAACAAGGACAAGAGCTTTTGAAGGCCATTCCAGATTCTGATCAGAAGACAGAGCTTCTGGACATCTTGAAATCGGGCTCAGATGTAGGCTCCCATGTCCTGAGAGCCTCGTATGACACCACAGATACGGCAGCCAGGGCAGCCGCTTTCTGGGTGTGCCTAGGGTGCCATGCCTGGTTGAGAGTGTCGGGCTATCACCAGGATCTGCAGGCCAGTATCAAGGACTTACCCTTCCAGGGTACCGTGCTATTTGGGCAGGAGACGGAAGCTTTGATTTCTCGTCACCAGGAGTCGGGCGTTCTATCTGGTCGTCCGCCAGATGTACCGCTGCCACCAGCAAAGAGCATGCAATGCAGCCATTTCAAGAAGCCCCTCAGGTTGCCAAGGTCATGCCTGAGGTAACCAGCAGGGGTAGATAGGCGGCTTCCGTAGGAGATCCGGTAACCAGCAGCCTGGAGGCGCTCCTACCCATGGGCCCAAGTCCTTCTAGGCCTCTCTGACTACACCCAGCTCAGCCCAATGACTCCCTTCCACTTCCCCTCCACAAGAAGACCCTGGGGAGACAGTTGGGGGCTGCTTCTCCCTTCATCTCAAAGGGTGGAAGTCGATTACTGCAGACCAATGGGTCCTAGATATCATCAGGAGAGGACACACGCTGGAGTTCACGGAGTTCCCCCAAATACTCCGCCAAAGTATTCCCGTTATCCTCCTTCTCACATCCCACTAATAGGAGGAGAGATTCAGACCCTCTTGCAGAAAAGGGCAATAGAGGTAGTCCTCTGGCATCAGCGGGAAAGGGTTTTACTCCCATTTCTTCCTGGTCCCAAAAAAAGACACGGGATCTTCGTCCCATTCTGGACCTCAGCTCTCTAAATCTCTTTATAGAGTACAAATGGTTCAGGATGGTGACCCTTCCGGATCTACTTCCTCTGCTGCACCAAGGGGACTGGCTCTGCTCCCTAGACATGCAAGATGCATATATGCATATTGGGGTCTTCCTTCCCACAGGAAGTTTCTGAGGTTCCACTTCCAAGGGGAGCACTACCAGTTTCGAGTTCTTCCGTTCGGCCTCTCTTCTGCTCCGCTAGTCTTTACAAAATGCTTGGCAGTAGTGGCTGCGGCTGTAAGGCGCATGGGACACTATGTTTTCCCATACCTAGACGATTGGCTACTTACAGCCCCGTCAAGGGCAGGCCTACTTCACGCCCACGGAGACACCTATACTCTATTCCGAGAGCTGGGGATCACCCTGAATCTACAAAAATCGTCCCCAGAGCCCAGTCAAAAGCTCGTTTTCATTGGAGCGGTACTGGATTCTATCCAGGGCATGGCCTTCCTCCCCCAGGATAGGGGCGATCACCTGCGAGAGATTGCTGAAGGGATCTCAATAACTCCTCAAGTTCCAGCGCGGAACTTCCTCAGGCTACTGGGACACATGGTGGCGGCCATTCCGGTCACTCCCTTGGCCCGCCTCCACATGCGGATCCCACAGTGGATGCTCAGGGTACAGTGGGACGAAGGCTACGACGATCTAGACTTCATGGTCAGTATCACCGAGCCAGTCAGGAGAACTTTACATTGGTGGATGTTCCGCCGGAACTTGGAGAAAGGGGTCAACTTTCGTCCGGAGCCACCAGGTCAGACTCTTACAACAGATGCATCAGACCAGGGATTGGGGGGGCGCACCTGGGTACTCATCAAACACAAGGGGTTTGGTCACCTGAGGAGCAGTCCCTTTATATCAATGTACTGGAGATGCGAGCGGTTCTCTATGCCTTACAAGCCTTTCAAGAGCACCTGGTGCCAGACTCTCTTCTGGTTCAAACAGACAATATGGCAGTCGTCTTCTACATCAACAAGCAAGGGGGCACTCATTCGTACCCCCTTTGCAGGGAGGCGGTGAGAGTCTGGCACTGGGCGCTGGAGCGGCGCATTCTGCTGTCCGCAGTGCACATTCCAGGCGTCCTCAATGATCTGGCCAACAGCCTAAGCAGGTCTCGATCCAGAGCACACTAGTGGAAGCTGCTACAGTCCATGGCAGATCAGCTCTTCGACAAGTGGGGTCATCCAGAGCTGGACCTCTTTGTGTCACTACGCAACGCCAAGCTGCCAATGTTTTGCTCGCTAGAGCACGTGCCTGGAGTTTTCTGGCCAGACACGTTATCCCTTTGCTGGTTAGGGAGGTTTCTCTATGCCTTCCCGCCCTTCCCTCTCATTCAGAGAGTCCTACTAAAGTTACAGGCAGAAGGGGCCCGAATGATTCTCGTAGCCCCCAGATGGCCTCAGCAGATTTGGTTCCCACTCCTGCAGCGGTTATCCACGGAGCCTCCAGTTCCACTGCCCATATGCTCGCAGTTGCTGTCCCAGGAACAGGGGCCGCTGGTCCATCCGGACCTTCGGTCCTTACACCTACGTGCTTGGCTCCTTCAGACGTAGCTCAATACAGATATGGGGTTTCCCCAGAAGTGGCGCAGTCCTAGTTTCAGCAAGAAAGCCCTCCAGCTGCTCCGCTTACGCTATGAAGTGGAAGTGTTTCTGTCTATGGGCCTCGTCACAGCATTTGGACCCCGTCACTTGTCCAATGAACTCAACGTTGCAGTATCTCCTCTCCTTGTATCAAAATGGCCTGAGTTACTCCTCTATCAAGGTGCATGTGTGGGCTGTCTCCGCCTATCATGCTCTCATTGGAGATAGGGGGTTGGCACAATTGGATGTCGCCCTCACCTTTTTGAGAGGAATTTTGCATACGAGACCTCCCATTCAGGACCCTATCTCACCCTGGGATCTCCTTTATGTGTTGGAGAGGCTCACCCTCCCTCCCTTTGAACCGGCAGCGGCTTGTGAGCTGCGTTACCTTTCTTGGAAGGTTTGTTTTTTGGTTGCTATTTCCTCAGCTCGAAGAGTTTCTGAGCTTCAGGCTCTGATGTGTAAAGAGCCGTATTTAATTTTCCAGAGGGAAAGGGTTTCCCTTAGAACAAATCCTAAGTTTCTTCCGAAAGTGGTCTTGGAGTTGACCCTCAACCAGTCGGTTGACCTTCCAGTTTATTTTCCTTCCCCATCTAATAGAGGGGAGGCTCTCCTTCACACACTGGATGTCCACAGGACTTTGAGGTATTACCTCAAGCAGACAGGTGCACACCGTCAATCGGAGCAACTTTATGTGGCCTTTGCGCCACAATGTTTGGGTAAACCGGTGACCAAGCAGACAATATCGAAGTGGATAGTGCACTGCGTTTCCTTCTGCTATGAGAAACACAATAAGCCCCTACTGGGCCTAGTTAGGGGTCACTCCACCAGAGGAGTGTCTGCTTCATTCGCCGCCCTGAGAAATGTCTCTATCAGGGACATATGTGCGGCCGCTTCCTGGAACTCGGTGCATACCTTTGTCAAGCATTACAGCTTGGATATTGTCTCTAGACACCGAACTAGCTTCGGCTTGGCTGTTTTGCAAGGACTTCTGTCCTGAGGCCTCTGTAGTCAGCATATTCCACCTCCCGGGGTCATCTACTACTTTGGCATGGACTGCTTGGTATTCAGTCCTGAGTGTTATAGCCTGATGCAAGAGCTCCCACTCGAAGTAAGATAGTACAGTTAGGTAAGAACTTACCGTAACAGTAGATCTTCGAGAGGAGCTCTTGCAGCAGGCGTTAGTTTTCCACCCGCCTTCACCCTCAAGGTGTGCGATCCATCTTCATTTACATCTTTTATATTCGCTTTGTCTCCTTCTCTTGTCAGGGCTTGTTGTGGGCCTTGGCGGGGGAACTGAGGTGGAGCTGGGTCCGCCCCCTTTTGTACCAGGGCCGATGGGGCGGGGCCGGCGTCGGGGGTGATCCCTGCTGTATAGTGCTGGCTGAGAAGTTTTCCGGATGGTCCTAGTGCCTGCGGCATAGTCCTGAATGTTATAGCCTGCTGCTAGAGCTCCTCTCGAAGATCTACTGTTACAGTAAGTTCTTATGTAACTGTACTTTGTTGTTACTAACCCCCCCCACACCCATTGTGTACTCTTCCCCTGGGTTTTTGTTTCCCAGGTGCATTACTTTGCACTTTTTTTGCATTGAATCTAGCTACTTGACCATTCTTCCAACCTTGTCAAGTCCCTTCTCATCCTTTCCACTTCCCAACCGCAGATCAACCCTGCTGCAGATCTTTTGTGTCGCCTGCAAGAGGCATACTTTTCCTTCCAGTCCTCTGTATTGTCACTTATAAAGACATTAAAAAGGACCGGACCCAATACTGAACCCTGTGGTACCCCACTAGTAACCCCCCCTTTCTTCGGAGTGGACTCCATTTACTATTACCCTCTGTGTCCTGTTGTTCAGCCAGTATTTTACCTAGGCTACCACCCTGGGACCCATTCCCAGGCTGGCTAATTTGTTTATTAATCTTTTGTGTGGGATTGTGTCAAATGCCTTGCTAAAGTCTAGGTAGGCCATGTCCACAGCCCCTCCCTGATCTACTACTTTGGTCACCCAGTCAGAGAAATCTATTAGAGTCGTTTGACATGACCTTCCCACTGTGAATCCATGCTGCCTTGGATCCTGTGCCCCGCTGACCTCTAGGTACTCAACAGTTCTTTCTTTCAGAAGTGATTCCATCATTTTCCCTACCACTGAGGTAAAGCAAACAGGCCTGTAGTTTCCTGCCTTTGATTTATTCCCACTTTTATGAAAGGGAATCACATCCTCCCTCCACCAGTCCTTAGGTACTACACCATCCTCCCATGATTTGTTTAAAAAGGTAGTCAGTGTTGTCACTAGTGCTCCCCTTAGTTCTTTTAGAATTCTGGGGTGAGTCCCATCAGGCCCCATTGCTTTGTCCACCTTCAGTTTTAAGAGTTCTTTCAGAACCCTTTTTTCTGTGAAAGGACTGGCATTGACCCTCCTATCCAGAGTGCTTCTTTTGATTGGATTAGGTACCTCCCCCTCCTCTTCTTTTGTGAATACTGAGCAGAAGTATTCATTCAGTATCCCTGCTTTTTCACTGTCCCTCTCCGCCCACCTACCCTCCCCTTTATTAAGCCTCACTATCCCTCCCTTGGTCTTTCTTTGCTACCTAATGTACCTATAAAAGGCTTTATCCCCCTGCTTACCAGAGTTGGCTGTCTTTTCCTTGGTTTGGACCTTTGCTATTCTGACTGCTGTCCCTACTTCCTTCTGCTTTAACTGGTACAGTTCTCTGTCCTGCTCTTTTTGTGTTTCCTTATACTTCCTGAATGCTATCTTTTTCTCCCTGACCTTCCCCACCACCTCTTTTGAGAACCATGTTGTTTTTTTCTTTTGTTTTGATTTACGTGCTTCACACAAAGGCTTGCTGCTACTGTGATAAACTGCTTGGGTAATGGTTTCAACTTATCCCAGGGGTGTCCACTATGACAGGGGTCACGCTGTCACACATACTGCAGGCAATACACAGTGTAAAGTTGATCAAAAAGAGCAGGACAGGACTTAAAAGTGCCATCCAGCATCCAGTCTGAGCACTCTTGCAGAGATTTTAAATTTGACTCTGTTGCAAAGATCAGAAAGCGGTCTTGTTCTTTGCCGCTATCGAATATGAGGAACAGCTCACCAGAATTAGTAACAGTGAACTCTGGTGGTATCACTAGTTCCTCAGCTGTGGCAGGAGTGGCTGGGCACCCAAGCGCAACCTGTCTTATGTGTTGCATGGTTCTTTTAATTAGCTGAACTGCTGGCAAGAGACCTGCTAACACATCTGGGGCACTAGTGGTGCACTGCACTACAACCTGGGATGTTGTCTCAGCACTTGATCTGGCACAGTCCCTTATGTCTGCCATTACCTTATGAACCCCAACATCCCCAGCATCAGGAACATGTGTGTGTTCCTTAATCAGTGCTGCTCCCTTGTTTCTGACAGTGTGTAGTCTTGCCAAGCAGCTGTATTTGTGAGCATCAGCACATTGCCAGTATACATTTTCAGATGTGTCCTTGTCCTTCCGATAAACAAAACCTGCATACACTGCTAGTGACCTATCTTTCTGGCTTGTTATAACTTCAGATTCCATTTCGGCAATGCCGTCAGCTTACCGAGTGTTTGCTGAAATGGACAGTCACCATCCACAGCACCATTTAAAGATTCAGTTTACAGCTGCTGTGCAAAGAATTCTGGGAGCAGGCAACTAGATAACCAGGAAGTTATGCAGACACCTGCGTGTAAATGCATTGCACCCATGCATGGACAGTCAGAAGTGTGCAGTGGGAGATAAAAGTAGGCAAGAAGTCCCCCTTGCTTTAAGAAGTGAGTTTTTTCAGATTTCCTCAAGTTTGCCAAAGTGATTAATGTTAAGTGACTCAGTCTACGACACAAGGTATTGTTCACTACAGTGTGTCTATGTTGGGGGGTAAGCAAACCAAACACTATCTTATGTCCGCTGTCGCTAGTGATTAACATGCGGCAGCTAATGTTGTAGGCTCTATACTGTGAGGTAGCATTTATAATGCACACCATTAAATACGTGCCGATTTGTCATTCGCAGTTTTGCTATCGCTATTTTAGCATGGAACCGTCCTTTGTCAGCATTAGACCCTGCTGCTTCACCAAACGTAGAATCATATCATGAGTTCCTCCTGGGCCATCCGCAATAAGCAAGATTGTGAAAGGTAGATTTTCCCCTTTTGGCCTACCATGTGGTGTAATCCAGTATTCTGCTACTGGAGCTCTGCTCCCTCCACGTCTGGTACCAAGCTCAGTTAGACAGTCTTTCAGGTACAGTAAGAGATGATCCATCTCCTTACCTTTGGGGACTCCCCATATCTTTATATTGGTCAATTTAGCCTGATTCTCTAGCTTTTAGATGCTGATTTTCCTTGATAAGAGTGGATGACAAATACACTGCAGACTTTAACATCCCTGTTGTCTCTGACCTCTCCCCTTAAATCACATCTACAGCATTTTAGGTCACTGTAAAAGGCCCATTGAAAATGTCAAATTTTGAGTTAATTTTTGTAATAGTTTATTTATCCGTTGCATTTTGATGTCTAGTGACTGCAGTGTATTGGCTGAGGCCTGTTCGGTTGTGATGTCAGCACTAGAAGGGCCTGCTTCAGACCCCATCAGTAGCACGCCTGACTGACTCCTACTTTTTGTAGGCTCGGAAGCCTTCTGATTTCTCTGAGGTTTTCTCAGTGATAAGCATCAACTGTTAATTAATTAGATTCGTCTGACATGACCTTCCCGCTGTGAACCCATGCTGCCCTGGGTCCTGTGCCCCACTGGCCTCTAGGTACTCAACAGTTCTTTCCTTCAGAAGTGATTCCATCACTTTCCCCTACCGCAGAGGTCAAACTGACAGGTCTGTAGTTTCCTGCCTCTGTCTTGGTCCCAGTTTTGTGAAGGGGAATCGTATCCGCCTTCTTCCAGTCCTCGGGTACCACACCATCCTCCCATGATTTGTTAAAAAGGGTAGTCAGTGGTGTCAGTAGTTCTCTGCTTAATTCTTTTAGAATTCTGGGGTGAATTCCATCTGGCCCCATTGCTTTGTCTACCTTCAGTTTTAGGAGTTCTTTCAGAACCCTTTTTTCTGTGAAAGGACTGGGATCGACCCCCCTCTCCAGAGTGCTTCTGTTAATTGGATTAGGCACCTCCCCCACTTCCTGTTTGTGAATACTGAACAAAAGTATTCATTCAGTATCCCTGCTTTTTCACTGTCACTCTCTGCCCACCCACCATCCATTCTATTCAGCCTCACTATCCCTCCCCTTTGTCTTTCTACGCTTCCTGATATACCTATAAAAGGTTTTATCCCCCTTCTTAACTGAGTTAGCTATCTTTTCCTCAGTTTGTGCCTTTGCTATTCTGACTACCCTCCCTGTTCCTTCTGCCTTAACTGGTACAGTTCTCTGTCATGCTCCTTCTGTGTTTTCTTATATTTCCTAAATGCTATCTTTTTCTCCCTAACCTTCACCGCCACCTCTTTTGAGAACCATAGTGGCTTTTTCTTTCATTTTGATTTGTTTATTTGCATCACACAAAGGCTTGTTTCCTCTGTGATGGCAGTTTTGATATTTGCCCATTGTTGCTCCACTCCCTCCTTCTAGCCTGTTTGCTAGTGCTTTTCTAAGGCACTCTCCCATCTTGCCAAAGTCAGCCCTCCTGAAGTCCAGAACCCTCACTTTTGTATGGCTTGACTCTGTAGCTGAGTTTATCGTGAACCACACTGTTTGGTGGTCACTTGTTCCCAAATAGCTACCCACTTCTAGATCTGAGATCCTCTCACTGTCCCCATTTGAGAGTACGAGGTCTAAGATTGCTCCCCCACGAGTAGGTTCCAAAACTAGCTATTTGAGGCATGCCATCTGAAGGGCATCAAGAATGGCCCTGCTTTTGGATGTGGCTGCTGCAAAGGTGCTCCAGTTAACATCTGGCATGTTAAGGTCCCCCATCAACAGTATCTCCCCTTTCTCTGCCATCCTAAGTATGCCTTCTATCATATCCTTGTCCATTCCCTTCCCCTGACATGGGGGTCTGTATACAACCCCTGTGTGGATTGTGGTGCCATTTCCAGTCTCTAAAGTGACCCACAGTGCCTCCTTTCCTCCCTGTTTACTCTTTTGTTCAGTTGCTTTTATTCCTTCCCTTACATAGAGAGCTACTCCTCCTCTCTTCTGCCCTCCCTGTCTCTCCTGTAGGTTGTGTACCCTGGTATGTTAACATCCCAGTCATGGTTCTCTGTGTACCATGTTTCTGTGACTGCTACAGTATCCAGGCATCCCTCTTCCATCAAGGCCACTAGTTCAGGGAGCTTGTTGCCCAGACTATGGGCATTGGTACTCATTACCCTCAATTTCTTGATGGCCTTACCCCTTTTTGCCCCATCCCTGTCCTTATTGCATTTGTCATTTCTCCATTTACCCTGTGCTTCTCCTATTGACATCTCTATGTTGGTGTCTACCTCACTTAGTACCCTGATATTTTTTGGGGGGCTAGGATTTCCCTGCTCCTTTCCAGTGCCTCCCCCCTTGGCTAGTTTAAATGCTTGTCAGTGAAGTATTTAAACCTATCAAGTAGGATCCTGGTTCCCCTCCTGGACAGATGCAGACCATCATGGCAGTATAGGCCTGCATCCCTCCAGGTGGAGCCCCAGTCGAGCCAAATCCCTGAGCTCTGCACCAGTTTTTCAACCACTGATTGAATCCCATGGTGTGGAGCACCCTAGGCTCACCCGTGCCCTAGACAGGCAGCACCTCTGAGAAGGTTACCGTGTGTGCTATTTGTCTAAGGCCCCTCCCCATCTTCACAAACACTTCTTGCACTGCTCTGATCCCTTTCTTAGCCAACTAATTTGTCCCTAGGTGGACAATGACATCCAGCTCCTTCCCCTGTGCAGCTGCTCCTGCGATCCTGAGGATTTGTTCCCTGTCCCTCCAAGCCATGGCACCAGGCAGGCACCTTACCTCCCTCTCCCTCCCTCAGTTCTACCTTCCTAACAATGGAGTCCCCCACCAGGAGTTGTTTCCTTCCCTTGTGGGGTCCCATGCCACCCTTCTGTGGGTCTCCTTTGTGGAGGTTCCCAGCATCCTCCTTGGTCTCCACTATGGGTGCCTCCATAGAGGAAGCACACTTTTCCAGAACGGCATAGAAATTGTGGAGCGGTACAGCTGGAGGGATGCGCCTCTGTTCCACCACCCTCACCCTCCCTGAATCCACTGTGGTCCAACCACTCCTCTTTCTTGGCAACCTCTGAGGCAACGGCAGTGACCCTGGTGGTCCCTGGGTGGGAGAGGAGGTCCCACAAATCCTGGCCAACTCAGCCTGGAGATGAGCAACCTCCTCCCTCAGCCCAGAGGGGTGTCTGCAGATGGGACAACACTGCATCTCCCGGAAGACTGCTGCTCCACAGCCACTGCACTGCACCACTCCGATCGTGTCTTTTTTCTGGTCCCCTAACTGTTATTTGGAATACTTACTCTTTCCTCTGTTTGTTTATTTATTTATTTTTTCTTCTTCTCTTCATACTTACTTACTGCCTCTGCACCCTTTTAGCTCCTGATCTTCCTGTTCTGAGACAAGAAGTTCCTATATTTCTCAGTCGTCTTCTTACTTGCTCAGAGTCAGACCTCCAGCAGCTAGAGGGGGATGGAGAGCTACTCTTGCCCTTCCAGGATGGTGAGTCTTTGGTGGCCCTGTGATCACTCACTTCCTGCTCCCAAACAGGAAGTTCCTGTTGTCAGTTAAATCCTGGTGCCTATTAAAGTAGAACTGATTTAGGGTGGAGGGGAGGGAAGGAGGGCAATATAGCCCCAGTAGAGAAGTTTTAGTTATACCAGTAGCTCCTTCCTCCTGGTGTTCTGTCTGTTCTCTGGCAGAAGCTATCTAGGGCAGTGTTTATATCTGGTCTTAACCTGGCTCCTTCTAGCTAAGCCACTGCCCCTACTTTGCAAATCTTTCTACACTTAGTTAATTTCACAGATAACAGTTCCCTTCTGACACTGTGACAAGCACCTAGATAAGTACACAGATAACAGATAACAATTTACGTCAACTACCTCTGACAAACACACCAACTCCCCCCTTTTTTTTATCCTAAATTAAAGGTCCCAGTACAAGAGATATCGTTCTTAGTCCCAGTAGAGAAGTTTTAGTTATACCAGTAGCTCCTTCCTCCTGGTGTTCTGTCTGTTCTGTGGCAGACACTATCTAGGGCAGTGTTTATATCTGGTCTTAACTTGGCTCCTTTTAGCTAAGCCACTCCCCCTACTTTGCAGATCTTTCTACACTTAATTTCACAGATAGCAATCTGGTTGAGTCTCAGGGATCCTTAGTTGCTTACCTCTGATTGAGTGTGGAACCTTGGTGTGGTTCTTGACTGTGGGCTGATGCTAAAATCCCTGGTGTCGGCCATAGTCAAGACTTCTTTTTAGCATCTTAGGAACATTGCCAGGGTGAAACACCTGATTCTCCCACCCTGCAGCAGATCGGCTAGCATTGGTTCATGCCTTTGTGACCTCGCGGTTAGATTACTATAATGCCCTATACATAGGGCTGGCGAGGGTGTATCTGCTCTACTTGCAGATGGTGCAGAATGCGGTGGCCAGGCTGTTGACCGGTCTATCCAGATTGTGTCACATTATGACTGTGTTGAGTTTTCTGCATTGGCTGCCAGTTAGGTGGCGGATCGCCTTCAGGGTCAGTTTGCTGACCTGTAAAGCCCTGCATGGCCAGGGCCAGGGCCTGGTTACATGCAAGACCTGATTCCCCGCTGCCCCATTCACCCCCTACACTCCAGTGACGAGGGCTTATTGGAGGTTCCGAAGATTCGCTTAAAATCTTCAGGGGCACATGCTTTTTCTTTTGCAGCCCCAGTTCTCTGGAACTCCTTCCCTCATTCACTATGTGACAGTGCATCTATCGAAATCTTTAAAAGGGAGCTGAAGTCTTTATTGTTTGATCAAGCTTTTGAAGATTCTTAATTGGATTTGTTTGTATGAAGCTGTACTGCTTGTTTTTATTGATATTTAATGCTTTTTATTGTACAGCACACTGATTCAAAATGAGAAGTGCGCTAGCCTATAACAAATGCAGTTTGAAAATTTGATTGATCTGTGACAGCTGCAAGGGATATTCACTTGTTTGAAATTTGTAAAGCAGCTACCTGCAAAACTGTACACACCTTTACAAGGCACTAATGCCTGGATGTGCAGTCCAGAAGGAATGCCAGGTTCTGCACCCAGCCTCCCAAGATGCTGCTTTGTAGTCTGAATAAGTAAGCATAGTAAGGCATTCCTGGGGTTTGAAGAAAAACTACTTACCATTGTAATGTTGTTTCTTCCAAGGGATCTTTCTCTATGCTTTAATCTCCCACCCTGCCTCCCCTTCCAGAACCTGGAAAAGGTTCTACAAGAATCAGTGTTTGGTATTCAGTTGCTTGAGCATTACTTGTTGCTAATCCACAATCAGTTTTAGTGCAGTTTTTACTTTAGTCTGCCATAGCTTGGCCTAGAGGCTACTCTTTAACTGGTTGTTTAATTTTCACTTGGGTCTTATTAGGGTTAGGTTAGTGAAATTTGTGGCTACTGTCCTCCTGGCTCTCAAAATAAATTTAATGTTAGAGAGCAGGTTAGAATGCCACAACGCGGCAGAGTTTTGAAAATGTGTTCTGAGTTCCATAATTTACATACATTCCACTTTCTCTGGGGCAGCTCAACCCTTCAGGCTGATTGCATAAGTAGGGCATAGTGAGGGATCTCTTGAAAGAAAGTATAGTTACGTAAGAACTTAATAATAGATCTTTGAGAGGATCTCTTGCAACAAGCCACACCTATGGAACTATAGCCACCAGGTGCACACATACAGTTTTCTGGCTAGCAGTTTACCAGGGGGCTGCCCACTCTGATGTCACACACTGATGCTGCCCTATCCGATATGATTGGGCGATCCCCACGCCTTCCTCAGTTCTCCCGCTAGAGACCATAAGCAGCTAGTCCCCCTGCTGAGGAACCGAGGAGGAGCCTAAGGTTCCCGCTAAAAGAAAAGCAATAGGATCCCTGATTAGGAGAAAGAGAGACAGACATAGGAGACCAACAGGTCCAGGAGGAAGGAAAGTGGAACGGCATGGCCTACTGCAAGAGATGCTCTCTAAGATCTGTTGCTACAGTAAGTTCTTATGTAACTGTACTGTCTTACTTAGAGGGTATCTCTTGCAGCAGGCCACACCTGTGGAACGAGTCTCAAGCAGTTCTGGTGTTGAAAGAACTAGTCTGGGCGGTTGGAAACCTTGAGCCTAAAACAGTTGAACAGCTAGGCCGAAAATGGTCCAATGCCTAGAGGCAATGTCCAGACTGTAGTGCTTAGTAAAGGTGTGGGCAGAACTCCAAGTGGCAGCAGCACAGATCTCTGCAGTTGAAGCATTCCTGAAATAGGCAAAAGAAGTGATCATGCTTCTAGTGAAATGACTATGAACAACGCCAGGAAGCTCCTTGCCATACTTCCTGTAGTAAAAAATAATATGTTTGGCCAGCCATTTGGTCAAGCACTGTTTAGAAACAGGAACACCCTCTTTCTCAGTGGTGAAATAAAATAAACAACTGAGAGGACTTATTACAATCCTTTGTGTGATGTGTATAGTTAATGCAGGATTCTGTGTACTCTAAAGTATGGAGCAATGCATCCCACAAGATTCACACACACACACACACACACACACACACACACACACACACACACACACACACACAGTTGATCCGAGGGAGGTCAAGTAAATGCCTTCCTTCGATCTCCTGGGGACCCGGTAAGTGATAGAGAATGAATCTGGGAGATGGCCTGGTAGAGGTGGGCAGCATAAGAGAAGGGAAAAAATGATTTGGCTTGGCTGTGTCCTTCCATTAAAAACTACTGCATGCAGTAGGCATTGAAAACAGCTAAAGATGAGGCTGGCCTGAGGGCCAAGTGGTAATCAGGTCTGCTTGCCATTTGGGGACTCAAGCTCATGGTTTAAGGCAGGATCCCTAGCCAAGCTGTCACTAGGCTTAGTGGAATCTGTTTGTACATGGAGTGCCTGAGGAATGGTCCATAGCCACATTTACACTGGCCTTTTCTACTGTAGATGGTTTGGAGAGCCATCCTGGAGTACATTTGCTTGTGTAAACTGCCTAGGCATCAAACTGGTGATGTTTTTCTGCTCCTGTCCCAACCAGAGGAGCTGAACTGGTGTAGGTGGTTTCAAGTGCTCTATAAACGGTGATCACTTTTCACCTCATTTCCTGAGAGTAATTTAGTATGGTTCCATCATTGGAACGTGCTCATGATCTGGTGCCGCGCAATTAGGGCGCCAGTCGGCAATGTTGCCGATCACGTTACTTGCAGGGTGCTATGCCCTCTGCACCCCACCCCCGTGGGGCACTGTGCCCCACACCACACCCCACTGATAAATTCCTACTCCGGGGGTGTGTGGACCTTTGGGGGGGGGGGTCATCCTTCATTTGGCACCCTTATTGCCCAGCGCTGTAATGCTGGTGCTCTGAGTGCCGTAAGGGATTTAGCATTACAACACACAGGGAACTCGGCTGGGTCCAACAGTGCAGTTCCCAAGACCAGTCTGACACCATCCTCTCTGATTTACTTTTTTTTTTCCTTCCTCTCTGTCCTTGTCTCTCTGTCTCTCTCTCTCTCATCCCCCACCCCCTCTCATAACTGCTGTACAGAGAGGGAGTCTGATGCAGTGGTTAGCAGTGATGTGGTCAGTAAACAATCCTGGAGGACTGTGCTGGGTAAAGGACGAGGTGGGCAGAAGTACAGCAACAGGGTGCTACTTGGAGAAGCTATAAGGGTTATGGGGTGCTTCCTGAGAACACATTGAGGGTAAAAGTATAAAGAGAAAAATATTTAAAAAAAGCCAAACCAAATACCACTTTGTGCTGTAACTTACTTCCTGGATATCTGATGTCATGTCTCCCCTTTTCAGATGTGAACATTTTCGCTCAATGTTCCAGTCCTACTGGAATGAAGATGTGAAGGAAGTAATAGAAATTGACCAGTTTTCTTACCCAGTTTATCGTGCCTTTCTTGAATACCTGTACACGGACAACGTTGACTTACCACCTGAAGATGCTATAGGTAACTTAGCATCACATGATGTTTTTACAGTATTTATTTGTGTTTACAGATGGATGGGTGGATGAATGGCTGGCTGGCTGAATTACTCACTAGTGGTTACTGATGACATCTCCTGCAGAGTTGTTTTTGGTAACTGATCAGTAGGCCTAGCCAGTGTTCTAGCAGAAAAGGACAGGGGACAGCTGGGACCGGTTAAGGCTCCACTGCACTTGCAGTCTCACTGCTGGGATGAAACTGTGGTTAACATAGCAGAGCACTGCTGTTTAGGAGCCTGTAGTGGTGGTTTGGCCCTGCTGTACCTACAGCAGTTGAAATTGTCACACTCTCCCCTAACAGAATGCCGGCACATTTTGTATTAGGCAGTAAAGATTTCCTTTAAGTAGCCCCGATGGCTTGTACTACTTGAGGTAACATTTCTGTAAGCACTTTGTACATCGATTGAGGTAAGTGGATTTTCTCTGCTGCTGGCTAGTGACTGGAAAAATTAGATCTTCCCCAGAGTCAGTCTTCTCCAATAAATCCAACTTATGGGTCTAAGCAGAAGATGTCAGGACCACGTGTGTGACACCACGCCTACCAATAACCATTGCCAGCTCCCTCAACTACCTCAGTTCTGTTCTTCCCACCGTCAAGTGCATACAGTGGGAGCAAGTTGGCACCTCAGTTTGAGTAAACAGTTTGTTGCCGCAACATTTTTCTCTTTATTTTGTTTTTCTGTGATGCCCAACTCAAAAACTAAAGAGGATACATTGAAGAAGCCACCCATTATTTACCGATTTTTGTTTTTGTTTACCGGGTAGGTGCACTAGACAGTACAAGGTCTATTTTCAGACATGACCCAAGTTGAGGCATCAGTGCCTCTGTGGGAACAAGATGGCTACCAACAACTGGCATTGCTTGTGCCTCTCCTGCACTGGACCATTGCCTGACATGGACTCCTGCAATGCTTGCTTTTCTGTGGACACCTGCACATTGGAAAACTGTGTTGAAATGGAATCGCCCAACCCCTACCTTCAGAAGCAGGCATCGGACTTGGAAGTTCAAGGAGCGGAGATTGGACATTTCCCCTGGGCCCCTTCCAGGACCCTTTGAAGGTTCCGAACTGAGGAAAAGATAGCCAACTCAGTTAAGAAGGGGGATACAACCTTTTTTAGGTACATCAGGAAGCGAAGGAAGACCAAGGGAGGGATAGTGAGGCTTAATAAAGGGGAAGGGGGGTGGGCAGATGGTGTTGGTGAAAAGGCAGAGATACTAAACAAATATTTTTGCTCAGTATTTACAAGTGAAGAGGGGGCGGTACCTAAAACAAACAATAGAAACACTCTGGATACAGAAGTTGATACCAGCCCAGTTACAGAAGAAAGGGTTCTGAAAGAACTCTTAAAACTGAAGGTGGACAAAGCAATGGGGCCTGATGGGATTCATCCCAGAATTCTAAAAGAACTAAGGGTAGAACTAGTGACACCACTGACTATCCTGTTTAACAAATCATGGGAAAATGGGGTGGTACCTGAGGACTGGAGGAGGGCAGATGTGATTCCCTTTAACAAAAGTGGGAGCAGGGCAGAAGCAGGAAACTACAGACCTGTTAGTTTGATCTCAGTGATAGGAAAAATGATGGAATCACTTCTGAAGGAAAGAATTGTCAAGTACCTAGAGGCCAGAGGGGCACAGGACCCAAGGCAGCATGGATTCACAGCAGGAAGGTCACGCCAGACAAATCTAATAGATTTCTTTGACTGGGTGACCAAAGTAGTAGTAGATCAGGGAGGGTCTGTGGACATGGCCTACCTAGACTTTAGCAAGGCATTTGACACAGTCCTACACAAAAGATTAATATACAAGTTAGCCAGCCAGGGAGTGGGTCCCAAGATGATAGCCTGGGTAAAGAATTGGCTGGTGAATAGGGCACAGAGGGTAATAGTAAATGGAGTCCACTCTGAAGAAAGGGGGGTTACTAGTGGGGTATCGCAGGGTTCAGTATTAGGACCGGTCCTCTTCAGTGTCTCTATAAGTGACATTGCAGAGGGACTGGAAGGAAAAGTATGTCTCTTTGCAGACAACACAAAGATCTGCAACAGAGTTGATGCAGAAGGTGGGGTGGAAAGGATGAGAAGGAACTTGTAAGTTAGAAGAATGGTCAAATGTATGCAGCTTAGATTCAATGCTAAGAATGTAGGTAATGCTCCTGGAAACAAAAACCCAGGGAAGAGTACACAATGGGGTGAGATACTGACAACAACAAAAATGAAAGGGACCTGGGGTAGTCATATCAGATGACTTAAAGGTGGGCAAGCAATGTGAGAGGGCAGTAAGGAGGGCTGGGGGGATACTGGGATGCATAGGGAGAGGCATCACCAGTAGAAAACAGAAAGTTGTTATCCCTCTGTACAGACAGCTGGTGAGACCCCATCTGGACTACTGCGTGCAGTTCTGGAGACCCAGTCTCTGCAAGGACATAGACAGGATGGAAGCTGTCCAGAGGAGGGCAACTAAAATGGTGCAGGGTCTGCACCGGAAGACATATGAAGAGAGACTAAAGGAGCTTAATATGTATAGCCTTGAGGAAAAGGGTGGGGGGGACATGATAGAAACTTTCAAGTACTTCAAGGGAATCAACAAAGTCCAAGAGGGTAGCATTTTTCAAAAAAAGAGGTGTGCAAGAACAAGGGGGCACAATTTGAAGATGGAGGGGGGGCTCAGAGGTAATGTAAGGAAGTATTTTTTCACAGAGGGGGTTGTGGATGCATGGAACGGCCTTCCAGAGGAGGTTGTGGAGTCAAAAACAGTGGTTGAATTCAAGCATGCATGAGACAGTCATAAGACAATTCTAGGGGGTGGGGGTAGAAAGAAGTAGGCTGCTGGTTAACTAGGATCTGCAGCTTATCCATTAGGTAGGGAAATGGGCAGACTGGGTGGGCCAAGTGGTCCTTATCTGCTGTCAAATTCTATGTTTCTATGTTTCTCTGGGTCTTCAGAAGCACAGGGTTCTTCTTGACCTGACTGTGTTGAGGCATCGGAGATCCTGGTGACAGTCGATTCCTCCTGGGCAGTCAACTGAGAACTTTAATGCATTTTACTCGCTCTGAGCATCTGACATCCCTAGTCTTGGACCCAAAGCCTATGGCCTTGTCCTTACTGGAAGACACTTAGACATAGTGCCACTCGTGCTGCTGCTGTTCATGTTGCGACACTGTGGGTGGCGTTGGGCCCTCTGCCGACACCCTTCGCGGAGTTGGTCAGGGTCTCAGTACTAACATTGGTGCTAACACTGATGTCGGCCTGGAGCCTGTCACTAACTCCGGTGTCGCCCACAACACTGCGTGTGGGAACAGCACCAGCTACAATATATAGGTCAGTACCAGGGCCAGGCATGGTACCAGTCTTGATGCTGATGATGACACTGGCGTGGAGCATGTCCCTGACTTAGGTGCTGTGTCTGATGTTGAAGGGGACCATGGAGTCAACTCTTAATGCATGACTCAGTTACAGGTCTGTTGACTGCTCTGATGTTGGTGCTGGTGGCAGTGCCGACTTGCAACAGGATGATGGGCCTGGTGCTTTCTCACTTGGGCTGTTCTCCATTGATCCAGGTGATGGACAATGTCTCCCGAAGAAGTCCACTCCTCAGCAGGAGTCCCCTGCTTACACATGGGTCCACTGCATTGGCCACTGCTCTATCAACTCTCCCAGTAAGGGAGTGCCAGCAGTGAGAGCTTCTGCTTGGATCCTCTCCTAGGGTAAGGGTGTTGCCAGTGTCTCACGGCCTAGACCAAAGCCTAGAAGGCCAGAAGCATTAGCCACAGCCACCTCCAGAGTGACCTCTGCAGTTATTTGAACAGCTGCCCATATTCTTCAACCCTCCTGAGCGTTTGACATGGGGAAAATACCAGGTGTGGGCCGGTGCCCTGGAGCAGTGTTATAGGGAGTCAGTAGGGCCCAATTCAGGGCTCCTTCTCTGGCACTGAACCCTCCTGGGGCCTTCACATCATCTCCATCAGCATTCTTGTCAGAGGATAATGACTCATCCCTGTACTTGACTTTATCTGCTGATTATGTTCTATATCAGTAATTCATGGTGGAGATGGTCCTGGAGTTTGACCTCCCTACTTATACAAGCAGCGATCTGGTTGCCCTGCCATTGGGACTCCTCCGCATTCCTAATACTGATGCCACTGTCGTTTCTTCTTGACCTAGGGTCATGGAGGAGGCATCCAGGACTTTGTGGAGTCATTCCTTCTCAACTTTTTCCTTCCCCAGGGACACCCACGTGCAGTATAACACACCCACTGGGTGTGCAGAAGATATACCTCACCCCATGTCAAGGTTTTGCATACTGCAGACCCAGGCTTGGCCCCAGCACTCACAGTGTAACCGATCTCCCAGCTCAGACTCAACAGAGTTCGAGGACTTTGGGAGGAAGGTTTTTCATCTCGACACAATCCCTTATCTGCATTTCTGTGCATCAGGCCCACATGGCTGCCTACAGTCGCCATCTGTGGTTGGAGCTGTACAGTCTGTTGGCTGCTGTGCCGCAAAATGAGTTAGTCAGGCTATTGACCTTTCTACTTAAGGCCTAGAAGTAGCACAGCACCAAATGAATACATCTTTTGATGCCAACGTCTAGGCTTGTAGGAACTACAGTCTGTCTTAGACAGACAGTATGCTTTTACCCATTCCCTCTGGCACTGTTGGCCTAGCATAAGCTGCTGAATTCGCTCTTCCTAGGGGCTCGCTTCTTCCTTCAGATCTGCGGCATTTCTCTGGGAACCCTTCTGCCCCTGTTCCACTGGCACATCTGCCTCGATCACCAGTTGTACCCAACCTACAGGAGCCCCTTCCCTCAGGTGCCCCCCCACACTCAAAGGGTTAAAGGCGCTTTGTTCCCTCAGAATGAGTCTGCTCCTCCCTTATATGTGGGGAAGCTTTGTATGCTAATCCTTAAATAGGACTCAGTGGAGAAGATTGATTCTGGGAAAGCTATAAAAATCACATACTTAACCATAACTGGTGATCTTCCAGAATATTTTCTCCGTTGATTACCACAACCTGCCCATCATCCCCCCCCACCTCTGTAAAAAGCCAAGGTCTCTGTGCAGCCCGCCTTTCAGACACAAGGGTATATTGGCTGTGGAGAGCCCCAGTCATTCATTCTCTCTCCCTCCCTCCCTCCCTCTCACCTCTCCGTCCTAGGAGGAGTTGAGGCTTTTGAAGAAAAAAAGTCTTCTCTTTGCTTCCTAGGGTACACTCCATACCTTAGATATGTCCCTGTTAGTTGCTAAATACGACTTTGTACCCTCTAGGTGCTTTGACTTAACCCCAACTCCACTTGATAAGTAGCCCTGTCAGTGTCTCTTACTTTGTGAGCAGCAAAGATGAGTCACCTTTGGAGCAGCAAGCTCCATCTCTGGGCTAAATCCTTGTGCTGTCTTACAAGAGAGGGACATCAGCTGATGGTTGACCCGATTGTTGCTATATTTCCTTTATCGGCAATTCTCTCTATTCTTGTTTCTCTTCAACCTCAACTCCTTGCTGGGTCCCTAATCTAAGGGATCTGTGCTTATGACAAGCATGTTACAGGAGTGACTAGGAGGGGCAGAGGAGAGCAACATCTTTGGGCTAAGCATTCCTGAAGTTGGGGTGTCTCCTTCTTGCCTCATAAGTGCTGCAGTATCCTCATCCACCAATAGGTCAATAGGTATGATTGCTTCTACTCCCCTGTGTGAGCAGACGCTTATCTACTTAAAAAAAAAAAAGAAAAAAGGCTGTAGCTCCTTCGAGGATATCTCCCTCCATTGTTTCACATCGTGGAACTGTAAGCCATCGGCGTCATGACCATCTGTAAAGTTTTGCTGGCTATGACTCCTCTTATCGATGTACCTCATCATCGCCGGTATAATGTGAGTGTCCCCAGCATGTCTCATTTCTTTCTTCTGCCATCAACCACCTGTTGATCCACCACTACTGAAGGTCTTGAACTTTGGAAAGTATTGCTAATGCTGCTACTTCTCAAGTTTATTTTAGTTTTACTTTTATGCCACCGCTGAAAGACAAGGAACCACTGCTCTGATATGGCTGTTGTGGCAATGTTAAAATCAACAAAGATGATGACTACTCCATGTGTAGTCATTGCCTATGCGCAGACCACAACATTAAGGCCTGCTCTGTTTGTCAGGACTTTAATCAGGCAACCGGGAGACATCATAAGAATTCTTTAGTGATTCATCTAAAGCTTAAAGAATTGGAGGAGAATCAGGCTGCATCACAGGCAGCATTGTCATCGTCAACCTCCTCTCTTCCCAGTTTGCTGTCAGTCCAGCACTCCCCATGGTTTCTGCCGCTAATTTGACCAAAAAGGACAGGTCCTCTAAGTCGGTAGACGAACACCACCACTCTGAGAAGAACAAACAAAATAGAGAGAAGACCGCTTTCCTGGACCACATTCTTCTCTGATAAGAGATAAGACTTCTGACAAAGACAGGTCCTAGGCCAAGGCCTCAGGTCCTCCCACCGACCATCTCTGAGGTGACAAGGTCGGGTCCGGCACTGGCTCATCTCCCTCGCTGAGGGATTCGCAGCCCATACCACTGTTAGGCAGTGTCAGGGCTGGTTGGTGTGCAGTTCCTTTACTAAACAGTGTTGGAGCTGTTTTGGTGTCTTATGCCACTGCTGCCATCTTCGTGGCCTTCAGCACCCTCGGTGATGGCTGCTATCGACCTCATAGATGACGCAGCAGTTCTTGGTCCCCACCATCATGTTGTGCCCTGAACAACCTCCGTTGATGGTAAGCCCGTTGATGGTTCTTCCTCAACTGTCTCCTCATCCCATCAACCCTCTTCCAATGACAGTTGACGATGAACTGGAATACATTCCAGAATATATGGAAGAAGAGGCGGAGGCCATGGATAAAGAAGAGTAGGGAATTGAGGTAGCTGGCTCCAGCAGTACACTTTATTCCTGCTTAGAGGACAGTGTGGAAAAACACACAAGATCTCCCTCCTGGGGATGCCTCTTTTCAGGCATTCCTCAAGCTGATCCAGTCTAAACTGGGGGCTGAAGCAGAGGAGGAGGAGGATTATTGCAAGAAGAACCTTTCTGAGTTTTTGGAGGTGTCTGCCTCCCTGACTGTCATCATCCTTCCTGTGCATTCAACACTACAGGATGATAATTTGGCTATAGCCCTGCTGAATTGCCAGCTGTCCCTAGAAAGGCAGATAAACAAAATGCAGCCCATATAGCTAACCCTTACTATTCATGTCAGTCACAAACCTGCCTCCTGGTGCCCATACCATACTTTCAGATGGTCAAACCATTACCGGCACCCCCGCTGCCCCCTGCTTTCTGACTCCCCTCCTGCCTCAAGAAGTTCTCGTGAGAGGCCAGATCTCCTTCTTCCTATAGAAGTGGAGGGTGATTACAACCGTTGCTTGTCTCCTGGAAGTAGTTCAACTAGGAAGCACTCAAGCTCTCTTTTCTGTTCCTCCAGTGACGCTCCCCCTCTTTGCCAAACTGATACTCTCAGGTACATCTTGCCGTGTTACTGAAGGAGTTTCAAACACTCCTCCACAAGAGGGCTGTAGAACCCATCCTGGTTTTACAACAAAACTTGGGCTATTATTCATGGTACTTCCTAGTACCAAAATGGAGTGGGGATTTAAGGCCCTTATTAGACCTTCGAGGACTAAATCTATTTCTCAGAAAGAAAAAGGTTTGAATGGTCTCACTCACCCCCCCTTTTCTTTTTCCTAAAGGGGAACTGGATGGTTGCTCTTGACATGGAAGATGAATACTTTCATGTCAGGGTCCCCAAATTTCATTAAAAGTACATATGTTTTAAGCTCCAGGGCTGGTACTGTCAATTTCATGTCTTGCCCTTTGGTTTCTCTTCTGCACCTCATGTCTTTACCAAGTGGTTTGCTGCAGTAGCAGCTACCCTCTGCAGGGAGAGCCTCTATGTCTTCCTGTACATAGACGACTGGCTACTGAAGGCTCCATCGCAGGAGGCCGTAGTATACACACTGTTTCCTACCTGAAAGTTGTTTGAACAGTTGGGTGTACTGGTCACTGAATTGAAACTGGTCCTTTCCCCATGCTGCTGACTCTAGTACATAGGTGCTGTCTTGGACATGGGGCTGGGTGAGGCATTTCTGCCCTCAGACTGGGCTATAGTACTGGTGGCCTAGACTGAGCTGGTTTCATCCAGAAACTTTGTTTTAGCCAGATGCCTTTTATGGCTCATCTGCCTCAAGGCGGCTGTGATACTGACCATTCCACTAGCACATCAGGATCCCACAGTGGTTCCTCAGGGTGTAGTAGGGGTAGCATTCCGACAAGTTGGAATGTCTTATACGAGTGTCCCTTCCAGTCCGTCATTCCTTACTCTGGTGGTTGGACTGCTCCAACCTAGAGACAGGGTCAACCTTCCTTTGGCAACCCCCCACCCCCCGGTGATGACCTGGGTCGCCTTGGGTTGGGGTGCCCATCTGGACCCTTTCAGAACTCAAGGCCATTGAAGCCTGCTGGATACAGGTCTGCACAGTAACAGTTTGGAGATGAGGGCTGTTGCATGTGGCCTACAGGCTTTCGCCACCCTCTTTCCAGGACATCAGCTGCTGATCCATGCAGACAATATTTCAGTGATGTACTATGTCAGCCAACAAGGCGGAGTCCACTTGTATCCTCCCGGCATAGAGGCAATAAGAGTTTGGCACTGGGCGGTGGAACACAACATATTTCTGTCAGCAGTGTTCCTGCCTGGTACCCTGAATGCCCTAGTGGATTGCCTCATTTGGTCCCATGTGCTGTTCCATGAGTGGGAACTCTCAGACTCTGTCTTGGACAGCCTCTTTGGGAAATGGGGTTGCCTGGCCATAAACCTGTTTGTGTCTTCATACAATGCAAAACTGCTGCTTTTCTGCTCGCTTGCTCCAGGGCATAGAGATTTCTGGTGAGATGCATTGTCCCTCTCCTGGAATAGGAGGTTCCAGTAAGCCCTTCCCTCTCATAGAGAGGGTCCTAGTCAAGCTGAAGGCTAAGTCGGCCACCCTGATTCTGGTGGCCCCATACTGACCCAGACAGATTTAGTTCCATCTGCTCCAGCAGTTGACTGTGGAACCCTCTATGCTGCTCCTCTGTGGACAGGACTTCTGACACAGAAGCAGGGTGCTCTGGTGTACCTTGATCTGCCATCTCTGCACCTCCATGCCTGGTTGTTGGGAACATAAAGCTCTCCCACTTTGGAGTTTCCCCAGCAGTTGCTGCTGTTCTGCTGTTGGCAAGAAAGCCAACTACATGGTACATCTACTTGTAAAAATGGAAACATTTGACAGTTTGATGTACTGCTCATGCCCTGGATCTCTTTGCATGTTTAGTTAATAAAGTGCTGCACTACCTCTGATCCCTCAAGGACTCTGGCCTCAGGTAGTCTGCTATGAAGATCCACTTAACCGTGGCATCATCTTTTCGCATCCTCAGAGAAGACAAGACAGCGGCCCAGCTTGATGTTTCCGGTAGGTTCCTGAAATGTATCCTCGTGTTACACTCCACGTCCTGCGATTCGGTTCCAGTTTGGGACTTTAATTTGATCTTAGAGACCCTGCCTACGCCTCCCTTCAAGCGTGCCGCTACTTATGAGCTATGCTTCTTTTCTTGGAAAACATTGTTTCTAGTGGCTATGACTTCTACTAGAAGCATATTGCAATTGCAAGCTCTGGTTGAAGACCCTCCTTTTCTCATTTTCTACAAGGATAGAGTTACATTACGTACTAATCCTTGTATTCTCACAAAGATCGTGTCTGAGAGAACACTAAATGAGACCATTGACCTTCCTGCTTAATTTTCAACTCCCACGGACAGTGGGGAATGTCGTTTACATATATTGGATGTCTACAGGATGCTGCATTGGTATTTGGATAGTACTAAGGATTGTAGAAAATCCTCACAATTGTTTGTGACTTTTGCCCCTGGATGGCGGGTTCCCCCTATTTCCAAGCAAGGCCTATCCAAATGGATGGCCAGTTTTATTACTTTCTGTTATCAGAAACAACTTCCTGGTCCTGTTCGTGCTTACGCCACCCATGGGGTGGCTACCTCAGTGGCTTATTTCCACAGTGTGTCCACAGCTTTCATATGTGCTGCTGCCACTTGGAGTACTGTTCATACATTTATTTAACATTACAGTCTGGACATTGTCTCTCATAGATGTGCTGGCTTTGGCACCACTATTCTGTAAGGCCTTCTTACTCAGGATCCTTAGGACCTGTTGTCCTCCTTCAGTGCTTGGTAATTGTTCTGTGATGTGGCCTAATGGAAGGAGATATCCTTGAAGAAGATAGAATAATTGCTTAACATAACAATAGATCTTCGAGACAATCTCCTCTGTTGATCCACAGCTCTCCCTCTCGCCCTCTTTGTCAAGTGACTATCTTGCTTGCTTCTGCAAGCTGGTTCTCCTCTTATGCCTTCTTCAGCATGACTGCTCAGTTTTCCATATCCTCTCCTGTGTGTGCCTGGTTGGTCCTCGATGATCCTCTAAGCTTGTCTCTGGCAGGAATTGAGGCATGTTGGGGATGCCCATGTTATATAGGCGCTAGCGAGGCACATCGATGTGGGCAGACCCGACCATCTAAATTCTCTGGGTTTTCCTGACACAGACGGCATAAAGTTCCATGATGTGACTCAGAGGAGGAGTCTTTCGAAAAGCTTTTGTTACGGTAATTACTGTAACTGTTCTTTATTCATGGTGGAATTGTGATGTCGGCACTCCTGGAGGACAGTTTATTTTAATCGGGTGTGGCACATGTTTTTCAGTGCCTGTCTTAATTGCAAGGGGATCTTGCTCTTGGCCACCCCTGTTTTTCCATACTAGCCATAGTCTGTATTCAGGATGGGACAAATGATGTAGCTAGGTGGCCAGTGGCCACTAAAAAAATAGACTGGGACACCAGATTTTGAAAGCTAAAAGCCAACTGGCTACCTGCCCACAAAGGGAGTCTGACAGTGTCCAGTTTCAACCCACCCCTCCAACCCATGCCACCATCCTCTGTTTTCAGCATTTGATCTCCGAATTATCTCTGCACTTGTCCTTGGCTCCTGAGTACACTGTACCAGAGATTCCTTGAGGTGCTGGAAGCTGGCTTATATTCAGGTCGCAGTCTGGTATCCTTGGAGCTGGGACTCCTTGGAGCTGTCACTGTCAGCGATGGCTCTGCAGTCATCCTTCCTTGGTCTGTAGCCTTTGAGGACTCCTTATGGATGGTATGGACGTGTCCCTTCTCCTTCAGCCCCCGGGACCTCATAATATGGGTATTCAAACAACATGAAGTCTTGCTATATTATGACATATGCAGTGAGTCCCAACCTTTGAACTGCTCCGGAGGTGAAAGAGTTAACTTTCCATGCCAGGCATGGAACTTTGAGCACGAGCTCGGTTGAAAACTCTGTCTGTTGTTCTTCAAACTCAAACTGTCAGATTCTTTGCTCCGCCTCACTGAACAATCGCTCCGGAGATTTCTCCTTCTGCTCGGTTCATTTTGTCGGTTAAAGTATTAATTTCTCGGTTTTTTAACCGAATTTAAACCGCAACCGGTCGGTTCAAGCTCTGTCTGTGGTATCGTAAGTACTAGATAGGTTTTACTTTTCTTTCTGTGTGGAATTTGTAAACGGTATTATCGGTTCGGTTTGAACCGATCAGGTTGATTTAAATACATTAAATCTGTCTTTTAGAGTGCGGTTCCCGGTTCTTATCGGTTCTAAAAAAAACGGATTTCATTACGTTTTTTTCCACGACCCGTGGCACGGTTGGGAACTGATAAGAGAGTCTTGCTCGCGGATTGCCATAAACGGGCAAGTTTTGGTTAGGCTGGCACTATGTCTGAGAAACCCAAAAGAAAACCGGCCCACTGGGTTTCAACACTGCAGTGTTTGTGGGGAAGCCTTTGCCAAGGCTGACCTCACACCACCTGTGTTTATTGTCTGGGGTTTGACCACCTCAATGCAGACTGCCAGATTTGCAAAAATGTTCCTGCAGCTACCCTGGATAAGAGAGTTGGTAGGCTCAGGGAAAGAGAGGCCAAGAAGTCCGCTGACCCGGATGGCCAGCCCGGTTCGGTTGTAACCAACCGAGGGAGTGCCTCTGACCAGGGCTTAGACTTCCTCGGCAAAGGAGAGCTGACTTGGAGGAGTCAGTTCCAGCAAAAGGACTAGAAAATCAGCAGGTGTGGAGCCAAAATTTCCATCTCCAACCGCTGAAGAAATAGCAAGCGATTTAAAATTGTCCAGTCGCTTTCCCGGTTCCAACGAACCGCACCATCAAGTAAGCGTCACAGTTGGTTGGTTCCACGGTTCAAGAATATGATTTAGAGGATTTTTATGAACCGGAGGAGGGGGAAGAGGAGTATGAGGAGAGTGAATGTGGATTTGAAAGTCTGGATGTGCCCATTGAACCGGACATCTCCCCAGACAGACCGTCAGGAGTGTCTCCCCCTAGGCTTTCTGAATCCCCCTCTCATTTTATGTTTTATAAAAAAGTGGCTGAAACCCTCCAGCTCCCTATGGAGGAAGCTGTGGATGATCAAGAGGAGCCTGACTATGTAGAAATGATGGATATCCCAGAGTCTAGGAGACTGTCTATTCCTTTGCATAATTCTTTTGGGAAACAGACAGTAAAAATTTTAAAAACTCCTTACACTATACCTCCTGTGGATAAAAGGACGGACAAGAGGTATACCTTATCAGGCTCCGACACTGAATTTCTCTCTCAACAATGCAGCCATGTTGGGGTAGTGCAGGCTGCAGCCTGTGACAAGGCAAATATTCCCTTGGCTTCACACCCCCCTGACAAGGACTCCAGGAGGATTGATGCCATGGCAAAGAAACAGTACATGGCAGCATCCTTGGGACTCAGACAGGCAAATTATATGGCTTATGTTGCTAGATATCAGAAATCCAGATGGGATACTGTTATGGCTCTAGCAAAACAGGTCCCTGGCCAGCTTGCCAAGGAGCTGGAGCAGGTGGCTGCTGATGGTATTGAGGCATCCAAGGTGCAGTTCCATGCTGCAGTGGACTCTAATGATGTGTCATCAAGAGTCATGGCTACATC
This sequence comes from Neoceratodus forsteri, assembly GCA_016271365.2. Lineage (NCBI taxonomy): Eukaryota > Metazoa > Chordata > Ceratodontiformes > Ceratodontidae > Neoceratodus > Neoceratodus forsteri. The sequence continues at coordinate 303,413,433 of CM057459.1, read as the reverse complement.
TGTGGCACTTCGCAAAATGGCTTGGTTCAGATGTACTAGCCTGTCACAGGATACACAGACTAAGGCCATGGATTTTCCTGTTGTGGGTAATTCTCTGTTTGGGGAGCAGACAGAGAATTACATGAAGAAAATGGATGAGTATAGGACCACCTATAGGAGTGCACAGGCCAAGGAAAGGCAGGCCACTCCTCAAAGGCAGCCTTCCAGGGGCAGGGGCAGACCTTTTCATAGGCCTTTTTACCAAGCCCAGGCCTCCTCTTCAGCTTATGCCCAAAGGGGGTTCTTTAGAGGGAGGTGCAGAGGGGGTACAAGCAGACCTGCTTCCACCCCTCAGCCTAAAGCCCCTGCCAAGCAGGCACCCTTGACGGGTGGCCAGGGCCGATTCTCCACTACCTGAGGGCAGGCTGGCTTACTTTGTCCAGGACTGGAAGTCTTTAACATCAGACAAGTGGGTCCTGGAAGTAGTAAGCCAGGGACTGGTTCTCAGCTTCAAAAATTTCCAAAGATGAGAACCAGGTCCTTTCCACCTGCAAATCCATCAGAGGCACTTGCCCTAGAAACAGAAGTTTCTACCCTCCTGGCTCTCAGAGCTGTGGAAAGGGTTCCACCCCTACACCAGGGCAAAGGGTTGTACTCCAGGTACTTCCTTACCCCAAAATAGACAGGAGAATGGCGGCCCATCCTGGATCTCAGATACCTAAACAAGCACCTTTTAAAACCAAAATTCAAAATGGTGACTCTGGGAATTATTCTGTCCTCTCTAAGGCCAGGGGACTGGCTAGCGTCCCTGGACTTGAGGATGCCTACTTACATGTTCTTATCAGAAGCTCCCATCCAAAGTACCTCAGATTCGAACTGCCCTCAGGCCATTACCAGTTCAGAGCAATGCCCTTCCACCTCACCTCTGCCCGAGGGTATTCACAAAATGCCTGGCAGTAGCAGTTGCCCACTTAAGAAGGCAAAAGATTGCCATTTTTCCTTACCTGGACGACTGGCTCATAGTAGGCCAGTCTCCAGAACAAGTCAAACTACACCTTCAGGTAACTCAGCAACTGCTCACATCTCTAGGTTTCCTTCTCAATCTTCCAAAGTCAGTTCTAGAGCCTGTCCAGCTTCTCACCTTCATAGGTGTAGAACTGAACACAAAAGAGGCCAGAGCCTTCCTTCCTCTGGAAAGAGCAAGGACCCTGGTCTCTCTGGCCTCCTCTTTCACCCTGCAGGTCTCTTGACCAGCAAGGCATTTTCTGCAGCTCCTGAGGCACATGGCTGCTTCTACAGCAGTAGTGCAGGGAGCAAGATTTCAGATGAGGGACATCCAGTTCCATTTGAGAGCCTTTTGGTCTCAAAGGAGAGACCCTCTAACCAAATTGATCCCAGTGACTCGAACCCCTGATCCAAGCCCTTCAGTGGTGGCAGGACCAGAGCAATCTGAGACAGGGGGTCCCCTTCACCCCTCAGTCTCACTCCTTAATCCTTACTACAGATGCATCCCTCTTGGGGTGGGGAGCTCACATGGGCGAACTCACTACCCAGGGATTGTGGTCCCCTCAGGAATCTCTGCTCCACATCAATCTGTTGGAACTCAGAGCAGTTTTTCTAGCACTTCCAAGTTTTTTCCACATCTGTTCAGAACAAAGTTGTACAGGTCAGAACAGACAACACCACTATAATGTGGTACATCAACAAGCAAGGAGGTACTCGGTCTACGGCTTTGTGCACCGAAGCAATGAAGTTGTGGTCTCTGGCTTATTCCCTGAACACCTCCCTTACGGCAGTTCACCTCCCAGGCAAGGACAATGTCCTGGCAGATGCTCTCAGCAGGAATTCCCAGGGCCATTAGGAATGGTCACTGGATCCCCTAGTACTGGAGGTAGTATTTGCCAGATGGGGCACCCCGCAGATAGATCTTTTTGCAGCCCCAGACAATCACCAACTTCCCCTTTTTTGCTGCAGGCCCCCAGTGTTGGGCTTAGTCCCTTTGGATGCCTTCCTTCTCAGTTGGGAAGGGAAGTTTCTCTATGCTTTTCCCTCCTTCCCTCTTCCGGTCAAGGTGCTAGTCAAAATCAGATCTCAACCCTGCAAGATGATCCTGATTGCTTCAGATTGGGCCAGACAGCCCTGGTACCCACTCCTTATGTCCTTAGCAGTCCACCTTCCCGTGTCTTCCCAGGAATCACAACCTGTTAACCTGTGCTCAGGGGAGGGTTTTTACCCGAATCTCAAATCTCTCAATCTCAAGGTCTGGCTCTTGAAGAGTTTGCTGACCTACACCTCTCCCAAGATGTATTGGATATCTTGAAGGCTTCTAAGAAGCCTTCCACCAGGGCTACTTATAATTCCAAATGGAAGAGGTTTTCCATATGGTGCTCTGGCAAGCATATTTCCCCAGAATCTGCTGATTTACCCACAGTCCTGGATTATATGGTGCATTTGAATACTTTGGGGCTGAGACCAGCTACCCAAAAGTGCACCTGGCAGCCGTGTCTCGCTTTCTTATCAGCAGGTAAACCTCTTCTCTTTCAGCTCATCCTGTATTCTCCAAGTTTTTCAAGGTTGCTTCACCAACTCTCCATTCAGGGACCCTGCCCTGCCTGGGATCTTAATATTTGCATTTTTCAGCTTATGCAACCCCCTTTTGAGCCCTTGTCTTCAGCAGAGCTTAAGTACTTGACTTGGAAAACTGTGTTTTTGGTAGCCATCACTTCTGCCAGGCGCATAAGTGAATTACAAGCATTGTCAGTGGAGCCTGATTTTATCTCCTTTCATAGAGATAAGGTGGTCCTCAGGACTAACAGAAAGTTACTGCCTAAGGTGGTTTCAGACTTCCACCTTAATCAATCTATGTCTCTCCCTGTTTACTTCACTGACCATTCCTCCTCTGGCGAGAGGAGACTGCACAGTTTAGATGTCAAAAGAGCCCTTAGTTACTACATAGATCGTACCAAGGCTCACAGGTTTGACTCCCTCCAACTGTTCCTCACTTATGGTGAGGTTGGTAAAGGGAAACCTGCCACTAAAAGATCCATTGCCAGGTGGATTGTCTCTTGTATCCAATTTTGCTATGAAAAACTGGGTAAGATTCCTCCCTCAGGCCTGAGGGACTCACTCTACCAGAGGTACAGCTGTGTCTCTGGCTTTTGCAGGGACATCCCTATCCTAGAGATATGTTAAGCAGCTACCTGGAAAACAGTTCTCACTTTTACCAAGCATTACTCCCTGGACATCCAGGCTAGGAGTGATGCTCGGTTTGGCACAGCTGTGCTTCAGAGCCTATTTCCTAAGTAGGTTCTGTCCCTCCTCCATGGAGGTACTGCTGTGTAGTATGCTTATGTCATAATATAGCTAGACTTCATGTTATTTGAAGAAAAATGTACTCACCTTAGTAATGTTGTTTCTTCTAATGGAGTCTTGCTATATTATGACCTCCCCGCCTGCCCCTCTCAGAACCTCTGCTTTTGGGGATGTGGGTGGTGCAGTGTTGGCACTTAGTAGATGCCCACCTTGTTTTTCACCCTGCTTTTTGGGGTGTTTGGGTGTTGTGTTTTCATTTTTGTATCCCTGACTTGAGTCTTTGTTTTGGGACCAAAAATGTGTTCTTATATTTAGTAGCCAGTTGGCTAGTGTAGGTTTACGGCTTCCACACAGAACCTTAGTGAGTTTTGCCCGTAAAGATCTGACAGTTTGAGTTTGAAGAACAACAGACAGAGTTTTCAACCAAGCTCGTGCTCAAAGTTCCATGCCTGGCATGGAAAGTTAACTCTTTCACCTCCGGAGTAGTTCGAAGGTTGGGACTCACTGCATATGTCATAATATAGCAAGACTCCGTTAGAAGAAACAATATTACTAAGGTGAGTAATTTTTTCTTGCACACCCTCTGGATCTGCAGGTACGTGCTTCATTCCTCTTCTGGGCTGGAGGTCTTGCAGACCTCGACAGGATCAAAACACCCTACATGTGACCGAACTCCCGAGGCTGCCTCTGTTCAGACATATGCCTTGGGCAGGAAGGTGTTTTCCTCGATGTGCATCTTAACTTGCTGCACATCTGGCACATGAGGCAGCTTTCAGTCAGTGCCTGTAGCATCTGATAGGTCAACTGCTAGCTGCAGTGCCGAAAAGTGAGTCAGTCAAGTCACTGGCCTTTCTTCTAGAGGGCTGGCGGTGGCAAGGAATCAATCAAAGGCATTGTACAAAAGTCTTGAATCCCACCAGACTGGCAAACAGCCCCTGCCCTCAGGTGTTCTACCCCACGTAGAGGGCTGAGAGATTTTTGTTTCCTTCCGGGTAAGCCAGCTCCTCCCTCATAGAAGCTTGGTCCTCTCACCCTTCAGTGGGAGTCAGTAGTGACAATTGATTCTTGTGCTTACTGTGATTGTTGGTCTTCTGGAATATCTTCACCATTGATTGTCACACACAGCCCACCATCCTCTAATCAGAGAGAGCGCTAGGGCCTCAGGGCAGCTCACCCTGCTGGTGCTGGCAGCACTGCAATTAGCTTCCGAGCATCTCTCCAGTCACACCCCCTCTTGGGGCTCTGACTTTGTGTTTTTCTTTATTGTGTAACAAAAACAAAAAAGTTGGGTCCTTGGGTTTTAAATAACTGGTATAGCATCTCACTTTACGATGTGAACCAGCTACTCATGCAACCCATTTCTACTTTTGGATTGCAAAAAACATGCGACCTATTCTGTGGGTAGTTCATTTTCTCCTCAGCTGCCAGTAGTATGCTAACAGTCTCACCATCACGGCCCCAGATGCCAACAGTCATCCCAGTAGTGCTTTGTGATATTGCAAAGCACTGCTGAGAGCGATTGCTGGCACTCTGGGCATCAGCGGTGAGACTGTTATTACACTGTTGGTGCCAACAAAACTCCAGGGCACTTGAGGGGGAGTTAAACAGCCAGTCCCTCCTGTTTTTATTGGCTCTCGAGTGGTTCCTGTGCTCTAAATGCCACGTACACACACACACACACACACACTGCTGCACATCCTCTGTCCCCAGCACCTGTCGGTTCTAGGTTTTGGTGCCAAGCAGCTGGAGTGCATGCACAGGGCGGTGCAGAGCATTTGTTTGGCAGCAATGCAGAAGACAGCTGCTGAAACAAAAATGGCATTAACAAGTGAGGTGAGCAGAGAGAAGGAAAGAAGAGGAGTATTGCCCTGAGTGCTGCTGCTGTGAGTGAGTGGGGTCTCTGTTTAAAAGTGCAGAGGCAATAGTAGGCATAGAGTGAGAGAGTCTCTTATTATTGTGACCCATTTTGGCTAGTGGTTCTTTTTGCTGGTTTTGTGTGTGTTTGTAAATGTAATTGCTGGCAGTATAGCCTAGAGCTTAGAGTAACAAGCTGTGAATGAGCTTGGTACATCCAGCAGAAAGACCTGATGTTTGATGGCCACAACCTCCACTTGCATACTGTGCGGCTCTGAGCAAGTCACTTAACCTCCCCATTGCTCCCGGGTCACCCCTTAAAACAGACACCTGTGCCTAGTGGGTCTTACTCGGTTACCAAAGAATAAAATAAATAATTTTAAAAACAGCTTTGTAAATACCTTTTTTTAGCACTGTGTGCCAGGGATTCACTGAAGAATGGAAAATGAGACAACCACGGCTTTAGTATATGAATTGGTACCATGTCACATCATGTCAGGCTTGCTAGTACCTGTGTGGAAGGTTCAGTTAGTTAGCTCTGACACTGAATCATGTGACCACATGGAGGATTCAGTTAGTCAGTATGGACAGGAAATCTTGTGCCCTCATGGATGACTCGGTTAATCAGCTCTGACAGGGAATCTTGTGCCCTCATGGATGACTCGGTTAATCAGCTCTGACAGGGAATCTTTTGCCCTCATGGATGACTCGGTTAGTCAGCACAGACAGGAAATCTTGTGCCCTCCAAAGGATTTGGTTAGTCAGCTCTGACAGGAAATCTTGTGCCCTCATGGATGACTTGGTTAATCTGCTCTGACAGGGAATCTTGTGCCCTCCAAAGGATTCGGTTAGTCAGCTCTGACAGGGAATCTTGTGCCCTCATGGATGATTCAGTTAGTCAGCTCTGACAGTAGGGTAACTAGGTATGGCCCACTAGATACACATGCCTGTTTTTAGGGGTGACCTGGGAGCACTGGGGAGGTTAAGTGACTTGCTCAGTCACACACAGTATGCAAGTGGATGTTGTGGGAATCAAACCCAGCTCTGCTGGATGTACCAAGCTCATTCACAGCTCATTACTCTAACCCTAGGCTATATTGTCAGTTAGGCTTGTGTCTGTGTGTTGAAACAGATCACGCAAAAACAGAGCTAATTTTAATGAGGATTTTATTCAGGATAAAATATATTTTTTTTAATTGTATGAATACACATTTTTAATTTTGATAATCAAATTGAGATAAGTGCTATGCATCTTCACAATTAATTAGCACTTTCACATGGAAAACTGCTAATCAATTTTCCCAGCTTATTTAAAAAACATGAAAACTGGGCTGAGGTCTTACACCTCCTCCTCACCCAAAAAAAAGGGTGGGGGTAATTTCCCCCTTTTCTTCTCCCCCTCTTCACTGCCCGGGTGTATTCCCTTGTTGGGTATATACCTATTGGTTGATAAATGCAACTGGTGCTACTGAGCATATCCAGTCTAACCCCACTTAGCAGTACACTACATGTGGCATGTGCTATGCACCCTGTTGAATCTGCTGCAGTAGCCCTCACCCAGGGTATATCCCTGTAGTTGCAGGAGAAGTGGGGCATTTCTCTCTATGCTGTGTTTCTCTGTGGGAGATGTTTTTGTGGGCATCTCAGTCCCTCTTATATATTTGAGCCTGGCCCCAATACCCTTAGGGGTGTCTGCGGATATGGGTACATCTCAACTTCTTGAGCTATCCAGCCTAGCGACTGCAGATGTGTTGAGTCCCCCCTTTCTTCTTGGATATCAGGAAGAGGAACATAACCAAATTATGAGTTAACTGTCTCCTGATAGCATGGAGTTGCTCACTTTTTCCAGGAGTCGCTGTATATTTTTTCCTTTAGGGGCTTGCTCCTATTCTGGACATTGCTTAAATTTTTTTTGCAAGATGCAAATGCTCAGTGCTGCTTCCTTTATTTCTTTTTACCACTGTCCATCTTCTGTCTGACTAGTGGTGTGGGGCTCTGGCTCTGTTCACCCTACTACCCCTCACACCACCTAGTGTGCCCTGTTGTTTATTTGTTTTTCTGTATCCTTTCCCTATCCCATTGGGCTAGTAAGCATCTACTCCCAGCCTTTACTTCTTTCCACTTGCTGTCCTGGTGAACAGAACTGAGAGAGCCAGCAATGGTTATTGGCTAGTGCTGGCAGCACAACTACCCAATCTTGGCTCCCTCTCTGCAAACAATTTGCCCCTGTAGGATCCTAGTGCCTCTGGCCCCAGACCCATCAGTGTTAATCAATGATGAAGATACTTTGGAAGATAAAGAGTTACGGTAAGTATGTAATTTTCATTTTTAAGCAGTACTGTACATTGAGATTGTCATAACTAAATCCTGATGTCTAAGAAAGGGGCAACTCCTCCATCACCCTGGATTTTTTTTTTTTTTGCACAGCTCTTGGCACTGTCTGTAAATTCAGGAGTAGCATGTATTATAGATTGTAGGAGACTAATTTTGCTTACATCTAGGCTGACTTCTTCTCTAACTACAAACCCCAGAATCACCTGCAGCTGACATCAGAGCAGTACTGCAGCAGTGGGAGATTCAATAGCCTGCAGTGTATGTTAGAGTTTATAAACGCTCTGATCTTTTGTTTGCTGGTCTCGCTGTCTTCCTGGGGGCAAAGTACAGCCACTGAGGGCTTTACTTAAGCCCTAGAGATAACCAAAACCAGAAAACTGATCGGAGATTATAAAAGCCCTACCATGCACTGCAGTCTGTTGATTCTTCCACTGCTGCAGTACTGCTCTGATGTCAACTGCAGGGGATTCTGGAATTTGTAGTTGCAGAAGATGTTAGCCTAGAAGTAAGCAAAATTAGTCTGATACAATCTACTATACTGTTTTTTTTTTTTTGAACTTACATCATTTTTTATTTATAGTTCATCATACTGATACATCTTAGGCAGAGTTCCATTCTTAGTACATCACCATATTGTAGCAATTAATCAGCTTATCTATCCATTACAGACTTTTTGTCCCCCCCCACCCTACAATAATTGCTTTCCAATGTACTGCCTTTAGTTATTATTTTCATTTACAATACGTCAAACTATGACAGCAATGTAGCATATTTCCAAAAGGTAGATAACTGCCTCACTGTCCTTCAACTACACAAACTTTTTTATTTGACATGGATTTGATTCTTTACCGCTTATCTCTCTCTCTTCCCCAAACTTCCTTGTTCAGGTCTTAAGTTGCCTTTAATTTTCTTCACCCCTGACTCCTCACTATCATTTAATGACCCATCTCTCGGATTATGCCCTTTAGTTCTGAAGAAGCTGTTCTAAGACTGAGACTCCCCTCAGTCTCTTCTATATAGTCATATAATGGTAACCACCTCGCATTATGCTGATCCACTCTAAGATTTAACTATGCTGTGACTGCCTCCATGATTTTAATTTTCTTAATGTTACTTTTCCACATATCTTTAGTCAATGTTTTTTTTTTAGCCATTGCTGAGTAATAACCTTAAGGGCTGCGGTTACCAGTATATAAAATAAATATTTTTGGTTCTTTGTTCTAATTTCCATTGGGGTCAAGGTTAATATCATATTAACAACTGAGAGGTTTTCCTGAAGATGAAAAATGTTTTGTACTACCTGCATTATTTCCTGCCAAAAGTCTCTGATCCAGGGGCAGTCCCAGAAAATGTGTGTAAATGTCCCCCTTTTTCCCGCACCCCCTCCAACATAAGTCGTGGAGGAAGTAGCATAATATGCAGAAATCACCGGAGTAGTAAAAAAACCTGGCAGTGACCTTCCACTTAAATTCTTTCCATCCAGGAGAGCTTCTGGTTTTGGAGATTCCCCCCCAGATTTTACCCCATTCCACTTCAGTTATTCTGGTGTTCAGTTTCTTTAGCCATTCATTCTCTATCTTAGCCACTAGAACTTTTCCCACATCTTCTTGTAGAGCCTTATAAATGAGTGAAATGTAACCTTTCTGGTCGGCTAAGAGACTCTTTTGATGAGTGGCTATTAAAGGGGGAGGAGGGCGGGTTTTTAAGGTTTCCACCCCTACCATAGTGCAGATATAGTGCCTGCATTGCAAGTATTTAAAAAAATCTGTTTTTACGAGATTATACTCTCTCTGCACGTCAGCAAATGATTTGACCTCTTCTCTCTCTATAAATTGGGTAAGATTATTCAGCCGTGCCCTTCTCCACCTGGAAAAACAACCGTCTCCTTGATTAGCTGGGAAACTAGGGAGATGATTTAAGGGGATATACTCCCAGACCGGAGTTGGGATTTCCCACCATTGCCGTGTGTCTAACCAAAGCTTTATTGTATGTTTGGACCATCTGTTCCAGATTAGTTTAATATCTGGTTGAGTGGCTATCCATGGTAAAAACCTCAAAGGTACCGTGGGGTGTGCCTCAGCTTCCATTGAATACCAGCCTCTGCTTTGATCTGCGTTTAGTATTTTAAGAATTGGGAGAACCTGTGCTGCTCTATAATAGTTATAAAAATTAGGTATCCCTCTCCCTCCTTGGCTGTTGTCTACCGTGAGTAGCTCCCATCTCTTTCTCGGCCTTCTCCCCGTCCAAATAAATCTAGAAAGTTTGTGTTGGAGTTCCTTCCAATCTTTATGTGGAAACAGGATAGGTAAATTTGTGAATAAAAATAGATACCTGGGTAATACATTGACCTTGACAGTGTCAATCCTATTCGTAAAAGTCAAAGGAAGAGTTTGCCATCTGTTTATATCTTCAAAGATCTTCCTTTGAAGTAGCCCATAATTCAGCTGATATAATCTGGAGATCCTGGTTGGAATTTGTATTCCCAAATACCTAATTTTCTCTTTCACCCACTTAAACGAGATCCCTCCTTGGAGTGTTGAAGATGGGGCTCCCCCTATTGACATGATTTCAGATTTATCTTTGTTTATTTTGAAACCCGATATTTTGCCAAAAAATGTAAGCAAATCCAGCACTGGGGGAATCGATGTATCTGGGTCTGATAAATAAATCAAAGTATCATCGGCATGCAAAGATATTTTATTCACTGTCCCCCCAACCTGGATTCCTTTAGTATCTGTTCTCGACCTAATTGCTTGGGCTAGAGGTTCCATCGCAATGGCAAACAATAGTGGGGATAGTGGGCAGCCTTGCCTAGTGCCCCTTTCAATTGTGAACCCCTTCGATAATGTCCCATTAACCTGTACCCTGGCTTTGGGTTTTTGATATGCTGCCATAATCCACTGCATAAACGCGCCTTCAAACCCCATATAAAGAAGTACTTCCTGTAAATAGGCCCAATTCAACTGATCAAAGGCTTTCTCCGCGTCCAAAAAAATAGCTACTTGAGGTGCTGTTGATTTACTCTCCTTACTAATTATATTGAGAAGTCTTCTGATATTATCAGATAAGTGTCTACGAGGAATAAATCCCGTTTGGTCTGGGTGAATTAGGTTTCCAATATGCTTCTGAATTCGATTGGCCAGGATCTTAGTCCATATTTTAAAATCTTGATTCAGCAAGGATATGGGTTGGAATGACTCACAGCTTTCGGGGGGCTTGTCTGGTTTAGGGAGTACTGTGATGATTGCATCCTGCCAGGAAGAGGGAATTTTATTCTCCTCCAAGATAGCATTCATAACAGCAGTCAATTTTGAAATTAAGGAGTTCTTTAGTTTTTTGAAAAATTCGGCAGGCAGTCCATCTGGGCCCTGCGACTTACTGGTCGGAAGGTTCGTGATAACCCCTCAAACCTCTTTTTCTGTAATGGGGTTGACAACTCTTTCTTTACTTCTGGGGTCAATTTGGGAAAATCCATGGCCTTTAAAAATTCCCCTGTATTCCTTTTAACTTCCTTCGGGTTTCTATTCTCTGTATACAGTAATTTGTAATATTCTTTAAATGCTGTGGCTATATCATTTGGTTTCACCCATTTACTTTTATCTTTAGTGTTGTCTAAAATAAATGGAACATATCTGTTCGCTTGCTCTTTTCTCAACCGAAGGCAGTAACCTAATTGCCCTCCCCCTCCCTCATAATACTTTTGATTTGCAAATCTCATAATACCCTCCGCTTTCATTGTCCAGCATCCGCAGTTCCTCCCTTTTTTTGAGTAGTTCTTTTAAAGTTCTGTCTCCTTTCCCTCTGGGGTGGTTTTTATGTTCCTTTTCCAGTTCTATGGCTTTTACTAACCCATTCCTCTTTTTTTCCCCTAAGCTTTTTCTTTTTTTTTTTGCAGAAGTCAAGCTAATTAATTGCCCTTTTACTACCGCCTTCATAGTATCCCACCAAAGAAGGGGAGAGCTGTCTGATATTGGGGAATCAATGGCTAAATTAGCAATAGTCTACTCAATTTGCTTTATTGTCAATTTGTCATTAAGTAGTGAGACATTTAGTCTCCAGCTGGTCTGTCTGGAATCTGTCGCCCACACCACTTTGTCCACGATCGAGGCGTGGTCTGATAATGTAAATGACCCTATCTTAGATGATGTGAAGTAATGCATATTGACCTTATGCGTCAATATGAAGTCTAACCTCGAATAGGATTTATTAGCTGCGGAGAAACAGATGTAGTCCTTTTCCCCTGCATGCTGGTGTCTCCATACATCTACCAATCCACCTTCCTCTAACCTAGCTTTGAATTTTTTATCTACCGGTTTTGGAGAACACGCTTGCCCTCCTGACTGGTCCATTGTTGGGCATGGGACGGCATTAAAATCTCCCCCCAGAATCAAAATTCCCATGGAAAGGTCCGTAATTTTCTGAAAGACTTCCAAATGGAACTTGTCTGTTCCTGTATTAGGTGCATATATATTAACTATGTGTATCACTTGATCCTGAACCATTCCCGTGATCCTGATATATCTCCCCTCAAATGCCTTGTCTACCTCCTGTATGTTTAGGGGGCAATCCCTTTTCACCAGGACAGCCACTCCAGCTTTTTTAATCCCCCCCACATGCCACAGCTTCCAGTCTCCCTACCCAAGCTCTCCTGAGTTTTAAGTGCTCTGAATCCGAGAGATGAGTCTCTTGCAGGAGAGCTACGTCGCAGTCCAGTCTCTTCAGTTCCCCCAGTAATCTGGTTCTTTTTACGGGTGAATTGATACCATTAACATTATATGAAATTATATTTAAAGAAGCCATATACAGGTGTTAAGTTTTACCGGAGATCCAGATTACATAGATTTGGATAGACTGCCACGCACCCCCACCACCCCCCCCACCCTCAAGTTTTGATTTTGCTTCTTTGTGTAAAGCGGAAAGAAACCACGTAGAAAAAACAAATATAACTTGTACATTATTAAATTCAACATTTTTGTATATCCTACCAAACTGTTTTAATTGTGTAACTAACACTAAATTTCCCACCTTTGACTTCCAAGGGAATTGTTAGTCAACTCTATGACCACTTTTTATGCCCCTCCGATGTTTATGGGGTGTTGTAGCAAAGACCCTTGTAGAAATGGTTTGCTGACAACTCTCTCTTATTTGTGGACGCCCCTTGGCTCGAAAAAGAGAAATAAAAAACTGTGCCCCCGTGAGACCCCCAACTGTGTTCTAGTTTTACATGCTCTTTAGTTCCCTCTCATCCCATGCTTATCCTTTTTATTCCAGCTCAGTGTACTTAACCCAGGAATGACAGTCCCTTCTCCCCCCTCCCTCGTCGAATTAGGCACCATAGAGCCCCTTCTTCTCTTGTTTTTTATCTCTTTCTTTCCTCCCCCCTTCCCTCTGTATAGAGGTGGGCAGACATCTGGAAGTTAACATTCACCTGCAAAAATCTTTTGGTTGCTTGCTCTCTAAGGCTTAAACTCTAAACCTCCCTGCAGGCCTCTCTACCTCAGCTCCCCTTACACCGTCCCAAAAATTAATGTGGCTCTATCCTTTCCTTTCTTTTTTTTTCCCCATCTCAAATTACAGTTTTATTCCAATTGTCATATAAAGTCTCAAACAGTTCTCCACATCTCTCTTTCTGGCACTTCCGATGGAAAAAATCCAACTACATATACCACAGTTAAAACCGTTATTATTCTCAGTTCTTCGATGGTGACACGTCATCCCTCCTCGAATCTGCCAGTTTGCTTCTTTTTTCTGCTCTCTGCAGTAACCTTGCAATGTCCCCCATTGTGGATTTTGGATAAGAGAAAGGAGTCCCTCTGTTATTGTTTTTGCCTCTGGTCGCGACGCTCCACACACTTGCTCTCAGTTGTTTTTCCAACATTTCACACGCTAAGTCAGGTGTTATAATCTCCAAGTTCTTCAGATATGGGACTGCTTTGAGCAACGTGGGAAAGATCCTTCTACCATTTTCCTCTAATATTTTCAATCTCGCTGGATATAATAATTGTGCTTTAATTCCCTTTTTCTCTCTCAGTTCTCTAATTATTCCTCTGGTTCTCTGCTTTTCCACCTGCAGCACCGTCGAGAAGTCTTGATCAAAGTAGATTACCATATCTTTGTACTTTAAGTCCCTGTGACGCCAGGCTTCCCTTAATATCCATTCCTTTGTTTGAAAATGCAGCATTCTTATCACAAATGATCTCGGTCTTGCTGTTGAATCTGTCGGCTTAGGCACAAGTGATCAATGGGCCCTGTCAATCGTTAGGTCTAGATCCGAAGGGATTTCCAACGTGGATCTCAGTACTTGTTGAATAAAGTCAGCCACTGTAGCAAACTCTTCCTCCGCTCCTTCCATCAGCCCATGTTTTCAAAAGTTGTTACATCGAGACCTGTTTTCCAGATCTTCTAGCTTTACACTCATTTCTCGGTTTCTTTGCATTAAGTATAAAAGTAGACGATCATTGCTTTCCTGCGTTTCAGCCAGTTCTTCCAGGCGAGCGTAATTTTTAGAGACTTTTTTATCCAGGAGGCGCATATCTTGCCTTAAATCTGCCAGATCACTATCAATCTTGTTCACTGGCCAAGATCTTTTGTAAGATATGTTTTGTGCCATCATTAGAATCCATTTCATCCTGCTGTAGCTCCACCGAGGAGTCGGAAGCATATCGTCTGCGTGCTGGCAGGGCGCGAGGCCTTCTTGTGATCTGCTCAACAACGTTTGCCTAATTTTTCCTCCTGATTGCAGTTGTCTGGAACCCTTTGCTTTCGGGGGTTTCCCTGCCATCCTGAACTTGCACGTACGTCTTTATATATTTTGAGATTTCGTTCAATTAGGGGAATTTGCCGTTTTTAAGGGGTGTCCTCTGGGGAGCTCAGCTTTTCAACCTCTCGCCATTACGGTGACGTCACTGGAAGTCACTATACTGTTTTTGCGCACAAAATGCACATTGGGACAAGCCCCACACTTAAGTGTGGGGCTGTTTGTGCTGACTGTTCCCCTTTAATCTTGCCATAGAAGGACCAGTTCCAGTGGGTGAAAAAATAAAAGGGTAGCCAGTTAGGGTAATCTCCAGTTCCTGGGAACCGATTGGGAAATGGAGAAACCAGTAGCACTAAAAATAACAACTTAACTAAACCAATAGTAATAAAAACAACTGCCTAACTAATACAGAGTATTGAGAAACTAACTTTAACAGTAATAATTTAAGAATTTTAAAACAACTGACTGGAGAAGCAGCGATACCGGAGCTAGTTTGGGGGCGACTGCTCTCTTCAGGTGGAGAAACTAATCTGATCGACTGCCAGAGTGGAGTGCAGACACAGAATTTGAACCAAGATTTTAAATTCCATTATTAGAATAAGGTTCTGTCTCCAGGACATCTCTGCGTGGAGATAGATGCTAAGTGTAAATGTTGTGTGGTATCCCTGAGAAGAAACAACATTACTGTGGTGAGTAATTTTTTCTTCCAGTGGGGGTGAGAGAGTAGTTCAGACTCCATACAGTCCTTGGCCTCTTAAGTGAGATTGAGAACAAGGGTGCCGTTGGTGATGTTGATGCTTGTCCACTGGGAACTGGATTGAAACCACCATAACTCTTTTAGCATAATCCACCAAACCGGCATTAGATACTAATTGATTGTGACCACTGGTGACATCGGCCAGACTTAAATCAATTACCTTGAAGTGAAAGACTCTGTAGCCCACTGGTACTTCGTGGAACCTTCCAGTCCACTGAAGAACAATCACTTTGACATTTGTTGGCTTTACTGTGGAATCACAGTTGTTGCATGGTTTATATTGGTTTGTATCTCTTGGGCATAGGCTGTCAGTGCACACCTTGTTTATGTGCTGAGCAAGTGTACATGAGCTCCCCATGAGACAAAGACTCAGAATCATGTGGCCATAGTCTGGAGGGAAAATCCCTTTCCCTTCATGTATCACCATTCTTATACAAGCATTTCTCTGAACTGAACCTGTCCGAGGCCCTGCCTACATTGCTTCTGTTCCTTATGAGGCCCTATGCCTATGTATTGAAGAGATTGTGTCAGCTGAAAAAGACCCAGCGGTGCGGTGCATCCAGGCTGTCTGTTTTATTGCAACATCAAGGTTGCTAATGAGCTTATTGTTGGATGATGTTCGAGCACAGGGCAAACCCAGTACCCCCCCCCAGCTTTGCTGCATTACATTCTTGGCAGTGGGTGTCTTGTTTAGGGGTCTGAGCTTGGGCGTGACACCTGGTAGCACAGTGCACTGTCTATCACACCACCAGCCTGGCGATGGATGTTGGGTTTAGGAGTGGAGACAGTGCCTCCATCTTTGTTGCACAATACGCTGCTCACCATATCACCATCCTGGCCAGCATCTTGAATTATTGATAAGTTTTTCAGCATAAGGCTCACCAAGTTTTTAAAAATCTGGTTGTGAAGTATAATTTAAAACAGTTTTTCAGGTCCTTTATGCACCCTCTTCAAAATGCCATGGAACAGCCATCTTCTTTTTAATTATCCTTTCTGCTCCTCCCTGTCTCACTTCAGCTCCATCGTTGTCCCGTACCCCAGGGATCTCCTCCTTACCTGCCCTGCGGGGAAAACACTCCAACAGTAAGGCCTTTAGGGCATCGCCCCACCTTTTTCGTTTCTCAAATTCAGTGTTTGGACAGCTCCTTCATGAGGTGAGGGCAGCATGGGGCCCAACCAGACCAGTATTATCCTACTGGTGCAGCGTGTTTTCTGTTTTTCTCGTCTAAGCTGTTTGGCTATGAATGTGTGGCATGCTTTTTTTTGTTTGTTTTTGTCTGTAATGTACAGCACTTATCTCCCAGACACTTGCCAGCCCCCATCAGTCCCTCTCTCCTCAGCCTGACACCCTCTGTCCTTGGAACACACCTCCAACTGGTCTTTCACCCACCTGAGGAGAATGTCTTATGGGACACTGCCATTGTCCTCCTCCAGCTCTCCATTCTGGGCTCCATGCCAAACTTGGGCTGCATGTGTCTGTCCTACCACTACCCCACAAGGAGGCTACAACAGCCATAAATTCATCAAGTAAATACTGAAAAACTACCTTCATTTGGGGGGGAAGGAAGGGGTCAGAACACAAAATATATTTGTATACTCCCCTTTTCACTACTGTCAAACACTTTAGCTGCTTTTTTAGAAAATGTATTCTTTATTTCCATAGTCCAGCCTTACTCCTTCCTGCCTCAGATGGCCTACTGTTCTTTCTTTCCGCCAGTCATTTACCTCTGATGTCAGCTTTCCTGGTCCGAAGTAAGGCAGATTGGCAGAGACTTTCTCCACCCATACTATTCTCATCTGTGAATTAACAGTGAGGGTCAACCTTTGGTGTTATCTTGAACCCTAAAGTCATTGCTTAAGATTTTTTTTTGGGGGGGGGGAGGATGCTGCCAGCCTGACAGAAATCATTGTTTTTCAGGACTTTTGGACTTGGCCACATCATACTGTGAAAACAGATTGAAGAAACTCTGCCAGCACATAATCAAGAGAGGAATTACTGTGGAAAATGCATTTTCATTGCTCTCTGCAGCAGTCAAATATGATGCCGAGGTAATTATGCTTCATAGATTTCAGCGCATTCTTATTTTTAATTCCTGCTTATCATAATGTCTGTACTGCTCTCTTAGTAAATAACATCGCTCTTATTTTTTTCTTTTTTCTGTAAAGCCTTTGCTTGTAAATCCGAGACACGTCTGCAAAATATCAGTGCCCTGGACAGCACGTCACTTAAGGCAAGTTGCCTTAGTGAGTTACAAACCCAAATCTGCTGGGTTCCCCGGTTCACCGTTTGGTGCTGTAGGACCCCCAAAATGAGCAGCAAAACGGGCACTCGCAGCATGCACAAGATGAAGGTGGCCCAATGGGAATGCGTGCATGGGAACATAAAGGCGCTGTGCTATGCAGAATGCAAGCAGAGCAGGCATCAGCAAGGCCAAACTAGGTCAGGGAACTGTGAAAAGTAGTTGGGGGGGATAGCAGTTGGCAAGGTGGTCTCACAGGCAGGAGGAGGGAACTGGGGCATGGCGAGAGCCAGATCACCAACTACACAAGTTGCATCTGTTTTTTTTCTTTGTTCGGGGGGGGGGGAGGAGGAGGCCGTAGAAAAACTATAAAGGGCAAGTGGTAGCTAGCTGAGTGAAATGTAAAACTTTGCCAGCTGCAAGGGGTGGAGCTACTAGGTTAGCCACAGTTACAAGGCCAAGCCAGAGAGGAGAAGGTAACAGGAACAGAGAGCCAAGAGCTGGTGGGTGGAAGGGATAGCTGCCACTAGAACTCAATGGCGTGTGGGTCCCAGTGAACAGAAGGCTAAGAGACAGCAATGGAGTAGCGGAGTGCAGTGTAGGTGGAAAAAAAAAAGGTTGAGTACCTGGAAAGACAGAAACCGAAGGAAATGTGGGGGAAGGGGTATTTCTCTGGGGAAGCCAGGAAGAGATGCAGAAGGACATGGGAGGGCTGGCCCATTCAAGCAGTTCAGTGCCTGATTTGGCTGGTCTGAAGACACATCTAACTCAAATGCCCCCACTGGCTGGATCCTGGTAATATGATCCACCGTACCCGAAATAACAGTGTGTGTTTTTTTTTTTTTTGTAAATATATTCTTTTTAAACCTTTCACAGGATCTGCGCAATACATGGAAATAGTAATGTACTAGGTACAGACTGTATCTGGACATTTATTCAGTTTCTTACTGATGTAAAACTTAAGTAGTGTACATAATAGGTCCCACGTCTTTAGTACAATGCAGGACAGGTCTGATTAAATTATCTAATTATATACACCTTTAACTACAAAGAAATAAAGTTCAGACACTAAGGTCCAGGATGGCAAAAGGGAGGCTCGCTCAGACCCCGGGGGGGGGGGGCACTGAACCAGCTGACTTCAACGGCCTCTTACCCTGGTGGAGGGAGTCTGGCACAAGGGATTGTAATCGGGCTTAAGAATAATATTCAAGGCTCCAGCTTGTCATATTGTGACACTTGGGGAATAAAGATTCTTACTTTAAGGGTATCTCTTACAGCAGGCCACAGTGGTAGGACTTAGCCACCAGGCACTAGGACCACATGGAAACTTTCTAGCTAGCAGCCTACCAGAGGGCGCTGTCCAGCACCGACTTCACCATCTAATGTTGGCCAATCCTATAAGAGTGGGCAGCTCCCACACCCTTTGCAGTTCTTTTCCCACCATTGATCAACGCAGGTCGGATCTCTGAAAACCGCCACAGTTTCAGTCGACTGCCATATTTTGCACACTTTTCTGCGTTTTCCTTTATTTTCTCACCATAGTTATTTTCTTTCTTTCAATGGGTTTTTAATTTTCTTCCATTTATGTCATCTAAACCGACTTCAACGACGGAGCACTCCACTAAGCGTGCCTGCGGAAAGCAAATCCCAGAGAAGGACGGCCATTCTGCCTGTGTCTGCTGCACAGGCCCAGAACACGATGTCTGAGACTGCGAGTTCTGCCAGAAGTTTAACCAGACTACCTGGCGATACCACCAGCGGACCTTAGAGAACTTTATCCTGTAGCAGAAGGTCACCTCCATGCAACAGGAGCTGCAAGCCAGGAGCTCCTCGACCTCCCTAGCCCATTCCTTGGGTCCTCAGTCCTCGAAGTTCAGGGACCAGGCCAGCGGGAAGCACAAACACCAGGACAAGGACCAGGATAGGCCTCGGTCCTCTTCTTCCTGCTCGCAGTCACAACACCATCGCTCAGCCGCTAACGGGTCTTCCGCCTCTGTGGGTCTGCCCTGACAGTCGCGCATGCCCTGTCTTCCATGGGGCTACTGATGGCACTGCCTCCCACCTCCCTCTCAGGTGGAAGCCTTTAGGGAAAGGGCTCGCTCTGCCCCTCAGCCCCTACTGCTTAGGCCCCTGCTTACGTTAGGCACACAGCAAGCTGGCTGAGCCGACGTGTTTTTAGGCGGCTCTGGTTTAGCAGATGCCGGGTTCTTCTCTGCTCCCCGCCCGCCATCCGCCTCTTTGGCATCGGACTCCTCCCTTAGGTCTGCAAACCCTCCTCTGGCCTTGGAGCTGGAACAGCAGGACCCCAGCATCTCCCCAGAGTCGAGTCCTCCTCCTTTTTCGCCCATCCATGTTCCTTCTACTGCCTGTGGAACCTTCACTGGCCTCGCCTCAACCAGCTCCTGTTAGCCCTACACCAGTCTTGCCATACCTGGTACCCATCTGTACTCATCCAGCACCTGTCAGGCCTACACCTTCAGCTGCTGCCTGCTGGTCCTCAGCCGGTCTTTCCGCAGAAGGTGCCCATAGAGCCTTCGTTGGTTTACCCTCAGCCAACGTCCCTGGGACCTGAACCGGCCACTTTATCTGGCGCCTGCTGGCCCGACGCCTGTTACGGTTGATCTACAAACTGTTATCATCCCTCAGGGGCTTCGTGCAGATGCAAATCCCCCACCTCAGGGTCTGGAACCTCCTGCTTCTCAGGGACTTTCTCTGGGTCTGTCCACACCAGTTCTGCCACGGCCGACCCTGCCACCAAGGCTGGCTAACCCCCACCCACCCAGTGTCCCACAGACGAAGGGGATAGGTATCACCCGGATCTGATTTTGCCTGATGGCGAGGAAGATCTGGACCTAGAGGAAGGGGATGACGGCAGCATCAGCGTCTCATCCACCCCCTCCACGGGCTCCTCAGAAGAGGAAAGGACCCCTTGGCATGTTCCCAAATCTCCTGGATGACCCCACCCTCACAGCTGTCATGCGCAACATTCAGGAAGCCATCGGGTTTGAATCGTGGAGCAAAACCCTGAGCGGTGCTGGCTGATGACCTACCTTCAACAGCCTGAGACCCCTCCAGTGGTGGTTCTCCCCCTCATTGATAACTACGAGGATGCCATCATGGCCACTTGGCATAGGTCAAATCTAGCCCCAGCCATGTCCAGGAAGGCTGAAAGGCTGTATCATGTTCCAGCGGACAGACACTTTTTCTGGGAGTAGGCACAAGCAGACTTGGTGCTGATTAACACTGCTGATAACCGCACTAAATGGCCTAAGCACCTGAGCTCAGTGCCACCCAACAAGGAGTCCTGTCAGTTGGACCTTTTGGGGAAGTGGACGTTTGCTTCATCTACCATGGCGATCTGTGCCCTTAACTACATGGCCTACATGCTTCAGTACCAGAATGTCCTGTGGGACAAGGCCAGGGATGCCATCTAGTCCTTACCTAACAACCCTGCCAAAAAAGCAAGACCTGGGTTCCCTTAAGTCAGCCTCTAACGTTGGCACCCATGTGCTCCGGGCAACCTATGATGCAGTAGATGCGTTGTCCCGGACGGCAGCAGTGGCTGGCATATGTATGTGCCGGCATTCTTAGATCCAGGTGTGGAGATCACGTGATGTCTGCAGCCGGCTAGCAGCTTGCTCTTGGAGCTCCTTCCTCTCTACCCATTCATAAATTGAAATTTTCTAATTTCCAGAGCTCAAACCTCTTAACAAATTGCATTATTGTACTACCTGAGCACCTGCTGAAACAACGTATCCATCTGCCTTACATCGTTATTGTCGATATCTGCCGTGACGGAGATGGATACCAGACAGGCCCCTCTGAAGCACACTCTGCCGACAACTCTGGAGAAGGCCTCAAAAAAGAAGAAGGGTCAGCCTACACACTCCAGTAAGTCATCTCTTGCATCTGCAACCCCTATACCTCTAACGGAGGACATATTTTTGCAGGAGCTGGCACCCTTCAGAGAAACTTTGACCGAAATAACATCGGAGCTTAAATCACTTCGTGCTGACCTGGGAGACCTGGGCAGAAGAGTCAGGGATACCAAAGCTCGAGTTTCCTCCCTCGAAGGTTGGAAAGAGTGCTCAGAGCCTGAACTCATTAAACTGTGACCGCTTATGCAAAAGCTGCAGCTGAAGACTGAGGATCTGGAAGGATGCTCATGTCTCAATAACATCTTTGGTATTCCTGAAGGAGAGGAAGGCTCATCAACTATTACCTTTCTACAAAAATTGCTGGGTAAAATAGCAGGCCCATCTCCTTGCAGTCCGGTCTACCAGCTTGAGTGGGCCCATCGCTCCTTGTGTCCTTGTCCTGACGACTCTCCCCCCCGACCCATAATTGCCAGATTCTTCAATTACCTCAAAAAGCAGCACATACTGGTGAAAGCTAAAGAGCTACAGGCTATCTTGTGGGAGGTAAAACAACTCCGGGTGACAAGACCTGCTATTAGAAATAAGAAGAAAAAGAGCCGTCTTTCACTCTGTTGTTAGTAAGCTCATTGTGACAGGTTTTAAATTTAAGATGACCTACCCAGCCCGCTTTCGACCCTGCATTGGTGGCTCCTGGCTGTCCTTCGATACCCCTGCCAAAGCATTGCAAGAGTTATCCTCTCTCCTTCCAGACCTGTTCAAGGCCTCGTGATTTCTGCCTGCTACATCAGGAAAGCAGCCTGGTTCTTAGAAGGGACTTCATTGGATGTGGTGTGTTCATCTTGTTTCTTGAAGGACTGGAGATCCGACCTGTAAATTCAGACTGGTACCCCCTGCGATCGCCTCCGAAGTGAAGACCCTGCTGGTGATTACCTCTGAATTCCCGTAACAACGGATGTCACCCAGGATGGACTTACACTTCTCTAGGATCGTTTGTCTGGATCATTTAACTAGTAGCCCTAGTAGGGAACTGTCCTTGGACTCATGTTTCCGGGAGGGATGATTTTCTATGGGACTGGGTCCGCATAAGTGTTGGTTCCCACTGAACCATTGGAATGGTACATTGTGAGGTTTTCCCTTCCTTTTTTGGGAGGCACCTGTAGTTCCCTGCAGAGGCACGATTTGACCATTTTTCTGCCCTTAATCTTATGGTAAGGGTCTCTCTTCACTTTATCTAGTCTCTGATATAGGGCCAGTGGGTCTGGTTTAACTATAAGGGTTCCCCCTACGGTTCTGGCCTGACCCATCTAGTGCAGCTGTCCCTGTGGGTCAGTGGCCTGTTCCTTCGTCTGGCCAACTCTCAAGAAGCCTCTCACGAACTTGTGGGAGTTAAGGTTAATACTAACCCCTATATACTTTTTCTCTTCCTTCATTCCTTAACTTTTCATGTTGTCTGCTACGGCTAACTTCTCCCTATATTCTACTCTCGTCTTCCCACCGACTCTCGAGGAGAATTTTGCATCAGGATACCCTGACTGGGACAGGCCTTCAGCCCCCCCCCCCCCAGGCTGCTCTCAGGTAGGACTGTTCACCTCTACATTTCCACAGTGTACAAAGGTTCAGTTATTCAATGGGTGGTTAAGTTGTACAGGATGGATGGGTGGGTTGGTGGGGACTGGGATGAGTAATTGCTATTGGTTGTTATTCATCGTGCCCTGGATTATATGGGAGGGGGGTTCCTGGGTACTGCTGTTGTTCTGCTTTCCCTGGCTATGTTCATATACTGTACTGTTTGCTCTGTGAGTAAGTACTGGTCCTTTGCTGGATTCTATTTTCTCAATCATATCACCCTCGCAGGGTCAGGTTTTAGTCCACCCTATTTTTTTTTTTTTAACCAATTATTTTACCAGGTGAGACACACTAAGCTGAAAGCTTGTTTGAAGGTGCAACCTGGGAGCACAAGGAAGTTAAGTGACTTGCTCAGGGTCACACAGTATGCACCTAGGGGGCTGTGGGATTCAAACCCAGGTCTCCAGATTTGCAGCTCAGAGCCTTAACCCACTGCGCCATACTGGCTCCTATTTCTTTGTCGACAGTAGTTCCAGAACCCCAGGGTTATTGCTCCCCTTAACTTTATATTGTTTTAGGTCCAACGTCATCCGACGGCATGGGGGTGCCCTATGTATATAGTTCTTGATATGGGGGAAGTTATGGGGTGGGGGTTGGTCTGGGATTACCGGGGAGATATGAGAAGCTATTTGGTTTTATGTTGACCTGTTTACATATCCGTTCGGCTACTGTTAAGACTCGAGGGCGGAGAGGGGTGGGGTGGGGGGACTTTCAATTGTTAGGTTTGTATGGTTGCAAATATATAGTTTCTGATTGCATTCTCATGTTGACTTTATTACTGTATTGGCTGTTTTATGTTCTGTGGTTTTGTTCAATTCTGTTTTTCAATCATTGGGGGTGGGGAGGATTGGGAGGTGGATGGGCTGATCTTATTATGCCTTTATTTTGTACTGGACTGTTGTCTCAATTATCTAATCTTCTGGTTCGATTGGGGTTGGTCAGGGTGAGAAGGGTGGGTCGGGGTGTGCCGCTGCCTGCTTAATCTCGATCATGTGTTGTTTCACTATTTTGACTATGGCTAATAACTTTATATACTTATATACTTTACCAACACATCTTCGGAGGTCGACCGCAGGCTCCATACTGTGATCTTGCAGTTGGCGCTCTCCTCTTATAAGGAGCACATGGCTGGAGTTCAGGGTGAAGCTTACCAGCTGTTTATAACGTACGCTGAAGCCTTGCCTGGCAGATTTGCAGCAAAGCAGACAATTGACAGGTGGATCACATCCTACATCAACCTCTGCCATAGGTTGGCTGGTAGGGAGCCTCCTGTAGGGCTTTGGGCTCATTCCACCAGACATACCTCTGCCTTGGTGGCTGCTTCCAGAGACATCCCCATACAGGAGATTTGAGGGCTGCTACCAGAAGTCAGCACACACCTTCATTTCCCACTACAGTATTGACCTTGAGTCTCATTGGGATGCTGCTTTTGGGACCTCTGTTCTGCAGTCTCTGTGTGCCAAGTGGGGGTGCGCACTTTGCTCTCCGGAAAACTGCTAGGAGTCTGTCATTGTGTGGATAGTGAAGTACAGTTTATTCACAGCCCTAGAAAAATAGGTTACTCACCCGTAACTGTGTTTCTAGGAGTGTTATTTAGTTCACATTGACACTATCCATCTGGATTTCCCTGGCAAGTGGCACATGGATCCTTGCTTTCAGCATACAAGATCTGACGTCACAGAGTGGTGTCAGGATATACTGCCTGGTTGGTGGGAGGAGCTTAGATTTAAGACGTTCGATGAATCAGCACATCTTACTTTGAGAAACAGCTCTTGCAGCAGGTTACATCATTAGGACTGAAGCTGGCAGGCGCCAGGACCCCACGGAAAAATTCTAGCTAGCAGTATCCAGCAGGGGACCACCCCCAATGTCTGCCCCTTCCCAACGTCAGGCATCACATAAAAGGGGGCAGTCCCCCAGCATCCCCAGATCTTACTTCAAGATACAGGTCTTGCAGCAAGTTACACCATTAGGACTGAAGCCATCAGGCGTCAGGACCCCACGGAAATTTTCTAAGCTAGCAGTTTTCAGCGGGGACTGCCTCCGGCGTTGGTCCGCCCCAGCGTCAGGCGTAGTACATAAGGAGGCGGTCCCCCCATAATCCTCAGTTCTTTTCCCGCTGTCGACATTGCAAGCATCGGCCTCTTGGTCACTTTCTAGTGTGCGATGACTAGGAGCTACGACGTTTTCCTTCTTTCTTCTGAACTTGGATTCATCTGATGTCCTCTCCAAACACCTCTCTGGAAGGTCACCCATAGAAGTGTGCCTGCGGCAAACAGATCCCCTTCAAGGATCCTCACTCAGCCTGTGTGCGTTGTCTAGGCCTGGAACACGACACCAAGGCTTGCTCCTTCTGCCAGGGCTTCAACAGTCGCACCAGGATCCGCCGCCAGAAGGCCCTTCATGCGTTTCTCTTGGAGGAGAAACTCAAGGCTATGGATAGGGAACCTTCCTCCAGGGGGGAGTCATCCAGCAAGAGCCGTAAGCACCGGGAGAAACACCAGGAGAAGGAAAGGCCCAGGTCCCTGTCGAGGGCCTCGGACTCCCGCAGTTCCGGCTCGAGGTCAGACCGTTCTCCCTTCAGAGCTCAATCTTAGCCTCCCCGGTTCAAGTCAGCGCCTCCAGTGGCTCCTCCTCTTTGTAGCCTATTAAGATTTCATCCACCCCTTCTAAGGCCTCGTCCAAGTCTGGGGAGCTCCACAAGTCTTCCTCCCGCCATCGAGACTCCGGCGCCAGGTCGGCGTCCCAGCCTCCGCATGGGTCGGACCCGGTCCCGCGTAAGACTAAAGAACTGACGTCCCTGAAATGGACGCCGGACCTGAAGTCGGCCCACCCATCGGCCAAGCATCACAGGCACTCCCAGGAGCCGGCTACAGTCAGACACCCATCGCCGGCCAGGCATTTGCCTCCTAGGGCATCGGCCAGGGGACCGACGTCAGGTACTCCAGAGGAGAGGATCGCACCACCGTCACCTACCGACGTTGGTCAAAAGGTATCTTTGGAGGAGGACACCACTCAGCCCGAGGACCAGGCGGGCAACTCTGGAACCGTCGAGGCTCCCAGGAACCCTCCCCAGAGTGGGAGACCCCCGGGGACCTGACGCCCGGCGACAGGCCACTGGCACCCGGCCCGTCGTCGGGCCTGAATTTGACAGAGGTGAAGGAGCTCTTCACCTTCTGGTGGGACACCATCAGGAAGGATGTGGTCACCACACACCCTCCTCCTACTTCGGCTCCGGCTTCACCTACTCCTTCAACGCCTATGCCCCCTCCTCCATCCAAGGGGTCCATAGGTCGGTCACCAACTCCCAAGGAGCCAGCAACTCCTCCTAGGGGCAGATCCTCAGATAGGAGAAGACCTCCATCAAGATCCACTTCAGGGTCACCCAGCCCTAAGAGACCCAGAAGACACCGGTACACCTCGTCCGCGGAGGATTCTAGATCCGACACCTCAGGGTGCTCCAGATCTCCTTCTCCTATCCGCATTCCCTCCCCAGACCCACACGACCTTCCCAGGTCTCTTCCGGATGACCCCTCGTTTGCTGAAATCATGAGGCACATTCAGGAGAATATGGGGTGGGATGCTGAAGAGCTGGACCCCGAGAGACAGCGCCTTGCCCGTTACCTTTGGCAGAAGGATCCAAAGCCTGTGGTAGTACCACCCTTAGTGGACACCTTCGCGGATGTTACCAAGGCTGCGTGGAAGCGTCCGCAGTCGACTCCGGCAGTGCCGAAGAAGGCTGACTGCCTATACAAGGCCCCGAGGGAGGACCAGTATCTGCCGAACCATCCTCTGGCTAATTCCCTGGTCATCATGGCCTCGCATGACCAGTCTCAAAGACCTCAGCACTTGAGCACACAGCCACCGAACCCGGAATCCAAGCAGTTGGATGTCCTGGGTAGGCGCACGTACGCAGCCGCGACCTGCGCCATCAGGTCCCTAAACTACCTCACCCACATGGTTCAATTTCAGAACACATTGTGGGAACAGGGACAAGACCTGGTTGAGAAAATGCCCAATGGTGGTCAAAAGGAGGAGCTTTTGAATCTCCTCCATACGGGTTCGGATGTGGGGACCCAGGTGCTCAGAGCCGCATATGATTCTGCGGACTCTTCGGCCAGAGCTGCAGCCTCAGGCGTGTGTCTCCGGAGACACTCTTGGCTCCGTGTCTCCGGTTTTACCCCGGACGTCCAGAAGAACATCATGGACGTTCCTTACAACAGGGAAGTCCTTTTTGGTGAAGCCAAAGGTGATCACCAAACTTCAGGATGCAGGGAAGGCAGTTAGATCTGTCGAGGCAATGTACAGATCTCGATCTAGTTCCTTTCATAGGAACCAGAGTTGCTTTCGTGGCCGGTCACAAAGGCAACAACCGTGTTCCGGTCAACAGCAGAGGGGCTCCTTTTCCCGAAAAGCCCAGGCCAAGTCATCCCCAGGTAGAGGCCACTGAGTCGCAAAGTTGGCCCAACCTGCGGGATCTAACACTGCCACAGCATGACTCCTTCCCAGCCCCTGCCCCTCCTCAGGATCAACAGGAAATGAAGGTCGGGGGTCGCATTGCACAGCACATGCCAGGGTGGTGGTCGATCACCACCAACAGGTGGGTGGTGCAGTTGGTCGAAAAAGGCCACTATATAGAATTCGTAGGCAACCCACCTACAAGACCTCCCCTGCTCTCCCGCTACTCGGGTCAGCGTGCTCTGCTTATACAGCAGGAAGTGCTCGCGCTTCTAGAGAAAGAAACCTTAGAGCACGTTCCAGAGAACCAGAGAGGTTTAGGCTATTATTCACACTTCTTCCTGGTTCCAAAGAAAACAGGGGACCTCCGTCCAATTCCGGACCTCAGCGACCTCAATCTGTCGGTCGTCTACAAACGCTTCCGCATGGTCACCCTTCCGGTCTTAATACCCATGCTGAAACGGGACGCCTGTCTGGCATCACTGGACATGCAGGACGCTTGCCTGCACATCCCACTTGCTCAAGTTCACAGGAGGTTGCTGCGCTTCGAGTTTCAGAGCCGTCATTATCAGTTCCAAGCGCTTCTTTCGGGCTGTCATTGGCACCTCGCGTCTTCACAAAGTGCATGGCGGTCGTAGTGGCGTCTCTGAGGAGACAAGGCCACTACGTGTTCCCGTACCTGGACGACTGGCTTCTCATGGCTCCCTCCAAGGAAGCACTGATGACGGCCATTCATCGTACCAGGCCCTCTTTCAGTCACTGGGTATTCTCATCAACTACGAGAAGTCACTCCTGGTACCGTCCCAGAAACTGCAGTTTATAGGGCAGTTCTGGACACCGTCAGAGGAAAAGTTTTTCTTCCCGCGGACAGAGCGGAACACATCAGATCCCTCATCAGGGACCTGTCGGTGAAGAAGACCGTCCCGGCCAGATCGGTCCTTCGCCTGCTCGGACACATGGCTGCGGCCATTGCAACGGTCCCGATGGCAAGGCTCCACATGCGGGTAACTCAGTGGATGCTAAGGGTGCAATGGGACCAAAGGCAAGACCATCTGCAGCGGCCAGTTCGAATCACGAATGCCGCGATTCGGGATTGGCAATGGTGGCTAGATCCGGGAAACCTCTCCATGGGGGTTTTCTTTGTAGCGCCGTCTCTGACTGTGACTCTCTCCACGGACGCCTCAGGGCTCGGGTGGGGAGCACACCTAGACGGGGTGAAGTCTCAGGGCCTGTGAATCCCAAGCCCAAGAATCTCATCTCCACATCAACATTTTGGAGATGAGGGCGGTTCTTTATTCTCTGCAAGCCTTCCAGTCGGAGATTCCACCAGGTACTCTCCTGTTGCAAACAGACATTACTGCGGTGATGTATTACCTCAACAAACAAGGAGGCACTCACTCCTACCTGCTTTGCAGGGAGGCCATGAGAGTGTGGGAGTGGGTAGTGCAGCACGGCGAAACCTAATTGCAGTACACATCCCCGAGTGGACAATACCGTCAGACAGCTGAGTCGCTCTCAGGCCAGAGTCCACGATGGGAACTTCTACAGGAGGTGTTGAAGATCTGTTTCACAGATGGGCACTCCAGAGTTAGACCTTTTCAGCGCCCTCATCCAATGCAAAACTGCCCAATTTTTGCTCGCTAGATCCAGGGCCTGTTTTCTGGCGAGACGCTGTCCCTCCTGCCCTGCAGCAGATTCCTCTATGCCTTCCCTCCTTTCCCATTGATCCAGAGAGTCCTCTTAAAACTTCGTAGGGAGCAGGCGACACTCATTTTGATAGTGCCTTTCTGGCCCAGACAAATGTGGTTCCCGCTTCTGCATCAGCTATCTCGGAAACCGCCACTACCTTTGCCAATCAACTCCCATCTGCTGTCTCAGGAGGAGGGTTCATTAGTCCATCCAAACTTGCATTCTCTGAACCTGCACGCTTGGCTGCTAGAGACATAGCCATGTTGTGATACGGGGTCTCGCAAGATGTGGCAGACGTACTGTCTGCCGCCAGAAAACCGGCAACCCATGACATACGCCATGAAATGGCATAGATTTTGCTTGTGGGCCTGCCGTTGTCAGCCATTAGATTGTCCTGAAAAGCTGGTTCTGGATTACCTGCTTTCTCTTTTTCAGTCCGGACTGGCTTATTCCTCGATCAAGGTGGACCTTTGTGCAATTTCGGCTTCCCATGCCCCTGTAGGCCATCGGATGGTGGCCCAATTGGACACTACTCGTGCCTTTTTAAGGGGAGTTTTCCACCTTAGGCTGCCTATCAAGGATCCGATCCCTCCTTGGGACTTGCCCTTTGTCCTGGAGCAGCTTACACTGCCACCTTTTGAACCAACCGTGGATTGCGAGCTACGTTTTCTTTCGTGGAAAACGTTGTTTTTAGTTGCAGTTACTTCAGCAAGAAGGATTTCTGAATTGCAAGCACTGATGTGCAAAGAACCTTATTTAGTTTTCCATCAGGATAGGGTATCCCTGAGGACAAACCCAAAGTTTCTGCCTAAGGTGGTTTCAGCTCTCACCCTTAATCAGGATATCGACTTACCAGTGTATTTTCCTAAGTACTCCAACCGAGGAGAAGCCCTTCTTCACGCTCTTGATGTACTCAGGTGCCTCAGGTATTATCTGACTAGAACCAAACATTTTCGGAAGTCGGATCAACTGTTTGTCTCCTTTGCTGTTAGGATAGAAGGAGCTCCTGTTTCTAAACAGTCTCTCTCGAGGTGGCTCATCCAGTATATCTCCTTCTGTTATGATAAGCGCAATAAACCCTTACCAGGCATGGTTAAGGGTCATTCCACGAGAGGAGTGGGCACTTCCTTTGCGGTGCTAAGGAATGTCTCCACCTCAACTATTTGTGCTGCAGCCACTTGGAGCTCGGTGCATACCTTTATTAGGCATTATAGCCTGGACATTGCATCGAGGAGAAGAACAGGTTTCGGCCTAGCCATCCTTCAGGGACTTCTGTCTTAGGCTCGAGTAGGGTTGTGATCCCTACCTTTCTTCCTTCCTGTGGCTTAAGATTGCCGCTATTGCTTGGGAATCAGTCCTAATGGTGTAACCTGCTGCAAGAGCTGTATCTCGAAGTAAGATAGTACAGTTACGTAAGAACTTAATGTAACAGTAGATCTTCGAGAACAGCTCTTGCAGCAGGTACCTTCCTGCCCACCATTCCCCCTTTTGTTATGGAGGTAGGTAGTAGCCAAACATCCGTCTTTAGAGATGGGAAGTTCTTTTTTTTTTTAGTCTTGGCCATCTGGTGGCAGATCCTCAGTCTCCTCTTCTGATGTCGTCCAGCGGCCGGGAGTCTCTGGTGGGAGAACTGAGGATTGTGGGGACCGCCTTCTGTACTACGCCTACGTCAGGGTGGATCAACGCCGGAGGCAGTCCCCGCTGAAGACTGCTAGCTAGAAAATTTCCGTGGGGTCCTGGCGCCTGACGGCTTCAGTCCTAATGGTGTAACCTGCTGCAAGAGCTGTTCTCGAAGATCTACTGTTACGGTAAGTTCTTACGTAACTGTACTTTCTTTTCCCGCCGTCGACTCGCCAGCATCTGCCTCATGGACGCCTGCATCAATGAAACGACGTGAGAAATCTTTAACTTGATTAATCTCAATCTATGTTTGCTTCTCGTACCCCTTCTCTCGAAGGACATCCTTAAGTGCACCTGCGGCAAGCAGATCCCTTTTGCAGACCATCATTCGGCCTGTGTAAGGTGCCTAGGCCCAGAGCACAATACCCAGGCCTGCTCATTCTGCCAGCAATTTAATAGCAGAACCCGGATCCGTCGCCAAAAGGCCCTTCAGGGGTTCCTCCTTGAGAAGAAATTAAAGAAAATGGAGAAAAGGCCTTCCTCCAAAGAGGAATCTTCCCACAAGACAGGGAAACACCGGGACAAGCATCGGGACTCTGGTAGGTCGAGATCCCCCAGCCGGGCCTCTGAGTCCAGAGCCAGCTCCAGCTCTACGTGGTCCGACAGATCTCCTTCCCGGGCTCGCTCCCAACCTCCCCCTGTTAAGGTAAGGTCTTTAGGGGGCTCCTCAGCCTCTTTACACCCGCTCAAGGCTACTCTGGTACCTGCCACCACCTCCTGGCCTGATTCTTCAGACAGGCACAAGTAGTCTTCCTCAAAATCCAGCGGAGTATCAGACCGACGCCGGGACACCAACATCAGGTCTGTCTCCCAGCCTCCAAAGGTCCCTGAAAGGAAGACTGCAGAGCTGACATCCCTCAGTCATACTTCGGAGGCTAAGAAGGCGTCTGACTCAGCACCCGAAAAACGGACTACCCCGACATCAGTAATACCAACGCCGGTGGACACTGAACATCAGGGGTCATCAGGAGAAGAGGCTACCTCGCTGTCGGACGACTAGATCGGCGACATGGAGGATGCCGGCTTTCCCAGGGAGCTGTCACCGGACCTGGTGGTTGCCCGGGACCTAACGCCCGACCCCGGCGACAGACCCACACCGACACTGGGCCTGTTGTCTGGCATGAATATACAGGAGGTGAAAGATCTGTTCACCTTCTGGTGGGAGACCATAAATAAGGCCGTGGTTCCCCCTAAGCCTCTACCACCTCCACCTCCTCCTCCTCCTCAGGGCGCTGAAGGTTCAAGACCCCCGACGCCTAAGGAGTCAACTCCCCCTGCTCGGGACAGATCGCAAGAGAGAAAAAGACGCCCATCATGGTCTCCCTCAGGTTCCCAGAGTCCAAAATGACCCAGGGGCAGATGCCACTCACTGGGGGATGACTCCAAACCAGATAAGTCCGATACCTCCAGGTCTCCATCTCCTTTTAGTCCCCCATCACCAGACGCATGAGACCTCCTAAGGTCACCACCGGATGATCCCTTCTTTTCAGAAATCATGAGGCATATCCAGGAAAATATGGGATGGGAGACGGAAGACTTGGATCCCGAGAGACAAACTCCTTGCCCGTTACCTAAGGCAGAAAGACCCTAAGCCTGTGGTAGTCCTACCTCTGGTGGACACCTTTACGGATGTCACCAAGGCGGCTTGGAAGCATCCGCATTCTACACCGGCTGTTCCAAAGAAGGCTGACCGCCTCTACAGGGTTCCTATGAAGGACCTGTATTTGGTGTAACAACCCGTGGCCGACTCCTTGGTCATTACTGCATCTCATGATCGGTCTCAGCGGCTTCAGCACTTGAGTACTCAGCCTCCGGACCAGGAATCTAAGCAATTAGATTCTATGGGAAGATGAGTGTATGCAGCTGCTACATGCTCGATAAGGTCTCCGAACTGTCTCACGCACATGGTGCAGTTACAGAATGCCCTCTGGGAACAGGGCCAAGACCTTTTAAAGGACTTCTCGGACGGCGAATAGAAGGAGGAACTGCTTAACCTCCTTCACTGTGGGTCAGACATGGGGACCCAGGTTCTCCAAGCCGCTTACAATTCAGTGGACTCGGCAGCCAGGGGAGCAGCTACAGGCGTTTGTCTCCGGAGACTCTTGGTTGAGAGTATCCGGATTTACCCCGGACGTCCAGAACAACATCCTGGACGTCCCTTATAATGGAGCTGTCCTGTTCAGTGAAGAATCCGAGAAGGTTATCACCAGGCTACAGGATGCCGGGAACGCAGTCCGGACTGTACAGGCCATGTACAGACCCAAGTCTGGTTCCTTTCATAGGAACCAGAACCGTTTTCACGGCCGGCCACAATGTCAGCAGCAACGTTCCGGCCAGGAACCCAGGGGCAACTTTGGTCGCAAAAATCAAACCAGGTTCCCCTTGGGCCAGGGGCCCAAAGCATCCCAAAGCTGCCCAGCCCATGGGGTCTATTACCACCACAGCATGACTCCTTCCTGGCCTCCTGCCCTCCTCTGAATCAAAGGGTCGAGAAGGTCGTGGGTCGCATCTCTCATCATCTTTCGGGATGTCAGAGGATAACCTCCAACTGGTGGGTGTTGCAGTTGGTAAAACGAGGCCACTCTATAGAGTTCCTCAACCACCCACCATCCAGACCTCCCCTGCTCTCCCACTACTCGGGTCAGCATGCCCTGCTTATCCAGCAGAAGATCTTGGCCCTCCTCGACAAGGAGGCCATAGAGTATGATCCACCGAACCAGAAAGGAAAAGGTTACTTTTCTCACTTCTTCCTGGTTCCAAAGAAAACAGGGGACCTGCGTCCGATCTTGGATCTCAGCGACCTCAACACCTTTGTGTTGTACAAGTGCTTCCGCATGGTGACCCTGCCAGGTCTCATTCCCATGCTCAAAGAAGGCACATGGCTGGCATCACTGGACATGCAGGATGCTTACCTACATTTCCCGATCACTCGAGCGCACCGAACATTTCTGTGCTTCGAGTTTCTGGGGCACCACTACCAGTTCCAAGCCCTCCCTTTCGGACTGTCCTCGGCACCTTGAGTATTCACAAAGTGTATGGCAGTCATGGCAGCAGCTCTCAGGAGACGGGGCCACTATGTGTTTCCGTACCTAGACGACTGGCTCCTCATGGCACCCTCACGGGATGCCCTGATGTCCGCGATTCAGGATACCTGTTCCCTCTTCCTATCGATGGGCATCACCATCAACCAGGAGAAGTCGCACCTTGTCCCATCTCAGAACTTACAGTTTATAGGAGCAATTCTGGACACCACAATGGGAAGGGCATTCCTTCCTCAGGACAGGGCGGAACGCATCAGATCCCTTAAAGGGACATAAAGGAAAGGCATGTGGTACCGGCCCGGACTGTCCTTTGCCTGCTTGGGCACATGGCAGCTGCCACTGCAACGGTTCATCTAGCTTGACTCCATATGTGGGTCACCCAGTGGATGTTGAGGGCACAATGGGACCAGAAACAAGATCATCTGTAGCATCCAGTCTGGATCACGAATGCCGTCATCCGAGACTGGTATTGGTGGCTCGTCCCAGACCACCTTTCGACGGGAGTCCCCTTCATTGCGCCACCTCCTTCAACGACTTTCCACGGACGCCTCGAGGCAGGACTCAAGGCTCCTGGTCGTCTCTGGAGTCCCAACTTCACATAAACATTCTGGAGATGAGAGCCATCATGTACGTCCTACAGGCATTCCAGATGGAGATTCCACCGGGTACTCTTCTGGTACAAACAGACAATCTCAGCAAACAGGGAGGCACTCATTACTACCCCTTTTCAGGGAGGCTCAAAGGGTTTGGAATTAGGTACTGCAACATGGCGCAGATATTGCAGTGCATGTTCCCGGAGTGGACAACACCATCGCGGACAGTCTAGGCTGATCACAGGCCAGAGTCCACATGAATAGGAACTACTTCAGGAAGTCGCAGGACCTCTGTTCCACAGATGGGGAGCCTGAATTAGAACCTCTTTGCGTCCCCTCAACAAAAACTGCCCAATTTCTGCTCGCTAGAACTAGGGCCTGGTGTTTTCTGGCGAAACGTGTTGTCATTCTCTTGGACGGGCAGGTTCCTCTACGCTTTCCCACCCTTCCCTTTGATCCAGAGGGTTCTATTGAAGGTCCGACAAGAGCGGGCTTGCCTTATTCTAGTAGCGCCCTTTTGGCCCAGCAAATTTGGTTCCCTCTCTTACATCAGCTGACCCAGGAACCTCTGGTGCCTCTGCCATTCAGCTCTCACCTTCTGTCCCAGGAGGCAGGCTCCTTGGTCCATCCGGATCTTCAGTCGCTGAACCTGCATTCTTGGCTCCTAAGGACATAGCAGTCCTGAGATACGGGGTCTCTCAGGAAGTTGCGGACGTTCTGGTGGCGACCAGAAAACCCTCCATTCATGCCACTTATGCCATGAAGTGGCGCAGATTTTGTACCTGGGCTCAAGTTTGTGGATTGACCCCACTGGATTTTTCTGAGAGGTCTGTTTTTAGACTACCCTTTATCCCTCTATGAGGCAGGTCTTGCCTACTCCTCCATTAAGGTTCACTTATGTGCCATTTCGGCGTACCATTCTCCGATAGGTCACAGGTCTCTAGCTCAACTAGAAGCTCCTCGCACTTTTTTGCGCGGCATCCTGCACTTGAGACCTCCCATCAAAGACCTGGTTCCACCTTGGGATCTCCCATTTGTTCTAGAGCAGCTTACACTGCCTCTTTTTGAACCAGCCATGGATTGCGAGCTGCGTCTCCTCGCTTAGAAGACGCTCCTTTTAGTTGGTGTTACTTCTACCAGAAGAATTTCTAAGCTTCATGCACTAATATGCAAGGATCCTTATTTGATTTTTCACAAGGACAGGGTGTCCTTAGGAATAAATCCTTAGTTCCTTCCCAAGGTGGTCTTGGCTGTCACACTCAACCAGGATATAGACCTGCCGGTGTATTTCCCAAATCACTGTAACGGGGGAAGCCCTGTTACTCGCTCTGGATGTGCATAGGAGTCTCAGATATTATCTGTCCAGAACCAAGGCCCATCGTAAGTCAGACCAGCTCTTTGTTTCCTGCATGCAAAGGATGCCCGGTGCTCCTGTTTTTAAACAGTTACTTTCTAGATGGCTGGTCAAGTGTATTATGTCTGTTACCAGAAGGGCAAACCTTTCACGAGACTGGTAAAGGTCATTCTACGAGGGGGGTCGCTACCTCCTTTGCTGCGTTCAAAAATGTCTCCACTTCAGCCATCCGTGCGGCAGCAACCTGGAGTACTGTGCACACCTTCATCAGGCACTACAGTTTGGATATTGCCTCTAGATGTAGAGCTGGTTTCGGCTTGGTGGTCCTTCAAGGACTTTTGTCCTGAAGTCTGAAACATCTCCTCTATTCTCCTCCCGATAACAGATAGTTCCCTTACTGCTTGGGAATCAGTCCTAATGGTGTAACCTGCTGCAAGAGCTGTTTCTCGAAGTAAGATAGTACAGTTACGTAAGAACTTACCATAACAGTAGATCTTCGAGAACAGCTCTTGCAGCAGGTAGATTCCCTCCCACCTTCCCCTCAGGAGGTTGAGTCTTCTGACCTAGTTACTAGGCTACAGCGTCTTTGACGCCATCCTATTGCAAACCTTCCTTTGGAAGTGGATCCTCGGTCTCCCCTTCAGATGTCGTCTTTGGGCCGTGAGTCTCCGGCAGGAGAACTGGGGATGCTGGGGGACCGCCCCCTTTTATGTGATGCCTGACATCGGGGTGGGGCTGACGTCGGGGGCGGTCCCCTGCTGGATACTGCTAGCTAGAATTTTTCCATGGGGTTGTGGCGCCTGCCGGCTTCAGTCCTAATGGTGTAACCTGTTGCAAGAGCTGTTCTCAAAGCTCTACTGTTACGGTAAGTTGTTACGTAACTGTACTTTGTGGTGGAACTGCCAGTATGTGGAACTGAATTATATACCACCCCTAGAACTATGGTTACAGGTGAGTAACCTGTTTTTTTTATAATATATATATTTTTTTGTATTAGTACTTTTTTCCTCGCCTCCGTGGACCCAACAGGGGCATTCTCTGACTTTGCAATTGCCCTGCTTGTCCACCCACAGATTCCCCCTCTGTGGCAGGACCAGGAGTGTCGGCATGTGCCCCCCCCCGGAACACACAAATCTGGAATTGGGGGTGGCCTCATACTCATAGGAATGATCGGGCCATCATGGGTCCTGTCAGGTCCCGTGTTTTTCCACCTTTTTTCTCCCGCACCTAACACCCGTGCAATGGGTGGGGAGGCTGTCTCTACCTTCGCGGAGGCAGCCAATCACCCTGGACATGGGCCAACCCCTTTACGTGGCTGTGCACCTGTGCTGACACCCAGCCATCACTGGGTGTCGGTTGACAGCGCACGGCACAATCCCCCCTCCTTGAGGAAGGAGAGTAGTCCTCCAGCTGCTCAATCCTTCCTCCCCCCGGCTAACCCCCAAGTGACCCGAGTCCATTCCCGAACCCGGATCGCCGGCGTGGCACGAGGTGTGGCATCCAGTGTCTCAACCCTCTGCACCACCGAGCAAGCGAGTAACCTGTTGTTTTAGGCCTGGACTTGCCCAAACTATGCAGATAGTTTGTGAGAAGCCAGCTGCAACTTTGAGGTAGTCTTTTAATGCATTTGTTTTCTCCTGTGCCTCTGTGAACTTTATCTTTTCATCGGTTTCATTGTCTTTAGTAGTAAGAGCCATTTTCAAGTTTCAGAGAGCACCGGTTGGCTTTAACTGTACGCGATAGTTACATACCTTATTTGCTGAGATAACCTATGAGGGAGTCCCTCCACCATCATGGGATTATGCCACCATTGTCCCAATACCTAAACCACATAAAGATCACTCTGACCCGGCATCTTATAGACCTATTTCCATTTTAAATGTCGACTATAAGATTTATACGGCCATTTGGGCGTCCAGACTTGAATCTGTACTGCCAAAAATTATATTACAGGATCAGTCAGGGTTCATCAAGAATAGGAGTACTAGGGATAATGTCTGTAGGACGCTAATGCTTCAGGAATATGTAAAGACAAGGACTATTCCATCAGTTTAGATGCCGAAAAGGCTTTCGATCGAGTCTATTTGCCATTTTTGTGGAAGATTCTTGAGGCCTTTCACTTCCCAGCTTCATTTATCACTTCTCTTAACTAATTATATAGATCCGCAAGGGCCTATGTGCGTGTAAATGGGACTCTATCCTCCCCGATTAAACTAAGTAGAGGCACAAGACAAGGATGTCTCCTGGACACCACCTTATCAATTCGTGCTATATTTGGAACCACTTGCAGCAAGGTTGAGGAACATGATCTCCGTAGAAAGGATTCCAATAGCACAGCAAGAACATAAAATAAATATGTTTGATATTTTGTTAACCCTGTTATCTCCATCCCAATCAATCCCAGCAGCCTGGCAAATATTGAAACAATATGAGACACTGGCGGGTTTTAAGTTAAACACTACAAAAAACAGAGATCTTGGCCTTTAATTTTATTCCTTCCCAACAATTAAAAAAAGAATACCCATTTAAATGGCATACTACGAAAATAAAATATCTAGGAATTAACATCCCCCTTAATCCAGAGGTGCTAGAGATTTTAAATTACGAACCCCTCCCGACCACTATTCAAATCGACATGGAAAGATGGTCCACCTTCCCTACT
This sequence comes from Neoceratodus forsteri, assembly GCA_016271365.2. NCBI lineage: Eukaryota > Metazoa > Chordata > Ceratodontiformes > Ceratodontidae > Neoceratodus > Neoceratodus forsteri. The sequence continues at coordinate 303,375,219 of CM057459.1, read as the reverse complement.
CCCTTCCACCAATGGATAGAAATTGTTTATATGAACATACTCACAGGATTACTTTATTTAATTCAGCATATCCCCTTTTTGCCAGCAACATATTATTTCGAATCATGGGACAAATTTATCTCTACGTTTCTTTGGGGTAAGGGATGTCCTAGAATACGGCTGTCTGTTCTTAAACTATTCCTAGCTCAGGGAGGACTCAATCTTCTGGATTTTAAATTATACTCTAAAGCATAATTTCTTAGGATAATGCTGATCTGGTTGACGGAATCCTACTCGACCCCCTTGGAAGGATATCGAATTTCATCTAAATGATCTATTTGATATTAAAAAGACTTCTTCTCTCTTCAGGGGAGAGGTATCTGTCACCTACTACCTTAATGGGCATTATGGCTGAAATTTACAAATGTTGGAGACGTTCAAGGAAAACTGGGCCACTCCATATTATATATGAATATATTAAATTAATATCAGAAGATGATTTATTTGTACCCATCTATATGGACTCCACATTTCAGGAATGGAGAAGATTAGGTCTTTCACATTTGAGAAATGAACAAAAAGAATCAACTAGATCTATATTACAGGAGCGGAACAGAGATCTCCAACTAGAAATGACCATGGAGGAGTGGAGGGGATCAGTTCTGAGTGCGGTAAAGATAATTTCCTCTCCATTTTAGAGAGAATTTGCATGGAAGTGTCATTCCCACTTTTTTAGAGCTCCTGCAGTCCTACTTTTTTTTTTTTTTTTTTTAACTTTCATTTTCTGCTCCTCCATTGGCCCCATTCCGACCATTTCCCAAGCCCCATCCCCGGAATATGCGGTGCTTACCTTAAGCCTGGCCTGGGAGTGGAGCCTGTGGGGAGTCGGTCATCATCCTGCTGCCACCGCTGCTTGCCTCCAATTTTCACCAGGAGTAGGAGCACATGTGTGGAGGTGCAATGCATGCGCCTTACGGCCCCGGTTACAGCTCCTTTCCCCACCTCATGCTTTAACGCCTGCCTCCCTCTGAGCCCATGCCACTCCTTAGACTCACTAGGGGTCACCATTGGCTGAGGGGTGCGCATCCCTCACATGGAGGAGAACCTGCCTGCGGCAGCTCAATCAGCTCCACGCCCCCGCTGCCGGCGTCCGGCTGGCTAGGCGTTCCTGAACCGGGTTGCGGTGCCGCGAGGTAAGGCATCCAGCGCCTCAACCCTCAGCGCCACCAGGCCGGCTTCCTGCAGTCCTACTTAAATTCCTTCTGGAAGAATATGGAGTCTGCTGGCAAAAGTCTGGGTGCCAGAGGGCGACACTGGGACACATATTCTGGCAGTGTCCTTGTTTGATGCCCTTTTGGCTATCCCTACAAACAGAATTTACTAATTTATTAGGACAGGTGGTAGAACTAACAGCTGAGCAGGTACTGCTGGGGATCTTTCCAGACCATTCTCCTCCATGGGAACAAACTCTTTTACCTTCCAGTCTTTTGGCAGCCAAAAAGTGCATTACTCACAGATGGATGACCAGCACAATTCCAACAGTATCAGAATGGAGATCTATTATGTCCGACTTGTATGCTATAGAAAACCTTAACGCTGAAATTCAGGGTAAAGCTGCAACATACATGATGAGATGGCAGCGTTGGGTGTTCTACTAAGCTCTGGTGGGACCAAGCTTTTGCCCTTAGTTTTGGTTGATTTATTGAGGGGGGGGTCAGATGGGAGGACCGAACATTTATAGAAGTACTGAGGGAAAATAGAATTTAATTAAAGAGGCAAGGCCTAACCAAGAAAGAGGAAATTCATCAACCAGCTATAAAAGACAAGAATGAACAGACAAAACATAAGGGATAAGCAAGGGAAGATATGTACAAAATGGAGCTGGAGATTTACCCTTCGAATGGTCCCTGACCTTAAAGTTGTATAACTATCATACCAACCATTTAAACCTCGGGGTGGATTATATAAACTGTCAATAATATAACATGACTGAAGATATGTGGCAGTATAATAGAATGTAAGAAATGTACTCTTGACATAAGTGTAACAAAAACCTTTTGATAAAAAAGATATAAAAAAAATACCTCTGTGCAGGACTGAAACCAACTGTTGAAATGAATGAGAAACAGTTAAATCGTCACACAAATAGCATATTTAAAAGTGATAAATAGTAAGCTGAAGTTGTATAAATTATACGTGCAATGGCCTGACTCGGAAAAAGGGTTTATTAACACTTGTGAGGGGACAGGGCTTTCATAACTCACTTTTTGCTCTGCCATTTATGAGCAGTGGTCCTGCCCTCTCATACGTGAAGATAAATTACATATTTTGAGTCAAGCTATTGCATATCCCCTGTATAGACATAGCTGGTCAGTTGACATTTACAGTTTAGCTATAGATAGCAAGCAAGCTGAAAGTCATTGTGCAGAACAAAAGTAGGTAGAGCTGGTTGAATAACATCATTTGCAGGGTAGACCCACGTGTTCATGGCAATAGTGGTATATTGTCCGAGTGTTGGAAAGGTTAAGTTGCATTACTTCATGCAGTTGTAGGACCTATAAAAGGAGTCAGTAATTATATTTTTATTGAACAAGCCTGAAGAGATTTGTTTGCGCCTGGCTGCATTTGAGTTCCTTGGTGCAAGGCAATTTTATTTCTATAGCACTCTGTCACTCAAGGACTCTGTGCCTTACAATATACATAATCATATACCTCCATTAGAACAATAACCTGCTAAACGCATACAAGAGAATGATTATTAAAACATATAATCACCACCTGATAAAAAGGATTAATACTAAAATCCTGAGGTACCACAAAGAAACCTGCTGCCAAGGGAGGGCATTCCACATTAATAATGCATTCAGTGAAAAAGCCCTATCCCCATATTGATTAAATCTAGATCTTCCTCAGTGGAGTAGAGGGGGATGCCTGGTGTATATGTAACCCCCAGGTGGCGCTGTCCCAAGGGCTACTACCCCTGCCTGCTTGACTACTGACAGGTTGAGGGGCCTAGGTTCTATGACAGGTGCCTCCACCCAGAAGTCAGGGTTTGTAGTGGTTAGACTAGCTTGGTCACAGCCCTCTGGGACACTGAGACTCCATTTTATTCCCTCTAGTGGCTCACACAGTACACAGGAGTTACAGCCCCAATACCCCACGTATACACACTGTTCACTCATAAAGTACCACTTACCCTCGAGACTGATTCTGCAGCACGTCTCTGAGGACCCCCTGTAAAATAAGATTAAACAACATACACAACAGACTACAATACTGTTTCCATAAGTACCAACACCACAGACAGTATATAGTATAACAACAACAAATCTGATTTATTTAGGGGACAGTAACACAGGAGGGGGCAGTCAGGTTAATTGGTGGTATTAAATCACAGTACTGTGCACACATACAGGTTCTGAAAAGTCACGCTTTGGGTACCCGGGTTGGGGGGGGGGAGCTAGCCAGGTCTGTTGCCTGGTGTTGGCCGGCAGCTGCAGATGGATAGGGCCCTGTAGAAGAAAATATATGCACAACACCCAATTGTAATCCGGAGCCGGATGGCTCAGTCCATGAAGCAGTGAAACAACAAGAATTAGATGACACACTTGTGATTGAAAACAGGCTGCAGGGGAATACCCTGACTTGTACTCACAGTACACAAGCTGAAAACCGGATGGTGGATGTTCTTCTGGATTGCCAGAACAACAAGGCATGGAGACAAAGTCCTTGTGACTGGACCCCACTGCAGTTGATAGCAAACGGATTTAGTCCGAGACAAGCTGGGGTTTACTTCCAGCTTCAACACACAGCACACAGCACTGGGGATTGGAAATAGCGATTCCCCACAAGCACTACGCACATTCATATGTAAAAGGAAAGTACTATACCAAGCAGGCTGCTCCTCGATCCCGATCGCAATTACTGCAAAATACCCAGGAGCACACACAGCAGCTTCAGTTCCTGACAGACCGACCGTGATTCAGCAATTTCTCCAGTCTTATAGAGGGTGAGCCTGGTTTCCACACTTCTAGTGCTTCTTTCTCCTACAACTCGGATTCGGTCTAAACTGGCACTCACAAAGGCTGCAGACTGAAACTCAGGGCCTCACATGCGCTTCCCGCGTGAAACTATACACCGAAGAAGCACAGAGCTCCTTCTCTCTTCACAGTCACAACTGATCTAATCTTTCCAGTCACAGAGCAGGGCATTTCCTTTAGCTCCACACTATTCTGTTGGCTGATTAAGCTGTCACTCACAATAAGACTCCCTCTATTGGTAGAAAAAGGCGCCAAGGTCAAAACTACATTTCCCAGAGTCGCTGCCCATACAGTTCCCTTGTGGCTGGCTCAGATTAAGATACCAAGTTCTGATTCGTCCACAGGCTCCATTTTAGGGCTCCCTTAACCCAACTGGCCCAGCACAGCAGTTTAGGTCCAAAATGGAGAGGTAATACACACAGAGTCCCAGCTGCAATAAAAGCAGGTTAGACAAACTATAATTTTTCTAATGGTTTTAATGATTACAGGAAATGGTTACAGCTTTCAGATGGGCTCCCTTTGCACCTTCAGCAACCGCAATTACTCCGCAGTTCGGGTGGGATTCGAGCATTAAATACACAGTCCCCCCCCATACAAACTAATTAAGTCTGCAAGCAGACAGCTCTTGAAGAGACAGTACGTGGAGGCTCAAATAGCATTCACTTGCAACCACAGTTAAGCAGCTCAGACGCTGAACACCACCCAGGCTTGGAGCATTCAGGCAAGCTCCTGGAAGACTCTTGGGAACCCCCATTTGCAGGAGGGTTACATACAGAAAGCCAAGAGGTCTTTTAAGATACTTGGGACCCAGTGCATGTATGGCTTTGAAAGTTAACAAAGCAACCTTAAAGGTGACGTATAACCATAGCGGAAACCAGTACAGTTCATGTAAGATAGGAGCGATATGTCCGAGGGATAAATTCCAGCAATCAGCCTGGCTGCAACTTTCTGGACCAGCTGCAGGCATCATGCCAGCTGACTGGTTAGCCCTAGGTATAGATCGTTACAGTAGTCGAGCCTTAATATAATGAGAGCCTGTTCTAGGACCACCACCACCACCACAGACTGCCACTGCCACCAGCTGTTCTAGTGACAACTTTCAGTCCATGATGATGACCCCCAGATTCTTCACCCTTTCCACGAATTACCATCCTATAAAGATGGGCACCTAAATAGTTTTACTCCTCTTTGCCAACCCCCAAGTACCTGATTCCACTAAAAACACTTCCATTTTGCTTGGATGCATGCTCAGCCTGCTACAATACAGTAGATGTGATACAGTCAGAAATTTCAAATAGATGACAGTCAAGCATAGGAACCTCGTCAGGCCTGTCTGGTGTAGATGACAGGTAAAACTGGGCATCATCTGAGTTGCTGATCTATCCTTTAGATGAGAGGTTAAACCGATGTCCCTTCTGCCCATATCTGGTCACTGTCCAGGTGGAATGTCACTTATCAATAAAGAGTAGGGGAGTCTCCCCTGGTGTCATGGCCAATATTCCCCAGTCAATAAAACAGGTCCATGTAAGCCACCACCCAGAACGCACCTGGAAACAAACGGTCACAGCTTAGTGTGCTTTTCCTGGTCAGAACTTACAAATCAATATTATACTGTCAAATGACCTCTCATAATGGTGTCATATACATTGCAAATGACATTGGGGGGGGGGGGTCGACCCTGTCGTTCACCACAGTATATTGCAGCAAAGTTTGCAAAAAAAAACACTTAACCTGCAGCAGTCTGCCAACTGGAAGGACCCAAGTCATTTATAAGCTCTCTCAGTGAGTCCCCCATACTGCCACAGGTGACCCATCTAAATCTCATGAACCACCATATCAATCAATGAGGAAAGATCAAGGAGAATAAGCCTACTGTATTTCTAACGGAAGGTCGTTAAACACCCTGATGAGTGCAGTCTCTGTACAAAGCCAGAAACTTGACTGCTGTGGTTCATAGATGTTATGTGTCATAAGGTGTGCCACAAGCTGAGCCATCAGTACCTTCCCAGTCACCTTCCCTAAAACCAGGAGGTTTGAGATAGGTCTGCAGTTAGCAAGGAAGTCAGGGTCCAGAGATGGCTGCTTGAGGAGTGTTCTCACCTCTGCCCTTTTTAGAGAGAAGGGGAACTGTTTCTTCTCAAGGGATCACTGAGCAGTCCTGGCAAAGATCTGACCCAGGGCCTCCTGACAGTCCACGAAAATATGGGTTTGACCAGAGTCAAAACAACAGAAATCCAGTTGCAGCCTGGCATTCTCCTTTAGTATATTTTCAATCAGTACTTGGTGAAACTCACTTGAGGACTACGAATGGCTTTCGGACACTGAAGGATTGACTCGGTTGGCCCATGACATGCCTCTTGTAGGGGGCTAGGTGTGAGAACATTGCTTTGCCCCATTTGTTTTGTTCTTGGAACAGTGAGTACTAGGAGGTCAATGGAACTGAACTATACGTGGAGACCTGGCAGATTAATAGCTTTATGAAGCACTGCACGAACTTGCCATGTGTTCCGTGGTACAGGAAGCTGCTGATGTATAGATGGTTCTTGTGAATCAGGTTGAACCAGTTGAATGCATTTAGCAGGCAGCTTCCGTGGGTGAGGTGGGCAAGATTCAGCATTCAGGGAAATCTGGAGAAGTAATTGAGTATGGGGTTTGCTTATTTAATTAGTTATATATGTATGTATGTAAGTAAATAAAACTTTATTTGTTTAGCGTCCAATCCCAGAGGCTCTGGGCGCTTTACAGAGAAGTGCAACCTTTAAAAACACATTTTAGTAATTAACAATAATTTAAGTCAGAGTCAGTTAAATTAAGTTACTTAAAAAATAATACATCATAAAACCTAAAACCCCAATTTAAAATTTTAGTGGACATCAAATACTTCCTTAAATAGGTGCACCTTGAGTCCTCGTTTGAAACTCTCCACAGAGGGGGCCTCCTTTAGGGATCTTGGCAACAAGTTCCAAAGGACGGGCCCGGCGACCTCCGAAGTCTTGAGCCACACCTTTGGAACTGTGAGAAAGCCCTCTGTGGAAGAGCAGAATGAGTGCACTGGGTGGGCAGGAGTCAGAAGGTCCAACAGACAACCAGGACCTGAGCCATATAGGGTCTAGTAGGTGAGCAAGCCCACCTTGAAGGCAATCCTCCACCTGACCAGCAGTCAGTGCAGTTCATGCAAAACTAGGGTTATATGAGCGGATCTGGGAAGGCCCGTCAGCACCAGCTGCAGTCAGCGGAGGTTACCCCCACTGACCCCAAAGTAAATGGCGTAACAGTAATCAAGTCTGGATGTGACAAAAGCATGTACCAGTGAGGGCAGGTCATCAGGTGGGATTAAGGGTTTAATCTGGGCGACATTCCTCAGATGGTACAAACCATTTCAGATGAAGGAAGACACCTGAGCATCAAGTGCCAAACCGTCATCAAGTATGACACCCAGATTTCACACCTTATTGGCCGCCACACGTGAGGTGGCACCCAGGAACAACCCTGTTCCTGCTCCGGTGGCGACCACACCCCGCCGACGACCCGGCTCAATCACCAGTACCTTCATCTTGTCCGGGTTGAGCCTCAGCCAGTTAGAGGACATCCAATCCTGGATCTCGGATAGGCATTCGTTTAGCACATCTACAGCATCTGATGTTCCAGGGGCAAAGGACATATATAGCTGGGTATCGTCTGCATAGCAATGAAAACCCATACCGAAATGCCTAATGATGTCACCCAGGGGCAGCATGTACACTGCAAACAGCATGTTTGACAAGATCGAACCCTGAGGGACTCCACAGGTCAGGGGGAGAAATTCCCCATCACTACCCATTGTCGCCTGCCTGTCAGTAAGGATGCAGACCAGCTGATGACTTTGACGGTGAGTCCACAGAACCCTCTAAGGCGATCAGGTAGCACCATGTGGTCTACGGTGTTAGTGGCTCAGCAGGTAGCACACTCGCCTCTGAGGCCGGGAGATCAGAAGGCTGTGGGTTCTATCCCCACACCAGGCACTTAGGTTAATATCCCGGTACTGGCACTGCAGTGCAGCATGAGGGGGGTACTGCACTCCTAAGGTGCCATCTTAAGGATGAGACGTTAAACCGAGGTCCCATCTGTCTGTTCTGGTGGTAGTTCAGGTGGATGATAAAGATCCTATGGCACTTCTCGGAAAGAGTAGGGGCATTTAGTTTTTATTAAGAAATCACACACATGAAATACAGTGTTAAACAAAGGAAACACAAACCAGAAAAATGTCATAATACATCAATAAAAACATACATTTGTATAAAAAGCAAATACAGAGGACACCTTGATTAGTATAACTCTTCAGGTAATTGGTGTATGAGTCAGTAACCCAAGGATGATTCCTCCAGGCTTGGAACGCCTAGTTATGGGATCTGTCCTTGACCTCTTTCCTATATATCAATTTTATGTCCCATACAATCTTTTCCAATAATTCAATAAGGGTTGCTGTTTTCTGTTATAAAGTAAACTAACAATGAGAATTCCATATGTACCATTTTACCACAGTAAGAATTACTTGCAAAGTAAACGTATCCCATCTTTTCCAGGTTACATCAGAATTCCCATATAGTAATATTTCTAATGTAAGATGGTTTAGGTTGGGTATATTCCATTTTTGAGCTACAAGAGACCAAAAGGTTGAAATGTAGGAACAGGTAAAGAATAAGTGAGACATAGACTCTAACTGTAAGGAACATTGAGGTCTAGAACATATCCTGTCTGTTAACTGTTTATGTTTTTGATGTTCCTTTACATTTAGCCAGTTATGACAGCACAGCTAATGAACATCCCACATTTTCTCCGGTATTGTGGGATTATTTTTATTTATTGAAATGTTTCACCAGGAAGGGTACACTGAGCAACTTAATGCTTGTCTCACAGTACGTCCTGGGGGAGAGAGGAGTGAGAAGTTACACATGTTTAAATTATACAAAAATCAAAGTATAATACAGTACAGAGACAGGAGCATATAATAAATGTCAGTCAATACATATAGAAATACAGTGCAATCATACGGGGGGTACATGATGATACAATACATAGGGAGGGAAGCATGAGTACAAGACACAGTAGTAAGTGCTAAGTAGTTTAGTGCAAAATTAGGTGGAGAGGGAAGGGGGATGGGGAGGGAGGGGAGAGTAAGAAAATACAGGAGGGGGTCAGGAGCAAGAGCAGTTAGGGATCAGATAGTTGAGTAGAGCTGTTTTGAGGGAGAACAGTGATGAGGAGTGGCGGATTTGCAGGGGGAGAACATTCCACAGTTTTGGAAGACAGTGTGAAAAAGCATTTTGGCCAGAGGATGTGAATCTGGTGGGGATAGCGATGGTGTGTAGGTTGTCAGATCTCAGAGAGTAGCGGTTAGAGGGGGGTACTAAGTGAGGAGGAGAGGTAGGAGGGGAGAGAACCGAACCAGTATTTTGAGATGAATTTGGCCTCATGAAGCATACGTCGATTTTGAATCGTGAGGAAATTTAGGGACCGATAGAGGTCACAGTGGTGGGTAAGGTAGGGGGCATCAAGGGCAAAGCGGCAGAAGAAATTATAGAGAGAATCGAGTTTGGCTAAGGTGTATTGCAGAGCAGCACCATAGACTATATCACAGTAGTCGAATATTGGCAAGATCATCTTCAGTACTAGCTCACGCCTGGCCGCAAGTGGTATACAGCTGCTATTTCTGTAGAGGGCCCCGAGCTTAGGCTTAAGTTTTTTCTGGATTGCCTCAATGTGTGTTGAGAAGTTCAGGTGTCTATCAAGCCAGACACCAAGATACCTGAATGAAGGTGAGTCCTTCAGTACCGTCCCATCTAGGGTGTGGAATATAGGTAAGCCTAGCGAGCCTCTACCTAGTTTCAAAAGTCATGGAGACAGTTTTCTTGGCATTTAAAAAGAGTTGATGTGAGTTAAACCAGTGTTGGACTCTAGAGAAGTCAGACTGAAGCGTAGTGGTGACATCTGCGACCGATATACCAGAAGCATATTGAACCATGTCATCAGCATACATGTGGATGCTGGAGGTAGTGCAGGTATGGGGAAGGTTGTTTAAGAAAATGGGAAACAGAATGGGTCCGAGAACCAAACCCTGGGGAACACCAGTGGTTATGGGTAAAGGGGGAGAGGTGACGTCGGCAGTTTTAACTGATTGGGACCTGCCTATCAGGTAGGCATTAAACCAGCTTGTGGCGGAAGGAGGAAGACCAGCAGCTGAGAGGGCATTCAGGAGGAGGGGGTGCGAGACAGTGTTGAAGGCTTTTGCCAGATCGACAAAGATGACAGAGGTAATATGGCCTTTGTCGAAGCCAGTGAGACTGTCTCAGTTAGTCTAAGCAGAGAAGTGGTAGTAGAATGGGACTTCTGAAAACCAGATTGGTACAGGGTAAAGAACCCAGAGTCAGATAGGAAGGAGGAGAGTTGACTGAGGACTATGTGCTCTTGTAGTTTAGCGAGGGTAGGTAGGAGAGAGATAGGGTGATAGTTGCCAGGTGAGGAGGGGTCACCCCCCTTAGGGAGCGGAGGAGCTGCATGTTTCCATGCTGAGGGAACAGAAGCTGACAAGAAAGAGAGGTTTAGAATGAGAGAGAAAGGGTAGGCAATAGCAGGAGCAGAGAGGGAGAGGAGTCTAGAATCTAGGCCATCGGAGAGGAGCCTTTAGTGGAGTTCATGGCAAGAAGTGCATGGAGGGTGGTAGCAGGGGAGACAGGAGAAAAGGAGAACTGGGAGGAGGCTGTAGGAGGAAGGGAGGGAGAGGAGGGTGAAGAGCGGGAGATGGGGGGAGGGATGGAGGGCAGTGAGGAGGCGTGGTGGCCAGTAGAGTGGAGGGTGGATAGTGGGGGGAGAGGAGTGGGTGCCAGACCATTTGAGGTGCCTGGAAGGGAGCCTAGCAGAGATGAGACACAAGTAGAGAAGTGAAAGTTAAAGCATTCTGCAATAGCCATAGGTTCAGAAAAGATAGTTTGGTTGTGCTTGAGGGAAGGGGCGGAGGGGTAGAGGCCGGAGAGAAAAGGGAGTGAACGACTTTCCAGAATTTAGCTGGATTATTTATATTAGAAAGGAAGTTTGATTTGAAGTGTTTGGCTTTGGCTAGATGGATTGCTTTGGTGCAGCCATTCGAAGTTCCCAGTAGTGTTGGAGATCTTGTTGGTCACCGGTTGCTTTCACCTGGTGCCACGCAATGTCACATGCATGTTGGCAAGTCAGGAGTGCTGGGGTGACCCAGGGAAGGTGGGCATCTCAGACTCTTGTTTTGCGGAGTGGGGCACGGGAGTTCCAAATGTGGAGGAACATGGTGTTGAAGTAGGCCAAGGCTACGTCAGCTGAGGCCACTGAGGTGAGGGGGGACCAGTCAGTGGAAGTGAGGTCAAGGAGCAGAGCTTGAAGGTCTAGAGATGCAGACTGTCTGGTGAGTATTATTTTAGGAGGGAGTTTGGTCCTATGGATCTTTCGCACCATGTAGGTGATGTGATGGTCACTGATAGAATCTGGTAGGAACTGGAGGATATTATTCTATGTGGGTGGGTAGTGAGGATAAGGTCTAACAGTGAGAGATTTAATGTTTTTTTCTTACGGCGAGTGGGTTCTTGGATGAGTTGGCTAAGGTTCAAGGCTTCAATGGAGGAGCGGGTGGTGGCCAGTGAGGGGGCCAGCCAGTTTATGTAAAGGTCACCTAGGATATAGAGTTCACCCTTGATGGACTGAGTAGCGAGCTTAGCAAGGAGGGCAGTGACATTTGAGGAAGGCTGCCCTGGTCAGCAGTATATACCTGCAACGTGAATAGGAGCAGTGTAGGGAAAATAGATTTTGATAAGAAGGGGCTCATGAGAGGCAGGGGTAGAAACGGAAAAGGTAGGGGTAGACTGGAGAGATGAAGAGGTATGAATCGCCACTCCACCACCTCGTCCATTCCAATCCTGTCTGGTGATAGCAAAGCTTGGGATAGAGACAGCGTGGTCGGGGATGGTATGTGACAGCCAGGTTTCAGAGATCATGATGATGTCAAGGGTGTATAAATGCACCATGGATTGCAGTTGGTGGATTTTGGGGGCAAGACGTCTTATGTTTAAGTGAATTATTTTAAGGCCATGGGGGAGAGTGAGTGGGTTGGTGATAGGTTGGGTGGCGGGTGGATGCAAAGCGGTTTGAGGTCCAGGGTTTGGGTGGATATCCCCGGAAGCAAGGAGGAGAAGCAGTAAGAGTAGCTGAAGGTGTTTGCTAGTTGTGTGTGATCTATGGGAGAGACTTTTGGCCGTTTTAGATGAGGGTGAGAGGAACATGGGTGAGACTGCCAATTTTAGAAAGGTAGGGAGCTGGTCAGGCACAGAGGTGATTGGTGCACAAGGGATAACAGGATAGTGAGGGAGGAGCCCAGCATTAGGGAAGTGAAGTGTATTAGTGGGGGAAGACATACCGAATATCACCATGGTACTAAGAGACGTTTTATGGGGGCCAATGTGTGGTTGTGTGAGAAGCATAGGCAATAATAATATTGACAGTGTCAGGAGTAGATACCATTGTTTAACAGCCTGCCATAGTTTCATGTTGTAGGCAAGAAGTGGGAGGCGACAGAGGAATAGTCTGATTAGCAGTCAGTGGCCACTAGGAGAGGCTTAAAAATTGCAGCTACCTCTAGTGGTAGCAACGTATAAGCAGCCAGTGGAAAACAGGGCTGATAGAAAAAAACAGTAGAACATGCCTGGCCATGGCTATATAAGTGACTGTCGAGCTAGGGCGGGAGGCTGGCGGGTGGGCGGGGCAAGGTCCAGGAGGGACCGTACCTAGTTGAGCAGGAGAGCCGGGCAACGGACCTCGGGCGGCAGCTGAGAGGATGCTGTCCATCCAAGGGAGCCGCTTCTTGTTCTGTGGCAGCGGTTAGCCCTGTTCAGGGGCTGAGAAGCTGGAGAGAGAGAGGAAAAAGAGCAGATTAAGTAGGCAGCTAGTGGGGAAGGGAGACAGCAGGGGTGAAGATTAAGTGATTAGCAGCTACAGAGACAAAGGGGGGGGGCGAGGCTCCCGAGAGTCTGAAAACAGCAGTTGTTAACAGCTAACAATGCGCTCACTAAAGAGCTGTAACACTTGCCAAATCTTTACACAATAAAAAACATTTATAGGCAGTAATACTTGTGCTAGTGTTTGAAATCAGTGGGGAAAAAAGTGCCAAGGAGGCAGGCAGAAAAGCTTAGCAGAGTGTCCAATCAGAGGAGAGGCCAGAAGAGCGCTCACTTTCCATATGGTCCAGGAGGGACCGTACCTTGTTGAGCAGGAGAGCCAGGCAGTGGACCTCGGATGGCAACTGAGAGGATGCCGTCCGTCTGGGGGAGCCGCTTCTTGTTCCGTGGCAGTGGTTAGCCCTGTTCAGGGGCTGAGAAGCTTGTTGAGCAGGAGAGTCGGGCAGCGGACCTCGGGTGGCGGCTGAGAGGATGCTGTCCGTCCGGGGGAGCCACTTCTTGTTCCGTGGCAGCGATTAGCCCTGTTCAGGGGCTGAGAAGCTTGTTGAGCAGGCGGCGGCTGAGAGGGTGCCGTCCGTCCGGGGGAGCTGCTTCTTGTTCCGCTGCAGCGGTTAGCCCTGTTCAGGTGCTGAGAGGCATCACCGGGATTATATGTACTGGGCAGCTGGAAAAAGAAACCTGTTCTCTAAACTTATCATGTATGATCTGTTTATATTAAAATTTTCTATGTTGACTATTTTTTTTTTGTAATTTTATTTTTATTCAACAGTTTTTATATTTTCTAACAGTCACATTTTCTTATTGATACAGTTCTATGATGACAGGGTTACATTTCATATATAGTGTCAATAATATAGATATGGCAGACAGCATGCTAGTTCTATCAACTTCAGCATTCCCTTGTTTTTCAAATTCCACCCCATCCCTCTCCCTTCCTCCTTCCACTCATGTCCAGTCCTCTTCCCTTGGCCTTGTTTATCCCGGTTTCATTTATTTATTTATCAAGTCTAGGATTACAAATACCTTTAAGCCATGGCTCTTTTACAAAGGTTCCACGTCAGAGAAATACAAATTATGGAGAACATCAAGACAGGCATTACAACAATGTGGAAATTGCAAACAGAGTACAGATTAATACAGTTCAAGGGTGCAGGTAACAAGGCAGCCAGCCGGCATTTGTCAGAGAAAACAGACAACAGATAAGAAGTGCCAGAGTCATAGGGAGAGGGAAGAGGGTGGGGTGGGGAGAAGGAATGTAGGAAGGGTGAGCAGAGGGTGAAAAGGTGCAGCATTGGGTATACCAAGATGTGAGGGTAGAATCCATTGGGGGGACAACTAGAGCAGAAAGGGAAGTGGAGAAACAAGGTGAAGTTGGGCAGTCACAGGAGCTGTTGGTAGTGAGATAGTCCTGGAGCCCAGTTTTAAACATACCAGTAGTTGGGGCAGAGGAGATGGTTGGGCTGAGGCCATTGAACCAGAGTGGTGCTCGATAAGCAAAAGAGTGTTGTCCCTGTGAAGTGTGACAGTGGGGGACTTTCAGTAGCTGTAGCGTGGATCTCCTAAGGTACCATTTGTTAATTCAGTGTTGTAACAGAGTTGAGACCCCAGAAGGTGCAAGGCCAAGGTAGATTTTTTTGACCATGGAGCAGGTGAGAAACTTTATGCAGTTTGATAGTTGGAGCCAGCCGGTCTGAGTGTACAGGTCACATGTGTGGGTGAGACGATGAGCACCAGTGATGAGCCGACATGCTTTATTGTAGGCAGTTGAGAGGCATCTAAGGGTTGTGGTTGTGGCCGAGCCATAAATGATGAGACCATAGTCTATTACAGAGATCACAGAGCTCAGGACTGCAACCTTCAAAGCTTCTGGCGTGAGGTGTAGTCTGGTCTGTAGAGGAGACCAAGCTGTGTATTAGCAGCTCTAGCTACATTATCTACATGAAGTCCATAGGAGAGATTAGGGTCAAGCTGTATCCCTAAGTATTTGAAGGACACCACCTGATCTAGAGTGTTTCCCTGGGTGGTGGAGATAGCCAAGTGGTGTAGCTTGTGTGGGTTATGAGAGCTGCAGAAGAGCATAGATTTGGTTTTCTTGTCATTGAGGACCAGTTTATGATTAAGAAACCATGTCTCTACAGAACTGAAACCAAGCTGAAGGTTGTGTTGAAGAGTTGCAGGATCTTTGTGAGTGGAGAATACAACAGCATCATGGGCATATAGTATGATCTGCTTAGAGCAGTGGTAAGGGAGGGAGTTTAAGAAAAGGCTAAAGGAGGGGTCCCAGTATGGATCCCTGTGGGACACCCGAGCGAACAGGCAGAGTGTTAGAAAGAGCGTCCGCAATTTTTACTCTCTGTGACCGGTTTTCTAAGTAGCTTTTAAACCAGAGAGAAGAGTCAGGTGATAGCCCAGCATTCAGTAGTTGGTGTATTAGTAGTCCATGGTGTACTATATCGAAGGCCTTGGAGAGGTCGACGAAAACGGCCCCTGTGAGAAGGCCGTTGTCAAGGGAGCTGCAGAAGAGCTTCACACCCTTTGTACCATATCACCTCATGTTCCTCCCGCTCCTGGAGTGGGGGACCCCATCCCCTGGAGGGGTGAATGTCTCCACTTGACTAATTGAGAAGGGGAAGAGATTGAACCTGTCCAGGTCGCTATGCGATTGAGGGTGTTGTACAGTCCTAGGGCACAAAATGTGGGACCTTAGCCATAATGTGCAAATCCACCTGTTCTATCTTGTAGAACAGAGTTCGGATCTATCATTCAGATTATATGTGATTCTTTCTGACCTATATATGCAGTTGACTATGTCCCTCCACCCAGCTATTGTGGGGATCATTGTTGAGAGCCAGCATTTAGTGATAGCCTTCTTAGCGGCAAAGAGAAGTATCCCAACTAAGTAGCGACTATGTGAGTTTCTCAGTTCCTGTGGGAGTACCTGTAGGATAAAGAGCTCTCCAGTCAGAAGTGTCACATGTCCAAAGAGCTCTTCAAGCTTATCCCACAAACCTCGTAAAAATGGTTGTAACTTGGGACATGACCATAGTACATGAGTATGGTGGGCTGTGGTTTCGCCACACTGGCGCCAGCATGCTGCTGAATTGGTGGTGTGGTAATGGGCAGTGATAGCTGGGGTACGGAAGAATCTTATGAGCAGCTGCCAGGAAAACAACCACCAGGTATGAGAGTAGGTAATTCTAGAGGATGTGAGGCAGATAATGTCCCACAGCTGTGGGGTAAGTTGAATACCTAGCTCAGCAATCTATTTTTCCATTATTGACCCAGTGTTATTACAGATTGTTTCCATCAGTGATTTGTAGAGAACCGAAATAGCATGAGGCAGTGCACTGATGTGGGGTAGTTGCTGTAACAACCTTACCAGGTGGGGGTGCTCCTCAGGGCTATGTAGGGCCTGTGGGAGAGTGCCATAGTAGTGTCGTAACTGTAGATAGCGAAAGTGGTCCGACTGTCGCAGGTTAAACTCCTGGTGAACCTCGCTGAAAGTTTTGAAGTGAGCTCCTGCTAAAAATTGCGCAAGTTTTGTGAGATGGAGGTGCCTCCAGTCACAAAAGGTGTAGTCGAGTAAAGCAGGGGTAAAGATTTCCAGAAGTCCATTTGGGCAGAGCAGCATCAGGAATTTGGTAAGCTTAGGGACCTGCGGATGGAGTACCAGGCCTGGATTTGGTGAGTAATCCAGGGGTTTGAGTACGTCAGCCCCCCCGGGGGGTGGATTTTGGTACAAGGTGATCCTTATCAGCTCAGAGGGTGGCAAAGCACCTTCCTCTGTCTCCCTCCAGCGGGCCGGAGTAGCCCCCATATACCGTTGTGCTATGAATGACAGGTGTGAGGCCCAATTATATAGTTTAAGATTAGGGAGTGCAAGTCCCCCCGTGATCTAAGGAGTCATAGGATACTTGTTTTAATTCTAGGGCATTTTCCTGCCCAGATAAACCTGGTGATAACCCCGTTCCAGGAACAAAACAGTTTAGTCGGCAGGTTAAGGGGAACATTTTGAAAGAGATGGAGAGCCCTGGGGAGAATCACCATCCTCACCATCTCGATTCTCTGAGTCATGTTTAGGGGGAGAATACTCTATCTATCGAAATCCTGTTTCATTTGCGAGAAGAAAGGGTGATAATTGTTGCGCAGGGCATCCTTTGCTTTGTGGGACAGGTATATTCCCAGATATTTCAGTTTATCAAGAGCCCAGCAAAATGGGTATCTCTCCCTAAGTACCCCGGAGGAGGGGGTGAAATGGAAGGCAAGGGCATCCGTCTTGCTCGTGTTAAGTCGGTACCCTGAGCAGGCCCCAAATTCCTCTATAATGCGAAAGACTGCAGGAATGGATTGTATGGGGTCGGTCAGGAAGAGAAGTACATCATCCGCATATAGTGCTATACAGTGTTCTGCTTCAGTCGTCCGAGCTCCCGAGACCTCCGGGGCAAGTCTCTTTGTCTGAGCCAAAGGTTCAATGAAAATGGCAAGGAGCCCTGGGGACAGGGGGCATCCCTGTCATGTTCCCCTGAAGAGGGGGAAATAATCAGAGTGGTGGCCAGATACCTTGATACATGCTCTGGGGAGAGGAGTACAATGCCCGAATGGTGGCTATGAAGGGGGAAGGAAAACCCATTGTGCCCGTAGTGGAGAAGAGGAATTGCCAGGAAAAGTGATAAAAGCCTTCTCCGCATCTAGGCTGAGAAGAACAGATGGACCTTCACGGGTCTGCATTTCATATACCAGGTGGAGAGCTCTACAAGTGTTGTCCGTAGTAGACCTAGAGTTTACAAAGTCCGTCTGGTCTAGGTTTATCAGTATCGGAAGGATGGCATCCATTCTTTGAGCCAGAATAGACATAAGGTATTTTTAGTCCATGTTAAGGACTGAGATCGGCCTATATGAGCCGCAGAGGAGAGGGTTTTTGTCGGGCTTAGGGATAAGTGAAATTGTCGCATATGACCAGCTTTTGGGGGTGTTTCCCCTGCACTACCTCATTAAGTGCACTCAGCAGTAATTGACTGATGGATTGTGTCACGTATTTATAAAATTCCTCCCCATACCTATCAGGGCCTGGGGCTTTCAGCGTCTTGGATCTGGCGATGGCTGCCTCGAGTTCCACTAGGGTAATAGGGTCAGCAGGCTATTCTGCTGGTCTGCGGTGAGTCTGGGTAGGTTCAGGGTTGACAGAAAGGAGCCCTCAGAAGTAGGGTCCGCTGGGAGCTCTGGGGTGTATAGGTCTCTATAATATTGGCAAAAGGCCTGGGTAATATTTTTAAGTTGGGTATGGTGGACATCTGTGCCGGAGTCTTGTATTACCACAATAGTGGACATTTTATGCTGTTTATGGAGGCGGTATGCCAATAGGCGGGATGCTCTTGGACCTATCTCACCATACCTCTGTCTCAGGAATGACAGTGCCATTTCTGTCTGCTGAGTGCAGAGGACATCCAATTCGTTCTTGGTCTGTTTGATTTGGGCTATTACAGAGTGGTCACCCTGTTGATGTCCCTCCTGCAGGAATTGTACTGTTTGCTCTAGATGTGTTTGCCTCTCTTTACGTGCTTTGGCGAGTGTGGCTATATATATTTGATTAGGTGGCCTCTCAATACCTCCTTGAGGGTGTCCCAGTGGATAGTTGCGGGGGTCTCTGTGAATTATCTCCGATTATCTCCTCAATTTTCTCTTCGAGAAACTCTTGGAATACCTCACTTTTTAAATGGGTTGGGTTAAATCTCCACCTAGTGTTGCGTCTCTCTGTGCCTAAATCCCATGTGGTTATCACAGGCGCATGGTCTACATGTGCAATAGCTCCCATTGTGGCCGTACCCACTGAGCCCAAACATTTCTTCTGCATATAGCAGTGATCTATTTGGGTATATGTGCCGTGAACTGCTGAATAATATGAGTACCCCCCTGTCCTTTGGATGGAGGGATCACCATACATCCAGCCAGCCCACCTCATGAACAAACTGTTTGAAAAACTTGTGTGGCGCTGGTTGTTTACCTCTGGACACCTTAGTTGTGTCCAAAGAGGGCTTGGGGTGATATTAAAATCTCCCGTCAGAATCAGAGTCCCCTTGGTCATTTTGACCACCTTGTCGAGCAGCAGTTGAATTGTTGGTGAATTTGAGCCTGGCGGGAGGTATATGTTTGCTAGTGTTACCTCCTTCTCTTGCAGAACCCCCTGCACAATTACCAATTGGCCCTCTGGATCCGCCCATTCCCTTATCACTCGGAAGGGTGTGTGACCGGAGATAAGTATGGCGACCCCCCTCCATTGCTGAGGAAAACATTTATGTAAATCCCCTTCCTTTCAACTTCTTGTGTTCCCTGGGCGTCATATGTGTTTCTTGCATGTAAAATATCTCAGCTGTGGTCTTCCTTAACGGGGTAATGATCCTGAACCTCTTTATGGGGCTACCTAGCCCATTCACATTCAAAGAATATAATTTTAAATGCTTACCATCCATCTATATTACTTGTAAATACAGTGTGTCATTTTCATCATAGCTAGTTCTGTCCGTAAATTAACTACTGCTATCATTGAGTAAACCTTGTGACTGCTTGCTAACATCCAGAAGTGCTCGCTCTTCCTACTAGAACCAGGGAAGGGTCTAAACAACTGGGGATCCATAACTGGTGTCAGTTGACACAAAATATTAAACTTTATCACATTAACTGATATTAAAACGTGATGCTCACACAGTGAGCTGGGGAGGAAAATCTCCTCCAACATCTGGTGGTTGCAGGTACATTTGAGGGACAGCTGGGCCACTAGAACTAACCTAAGTCACAACCAAACTATAGAACTTCCAACACTGGGGTCAATACTCATGACCCAGAAGTAGGCTCAAGGCCTACTGATGTACATCCCCTTATAGCTAGGGGACCTTGAACACTTCTAGTGTTAATGGAAAAAAGGGGGTGATGGGTTTGGAACGTCAAATGCTCCCCTACTCGTCCCCTTTTTTTCAGGCAGTGTAGCTGTGGTAGAGGGATGGGGAGGAAAGCACTGTTAGGGGCATGTTTTCTGCGGATCGGGGGGGGGGTGGGGTCCCACCGTCCGGGGCCCACTGCTTGCACCCATCGGTGATATAGCTAGGGAGTGCCCCATCCAACAGAGTGTATGCCCCCCTCCAGGAATACTGGTGTAACCCCTAGATGGCGCTATCCCAGGGGCTACTACCCCTGCCTGATTTGCCACTAACAGGTTGAGGGGCCTGGATCCAATGGCGGGTGCCTCCACCCAGAGGTCAGGGTTTGCAATAGTTAAACTAACTTGGTCACAGCCCTCTGGGACACTGCAACCCCTTTCTTCCACTAGTGGCCCACACAATATAGCAGAATTACCTTCACAGTATACACTTACCCCAAGGCTGGTTCAGGCACGGGACATCCTGTAAAATAAGATACAGTGCAACAATCACAGTACAGTACTTTAACATGAACCAAATACCTCAGGCAGTATAACTTGTTGAAACAAACAGCTCTGATTTATTTAGGGGGATATAACAAGGACAGGGAAATCAGGTTAATTAGCTTATCACTTTACTATCTACCTATGGCTCTGTGCACAGGCCTATCCCTACCAGTTACTGTCCCTGGGTACCCAGGCCCTGAGTGGCTAGTCAAACCGTGGCAGCTGGTAGGGGCCCTTTCACACAGAGAAAAGGAAAATTAAACAGTCAGCAGTACAGTAATTCCATTTGGATTTAATGTGGCAATTCAAGGAGGCGACCTAATTAGTACTCACGACCTCCAAAGAAGATATGGTCCTTCAATGTCAGCAGGGCTACTTTTGATCTCCAAGAGACTCCTCACATTTATATGGTAAAAAGAAAGCACTATACCAGGCAGGCTGCATCTGTATCCCAATCGCAATTACTGCACAATAACCAGGAGAACACACAGCAGATTCAGTTCCTGACAGACCGAGTGTAATTCAACAATTTCTTCAGTCTTCTACAGGGTGAGCCTGGTTTCTACTCTTCAGAGATCCTTTGATTCTTTTCACAGGACAGTTCAGTCCTAACAAGCAGTTACACAAGTTGTGGACCGGAACTCTGGGCCTTGCACGTTTTTGACTGAAACTGTGCACTGAAGGGCACAGGGTTTCTTTCCCCTTCACTTTCAGATCTCAAACTGAAACTCCCAACAGACAAAAACCGGGCACTTCCTTTGAGTTCCTCCCAGTTCTTGACTGGATTGGCTGTCACTCACAATAGACTGCTGCTGTTGGTCCAAAAAGGCACCGAAGTCTAAACTACATCTCCCAGAGTCACTGCCCATACAATCCTCTTGTGGCTGGCTCAGATTATGAGTCCCAAGTTCTGATTCGTCCAAGGCATCATTTTAGAGCTAGTTTACCCCACACTGATTGGTCCAGTTCAGCAGTTCAAAACCAGAATGGGGAACTAGGCAGACAGTTCTGACTGCAAAGAAAGCAGGTTAGACAAACTGTAATTTTATTATTACTGTAAATGATTTCTGGCAATCAGTTACATCTTTCGAATAGTTCCCTTTGCACTCCTAGTGACTGCAAAAATGGGGTAGAATTAGCGCAGCTTGAGGTGGTACTCAATCAAAGAAACACACAGTCCCCCATACAACTAATTATGTCTGCAAGCAGACAGCTCTTAAGAGACAGTACCAGAGGTTCTAAAACACTCACTGATAAATGGCTAAACGCAAACACCATTCAGGCTTGGAGCATTCAAGCAAGCTCCTGAAGTCTTTTGGAACCCCCATTTGCAGGGGTTACACTGGTATTGGGGGTCTGACCCCTCAATACCTATGGCTCTCTTTCCTTCCTTATGTACGTAAGTTCTACTTATATAAACATCCATCTTGGTTTAAACAGTTTGTATATTGCTCACATATCCTGTCCCTCGTTGAACAGTCCACCGCTTTAGTTAGACATAAACATGCATCGTTAATTAAGGTTGTCCCAGTCTGATAGATTCAGAGAAATGGACCCCAGACCATTAGGGACTTCTAGTTTAAATTACCAGGCAAGTCCAACACGGGTGGGCAGGATCCTGAAAAAGAAGTTGGAAAAAGGCTCCCTCATTCCGAGGGAGAGTCCGTGTTAGAAGGGTGTAGTGACATATGGGTGAGTGAGGGTAGTTAGTTTAGTAAGATTAGTGGTGGTGTAACTGGACATTTAGGAAGCAGCTTGAAAACACTCTGGTTATAAAAGTAAGAAAATTAGTATAGACTGGGACTTACCTGAACAGGCGATCGCTGATCTCCTTGGGTACATGGGTGGGTGAGAAGGACAGTCTGTGAGGATCTTCAGAGGGAAGTATGAACCAAATAGTGAGTACAGCCAGGGCATCAGGGTAGAGAGTTCCGGAGAGTTTGGTTCCAACCCTTAGCCCCCCTTCCTCAGCGCCCAATCTCATGAAGTGAACTTCCAGTTCCATGAAAGTCCTGCAAAATATTTGCCCATTCAGTTGTGCAGTCCTCATTGAGGTGGTCTGGGTTCAGCCAACGCTGAAGTGGAGATTGCGGTGGCCGGCGCCTGTGTCTGGTCATGCAGGGCACTTGCGATCTGCTGTATGGCTTCCTTCCCGTGTCGTCTTCGGGTATCATGCTGCCCTGAGATCCAAATATGTTGTAACAGTTTGGAAGCAATCAATGGTTTTTGCACAGCTTGTCCCTGGGTCACCTCTATTTTCCGTTTTTTTTTTTTTTTTTGTTCTTCAGTTGCCTCAGCTGCTGATTCAAAGGTTTGGGCCCCCTCAGAGAAGTGCACCATCAAACGAGCTGGATATGGTGTTCTAAAGCGGAGACCTACTGCTTTTAAG
Organism: Neoceratodus forsteri; assembly: GCA_016271365.2. Lineage (NCBI taxonomy): Eukaryota > Metazoa > Chordata > Ceratodontiformes > Ceratodontidae > Neoceratodus > Neoceratodus forsteri. The sequence goes on along the minus strand of CM057459.1, from coordinate 303,352,440 downwards.
GCCCTCAGCACTGGGATGTATTGTTTCCTGCGGTTAATTATCTCAGGAGCATAGTCGTTCTCCAAGTATAACCTATGGGACTGGAACATAACCGTTCCTTGCTTCCACGCAGAGTGTAGCACAGTCTCCTTTTCATGAAAACGAAGAAAACGCACCAGGATTGTTTGGGGGCATGCCCCAGGAGCAGGCCTGGGGCCCAGGGTGCGATGAGCCCTTTCTATCTCCAGCGTGAGGTGATCTGGTGTCCTAATGGTATCCTCAAGTAGTCGCTTTATAAATGAGAGCATATCGGTGCCTTCTGCTCCCTCTGGCACCCCCAAGATGCACACGTTGTTTCTCCGATTGCGGCTTTCTGCATCCTCGGCTGTCATCTGCAGCTCTTGTACGGTCTGATGCACCTGCAGGCACGTTCTGTGCTATCCACCCTCCGGTCTACTTCTGTGGCCTGAGTCTCCAGGGCCTCGTGTTTCTCCAGTTTGGAGATGTCTGTGTGGAGCGCTGTAGCTGTTGACCTCATTTCCTTTCTAAAGTCCCCGAGTTACGCTAACATTAGAGTCTTCTGCCTTTGCAGTGTTGTCGGGGACAAGTGTTTTATCGGGCAGCCGCGGCGCGACGAGACCAAGGCCTATGAGCCCTCGCTGCCTGAATCCCCCTCCGAGAAGCTGTTGTCATCCCTGTCTTCCTCGGGCTTTCCGACGCTGTGACATTTCAGTGTGTCCTCTGTCGCTTCTATAGCGTATTGGTTGGTAAAATCTGTAGTTTTGGAGGTAGTACCCGGGACGAGTTGGGAGCCTATTGAATTAGGCAGCCATTGGGAGTGTGACATCACCAGAAGTTCTTATGTTGACTGTTAATCATTCTGGAAGTTAATTGCCAACTTTTAAGTTTGACAAAAACATCCCCTAAATACTGAGGACATACATTAGATTTTTTAACTTGTCTTAGGGTGTCAGCTGACCACTGAGAGAACCATGGATTGCAAGAAAGTTTATGTAAAGGTATCCATGGCTGCCTAACCTGGGATAATAAGGTGTGTGTGTGTGTGTGTGTATATATATATATATATATATATAAAATATTAAACATAACAGCGGGATTTACCATCCCTAACCCTCCTTGATACTTACGTTTTAGGGGTTGAGTCGGCTCCCCCATATAGCCTGAAAGAAAATACTATATAGTGTGACTTCAAGAATTTTAAGGAGGGGGAAGAGCCAACTAATTTGCAAGAAAATAGGTAAAAGAGATGTTTTCACTAAGTATACTCTTTTTGCTTTGCTTATTTGCCAAGTATTCCAATTTTTTTACCATTTTTTGAGCTTGGTCGAGTTTTGGTTGCCAGTTAAGAATCTCTAAATTCCCTGAACCAAATAATACCCCTAAAATAGTGATGGGGTCTCTTGTAAGGGTTATGCCTGCTACATCGGTAAGGGGGGGATAATGGATTTCCCAGTTGTCTTCCAATACATTTCCTTAGATTTAGAGAAGTACCTGATATAGACCCAAGCACCTGACATGTATTTATTACCTGAGTTACGGAACATGCATCTTGTACTAGTATGGTAATGTCATCCGCATATGCCTGAGCAACATGTGGAACTGTATATGTATCTGTATGTATATGTGCTAAACCTGGGTTAGAGTTAAGTTTTCTTAACACAGGGTCAATGCTGAAAACATATAATAGAGGACAGCCTTGCCTCACACCCCTTTGTATAGGAATCATTGGTCCCAACCACCCATTAATTTGTGGGGTTACTGTAGCATATTTGTATCAGGAAATAATCCATCATATAAAGGAATCTGGAATACCGTAATAGGCTAGGGTGTCCCACAAATATTGATGTTCTACGGTGTCAAAGGCTTGTTTCTGGTCTAATGAGAGAAGAAAACCTTCTAATCCCCCATTATTATCATCCCTTTCTATTAATTCCCTTAAGAGAAGTAAATGATCATTCATTTTTCTCTCAGGAATGGAGCATGTTTGTGTAAGTGAAATGAGATAAAGAGCTGCCTGTATTAATCTAGTATGCAGTATTTTTGAAATAAGTTTGAAATCAGTGTTGAGGAGGCTGATTGGCCTACAATTTGAAATGTCTGTTCTTCACCTTTTTATGTTGGCTCGCGCATGCGCAGCCAACATATTGCAGTAGTAGCAGATTTGGAGGTGCGGTCACTGCTGGGCGAATGCAGGGCATGCATCAGTAGGTGCGTCCCTCTTTCCCCAATCAGCCAGCACAGGCGCTGACATCACGAATCCCTAATGTGGCCACCAGATCTAAGAAAAGGTCCACTGCAATGAGAGTGAAGCTCTCATGCAGCGGGACCACAACGCCTCCCAACGTGCACACAACATGGCGGCACTGATTGCCGCTGCCTGTTACAAGCCAACGGGGGTCCCACTCCCTGTTGGCATAATGGCCCCCCTCCCATTTAAAATGTATGCCAAGGGGGTGCCCAATCCCCCTCGGCATCATGCACACCCCCCCCAATGTTTTTTCCTTGCCGACGGGGGGCCCAATCCCCATCGGCGTTTATCACCCGTCTCCGTTTATTTTGCCAAAGGGGAGCCCCACTTCCCATCGGCATAATGTCTCTCCCCCCTCCTCCGCTTTTGTTATGTGCTGAGGGGGTGCCCAATCACCCTCGGTTGTGTCCCCCCTTCCGGTATGTGCAGCCGGGGGTAATCAATCCCCCGTCGGCTACAGCAGCCTCAAAACACTTGACGTAACAGAAGCCCACCCCAGTATTGCCGAATCCCTGCAAAAAAACCCGTCCCGCAATTTTATTTTTTAAACCTGTCAAAAGAAAATGGTCCTCGCGGTCTCCTGCCCCCTCCCACAACCCGCACCCACCCTCTGTGCACCCTGCCTCCCCACAACCCCACCCTCACCGCATACTTACCTCCAGAGTCCGGCGTGACGATCTTCTGTGGACTGGGAACACGTCTGCACTCTTCAAAGCCGACCGCAAACTGAAGAAATGCCGGTAAGCTGTAAAATGGCATTAATAGGGTTTTTTCAACTTTGGTGCATATCTCAGCCATTTTGGGGAATTTTGGCACCAGATTTTCAACATGGGGTTATTGGGACCCCTCCTCATGAATTCAGGCACTGTCATGGCGTTATTCAGTCCTGAAAGGTGATTTCTCGGTCACTGCGTGGAATCACCTTTCAGGACCGATTAGAAACGACAGTGCCACTGTTCATGAGGGGGGCTCTCAAAAAGCCTATGTTGCAAATTTGGTGGGAAAAATCCAGACAGTGGCTGTTTTACGAGCGTGTGTTGCGCAGTATCCACGCACGCTCATAACGTCGTGAATCTGTAATATTTTCACTCCAGATTTTCAACATTGGCATTTTTCCACACCTCCTTATGAACAGTACAGCTGTCATTTTACATATCCTGTCCGAAATGTGTTTTTGCACGTCTGGCGCAGAATAGCGCGGTCACTGTGCGAAATCAGTTTTCAGGACAGTTTGAGGAAATGATGCTGACACTGCTCATGAGCAGAGGTTCTAAAATGCCTATGTTGAAAATTTGGTAGCGAAATTCAGTAAACTGACTGTGTTATAAGTGTGCGTTGCGCATTTTCCACGCACCCTTGTAACTTCGCAAATTTGCAATATTTTCATGCCAGATTTTAAACACTGGCATTTTTTCACACCTCCTTATGAACAGTACAGCTGTCATTTTTCACATCCTGCCCTAAATGTGTTTTCACATCTGTGCTGCACAATGGCGTGGTCACTGTGGGAAATCAACGTTTGGGACACATTAACAAAATCACAGTGCCACTGTTCATGAGGAGAGGTCCCAAAATGCCTATGTTAAAAATGTGGTTAAAAAAAATCCCAAAGATAATTGGGTTACGGATGTGTGTTGCACAGTTTCTGTGCATGCTCATGACTTCACCCATTTTTCATATTTTCACTTCAGATTTTCAACGTTGCCATTTTTTTTTACATGTCCTCATGAACAATGCAGTTGTCATTTTCCACATACTGCCCCAAATATGCTTTCGTTCCTGTGTCGCTAAATGGCGTAGCCACTGTGCAAAACCACCTTTCAGCTAACAAACTGATAACGCCGCTCTTCATGAGGTAGACTCACAAACAGCCCATGTTGAACATTTGGGAGTGAGAATATCAACACACGCCTATGTTGCTAGGGTTTCCAACTGTAGCACCCCACCCTGTAGAGACTGACATGCGTGAGGGGTGTGACTTGGGATCATCGGCTGTAATGCTCACGCCATTCCACCCCCACCCTGCAGCCAGTGATGGGCAGTGTGGTGTGCCTTGCACTGTTCAGCCACAAAGTTCACCCCCATTTTCGTATACTGCACCCACCTCAGCGTGTTTCCTTATGGAATGTGGTAAGTATAACGCCCAAAGACCCCAAAACACACCACGACACTTGTCAATGTGTACAGGGTAGGGTGAGGTACAATGGCATGAGTGTTGTAGCTGATGACCCAGAGGCACACCCCAATGCCTGTCGGTCTCTAGAGGGTGGGGGTGGGGTTGGCATCACTTCAATACTTTCACTGCCATTCCTATTATGCGTCTCTAACTCTGGCACTACCAATGCCAATGCCAGCAAGACAACATTTGGCATTGACAAATGCTTGTTTATATAGGAATATTAAGACTCCTTGCCATATCTAATGGAATAGAATCTTGTTGTATCGTGTGTAAAGGCTAAGGCTAGTTCCTTTGAGATTAAAGGACCCAGTACTCTGTATTGTTCTGGGGTTAAGCCATCTATTCCTGGAGCTTTATTGTTTTGCAACGATTGGATAGCTGTTTCAACTTCAGCAGCTGATGTATCCTTTGTTAAGTCAGTCAATATAAAGGACGGACAGACCGGGACCTGAGCTGCTGGTAAAAAGTCTGAGATCTGTTGCTGGATGTTATCCCCCGGAAAAAAGAGATGTAGTATGCCGTGATACTATTCTTAAAATATTACTTTTGTCCAAAACAATATGTCCATCATGATCCATGAGAGAATCTGTCTGCTTACGCTTTATTCTATCGTTACACCGTAGAAAGGGGCAATAACTGCCACCTTCCCTCGTACACTAAAGTTGTGTTGGTTGTGCAGACTTTCCTGTTGCCTTAAATGGAAGGCCTGCATGTCTTGTTTTAATGTCCTAATTTGTGCACTGAAATCATGAGTAGTAGTTCTGTCTAGTGATTGTAATTTTTGCAGTTGCTCTCTCTGCTTAAAGTAAGCAAGCAGTATCCCTATTTGTTTTACTGTCTTGTTTCAGTAACCGCCTTAAATCAATTTTTACATCTTCCCACCAGAGGGTAGGATTGTCAAACATTTTATTATTTATTTATTAAATTTTGATGACCGGGTAGGCCCACTGAGCCCCGAAGGTCCCTTTTTCAGGGGCGACCCGGAAATTACATTACATGGTGAGAAACACAGATGCAGTTGGTTACAGAGTAAGTACAGATAGTTAGCAGGTTACACGCCAATGGCAATTTTTCTGAGTCATTTAGATAAACATTTCCAAAACTGATTTCTTATGATTGATAAAATACTGAATATTGTGAGCTATTTGTTCTGTTGATAAAAGAGGGAGGTGTTGAATTTCCAGGTACCAGGGCCCTGGGGGAACTGTGATGGAAAACCCAAGTGTAATTTTAACAGCTTATGGTCTGAAAATTCAACTTCTGCTAAATGAATAGATGAAATGCTTAAAGATGTAGAAATGGAAAAAAAAATCAGTCCTTGTTGCTAAATGGCTTTCTTGAAATGTTGGATGAGCTACCTGATGTACTGATAAATAAGCACCTTTCAAGTTAGATGTAGAAATTATAGATTTCAAAGTAGCCGTGTCACAATAGATTTTATTTTTTGTAGTGTGCTGTCCCCTATCCCTCTTGTCTAGGCCGCAATTGAAATCTCCTCCAAGAATCACTGCCTGAGATGAAACTAGGTATGGTTGTACAGTTTTAAACAATGTAATCCTTTCTGCTTTGGTTTGAGGAGCATAAATATTAATAAACCTATAGTAAGAATTAGAACTTTTTGTGTCTAAGACTAAGGCCCTGCCTGGTATTAAATCCACCAATTTTATTACTTGGGCCTGTATGTTATATCTAACTTGCCGACGTTCGCGCTGGAGGGGAGGCGTGGGTGACCTGCTCCTGGAAGGTCCCCCCCACTCGCGCACCAAATCCTGCTGCGACAGCCGAGTTGAGAGGTGCCGTGGGCTTTGCAGCTCCGGCGGGCCTCCTCGGCAGCTGAATCGCAACTAGAGTTTTCCGACCCCTGCCCCGTGCAGAGAGAGACCGCTAAACGGAAAAATCTGCACCTCCTCACTGCCAGAACTCTTGCCGGAATCCACCTGAAAACTCGCCTGTGGTGCGCCCTCGCCATCGGAGAGAAACCGGTGACCCCACCGCTTGATACCTGCACTCCAAGGACTCACAGCCTGTTGTTCGCTTTGAATTTTGGCACCAAAAATCGCCACCTCCATTGGCCCCTGCCAGTAGTGGCGCTCTCCACTGCCTCTACAAAGGCTGAGCTTGCCCACCTGTCCTGGACTTGCCCGGCGTTCGCTGGAGGGCGTGGGTGACCTGCTCTGGAAGGTCCCCTCACCGCGCACCAAATCCTGCTCGACAGCCGGGTTGAGAGATGCCGTGGGCTTTGCAGCTCCAGCGGGCCTCCTCGGCAGCTGAATCGTCAACAAGAGTTTTCCCGACCCCTGCCCCAGTGCAGGAGAGAGACCGGTGACCCCACCGCTGATACCTGCACTCCAAGGACTCACAGCCTGTTGTTCGTTTTGAATTTTGGCGCCGAAAAAATCGCTCACCTCCATTGGCCCCTGCCAGTAGTGACGCTCTCCACTGCCCTCTACAAAGGGCGAGCTTGCCCCACCTATCCTGGACTTGCCGATGTTCGCGCTGGAGGGAGCGTGGGTGACCTGCTCCTGGAAGGTCCCCCCCCCCTCGCGCACCAAATCCTGCTGCGACAGCCGAGTTGAGAGGTGCCGTGGACTTTGCAGCTCCGGCGGGCCTCCTCGGCAGCTGAATCGTCAACGAGAGTTTTCCCGACCCCTGCCCCGGTGCAGGAGAGAGACCGCCAAACAGAAAATCTGCACCTCCTACCTCGTCAGAACTCTTGCCGGGAATCCACCTGAAAACCTCGCCTGTGGTGCGTCTCGCTCGTCGGAGAGAAACCGGTGACCCCACCGCTGATACCTGCACTCCAAGGACTCACAGCCTGTTGTTCGTTTTGAATTTTGGCGCCGAAAAAATCGCTCACCTCCATTGGCCCCGGCCAGTAGTGACGCTCTCCACTGCCCTCTGCAAAGGGCGAGCTTGCCCCACCTATCCTGGACTTGCCAACATTTGCGCTGGAGGGGAGGCGTGGGTGACCTGCTCCTGGAAGGTTCCCCCCCCCTCGCGCACCAAATCCTGCTGCGACAGCCGAGTTGAGAGGTGCCGTGGGCTTTGCAGCTCCGGTGGGCCTCCTCGGCTGCTGAATCGTCAACGAGAGTTTTCCCGAACCCTGCCCCGGTGCAGGAGAGAGACCGCCAAACGGAAAATCTGCACCTCCTACCTCGCCAGAACTCTTGCCGGGAATCCACCTGAAAACCTTGCCTGTGGTGCGTCTCGCTCGACGGAGAGAAACCGGTGACCCCACCGCTGATACCTGCACTCCAAGGACTCACAGCCTGTTGTTCGTTTTGAATTTTGGCGCCGAAAAATCACTCACTTCCATTGGCTTCTGCCAGTAGTGACACTCTCCACTGCCCTCTACAAAGGGCGAGCTTGCCTCACCTATCCTGGACTTGCCGACCTTGGCGGCTGGAGGAGGCGTGGTGACCTGCTCCTGAAGGTGCCCCCCGCACCAAATCCTGCTGCGACAGCCGTGCTGAGAGGTGGCCGTGGGTTTTGCAGCTCCAGCGGCCTCCTCGGCAGCTGAATCGTCACGAGAGTTTTCAGTTTGAACCCTCCGCCACCCCTGGGTGTATGCGGTTATATGCCAGTTTTGCCCCGCTTACCGCGAGGAAACTCACCCTATCAACCTGAGGGGGTGGTCCAACCTCGCATTCTTGGGGCATCGATTGCAACTACCCACTGTGAAGCTCTTTCTACGTTTAGCTCCTTAGGCTGTGCTGATATATGGACATTTGTCAAAGTTGTTCCCTACTGCCTGCGCTCTGCCTATTTTTGTGCCTAGCCTGTTGTTTAATCTGTCCCAGGTCCTAAGCTCATCCCCATCCACGGGGCCCAATAGGAGCCTGCCCTGATCGCCTAAGTGAACTATACAGCTCCCCCTACAATCTCTCGCAGTGCCTAGGAAAAGTGCCGTCCCTCCTGAAGCTCAGACTGGTCTCTCTCCGACCCCTAGCCCCCAGTCCCGGCCATATAGCCATCTACCTTGCCTGCACCAACTGTGCCAGGCTCCTATTTTCCTACCAAGTTTCAAGCCCCCTTCTCTCCCCTCAGAGCCCCTCCGGCCGACTGTTTGAACTTCGAACTTGGCACCAAAAGGACCTAGTACAAACTCTCCTGTTGGTCCAATGTCTTCAGTCCGGACGTGGTCCAGGCTCACCCGCCCCCAGCTCAAGGTGGGTGGGGACACCTCCCTGACATTGAACAAGGGTGTGTTGCCTGCCTCTTACAGGATGCTGGTCCCAGCTGGTCCTGTTCTAGGGCGCTCCTTGCACCATACGGCCACTTCCCCCAATATCACTGGGGGGATACTGGGAGAGGTCCTCCTCCTGTGAGTTAACAGATCTCTCCCTCTCAAACTCCCTTGTGACCTCCAAGTCTCAATGCTGTCCCACATGCTGCCTAGACCTCCGGAGTCCTATGTTCTCTGCCAAGACTAAGCGTATCCGTGCTTTCAATTCCTCAGCCGGCCAATCCACCATGAAGTGGTATCTCCAATGGCTCCTCCTCTTAACACTACTACTGGAGGGAGATATAGAAACTAACCCAGGTCCGTACAACCCCCAGAACATCCCCTCTGTATGGGGCGTGGGCAAGGGTCTAAAAGTAGCACATCTCAACATCCAGAGCCTGCTACACAACCGAGATGAACTGGTCGCGTGGATGGCGCTCTATAAACCCGATATCCTCGGACTGACTGAGACCTGGCTCAAACCCTCGATCCCTGACTCAGCCTGTATCCTCCCTGGGTACGAGTTCACTCGCCTGGACAGAGCGGGGAGCAAGAGGGGGGGAGGCATTCTGATCTACCACAAGTGCCATCTCAAAGTCTCCCAAGTTGCCCATCATCAATCCCACGTGTCCCAGTGCGAGGTACTCCATGTGCTACTCCTACTTGGGGACACAAAGAAACTGCACCTGGTGTGCACCTATAACCCACCTAAGGGTGGGCTCCCCGGATTGACCCACCTCCTAGACTCAGTTGGTCCCAACGTTGGGGACAATGAACTCTTAATCCTAGGGGACGCCAACTCAACTGGGCTGGAGGTAGTGTGAAGCAGTATGAGTCCCTACTTGCTAACGTTACTCTGACTCAACTCATCCAGGATCCAACCAGGCGGTCAGCGAACGGATCCTCCGGTACCCTACTGGACTGGATCATGTCCAACCGTCTGGATAGAATCTCCTCAGCAGGTACACTGCCGGACTCTATCTCATACCACTCACCGGTCTACTGTGTATGGAAAATTTCCTCCCCCAAAATTCCTCACAAAATCCTGCATGTCAGGAACTACTCCAGGTTTGACTCTGAGGAGTTCCTGGAGGACCTACGGCTTACTGACTGGTCCGAGGTGTTAGGGGCCACTGACCCCTCAGTGGCAACCTCCTCCTTCATACTATCTTCGACCCTGCAAGATAAGCACGCCTCAAGGTCACCCGAAGGGTGAGGGGGTCTCACATCATTGGTTGCATGGGAATCTCCTAGCCCAAATGCGGAGAGAGACAAGTGTTGGGCCCACTTCAAAGTTCCAGTGATCCCACCACTTTCCAAAATACAGACACCTTAGAAACACTTGTAAAAAGGCCATTAGGGCTGCGAAAGTGACTCTGCAAGTCCGCTCTACTTAGCACCGCCAGCAACCCCAGGAGTTTCTGGAGGAATATAAAAATCCTTGTCAACGGATCCTCCCAACCAGGGTATCCGACATGTTTGTCAATGGGGTCTCCTGCACGAACCCCACACCATTGCCAACTCCCTAAATTCATACTTCACAGATCTCTTGCCTTCACTGCACCTCTCGACCATTAAGAGCTCGCCCCCCTCGGTAGGAGGAGGTCACCCCTCGGTTAATGTTTAACCTCAGGGAAGTGTCTGTACTGGACACCCAGAGGCACTTGGCTGGCCTCTCCCAGTACTCCAGTCCTGGCCCAGATAAACTGGAATCAAAGCTCCTCAAGCTTGGCGCTGTTCACCTCGCCTATCCAGTAGCCCACATCTTTAACCTATCCCTTGGAAGCGGTACCTTCCCCGATATCTGGAAAGAGGCCAGGATTGTCCCAGTACTGAAGCAGGGCAATCCTAAACTACCGGATAATTATCGCCCGATTGCCATCCTCTCATCCCTTAGTAAGCTCCTTGAAAAGGTAGTGGCCGAACAGATTTCGGAGAACATCCAGTCACAGGAGTTGCTGTCCCCGGCCCAGCACGGTTTTCGCAAGGGTCACAGCACCACTACTGCCCTGATCTCGGTCACATCCAGAGTCAGATCAGCCATGGATCAGGGCCAACTCTCCGGAGCCACATTTATTGACCTGTCCAAAGCCTTTGATCTTGTTGACCACACGTTGCTTGGCTTACAGCTGTGGTCACTCGGTCTCTCTCCACTTGCCATGAAATGGCTTATGGGCTACCTGCATGGTAGAATGCAGCGGACCAGTTTCAATAAAGTCCTCTCAGAGTCCCTTCCAGTGACCTCCGGTGTCCCTCAGGGTTCGGTACTGGGCCCTCTCCTCTTTCCTCTTTATCAACCAGCTACCTGTGGTGACCACCACCTGCAGTGCCACCTCTATGCTGACGACCTGGTGATCCTGGCACACGCCTGAGATGTCGCTATCTCAACAAGGCTATGTCCAAGACTTTTAACAAAGTCCAAACCTGGATCACTGAAAAACTGGTCCTGAACCTGAAAAAAACGCAGGCCATGCTCTTTGGCTCAACAGCCAAACTCAAAGCCTCGTCGGCATTGTTAAAGATTTCCTGTCCTGATGGATCTCCCCTTCCTGTAGTGAACTCTGCTAAATACCTAGGGGTCACCCTTGACCCCCAACTTGACATGGGTAGTCACATCCAAAACATCTGCAGGGCAGTAAACTGCAAGCTGGGCCTGGCCTACAGGGCCAAGTTCAACCTTACACCAGCGGCTAGACTAGCCCTCGCGAGAGGTGTTCTTCTTCCCTCTCTCAGCTATGGTCTGCACCTATTCGCTCGCTCTCCCCAGACTCATCTTACTCGGTGGCACACGGCATACAACAACATCTGTTGCTTTGCCCTTGCTGTCCCCCGTCTCACCCATCGCTGCGAGTTATACGATAAACTTCGATGGCTCTCCCCAGCTAGGTACCTGGACTTCGGGGTGGGCTGTCTCACGGACAAAGTGATCAGAACCAGCACCCCCAGAGCTGGCCCTGCTCCTGCCGCAAATTGACACCACTATCTACCACCTTAGGTCCCAGGCCCCTGGGATGCTCATGGTCCCCTTCACCCGTACCCTCATGGGTGACGGGACTTACATGTCTTTGTGAACTCTGGAACTCCTTCCTGTGCATACTCGTTTGACCTCTTCCACGTGTGCTTCGTAATTCCCTCTGGGGTTTCCTGAAACAAGCCTCAGCGTGTGACTGCCCTAAGCCTCCCTAGAGAATTTCTCAATTGGTTGTCTTTCTGGTTCAAAGTTTGCCTCCTCAGATGCTACCCGTAACTCCTGCTGTTTTCCATGACTCACCAATTTACAGGGTACCTGACTTGAACCTTCTGCCCATGCCAAGGTACCCTGGACATTGCCTTTCTAAATTGCCTCTAATGTGTAAAATGTGTATATGGTTTTGTTAGAACTTGTAGGTGACCTACTCACCCCGGGGGTACATTAACCTTAAAGTTATAAGTTTTATTATGACCTTCCATACCCCTGGACTATGTTACTATTTCCTACATGTTGTCATGATGTACTTACACTCTACTGTAAAAATGTCTGTATCCCTATGTTGTACTCTCCCGGGTCGTTCCTGAAAATAGGCATAATACTTGTCTAGTGTACTTACCCGGTCAACAAAAGCTAAAATAAAATAAAATAAAAAATAATAGAATTCCCACCCCTGAGCAAGAATATGTGCCTATGGACCAGTGTGATGGCCTTACATGCCATCATTTTGTAGTGTTACCTATTTCTGAAACCGTGTGAAGCCTAGTGTCTTGTAAAAATAGAACATTTAGGGAGCTAGCCAAAAAAATGATAAGGCTGTTTGTTTCTTTTTACTACTTTTGATGCTGTTAACATTAAGAGACCAAATAGACAGTGGTGTGGATAACATCCTAAGAAAAGTGTACTGCTCTTTGTAAGAGGGAAAGTTCTCAAGGGGGTTCCTTTCTTGTTCTCCTAGATCTCTGTTGCTGTTCTTTTGGTTTCTTTTGTGGCTGTTCAGGTTCAGATTGAGGGTCTACCTGTGAAGACCACAAAGAGGAACCTTCTGAGTCTGCATCCGAGAATTCTGAAGCTGTCTGAAATGCCTCATACCTGATCTTATCTGTGTCAGTCTTCACCATTCATCACCGTTGGGTTCTGGCTGGAGGTCACGATCCCGCGAAAATTTTTTTTTTTTAGATGGGCGGAGTCGACGCACCATCGGCGCCGCCTCTAGGCCGGCACACTGCATGGCGCCGATGGTTGGCCGTTTAGGTGTTGTCAACTCCGCCTCCCACCAGTTCTTCGTATCCTGCCGTTGAGGTCGCACCTCATGGGTAGCTGAGAGAAACTTCTGAGAGGCCTGCTGCTTTCAAGAAGCCTTCGACTCCGTGTCGCAGTTCATCAACCCGGTGTCGCAGTTCGTCAACTCCAAGTTTATCCTGCTGGTTCTGTTTGCTCCACTCGATGTCACCTGGTAAGACGGTTCCTTATTTTATTTTGCGACATTGGGTCTTGTTTGGTGTTCTTTTTCCGTAGGTCATGTCTCGGTCTGGGGGCAAGAAAACTTTGAAGACGGGACGGGCCCCCATGCGCTCAGTGCCCATATGGCCATAGTATTCTGTCACCGACCAACATGACCGTTGCCTCTCCACCCATCTTGGCCCTTCATGACATGGATTCGTGCAACACCTGCTTCTCTGTGGACCATCGTGTCGTGAACAGCAGCGGTGGAAGTAATGAATGAGCTCCTGCCGACTTTCGGGGACAAGGCGCAAGCCACGTTCTTCTGCCTTTCCTCCGGGTCCCCTCCTGGTTCTATACGGACCAAGGAGGAGGGGGCTTCTGCTTCTTGTAGCCTCGCCATCGCAGAAGCCCCCTCCGCGGTGCAGGAGGCCCAGTCCATTCTCCTTGGGGGATGGGTGGGAGGCACCGCCTTGGCAAATCAGCTCTTTGGGGGTGAAGGCTCCCCCGGTGTCGTACCCTCGGCTTGGAAGGCCTGTGTCAGTGCCGTCCTTGATGCTGTCTGTCGGAGCTGTCTTGGGCCTCTGCGCCGTTCGCCGTGCCGTGGGCCCTGATGGTGCCGTTGTCGGTGCCAGTCCATCACTCTGTGCCGCTGCTGCAGTCTACTCTGTTCGAGGTGCCGATGGTGCTTGCAGCGCGTGGGAGGCTGCACGGTGCCGTCCTTGACTGTCTCTCGCCCTGGTGCCATCTGCGGTGCCGTGGTTGAGTACGGCGCTATGTCCAGCTCTGGAGCCCCTTGTGGCTCCGAGCAAGGACACGGCACCGTGAGGGTTTTGGATCTCAAGAGCATGATTGGGGCTGTCGTTAGCGCTGTCTGAGCAGTGCCATGGGGCTTTCTGACCGAGAGCGCAGTCGGAGTCATCATCGGTGCCGTCCCTGGCCTTGGCGCCGTTTGCGGCCCTGTGGGTCAGGACGGCACCATGACAGGCCCCGGCCCCAAGGCTGCTGCCATCGATGGAGCCGTGTCTTCTTCCTGCACTGTTCATGGTGCAGTTGGGGACATCGACGCCGACTCTGGTGCAGTCTCTGGATATGGTGCCCTTTTCAGTTGGGATGGCAGCGGGCGTCCACGCACTGTTTGGCATAGAACTTCGGTCTCCTCCTCTTCGGAGGAGTTGGACTCCGAGTCAGATAGGCGGTCTGACTCTTTGGAGTAGGCTACCCACGTGGACACCTTGGTAGTGTCCTCGACAGACCGGAACCAGCCCCCCTCTGAGGAGCGGACAGTGGCTCCCAGTACCAGGGTCAGGGGTGCTGACCAGCAGGCAATGGTGCAGGCCACCGTCGCTCTGCAGCCCGGACTCAGAGGGTTCTCTGACCCCTCAGTGGTGGTACCCCCTCAAGTGGTGTGCCTAGATCGCCCGACTTTGTGGCCGTTGTTGCCAGCTGTCTAGGCTGGCTCTCTCTCGAGGATGAGGGCTCTTTCATTTTCCGAGGGGTCGAGGGGTATGGGATCCATGTGGCAGCCTTTTTCTGGAGCCCACCCAGGCTCTAGGAGAAGTCGTAGCGTATATCTCCGTCCTTCCCTTTCGATTTCCTCAAGAGGACCCTGTTCTTTGAGGTAGGGGACCGTCCTTCTGGACTTTCAAGGCCCCGATCACCTCACTGGGGGGATTCTTCAGGGTGCAGCCTAGGCAGTTCTAGTTTAGTTGACCAGCTGTCGGCTGTGGAGTTTTCAGCGCCTTCTTTCCTTAGGGCTCTTGGTGCGCTCCCTAGCCCAGGTGGAGGACAGCTGATTCCTGTTGTCGGCTCTGCCCCTTCTCCTCTGCCACATTCTCCTGCGCTTCCAGGTATTCTTGGTCCTAGCAGTCCTCTCTCCTGGGAGCAGTTCAGAGCGGTGGCTGCTCAATTTCCCTCTTATATTATGGCCATGGACATACAGGTTTTTCAACCTCCCTCTGAGCAGCCAGCTTCTGAACTCTTGAGGTCCTCTAACTCCTCATCCATCCCCCTCTTCTGGGGGAGAGGAGCCATCTGTTCACATCTCTCCAGCTGCTGATCTCGTAGAGTATCAGCAATTCCTCATGAGGATGTTGTAGGACCTACACATCACCCCACCCACTCAACACAATCCAGCGCACTCGATGCGCACCTTCCTAAGTGATTTCATTGCGGACACCCTTGTGGTGCCCCCCTAGCCTGCTTCCTTTCGGGAGTCATCTTTGCATTCCTGGCAGAGATCCTTTTCCGGAGTCCCAGCCCCTAGGGATCTCTGCCAGCGGTATTGTGCCTCCTGAGTCTCCAGGTTCCATGTCTCATCCTAGCTCAGGATTGGCGCAATTGGATACTCCTGATGGGCTTCGTGCTTTGCACCGTGATCGGCCCCCAGATCAAGATTCCTTGGATTCTGACTTCTGGGGTGGGAGGACCTTTTACTCGGCATGGTTGCTTCTCTCCATATCTGCTCATCAGGCACACTATGCTATCTATGATAGGTTCCTGTGGTCCAGGCTAGGTCAGCTCCTAGCCTCGATGCCTGACACAGAGGAAACCAGACAAGCCATTGCACTCTCTGCACGTGGCCTGGAGCTAGCAAGGCACCAAGCAAGGGCATCGTATGACACCAATGAGGTAGCTACCAGGGTCGTAGAGACAGTGATCTGCACTAGGCAGACGGCATGGCTGCGTATCTCCCGGTTGTCACCCTTGGCCCGGCATAGGGTGATTAACTCTGCTCACCAGAGAACCTATCTTTTCTCCCATAGGGTGAGATGGCGTCTGTCTGGGCAACTTCCTACCCCCTCCGGGGGGGGGGGTTGATCTCCTCTCCCCACTCTCGGGCCTCTCAGACCTGTGAAGGTTCTCCTCTTGTGTGTCACCCACTGAGAGCTGAGGGACTCGGTCCCTTGGGTTTAAAGCCCCCTTTGGCGGGGGGGCTCGGCACTCACCCAAACGTGATGATAAATGGTGAAAATTGACACAGATAAGATATGAAAATGATGTACCTACCATAATTCTGATCTTTCTGTGTATCTTCACCATTCATCACAATCCCACCCTCCATCACCCTGGGACCTCAGTCTCTGGGTCATCCTCCCTCTCTGTGCCCTCTCCCTTGTCTCTCTCCTTTCTGTCAGTCAGGAGTAGGATAACTTTAGGCACATAGGGGGATAATTCTTTCTGGGGAACAGTGGTCAGGGAGGCACTCCTTCTTCGGTGCCTTTGCTGTCCCCCCATGGGGTGGGGGTTGGCAGTTGCCCTCCTTTCTTTCCTTCTCCCCGTCAATCCTTGATTTCCTTCTCCTTGGACATAACCTCAATTAATTTAAGAAACTAGGTTTCTTACACCAAAATCTCCTTTGGGGGGGGGGGAGATATCCCTGTATCCTGTCTTTTCTTCCAGAATAGCCGATTCTGCTTTAATTGGAGTTATTGCCAGTGATTCTGTGCCTTGAATTCTGGCAGTTAACCTCTTGGCTACTCCTTCGCAGTTCCTATACAATCTGGAGACAGGTCAACATTCCAAGGTATGTTTTCCTCCCTCTGTCACTCTCATCCTTATTTCTAAAATCCTAACCCACCCTAGAAACATAAACGTAGAATTTTTTTTTTTTTTTACTTTATTTATGTCCATTCCTGGAGAACTCCTTCCAACAACCTCGGGACTACCCAGCCTCTACCCTCCTCCGTGACTAGTCCTTCTCCCTCGTGCCACCAAACACCATCTCCGGGTCTGAACCCTCCGGAGGTAGGGCCGCCGTATCCGACCAGGGCACTCTATCTATATATAAAAGTGCCTGGCACACAAGTGGCCCTGCGGAGAGGAGATAGCCCAGAATTGGAGGTGTGGTCTTTGGGCAGGTGAGGTGCCTTTATCTATCCCCAGGTATGGGTTTTTTATCTCTTTTTTTTCCCGTGTTTCCCCTTCCTCTCCCTACGGAGCCCGGCCAGCAAGGAAACTAATTGCCGTGGCTCCACCCCGAGGCATACCCCACGCCGCTACAATCGGTGATCCTCCAGCCACCACCAGAGGTCACTCCATAAGTGAGCGCACCCTGAACCCACCCCCGGGAAGAGAGAGCAGTCTTCCGGATGCTCAATCTCTTCCCTCCCCTGCTGACCCCCGGTGGCCCTGGCTTGTTCCCAAACCAGGGTCGCCGGCGTGGTGCGAGGTGTGGCGTTCAGCGCCTCAACCCTCAGTGCCACCGGGCCAGCTGAAACATAGAATTTGACGGCAGATAAGGACCGCTTGGCCCACCTAGTCTGCCCGTTTTCCTTCCTAATGCATAGGCTGTAGATTCTAGTTAACCAACAGCCTACTTCCTCCTACCCCCGACTAGAATTGCCTTATGTCTGTCCCATGCATTCTTGAATTCCTCCACTGTTTTTGAGTCCACTTTCTCCTCAGGAAGGCTGTTCCATGTATCCACAACCCTCTCTGTGAAAAAAATACTTCCTCATATTACCTTTGAGCCATCCCCCGTCTATCTTCAAATTGTGCTCCCTTGTTCTTGCACATCTGTTTTTCTGAAAGATGCTACCATCTTGGACTCTGTTGATTCCCTTGATGTACTTGAAAGTTTCTATCATGTCTCCCCTCTCCCTCCTCAAGTGTATACATATTAAGCTTCTTTAATCTCTCTTCATATGTCTTCTCGTGCAGACCCTGCACCATTTTAGTTGCCCTCCTCTGGACTGCCTCCATCCTGTCTATTTATTTATTTAGTTTGTTGACCGGGTAAGTGCACTAGACAAATCCTGCCTATTTTCAAGCACAACCCGGGGAAGGGGGATACATATGAATGCCAACTGACCTTGAACCAGATTAAGCTGTTGGTGGTATTTTTAGTGAATGAGGGAAATTTGGCCAGGACACCGGGGAAATTCCCCTACTCTTTTCGATAAGTGCCATGGGATCTTTAACATCCACCTGAACTACCACCAATCCAGGCAGATGGGACCTCAGTTTAACGTCTCATCTGAAAGACGGCACCTCAGAAGTGCAGCACCCCTCTTGTGCTGCACTACAGTGTCAGTACTGGGATATTAACCCAAGTGTCAGATGTGGGAACTGAACCCACAGCCCTCTGATTTCCCGGCCTCAGAGGCGAGTGTGCTACCTACTGAGCCACTGACACTGTATGACACTATGTCCTTCCAGAGATGGGGTCTTCAGAACTGGACGCAGAACTCCAGATGGGGTCTCACCAACTGTTTGTATGGAGAGATAACAACTTCCTGTTTTCTACTGTTGATGCCTCTCCTTATGCATCCCAGTATCCCACCAGCTCTTCTTACTGCCTTCTCACATTGCTTGCCCACCTTAAGGTCATCTGATATGACTACCCCCAGGTCCCTTTCCATTTCTGTAGTTGTTAATATCTCACCCCCCATTGTGTACTCTTTCCCTGGATTTTTGTTTCCCAGGTGAATTACTTTGCACTTCTTTGCATTGAATCTAAGCTGCCATATATTTGACCATTCCTCCAACCTTGCCAAGTCCCTTTGCATCCTCTCCACCCCACCTTCAGTATCAACCCTGTTGCAGATCTTTGTGTCATCTGCAAAGAGACATACTTTTCCTTCCAGTCCCTCTGCAATGTCACTTCTAAAGACATTAAAGAGAACCGGTCCCAGTACTGAACCCTGTGGTATCCCACAAGTAACACCCCTTTCTTCGGAGTAAACTCTGTTTACTGTTACCCTCTGTATCATGTTGTCCAGCCAATTTTTAACCCAGGCTACCACCTTGGGACCCACTCCAAGGCTGGCTAACTTGTATATTAATCTTTTGTGTGGGACTGTGTCAAATGCCTTGCTAAAGTCTGCCCCTCCCTGGTCTACCACATTGGTCACCCAGTCAAAGAAATATATTAGATTTGTCTGACATGACCCTCCCGCTGTGAATCCATACTGCATTGGGTCCTGTGCCCCACTGGCCTCTAGGAACTCAACAGTTCTTTCCTTTAGAAGTGATTCCATCATTTGCCCTACCACTGAAGTCAAACTAACAGGTCTGTAATTTCCAGCCTCTGTCTTGCTCCCACTTTTGTGAAGGGGAGTCACGTCTGCCCCTCCAGTCCTCCGGTACTACACCATCCTCCCGTGATTTGTTAAAAAGGGAGGTCAGTGGTGTCACTAATTCTACCCTTAGTTCTTTTAGAATCTTGGGTGAATCCCGTCAGGCCCAATTGCTTTGTCCACCTTCAGTTTTAAGAGTTCTTTCAGGACCCTTTCTTCTGTGAATGGACTGGTATCGACCTCCCTATCCAGAGTGCTCCTATTCTTTGATTTAGGTACCTCCCCCCTCCTCTTCATTTGTGAATACTCCCTCCGCCTTTTCTGCTTCCCTACCCAATCCCCTTAGTCTTCAAACTGGTTCTGTCCTCTCAGTCATTTATTTCTCCTTTTAGTTTATATATCTTTTCTTTGTCTGTCCTTGGACTTCCTTGTCCCACCCTCCCAACCCTTTTCTCACCTCTGTGGCAACTCAGAACTAGCCGGAGGACGGAGTCGACAACACCAAATGCCCAACCCGCGAGCGCCACCGATCGTGCATTGACTCCACCCATCCAAAAGAAGAAAAAAGCAGCTCCCATGGGGTCGTGACCTCTGGCCAGAACCCAAAGGTGATGAATGGTGAAGGTACACAGAAAGATCAGAATTACGGTAGGTACGTAATTTTCATTTATGCAGGGGTAATTCTGAAGTTTTAGATATCTTGGGGGTAGGCTGTTCAGTAGCTTGGTTTCTTTTAGTTCACTTTTTTTGTACTGGGGGATATCTATAGACTTCCTACTGGGCTGCTGTATTCCCTCCAGGGGAGGAACATGAGTTATCTCCATTTGTTCTGCAGGGAGGGTGGGTCTCTTTTGCCATTTGTGGGCCTGAGGGGCCTGCCTCAAAAGTTGAGAGGGGTGCCCTAGGGGTTGTAACCTGTCTTGGAGGATGAGAAAAAGACTCTCTTTGTGCTATGGCAATCAGCAGTCTCTGCTCAACATCATCCGAGGAATCTGCTTGGTTGTGGGCTGCCCACGTACAACTTTGGTAGGTATGTCCTGTTGAGTCGCACAAATTACATTTGGGGTCATTCAGACGGTTCCCACTTGAATGGCCTAATTCCTGACACAAGGTACATTTTACTTGGTCACATACACTGCTAAGGTGGGCAGTGGAGCCGCACTTATAGCAGGCTTTTGGCTGACCTGCATAGAAAAACACTCCCCTATCCCTGCCAAGAAAAAAACAATTCGGAAGATGACTTAGCCCTGTGTCTGTGGAATGTAGCATAACCTTTACCTTCCACTCTCCTGTCCATATGTGCTCTGAATCAAAAATCACTTCAGGGGAACCAAGAACTGAACAACGTTGTTTTAACCAGTAGGTTAAGTCAGTAACGCTTACCCCCTCATTCCTGAATAAGACAGTGATATTTTTATATGCAGGCCTACTAAGGGGGATAGCTTCAGAAGGTGTCCATAGAGGAGTCTGTTTCAATACATTATACTGTGCCCAAAACCTTTGCAAACCAGTAATTAGTTTAAAACTTACATTGAATGTAGTCTCACCAAAGACATGAATAAGTGCATAAACCTCATTAGCAAAGAATTTCATAGACTCTTTAAGTAAATTTTTTGCAACAAACACTATGTCAGGTATTGTGTCCATGCCCTCTTTGTACAAAAGTCTTACGGCGTTATGCCATTTTGCTGGATAGATTGGCTGATGAAATAAAGAAGCGTAAGGTCTTTGTGTAGATCTGCTCAGTAAATTCAAAGGTGCTTCTGGGGGCACAGGCGGATTTAGAGGGGGAGCTAAGGGTGCTATAGCTCCCCCATCATGGAGCTCCTCTATTAGTAACACACTGTGCTGAGTTCTTAATCAGTATGCACTAATGCCTCCATGAAAGCTGCCTGAGTCACATGAGTCTCATCTGTCTTCCAGCAGAGCTGGCCTTATCTAGGTGCAAACTGTGCCCCTGCACCTTGGGGGCCCATGCTTTTCTTTTGAGGAAAAAAGACATAATTTAAAACATTTAAAAATGCCTAAATGTTGTTAGAGATGAAAATGTTTACCAGCAAATGAAAGTGGAAAACAACTGGCTCTGTTACTGTTACAGAAGGTGGGGGCAGCTTTGCTGCAGTTGGAAAAATTAGGTTAAGTAAGTGTTAATGGCCATGCTTTACACCTCCCAGGTTGACTACTTTCACAACAAAGGGCTATTGACAAGTGTACTTGCTTGCAACCTGGACATGTAGGTGAAACAATGAATGATATGACAAAACGTGTTTCAAAAGTTTGTGAGCACTCAAAATAGCTCAAAAACCTGACCTGCACAGAGCAAAACCAGATTTCCTGACGTGAACCCTGAAAACTTGATCACCAGATAAAAAAAACTGACAGGTGGCAACCTTACTGGTGTCCCATGATAATCCTCTCTATTCTGTCTCACTCACATCTCCAGAAAATTTAAGCTGTTTAACTTGTTTGCAGATCAGAATATCTGAGGTGTGAGTGTCCAGCGATGATGTCCCTGCCCTTACAGAAATGAATACGGCAGCAGTACCTTACTTACTTAAGTTCTTGCTCCAGGCTCAGTCAGATTCATTTCCAGTGGTGGTCAAATAATGCAATGCAGTCAATGGCACTAATTAAAAGATGCTGGTTAAACTAGTAGACCTGGTACTGCTTTAGTAATTCAGGATAGGAGGGTTAGTTAGGTGTAAATGTTAGATGTGGGGGGCCCACAGGGAATGGAGTGGTAGGTCCCAGCAGGGGGGCTGCACAGGGGCCCAGAATGGTTAAGGCCGGCCCTGTCCTTCAGTGTCCTGGTAGTGCAGTAAACAACCACCCCCACCTGCATTACATAGTTGACCCCCCCCCCCCAGAAATTCCAGTCTCCAGCATGAATTTCTTACTAAAGTTCATCCTGCAGCATGGGTCTGGTCCCAGCACTGTGGCAGCAGCTGTGTCTTGCCTTGGTGAGCCTGAGCGTCGTTCTCCACTTTTGCAGGCTTGGTGCAGCTCCTTTGTTTATGTACAGAGGGGTACAGCTTCAGCAAAGTGGAGTGGACCTAACAATACAGAGCTCAACCAGGTCGCCTGGTGCTCACTGCTCTTGATTTGTTGTTGCATCCAGTAGTGGATGTGGCTAGTAAGGGGCGCCTTCTTTAAATGTCTGGGCTGCTGAAACAAGAGTGAGCTGTAATTCATTAACTCAGAAGATTAATGTTGCAGCAAGAGAGGCGCGAGTGTACTGCTGAGGAGGAGACAGAGACAGAGTGGAGCCCACAGGTGAAAAGTAAAGCCCGAGGCTTCAGGCGGCAGCAGTCCAGTAACGTGGGGTGGTGTGGCCTGGGTAAATCGGTGCAAGGAGTTGGAGTGAGGTTCAGGTCATCTGCAGGTAGCTTAAGCAAGCTGTAGCTGAGAGCTCTGCTTATTAGGAGTCATGGGGTCAGTGCGTGCTGTCTAGAGAGAGAGAGAAAGTTTGGCGGCCAGGTCATCTGAGACAGTACTCAACTAGGGGCACATAGACTTCAGCCTGCTGAAAATGGAACAAGCCTTCATTTAATCAGGTACTTCTTGCTTTAGAAAAAAAAGACTTTCACAGTCATAAACTATGGTGGGTGGGGGGCAGCTGCTGGGATGGGACAGGACATTAGTGTTCCATCAAACTGGGTGTGTAATAAATATAGTACTAGTGTTATTAATTTTTAGTATGGGGAGCTTAAATTCATGACATTAAAACTGTTTAAGGTCACTGCTAGTTTTGTCCTATATGGCAAATCAAAGAGGACTATATCTCGGTGGATTGCCCAGTGTATTCAGTTCTGCTATTCAAAGGTGGGCAAGGTCCCTCCTTCAGGTCCTCAGGCCCATTCCACAAGGGGCACAGCTGCCACCCTCTGTTGGACATTTGTAAAGCAGCTACCTGGAGGTCAGTCCACACCTTTACAAAACACTACAGCCTGGATACTCAGGCCAGGAGTGATGCCAGTTTCGGAAAAGCTGTCTTGCAGAGTCTTTTTTTCTAAATAGAGTCTGCCCACCTCCTAGTGGTACTGCTACATAGTCTGCAAAGAGTAATAATATTAGTGGATTCCTTGGGTTAGAAGAAAAAATACTCACCTGTAGTAATCTTGTTTCTTCCCAGGGATTCACTAATATTATTACTCCCCACCCCTGGTCCTCCCCTTAGAGTCACAGAAAAATACTCTATACAGCTGAGATGTTTCTCAGTATGATGGGTATGTCATCTGCTGATGCATTTTGTAATACTTAGCTAGTAGGTTCTTTTCCAAGGGTATATCTGGCTCAGAAAAGAGGATTCATTCTGTTACTGTGTTTTTGTTGGCCTTTTCTTGGCCTGTTATTTCTTTTTACATGGCCCTGTTGGCCGTTAGCATTCTAATTGTTAATTGTGCTATATATTATGGCCTCTTTGCAGGCTTCACAAAAATCTGAGGTAGAATGCAGGCAGTTAGAATAAGGCCGTTTGAAAATGAATGCACAAGCTAAACATTCCATAATTAGCATAGCATTCTATTTGGCTTCCGGGCAGTGCTGGCTTAAAGGAGCACTGCAAAGAGTAATAATATTAGTGGTTCCTTGGGAGGAAACAAGATTACTACATGTGAGTAATTTTTTCTTTCCTGACCTTCATGGGGGTTCTGCTCAATCTGAAGAAGTCACCACTTCGCCTCTCTCAGCAATTGCTCTTTATTGGGACTGTCTTGGACACTACCAAGGTGAGAGCCTTCCTTCTGGATGACAGTAGGAGAGCCATCCTTCAAATGGCACATTTCACCATGGAGAACAATTCAGTGCGGGCCCACTCCATGAAGAGAATGTTAGGCCTCGTAGCCTCCTCTATCTTCACAATCCCTCTAGCGCATCTGCACATGAGGACAACTCAATGGATGCTCATTTCACAGTGGTCTCCAATAATGCATCCTCAGTCTTATCCCATCAAAGTGATGAAACCTCTACTTTAGTCATTTGCATGGTGGATGCAAGAGGACCATCTCCTCCAGGGTCTCCCCTTTTTGCCCCCAGAGCCTCAGGTAACCCTCACCACAGATGCCTCTATGAAAGGGTGATAAGCACTTTGTCAGGGTCATCACACTCAGGGAGTCTGGGGCCCCACAGAATCCCATTTCCACATCAGTGTTTTGCATATGAGAGCAGTCCTGTATGCCCTTTGGGCTCTGATGGACTTTTGTCTGCTGCAAGGTAATAATCCTTTAGACAGACAACAAATCAGTCATATACTACATCAATAAACAAGGGGGAGCACACTCTTACCCTCTTTGCAGAGAGGCAGTGGAAGTGAGGGAATGGTGTCTGGAGCACAAAGCCCTAATCCAAGTAATTTACCTGCCCGGGTCTCAGAACAGTCTGGCGGACAAGCTCAGCTGGACAGAAGCAGATTCTCATGAGTGGTCCTTAGCACCAGACATCATGCACTCTCTCTTTGACAAGTGGGGAACACCAGAAGTAGACCTTTTTGTGTTGCCACTCAATGCCAGACTACCTCAATTCAGCTCCAGAAATCCAGAACCTGGCATTTTCTGTCAGGATGCATTCAGGCTCCGGTGAACAGATCACTTTCTGTGCACATTTCCTCCTATTCCTCTGGTTCAGAGGGTGCTGCTCTAGCTGGAGGCACACAGGGGCAGAATGATTCTCATTGCCCCGTGTTGGTCTTGGCAGATATGGTTTCCACTGCTCAACAACTTGTCAGATGTTCCTCCGAGACCACTTCCCCTGCAGATAAACGTCTTGATGCAGGGGTACCTGGTTCATCCCCCCCTCCACTCCCTTCATCTCCACACCTGGCTCCTGAAGAAGACAAAAGTGAGCAGGTACAAAGTCTCTCAGAGGGTCTGTGAGATTCTCCTGGCTGCTTGCACGCCTTATACCAGAAAAAAAACATACAAAGCCAAGTAGAGATGTTTTTCTGAATGGTGCTCCAAACTCCGTATGGATCCGTTCTGATGTCCACTGGATAAAGTTTTGGCGTACTTGCTAGACCTCTCTGATGCAGGTTTTTACAGTACTCCTCCAACAAGGTCCATTTATGGGCTATTTCTGCTTACCATGAGCCAGTTGAGAATTGTGTCCTTGCTCAACTGCCTCTCTTTAAAAAGTTCTTGAAGGGTATCATGCACACAAAACCCCTGGTCAGGAAATATGTTGCTACCTGGGACCTCAGCCTTGTGTTGGATATGCTCACTTGTAAGCCCTTTAACCTCTGGCTATGTGTGATCTCAAACTCCTAACCTGGAAAACTGCATTTTCAGTGGCCATCACTTCTGCCAGCAGGGTCTCTGAAATTTATGTTTTGGTCACAGACCATCCATATACTGTCTTTCATAAAGACAAGGTGGTTCTCTGCACACACCCCAAGTTTTTGTGTAAGGTTATATCAGAGTTCCATTTGAACCAGCTGTTGGTGTTGCCCACTTACTTTCCCAACTTCCAGAATGAGGGGGAATGCATCCTCCACTCCCTGGGTGTCAAAAGAACCCTCAGGTTCTACCTCAAAAGAACTAAGCACTTTTGGCACTCCAAGCAGCTCTTTATCTCCTTCAACCCCAACCAGCTGGGTCAGCCAGTTATGATCAAATGCATTTCCACATGGAAGGTGGCTTGCCTTTGCCAGTGTTATTCCATGGCCCAGGTCAAATTGGAAGGCCAGGTTCGCACCCACTCCACTAGAGCGGTAGCCATGTCCCTGGCAGAGATTCACTCTGTTCCCATCACTGACATTTGCAGGGCTGTTACCTGGAGCACAGTGCCCACTTTTATAAAGCACTGTGCCCTGGATGTCCATTCCAGGCAGCATGCCTCCTTTGGCAGGACAATCTTCAGTGGACTCTTGTCCTGAGTAAGCTCTGGCTCCTACCACCTGACCGCGGGGAGCTTGTGTAAGCTTGGTACTCGAACCCATCAGTGTGAATCAGTAGTGAAGATATGATCCAGGAAGATATGAAAATTACATTCTTACCATACTTCTTGATCTTTCTGGACCGTCTTCACCATTGGTTCACACGCCCACCCACCATCCCCTGGTCTTACTCCCCTGTTCTCAGTCTTCACCTCCCCTTGCTTAGTTTGGGCTTGGAAGACACTGCTTACTTGTTTTGACCCTTCTTATACAGGTTGCAAGGGCTATTATATACCCTTTTAGGTTAGGTAATTTTGCATAGTTAGGGTATGCGGCACTTCCTCTGTTTAAAAAGGTACTGAGGCAGTTGAGGGCTGTTGCCGAGACAGGCTATGCAGCATGAGCTAGTCTCGCAGTGCCACCCATGCACGCAACCTATCTTGGCGCTGGCCCTCCTGAAGATTTTTGGCTCCTGCAGGGTCGTAGTGCCTCCAGCTCAGAACCCATCAGTGTGAATCAATGGTGAAGATGGTCCAAGAAGATCAACAATTATGGTAAAAACTTAATTATTATTTCTGTTGTAAAAAAATGTTCCCATTACATGCACAATTTTAAACAAACTTTTTTCTAAAATTGCTAATAATATTAGGAAGGCATCCAAGCAGTATACTATATCTAAAGGTAGCTAGTATTTTTCTGTGTGTGCTATTTTCACAGAATTTTTTTGAATTCTGTTTTATTCACTGGAGACCCAGGGCATCTCTCTAAGGTTCCGTTCGACTACTGCCTCTACTTCCTGCCTGAAACCTCCTCTACTGGTCTCCACCTGGCCCCATGGCTTGTCCAGCTTCTCGGATCACCCCCCAAGGGAGGGTCCGTCCACCCTTGGTGGTCTTTCTGTAATTAGAGGGACAGCCGCAGGGATCGGTAGATCTGGAGATCCAGGGAGGCAGGTCCAGTGTTGGGATGTGGGCAGGTCCCTGGGCCCCCTTCGCTTCCACTAGACCATCAGGGTTTTGCTTCCAGTTGCTCCCTGGAGCGCGGATGTTCAATGACGGCAGTGCACCTAGCATGCAGCCGTCGCTCCACCCCTAAACATTGGGCCAAGCCTCACTACCTGTAATCCCAGTCTCCACCAGGGGCCGCTATGGAGGAGGCTTTACCTGACCCACCCCGGGAGGGGAGAGTAGTCCCACTAATGCTCGATCCCTCCTCCCTGCTAATTCCCCGATGACCCAGTCCATTCCCTCAACCTGGTTACCGCGTGGCGCGAGGTGTGGCGTCCAGTGCCTTAACCCTCCGTGCCACTGAGCCCACTATTTTCCCAGAATAACAAATAGTTTTGAATTCCAGTGGTTCCCTTATGTTAGAATAGTGCCTTATATTATATGCATTTTTTCAAGGTCCCTTTGCATTGTAACATCTCTTAATCTTTGCACAGCCTCACTGACATATCTCTGCAGATGGTTTACTGCTATATCTGATCATATACTATGCATTTCATTTTGTACTATTTTATTTAAATTACCAAACCAGTTATTTCTTGGTTTATGCATGACGTCTATCCAGCATAGTTTGGGTAACCTCTCGTCATCCATAATTATAATGTGTTTCCACATTCTAATGGCGCATTTAATAACCCAGCATTTTTTTGATGCAAGCTCTGAGTCTAAACATAAAATGGCAGTTGTGGTATCTCTAGGTAACCCTAGGACAGTTCTTATAAAAATATGTTGTGTGGATTCTAATTCTTGATTTTTTTTTTTTTTTTGTTAGTCCCCACACTTTGCTGCCATGTAACATCTGATTAATTACTTTTGCTTCAGAGGCTGTTTTTAAAGCTAAAAATTAGTTTTCTGCTAAATTTGTGGCAAAACAGTTTAAACTCTAGATTTTATTTGCATTTTCTTTCACTTTATTGACTTGATTTTGCAGGTCAAAGTCTTATCAAAGGTAACACCTAGACAGTTGAACTGTGATACGTCCTCAAAAGTTTCCCTATTACTGTTCCATCCTTGGTTTTACCTTTCTCTCCAAAGAAAGTTATTTTAGTTTTTGACACATTCAGTGCTAACTCCGAAGATTTTAGGTGGTTTATTATTGCTATAAGACCTCGTTTGAGACCCAGTGAAGTCTGTGACAACAGTATAGCATCATCTGTGTACATCAGTAATTGAATGTCCGCATTATTAACTCCGTGCAATAAACTGTCTTTGGTTGATAGGCAGCTTATGCAAATAATAAGCCATGACAGGGTGTGCTAGAAACGTGCAACCCCATTGGTGGAGTCCCTCAGCGTGTCCATGCATTAAATTCCCTTTTTAATGTATGGCTCTATGGAGGATTCAGGGCAAGGCTGTGTTTTATGTTTCTCACTTGAAAAGTTAAGCAACTCTGGTCAATATTGAAGCACGGGAAGAGCCCAGCTGTCAAAAATACTGTGTAATTCTTCAAAGAACTGCAGCCCTGGTGCAGTGTTGTCAGCTGTGGCTCTCTCTTTTCCCAAGTGATGCAGTGAAGTGCAGTTTTTTGTGCGTAGTGAGGTGCTATGCAATATGTGTGTAAGCGGCCCCCTTACCCACTCACCCGTCCTGCACAGCCGTCAGTAGTAGTGTCTTAGTAGATGGGAGATTACTGCACATACATACTACGATGCCAGCAGAGTAGGCCTAATGGTCTTTCAAGTCTACTTGAAAATCAGCACCCGGCCAGGACACCGTTGCTGCCCTCCACGCCTCCCCCTGACCCCATCCCCCATCAGGGTTACACTTCCAGATCTGACATTACTCAGTTTAACCTTCCCCTTATACCTGTCCCAGCCCCTCTTGAATCCCTCCACTGTATGAACAGCCACCAGTTCTGCAGGCAGTGTGTTCCAAGGGTCCACCACCCTCTTGGTGAAGTAGTGTCTCCTAATCTCCCTCCTGAGCCTCCTGCCAACCAGCCTCATGGAGTGCTCCCTGATGGCCCCCTCCTTCCTCAGCTGGAATACCCTATTTAGGATGACCCTATTTACTCCCTTTAAATGTTTAAAGACCTCGATCATGTCCCCTCTGTCCCTCCTCCCTCCAGGGAGAGTACAAGTTGAGTTCCTCAAGTCTCTCCTCATAGGATCTTTCCCACAGACCCTGTATCATCCTGGTTGCCCTCCTCTGGACCCTCTTCAGAAGTGCAATGTCCTTTTTCAAGTACGGACGTCAAAACTGCATGCAGTACTCTAGGTGCAGCCTAACTAAGCAGTTATACAGAGGGAGAAGCACCTCCTGTCTCCTCGGGGTTATCCCTCTGGCGATGTGCCCGAACATTTTATTTGCTTTCACCACAGCCTTCCTACACTGCTCTGAGTTGTTCATTTTGGCGTCCACAACCACCCCAAGACCTTCTTCCCTTCCCAAAACCTGCAGTATCTCCCCATCCAAAAAGTACTCATTAGCTGGGTTTCTAAGCCCCAAGTGGAGAACACTGCATTTCCTGGCATTAAACCTCAGTTTCCACGTACGTGACCACCTCTCCAGGGTCTCCAGGTCCCCCTTTAGGGACCCTCCTCCCCATCTACCACTGCCCCAAGCTTCGAGTCATCGGCAGAGAGGCTCATCTCACTCCTGATACCATCCCTGATGTCTGAGATGTAAGCATTAAACAGGAGTGGACCCAGTACCGACCCTTGTGGGACCCCGCTAATGACCCTTTTAGGAGATGATACCTCCCCTTCCCCAACCACTACCCTTTGAAACCTCCCAGTTAGCCAGCTTCATATCCACCTAGCCATCCTTTACCCCACCCCCATTCCCCCCAGCTTGTCCAGAAACTGAGGGTGTGGGACCAAATCAAACGCCTTGCTGAAGTCTAGAAAGAGGACATCCACCAGCCTGCCCTGGTCAACACCTTTGCCACCCAATCGTAGAACTCAACAATGTTAGTCTGACATGATCTGCCCTGAATGAAGCCATGTTGGTAATCATCCAGAAGGCCCTGTGTCTCCAGAAACACCTCCAGCCTTTCTTTCAAGATGGCCTCCATCATTTTGCCTATCACCGACGTCAGGCTAACAGGCCTGTAGTTACCCGGCTCCTTCCTTGAGTTGCCTTTATTGGTAGGCATGACATGAGTCATCCTCGAATCCTGAGGCACCCACCCCGTCTGAAGGAAGGAGTTAAAAAGACCTGCCAGAGGTGTAGCAAGGGCATCCGCCATCTTCTTTAGCACCCTGGGATGAAGGCCAACCGGACCTAGTGCTCCACCTGCCCCTCAGATGGACGACATCTTTGTAATTTTTGTATCAGGCAGTCCTTGCGAAATAGCAGCCTGAAAGTCTTGTCAGGCTTGGACTAATGGTAAAAAAAAAAAAAAATTACCACAGCACAGGGCCTAGCCGAAATTACCCGATACCACCTGTTTGGATCTGGTCAGGTTCCTCCTCAATAAAGAGTACCTGACTTCTTCTACCCCTAAGGGGAGTCTGATCCAGTGGAGGTATGGGTCATCTCTTTTCTCGGAGAGAGTTCTCTTATTCAGAGATATCTCCTAAACCTAGGCGACTGCCCAGTCTGTTGGTCCCCTTTTTCTATCAGGCTTTCTTCTCTTGAGCAGAGCCTCACAGCAACAGAAGTGACTCTCCAGCGAGTTGGAACTCAGGTTCCTACTTCCTTGCTTGCTTCAGTTTAACAGACAACATGCTCCTTTCTTGACCATAAGAAAAGTAGGACTTTTTTCTAAGATGGCTTTTCAAATATTCACACCTTTGGTTCCTACACACTGGTTCCGTGCCAGTCGCTCACGATGTTATCCTCTCCGAGTGCGTGATGGAGCTGTGATGTTTGTTTTTTCAGCAAGCAAACTAGAGTCCTTTCCTACTTCCTTCAGGAAGGCTGGAGTGAATGGTGCCTCACTGCATTGAGTCACTTCTGCCGCTATTCAGTCACTTGCAACGGATGTGTTAGCCCTAACTTGGTCCTGCTGCGTCCCTCCTTGACGCATATCTGCCTCTATTTGCCTTTGAAATCCATCCTGTTTTTTTTTTTCTGTCAGAATGTTTTTCCACAGTGGACACATCCTCCTGTACACTTTCCCTCTCTTCCCTGAGTTCAGAGACTGCTACTACAGTTGTACACACAGGGGTAGGATGATTCCTTTTTGGAATATAAAGTGGGTAGGATCTGGCTCTACTAGACCACCACAAGAGGCTTCTAAGTCATACTTTGGCCTTCCATTAGGAAGGTTTCAGTGACTAAGTGGAAACCATTCTCCTTGATGGGCTAACCCCACCTGCACCTTCTTTTGCTCACCAAGTAAGGGGTTCAAGTGCTCCTGGACCTGTTGTTTGCAGGTCAGCCATACTTGGTAGTGGGGGTTTCCATTTGCGCTTTTCAGTCTACCCTGAACCAGTAGACTTTACCTCTGGCTCTTTCAGTTCCTGAGGTCCTTTTATGTTAGATCAGTACATGTCTTTGACACTATTAATTTTGGTCCTAGACCAAATTGTGAGGCTGAGTTCTCGCCGCTCTCCTAGAGTGGTTGCAGCTTCCCGGCAGAGTTTCATTTTGTGTCCATTGCAGTCATCTGCAAAGTGGTGAGTTACAACTCAAGCACTATCTTCTAGATGCTCATTCCAAGGCAGCTCTTGTTTTTGTTGGCAGGACAGTCCTTGGCCGTCCTTTCTGAGGGAACTCCATCTCCTACCACCCTACTCAGGGTTGTTGGTTTTAGCTCAGTACTCTCCCACTAGTGTGAGTGAGTGATGGAGACTTAGTCCAGGAAGATATGGAAATTATATACTTACCGTAATTGTTGATCTTCTTGGACAGGCTCCATCTCATTCACACGCCCACCCACCATCCCCTGGGTTCGCTCATTTTCTTTCCTCGTCTTCATGGTCCTATGGTTCAGGCTGTGAAGACATTGTTCTGTGACCCTTCTTTCAAGGGCCATCTGGGCCCTCTCAGGCCCAGAAAGTCATGAAAAGTTATTTTCATTAGTTACGCTGCACCTCCTCGGTCGAAAAGGTACTGAGGCGGTTGGAGGGTTGACGCCAAGATAGCCTACACAGGCACAAGCTAGTCTCATGGTGCTGCGCATGCGTGGTCCTGTCTCGCTGCCGACCTTTCTGAAACATTTTGGCTCCCGCTTGGTCCTAGCGCCTCTGGCACTATCCCACTAGTGTGAATAAGTGATGGAGACTGTCCAAGAAGATCAACAATTATGGTAAGTACGTAATTTCCATTTCCTGTGAGCCACTGAGCAATTTTGCACCAGGGAGAAATACAGCACTGAGTGATCCTGCACTTCAGCGTGCGACAGAGACACAGTGACAGGATAGGAACGAGAGACTGTGGGAGAGGCAATAAATATTTCCTGCTGTCTTTTTTGTGTCCTGCCGCAAAAGGTAGTCGGGAGTGGTTGTGGTGGTGGTCAGATGGGTGGGGGGCAGGTGGGCCTGAGGACAGTAGAGAGAGAGACAGAGGATACAGGTCCCAGTAGCCTCGTGTGTGTATTCTGTTTTTAGGGGGGTAGAACATCGAGGCATAGGCGCAGACTACTTATGTGGAGGCTGAAGCTTCCCAGGAAGATTAGGTAGGGATCCTCCCCAGAATGTCCACAGTAGCAGCCAGGTTAAACTGAGGCATAATGGTCCATAATGCCAATCCACCTTTTCAGCCAGCCTGCAGCACTTGCCTCCCACTTTCACTTCAACTCCCCTGCCAGCCCAGCCAGTCCATGTTGTGCACCATTTAAAGTCAGCGACTCAGCGAGGACCAATCACATGATCCCATTTCGGTGAGACTGGTGCTGGTGCATGGTCACTTTTCATGTTCAGTTGTTCAGCCATAGGACAAGCAAGGTTTCTTTTTGTTACCCACCCATTTGTCACTCTCCTGTGACCGTCGCTAATGGTCGACCAACCCCAATCTTGCTTGCCTGTCACCTCCGCCTTACCGCTCCGTCACTGTGACCAGTCATCCAGACGAGGTGTAGAGAGACTCCTCCACGTAAGGCTACCTGCTGCCACCAGACTGTGTGACCTACCTCCTGACAGTGATTGCATAAAAAAAAACAAGCATTTGCATTTGTCAATGCCAAATGTTTGCTTGCAAGATTCAGGCATAAACTGTAAACATCAAAATCAGTGTCTATTTCTGATACTTAGTTGGGCCTTTACCAAATATTTTTTAAACTTGTTTATTTTTATAGGCAGTCAGTTGTATATATTACAAATTAAGTAACGCTATACCTGTACAGACTGAGTGCCAGTGCAAGGGTTATAGTTTCCTTTGTGCA
Organism: Neoceratodus forsteri; assembly: GCA_016271365.2. NCBI lineage: Eukaryota > Metazoa > Chordata > Ceratodontiformes > Ceratodontidae > Neoceratodus > Neoceratodus forsteri. The sequence goes on along the minus strand of CM057459.1, from coordinate 303,319,214 downwards.
GAACAGTCATGTGTTCCATCACCTTCCATTTGTTCTATGATAGTTTTTTTATTTTGCACAGGAAAAGGCATTTTTTCCTCTTACGAAGGCTAAATTGGGTATAGAGTTTGCTCGTGGGGGGGGTCCTGAAGCACTTCTTGGATCCTTTGGGGTGCTGTGGATCATTTCCTACTCTAGTAGGTACTGAAACATTGAAGTTGACAGCAGATAAGGACTGCAAGGCCCATCCAGTCTACCCATCTTTTCTATCTTATGAATGTGCCATAGGCCTGTACTCTGTCAAAGGCTTATCTGTTCATACTCATCTGTATTGCTCCCTCGTGCCTATCCCATACCTGTTTGAAGCCCTGGCATTCAGGTTTTTTTGTTTTGTTTTTTTGTCGTTCCCTAGGAGAACATGTGCTATGCTACACAGTTTTAAAATATTAAATATGTAATTATTAAAAAAATTAATGAACCTTTATATAAAAATCCCAGAGCTTCTGCACAAAGTTTCCATGATACAGATGGTAAAAGAAAGTTTCACTAAAAAATATCGCAACTGCTATAAAAAGGTGGTGCTGTTTTTTTTTTTTATTCACTGCTGTGTGTAAATGTTCGAACACACATATTTCAGTATTTTCAGAATTTTAGTTCACTGCACTTGTTAGTTGTGGCTCTCTTACTGCTCCTTGCTTTGCTTGCTTCACATTGCTCCGTAGTAGTCCACAGTAGTCCACTTCTGGACTCCTATTTTTAATTCTTCTGTTCTTCATTATCTACAACATTTTTAAATCTATTTAATGGTAGTTTGTAATAGGCTTAAAGATAGTTCCCAAAGACTGATGGCCACCTGTGAGAAGCTTGCAGTGGAGCTGTGGAGTAATGATTCAGCAAGGCAGTTTGATGCTTGACTACTGTATCTAAAAATAGGCTGTAGTCCAGAGTATCCTAACATTGGTGAAGGAAGGGTGTGGGCGTGGATAATGGATCAGGTGACTGGTCGGCAAGTCGGGCATCCACGAGAATGGCCAGGGGAGTGGTCACCTGTCTTCATATAGTATAAACATTATAGTTTGAAGGGGCAAAGTGGGTGCATTACATCACCAGTGTCTGCAGCACTAGTTGGGCAGTAGTTCAAGGTGGTGAGGGACAACAAAATACAAGTTTTGGTAATGTGGTAGCATTGAAATGGTGTGTGTTATGCTCTGTTGTCTCTTCAGTAAAACTATCAAAAATGCGTCAGAGCACCAAAAAAATCCAGAGGTTCGCGAGGGCCTTGACAGACCCAAGACCATTTTTTTGAGCCCCCTGGAAAAACAAAAGTCCACTCCTATGGTTGTAGGCAGTGTAGAAGTGAGTATTTTGCAGAAGAAATGTGAGACATCATCTCAGTAGTGTATGTCTAACATTTCTATGAGCATAAAACCATTGAGATATGGGTTATATTGTTGGGGACTATTTGTCCAGGTGGCAGGATACAGTCACTTTTTTGTTATTTAAACAGGGAGAAAAACCCTTTCTGTGGCTTTTCCCCTTGTTTAAACATAACCCATGTTATAAGTGCAATAACTCACTCCAGGATATGGGGTTATGGGGATTTAATGCACGGCTGGGGTGCTGTGAGGACACTCAGCCTGCGGCCTCATGCCTCACAACACACCCAACCGTGCATTAAATCCCCATAACCCCATACCCTGTCATGGGTTATTGCTTACTTACTGCACACCCCAGGGTTGTAGTAAGTCATGAGGCTGAAGGCCAAGTGTCCTTATGCCATTAGGAAGTGCATTAAAATCCTATGATGTACACCCTTGAGTAGTTTATTACACTTATAAAATGGCTCCAAGTAGGTTGTTTTTTTGGGGGGGGAGAATGAGATTCAGCACCTAACCATGTGTTTATAGAGATTTAATGCACAGTCAGGTGATATCTCTCAGCCAGTGAAATTTCTAGATTTTTTTATTGCTGTTTTATAATAAACTATTGATAAATAGGTTAAATAAGCAGGGTGGCTGGCCCAGTGGCGCTGGTCACCTTACTTTGCGTAACGCCGGTGACCCGTGTTCGGGAATGAGCATGGACCGCCGGGGGTTGGCAGGGCGGGGAAGGATTGAGCATCTGAAGGACCTCTCCTCCACGGAGGGGGTTTCACCTGTCGGCACCTGTTTGCCCCTAGCAGAGGCTGGGGACACAGCTGCCGTGCTGCAATTTCAAGGGAGGAGTCGGGCAGGCGCTTGGTGGGAGTGCGTCGTGGGGCGATGCACGCCCACTCTGCAGATGTCATTGCACACCCACCCTAGGGGAAGGAAAAGAGAAAACACTTGCCGCAGTAGTGTGATGGAGGGCGCTTTGCAGGCTCCGGCCCCGACCAGGCCATGGCATTGGCCCCTTGAATCCAGTCTCCGGCAGGGGTTGAAGAACCCCGCCGCCCCACCAGGGGGAAGCCCCGGGACCAGGTCAGTGTCGGATGGTGGACGTCGGGAGACAGGGCTGGCGGCGCCCTCTGGATATAAGCCGGCAGCAAAAACTAATAGCTAAAATAAAAATAAGCAGGGTGCCAAGAGGCAACCCTGATTTACTCCTCAAGAAATGCCGATTGGGTCTGTAAGTGCCCCATCCCTATTATATCTTATTCAACCCCAGCTATTGGTATGTAATAATTTCAAAATAACAAGTAATCTGCTTTCAGTATTATAACTGTTAAGCTTATCCCAAGAGTATTTATTTTTATTGTAGCGGAAGCTGCTATAATGTTTATAAAGCAGGCATAGATCTTGTCTGTGTAACCCCTAGATGGCGCTATCCCAGGGGCTACTACCCCTGCCTGATTTGCCACTAACAGGTTGAGGGGCCTGGATCCAATGGCGGGTGCCTCCACCCAGAGGTCAGGGTTTGCAATAGTTAAACTAACTTGGTCACAGCCTCTGGGACACTGCAACCCCCTTCTTCCCACTAGTGGCCCACACAATATATCAGAATTACCTTCACAGTATACACTTACCCCCAGGTCTGGTTCCGCACTGGGACCCTCCTGTGAAATGAGATACAGTGCAACAATCACAGTACAGTACTTAACATAGACAAATACCTCAGGCAGTATAACTTGCTGAAACAAGCAGCTCTGATTTATTTAGGGGATATAACAAGGACAGGGGAAATCAGGTTAATTATCTTATCACTCTAATAATCTACCTATGGCTCTGTGCACAGGCCTATCCCTATCAGTTACTGTCCCTGGGTACCCAAGCCCTAGTGGCTAGTCCAAACCGTGGCAGCTGGTAGGGCCCTTTCACACAGAGAAAAGGAGAATTAAACAGTCAGCAGTACAGTAATTCCATTTGGATTTAATGTGTAATTCAACAGGAGCGAATTCTGTAATTAGTACTCATGACCTCCAAATAAGATAGGGTCCTTCAATGTCAGCAGGGCTCACTTGAGGTACACAAACCTCTTCACACATCCATATAAAAGAAAGCACTATACCAGGCAGGCTGCATCTGTATCCCAATCGCAATTACTGCACAATACCGGAGAACACACAGCAGATTCAGTTCCTGACAGACCGAGTGGAATTTTCAGCAATTCCTCCAGTCTTCTACAGGGTGAGCCTGGTTTCTACTCTTCAGAGATCCTTTGATTCTTTTCACAGGACGGATTCAGTCCCAACAAGCTGTTACACAAGCTGCAGACCGGGAACTCTGGCCTTACACGCTTTTTGACTAAAACTGCACACTGAAAAAGCACAGGGCTCCTTCTTCTTCACTGCCAAAGCTCAACTGAAACTCCAACCGACAAACCTGGCACTTCCTTTGAGTTCCTCCCAGTTCTTGACTGGATTGGTTGTCACCACAATAGACTGCTGCTGTTGGTCCAAAAGGCACTGAAGTCTAAACTACATCTCCCAGAGTCACTGCCTATACAATCCTCTTGTGGCTGGCTCAGATTATGAGTCCAAGTTCTGATTCGTCAAGGCACCATTTTAGAGCTAGCTTACCCCACACTGATTGGTCCAGTTCAGCAGTTCAAAACTAGAATGGGGAACTAGCAGACACAGTTCTGACTGCAAAGAAAGCAGGTTAGACAAACTGTAATTTCATTATTACTCTAAATAATTTCTGACAAACAGTTACATCTTTCAGATAGGTTCCCTTGCACTCTAGTGACTGCAAAAATGGAGTGAATTGGCAGCAGCTTGAGTGGTACTCAATCAAAGAAACACACAGTCCCCATACAAACTAATTATGTCTGCAAGCAGACAGCTCTTAAAGAGCAGTACCAGAGGTTCTAAAAACACTCACTGATAAATGGCTTAAACACCAAACACCATTCAGGCTTGGAGCATTCAAGCAAGCTCCTGGAAGTCTTTTGGGAACCCCCATTTGCAGGGGGGTTACATCTGTGTAACACATAACGTTTCAAGAATATAGTTCATGGTAAAAACTAAGTGCAGTTTAGAATGATTTTTACAGAAACCACATTGGAAATTAAATATGAGGTTATCAGCACATTTTTCCAATTTATCCAGAATTAGCCTGGAGTAGATTGTTAACCCAACTGGTAAAAGTATTATAGGCTTATAACATATGAGATCTTTGAACTGCCTTTTTAAATAGAGGTAAAATATTCCTGTATTGCAATCCTTGGGAAGAATTAAGTGGTTTAAGATTAATAAAGGGGTTAAAGCTGAGGTTCAAAAATCAATATCACGGTGATAACATTTCTGCTGGCATTAAATCTATGCCTGCAGTTTTGCTTTCATGCTGAGCAAGTATTGCACTAACAGCCTCATTCTTGTGAAATGGCGGCCACACTTCTATGTTTACATAGTTTTTACGTAAGAGTGTGGCCTCAGAAACATTAGCTCATGACGCATTTTTATCAGTAGTGTTATATACCTTTTGAAAGTGGTTCAACCAATCAAATGCCATAACGACACCAGATGTATTGTATTTTCTATTTGATTGCGAGGACCCATTGGCCACAAGTGCCCAGAACAGTGATATGATGGTTAAAAAAACACTCAAATTTTAAAAATTAGAATATAGGCATGTGTTAACTGCAAAAAAGAAAGAGCATAAGAAGTCATTGTGGTCCAAGATGCAAGAAGCAATTATTACAAAAGATAATTCACTGTTCTTTACAAATATGCAACCTACTTTATTCACTGCTCTTTTTAAATTCTTACCCATACCATCATACCATGGACATGTTTTTCTTACTTCAGTACCTCATTTGTTTCTATCATTTGGTGTCGAGTTAGGTATTGCGTATGATGTAATATATTTATACATACCTAGCACACTTCTTGGGTCCACTATAGGGACAGAATTCTCTATTATTTCCATTTTAAGTTTAAGATAGTAATATCTCTGATGCCGACTTCTGCAAGTTTTTGTTCTGCATATCCTGTCCACTTAGTGTGTTTTTTTTTGTGACATATAAACTGCATAGATTATTAGTATCATAAAGAGATTTTTAATTTTCTGTTCTAATTTGCGAGCACTTAAACTTATGATATATTGGAAAATGGTCACTGTCCCACAATTGCAGTACTTTTTGACTGTCTTTTTATTAAAATCAAATATATCACAAAGCCAGAGATCAAAAAGCTTCCCCCTTCTGCTGGGTATATAGCTTCATCCTTGAAATCACCTCTTACTCTGCCGTTTAAAACCTAAAGTCCATTTCTTAAGTATTTCATTAACATAACCCCTTGTACATTATATTTCTTATCTACCAAGTTTCTAATAGAGATGCAAACTGTGTCATCCATTGTCCATTCTGCTGTTTCTTTCACTAGTTCACCTATCTTTGCATTTAGATCACATGCCACTGATTTTAAAATGTTTCTGTATTTATTTCCAATTTCAAGCACATAGAGAGTGTAGACATAGTTGTTTTTCAAATGCAGTTATGGTTGCATTTGGTGGTATGTACATATTGATAAAGGCAAAAAAGTGCATTTGATAGCAAACTTATAACGAGTCCAAGAAAATATTGCAAATCCCCAAATAACTGGAAGTATTTAAAATTTAAGAGACGTTTTACTATAATTGCCAGCCCTCCTTTTGCGTGCCTGAACCGGTTACCATGAACTGCTGGTGTACTCCACATCTTATACCCCTCCAAATAACTAGAGTTTGTTTTTGGTCCCAGGTTTCCTGTAATAAAATGCCATCATATTTTTACATGTTAGCTCTCCGTTTCCTGTCTTCTATCTTTGAAAAGACTCCAAAGATGTTCCAGCATATTGCTATGAAGGTTTCTGTGGGTTCTAGTCACTCGCTACTATCGGTTAAGTTTATGATTGTGATTAATGTTGAACTCTCTGCAGTGGATATGTCTGATAAAAGTGTCTTCTGACTCTGTGTCATCTGTATCCGAGAGAGCAATGTTAGAGTTGATTCGTTCTCCTTCCTGCCACTTACCTTTAATATATACGCTTGCTTCGTAAGTATCATCACTTTTTAACACGTGTACCTGCTTGGTTGCTTTTATGAACTTTGTTATTCTGTATTGACAACTGTGCTGTTTAACTTTAACTTCCCTTGCCGGGCCATTTTCTGCTGCTGCTGCTGCTTCTTCCATATCTTTAAGTTGTGTCTAACATATCCTATAGTAGTGTCCAGTTTAACTCCAAACTCTCCAGATTCTTTCTTTACCTTAATAATCATCTTTCTTTTGTCATAGTTGTTAATTATGACACAGATCCAACCCTTGTTTGACATTATATTGTATCTATAAGCTGATCTTATATCTGCCCATGTTATTTTATGGCCTAGTACATTTTTCATTGTGTTATAAACTGCCAGTTTTAATGTGACTGTTCTCATTTTTAGCTTTGGGAATGCCTTTTAGATAGAGGGTTGGAATTAAATTCCCTCTTTGCATTTCCATTTCTTTGTTTTCATCCAGTATCCCACCTTCATTTGTTAACTTTCCTGGCTGCTCCCTTTTTACATTTGTTTTTTTGATGTTTTGGTTCCTGTCTAGAGTGTTCTTTAAAATGTACTGCTCATTTATCATGCTTATTTTTTCCCTAGAGAAGCCTTCCTTTAAGTTCGTTCTTTCTTTCACTGTCCTGTACAAGTTTAATGGCTTTTTGTGTATTGTCTCTCCTTCCTTTAATTTCATCTCTGTTTTCAACATCCTTTCCGTTACTGTTTTGTGTTTTACTTTCTTTTGATCAACCCTCAAGTTTTTTCTTCATTGCTTTTAAATCTTTTCCCAGATCATCTGTTCTAGGGACGCGGATATGTTGTTCAGTCCACACTGTATGGCAGGTTCCTTTCCGCTTTAATTCTTGCCGGAAGGTCTTCAAGCTGGCTCCTCCCACCCACCTGGGTGGTAAAACCCTCGGCTCTGCCCCATGACGCCAGATTTTCCTTACCACTTGGAAGCTCAGGTTCCCTTTCTAGCGCTCTGCATTTTAGGCCTTGATCCAAACTCTTTGGGTTTTCCAAAAATTATTTTAAAGTTTTCTAGACTACGTTCTTCATCTTCCCTTGCATCTGCAATTGTCACAGAAACATAGACTTTGACGGCAGATAAGGACTGCTTGGCCCATCTAGTCTGCCCATTTCCATACCTACAGGATAGGCCGCAGATCCTAGTTAACCAACAGCCTGTTTCTTCCTACCCCCCACAAGAATTGCCTCATGTCTGTCCCATGCATTCTTGAATTCTCCCACAGTTTTAGACCCCACAACCTCCTCAGGAAGGCTGTTCCAGGCATCCACTACCCTCTCTGTGAAAAAATACTTCCTCACATTGCCCCGAACCGCACCCCTCTATCTTTAAATTGTGTCCCCTTGTTCTTGCACGTCTCTTTTTCTGAAAGATGCTACCCTCTTGGACTTTGTTGATTCAGCTGAGGGTACTTAAAGTTTCTATTATGTCTCCCTCTCCTTCTTTCCTCAAGGGTATACATATTAAGCTCCTTAAGTCTCTCCTCGTACGGCTTCTCTTGCAGACCCTGCACCATTTTAGTTGCCCTCCTCTGGACTGCCTCTAACCTGTGTGTAACCCCTAGATGGCGCTATCCCAGGGGCTACTACCCCTGCCTGATTTGCCACTAACAGGTTGAGGGGCCTGGATCCAATGGCGGGTGCCTCCACCCAGAGGTCAGGGTTTGCAATAGTTAAACTAACTTGGTCACAGCCCTCTGGGACACTGCAACCCCTTCTTCCCACCTAGTGGCCCACACAATATATCAGAATTACCTTCACAGTATACACTTACCCCCAGGTCTGGTTCCGCACTGGGACCTCCTGTGAAATGAGATACAGTGCAACAATCACAGTACAGTACTTTTAACATAGACAAATACCTCAGGCAGTATAACTTTGCTGAAACAAGCAGCTCTGATTTATTTAGGGATATAACAAGGACGGGGAAATCAGGTTAATTGGCTATCACTCTAATAATCTACCTGTGGCTCTGTGCACAGGCCTATCCCTATCAGTTACTGTCCCTGGGTACCCAAGCCCTAGTGGCTAGTCCAAACCGTGGCAGCTGGTAGGGCCCTTTCACACAGAGAAAAGGAGAATTAAACAGTCAGCAGTACAGTAATTCCATTTGGATTTAATGTGGCAATTCAACAGGGAGCAACCCTGAATTAGTACTCACGACCTCCAAATAAGATAGGGTCCTTCAATGTCAGCAGGGCTCACTTGAGGTACACAAACCTCTTCACACATCCATATAAAGAAAGTACTATACCAGGCAGGCTGCATCTGTATCCCGATCGCATACTGCACAATACCCGGAGAACACACAGCAGATTCAGTTCCTGACAGACCGAGTGCAATTTTCAGCAATTCTTCCAGTCTTCTACAGGGTGAGCCTGGTTTCTACTCTTCAGAGATCCTTTGATTCTTTTCACAGGGGCAGTTCAGTCCTAACAAGCTGTTACACAAGCTGCAGGGCGGAACTCTGGGCCTTACATACGTTTTTGACTAAAACTGCACACTGAAAAAGCACAGGGCTCCTTCCTTCTTCACTGCCAAAGCTCAACTGAACTCCAACTGACGAAACCGGGCACTTCCTTTGAGTTCCTCCCAGTTCTTGACTGGATTGGCTGTCACTCACAATAGACTGCTGCTGTTGGTCCAAAAAGGCACTGAAGTCTAAACTACATCTCCCAGAGTCACTGCCCATACAATCCTCTTGTGGCTGGCTCAGATTATGAGTCCAAGGCATCATTTTAGAGCTAGCTTACCCCACACTGATTGGTCCAGTTCAGCAGTTCAAAACTAGAATGGGGAACTAGCAGACACAGTTCTGACTGCAAAGAAAGCAGGTTAGACAAACTGTAATTTCATTATTACTCTAAATAATTTCTGGCAAACAGTTACATCTTTCAGATAGGTTCCTTGCACCCTAGTGACTGCAAAATGAAGTGAATTGGCAGCAGCTCGAGTGGTACTCAGAGAAGCACACAGTCCCCCATACAAACTAATATGTCTGCAAGCAGACAGCTCTTAAAGAGACAGTACCAGAGGCTCTAAAACACTCACTGATAAATGGCTTAAATGCCAAACACCATTCAGGCTTGGAGCATTCAAGCAAGCTCCTGAAGTCTTTTGGGAACCCCATTTGCAGGGGGTTACACCCTTCCTGGTTTTGGGAAAGCTTGACGTCCGCTGCCAAGCAATTCCATAAGTTTCAACTGCAACCATATACATTTGCATTAGGCTCGCACATGTAATCATCAGTCAATATATCATTTTACCAAGAACACATTTCTGAAACATTGCAGCACGTCACTCTTTACACAGTATTACATACACATTGTACCATAACCTGTTATTACCTCTTGTACATGAAACCTGAAGAGAGGGGCCTTCCTATCAGTTACCTTGGGGCTGGATGGGGCAAGGGCACCATACTTAGAGGGCAACACAAGTAACTTGGAGTTAGCACTGATGCTCAGTTTGGGCAATGAGCTCGGGGACACATACACTCCTTTATGGAAAACATTGAGAGGCAAGTCCACAGGCCTCCCAAGTGAATCATAACTGAGAGGTGCACCACAGGCTTTACAGCTCGACCAGTCTTTCTAGGGGAACTGTTATAGTCTCTGCACTCTGAGCCTCATTTTCAGCATTGTCCTCACTTGTCAGGGAGTCTCCATGGGGGTAGAGAGGCTAGAACTTGGGGCACTTTCAGCTCCAGGAGTTACAGTTCTGAGTCCACAACATTTGGCTCATATGGAGAGCTTTGACACTGGCAGTGGACTGTCAGGGCACTCAAAATACTCTTCTTGTTCGGTGTATCACCAGTCTGCCCCAATCTATCATTTTCCTCCCTGAAAGCTCAAACAGTTCAACCATGCACAATGATTCCATTTCATCTGATCTGATGCTTTGCACTTCACTTTCTGGGAGCATTGGCTCCAGGGATGAAGCTTGGGGCTTAGACAGTCCAGAAGGCCCAGCTTTGTCTCCAGTATTGACTAGGGATTGCCCCAAACAATTGACTCAGTTCGTAAGAAGGATAGTATTCAAAGTCACTCTCACTTTCTTCCGATATGGACTGACAGTCATGCTCAACTGGGACTTGTGGAGGGGAACACTTTAACTTTGCTTCTGTAGGTGCAGACTCTTCTTGATCTTTTCTAGCAGCAGCTCAGTCACTGGTCCAGAGGGGGCATCTTCTAGGGCTCAGACTCAATTAAGATTTGTCCAATGGGCAGTAAATGATTTCTATGCATTGTTTTTACATCTTTTGAATTATTCTCAGGCCTTACTTTGTACACTGGCAGATCATCTAGTTTGCCCACTACAATGTGAGGGAGATGGTGCCATCTGTCAGCAATCTTGTGCTTGCCATGCAGTCCCAGATTTCTTAGCAATACCCGATCTCCTCCTGGAGTTCCTGTGCTTTCACCTTTATCATACCTTTCTTTGTTGGCCAGATTTCTTTTGGCAGCCATGGTTTGAGCCAGTTGGTACGCATGAGTTAGCTGGGCCTTTAACTTTGCACATACTGTAAATAGTTGTCAGCTTGAACCCCATCAGGAGAGACCCCAAACACACATCTACTGGTAGTCGAGCTTCTCTTCCAAACATCAGGCGTAGGGGAGAATCCAGTGGCATCACTTTTGGTGCAGTTATAAGCATGTACCAGGGTGCTAATTTGTTGGCTCCATCTAGGCTTGTCCTTTGGGTGCAGGGTGCCTAGCATATCTAGCAAAGTGCGGTTGAAACGTCTCAGGCTGTGGGTCCCCTCTGGGGTGGTAAGGAGTGGTTCTGGACTTTCGCACTCCCACAGAGAAAGTATCTCTTTGATCAGACGACTCTCAAAGTCTCTCCTTGATCAGAATGGATTCTTTGTGGAGCCCCATAGTGAACAAAAAGTTTTCTACAAGTACTTTGGCCACAGTGGATGCTTTCTGGTCTTGGTGGGAAAGCTTGGGCATATCTCGTGAAATGGTCAGTGACCACCAGCACATTACTGATATTTCTTTGATCTGACTCCAGACTTAGAAAATCAATACAGACCAGCTCCATGGGCACTGGTGGTTATGTTAACAAGGGGGCAGCCTCTGGGGCAAAGCTTTCCTCTGTAAGCAGCGATCACAAGTTCGAATGTGTTGCTCCACATCAGCCCCATCTTAGGCCAATAGAATCTGGATCTCACCAAGTCAAGTGTTCTGTCTATACCAAGGTGCCCCATGTGGTTGTGCAAGGACCTCAATACTGAGTCTCGAAGGCAGTGGGCAGCACTAGTTGTTGTTTGTCTACTTGTCCCCTCTGTCTACTGTTTCTCTGTATAACAGTTTATTGATCAGTTTCAACTTAGGACCTTCTTTGTATAACAGTGCAGTTCTCAAATCAGTGGAGCGTAATTTGGACACATCTTTTCCTGCATAGAGGGCTTCTAAAGCTGCTTTGATCATGGGATCGTCGGATTGAGCCCGCCTACTGTCATTGTCCAGCTGAGGCAGTGCACCAATGTCTATTGCAGAAAAGTGGCAATAAGCAGCAGGTATGCAATTTCAGAGGCTCCCAAGCAATCCACCATGCAGTCCACTGCGCCCATGGACATTTGTTCTCCCTGTCAAACTTCCGGAGAGTGCCCGAATGTCAGGTTCTGCCAGTCGGACCCAATCATTCTGGGGAACAGGCCTCCGGGAGAGAGCATCAGCATCTATGTGGTTCAGACCTGCTCGGTATCTCGAGAGCATAGTCATATGTAGATAATGCAGAAAGCCACCTATGGCCAGTGGCATCCAACTTAGCTGAGGTCTGCACATAGGTCAAAGGATTATTGTCAGTTTTACTAGTATTTTAGCCCCATACAAGTACTCATGGAATTGGTCAACAATAGCCCACTTCAAAGCTAGGAACTCTAACTTATGTACAGGATAGTTCTTTCGGATGGGGTCAGGCTTCTACTGGCAAAGGCCACTGGTCTCAGGCCATTCTCGTGCTCTTGGTACAACACAGCCCCCAACCCTTGCAAGCTAGCATCAGTGTGCAGGACTGAAGGTTTTCTTGGATCGGCATAGGCCAGCACTGGAGCATGGGTAAGTTGATATATGATCTCATGAAAAGCAGTCTCACAATCAGGAGTCCAGCGGGCCCCAAATACTTCACTGGATGAAAATACACTTTTCAGTCTTGAGGGATGCTGACTTTTGGTATTTTTTGGGTTGGGGATACCCTTGAGTAGGTTAAGTAAAGGGCGATCACTCTTGAATAGTCCTTGATGAAGTGCCGATAATAACCCACAGAATCCCAGGAATCTTTGCAGTTCTTTTATTTTGGGCTGTGGCCAGGTGGTCAAGGCCTCAACTTTACTTGGTCGGTCTCTATTCCTCGGTGGATACTATGTGTCCCACATACTTTACTGATGTTTGAAAAATTGACACTTATCAATGGACAGTTTAAGGCCAAAGTCCTCCAGTCGGTCCAATACCTTAAATAATCTGCTCTCATGTTCCTCCAGTGAGCTGCCAAACACAATAACATCATCTAGGTATACCAGGCACTCTAGTAAGTTCATGTCCCCACTGCACGCTCCATCAATCGTTGAAAAGTGGCTGGGGCACCTGAAATCCCTTGAGGCATCCTCATGAATTCATAGAAGCCAAGCGGACAGATAAAGGCTGTCTTTTCATGGTCCTCTGGGGCCATCGGGATCTGATAGTACCCACTGCGGAGATCCAGCACAGAGAACCACTTGCTCCCGTTTAGGCAGTCCAAAGCATCCTGAATGCGGGGCATTGTGTACTGATCAGGATAGTCCGCGGTTTAGGATGCGATAATCCACACACATCCTTACTGTTCCATTCTTTTCCTCACTACCACAATGGGGGAAGCATAAGGGCTTCTGGATTCTTGTATTACACCAGCAGCTAACATCTCTGCAGATGCCGCCTCACATCATCTATGTCAGCAGGTGCCAGGCGTCGAGACCTCTCAAATAAATGGTCTTTCGTCATGCAGCCGGATATTGTGCTCAGCTCCTTGCACGCATCCTACATCCATTCCTTTAAAGAAAACACCTGGTCTCTGGGCAAGCTTCTCACTGATCTTCACTTTCCATTCAGCTGGCAGCGGAGTCGCCAAATCAAACAAGTCGTATGCTACTCTGTCATTCTTCCTTGAACTCTTGCTGCTGGGTAGCACTGCAGTGTCTGCACAATGCACATTAGCCAGGATGCAACCTCTGTTTACTCGAATGTCTCTTTCAGACACATTATGAACTTGGACCATTACCCTTCTGGCATAAGCATGGGCTCTAGCGGGCAAAATACTAGGCTTGACCAGCAGTCCCTCTGGCAATTTTCCATCGCTGGTGCATCCAACATTAATATTTTATTCTTAACATCCTTTCTGATACGGACCTCTCCTGTAAGGTACACTGGGCATTTGGCCAGGATCAGAGACTCAGGATCCTTCTTCCATACAATTCCACTCGGTTCCTCTGGTTCTGTTTTTTCAGCATCTCTCTGTGCCTCATAGGCCTTCTTAATTAAAGCCGAACTCTTAAAGCTCTACTAGTCTTTGACCCTGTTTTCATAACACAACTGTGCCAGCCTTCCAACATATGAGCATTTGTTCCAATCAACAAAGGACACCATCATACAGTCCAGTGGGGGACACATAAGGCTAGGTCTCTACTTGTTCGCCACTCCATCCACGGAGGTGGGGAAAGACAGCCAATTCGGATATACCCGAATAGGGGTAGGCCTTCTCCACTTAACCCCCATACATGCAGTCCTTCTAATGGCTGTGGGCGTACGTCTGACAAATGCTTCGATACCAATCTTGGAACATAATTGTCACTTGGGAGCCACTGTCTATATAGCTCTTGTAGACACCTGCTCACCTTTACAGTGGTCTCCATGGAGGGACCCACTATTCTGGACCAGTCTGAGAGGCGGTAGTGGGGCCTGGGCAACTGACCTTGCTACAAAAGGACGTGAATTAGCATTTTGGTGCCCTCACTGGGATCATGTCGCACCTCTTAACCACTGATTTCTTCTCCAAGCTCTCCTTGTAGCCTATATGCAACTTTGTCAGTGTCTTTGGGACTGGCATTCCCTTTTCATGTGCCCATCTTTCCCACAATTATAGCAAAACATACTTCCTGGAGTTTGAGCTGGCCGAGGTTCACACTGGGAGCCAGGGCGGGTATTACTAACTGGAAACCTTGGTGCCATCTCTGTCTGCGCGTGATAAGCATTTGAGACATCTCGTCAGTTTCTCCACTTCCATGGTCAAGGAATCGAGTTCGGAGCTGTTATCAGCAGGAGATACATGGTGGGTACCCACCCCATAGCAGATGCAGTCGGATATAGTCAGGGTCTGATTTGCAGGCGTGGCCTTCATAAAGGACTGTTTTGGAATTCCCGGATCTCTCTCAACAGTTCGCCCCATTGTGACATATCTTTTCCTTGTCAGAGCACTCATTGACTGCCAGCCTCTGCCCTGAACTTCACTTGATGGGTCACCTCAGTCACTCGGGTCGAGCGGAGCTATTGGTGCAGGTCCCTCCCGAGGTCGCCTTTTTTCAACTCTCTAATTTCTCTCATTAACTCATCATAGGAGGGTGGGGATTCCAGTCGATCTGCCAGGTGTAACTGAAGCAACAGCAGTTCTGGAGAAGGGCAGACTTATGATCCTGTCCAGCCTGGTTCGTCCAGTTCAATCGCTGGCAAACTACCTTTTCTGGAGGCATTCTTGCAACAATTTTCCAGCCGAGATACATACACAGACAACAACTCCCTTGGTACTGTTGTGCATCTCTTACTCTCCACCATAGGTCCTCATCAGAATTGGGCTCCCTATACACATTCTCCAAGGCCTCAAGATAGGCCTGTGCAGTCGCCCAGGGTTACTGGGCCTGCTTAGCACGATGGTACAGGGCAGGACCTCGGAGGCTCTCACTAACCTCTCTCGCCACCTTCCCGAGCATTGCCATTCTAGCACTTGGGGCAACATAGTTCATCCAGGTCTCCCAGTCATCCTCCCTTGGGGGTGGGGGGGTGCCAGAGAAGATCCTCAACCTGGTAAGAGTCGTGACTAATGGCAGGTGCAGAAATAGGAGTCTGCATTGGTTCAGCCACCATTACGGGCACTGGAGCAGGAGAGGGTGTTGGGGAGGAACACCCCAGGTGGCAAGAATAGTTTCTTCAAGTCCTCCACAGTTTTCCCTCTCCCAGCAACCATTCAGCAAATTTCTCCTCAAAAGTTTCAGATAGTGGTGGGGGGCTGATCTCTCGGTCTTACTGTCCTTAGTTATCACTCTCCAAGCAGTGAGGGCTCCTCTGGGGGTAATGGTCTGTGGCACTTGGAGCTATCTATGGGATCCTTAAACCTACTAGGGCCAGGAAAGTGTGGTGAGCAGATTAGCATGCGACCCACCACTACAGGGTTTTGTAAACCTTCCACCTTGGAAAGTACTCCTGCACAGTGTCCAGATGATACCCAGGGGATGTCCAGGATAAGCATAGCATTTTGGGGTCGATCTCCTCCCAGTACACCACTCCACCAGCCGGTGCACAGCCACTTCTGTCGGGTACCCATTTTTCTTAACAGTGGTTCGTAAATATGGCCACTAGAGGACACACAATCCCAGCGGTGAGCCTCCAAGATGTAACCCCTAGATGGCGCCATCCCAGGGGCCTACCCCTGCCTGATTTGCCACCAACAGGTTGAGGGGCCTGATCCAATGGCGGTGCCTCCACCCAGAGGTCAGGGTTTGCAATAGTTAAACTAACTTGGTCACAGCCCTCTGGGACACTGCAACCCTTTCTTCCCACTAGTGGCCACACAATATATCAGAATTACCTTCACAGTATACACTTACCCCCAGGTCTGGTTCCCGCACTGGGACCTCCTGTGAAATGAGATACAGTGCAACAATCACAGTACAGTACTTTAACATAGACAAATACCTCAGGCAGTATAACTTTGCTGAAACAAGCAGCTCTGATTTATTTAGGGATATAACAAGGACAGGGGAAATCAGGTTAATTAGCTTATCACTCTAATAATTCATTTATGGCTCTGTGCACAGGCCTATCCCTATCAGTTACTGTCCCTGGGTACCCAAGCCCAGTGGCTAGTCCAAACCGTGGGCAGCTGGTAGGGCCCTTTCACACAGAGAAAAGGAGAATTAAACAGTCAGCAGTACAGTAATCCATTTGGATTTAATGTGGCAATTCAACAGGAGCAACCCTGAATTAGTACTCACGACCTCCAAATAAGATAGGGTCCTTCAATGTCAGCAGGGCTCACTTGAGGTACACAAACCTCTTCACACATCCATATAAAAGAAAGTACTATACCAGGCAGGTTGCATCTGTATCCCGATCGCAATTACTGCACAATACCCGGGAGAACACACAGCAGATTCAGTTCCTGACAGACCGAGTGCAATTTTCAGCAATTCTTCCAGTCTTCTACAGGGTGAGCCTGGTTTCTACTCTTCAGAGATCCTTTGATTCTTTTCACAGGACGGATTCAGTCCTAACAAGCTGTTACCCAAGCTGCAGACCGAACTCTGGGCCTTACATACGTTTTTGGACTAAAACTGCACACTGAAAAGCACAGGGCTCCTTCCTTCTTCACTGCCAAAGCTCAACTGAACTCCAACTGACGAACCGGCACTTCCTTTGAGTTCCTCCCAGTTCTTGACTGGATTGGCTGTCACCAATAGACTGCTGCTGTTGGTCCAAAAGGCACTGAAGTCTAAACTACATCTCCCAGAGTCACTGCCCATACAATCCTCTTGTGGCTGGCTCAGATTATGAGTCCAGGCATCATTTTAGAGCTAGCTTACCCCACACTGATTGGTCCAGTTCAGCAGTTCAAAACTAGAATGGGAACTAGCAGACACAGTTCTGACTGCAAAGAAAGCAGGTTAGACAAACTGTAATTTCATTATTACTCTAAATAATTTCTGGCAACAGTTACATCTTTCAGATAGGTTCCTTTGCACTCCTAGTGACTGCAAAATGAAGTGAATTGGCAGCAGCTCGAGTGGTACTCAGAGAAGCACACAGTCCCCCAACAACTAATTATGTCTGCAAGCAGACAGCTCTTAAAGAGACAGTACCAGAGGCTCTAAAAACACTCACTGATAAATGGCTTAAATGCCAAACACCATTCAGGCTTGAGCATTCAAGCAAGCTCCTGAAGTCTTGGGAACCCCATTTGCAGGGGTTATATGTATGTCCTGCGGAGATGGGGTCTCCAGAACTGGACGCAGTACTCCAGATGGGGTCTCACCAACTGTCTGTACAGTGAGATAACAACTTCCTGTTTTCTGCTGGTGATGCCTCTCCCTATGCATCCCAGTATACCCCCAGCCCTCCCTACTGCCTTCTCACATTGTTTTCTAACCTTAAGGTCATCTGATGTGATTACCCCCAGGTCCCTTTCCTTTTTTTTTGTTGTTACTACCCCCCACTGTATATTCTTCCCCTGGGTTCTTGTTTCCCAGGTGCAGTATTTTGCAGTTCTTTGCATTGAATCCTAGCTGCCATACTTCTGACCATTCCTCCAACCTTGCCAAGTCCCTTCTCATCCTTTCCACGCCTCCTTGTGTATCAACCCTGTTGCAGATCTTTGTGTCATCTGCAAAGAGGCATACTTTTCCTCCCAGTCCCTCTGCAATGTCACTTATAAAGACATTAAAAAGGACTGGACCCAGCACTGAACCCTGCGGTACCCCACTAGTAACCCCTCTTTCTTCAGAGTGGACTCCATTTACAATTACCTTCTGAGTCCTGTTGTCCAGCCAATGTTTTACCCAGGCTACCACTCTGGGACCCACTTCCAGGCTGGTTAATTTGACTATTAATCTTTTGTGTGGGACTGTGTCAAAGAAATCTATTATATTCATCTGACATGACTTTCCCGCTGTGAACCCATGCTGCCTTGGGTCCTGTGCCCCACTGGCCTCTAGGTACTCAACAGTTCTTTCCTTCAGAAGTGACTCCATCACTTTCCCTACCACAGAGGTCAAACTGACAGGTCTGTAGTTTTCTGCCTCTGTCTTGGTCCCACTTTTGTGAAGAGGAATCACATCCGCCTTCTTCCAGTCCTCGGGTACCACACCATCCTCCCATGATTTATTGAAAAGAGTGCCAGTGGTTTCACTAGTTCCCCCTTAATTCTTTTTAGAATTCTGGGGTGAATTCCATCAGGCCCCATTGCTTTGTCCACCTTCAGTTTTAGGTGTTCTTTCAGAACCCTTTCTTCTGTGAAAGGACTGGGATCACCTCGCTATCAAGAGTGCTTCTGTTAATTGGATTAGGCACTTCCCCTCCTCTTTTGTGAATACTGAGCAGAAATATTCGCTTAGTATCCTGCTTTTTTCACTGTCCCCTCTGCCCCCCACCGCTCATTCTATTCAGCCTCACTGTCCCTCCCTTTGTCTTTCTACGCCGCTGATGTACCTATAAAAGTTTTATCCCCTTCTTAACCGAGTTGGCTATCTTTTCCTCAGTTTGGGCCTTTGCTATTCTGACTTCCCTCCCTGCTTCCTTCTGCCTTAACTGGCACAGCTCTCTGTCCTGCTCCTTCTGTGTTTCCTTATACTTCCGGAATGCTATCCTTTTCTCCCTGACTTTCCCAGCCACCTCTTTTGAGAACCACAGTGGCTTTTTCTTTCATTTTGATTTGTTTATTTGCTTCACACAAATGCTTGTTGCCTCTGTGATGGCAGTTTTGATGATTCCGCATTGTTGCTCCACCCCTCCTTCTAGCCTGTTTGCTAGTGCTTTTCTGAGGCACTCTCCCATTTTACCAAAGTCAGCCCTTCTGAAGTCCAGTACCCTCACTTTTGTATGGCTTGACTCTGTAGCTGAGTTTAACGTGAACCACACTGTTTGATGGTCACTTGTTCCCAGATGGCAACCCACTTCTAGATCTGAGATCCTCTCATTGCCCCCTTTTGAGAGTACGAGGTCTAAGATTGCTCCCTCACAAGTGGGTTCCGAAACTAGCTGTCTGAGGTCTGCTACCTGTAGGGCATCGAGAATGGCCCTGCTCTTGGATGTGGCTGCAGCAAATGTGCTCCAGTTAACACTTGGCATATTCAGGTCTCCCATCAACAGTATCTCCCCTTTCTCTGCCATCCTAAGAATGCCTTCTATCATATCCTTGTCCATTCCCTCCCCCTGACATGGGGGTCTGTACACAACCCCTGTGCGGATTGTGGTGCCCTTTCCAGTCTCCAAGGTGACCCACAGTGCCTCCTCTCCTCCCTGTTTACTCTTTTATTCAGTTGCTTTTATCCCTTCCTTTACATAGAGAGCTACTCCTCCCCCTCTTCTCCCCTGCCTGTCTCTCCTGTAGGTTATGTACCCTGGTATGTTAAGATCCCAGTCATGTTTCTCTGTGTACCATGTTTCTGTGACTGCTACGATATCCAGGCATCCCTCTTCCATCAAGGCCACCAGCTCAGGGAGCTTGTTGCCCAGGCTACGGGCATTGGTACTCATTACCCTCCATTTCCTGATGGTCGTACTCCTTTTTGCCCCATCCCTGTCCTTCTTGCCTTTGTCACTTTCCCCATTTACCCCTGCCCTTCTCCCTATCGACACCTCTATGTTGGTGTTTACCGCACTTACTACCATGATTTTTTTGGGGGTTGGGGGCTAGGATTTCTCTGCTCCTTTGCAGTGCCTCCTCCCTTGGCTAGTTGGTCAAATCCACTCCCGGTTTCTGTCGGTGGCCTTGCGGGCAGAAGATGTCCCGGACCGATCCGCACTCCACGTGCGTTTACTGCCTGGGTCTTGCCCACGATTCACAGGCCTGCGATCTGTGCAAGTCCTTCTCAGCTTCGGTCTTAGAGGATCGCGCTGCCAGACTACAATTTGGGCGTCCCGAGAAGCGGTAGCCGCCAGTGAAGTCAAAGGAGGCCCATTGGGTGGTGTCCGTGGCTGCGGGCCCCGCGGACCAGCTGGAGCAGTTGATCGCCCTTGAGGAGGAGACGGCCCAGGCCGCTTCATCTTCCTCCTCGGCTGCAGCATTCATCCCGCTCTCCTTGTGCTCCTTCTACACTGCTTCCTTTAAGGAACTTTTCCAGTCCTTCTCCACCAAAGGAGAAGGGCCATCGGGACATACCAGTAGGTCGAAGAAAAAAGAACCAAAAGGTAAGTCCCACCGTCGACATTCATGGGAGCGGGAGAGATCCCGTTCACTGGACCGTCGGCTCTCGACTTCGGTTGAAGTTGCGGCTAAGGCCACTGGCTTCATGGTGTCCCCATCAGGTCAGCCGGCCGAGACATCCATCGACGCAGTCGAGATTTTTCTCGACCCATTGGACGGTTTAACTGGAGAAGCCGACAACCCTTCCTCACCGGTTCCCCCGGTGGTAACCAAGGACTTGCCCGTGCCTCCTGTGCTGAAGTCCCCGGTAAAGGACACTGAACCAGGGGATGAGCAGGTTTCCCCCAACCCCTCTTTGACCCACCCTCGGCGACCCCGAAGGTCTCGGTCCTTTTCCAGATCGGTAGGTCGGCGTATCAGCGGTCTCGGCACCATGGAAAGTGGCGTCGCCGGCTTGTCTTCTTCATCCTCTTCAGAGGGATAGGCTCTGGCGTGAGATTACACGGCTATGAGGACATGATGTGGCAGCAACTTTTGACCCGGTGACAAGCATGCTTATTACCTTCTCCGACAGTAAGTGGCTATCACCGGGCGACCCGAAGCAACTCCTCATGGTTATTGAGGGAGCTGGCCCCTAGCGGTATGTTCGGCTGAAACCGGTTGCTCCACCCATTGTGGTGGAACCACCACCTCCTCAACCGAAGACTGGGGCCCCGACCGAGGATTCTCGGTCGGGTCAGGGCTTGCCCCACAGGTTGTCAGTCACCCTCACTCCCGATCGACCTCGGCAGGTGGAGGGTGGCTCAGGCGCTTGACAACTGTTTGCAGACTCCTCGGAGTTTGACGACGACTCCTCCCTGTATTCCAGGCCCATTTATTTATCTGGCTTTTGTTGACCAAGTAAGTACACTAGACAAGACAATTGCCTATTTTCAGGTATGACCCGGGAGAGTACAGGAATTACTGATTTAAATACATAGGACAACATGATACAGATTAAAACAGCTTACAAGTCATGTGAGGACAACATGATACAGATTAAAACAGCTTATAAGTCATGTAAGGAATAGTTTTGTACAGTATGTACACAACAGAATAACACAGGTAGCAACTAAGAGCAGTACAAGAGGTACAAGTTGAGATGCAGCAGATACAACACTATTTACAACACATTGACCTGGAATCTGTAGGGGGTCAGTCAGTGGACAAGAGCCCATCCTCATTCTTGGATATACTTCGACTCATCTCAGAGTCCACTGGGATGCAGCTCGAACCCATTCAGAAACGGGCCAGGTATCCCCTTACAGAGATACTGGACCGAGGAGATTCTCCTACGGAGGCCTTCCCTGTGGCCGAAGTCATTGTTGGCCCAGCCCTGGAGTTGTGGCAGTGGCCTGTATCTTGTCCTGCGCCTTCAGCCAGGATGGCTCATAAGTACACGGTCCCCACCGGTTCACTCTGCGGTTTCTCGGAGCACCCCGCGGTGAAGGGGCTGGTGACCGACAGCGTTTTCCGCATTCGGGAACGCTAAGGACGTGGACAAACTGCCCGATTAAAGAATCCAAAATGCTGGATTACTCGGGGCAGAAGGTTTATGCTGCTTTCTCCCTAGGCCTTCGACAGGCTAGCTCGGCTGTACTGATGGAACATTTCTCACACGCTCTTATGGGTTCCCTGGATGAGGTGATTCCTCATCTCCCAGCTGACCTTCAGTCGATGGTCAAGCAGGTGCGGGATCAGGGAAGGGCGGTGGCTAAACAACAGCTCCAAACTTCTTTGGACATTCAGTGACTCTTGTGCCCGGTCAGTAGTGGCCGCAGTAGCCATGCGCCGCAGAGCTTGGCTGCGGATCTCCACCTTCGTGGCGGACACCCAGCACAGGCTGGCAGACGTTCCTTTCCTGGGCACCGGCTTGTTCAGGCCAGGGGTGGAAGGCCATCTCCAGAGGATCGAGAAGTCCAGTGCCACCTTGAACTTGGTCACGTCTGCCCAGAAGGACAAAGGCCGCCAGCAACAGCGTAAGCCCTTTCGCCCTTCCACTCCTGCTGCACGTCCAGCCCAGCAACACCAGCAACAGGGCCAGCAGGCTCACACTTGGCGCCCTAAGGCCAAGTCTGCCGCTTCCTCCAGTAGGAAGCCTGGTGGAAAGGGTCCAGGAGGCCCCTTGGCCGGCTTATCCTCCAAGCCTGCCCAGTGACGGGTTGAGGGGTGTCGCCCCCAGCCTTGTCACTCCTCCTCGGGTTCCCCCCATGGGGGGATGGCTCCGCCACTTCCTTTCCGCCTGGTTCGCTATCACCATGGACCGCTGGGTGCTAGAAGTGGTTGGCAGGGGACAGCCTCTGGAGTTCGAGCAGTTCCCTCCCTGTCGCGCCGTTGCCACACGGGGGGGGGCAATGGGTTCTGCAGCCACTCTGTCGGCTCATCGAGTCGACATTGCTGTGCTTCTCCAGAAGGAGGTAATCAGCGAGGTGACAGATCCTCCTCCAGACCCAGGGTTTGTGTCCAGGTACTTCCTGGTCCCAAAACGGATGGGGGACTGGCGCCCCATTCTCGATCTGCATGACCTGAACAAGTTCCTAAGGCCGCGCTCCTTCAGGATGGTTACTGTGGCTCAGATCATTCCATCCTTGGAACTAGGCATGTGGTTCTGCTCTCTGGATCTCCAGTACGTGTTCTTTCACGTCCCAGTCCATCCGTCTCATCAGCAATTCCTCCACTACAGAGCAGAGATCTCTTTACAAGTTCTGGGCCATGCCCTTCGGCCTCTCTCCAGCTCCCAGGATCTTCATCAAATGCATGGCAGTGGTGACAGCATTCCTGTGGCGCTGAGGGGTCCGGGTGTGCTCTTACCTGGATGACTGGCTGATTGCAGCCCCCTCCAGGTTGGAGATGGAGCGGTCCAAGGATCTGGCCTTCCAGATCTGCTCTCAGATTAGCCTCATCGTCAACGAGGCCAAATCGGAACTCGTGCCATCGCAGGTGATTCAGTTCATCGGGGCAGAGCTTGACTCTCTTTGAGCCAGAGCTCGGCTCCCGGTGGACAGGGATGAGGTCCTTTCCTCCTTTGCCCAGTCATTTCTGGTTGGGCAGTTGTGCCCTGCCCAGGACTTCCTGCACCTTCTGGGCCTTATGGCGGCCTGCACCAGTGTGGTCCATTGGGCCCGCTGGCATATGCGCCCTCTGCAATGGGGGCTGGCCAGCCAGTGGTCATAGCGCTCCGGTCCTCTGGATCAGCCAGTGACAGTGACCCAGGAGATGTAGGATGGCCTGCGATGGTGGCTCGTCCCAGCTCATCTGCAGGAGGGTATCCCGTTTGTCCGCCCCTAGCCAACTGTCACACTAACAACCGACACCTCTCTGATGGGTTGGGATGCCCATCTGGGGGATCTCTGGGCCCACGGCCTCCGGTCCCCTCAGCGAGTCTTGATGCCACATCAACCTGCTGGAGCTTCGAGCAGTTCAACTAGCCCTCACCGCCTTCGCTCCGTTTGTACGGGGTCAGGTGGTTCAGGTCCAGACGGACAACACCACAACCATGTACTACCTCAACCGTGAGGGCGGGACACACTCCTTGACTCTGTGCAAGGAAGCTCTCTGCATGTGGTCTCTTGTGATCAGCCTGGAGGCAGATCTCCTAGCCATCCATGTGGCATGAGCCTCCAGCAGTCTGGCCGATGCCCTCAGACGGATAGGCGCTGCATCTCACAAGTGGTCACTCCTACCGGAGGTAGTGCAAGAACTGTTCTCTCATTGGGGCACCCCTCAGGTGGACCTGTTCACCTCCCAGGGAGAATGCGAAGCTGAGGCTGTTTCACGCCCGCCCCCTCTCAGCAGGGCTCACTGCAGGGGGATGCCTTCTCGAGGCCGTGGACCCCGGGCCTCTTCTATGCCTTCCTTCCATTTCCCTTGATCCACAAGGTGCTTCTTAAGATGAAGAGGGACAAGGCGCAGGTGATTCTGGTAGCCCCGTACTGGCCTTGCCAGTTCTGGTACCCAGATCTCCTCAGCCTCAGCTCCAGTTTCCCGAGGCGGCTTCTAGCCCACCCGCACCTGATCTCAGTAAACAAGGGGAAGGTTCTTCATCCAGACCTTCAATCCCTGCACCTGACGGCCTGGTTCCTGAGCGGCTAGAGTTCGAGGCCTTGGGTCTTTCCGACGAGGTCCTCAAAGTCGTTGAGGCATCCCGTAAGGAGTCGACCAGAAAATGCTACACCTTCAAATGGAAGAGATTCTCCATTTGGTGTCAGGACAAGGGGTTGGACCCCATTTCCTGTCCCTTGGCTAGTATTTTGGACTACCTGTGTGGTCCCTTTCTTAGCTAGGGCTTTGGTCGACGACTCTCGAGGTGCACCTGGCAGCCATCTCTGCTTACCGGGCGTGGGCCGGCAAGCAGTCGGTGGCGCAGGAGAAGGTGTTTGGGTGCTTTTTCAAAGGCCTTGATCACATATCCCATCCGGTGTGAGAACCTCCACCCTCGTGGGATCTACTGCTGGTATTCTAAGCTCATGGGCAAGCCATTTGAACTGATTCACAGGTGCGATATCTCCCACCTGTCGTGGAAGACCGCCTTCTTGGTGGCTATAACATCAGCCAGAAGGATGGGAGAGCTCCAGGCACTTTCCATCGAGTCTCCTTATGTGGTTTTCCACAGGGACAAGGTTGTCCTTCGCCCCCACCCGAAATTCCTTCCGAAGGTGGTGTCGGAGTTTCACCTGAATCAGGTGTTGACTCTGCCGGTGTTCTACCAAATCACACCTCGAAGTCGAATATAGGCTCCATACTTTGGACCCTAGAAGAGCGCTCACTTATTATAAGGAGCGAATGGCTGAAGTTCGGGGAGAGGTTCGCCAGCTGTTTGTCACCTATGCTGAAGTCGCACCTGGCAGACCTGCAGCCAAGCGGATGATAAGCAGGTGGGTCACCTCCTGCATAGATCTCTGCTGTAGGTTGGTGGGCATGGAGGCTCCCAAAAGGATAAGAGCTCATTCTACCCCGCCATATCGCTGCTTCGGTGGCTGCTTCTAGGGACGTCCCTATCCAGGAAATCTGCAGGGCTGCTACCTGGAAGTCGGCTCACACCTTTATTTCCCATTACCACATTGACCTAGAGTCAAGCCGGGATGCTGGTTTTGGGACCTCAGTTCTCCAGTCCTTATTCCCTAAGTAGGGGGTGCGCGCCTTGCCTTCCTCCTCCCAGAGAACTGCTAGGAGTCTGCCGGACGGTGTGGATTGAACAACATATCCACGTCCCTAGAAACACAGGTTACTCACCTGTAACAGGAGATCTTCCTGGACATAAAGTCTCCACCACTCATTCACACTAATGTGATCTATGCCGGAGGCACTAGGACCCAGCAGGAGAAAACTTTTTTGCAGGAGGGCTGGCGCCAGAGATGGAGCCGCAAGCCTCTGCTCGCACAGCAGTGACTATCTCGGCGTCGACCCTCCAACCACCTCAGTTCCTTTTTTCCCTGCCGTCGAGTCACTTCAGTGACAACTTCGCTCGCCCGCAGGGAGTCAAACTTCAAACTAGCAGCAGTTTTCAGTTTATTATTTTGTACTATTTTTTGAATAAAGTACCACTTATGATAATTTATTCTTAAAGAAAGAAGTCTCAGCCTACATTGACGGAGTCGACCATGAGCGGGTCAGGTGAAGGTACGGAGATTACGTATGAAAGCTATTCAGTCAGCCAGGCTAGGTCTGGTCCGCCGCCTTCTCTGGAAGGGGGGGGGTCTGATAATGGACGGTCCAGTGCCCGAGGGGATGGGCAGTCCCCCCGGAAGCATAAAAGTAAACGGTCCCATTCTTGGCACTGTTCAGCCTTGAGCTCTTCTTCTTCGACCCGTAGGTCAAAAATGAGAAGGCACCACTCGAGGTCACCCTCTGATATGTCTGCGCCTCGACGATCGGTCATTGGGGTCAGTTGCCGGTCCCCTCGTCGAGTCGCCGGTTTCTGGTTCTGGTTTCCGACCTCTGCGACATCGGAACCCTTCCCCACCTTCTGGTAGGGCTTCCGATGAGCAGTTTCATCAGTGGGCCGCTCTTATGGAGCAGTGGGCTCGGAGGCTGGTCCAGCTGCCTGGGCCGGTCACTCGGGGGCCCTCGGGGGATCGGGCAGGGCGATTAGACCTCCCTAGTTACGTGGCGCCTTCTTTGGTGCTGCCAACTCCGCGCTCTGGTGTTTTCCCCCCTCACATGGCTGTGGCACAGGGGGCCACACCAATGCCTCTATCTCCTGGTATTCTTCCTTCTTTTCCCTCAAATTATAATTTTCGAGGCCCTGGGTTGATTTCGGTGTTAGTGGGTCACTCGGCACTGTCTCTGGCACCAGGGCGCCTCACGGCGCCGTTCGGCTTTTTGATGCCATTGAGTTTCTTGGCGTCGTGTGGCCTTTCGGCGCCGTCCTAGACACTGTGTTCTTCTTCAGCATCGTCTGACTTGTCGGCGTTGTGCATCCTTTCGGCGCCGTGCTTTTCTTCAGCGCCGAGGTCAAGCTTTTCTTCTATCAGTCTTCAGGGCGTCCCCTCTCCGATTTCTTTTCCTTCCTCTTTTTCTGCTGATTTTCAACCCTTTCCTATCCATGCAGTCCCTCCTGGACTATCAGGAGATGATATTGAGCCTGACCCAGATCTTAGACTGGGTGATGATGTGGAAGGAGCAGGATCTAATCCTGTTACAGAGCCTGTGGTCGAGGACCTGTCATTTAAGTCTCTGCTAAAAAATTTGAATTCCACTCTTTCTCTCCAGACTATGGACATCGATCCTGGGAAGCTTTTAAGACTCCAGTACCTTCATGTTCTGGACATCCCTATGGATTTAACTCCCCGTACAACCCTCCTTTGAGACGCTTCTCAAATGGTATGGAATAATCCTGCTCTCATTCCTTCTGTGCCAAGTCCATAGATAGGAAGTATGCTCTCCCAAGGATCGACCCATTTTGGCCTCCCAAGCCTTTTGGATCCTGTTGTGGTCCTGGCAGAGAATGATAAGGTTGTCCTTCCTCAGACTACTACAGCTCGACCTATAAACAAAGAATCTCATAAGACAGATACTTTAGGTAAGAGAGTCTTTGCTGCATCCACCCTGGGTATGCGTAACGCCAGCTACCAGGGCTATTTCTCTCAATATGAGTATATTCTTTGGCATTCGCTCAAACAAATGGTTGAAGCTCTACCAGAGTCGGGCACTAATTCAGAGCTTCTTCAAACCATAACCAGGGGCATCGAGTCCAACAACCAACAGCGTTAAAGCAGCTATTGGCGCATTCAGTACTGCCTCCTGAGCGGTGGTGGTGGGCATTTGTACCCGTCACCATTCCTGGCTGCGCACTTCAGGTTTCACAAATAATGCCCAGCAACAGGTCATGGCGTTGCCCTTCGATGGTGTGCATCTCTTCGGCCCTCAAGTAGAACAGGCTCTAGAGGCCACACAAAAGACTAGGTCAGCCATTAAATTGGCTCAACCTCCTCCCGCCCCCTCTCGAGAGGATGTTAACATATGCCAGTTTCATAACCGCCAGTCCTTTTGAGGCAAAGGTAGAGGAGGTTTTAATAAAAATCAAGCCCCTCAGACTCAAAAGAAAATGCAACAGAAGGCGCAAGGACCCAAAGCGCCCAGTGCCGCCTTCTGAGTTTCTGGCCCAAGTCCCACCTCAGTTGCCCGAGGGGGAATTTTTAGCGGTGGGAGGTTGTCTGATTCAATTCTACAACCAGTGGAAGTCCATAACTTCGGACAAATGGGTCCTTCGGATAATCTGCGAGGGGTATTTTCTCAATTTTTTGGAGAACCCTCCGGATTGTCTTCCCAAGCGGCAGCCAAAGCTGTCAATTCTTCAGTCAGAGCTTCTCTCCTCCGACATACAAGGCCTTCTGAACAACAGGGCAGTGGAAGTAGTTCCACTGGATCAACAGAACACAGGGTTCTACTCCCATTACTTTCTAGTTCCAAAGAAAACCAGGGGCATGTGCCCCATTTTGGACCTCAGAAAATTAAACAAGTTTCTTCCCAAAGAGAAATTCAAGATGATATCGCTAGGGACCCTGTTACCTTTGCTTCATCAACACGACTGGTTAGCCTCCCTGGACATGTAGGATGCTTACCAACATATTCCTATTCACCCAAAGCATCGCAAATACCTAAGGTTTTTGGCATAGGACAGCATTATCAGTTCAGAGTCCTGCCCTTTGGGCTATCCTCAGCGCCACAAGTTTTTACAAAGTGTTGTGCAAATTCTCGCAGCGCATCTCAGAAAAGTCAGAATACGAGTGTTCCCATATCTGGATGACTGGCTTCTAGCGAGCCCTTCCAGGCAAGAAACTCTTTACGCTGTTG
This sequence comes from Neoceratodus forsteri, assembly GCA_016271365.2. Taxonomy (NCBI): domain Eukaryota; kingdom Metazoa; phylum Chordata; order Ceratodontiformes; family Ceratodontidae; genus Neoceratodus; species Neoceratodus forsteri. Next base: position 303,290,322 of record CM057459.1, on the reverse strand, counting down.
CCACAGCCTCAGACTTTCTCACGTCCATGGGAGTCCTGCTAAACCTCAAGAAATCGCAGCTGCAGCCCTCCCAGAGGCTCCTTTTCATAGGAACTCTTCTGGACACCTCCTGCGTGAAAGCGTTTCTACCAGAGGAAAGAAGAAGCGATATCCTACAGATGGTCCGATACATCAGACAGAACAGCTCGGTTCGAGCTAGCTTGATGCAACAGATGCTAGGTCTCATGGCATCCTCGGTGTTCACTGTACCCCTAGCACGCCTTCACATGAGAACCTCTCAATGGATGCTCAGTACTCAGTGGTCTCCAACCACTTACTCTCAGTCCTTTCTCATCAAGGTGACAGAACCTCTGAAGAAGTCACTCACCTGGTGGTCGTAAGAGGTCAATCTTCTGGAAGGGTATCCCTTTGCTCCTTTGGATCATCAGATTTCCATTACCATGGACGCGTCTCTGATGGGGGTGGGGAGGTCACTGTCAGACTCTCCACACTCAAGGTACGTTGACTCAGGATGAGTCCCAGCTTCACATAAATGTTTTAGAAATGAGAGCCGCCCTTTATGCAGTCCGGGCTTTGAAGGACATTCTTTGTCACAAGAACATTCTCCTTCAAACGTACAACAAAGCAGTGGTATATTACATCAACAAGAAAGGTGGGGCTCACTCTTAACCCTTATGCAGGGAAGCGATGAGAGTGTGGGAATGGTGCTTGGAGCACAAGACTCTAATTTGAGCGTCCTACCTGCCGGGAGTGCAGAACAAACTGGCAGACCATCTCAGCAGAACGAATATAGATCCTCAGGAATGGTCTCTCGACTCGACCGTAGTTCAGTCACTATTCGCAGAGTGGGGAACTCCAGACCTGGACCTTTTTGCATCCCCAACTGAACACAAACTGCCTCTTCTGCTCGAGAAATCCATGGCCTGGCATTTTCTGTCAGGATGCGTTCAGGCTACAGTGGACAAAACGCTTTCTATACGCCTTTCCACCTCTTCCTCTAATTCAGATGGTACTTCTCAAGTTTGAGTCCCAGGGGAGCAAAATGATTCTCATTGCTCCCTTCTGGCCTCGGAAGATGTGGTTTCTGTTACTCAATAGTATGTCAGAAACCCCTCCCAAACTGCTTCCCCTTCAGACAAACCTTCTGACTCGGGCCTGTAGTCCATCCCAATCTGAGATCACTTCATCTTCATGCTTGGCTCCTGAAGAGATAGAAGTGAACAGGTTCAATGTCTCCTGCAGAGTTTCAGATATTCTTCTGGCTGTGTGCAAGCCAGCCACTAGGAAAACTTATAAAGCGTTTTTCGCTCTGGTGTGCAAAATCCTCTTTGAATCCTTTTTCCTGCCCACCAGATAAAGTTCTAGAGTACCTTTTGGACCTATCAAATTCAGGTCTGCAGTACTCTACAGTCAAGGTTCACCTTTGTGCCATTTCAGCTTATCATGAGCCAGTACTTTCCTCGTCACTGGCTCAGTTACCCGTGGTTAAGAGGTTCCTTAAGGGAATTCTGCATACCAAACCTCCTATCAGCCATCCGGTCGCAGCCTGGGACATTAATCTTGTGCTAGACATGCTCACTTGAAAACCTTTCGAGCCTCTAGCTACCTGTGAGTTGAAATTCCTCACTTGGAAAACGGTCTTCCTGGTGGCCATTACCTCAGACCACAGGGTCTCTGAGATACATGCCTTGGCCACAGACCCTCCGTATACTGTGTTTCATAAAGACAAAGTAGTTCTTAGGACCCATCCTAAGTTTCTCCCTAAGGTTGTTTTGGAATTCCATCTAAACCAACCTTTGATCCTTCCTACTTACTTTGAGAACTTCCAAAATGAAGGGTAGCGTTCTCTTCATTCTTTGGACGTCAAAAGAGCTTTGTGTTTCTATTTAGATAAGACAAAAGATTTTTCGCAAAGCTCAACAACTGTTTGTTTTCTTCAGTGAGACACGGCTAGGTCAACCTGTCGCTATCGGATGCATTTCAGCATGGCTGGTGGCATGCCTTCACCACTGTTATTCCATGGTGCAGGTTAAGCCAGAAGACAGAGTGTACGCCACTCTACTAGAGAGAGCTGTCGCATTCCTGGTGGAAACCGCAGTGTGCCCATTGTAGATATTTGCAATGCCACCTGAAGCTCAGTGCATACTGCTAAACACTATGCCCTGGATGTCCATGCCAGATGACATGTTTGGTTTGGCAGAACCATCCTTATGGACTTCTGCCTAAATCTGTGAGCTCTTGGTCTCTCCTGCTGCCCTCTCGGGATTATTAGCTCATATTCTTCCGATAGGTGGGATGAGTGGTGGAGACTTTATGTCCAGGAAGATATGGAAATTACTTACCTACCGTAATTCTTGATCTTCTTGGACAAAGTCTCCACCACTCATTCACATGCCCACCCACCATCCCCCGAGCTCACCTCTGTTGTTGGTCTTCACTCCCTCAATCTTTAGGTTGTAGGGACTTCCGGTGATGACAGCGCTGTAATGGCTGCTTAGCCCTGTAGCTCTGCTCCCCAGCCGACAATAATCATTGGAAATCACCACACATCAGCATGTCTTCACCAGCCAAAATGAAGAGGAATAAATTGGGGAGGCCCCAGCCCACCCAGGCGCAGAAATTGCGAGCTTTAATCCAAGGGCAGGAGGGGGATGCGATGGATGCATTGGATGCTCTGCTTGACTCACTGCAGACCGGCCCGCATGGTGAGGGCCTCACTGAACTCATTGAAACAATAAAGCAAACAGCCTGTACGGTCACCAGCTAGATCAGTCTCTGGTCGAATTGAAAGTAGACATTAGTAACATAAGTCACAAAACCGATCAGCTGGATATCAGAGCAGTCTGACCGTCACGATTGTCTGATCCTGTACCTACTAGCCAGAGACTGTGAGCTCACTCATCACCTGGACGACCTTGAGGGCAGAAGCCGGAGGCAAAACTTAAGGATATACGGGGTTCCTGAGGGCTTAGAAGACAAACATGCAACAATGATAGATTTCCTCCAGGGCCTCCTTTGCGACCTCCTTGATTTACCAGCGGATTTTAATATTGAGATGGACCAAGCGCATAGATCCCTCGCTCCCAGACCACGTAGCCCTGAAGCAAAGCCCCGATCTATTGTTGCCAAGCTAACTTCCTACAAGGTTAAGGAAGAGTTACTACAAAAAGCCTGGCAGAAGGGCCCATTAAATTATGTCGGTTCCCGAATCTCTGTTGATAATGATCATACTACGGCAGTACAGGAAGCCAGAAGAACTCTGTGGACAGTGCTAAAACAACTCTGAGCTAGAAATGTTAAAGCCCAAATTTTATACCTGGCGAGATTAAAAGTGGTAACAGAAGCAGGGCCAAAAATCTTTCAAGATTTACTGGCTGCCTCCTCCTTTCTGGACACTCTGGGGATAGCCTCGCCACCCCTTCTAAAAGAGAAGCTCGAGAACGATTTACTTGCCTCAGCCTGGTTAGTGGCGCAGAAGGGATCCTCCAGGCCCGGATCAACACAGAGGTCCCCCCATACGAACTTGCGAGCTGATGTCTTCACCTTGCTCAGAAGATATGGTGACCCCTCCATGATTAACAGGAAGGCAGTGCATTTGATGGATGACTGCCAGGGACAGTCTCTAAATGACAACCAACCAATAACACTGATTACCTGAATGGTTTGGAAATGTCCTGTCCGCCTTAGCATGAGTTGGTCTTTTTGGACCTTTTGAGACACTCCCTCCTTTTCTTCCCTGTTCCCTCCCACCGAGGCCTTGCTTCTCCCTTAGTCGGCGCCCTTTGGCTATGTAGAGCGCCTGATGTACCATTTCCTGGCTCAGCAAAGTTTTTCTGTGCATTAAAGGGCTTCTGTGAGTACCCAGTTTATGTGCTATCTTGTGTCTTGCCCAGAATGAAGGGCGCCGGGTTGGGGGTCCCTTGAGGGGGGAGGGATGTTGAGGGGATGCTGATTCCACTGTGACCCAGGGGTACGCGTTGGCGTGTCTTTGTAGCAGGACCCATTTACTCCCGTCCTTTCCTCAAACTTGGGCTTGCAGGCCTCGAAATGAGTCGGAGGCCGTCCATCGGGTCCCTCGCGTGTGGCGCTCCTCAGCGGCCCATAGGATATGAATGCCCGGGCCCTTGCCTTCCCCATCCACAGCCGTGGAGTCACTGTCCCTTTGGCTTCCAGGTGAGATGGCTCATTACTCCCCGTGGCGAGTGACCAGGGCTTCCTGTGAAAGACTGTTGCCCTGCTCTGGGATGGGCGTTGGACTTGGGCGCCCCCCCACCCCCGGTTTGTCGAGGAGTGACTGGGAAGGTGGCGATGGCCTCAGGAAGGTGTCCATGCACAGCAACTTTTAGAGGCATACTCCTATACAACGGGGCGCTGCCCCAGTTCTAGGTAGCGTGTTATGGATGCACATTGGCCCCTGTCCGCACGTTTGGCATCCCCCTTGTTCACGGGAGACATTGGATCCCTTGTTGGATGGGGGTGCCTGGGTGGGAGGCTCACTTGGAGCAGCTTATTGGTCACGCTTGAGCCCTCTGGGGCGTTCTGGGCATCCTCAGGGATTCATGACCGCATGGCGGATGTTTCGGGATGGGGGTCTCCTCATCCTCTCCCCAACCTGAGGAAACGACCATTGCACATGGGAGCCATTTAGACCATAATTGTCACAATTAAACATGTCTGATGTTCTTGTCAGTGTTTGTGCGTAACTGGCGTGGGGGCTTCGAGTCTCCTTCTAGGAACCGTGAGGGAGTGGGTTCCCAGAGGGTCTCACTGGGGAGTCCCTCCCCTCCCTTGCCTGGTATCTGGCTCCTGTGGCTTTAGTTGGCCCCCTCCAGTTGGCATTTCACCTTATTACACATCACTAATTTACTATTAATAGGTGATTTCATATTCTATTAGATGTAGTTGGCACGGGCCCGTTTCAGGGCAGAGCAGCCTGGATATAGGTATTTTCACTGATCACAAGGCAAAGCTCTATAAGAATCGACACCTAGAGCCGGCGGTTTCTCCTCTACTGTGGAGTGCCTCTATACTGCGCAGTTGCAGTTGCCTTACTGCTGGATAACAACTACCAGTAGCCTCCTTGGAAGTCATTTAAATCTTGTTTCGAGAAGGGAGCTACAGGACCTAACAATCCTGCTCTCTCCCCTCCCACTGTTTCAGCAGGCCCTAGCACTGCTTTGGGCATTGTATATAGTTACTGCACCCTATGGTGTTTTGCAGGGTGCGTTGCAAATAACCCCATACCCCCAGCCATCTCCCCCGGAGTTTGTACACGCAGAGAGATACATACCCACGGAACTCCGCCATTGCCCAGGAACTACGAGGGAGCCCTGGTGGCCCTGTCAAAGTTGGAAGGCTGCCTTGACTCAGAAACTCCCTCCGAGCTGGTGGGGTGAAGGGGGTAGCTTAAGCCCGAAATTTGGTACTGTATTACAGGTATCTACAGTTCATGTTTATAAAATTTTATGGTTAATCCCACAGGTTAATTTGTTGGGCTTTAGATTTGGAAATGTACGTTTTTTATTCATCTTAGTGAGTTACCATTCTCTGAAGGAGATAAACAGTCACATGTTCTCAGAAAGTCAGGAAGAGGTTGCAGTATGTTCTCAGGAGATTAGATGGCTTAATGCAGATGAAGTATTTAAATGGGATATCAAATGGCTCATAAGCACTTAAAAGTATACTATTGAATGTGAATGGTCTGAGCAGCCCAGTAAAGCAAACCAGGATGATAACGTTGGCCAGGAAGTCAAATGTTGAGATAATTTATATGCAAGAAACCCATTTGAACACAGTGGAGCATGGGAAACTGCAGGGGAGAGGTTTCACACAGGTTTTTTCCTCTGCTATGCCCAGAAGTAGGAGGAGGGGGTTAAAATATTGGTCTCGTCTCATCTCCCCTTCCGGAAAATAAAGGAATGGGCAGACCCGGCTGGTAGACTAATTATAGTAACAGGAACATTGTATGAACAGGAAATGACCCTGGCCAATGTTTATCTCCCTCCGGCCTCAAACTCCCCTACAATCCGCTTACTGATTGATAAAGTAATTGAGCTGACTATGGGTACTTTGATACTGGCGGGGGATTTTAATATTGCTCCAAACCGCGCTCTGATACTTTCTAGGACCCGCCTAGCACACAACAGGCCTCACATAAATTCTTCAAACAGTTCGGTGGGAGGGGTTGGGGTTAGACACGCATGGCCTCTACACCCTAGAGATAGGGTGTACTTTTCTTACTCAGCGATCCATGGAACCTATACAAGAATAGATCATTGTTATACTCAGAAGGAGCACCTCGACTCCCTGGTTGAGGCCACGATGGGCCCCATAGCTCACTTGGATTGTGCTCCCCTTATCACCGTGTGGGATCTGGGCTTAGAGAGGCACAACGCTATGTGGAGATTTAACCCTATTCACCTGAAAAGTGAACAATTTAGAGAGTTTCTTAGTGACAAGATCCCGGAGATTATTCAGGATAACTCTGCCCAAGAGGTATCCCCAACTATACAATGGGATACCCTAAAAGCAGTCTTGAGAGGTCATTTGATAAAATACATAGCCAGACTAGCGAAGGCATGGAAAGAAAGACAAACACTTCAGTTCCTGCAACTGGCTCACCAGCAAGGTGATAACTCAGTCCTAGCCCAGATAAAGCAGATTAAGAAGAACCTTGATTCTTTATGCATGCAACAAATGGAAGTCATTCTGGCATATTTCCGCTTAGAGATATGGTGAGATTGACCCTAGGGCCTCACGCTTGCTGGCATATCGGTATCGGCAACAGCGCATACAGGCTACTATTGCATGCAATAAGAGACCCAAGACAGGACTTCATCACACCAAATTCAAAAACATATCCCAAGTTTTTTGTCAATACTATAAGGCCCTCTATGCCCTGGATCATGCGACAGACCCTGCCTGCACTGATTCCTTCTTATTGGCCCTAAAGCTGCCCACTCTTAGTCCCGATCAGCAAAATAATTTGGTGAGACCGATTTCGCTGGAGGAGCTAACGCTAGCCATCTCCAGATCCAAAACTCAAAAGGCTCTGGGTCCGGATGGATATGGGGCCGAGTTTTATAAAGGCTTAACTCAATCTATTAATAAACTTCTCCTAGAGGTTTTCAATGAGGTCCTCTCAGGGGAGGCCCCCCTCCCAGCTGGGCATATGCAACAATATCAGTTATTCCCAAACCGGGTTAGGACCCCTTACAATGTGGGTCATATAGACCGATATCGGTCCTTAACATGGACTATAAATACTTTATCTTGGCCCAGAGATTGGATATCATTCTGCCAAGTTTGATAGATCTCAATCAGACCGGCTTCGTAAGTTCCAGATCAACCACGGACAATGTCCGGAGGGCCCTGCATCGGGTGCATGCGATGCAATCCCGGAAGGACCCATCGGTCCTTCTCAGCTTAGATGCTGAGAAGGCCTTCAACTGGGTATCATGGCCATTCCTTTTGCCACGATATGGCGTGATGCTTTCCACTCCCTTCATATCCATCCTGCGAAAAATCTATATATCTCCAAAGGCGTGTGTCAGAATATCTGGCCACCATTCGAATATTTTCCCTCCTCAGGGGCACACGTCAGGGTTGTCCTATGTCCCCTGTCCTATTTGCCATCTTTATAGAGCCCTTGGCACAGGCGATCAGAATTTCGCCAGGGATCTCAGGAGTGAACATAGATGGGACAGAACATCGTGTAGCTCTGTACGCGGACGATGTCCTGCTATTCCTCACTAAACCCGAGCAATCCATCCCTTCCGTCTTCCAGCTCCTGAAGGAGTTTGGAACATGTTCGGGATACAGGTTGAACACTGGCAAGACGGACACCCTCACATTTCACTTTGCCCCATTAGTTATTAAAGGAAAGCTACCCTTTTCGAAGGGGACTTTCTAAGTTAAAATATTTAGGGATATACCTCTCCCACCAAGCTACTGAGACCTTAACATAATTATCGCCCTTTACATCTCAGATGAAACAGGACCTTGAGAGGTGGAGTATACTTCCGCTGAATATGATTCAACGTATTGAAGTGGTTAGAATGGTGACCCTACCGAGAGCTCTCTATTTATTTCCAATGAACCCCTTAACTTACCAAATAGTCTTTTAAGGTCTGGAATAAGGCTGTTTTAAAGTTTATTTGGGCAGGAAGACGCCCCAAATTAGGATGGAAATTCTTAATCTCCCCAAGACTCAGGGCGGTCTGGCACTCCCAATCTAAAATTCTATTACTGGGCATCCCACTTGTCCTTTATTATACAGCGTTTGATCGAGCGACTCCAGCTAGGTGGAGGGAAATTGAGGAATTGCCTCCCTGTCAGGAATACCAAAGAGTAATTTCACAAAAACCCACCCTCCTGACCAATCAACTTGGAGCCCATGGGTCATATATCAAACTCAGGTTTGGTACTTGATAAGTAGGGTCTTAAGGATTACCCTTCCTAGTCATGCTTTGCCCAATAGACTTATTGGAAGATTTTCCCCAGCTCTCATCGGATCACACATTTCATAACTGGAGGCATACCCATCTCTCAAAGCTTTCGCAATTACAGATGGGACCCTCTTTAAAGAATTTAGCTAGATCAGTCGAGAATTTCACCTCTGCAATCAGACTTTTTCGTACTTACAGCTCAGACATTACTTTGAATCTCTTCCCTTAATGTCCGTATTCCCTGACATGCACCCCAGCTGATTCAGCTGTTCCAACAAGCAATAAAATCGCAGGGAATATCGCATGCTATTTCCACTATATATAAGTCACTGATGCAAGTGGCGGGGAGATATATTGAGATTAAGGGAAAATGGAATGAAGAATTGGGTCTCAAATTTCACCACAACAATGGGAAATATTATGGCTCATGACATGAAAATCACCTACTCCCATGTTTGGAGGTTAGATTCATGGCAACTACTAATAAGATTTTTTCAACCCGAGTAATAACTTCACACTATTGCGCCACTGGCACAGCAGCCTGCTGGCGTTTATGCGGTGAGGCTACTGCTCACCATTCCCACGTCCTATGGTCCTGTCCAAAATTGCAGCCCTTCTTATAGGGCCTATTTGGGGTCAGACTTCCTTACAGTGGTGATTTCTTTATATTACACTACCTCCTCCGTGAAGTCCAGGACCCTCACTCCCAGTATTTGCTAAATATCTTGCTCTTGGCAGCGAAGAGAGCCATTCCCAAGCACTGGCTCACAGTGGAGGTACCCACCCTTTCTGGTTGGAGAGATTGTCAACCTTATATATAGATCTGAAAGAATAACTTATAATCTAAATGATAAGGCAGAGCTGTCTTTGAAATGGAGAAGATGAGTCATCATATAATGGCTAAGGACCCAAACTTTGTGCCTTAGCACCATACACAGACTACTTGCCCGCTCAGACCAGCTACGTCGGGCCTTTTACCCAAGCCCTTAATTTATTTAGGCGTAAGTGTAACAAGCTAAGCAAGGGCACAGCATGAGTAGGAGACGTGGAGAAGAGTAGGGGTGTAGAGAAATATAGGAGGATATTAATGTGTGAATGTCTGGAGACTGTCATTTTGGCATATGCTGCAGATGAAAGAAAGTTGCTATGATAACTTTATGTCATTATTAACTCCTGATCTGAACCTCTGTATAAATAATGTATAAATATTGGTTTAAAACCAGATGAACTGTGACTGCTAAAGATATAAAGTCTTTAATAAAAATGATATTTGAAAAAAAAAAATTTTAGGTTGTAAGAGTCTTTTCAAACAAAATGAAGTCTTGCTGTATTCTGACAAATGCAGTTAGGTCCTGCCTTTCAACTGCCCCGGAGAACATAGGGTTAACTTTTCTATGCATGGCACAGAATGTTCACCTCGAGCTCGGTTGAAGCCTCTGCCTGTTGTTATTCGAACTGCAACCGTCAGATTCCTTACTCCGCCTCACTGAACAGTCGCTCCAGAGATTTCTCCTGCTGCTTGGTTCAAAGTCGGTTGAAGTGTCGCTCGGTCGGGTTTTCTTCTGAAATTGTTGTTTCGGATAGTCGTGTTCAAGTCTCTGTCTGTGGTACCATGAGTACTAGATAGTTTTGTTCTGTTTTCTGTGTGGAACTTGTAATCTGTGGATCAGTTCGAGTAGCACATCATTTTGAGTAAAATTTATACTTTACTTTAGTGTGTGGTTGCCGTCGTGTACGGTTCTAAAAAAATGGGTTTTAATGCGTTTTTCCAAGACCTGTGACACGTCAGGAACCGATAGGGAGTCTTGCCTGGATGGATTGCTGAAAAAGGGTAGTTTGGTTAGGTTGGCCATGTCTGAGAAACCCAAGGAAAAAACCAGGCCCACTGGGTTTCAACACTGCAGTGTGTGGGGAAGTCTTTGCTGGGCTGATCCTCCATCACCTGTGTTTATTGTCTAGGGTTTGACCACCTCTGACCAGACTGCCAGATTTGTAAAATGTTCCCAGATCTACCCTGGAAAAGAGATTAGGTAGACTGAGGAAAGGAGGCTGAGAAGTCCGCTGACCGGATGGCCAGCCTGGTTCGGTTCCGACCGAACCAGAAGGAGAATGCCCTGACTGGGCGATACTTCTTCGGGCAAAGAGACCAATTCCGAGGAATCGGTTCTGGACAAAGGAAAAGAAAGATAAGTCGACCGTTCGGATCCAGAATCTGCATCTCGACCGCCGATGAAATAGCCAAAGCGATTAGGATTGTGGAATCGCTGAGTCGAGTTCTGACTGAACCGGCCCTTTTGGCAGGGGCTCGTTCGTCGGTTCCCGGTTCCGGATTGTACCCTGAAGAATTTTATGAACCGGAGTTTGAGGAGGAAGGAGAGTTGGAAGATGATTATAGGATGGTGAAGAGTCTGGATGTGCCTATTACCCAGACAGACTTCAGGTGTTTCTCCTCCTAGGCTTGGAGTCCCCTTCACACTATATGTTTACAGAAAGGTGGCCGATACCTCCGGCTTCCTGTGGAGGAGGCAGTGAGAGGATCAGGAAAGAGCCTGACTGTGTAGAGATGATGGACATCCCAGAGTCCAGGAGACCGTCTATTCTCCACAAATCTTTGAGAAACAGACACAAAGAATTCTTAAGTCTCCCAATTCCTACCTCCTGTGGACTGAAGAATGGACAAGAGGTATACTCTTTCAGGCTCAGATATGGAGTTCCTTTATCAGCAATGCAGCCATGTTAGGTTGTACAGGCTACTGCCTGTGATAGGCAAACATTCCCTTGGCATCACATACCCCAGACAAGGACTCCAGGAAGATTGATGCCATGGCAAAGAAGCAGTACGTGGCATCATCCTTAGGACTCAGGCAGGCTAATTATATGGCCTATGCAGCCAGGTACCAGAAGTCCAGGTGGGACACTGTACTGGCACTGGCTAAACAGGCTCTTCCCCAGCTTGCCAGGGAACTGGAGTAGGTGGCTGCAGATGGGATTGAGGCATCGAAAGTTCAGTTTCATGCTGTTGTAGACTCCAATGATGTATCAAGAGTCATGGCTACATCTGTGGCTCTTCGTAGAATGGTTTGACTCAGATGTACTAGCCTTTCACGGGATACCCAGGCTAAGGCCATGGATTTTCCTGAAGTGGGTAATTCTTCGTTTGGGAGCAGACAGAGAATTACATGAAGAAATGGATGAATACAGGACCACTTACAGGAGTGCTCAGGCCAAGGGAAGGCAAGCAACTCCTCAAAGGCAGCAGTCCAGGGGCAGGGGCAGGCCTTTTCCAAGGCCTTTTACCAAGCACAGGCCTCTTTTTTTCTTTTCACGAGGGGGTTCTTCGAGAGGGAGAGGCAAAGGGGATGAGTAGGCCTGCATCCACCCTCAGCCTAAAGTCTCTGCCAAGCAGACACCTGATGGGTCTGCCTGGGTCAATTCTCCTATCCCAGTAGGGCAGGCTGGCTTACTTTGTGCAGGACTGGATGTCTCTTACATCAGACAGGTGGTTCCTGGAAGTTGTAATCCAGGGTCTGGTTCTCAGCTTCAAAAATTTCCCAAGCTGAGAGCCAGATCTTTCCACCTGCAAATCTCTCAGAGACCCTTGCCCTAGAGGCAGAGGTTTCTTTCTCCTAGCTCTCAGAGCTATAGAGAGAGTACCTATCCTGCACTGGGGCAAGCGATTATACTCCAGGTACTTCTAACCCCCAAAAGACAGGAGAGTGGCGTACCCATCCTGGACCTAAGATACCTGAACAAACATCTTTAAAGCCAAAGTTCAAAATGATAACTCTGGAATTATCCTTCCTCTCTCAGGCCAGGGACTGGCTAGCCTCCCTGGACCTCAAAGATGCCTACTTTCATTCCCATCCGGTGCTCCCACAGAAAGTACCTCAGGTTCAAGTTACCCTCAGGCCACTATCAGTTCAGAGCAATGCCTTGCCTAACATCAGCTCCAAGGGTCTTCACAAAGTGCCTGGCAGTAGTTGTTGCCTTCCCAAGAAGACGAAGATTTCCATTTTCCATACTTGGACGACTGGCTCATAGTAGGCCAGTCTCCAGACCAAGTCAAGTCACACCTGCAAGTGACCCAGCAAGTGCTCACTTCTTTAGGATTTCTGCTCAACCTACCAAACTCAGTTCTCGAACCAGTGCAGCTCTTCACCTTCGTAGGGGCAGAGCTGGATACAGTAAAAGCAGGAGCCTTCCTTCCCCTGGAAAGGGCAAGGACCCTCATGGAACTGGCCTCTTCATTCAGCCTTTAGGTGTCTCGACCAGCAAGGCATTTCCTTCAGCTACTGGGCCACATGGCTGCTTTTACAGCAGTGGTGCAGGGTGCAAGATTCCAAATGAGGGACATTCAGTTCCACTTAAGAGCTTTTTGGTCCCAAAGAAAGGATTCCCTTACCAAACTAATTCCAGTGACTCGAACTCTGATCCAAGCCCTGCAGTGATGGCAGGATCAGGACAATTTGAGGCAAGGGGTTCCATTTGTCACTCGGTCTCATTCAGTGGTCCTCACCACAGATGCTTCCCTGCTGGGCTGGGGAGCCCATTTGGGGGAACTTACCACCCAGGGACTGTGGTCGCCTCAGGAATATCTGCTTCACATCAATCTCTTGGAAGTCAGAGCAGTGTTTCTGGCACTGCAAGCTTTTTCCAAATCTGTACAGAACAAGGTGGTTCAGGTCAGAACAGACAACACCACCATGTGGTAGATCAACAAGCAAGGAGGCACTCGGTCTTCGGCCTTGTGCACAGAAGCGATGAAGTTGTGGTCTCTGGCATATTCCCTGCAACCCTCTCTGATAGCAGTTCACCTCCCAGGGAAGGACAATGTCCTAGCAGATGCACTGAGCAGAATATCCCAGAGCCATCACGAATGGGCCCTAGATCTTCTGGTGTTGAAAGTGATTTTCTCAAGATGGGGCACTCCAGAGATGGATCTTTTTGCAGCCCCAGACAATTACCAACTTCCTCTTTTTTGTTGTAGACCCCCAGTCTTGGGCTCAGTCCCCCTGGATGCTCTGATCCTGAACTGGGAAGGGAAATTTCTGTATGCTTTGCCCCCTTTCCTCTCCTGTTCAAAGTGCTTGTCAAGATAAGGTCACAACCATGCAAAGTGATTCTGATTGCTCCAGACTGGGCCAGGTAGCCATGGTATCCCTTGTTGCTGTCCCTAGCAGTCCATCTTCCCCTGTCTCTTCCCAGGAATTACAACCTGTTAACATCCTCTCAGTGGCGGAGTTGGTGCCCAAATCTTCAGTCTCTTAATCTCAAGGCTTGGCTCTTGAAGAGTTAAAAGTTTGCAGATCTGCATCTTTCCCAAGGGGTTCTGTATATTCTTAAGGCTTCTCGAAAGCCTTCCACCAGAAAGACATACAACTCCTAATGGAAAAGATTCAGCATTTGGTGTTCTAAGAAAAATATTTCTCCAGACTCTGCTGAATTGCCTACGGTTCTGGATTATATGGTCCATCTTAATGGCCTAGATCTCAGACCAGCTACTCTCAAGGTGTGCTTGGCAGCTGTTTCTGCTTTCCTGTCTGTAAGCAAGTCTTCCTCTCTGTCATCCCATCCTGTATTCTGTAGATTTTTCAAGGGATTGCTTCACACCAATCCCCCCTTTAGGGTTCCTGCTCCTGCTTCAGATCTTAATGTTTGCACTGCTCAGCTTATGCAACCCCCTTTTGAGCCTTTGTCCTCAGCAGAGCTTAAGTACTTGTCTTAGAAAACTGTGTTTTTGGTAGCCATTACTTCTGCCAGACGTATCAGTGAATTGCAAGCCTTGTCAGTGGAATCTGATTTAATCTCTTTTCACAGAGATAAAGTGGTCCTTAGAACTAACAGAAAGTTCTTGCCTAAAGTGGTTTCAGATTTCCACCTCTATCAGTCTATATCTCTCCCTGTTTTCTTCACTGATCATTCTTCCTTGGGAGAGAGGAGGCTACACAGTTTGGATGTTAAAAGAGCCCTTAGCTACTACATAGAGCGTACCAAGGGTCACAGGTTTGAATCCCTCCAGTTGTTCCTCACTTATGGAGAAGGTGGGAAGAGCAAGCCTGCCACTAAGAGATCTATTGCCAGGTGGATTGTTCCTTGTATACAATTCTGCTATGGAAAACTGGGTAGAATTCCACCCTCAGGCCTGAGGGCTCATTCCTCAAGAGGTACAGCTGCTTCCCTGGCTGCTGCCAGGGATATCCCTCTCTTAGAAATTTGTCAAGCAGCCACCTGGAAAACAGTCCATGCTTTTACCAAGCATTACTCTCTGGATATCCTGGCTAGGAGTGATGCTCGGTTTGGCACAGCAGTACTTCAGAGCCTGTTTCCAAAGTAGGTTCTGTCCCTCTTCCATGGAGGTACTGCTTGGTACTCTGCATTTGTCAGAATACAGCAAGACTTCATGTTGTTTGAAGAAAAAATTACTTACCTTAGTAATTATGTTTCTTCTAGTGGAGTCTTGCTGTATTCTGACCTCCCGCCTCCCCTCTCAGAACCTAGATTTTTGGGATATGGGTGGGCAGGTGCAGTGTTGGCACCCTAGAGGTGCCCCCTTTACACCCTCTTTTTCTTTGGGTGGAATGTTGTTCATTTGATTGGTTTTTGTTTTGGGTTTCTTGACTTGAGTCTTCCTTTGAGAACAAAAACATTATATTTCTGCCAGTTGGCTAGTTAAAATGTTACAGTTTCCACACAGAACACCTAGTGAGTTTTGCGGCGTAAATATCTGACAGTTGCAGTTCGAGATAACAACAGGCAGAGGCTTCAACCGAGCTCGAGACGAACATTCTATGCCATGCATAGAAAAGTTAACCCTATGTTCTCCGGGGCAGTTGAAAGGCAGGACCTAACTGCATTTGGCAGAATACAGCAAGACTCCACTAGAAGAAACATAATTACTAAGGTGAATAATTTTTTCTTCTTGACCCTTCTTATATGGGTCTTCTGGACTATCTTATGTCTGGTTTTTGGTTAGGCTATCCTTCTAGGTTAGTTACACTGCACCTCCTCGGAAAAAAAGGTACTAAGGTGGTTGGAGGGTCAACGCCGAGATAGTCATTGCTGCACGAGCAGAGGCTCGCGGCGCCACTCCTTGTGGCTCCATCTCTCCCATTAGTGTGAATGAGTGGTGAGACTTCATCCAAGAAGATCAAAATTACAGTACGTAATTTTCATTTCTAGGAGTGGTATATGTTTTTCATCCACATGACCCACCCGACCTCCTTGGCTTCGACGCGCAACCTGGCTTCCAGCGGGCTATATCTGGCGTCATGGGGTGGAGCCGAGGGCTTTACCACCCAGGTGGGTGGGAGGAGCCAGCTTGAAGACCTTCCGGCAAGAATTAAAGCGGCAAGGAGCCTGCCAGACAGTGTGGATGAACAACATATACCACTCCTAGAACTCCTGTTACAGGTGAGTAACCTGTATTTTCTTTTGTTTCTTCTTCTTCCGCTATTTTTTGTGTAGTTGTTTGTATACTTTTACTTGGTACACTAGATTTATCCATTACTTTCTCAGCGGAAATATTTTGGTGTTTCTTATGTGTAGCTATGGAGTGCTCACTTTAGTTCATACAAGCTTTAGTTCCAGATACTGTAGTAATAAATTGTTTCCATTCCTTTCTTAGGTCTCCTACCACCCATAAAACTGCTGTCTTAATTTTAACTGTTATTGCTTTACTGTCTGATTTTTTTTTTCTTTCCTTGTCCCAGATTTTATGCTACATCCTGAACTACCTTGTCCACCCACATATGTGGTATGTCTGGGGGATGATTTGATGGTGGATCAAGGCTTAAATTCTTGATATGAGGGGAGATGAAATTATCGAAGTCGCTCTAATGCGATTTTTGAGAGATGTCGATATTGGCACTTTTTTCAACATCAGATACTCCTCCTTGTGCTTGTGCTGTTTCACATTACCTTTGTCGTTAATGTTGGTTACAGGAGTTTCTTTGCTATGAGCTACTGGATCCAACAAATCTGAATAGCAAAGTCCCGGACCTAGCTTTTAGGTGACCTTTAAAAACCTTCTGTCTGAGGTTCATCCACAGAAACATAGACTTTGACGGCAGATAAGGACCACTTGGCCCACCCAGTCTGCCCATTTCCCTACCTACTGGATAAGCTGCAGATTCTAGTTAACCAACAGCCTACTTCCTGCCACCCCCACAATACAATTGCCTTGTGTCTGTCCCATGCATGTTTGAATTCCTCCACTGTTTTAGCCCCAACAACCTCCCCATGAAGGCAGTTCCACGCATCCACCACTCTCTCCGTGAAAAAAGATTTCCTCACATTACCCCTGAGCCGTCCCCCCTCTATCTTTAAATTGTGTCCCCTTGTTCTTACACATCTCTTTTTCTGAAAGACGCTATCCTCCTGGACTTTGTTGATTCCCTTGAGGTACTTGAACGTTTCTATCATGCCCCCCCGTCCCTCCTTTCACCAAGGGTATACATATTAAGCTCTCTCTCAGTCTCTCTCTTCATATGATTTCTGATGCGGACCCTGCACCATTTTAGTTGCCCTCCTCTGGACTGCTTCCATCCTGTCTATGTCCTTGCATCGATGAGGTCTCCAAAACTGCACACAGTACTCCAGATGGGGTCTCACCAACTGTCTGTACAAATATTTATTGGTTCCTCCGTGCCTTAATTTCAGAGAACAGGGCATTTTGTGACATTGTTACAGCCTTCTTTGGGGAGGAAGTCATTCTGGGATTTAAAGAACCTTCATGCCTTTTAACCCTTTCATCACTCTACCCTGCCACAGAGCTTAGTGTCATCTGTGAAGAGACGCATCTTGCCCTGTATTTTGTCTCTTATGTCACTGACAGAGATATTGTAAAGGATCGACCACAGGACTGAACCTGTAGCACCCCAGTTGCAACCTCCTGTCCCCTGATTTGATCCTGTTTACCACCACAATCTGCAGTCTCAACCCCAGCCAGCTTCCCACCCATCTTAACTAGATCTTTAGCTACACCCAGATCCTCAGCCTCTTCAGCAACCTTCTGTGTTACACAGAGTCACATGGCTTGCTGAATTTGAACTAAATTCACTGCTTGTCCCTTATCCACTGTTCTGGTTACCTGGTCAAAAACACAGAATGGTCTGACAAGACCTCCCTGCCACGAACCCATGCTGCTTACTATCCTGGTGCCCATTCTCTTTAGGTATTCCACTAGGTCCTCTTTGACTAGTGTGTTCATAGTCAATAACTGAAATACTAAAACTGGAGACTAAAAGTTTCTTAAGTGGAAAAATACTGCATATTCCTATATAACATCCCTGAATGTTGATTTGTAGTTTAAACAATGATCATAGAAACATAGAAGTTGACGGCAGATAAGGACCGCAAGGCCCATCCAGTCTGCCCATTTCTTTTTCTACCTTCTAAATGTGCCATTGGCCTTTGCTCTGTCAGTAGCCTATCTATTCATACTCATCTGTATTGCTCCCTTATGAATATCTCATGCCTGTTTGAAGCCCTGCACTGTATTCATAGCCACCACTTCCTGAGGTAGGCCGTTCCATGCATCCACCACCTTTTCTGTGAAAAAGAATTTCCTCACATTCCCCCTTAATTGGCCTCCCTCTAATCTCATGCTGTGTCCTGCTATTTTTCTTACATTGAAACATGTTAGACTCTTTAACCTTGTTAATGCCCTTAAGGTGTTTGAATGTTTCGATCATATCACCTCTCTCCCTCCTTTGCTCAAGGGTATTCATATTGAGCTCCGTTAATCTGTCCTCATACGTCTTCTGATGCAGTCCCTGCACCATTTTGGTTGCCATTCTCTGGACTGCCTCAATTTGGTTAATGTCCTTGTGAAAGTGTGGCCTCCAGTACTGCACACAGTACTCCAAATGGGGCTAACCAGTGTCTTGTAAACAGGGATTATTACCTCCCTCTACAACTTGATACCCTACTAATACACCCTAACATCCCCTAGCCTTACCTACTGCTTTAGAGGTCTGCTTGGATGATTTCAGGTCATCGGTGATGATGATGCCCAAGTCTCTTTCTTCCTTTGTGACTGCCAGCAACTCCCCTCCCAGCCTGTAGGTGGCTTCAGGGTTTCTCTTCCCTATGTGCATGATCTTGCACTTCTTTGCATTAAATCCCAGTTGCCACTCTTCTGACCATTTTGCCAGTTTATCCAGATCTCTTCTCATTCTGCCCACCCCATCTGGATCGGTTTACCCATAGCGCTTAGACAGCACTAGCGCCAACATCCGTGACAGTTGCAGTACTGTGACTGTTGGCATTGTGGCCACTTGGATGTCACACGCACAGTCAGGGGTCTGCACCCTGAACTCCCCTTATGGGGCTGTGCCCTCCACACCCTGGTCTCTAGGATTCCAACTCAGAGTTGGGGTTGGGGGGGGGGCAAACACCATTTTGCTACTTTATCTAGATCTCTTCTCATTCTGCCCACCCCATCTGGATCATCTGCTCTGTTGCAGATCTTGGTGTCATCTGCAAACAGACAAGCCTTACCCTCTAGTCCATCTGCATTGTCACTAATGAAGATATTGAAGAGGACTGGCCCCAGGACTGATCCCTGAGGTACCCCCACTTGTGACTTGCATCTCTTCTAACTGTATACCATTTACAACCGCTCTATGTTTTCTGCCCGTCAACCAGTTTGCCACCCAGTTGACCAACTTCTGACCCACCCGAGCCTACCCAGCTTATTTATCAATCTTCTATGTGGAACAGTGTTGAAAGCTTTGCTGAAGTCAAGGTAGGCGACATCAACTGCTCCCCCTTGGTCCACCACTGTGGTTACCCAGTCAAAGAAATCTATGATATTAGTTTGACAGGACCTTCCTTTTGTAAACCCATGCTGTCTTGGATCCTGTGCCCCTATGGATTCCAGGTGTTGCACTATCCTTTCCTTAAGGAGTGCCTCCATAATCTTGCCCACTGCTGAGGTAAGACTGACTGGTCTGTAGTTCCCTGCCTCCTCCCTGCTACCACTCTTGTGGAGCGGGATCACATGAGGCCTTCTCCAGTCTTCTGGGACCTCTCCTTTGCTCAGAGACTCACTAAACAGTTCGGCTAATGACTCTGCTATTTCCACCCTTAACTTCTTAAGCACCTGGGATGTATGCCATCAGGTCCCATTGCCTTGTCCACCTGAGCTTAGCAAGCTCTAGTAGGACCCTTTTTGTGAAGGGAGTAGTGCTCACCTCCCTCCCGCCTGTGTCCATGGTGCTGAGCTGTGGGCCCTGCCCTGCCTTCTCTTCAGTAAATACTGAGCAAAGTATCTATTTAGGATAGATGCTTTCAGGGTCCTCCTCCTCACATGCCCTTTTCCCTTTGAGCTTTGCAATACCCCTCTGGACTTTCTCCTTTCACTAATGTATCTACAGAAAGTCTTGTCACCTTCTTTTACTGTTTGTGCTAGTGTTTCCTCAGTTTGGGACTTTGCCTGCTACTGCCTTCCCTGCTTCCCTTAGGGCAGTTTGGTATGCCTCCTATCTTCTTCCCTTGTGTTCCCTTATATTTCCTGAAGGCCAGCCTTTTGGCTCTGACCTTTTCTGCTACTGTATTTGAGCAGTGGTTTCCTTCTTCTTTTGCACTTCCTTTTCTGTCTAACACAATGGGATGTTGCTTCAAGTATTGCATCCTTAATGCTTGCCCACTTTGCCTGTACCCCTCACCTGTGTTTCTTTTGCCAGGGCTAGTTTAACTCTGTTGGCCATCTTATCAAAGTCAGCCCCTGAAGTCCAATATTTTTGCCTTGGAATGGGACGATTTAGATGTCGTGGCCAAATTGAACCATACCATGTGATGGTCACTGGCCCCCCAGATAACCTTCTACCTGGAGGTCTGTGATCCTTTCCTGTTAGCCAGTACTAGATCTAGGATAGCCCTGTCTCTTGTGGGTTGTTGTACCAGTTGTTTGAGGCCCTCCCCCTGCAGGGAATCCACCATGTGTTTAGTTCTGGCAGATGTTCCTGCTGGTATTGACCAATCTGTATCTGGCATGTTGAAGTCTCCCATTATCAGAACCTCTCCTTTAGCTGTCATGTTTTGTATATCTTCTAACAGTAATGTGTCTATGTCATCCCCCTGGTCTGGGGCCTGTAGACAACCCCAGTTTTTATGGCTGTCCCATTTCCTGTTTCCAGGGTGACCCACAGTTCTTCTGGCTCCTTATGTGTATTCTGAATTTCTGTAGCTTTGATATTTTCATTGACATACAGGGTCACTCCACCCCCCTTTTGCACCTCAGTCTCTTCTCACATGGTAAGAGAAAAGACAAAATCCAAAATTACCCCTAAATACTAACACTCATTTTTTTTTTTTTCAGTAGCATCCCAGAAGCAGTGGTGATGGTTCACCATATGTGCAACATGAATCTGGTTGCCGTAAATTAGAGCACCAGAAACATGTCACCCACAGTGACCGCAGCCCTGCATTCTGCCACAACACATCTAAGCCGCCAATGGACAGTAGTGGAGAAGAGTTTGCTCTTCACCTCCCCGCACCCCATAACACTAATTATAATCACCTCCAGGTCTGGGCATCAGTGGAAGGGAGGAGAACAGTGTGGAAGATGTCATGAGTGCAGGGCGCTGTAAAATCCAGAACGCCCCTGTCAATCATGACCTTTTCCTGTCACCCTAATTGCGGCGTCCACCTAACGGTATAGCATAGTGATGCATGGTCTTGGCAGTCCTTTAGGCTGGGCTTGCTCCGAAACAATAAAGACGTTTTTTTTTTTTTAAATAACAAGTAATTTGTTTCCATTGAACTAGTGACACATTTTAGTAAGGTCAGATTGTAATTGTTTCTCTAAAACACATAAATCCTTATAATGAGCCATAATTTAAACATGGTCTTCATCAGTTCTGGGTGTTTAAGTGTTTTTAGTTTTAAAACAAAGTTCTCAAGAGCTTTCTTCTCACTGAGTTTGTGTGGTTTAAAAAAATCAGCTCATCCTGACGCTAGCATACATATACCAGTCTATGCAATCCATTACAGGTCCATGACAGTGTGTGCATGTATAATGTGAAATTTCTGCCATTTCTGGTAGTTTATCTTTGGAGCCAAACAGTATAGCAATGTATTTTGGAATTTAGGAGCAGGTTCAGTTTTTATCAGGTTAATTTGTTGATCAAAGGCTTTTGCAGGATGTCCTGTGCCTTAGAAACTATGATACATCACACACTGTATGGTATTGGCAGCTTGTCATTTTTGGGGTACGTGCTGTTAATGTATCAACTGAAAAGCATAGCGTCCAGTGTTGAGCTTTGTGTCACCCCTCTGGACTGTTACAGGGTCAGATTCAAGCCCAAGTGAATCTTTCACTGGTTTCCTGTTGCACAGGTTTGAGTGTAACCATTTGAGAAGTATGTATGTCTTTTAAGCTTAATTATAGTCTGTCTAGTTAAATATCAAAATCAGTCATGTCAAATGCTTTGGATAAGTCAAAATATTATAGGTGAGAACCCTCACTAACTATTAGGAATGTCTCTTTTTGCAGATATTTTGGGGGATTCCACTTAGTCTTGAAATCATTTTTTTAGTGTTAGATTTTTTTTATTTTTAGAAAAGGGCTGAATGCCATCTTCCCTACATTTCTGTCTCTGTTCCACACACTGTGTATTCGCATTCCAGACTTTTTTTTTCTTTCTCAGTTAAATTCTATATTTAGTTTTTGGCTATGGGCAAACAAGGCTTCCCATATTAAGTGACAGCAGTTAGTGTTACCATACAGTAGAGGAGGTCTGGGGCTACTAGACTTTAAACTATACTGTTGGACAGCACATTTGAGTGCTCTTTGATCCTGGTCCTTTGACTCGCATCTCTCCTTAAACATCCTTAAAACTTACGAATCTTTCCCCTCTATGGGACCACATATTTTCTTCTCATTTTATAGGGCTACTGGTTTCAGTCTTTTGAAACAGAATGGTATCCAATTGGTTGGCCACCTGCTTGAACAAAACAAACTGTAAATATTTCCCTAGTTATGTAGTAAATATAACAGTAAGATATATTAGCGAATAAATATATTATAGTAAATACAGTCGGATATATTAGTGAAAAAGGAGAACCAGCGGGGGATAACAAGGATAAAAGGTGAAGGGGTGTCTGTAAGGTAGGGGACCTAGGGAAAGTGGACATATTGAACGGATACTTTTGTTCTGTATTTACATTGGAAGGGGTAGGTGACGGGCCACAGATAATGAACAGGGCAGAATTGGTAGAGAGGTGGACTTTAGTTCTTTTTATAGAGGAGGAAGTCCTCAGAGTACTGGCAAAATCAAAAGCTGACAAGGCAGTGGGACTGGATGGGGTTCACTCTAGGAAAACTGAAGGGCTGCACCCCTGACAACTTTCTTCAACTTATCGCTGAAAACAGGTGGTTCAAGGGACTGGAGAAGGAGGATGTCCCACTTCACAAAAGTGTGAATAAGGAGGAGGCGGGAAATTACAGACCCATCAGCCTGACCTCGGTAGTGGGCAAGGTTATGGAAACACTATTGAAAGGAAGGATAGTGGAATACCTGTTAGTAGCTTGGCAGAAGACACCAGGAGGAAGGAGTGCTGTGTGACTGGACTTCTCTACTGGGACTAAAGAAGTAGAACTCTTGTACTTGGACCTTTAATTTAGGGTAAAAAAACAAACTAACAAACAAAACAAAAAAAATTTGTGTGTTTGTCTGAGTTAACTGAACTGAACAGTTATCTGAACAGTTATCTAGGTGTAAATCTCAGGTGATTGAAAGGGCTTGATAGCTGTACAGTTTAAATTACTTGTAGAAAGATCTAGTAAGTAGGGGGAGTAGCTTAGCTAGAAGGAAGCTAAATTTAAAGACTGCCTTAGAAAGATTCTGTTAGTAGCTTGGCAGAAGACACCAGGAGGAAGGAGTGCTGTGTGACTGGACTTCTCTGCTAGGACTATATTTCCTTCCTTCCCTCCCACCCAAAGCTAGTTCTAGTTTTATAGGCACAGGATTTGACAGACAACAGGAACTTCCTGTTTGGGAGCAGGAAGTGAGTGATCACAGAGCCACCAAAGACCCACCATCCTAGAAGGACAAGAGTAGCTCTCCGGCCCCCTCTAGCTGCTGGAGGCCTGCCTCTGAGCAAGTAAGGAGTCTACTGAGAAATATAGGATATTCTTGTCTCAGAACAGGACAGTCGGGAGCTTGAAGGGTACAGAGGCAGAAAGTAAGTAGAGGGAGAAAGAAAAAACGAAAAAGAAAACCAAGGAAAGAGTAAGGATTCCAAACAACAGTTAAGGGGCCAGAAATAAGACATGATGGGAGTGGTGCAGTGCAGTGGCTGTGGAGCAGCAGTCTTCCTGGAGACGTTCTGGAGGACGCAGTGTTGTCACATCTGCAGGCACCTCTCTGGGCTGAGGGAGGAGGTTGCTCATCTCCAGGCTGAGTTGGCCAGGATTTGTGGGACCTCCTTCTCCATCCAGGGACCACTAGTGCCACTGCCGTTGCCTCAGAGCTTGCCAAGAAAGAGGATCAGTTGGACCACAGTGAGCTCAGGGAGGGTGAAGGTAATGGAACAGAGGCGCATCCCTCCAGTTGTACCTCTCCATAATTCCTGTGCCATTCTGGCAAAGTGTGGTTCCTCTATGGAGGCACCTGCAGTGGAGACCAAGTAGGATGCTGGGAACCTCCACAAAGGAGACCCACAGGAGGGTGGCATGGGACCCCACAGGGGAAGGAAACAACTCCTGGTGGGGGACTCCACTGTTAGGAAGGTAGAACTGGGGGAGGAAGGGGAGAGGGTGGTGAGGTGCCTGCCTGGCGCCATGGCTTGGAGGGACTGGGAGCGAATCCTCAGGATTGCTGGAGCAGCTGCACTGGGGAGGGAGCTGGATGTCACTGTCCACCTAGGGACAAATGACCTGACTAAAAAAGGGATTAGAGCAGTGCAGGAAGAGTTTGTGGAATTGGGGGGGTGCCTTAGACAAGTAGCACGCGCGGTAACCTTCTCGGAGGTGCAGCCCATCTATGGCGTAGGAGAGGCTAGGGTATTCTGCACCATGGGATTCAATTAGTGGTTGAAAAACTGGTGCAGAGCTGAGGGATTTGGCTTCATCTGGGACTGGGGGTTCATCTGGAGTGATGCAAGCCTATACTGGCATGATGGGCTGCATCTCTCCAGGAGGGGAACCAGGATCCTAGGTGGTTTCTTTTAAACTTAGATTGTAGGCTTGTAGTGACACTATACTTTCTTTCTGTGTTGTCTTTACTTATAATTGTTTTTGGGCTGTTGAAAATTTAAAAAGTAGTGGTGGTGTAATTCTGTGCTGTCTTTAATTGCTGCAAATTTTATCTGGGCTTGTCTGACTGTCCTGTAGCTGGGTGAAGGGTGTTAATTGTCTGGCCTCTGACCTCAGCTACGTGATAACTGGAGGTGGGGCTTAGTCACAGTTAAAGCAGCAAACAGAAGTTCATCTTCTCAGAAGAAGCCAGAAGGTGAAGGAAGGAAACATATTCAATTCAGTGCTTCAGAGTAACTGGTAACTAGTATTTTTCTTTTAAACTTAGATTGTAGGCTTGTAGTGACACTATACTTTCTTTCTGTGTTGTCTTTACTTATAATTGTTTTTGGGCTGTTGAAAATTTAAAAATGGTGGTGTAATTCTGTGCTGTCTTTAATTGCTGCAAATTTTATCTGGGCTTGTCTGACTGTCCTGTAGCTGGGTGAAGGGTGTTAATTGTCTGGCCTCTGACCTCAGCTACGTGATAACTGGAGGAGGGGCTTAGTCACAGTTAAAGCAGCAAACAGAAGTTCATCTTCTCAGAAGAAGCCAGAAGGTGAAGGAAGGAAACATATTCAATTCAGTGCTTCAGAGTAACTGGTAACTGGTATTTTTTCTTTAAACTTAGATTGTAGGCTTGTAGTGACACTATACTTTCTTTCTGTGTTGTCTTTACTTATAATTGTTTTTGGGCTGTTGAAAATTTAAAAATAGTGGTGGTGTAATTCTGTGCTGTCTTTAATTGCTGAAATTTTAGCCCCCTCCACCCCTTCCCCAACTCTTAATTATATGCCCTGATAAATCTGATTGACAGGAGCTAAACACAGGGTATAGTAAGAGGTGTGAAGTAGGAGGGGCATATAGGAAGAAGACCACCCTCAGCACGACAAGTTTTTGACTCATTTATTTATTTATTGGTTTTTTTTCCTTAAAAAATATATATCTAAGGATCAGTTACAGGATTTTTAGTACTGTAAATAAATAAAAGAGAACTAAGAGAGCTTCAGTAGCAGATAAGTAGTGGAATTGCAGTATAATGTGGGGAGTGGTGCAATGCAGTGGCTGTGGGGCAGCCATATTCAGGCAGACCTTCTGGACACTGAGGTGCTGCCCTATCTGCATGCATCTCCGGACTCAGGGATGAGGTAGCCAGACTCAGAGCGGAAGTAAACTGGGTCAGGAGTACCATCACCCCTGTCCAGGAACCACCCAGTCCAATGCAGCTGCCTCAAAGGATGCGAGAACGAGGAGCACTTGGATGACAGTGGGCTCAGGGAGGGTTAGAGCAGTCAGGCAGAGGCACATCCCAGATCCTATTCCTCTCAAGAACTCATATGCCACACTGGCAAATGAGGACAACAAATAGAGGTACCCAGGAAGTGGAAGGAAAGGATGTGGAGGTTAGGCAAGGAGGTGACCTCAGTGGGAAAGCAGTGGACCCCAGAGGAGGAGGCGAATCCTGGTGGGGGACTCCATCATAAGAGGATCCAGCTAGGAACACAGGAGGGGAGGACAGGAGGGAGGTGCCTACCAGGTGCCACGGCATGGAGGGATGGAAGGAAGATACTGGGGATCACTGGGAAGGCAAGACAGGAGGGTGAGCTGGATGTCATTATCCACCTAGGTACTAATGACTTGGCAAATGGGGAGCCAAAGGAAGTTCAGGAAGAGTTTAGGAAACTGGGGAGGGGTCTCAAGCAAGTAGCTACTTCTGTCACTTTCTCAGAAGTACTACCTGTGAGAGGCAAGGGAGAGCATAGGAGTGCATGCACCAGGAACTTTAACTCATGGTTGAAGAACTGGTGCTGTGAGGAAGGGTTTGGATTCATTGGTGACTGGGGACCCATCTGGAGGGATGGAGGTTTGTTCAAGCCTGACGGCCTGCATCCATCCTGGAGGGGAATCCAAGCACTCAATGATAAGTTTAAATGCTACATTGACAAGCATTTAAACTAGCAAAGGGGGTGGCAGGCCAGCAAGGATGATACCTACTTGCTCACCCCCACAGCTAGTAATGGAACCAGTGAACCAGAGGAGTGGCTATCTCTGCAAAGCAGTGTGCAAAAGATGGAGATTAGTGTCCAAAAGGTGGATAAGCAGAAAAGGGCAAAATTCAGCAGAAGGGCAGACAGCAAGGAGAACCAGGGATAAAATGACAACCAAGGAAGGGCTGAGTAGAACAGTGAAGCAGTCTAGGAGGTCAAATCATGGAAAGCCATGTGTGCAAATGCCAGGAGTCTTAGCAACAAGATGGAAGATCTGGAGGCTGTCATGGTACAGTCAGACTGGACATTGTGGCCATCACTGAAACCTGGTGTAATGATAACCATGACTGGGAGATGGCCATACCTGGCTACAACATATTCAGAAGAGACAGAGCAGGCAGGAAGGGAGGAGGAGTGGCACTGTATGTGAAAATGACATAAGGCCACACAGATCCAGGAGGAACAAAATGGGGAGAGATACTGTGGGTTAAGCTGGAAAGGAAAATGGGCCAGCCATCGCACAGGTGTGGTCTATAGACCACCAGCCCAGGAGGAAGAAACAGATAGGGAGTTGATGCTAGCCATCCAAAGATGGCAGACAAGGGTGAGGTAGTACTGGTTGGAGACTTCAATATACCAGACGTGGACTGGAGCATCCCAGCAGCAGCATCAACTAGGAGCAGATTTATCCTGGACTCCCTTCAGGGTGCCTTCCTCAAGCAACTGGTCATGGAACCAACTCGGCAGAAGGCAATACTGGACCTTGTGCTCACAAACAGGGACAGTGTGATGGGGGTAACAGTGGGGGAGCACCTGGGTAATAGTGACCACCAGTCATTGTGGTTTGAAATCACAGAAAGAGCAGAACCAAAACACGTATCCTGGATTTTAGGGGGGCAGACTTTGGGAAAATGGGGAGATGCTTGAAAGAGGCATTAAGGGGAATGGGACAGGAATCAGGGATTGAGGAACAGTGGGCAGTATTTAAAATGGGGATTATAAGAACAACAGAATTATGCATTAAGCAGGTTAGCAAGAGGAAAAGAAAGAGGAGACCATTATGGTTTTCCAAAGAGGTAGCAAAGAAAGTGAAACAAAAAGATTGCATTCAGGCAATACAAAAAGACACAGGCAGAAGGGGATAGGGAGAAGTACCAGGAGAAACAAAGGGAGGCAGGGAAGTCAGTAAGGGAAGCCAAAGCTCAGACAGAAGAACACATTGCAAAATCAGTGGTTAAAGGGACAAAACATTTTACAGGTACATAAGTGAAAAAAGAAGGACAAAGGGAGGGATAGTGAGACTGAAGGGGGAGGATGGGAGCCGTGGAGGATGACAACAGTAAAGCTGACATATTGAACAGGTATTTCTGCTCAGTCTTTACTAAGGAAGAGGCGGGTAATGGGTCTGAAGGGAGTACAAGGGGTGAGAATGGTGCAGAAATGGACACAAGTCCCTTTACACGAGAAAGGGTCCTGAAGGAACTGGAAGTAATAAGAGCTGATAAAGCAATGGGGCCAGATGGGGTGCACCCCAGGGTCCTTAAAGAACTAAGAGAGGTGGTGGCTGAACCTCTGGCTATCCTGTTCAGCCAATCACTGGAAACAGGGAGGTACCCAAAGACTGGAGGACAGCAGATGTAGTCCCCTTATACAAAAGTGGGAACAAAGAGGAAGCAGGGAACTACAGACCAGTCAGCCTCACCCCGGTAGTGGGAAAGATCATGGAAGCACTACTGAAAGAGAGATTGGTGGAACATCTGGTTGTCAATGGACTACAGGACCCAAGGCAGCATGGTTTCACCAGGGGAGGTCATGCAGACCAACCTCATTGAATTTTTGACTGGGTGACTAGGGAGGTGGATCAGGGAGGGCAGTGGACATGGCCTATCTGGACTTCAGCAAGGCCTTTGACACTGTGCCACATAGAAGACTATTACACAAACTGGGGAATATGGGTGTGGGCAGGACAGTAGTGTGGTGGGTAGGTAACTGGCTGGGTGGCAGGACACAGAGGGTGGTGGTAAATGGCTGTCACTCCAAGAGGGAAGAGTGACCAGTGGGGTACCTCAGGGATCAGTGCTGGGACCGGTCCTATTCAACACCTTCATCAGTGACATTGCACAGGATATAGAAGGCAGAATTTCACTGTTCGCTGATGACACAAAGCTCTGTAACAGAGTAGACACACCAGAGGGTGTAGACAGAATGAGAAGGGACCTGCAGAAACTTGAAGAATGGTCAAGGGTTTGGCAGTTGAAATTCAATGCAAAGAAGTGCAAGATAATGCATATGAGGCACAAAACCCTGGCACAATATATCAGTTGGGGGGTGAGGATATAGCATGCACCAAGCAGGAAAGGGATCTTGGGGTTGTCATCTCTGATGACCTCAAGGTAGGGAAACAGTGTGACAAGGCATCAGGTAAAGCAAATAGGATGCTGGGATGTATAGGCAGGGGCATCACCAGCAGGAAAAGGGAGGTCATAATTCCGCTATACAAGACACTAGTGAGGCCCCACCTGGAGTACAGTGTACAGTTCTGGAGACCATACCTACGTAAGGACATAGACAGGGTAGAGAAGGTTCAGAGGAGGGCAACAAAGATGGTGCATGGGTTGCATCACAAGTCCTATGAAGACAGGTTGAAGGAACTGAACATGTACTCCTGGAGGAGAGGAGGGAGAGGGATATGATAGAGACATACAAGTATCTTACAGGGAGGAACAGGGTGCAGGAAAACACTATTTTAAGCGAAAAAGATGTTTCAGGACTAGAGGGCATGGGATGAAGTTGGAGGGAGGACATTCAGAGGAAACATGAGAAAGAATTTCTTCACAGAACGGGTGGTGGACAAGTGGAACACCCTGCCAGAGGAAGTGGTGGGGCTGAAACAATCACGGATTTAAGAATGCATGGGATAGACATAAAGGAATTCTAGAGGTCGGGGGTAAGGGGAAACAGACTTCTAGGAAAACAAACTGAACTTACAAGCTCAAATGGGCAGACTAGGTGGGCCATAGGCCCTTATCTGCCGACACTGTCTATGTATCTATGTATCTATGGTAGGTTTAAATGCTTCATTGGCAAGCATTTAAACTAGCCAAGGGGGGAGGCAGTGGAAAGGAGCAGGGAAATCCTAGCCCCCAAAAAATCACGGTAGTAAGTGCGGTAAACACCAACATAGAGGTGGTGATAGGGAGAAGGGCAGGGGTAAATGGGGAAAGTGACAAAGGCAGGAAAGACAGGGATGGGGCAAAAAGGAGTAAGGCCATTAGGAAATGGAGGGTAATGAGTACCAATGCCCGTAGTCTGGGCAACAAGCTCCCTGAACTGGTGGCCTTGATGGAAGAGGGATGCCTGGATATCGTAGCAGTCATAGAAACATGGTACACAGAGAACCATGACTGGGATGTTAACATACCAGGTACATAACCTACAGGAGAGACAGGCAGGAGAGAAGAGGGGAGGAGTAGCCTCTATGTAAAGGAAGGGATAAAGCAACTGAACAAAAGAGTAAACAGGGAGGAGAGGAGGCACTGTGGGTCACCTTGGAGACTGGAAAGGACACCACAATCCTTACAGGGGTTGTGTATAGACCCCCATGTCAGGGGGAAGGAATGGACAAGGATATGATAGAAGGCATTCTTAGGATGGCAGAGAAAGGGGAGATACTGTTGATAGGAGACGTGAATATGCCAGATGTTAACTGGAGCACATTTGCTGCAGCCACGCCCAAGAGCAGGGTCATTCTCGATGCCCTACAGGTGGCAGGCCTCAGACAGCTAGTTTTGGAACCCACTTGTGAGGGAGCAATCTTAGACCTCGCACTCTCAAATGGGGCGGTGAGAGGATCTCAGATCTAGAAGTGGGTTGCCATCTGGGAACAAGTGACCATCAAACAGTGTGGTTCACGTTAAACTCAGCTACAGAGTCAAGCCATACAAAAGTGAGGGTACTGGACTTCAGGAGGGCTGACTTTGGCAAGATGGGAGAGTGCCTCAGAAAAGCACTAGCAAACAGGCTAGAAGGAGGAGTGGAGCAACAATTTGGAATCATCAAAACTGCCATCACAGAGGCAACAAGCCTTTGTGTGAAGCAAATAAACAAATCAAAACAAAAGAAAAAGCCACTATGGTTCTCAAAAGAGGTGGCTGGGAAAGACAGGGAGAAAAAGATGGCATTCAGGAAGTATAAGGAAACACAGAAGGAGCAGGACAGAGAGCTGTACCAGTTAAGGCAGAAGGAAGCAGGGAGGGAATTCAGAATAGCAAAGGCCCAAACTAGGGTTACCACCTGTCCCTATTTTGCAGGGACAGTCCTGATTTGGCAGCTGTGTCCTGCAGAAAAACATGAAAAATACTAAATGTCCTGACATTATGGTAGAAAATATTTTCTGATTTTCCTCTAAATGTTGCAAAAAAGTATAATACCTTAACTAAAATACCTCAAAATAATAGAAAACACAATAAACAACTAAAAAACTACAACTCTTTGTCTTAATTCTGATTATTTAGAGAAAACATGTCTGCTGCGTTGGTCAAGATGACATATTGTCCTACGAAAAATCCAGTTTCAGTAAGAAATGTCCCACTTTGGGCTTCTTAAAAGGTGGTAACCCTAGCCCAAACTAAGGAAAAGATAGCCAACTCGGTTAAGAAGAGGGATGAAACCTTTATAGGTACATCAGAGAGCATAGAAAGACAAAGTGAGGGATAATGAGGCTGAATAGAATGAATGGTGGGTGGGAAGAGGGACAGTGAAAAGCAGGGTACTGAATGAATATTTCTGCTCAGTATTCACAAAGAGAAGGGAAGTACCTAATCCAGTTACCAGAAGCACTCTTGATAGGGGGTCGATCCCAGACCTTTCAAGAAGAAAGGGTTCTGCAAGAACTCCTAAAACTGAAGGTGGACAAAGCAATGGGGCCTGATGGAATTCACCCCAGAATTCTAAAAGAATTAAGGGGAACTAGTGAAACCACTGACTACTCTTTTAATAAATCATGGGAGGATGGTGTGGTACCCGAGGACTGGAGGAAGGTGGATGTGATTCCCTTCACAAAAGTGAGTACGACAGAGGCAGGAAACTACAGACCTGTCAGTTTGACATCTGTGGTAGGGAAAGTGATGGAGTCACTTCTGAAGGAAAGAATTGTTGAGTACCTAGAGGACAGTGGGACACAGGACCCAAGGCAGCATGGGTTCACAGTGGGAAGGTCATGTCAGACAAATCTAATAGATTTCTTTGACTGGGTGACCAAAGTAGTAGACCAGGGAGGGGCTGTGGACATGGCCTACCTAGACTTTAGCAAGGCATTTGACACAGTCCCACACAAAAGATTAATAGTCAAATTAACCAGCCTGGGAGTGCGTCCCAGGGTGGTAGCCTGGGTAAAACATTGGCTGGACAACAGGACACAGAAGGTAATTGTAAATGGAGTCCACTCTGAAGAAAGAGGGGTTACTAGTGGGTACCGTGGGGTTCAGTACTGGGTCCAGTCCTTTTTAATGTCTTTATAAGTGACATGGCAGAGGGACTGGAAGGAAAAGTATGCCTCTTTGCAGATGACACAAAGATCTGCAACAGGGTTGATACACAAGGAGGCGTGGAAAGGATGAGAAGGGACTCTGCAAGGTTGGAGGAATGGTCAGAAGTATGGCAGCTAGGATTCAGTGCAAAGAAGTGCAAAATAATGCACCTGGGAAACAAGAACCCAGGGAAGATTACACAATGGGAGGGAGGTAGTGACAACAACAAAAAAGGAAAGGGACCTGGGGTAACCATATCAGATGACCTTAAGGTTAGCAAGCAATGTGAGAAGGCAGTAGAGAGGGCTGGGGATATACTGGGATGCATAGGAGAGGCATCACCAGCAGAAAACAGAAGTTGTTATCCTCTGTACAGACAGTTAGACCCCATCTGAGTACTGCATCCAGTTGTGGAGACCCCATCTCCTAAGGACATAGACAGGATAGAGGCAGTCAAGAGGAGGCAACTAAAATGGTGCAGGGTCTGCAAGAGAAGCCATATGAGGAGAGACTAAAGGAGCTTAATATGTATACCCTTGAGGAAAGAAGAGGAGGGGACATGATAGAAACTTTAAGTACCTCAGTGGAATCAACAAAGTCCAAGAGGGTAGCATCTTTCAGAAAAGAGACATGCAAGATCAAGGGGACACAATTTAAAGATGGGGGGCGGTTCCAGAGCAATGTGAGGAAGTATTTTTCACAGAGAGGTAGTGGATGCATGGAACAGCCTTCCTGAGGAGGTTGTGGGTCTAAAACTGTGGAGAATTCAAGAATGCATGGGACAGGCATAAGGCAATTCTTGTGGGGTAGGAAGAAATAGGCTGTTGGTTAACTAGGATCTATGCCCTATCCTGTAGGTAGGGAAATGGGCAGACTAGATGGGCCAAGCGGTCCTTATCTGCCGTCTCAGTCTATGCTTCAAGTGGATTGCAGGATCAAAGATAACATGGTTTCACTGCAGGGAGGTCTTGCCAGACAAACATGATCAAGTTCTTCAACTGGGTGACCAGAGAAGTGGATCAGGGTGGAGCCGTGGATGTAGCATACCTGGATTTCAGGAAGGCCTTTGACACCGTTTCACACAGAAGACTGTTGAACAAGCTGGGTTGTCTAGGAGTGGGCCAGGAAGTAGTAAACTGGGTAAGAAGTTGGTTGAGTGGCAGGAGTCGGAGGGTGGTGGTAAAAGGGGTCCACTCAGGAGATGGCAGGATGACCAGTGGGCTGCTCGGGTCAGTGCTGTTCCTGGTTCTCTTAGGTATCTTTATCAGTGACATTGAAGAAGGGCTAGAAGGAAAAGTCTGCCTGTTCAGAGATGAAACTAAAATCTGCAACAGTGTGGACACACCGAGGGGAAGGGATGAGGAATGATTTGCAGAAGTTAGAGGAATGGTCAAATGTTTGGCAGCTGGGTTTCAATGCTAAAAAGTGCAAAATTATGAACTTGAGGCACAGAAACCTGGGGGGTTAACATATGAGTTGGCAGGGAAGGTACTGGCGACCAAACAGGAAAGGGACCTGAAGGTAGCTAAGCAGAGTGAAAAGGCAGTGGGAAAGGCTAATAGAATGCTGGAGTGCATAGGGAGGGGTATCACTAGTAGGAAGGAGGTAGTGTTGCCCCTGTACAAGTCACTGGTAAGATCACACCTCAAGTACTGTGTCCAGTACTGGAGGCCCCAGCTCTGGAAGGACATGGATAGGGTGGAGGCGGTACAGAGGCAGGCAACCCAACTGGTGCAGGGTTTACATCAAAAACCCTACAATGAGAGACTAAGAGAACTGAATATGTACTCACTGGAGGAAAGGGGGTATATGATAGAAACATTCAAGTACAAGAAGGTAGCATTTTCCACAAAAAGACAAGACTCGAGGACAAGGGAGTCATGCTATGATGTTGGGGGGGAGGCTCAGAGGGAATGTGAGGAAATATTTCTTCACAGAGAGGGTGGCTGAGGCCTGGAACAGCCTTCCAGTAGAGGTGGTAGGTGCCAGAACAGTGGCAGGATTCAAGCATGCATGGGACAGATACAAGGGGACCTTGGAAGGAACACAAGGTGGAGGGAGGACCAGAGAGTGTGTAGGGGCTGCGATGCATAGTAGGCAGGGAAAATGGGCAGGCTGGATGGGCCACTGAGGTCTTTATCTGCTGGCACCTTCTATATTTTTATATATTCTCTACACCACTCACCTATTAAAATATCAATGGTTATTACACCACCTAGTGTCCTTCATCGGTGCATCTCTCCAACCAGATGATCCCTGCCCTTTAGCACACTCTCTGGACAATACTAGTTCAGAAAAAGGGGATCATCCGGAGATCACTCTTCACCATTCATTAGTAGTGGGTATAAGCTGGAGGCACCAGACCCTGCTGGAGTATATAGCTATAAGCTTTTTACTTTTTCAGGAGGAGGGCCAGTGTCAAAGGCAGCACCACCCTCAAGGCCAGTGTACAGCGTGGAAACGCGTGTTGACCAGTAACCGACACTGGCCCCTAAACTCTCAGTTCTGCTTTTCCCGCTGTCGAGATCACTCCTTGGAAGCCAAACCTTACTGCTTCAGTACTGCCACCACATTTGACACAACGCCGTACCTCAGTTTGTTCGACGTAGTCCCTCAGTTGGAGTCGGTAATATTTTCATTTTTCTTTATTTCTGTAGTGTGTGGCGGTGAGTACTTTCCCTTTCGTTTTGTATTATTTTATTCACACGGTCATGTCTGGTTCGGGGCCTAGTAAATCTAAGGCGTGGCATGCCCCTGTGCATTGGTGCTTCATGGCAAGCCAATTACCATAACGGACCACCATGACCATTATCTCACCTCCCTGGCTCCATCTCATTAGATGGATTCATGCAACGCCTGCTTCTCCATGGATGGCTGTGTCTTGAAATCTGCACGTTGAAGGTGGGTGGAAACCTTCCACCTTCAGAGGGCAAGCGCTACTGTCGGGATGCCAGGTCAGGTCTCTGGGCGCTTCTAGGTCTCTCCTGGTACTATACGTACCATGGGAGAGCGGGCCTCTACTGCTCCTAGTCTTGCTGGGACGGGAGACCTATACAAGGGGTCGGTGGGACAGTCAGGCCCCTCCAGGGAATCGACTGAGCACCACTTGCAGCCCATCAAACCCCCGGTGTCATGGTCGCAGCTATAAGCTGGTCCCAAGCTGGTGGTGCCTCAGTGCCACCCCCTGGCACTGCTTTGGCTCCTAACACTGCCCTCTGTGTCGGTGAGAGACCAGTGCCGGTGTTGTCGCTGGGTCCCCTTCTGATGCTGTTCTTGGTGCCGGGAGAGGGGAGGGTCTCTCGGGTAGATTCCTTGGATCTTCTTGCTCTCCTCCTCCTCTGTGGAGAAAGATGATGATCAGGATGATCAAGACTGGCTGCATGGCTCCTCAGAGCCCTGCGACTCTCCTCCACCCAGCCTTAGAGCCTCCAGTACCATGGGTCAGGCACTGACATTCAGGGGCCATCCTTGGAGCTGCGTCCTCCCGTCGCCTGCAATGCCTGGGATGTTTCTAATGTTGACCCTAGCACCACAGAGGGGGTCGGCGCCGAGGGCAGTGCCGGGTTGGAGTCTGGTGCTAGGGCAGGTTCTGGCACCATATGTGGTGCCGGGCTGCCTCGGTAACTCTGACTATGGGTTCTAGGGCCCTTCCAAGGAGCAGGTCCCTGTCAGGTGAGGTGGGGGTGGGGAGGCGGAGGTCAGCATGGAGACCAATTTGCAGAGCGGCTGGGGACTCTGGGAGGAGCCGAAGTGCTGACCTGACCCTTCTTTCCTTACCGGAACCATCAGGTCCTGCAGTTGGTGGGGACAGGGCCCACCCACAAGGGCCCACCAGCTCTGATCGCCTCACCTGGGGTTTCCCCCAAGGATACCACCCTGTTTGCCCTTGAGCGTCCATCGGTGCCTGGGTTTCGCAGCCCCTTTTCCTGGAAGGGTCTCCTGCCCACTCCCGCAGCCCTAGCAGAGAACCTACTCTGGTCCGTTAGAGCTCTTCTCCCCCTCCTCTTCCTCCTCCTCCTTTCCAGGCCTCTTTGGCCCTATGGGGTCCATGACCTGGGAACTGCTGGGGGCATCGGTGACTGCGTTTCCTAGATACCGGAAGGATCTGAATGAGGTCATCTTTAGACCTGAACCGCTAGCTTCACCAATCCCTAAATCGAGCTCTTCTGCCTCTTCGTCTTCCTCCTCCAAGGAAGAGGACTTCTTCATCCACCTGTCATCTAATGCTGATCTCACCAGTTATCAGCAGTTCCTTTCTGAGATAATAGAGGAGCTGCACAGTTCCCATTTTGTCATCTGCAATCCTGCATGTGCGACATGTGTATTCCTTGTGAATACTGCAGTGACAATCTTGTCATCCCTCCGAGGCCTCGACCCTTCATGGAAGCATTGCACAGGGTCTGGCATAGTCCTCTGCGCCTTCTCCAGCCGAGGGACTGTCAGTGCAGGTATTGCGTATCCCTGGGATCTCCAGGTGCTGTGCCCCACCCCTCTTCGGGAGTGGAGCTCCTGGACACACCTTCTGGGCATAGTCGCCCACGACATGACCGCCCCTGGAGTCTGACTTGGCTGAGTTTGACCGCTGGGGTAGAAGAGTCTTCTCGGCAGTGTGCCTTCTTCTGTGCATCTCTGTGCACAAGGTCCATCAGGCTGCCTACGCCAGGCACCTGTGGATGATGCTGGGACAATCCTGGCATCTATGCCTAATGCTGAGGCTACCTGGCAGGCCATCAGCCTTTCTGCCCATGGTCTGGACCTAACAAGGCACCAATCAAGGGTGTCTTACGACGCCAGTGAGGTAGCTGGCAGCAACTGCAGTCTGCATCAGGTAGATGGTGTGGCTTCACCTTTCAAGGTTGTGATCCTGGCCCAGCAAAGGTGATTGTCTCTCCATTTCAGGGCCCACTTTTCTACCTCAAGGTGAGGCATGAGTTAGCTGGGCACCTTCCATCTGCTAGGCATCATGAGTCTCTGCCTCGCCTGACCAATCTCAGGTCTCACCAAGCCTGTAAAGGGCCCCTGCCTCCTTGTGTTGTCCCCCACAGGGGACTGAGGGAAATTTTTTTTCCCCTCAGGGAGGTGTTGGCGCCACCTAGGTGGTGCTCAGTACTCACTCACCAGTAATGAATGGTGAAGATTTATCTCTGGAAGATATAAAAATTACATACTTACCACAATTCTTGATCTTCCAAGATATCTTCACCATTCATTACTGCTTCCTACCCACCTTTCCCTCATGGCCAGACTTCTGGGCAGTGCCACCTCTCTGGTTGCCTTCTCCTCCTCTTGGGCTGATATCTAGCTGGCACTCCCTGAGGGCCCTGGATTTCGGTCAGAAAGGAGGAGGTTCTTCCTTGTCCTTAAAACTTAGGGGGAGAAGGCAGACAGGGACAGGTAACCTCTCTGTTCCTCCTCCTCCTCTTCATGAACACCTTTCTCGAAACCTCCCAGGAATCACATCGGCTCTAATTCTAGAAGTGCCAGTTCACCCATTGTTTTTCGTGCAGGGGCTGATTCTGAATACTGGATCAGACCGGCTCAGTGCCATGGTACTGTTCCATGGTACACTATACCTATTGTAGGCATGCATTGCAAGGTTGAACCAGTTTGCAACTTGTTCCTTTTACTCTGCAGGATCCCCTGGGTTTCCCGAGCTTGACTTCGTTGGCATGATCGGGGACTTCTACTGTCTAATCTGTGGTACCCTGTAGTGGTTCCTTGCCAAGCTTTCTTTTCTAACCCTTACATCTTAAGTGTGGCTATCCTAGAGATTCCTTCTGGATCTCCTTTGGGGAGGAGACAAAGACTCCTTCAGTAGTAAATTTGGGTTTTACCTCTCCAGGTCAGGTCATGGTAGTGGTGTTGCAGGCCCTTGGACTCCTTACTTTGTCAGGAGCTCATGGATCCATTGTGGCTTTCCTGTTGTGAATTTTATTCACTCTGTTGTCTGCAATTATCTGTCCCTTAGGCCCAGGGACTAGTGCATTCCTTCAACTACTCCCGACCTTCCTTGGAGCAACTCCTCATGTCATAGAAGCGTAGAAGTTGATGGCAGATAAGGACCGCAAGGTCCATCCAGTCTGCCCATTTCTTTTTCTACTTTATAAATGTGCCATCGGCCTTTGCTCTGTCAATGGCCTATTTATTCATACTCATCTGTATTGCTCCCTTATGCCTATCCCATGCCTGTTTGAAGCCCTGCACTGTATTCATATCCACCACTTAATGAGGTAGGCTGTTCCATGCATCCACCACCCTTTCTGTGAAAAAGAACTTCCTCACATTACCCCTTAATGGCCTCCCTCTAATCTTATGCTGTGTCCTCTTGCCTTGCTATTTTTCTTATATTGCTACATGTTAGACTCTTTCACCTTGTTAATGCCCTTAAGGTGTTTGAATGTTTCAATCATATCACCTCTCTCTCTCTCTTTTGCTCTAGGGTATACATATTGAGCTCCATTAATCTGTCCTCATATGTTTTCTGATGCAGTCCCTGCACCATTTTGGTTGCCCTTCTCTGGACTGCCTCCATTTTGTTAATGTCCTTGTGCAGGTGCGGCCTCCAATACTGCACACGGTACTCCCGATGGGACTTAACCAGTGTCTTGTAGAGAGGGATTATTACCTTCTTCTTGCGACTTGTGATACCCCTACTAATACACCCCAACATCCCTCTAGCCTTACCTACTGTTTTAGTGGTTTGCTTGGATGATTTCATGCCATCTGTGATGATGATGCCCAAGTCTCTTTCTTCCCTTGTGATTGCAACTCCCCTCCCATCCTATGGGAAGCTTCAGGGTTTCTCTTCCTATGTGCATGATCTTGCACTTCTTTGCGTTAAACCCCAGTTGCCACTCTTCAGACCATTTTGCCAGTTTTTCCAGCTTACTTCTTATTCTGCCCACCCCATCTGGATCATCTTGGTGTCATCTGCAAACAGGCAAACCGTACCCTCCAGTCCATCTGCAATATCACTGATGAAGATATTGAAGAGGACTGGCCCCAAGACTGATCCCTGAGGTACCCCATTTGAGACTTGCATCTCTTTTGACTGTATACCATTTACCACCACTCTGTTTTCTGCCCGCCAACCAGTTTGCCACCCAGTTGACCAACTTCTGACCCACCCTGAACCTACCCAGCTTATTAATCAATCTTTTATGTGGAACAGTATTGAAAGCTTTGCTGAAGTCAGGGTAGGTGACATCAACTGCACCCCCTTGGTCCACCACTGTGGTTACCCAGTCAAAGAAATCTTATGAGATTAGTTTGACAGGATCTTCCTGTTGTAAACCCATGCTGTCTTGGATCCTGTGCTCTTATGGATTCCAGGTGTTGCACTGTCCTTTCCTTAAGGAGTGCGTCCATAATCTTGCCCATTGCTGAGGTAAGACTGACTGGTCTGTAGTTCCCTGTCTCCTCCATGCAGCCACTCTTGTGGAGTGAGATCACATGAGCCCTTTTCCAGTCTTCTGGGACCTCTCCTGTGCTCAGAGACTCACTAAACAGTTCTGCTAGTTCCATCTTTAGCTCCTTTAGTACCCTGGGATGTATGCCATCAGGTCCTATTGCGTTGTCCACCCTGAGCTTAGCGAGCTCTTATAGGACCCTTTCTTTTGTGAAGGGACTTTTGCACACTCCCCTCCCCCATGTCCATGGTGCTGAGCTGTGGGCCCTGCCCTACCTTCTCCTCAGTAATACTGAGCAGAAGTATCTATTTAGGATAGATGCTTTTCCCTGGTTCTCTTCCACACACACACACACACACACCCTTATCCCCTTTGATCCTGGCAATACTCGCTCTGGACTTTCTCCTTTCACTAATGTATCTATAGAAAGTCTTCTCCCCTTCTTTGACTGTTCCTGCAAGCGTTTCCTCGGTTTGGGCCTTTACCTGCCTTACTGCCTTCCCTGCTTCCCTTAGGGAAGTTTGGTATGCCTCCCTATCTTTGTCTCGCTGCATTCCCTTATATTTCCTAAAGGCCAATTTTTTAGCTTTGACATTTTCCGCTACTGTTTTAGAGAACCAAAGTGGTTTGCTCCTTTTGCTCTTGCTTTTCTAACACAGTGGGATGTTGCTTCAAGTATTGCATCCTTAATGCTTGCCCATTTTGCCTGTACTCCCCTCACCTGTATTTCTTCTAGCCAGGGTTAGCTTAACTCTGTTGGCCAGCTTATCAAAGTCAGCTCCTCTGAAGTCCCATATTTTTGCCTTGGAATGGGATGATTTAGTTCTAGTGACCAAATTGAACCATACCATGTGATGGTCACTGGCCCCTAGGTGAACTTCTACCTGGAGATCTGTGGTCCTTTCCCTGTTAGTCAGTACTAGATCTGGGATAGCCCTGTCTCTTCTGGGTTGTTGTACCAATTGTATGAGGCCCTACCCCCATGCAGTGAATCCTCTGTGTGTCTAGTTCTGTCGGATGTTCCTGTTGGTATTGACCAATCTGTATCTGGCATTTTGAAGTCTCCCATTATCAGAACCTCCCCTTTAGCTGACATGTTTTGTATATCTTCTAACAGTAATGTGTCTGTGTCTTCCCCCTGGTCTGGAGGCCTGTAGACAACCCCAGTTCATATGTTTGACCCATTTCCTGTTTCCAGGGCGACCCACAGTTCTTCTGGCTTCTTATATGTGTATTCTGAATTTCTGTAGCTTTTATTTTTTTTATTTAATTTTGGTAACCGGGTAAGCCCACTGAGACCATAATGGTCGCTTTCTTAGGGGCGACCTGGAGTTATTTTATATACAGTAGCAATACATTTACAAGCAGTAGTGTGATATATATAAGACATTTCTGTGAGTTTCCATTCTCACTTACAATATTCAACTAACAGTAATTATACACAAAAACAATGAGTACCATTGTCCTTCGACATTTGTTAATCCATATAACAGATAACACATATGGTCTACAACAAGTGCTGCGTATTGACTAAGTATATTTCATCAACGTTAGCAACTGCATTGGTTCAGCTCTGAAAGGTGCACCTTAAGCCCCTTTTTAAATCCCCCGAGGGCAGAGCAATCCTGCAGGCTCTCTGGGAGTGCATTCCAGAGGGATGAGATGCTAGCTGGGTATGACCTTTGCCCTAGCGATGATCTGACTTTGGGTATATTAAGGAGTTTGCAGCTCGGGGATCTGAGGGGCCTTCTATTTGTTTTTTCAGACAGTAAACTGGCGATACTAGGAGGAGCATTTACCTGCCTTAGTTTGAAAGCTAGACATAGAGATGGGTACTGCAATCGCCCTTCTAGCGATGGCCATGAAAGGGCATGTAGTACCTTGCAGTGAAGCTTCTGGGGCGGGGCTCCCGAAGCAAATCAGCAAACCTGGTGATATAGGGTTCTGAGCTTTTGTATTTCTGCCCCTCTGACACTTAGTAGAACGGGAGTGCCATAGAATAGGATGGGTAGTATTGTGCCTGTGTCCACCTTTAGTCTGGATTCACGCATAAGGAAGGGACTTAGGCGGTAGAGTAGACCCAGTTTCTGGTTCACAGTCTTGTTCAGCTGGTCGATATGTGCATTAAGAGTGTAGCTTTGGTCTATGGTTATGCCTAGGCACTTGATGGATTCGACCACCTCAACTGTTGATCCATTGGTGAAAGCAGGCGCCAGGATCAGTGATCTGTCTGATCCTAGACTTGTCGGTCCAAATAACACTGCCTTTGTTTTTTTGGCATTCAACGCGAGTTTGTTATTTTCCAACCAATGCTCAAGCAGTTGAAGATCAGTTGTCAGTCCAACGTTTAAAGTCACTGGGTCTTTGGAAGACCTATATAGCACTGCGTCATCGGCGTACAATGTTATTTTTGCATCACTGCAATTTTTTGGCATGTTATTAATAAATATGAAGAGTAATATAGGTCCCAGTATGGACTCCTGGAGACCCTGCCAAGTACTGGTCGTATGGTGGAGTTGGTACCCTGCCGTCTTACAAGCTGTGTTCTCCCCTGTAGGTAGTCGGTGAACCATTTTACTGATAGAATATCTAGGCCTGTTGCTTTGAGATTCTTGAGCAGTAGTTGTGATCAACCATGTCAAAGGC
This sequence comes from Neoceratodus forsteri, assembly GCA_016271365.2. NCBI lineage: Eukaryota > Metazoa > Chordata > Ceratodontiformes > Ceratodontidae > Neoceratodus > Neoceratodus forsteri. The sequence goes on along the minus strand of CM057459.1, from coordinate 303,248,064 downwards.
CTTGGCGAAGTCAGTGAAGACTGCACCAGTTAAGAGGCCTTCGTCGAGAGCTGAGAAAATGTCCAAAGTGAAGCTGATTAAGGCAGTGTCAGTTCCATGATTTTTTCTGAAACCTTGTTGCCTGGCTGTGAATATGTTGTGGCTCTCAATGTAGTCTATCAATTGGTTATAGATAACTCTCTCCAGCTCCTTGGTCAAGATGGAGAGAAGCGAGATGGGCCAATAGTTTTCAACATTTCAAGCAACATGAAGTTTTGCTGTAATCTGACAATTGCAGTTAGCTCCAGCACTTGAACTGCCCCGGAGAGTGAAAGGTTAAAATTCTTTGCCAGGCATAGAACATTAGGCTCGAGCTCGGTTGAAAACTCTGTCTGTGACACTTTGAAACCAAACCATCAGATTCTTTACTCCGCCTCACTGAACAGTCGCTCCAGAGATTTTCTCCTTCTGCTCGGTTCAAACCCGGTTAAAGTGTCGGTTTAGTCCGCTTTTCATTCTGTTTGTCGGTTCGAGACTTTGTCTGTGGTACAGTAAGTACGTAGAATAGTATTGTGGACAGTTATTGTGTGGAAATTGTAAATTTTTCTGAACGGTTCGGCTGAACCAATCCTTTAGTCAAAAATCTTTATGAAAAGTTTAGTGTGTGGTTACCCGTCCGTATCGGTTTGAAAAAACGTGGTTTGAACGTTTTTTCCAACACCCGTACACGGTGATAAACCGATAGGGGAGTCTTGCCTGGTGGTTGCCGAACGAAGGGTAAGTTTGTTAGGTTGGCCATGTCTGAGAAACCCAAGAAAAAAAAAGGGCCCACTGGGTTTCAACACTGCAGTGTGTGTGGGAAGGTTTTTGCTAAGGCCGATCCCCACACCACATGTGTTTACTGTCTGGGGTTTGACCACCTTGATTCAGACTGCCAAATTTGCAAGAATTTCCCCAATTCTACCCTGGAAAAAAGGTTAGGTAGACTTAGGGATAAGGAGGCCAAGAAATCCGCTGACCCGGAAGGCCAGCCCGGTTCAGTTCCTACCGAACCAGAAGGAGTGCCCTCTGAGCAGGGCGATACTTCTTCGGGCAAGAGGAGAGCCGATCCTGAGAGATCGGTTCCTATAAAGAGAAAACGCAAGGATAATTTGGCCTGTTTGGATCCAGAACTTCATGTTCCGACTGCCGAAGAGATAGCCAGAACGATTAGGATTGTGGAATCGCTTTGTCTGGTTCCGACCAATCCAGCGCCTCTGGCAGGGGTTCGGTCGTTCCCGGTTCAGGATTATTCCTGAAGATTTTTACGAACCGAGTTTGATGAGGAGGGGATTTTGAAGAAGATGATTACGATGGTGAAAGTCTGGATGTGCCTGTGGAACCAGACATCTCCCAGACAGACCTTCTGGTGTTTCCTCCTAGGCTTTCTGAGTCCCTCCCACTTTCCGCTTTTACAGAAAAAGTGGCTCAGACCCTCCAGCTTCCTATTGAGGAGGCTATGGAGGATCAAGAGGAGCCTGACTTTGTAGAGATGATGGACATCCTAGAGTCTAAGAGACTGTCTATTCCCCTCCATAAGTCCTTTGGGAAATGGAGACAAAAAATTCTTGGGTCTCCCAACTATGTACCTTCTGCTGACAAGAGGATGGACAAGAGGTACACCTTGTCAGGCTCAGATACGGAGTTTCTTTACCAGCAATGCAGCCATGTTGTGGTAGTGCAGGCTGCTGCCTGTGACAAGGCAAACATCCCCTTGGCTTCACATCCCCCAGACAAAGATTCCAGGAAGATAGATGCCATGGCAAAGAAGCAGTACATGGCATCATCTTTGGGACTCAGGCAGGCTAACTATATGGCCTATACAGCCAGGTACCAGAAGTCCAGGTGGGACACTGTACTGGCACTGGCTAACAGGCTTCCCCAGCAAGCCAAGGAGCTGGAGGTGGGTGGCTGCTGATGGGATCGAGGCATCAAAGGTGCAATTTAATGCTGCTGTGGACTCCAGTGATGTGTCATCAAGAGTCATGGCTACATCTGTGGCTCTTCAGAGGATGGCTTGGTTCAGATGTCCTAGCTTCTAGAGGATACCCAGGCCAAGGCCATGGATTTCCTGTGGTGGGTAATTCTCTGGGGAGCAGACAGAGAATTACATGAAGAAAATGGATGAGTACAGGACCACTTACAGTAGTGCACAGGCCAACGAGAGGCAGGCAACTCCTCAAAGGCAGCGAGCTAGGGGCAGGAGCAGGCCTTTTCACAGGCCTTTCTACCAAGCGCAGGCCTCGTCTTCCTTTTCTCAGAGGGGGTTCTTCAGAGGGAGAGGCAGAAGGGGGATGAGAAGGGCTGCATCCACCCCTCAGCCTAAGGCTCCTGCCAAGCAGACACCCTGATGTGTCAGCCCGGGTTGACTCCCCCATTCCGGTAGGAGGCAGGCTGACTTACTTTGTCCAGGACTGGACGTCTGTTACCTCAGACAAGTGGGTCCTGGAGGTTGTAAACCTAGGGGCTGGTTCTCAGTTTCAAAATTTCTGAAACTGAGACCCATATCCTTTCCACCTGCAAATCCATCAGAAATCCTGAGGCAGAGTTTCTCTGTACTGGCCTTGAGAGCCATAGAGAGTTCCTACCTACAGGGCAAAGGTCTGTACTCCAGGTACTTCCTTACCCCAAAAAGACAGGAAGTGGCGACCCATCCTAGATTTAAGATATCTAAACAAGCACCTGCTAAAGCCAAAATTCAAAATGGTGACTCTGGGAACAATTCTTCCCTCTCTGAGGCCAGGAGACTGGCTAGCCTCCCTGGACCTCAAGGATGCCTATTTTCACATTCCCATCAGGTGCTCCCACAGAAAGTACCTCAGGTTCGAATTGCCCTCAGGCCATTATCAGTTCAGAGCAATGCCCTTTGGCCTAACTTCAGCTCCAAGGGTGTTTACAAAGTGCCTAGCAGTAGTGGTGGCCTTTTTAAGAAGGAAAAGGATTTCTATTTTTCCATACCTGGACGACTGATTCCTTGTGGGCCAGTCTCCAGACCAAGTCAAGTCAGATCTGCTGGTCACCCAGCAAGTTCTCACTTCTCTGGGGGTTCCTTCTCAATCTTCCCAAGTCAGTTCTCGAGCCAGTACAGCTCCTCACTTTTATAGGAGCAGAGCTGGACACGCTTAAGGCAAGAGCTTTCCTTCCTTTGGAAAGTGCAAAAGCCATCTCTCAGCTGGCCTCTTCCTTTCTCCCTCTGGTTTCTCAACCAGCAAGGCATTTTTTTCAGCTTCTGGGCCACATGGCAGCTTCCACGGCAGTGGTCCAAGGGGCCAGGTTTCAGATGAGGGACATTCAGTTCCATCTGAGAACTTTTTGGTCGCCAATAAAAGATCCTCTTACCAAGCTAGTTCCTGTTACTCAGACCTTAATTCAGGCCCTTAAGTGGTGGCAGGACCTGGAAAATCTGAGGCAAGGTGTTCCATTTGTCACTGTGTCTCACTCTCTGGTTCTTACCACAGATGCTTCCCTTTTGGGGTGGGAGCCCATCTGGGGGCTCTCACGGCCCAGGGACTGTGGTCCCCTCAGGAATCCCTTCTTCATATCAACCTCCTGGAGCTCAGGGCAGTACTTCTTGTCCTCCAAGCTTTCTCTCAGTCAGTACAGAACAAGGTGGTTCAGGTCAGTACAGACAACACTACCACCATGTGGTACATCAACAAGCAGGGAGGCACTCGGTCCACGGCCTTGTGCATGGAGGCCATGAAAATATGGTCCCTGGCTTATTCCCTGCAGACCTCTCTAGTAGCAGTCTACCTCCCAGGAAAGGACAATTTGATAGCAGATACATTTAGCAGGATTTCCCAGGGCCATCACGAATGGTCTCTGGATCCTTTGGTGCTGAAAGTGATTTTCTCAAGGTGGGGCACTCCGGAGATAGATCTCTTTGCAGCCCCAGACAATCACCAACTTCCTCTGTTTTGTTGCAGACCCCCAGTCTTGGGCTCAGTCCCTCTGGATGCTCTGATTTTGAACGGGGACAGGAAATTTCTTTATGCCTTCCCTCCTTTTCCTCTACTGTTCAAGGTTCTAGTCAAGGTAAGGTCACAACCATGCAAAGTGATTCTGATTGCTCCAGACTGGGCCAGGCAGCCTTGGTACCCCCTGTTGCTGTTCTTAGCAGTCCATCTTCCCAGGAATCACAATCTGCTAACCTCCTCTCAGGGGAGGATTTGGTACCCCAGTCTCCGGTCACTCACTCTCAAGGCATGTCTGTTGAAGAGTTAGAGTATGCAGACTTGCATCTGTCCCAAGGGGTTCTGAATAGTCTCAAAGCTTCTCGAAAGCCTGCCACCAGAAAAACTTACAACTCCAAATGGAAAAGGTTCAGTATTTGGTGTTCCAAGAAGCATATATCCCCAGATACTGCTGAGTTGTTTACAGTTCTGGATTATATGGTTCACCTTAATGGCATAGGCCTCAAACCAGCTACTCTCAAAGTTCATTTGTCAGCTATTTCTGCTTTCCTGTCAGTGGGGAAGTCTTCCTCTCTGTCATCTCACCCTGTATTCTGTAATATTTTCAAAGGATTGCTTCATACCAATCCCTTTTTAGGATCCTGCTCTTGCTTGGGATTTGAATATTTGCATTGCCTAGCTTATGCAACCCCTTTGAGCCTATGTCCTCAGTAGAGCTCAAGTACTTGACTTGAGAAACTGTTTTCGTTGCTGTTACCTCAGGCGTATCTGTGAATTACAAGCCCTGTCAGTGGAGCCTGACTTCATTTCATTCCACAGAGATAAATTGGTCCTTAGAACCAATGAAAGTTTCTTACCTAAAGTGGTTTCTGATTTCCACTTAAACCAATTATGTCTCTTCCTGTGTTCTTCACTGATCACACTTCCTCAGGGGAACGGAGGCTACACAGTTTAGATGTTAAAAGGGCCCTTAGTTACTGAATAGAACATACGAAGGGTCACAGGTTTGACTCCCTCCAGTTGTTCTTCACTTATGGGGAAATAGGTAAGGGAAAACCTGTCACCAAAAGAACTATTACCAGGTGGATTGTGTCCTGTATCCAATTCTGCTATGAAAAACTGGGAAAAACTGCACCCTCAGGCCTGAGGGCTCATTCCACTAGAGGTAGCCATCTCTGGCTGTAGCCAGGATATTCCTTTGTTAAATTTGCCAAGCAGCCACCTGAAAACAGTTCATACTTTCACCAAGCGTTACTCTTTGGATATCCAGGCTAGGAGTGAGGCTAGGGTTTGGCACAGCAGTGCTTCAGAGCCTATTCCCAAAGTAGGTTCTGTCCCTCCTCCTTGGAGTTACTGTCAGGTAGTCTTCAATTGTCAGAATACAGCAAGACTGTCTTGTTTGAAGAAAAATTACTCACCTTAGTAATTGTGTTTCTTCTAATCATAGGTATCATAGGTAATTACAAGCCAAAAGATAGTATACTACCCTATAAGGCTTGCCAAACATAATTAAATTAAGAATTTTCTATTACCAAAATAATGGTCGATCCCATTCTTAAATTCGGTCATAGTAATACTATCTGCCAGTTCTATTGGCAAGGCATTCCAAACCCCTACAACTCTACAACTATACCATTGTTTCCATAAATTATGCTCCCATGCATGTTGATATAGTTGTTTAGCATGTTTCCTAGTACTAGTTCTTCCACGGTTTCTTATGATCCCCATTTCTCCCATTAAATCTTCATCATTCATATTTTTATATAAAAAACACAGATCACCCCTTAATCTGCGATAGGATAATGAATAAAGATTTAGACTGAGTAATCTTTAATAGTAAGTTTTGTTCTTTATTCCTTTTATATGCCTAGTTAATTTTCTCTGAACCCATTCTATTGATAAAATATCTGCCTTATTTTGAGGAGACCAAACCTGAGCACAATATTCAAGGTGAAGTCTCACCAATGCACTGTAAAGTGGGATCAATACCTTTCTATCCCTACTTACAATATGTTTGAGAATGCAATTAAGGTTATGGATTGCCTTCCTAATTTGGTTCCTACAGTGTAATCTAAATTTCATATCATTAGTAACTGTAATACCCAAATCCCTTTCCTCTGTTACTTCCCCCAAGATGTTATTATCCAGAAAATATAAATCTCTCTTATTATTCTTACCAAAGTGCATTACCTACATTTGTTTTGTTTAATTCTAACTTATTTAAGATTGTCCAATTGTATATTAAATCCAAGGCATGCTGCAGGGTAGCTTTTTGTTGAACATCATTAACCACTAAGCCCAATCTACAGTCATCTGCAAATTTATACATCCAAATGTTATTATTACTTATTGCTAACGAAGCGATGTATATATTAAATAAACAAGGGACCCCACTAGTCACCGGAACCCAATCAGAATATTCTCCGTTAATAACCACTCGCTGCCTTCTTTCCTGAATCCAATTTGAAACCCATTTACAAATATTACTAGGCAAATTAATGGCATCAAAACTGTCAGTAAATCATTGTGGGGTAATTTATCAAAGCCTTGATGAAATCAAGGAAAACCACATCCACCAATTTCCCATATCCATTTCTGATTCACTTTTTCATAGAAGGACAATAAATTTGTCTGACATGATCTATTTTGGTGAATCCATGTTGTTTAAGGTCAATTATATCCTGTCTCTCCTGATGTTCTATTATGATTTCTTGATTAATCCCTCCATTATCTTACCCAATATTGAAGTTAGGCTAATTGGTCTAAAGTTTTCAGGCTTAGTTCTAGACCCTTTTTTAGGATAGGGACAACATTAGCCAGTCTCCAATCCCTAGGAACCAATCCCATATCCATAGATGCTTGGAAAAGATAAGTTATTGGTTGGGCCAATTCCTCTGCCAGCTCCCTTCAAAATCCTTGGGTGCATTTCATCTGGTCCTGGGATTTGTTGACATCAAGGCTAGCCAATTGTTTATATATATATATTGGGGTTAAAATAATTGAACCTGGAACTGGAGATCTAGTAGTTTCATATAAATCTTCATCAGTGGTATTGTATACTGAACAGAAATAATGATTCTGGATGGTAGCCATTTGTTGGTTAGATGAAATAAGTCCTGACTCTGTAGTAAATGGTCCTGTATTAGCGGGGACCCTCCTCTGTTTATTGATAAATGAAAAAAAGGATTTTTTATTATCCTTTACCCTATCTGCAAGGTTGACCTCACATTGGGCTTTGGCCTTCCTGATGTTTATTTTTATTTTCTTGAGGCATTCTTTATATTCAGCATGTATTTTTGATGATTTAGATAATTTTGTTTTTTTATATAATCTATTCTTCTTGTTAATTAATTTTTTTTATTGTAGGTGAAAGCCAGATAGGTTTCAAGGCCCTAATACTATTGTATTTTTTAATGACGGGGATAAACTCGGTAGTTAAATTATCAATTTTAGTTTTAAGGGATTCCCACATATATTGTATAGATTTATTAGCAAAATCAGTTTCCCAATCCCAGCAACTTAATTTTATTTTCATTTTATGAAATTCTGCCTTACCAAAGTTATACATTGTGGTTGTACCAGTGGGTTTGGACGTTTGAGATTCACTTATATTAAATAAGACCGAACTATGATCACTGTTTCCAAGGGTACACTTATTTCAACTGAGTTGATTGTCTCACCCATATTAAAACAACAAGTCCAGAATATTATTGCCCTTGTATTGTTAATTACCATCTGTTTAAATCCACCATGATCCATAACATCTATAAACTGCCTCTCAAAAGGAGATGAGCCTACCTTTACCCCAGTCTATATTGGGTGTTAAGTCCCCAGTAATCAATAACTTGTCGGTAGGATCAAGATTTCAAAAATATCCAACAAGGCCTTATCATCTTCCTGTGACATGGATGGGGGCCTATATAGAAGTCCCAAAATAATTTTGGGACTATTATTGGGCAATAATTTAACCCATAGGAGCTCAAGTTTACCTGTTTCCCATTTAATATCTTCTGAAGGTATATCTTCATGAACATAAATTGCCACCCCCCCCTTCTATATTTTCTACAATGGGAATACAGCTTATAGCCCTCAATTTCTTTTTCCCAACTATCATTTTCGTTCCACCATGTCTCAGTAATGAGGGCAATATGTATTTTATTTTTATGTAGCAAAAATTTGAACTCATCATATTTGTTCTGCAAACTGCAGGCATTTAGTAAAATTACTTTCCATCCAGGGGTGTTTTGTGTAGCCGATAAGGGACCTATCAAGTTACTTTCAACTACGCCCCCCCCCCCCGCACCAGTTTAAATGAAACCTCATGACCTCCAAAACTTTTTTACTCATAACCCTTACCCCTGCATAATTTAAGTGAATTCCATCCTTTTTAAATAAGGAAGTTCTGCTAAATGTTTGTGCATTATCCATAAAACCAACCCCTGATTTGACACAAAATTGCCTAATTTTGCAATTAATGTCAACAATCTGTCTATTTCTATAGTCATTAGGGCCATGCATAGGAAGAATACCAGATATGATAATCTCCTCCATGTTTATGACTGAATCGACAATAAACTTATAATCCCTCTGCATACAGTGCCAATTTGTTTTCCCTACATCATTAGCCCCACATGAAGAATGACCAAGGGGTAATTGTATTTCATATGGTTCCTCCATCAAGCCCACAACATCATGTAGTTTAGCTCGGACAATGAACTAACTGTAGTATGTTCCTTTCTATTAGAACATACTAAAGTATCAATACCCTAATAGTTGAATCCCGATGATCAAAATATCTCGTTCCATGGGATTAGACTCTCTTAGTTCCCTTAATGTGGCAGTACCAATGGTACTGATGGGCTCAATTAAGTTTACATTACAAGAGTCCCCTAGTTCTTTATTGGAAGTACTACATTTACTGCTTACTACTTCGTTGAAATCAAGTGTTTTAGAAGGGGCATGTGAATTATCCCATTTGCTGAGAGCCTCAGGTGCATTTAATAATGGGCAAGGATCTTCAAGTAATTCACAATTAGGTAATGCCTCTAGAGCATTAGTTCTCACACTTTGTGATAGTGAGCCTCCCCCAAGCCATGAAAAAGATTTCAAGCCTCCCTCAAATTTGACAATAAAATCTTGGGCCTCCCCACAGAAAAAAAAATCCTACTTTGTACAGTACACCAGAAATAAAGTGAAACTAATAAAGCTGACTGAATATGTTCTCTTTTATTCAATCCTTTTGCTCCGTCCGACCTGGCATCCCAGGTTTTACTTGTCGCTCTTTTTTTCTGACTCTTGGGCCCTTGTTACACTGTTTCCTCCCTATATGGAACAAACCAAACTTAGCCACTTCATCTCTCCTCTACCCTGTTGTTAAGCAGCATCCTGTACCCTTACCTCAGGTGGTACCTGAAAACGTGTTGGATCTCTATGCCTTTCCCAGTCACCAATTTACATACTGTATAAATACCTACTATAGAACTGAGCCATGGCTCAGTGTCTTTCCAAGTCACTAATTTACACATACATACCTATGTAGAAACAAGCCTCACTCAGCATGCCTCCCCATGCATTCATTTACATAAATACACACCTATAAACACGCATTGGCTCAATGGAGACTTCCTGGTCACATATTTGTGCATAAGTAAAGCAATTCACCTGCAATTATCCATATTTACTTTGTTTTATCCTTTCACGCAAAACATCCGCAACATAAAATACTGTAACTTCTCAAACTTGACTGAGCCTCCCCTGGAACAACCTGGGGCCTCCCTTGGGAGGCTGGCCTCACCATTTGAGAACCACTGCTCTAGAGCATCAGATGGAATAGTATTAAGACACTCAAATCTATTGTTTAAATCTATAAGAGGTTTGGGCTGCAATCCTTCGTCCTTATCATTAAAGTTTACATCTATATCTACCTTTGCTCCATTTGTATAATCGTTAATATATTCACAATGCTTAACATTATTTGCTACCAGGGATTGTCTATTACTGATGTCACAAACAGCCTCGTTGATATAATCCTCCAGCTGGAAGTATCTTTTATGCGTTTGTAACCTTGTTTCACTCTTGAACCTCTTAAGTAAAAGCAAAGATTTTAATACACTTATTGCATGTAAATTCAGAGTTGGAAACTCTTCAGTAAACATCAAGCATTCCGACATGTTTTCTGCCTTTCATCTTTGTCTAGTATACCATGCTTTATGATTAAGTTACTCCCAACAGATTTTAAACTGCCACTAAAAAGATAATATATACTGTTAACATTTACCTTCATACAAAATCACACATGCCCCACAATGCAAAGCAAGTGTCATATCTTCTATTAGCACCCTTTGCAAACTGTGAGGAGGCCTTTCGCACAATGCAATTCTGCTTAAGAGTTGACCAGCATAACATTCTGTGGTGATTTGTATATGCAGCCCATGATGCTTTGACTGTGGGGGCATGTGATTTTGTATTTTCTTGAAACTTGGCTTCCCAGCCAAATGCCCTTTGGGTAACCTTGCCTCAGTGTTTGCACAGAGGTTCTTTGTCTTTAAATGTTTTTTATTTTAATGGGTTCACCACTAATATATCCAAGGCACACTGCCTTAAGGGTAGCTGGTCCATTTCACTGGGGTGTCAAACAGACGAGGTATACTGATGAGTCCTGGTAGGACGAAACACGCGTTCATGTCTTCTGTTAGCACCCTTTGCAAACTGTGTGAGAGGCCTTCGCACCATGCAATTCTGCTTAAAGTTGGACCAGCATAACATTCTGTGGTGATTTGCATATGCAGCCCATGATGCTTGCATTGTGGGGGCATGTGTGATTTTGTATTTTCTTGAAACTTGGCTTCCCAGCCAAATGCCCTTTGGGGTAACCCTTGCCTCAGTGTTTGCGCACAGAGGTTCTTTGTCTTTAAATGTTTTTATTTTAATGGGTTCACCACAATATATCCAAGGCACACTGCCTTAAGGGTAGCTGGTCCATTTCACTGGGGTGTCAAACAAGCGAGGTATACTGATGAGTCCTGGTAGAGATGAAACACGTGATCTATGTCTTCTGTTAGCACCCTTTGCAAACTGTGAGAGGCCTTTGGCACCATGCAATTCTGCTTAAGTTGGACCAGCATAACATTCTGTAGGTGATTTGCATATGCAGCCCGTGATGCTTTGCATTGTGGGGGCATGTGTGATTTTGTATTTTCTTGAAACTTGGCTTCCAGCCAAATGCCTTTGGGTAACCCTTGCCTCAGTGTTTGCACGAGGTTCTTTGTCTTTAAATGTTTTTTATTTTAATGGGTTCACCACAATATATCCAAGGCACACTGCCTTAAGGGTAGCTGGTCCATTTCACTGGGGTGTCAAACAGACGAGGCATACTGATGAGTCCTGGTAGGACAAAACACGTGTCTATGTCTTCTGTTAGCACCCTTGCAAACTGTGAGAGGCCTTTCGCACCATGCAATTCTGCTTAAAGTTGGACCAGCATAACATTCTGTGGTGATTTGCATATGCAGCCCATGATGCTTTGCATTGTGGGGGCATGTGTGATTTTGTATTTTCTTGAAACTTGGCTTCCAGCCAAATGCCCTTTGGGTAACCCTTGCCTCAGTGTTTGTGCACAGAGGTTCTTTGTCATTACCTTAATGAATTAATCCCCAAGGTGTCCCAGCGGACACAGCAGACACCCCTTAAGAGCGTGTCTCTGCGTCTCGCTGGCGTAGATGCGCTCCGCTACGGAGGTAGAAATTTATGTGGAATCCACGGAAGTAGTCCGTGTCCCTCAAGACGCTTTGCGTTTTAAAAGTGGCAAAAAAATAGCTACCTAGTATTCTAGCAGCTATGTAGATCGTTAGAATACCCAGGAAAAGTAAATATTAAAAAATATAACTAAAAATAGGGTAATTTGTAGTTCAGATTAAACACAATGAACTACAAAGTCTCTTCCTGATCCCAATATAGTCCCAGGGCTCCAGTAATTTAAAGGTATATTACAGTGCAAACGAAGATATACTAAAGTGCAAACTACAGTCCACACAGAGCCTGTAATTCCTATAAACTAAATTCAGATAACATCAATTTAGTATATCACAACATGAATAGTTTATTTTTTTAGGTGCTCCGCTCGCCGGTGGAGTGAAATTTATGTGGAATCCACCGGAAGTAGCTCCGTGTCCCCGAGACGCTTTGCGTTTTAAAAGTGGCAAAAAAAAAGCTACCTAGTATTCTAGCAGCTATGTAGATCATTAGAATACCCAGGAAAAGTAAATATTAAAAAATATAACTAAAAATAGGGTAATTTGTAGTTCAGATTTGGAGTCTTGCTGTATTCTGACCTCCCTTCCTGCCTCCCCTCTCAGAACATGTTTTGGGAAGTGACTTGGCAAGTGCAGTGTTGCACCCCAAGGGTGTCTATAACCCACTCATGTTCTGTTGGGTGCTTTGTGTTTGTTTAGTTAAGAGTTTTTAGTTCTTATTTCTTGGTTTTGGGCTTCCCGACTTGAGTCTTTGGGAATCTAAAGTCTTTGTTGACAGTTGGCTAGTAGGAATTTTACAATTTCCACATTATATAGTCAGTGAGTTTTAGCTTGTAAGAATCTGACGGTTTGGTTTCAAAGTGTCACAGACAGAGTTTTCAACGAGCTCGAGCCTAACGTTCCATGCCTGGCATAGAATTTTAACCCTTAGCTCTCGGGGCAGTTCAAGTGCTGGAGCTAACTGCAATTGTCAGAACACAGCAAAACTCCATTAGAAGAAACACAATTACTAAGGTGAGTAATTTTTTCTTTCGTGAGGATCATCTTTATGTATTGGTGTCACCAGGGCAACTCTCCATAGCATTAGGACTTGGCCCTCTAGAATGGATCTATTAGACAACCATGCGACAGGGGCCGCTAAGACTGGGCAGCGATTCTGAGCAGTCTTGGTTGTAACCTTCGTGCCCAGCCGATCCAGGTGTTTTGATTTTATGAGTAGCTTAAGGACTTCGTGTTTTGAAGTGAGCTTGATATGGAACTGGAGGGAGGGTTATTTTATTTATTTATTTATTGAATTTTGTTGACCCAGTAAGCCACTGGGCCTAGAAGTCTCTTTTCAGGGGCGACCGGGAGGGATACAGATGGTAAGCAACTGAAATTGAACCAGATTAAGCTGTTGGTGGTATTTTTAGTGAATGGGAGAAATTTGGCCAGGACACTGGGAAATTCCCTACTCTTTTCGATAAGTGCCATGGGATCTTTAACATCCACCTGAACTACCACCAATCCAGGCAGATGTTTGGAAGTATCTCGCGTGGGTGGGGGTGGCCCAGGACTGTGTGCCTTAAATTTCTCCAGGTCAGTAAAGGTTAAATGCATCGGCTAGGTTTTCAGGCTTGCGCCATTTGCTGTTAAAGGAATAATGCCTGCCCGACAGGGTGGGTGTTATCTGGGTAACATCCCTCAGGTGAATTGGGCCGAGGCCAATGGCCGGGGCGCCCAACACCTGAGGCAGGATGTTATCCCAGCATAACACCCACCCTGGAGGGCATTATTCCTATTATACAATGGCTTATTGTTTCATAGTTAAAAAAAGAATTTTAAAGAATGTTTTTGTTAGTGTGTAAAAATATTTTTGTTTCTCAAGAGAAAAAAAAAAGCGCATCAGCATGCTCCATATCCTACAAACAATCAGCAGGGAGGTTATGCCAGGATAACATCCCTGCTGTGACAGCCAACTGACCAATCAGAAGCCAGGATTCTTTCTTGCCGTTGTATAATAAATCACATTCGCCCTGCACTGGATGACCTTTGATTAGGGTATTGATTTGCAACCAGAATTTTTGGGGGTCAGAAAGATTTTTCACCTGGAGGTTTGTAAGGTAAAGTTTTTTCGCTGTTCTTAGCTCATTTTTGCATTGATTTCATAGTACCCTAAATGTCTGCCAGTCTTGAAATTGACTTGTGGTTTTGAAGGTCCCCCATGCCCTGTCTCATTCCTTCATAAGTTTTCTTAGGTCCCTGGTTATCCATCTTGTGTCCTGACTTTTTACTCTAAGTTTTCTCACTGGGGCATGTTTGTTTGCAGCGAAAGAAAACTTTTGATGAATAAGTCAGGGCTATGTCAAGTTTGGGACTTTGATATTTTCATTGACATAAAGGGCCCTCCATTTTGTGCCTCGGTCTCTTCTGAACCAGTTGCATAGCGGGTACTGAAGTCTCCCAAGTGTGGTTACTGGTGAACCATGTCTCGCTGATGGCTACTATGTCCAGTTTAGCCTCTGTCATTGTTGCCTCCAGGTCTGGGATCTTGTTTCCCAGACTGAGGGCATTGTGTGTGATTTTCCATTGGCCAGATTTCAGCGCATTAGTTGTGGGGCGAGGTACAGGTTTTCCCCTGCACGTCATGTGGGGAGCCAGACCTTTCTCCTTACCTGGTGATGCAAATGTACTGCAAACATGCTCAACTCTTGTTTGATCACTAGCTGGGGGGGGGAGGTGTGTTCTTCCTGTCTTATGTATCAGGTGCTGCACCCCTCTCCCCATTTGCTACAGTAGTTTAAATATTCTGTAAAGACATCAAATTTCTGCCCCAATGCACAGACTCCCTCCTTAGTCAGATGCAGTCCATTAGATTTAAAGAACTTTCGTTTCCAAAACTATTGCAAGTTAGCTACAAATTTGTGTCCTGTTTCCTGGCACCAGCCCTTGAGCCACATGTTTATCTCCCCTATCTCCCCTTCTTTGACCTTCTGTCCATCTGCCACCCCCCCCCCCCCAAAGACTGGCAGGATCTCAGAGAAGGAGATGCTGGACGAAACGGATGACAGTTTGTCTCCCAGCCTGGTCAGCTGGTCCTTGGTCTCTACAACCGGCTGGCAGATCGTTAGTCCCTATGTGTACCAGGACGTCGACTATTATGACAATGTAACATGTTTAATGTTTTCAGGGAGGTTTCTGCATTATTAAATCTTGGAAGGCTTGCATATCCTAAGATACTTGATATTGCTTTTCCTGCATATCTTTAAGACTGTGATTTTTCCTACTAAACCTGAATATTTTAGAAAAGGGCTGAACGAAATTAGTCATAACAGCAGATCCAGTAATTCTAACACAAGCCACACTCCAAAATCCACTTGTATTTTAAATTTTTTTCACTCCTAATCAGCACATTCACCATTAGACATACTGTCGTGGACCGGATTTTCAAAATTTGTGAATGTGACAAGCCCCAGGTGTGCCAGACGTAGGCTTATGGAGCTTGCGATATCCTCCTGGCTGGCGATCGGGATTTTCCATCCCGTGCACCATTTACTGCAAGTTAGACCAACTTTTCTGGTGTTGCTTGCGGCAGTCCGATGTACCCTTTTTACGGGGCTTGTACCAAATATTTTGCACAAGCTGCTGTAAATTAGGAAAGTGTCATCACTGTGCCCAACCTACTAAAATTGGGTGCAGTTCACGGGAAAGATGTTGGTGCAGCTGTGCCACAAAAAAGGGTCTGACGCAGGGCTTGATGCAAAGCCCTGCATTGCCCTTTGAAAATCCAGCCCAGGAATTCGTTTTCTGTCCAGTATTCTGTAATTCAGACACTAGTACAGAAAGGGTGGGGACCAGCCCACTTACTAAACTGCTGTGACAGGCTGCAGCACTACCAGACTTCCTCAACTGGCTTGTTGGTATTTGTTAATAAAGACTTCCATTGTGCTGACTTGTTGACTGTCTTGTGTTGGTAAAGGCTTATGATCTTACTTGAGGGTATCTCTTGCTGCAGGCCATCACCAGTAGGACTAAGCTGTCAGGTGCCAGGACCACACGGAAACCTTTCTAGCTAGCAGTCTACTAGAGGGGGCCAGCCACCTCCAATGTCAGCACCTGATGTCTGCCAATCCTATAAAAGGTGGGTGGCCCCCACACCCTCCTCAGTTGTTTACCACCGTCGACCAGCACGTCAGACCTCTGCTACCGCTGCAGCTACAGTCGAACACCATTTTCCCTGCATTCAGCCGCTGTTTATTATTTTTAGTTTTTTCTTCAGTTTAACATTGAATTTTCTGTGTTCTTACCAGAAGGTTTATGTCTTCATAACCATCCTCTTTTTCTGACTGCTCCACGAAGTGTGTCTGCGGCAAACAGATCCTGGACAAGGACAGCCATTGCCTATGTCTTGTGCCTAGGCTCAGACTATGACGTCCAGACCTGTGAGGCCTGCCAGAAGTTCAAATCGGCCACCCACAGACATGGCCAGAATATCCAGGAGAATCACCTCCTAAGCAGAAGGTTGCCTCAGTGGAGTGGGAGCTGCAGGCCAGCAGCTCCTCCGCTGCCCTGGCTCTTCTTCTTCTTCGAAGTCCTGGGACAAATCTTCCGGGAAGCATAAACACAGGGACAAGGACCAGGACCGACCCCAGTCTGCCTCCTACTCGCAGTTCCCATATTAGGATTCCTTGACTGCGAAACAGTCCTCTTCCCTCAGGGGGGTCTACCTCCATGGCCCCACATGCCCTAACCTCCACAGGGCTACCAGTGGCCCCACCACCCACCCAGGTCTCTATCGTGGGTTGTGGCTCTTTGGGACAGGGTACTCTGTATCCTGCCCCCCAGCCCCTACTATTCCAGCCCTTGTTCTTTGCGAGCTCTCAGTCAGGTGTCTTGGCCGGAGCCTCTTTGGCCAGCATGGGTATTGCTGGTGCAAGCCTCCTGGCTGCCATCCTCCCAACATTCATACCACAGACGCTGATCTCCTTTGCTGGGACTGTTGTCTGTTCAACATCTCCTTTGCAGGGGTAGACACTGCAGGACATCAGTGCCTCCTAGAGCCCGGTCTCTCCTCAGCGGTCACCTGGGGGATCACCTCCCACTGCAGCACCTATCTCCCTGTAGCCGGCACTCATGGACGCCTCGCCCATCCTTCCTCTGCTACAGCGTGCTGGTCCTGCACCCGCCGTGCTCCCTCAGCTGGCGCCTGTGGACCTGTCACCGGTTCTCCCACCACCCACTCCGTTGGGTCCGCCGCCCATCCTGCCGCAACCCACGCCCTATGCCTGGGTACCCTATGTCGGCTCCTGCTGGTCCTGCCATCTGTGTGCCCCATCCCACGCCAGTGGGACCTGCGCCAGGCTACCTATACCCAACTCCTGCAGACTATTTCCGCTCCCCTCTTATCTGATACCTGTGGGACTGACACTGGCCCCTTTCGATTATCATGGGCTGATTTCTGCCCGCTGGCCCTTTACGCAGATGCAGGTCCTGGCTTCGGCCCCAACCACCCCTCAAGGGCCTCCCTTGGGACCCACCTCCCCGGACCCTCTTTGGCCAGGCTGTAGTGCTCCACACACACCCAGGAGTAGGCCCAATGGCAGGTAAGCTGGGCGCTTGGACAATCATTGGCCTGAGGAGAGTGGGGCCGATGATGCGGACGCTGACCAGAGCTTCAGCAGCGAGTCGTCCTCCTTGGGGCTAGATTGCTCAGACGGGAAAGAGGCACCCAGCAGCATCCCTAATTGCCCCCAGCTGACCCCACATTTATGGCCATCATGAGGCACATTCAGGCCACCATGGCGGGGGGACAGAGGAACAGGACCCAGAGTGAAGTTGGCTTGCCATATACTTACATCAGCCTGACGCCCTCCACTGGTGGTCCCCCCCATTATAGACTCCTATGAGGATATTCCCTGAGCTGCTTGGAACCGCCCCTGTACGGTACCAGCTATCCAAAAAGGCTGACAGGTTTTACCACAGCCTGGCTGGCAAACCATACTTTGGTGAACAACCCAAGGCCGATTTTGGTCGTTGTCAGTATGGCCCACGACCGCACCAAGACTGAATCACCAAAGCTCCCTTCCCCCAGACAGGGAGTCCTGCAAGTGGGCCTTCGCTTCTGCCACTCTGGGCCATGTGTTATCTGGCCCATATGGTTCAGTATCAGAACCTGCTCTGGGATCAGGCCAGAGAGGCTGTCCTAGCCATGCTGAATGACCCCTCCAAGCAGCAGACCCTTCAGGCCCTCGAAATGGGCACGGACATCAGTACCCTTGTCCTCAGGGCTGCCTATGATGCAGTCAATGCCATGGGCCGGGCAGCGGCCATCAGCATGTGTATGAGGCACCACTCCTAGCTTCTGGTCTCTGGCTTCGCACAGGATGTCCAGTCCAACATTATGGACACACCCTTCAGGGGGTTCAGACTTTTGGGGGAGATGTCAAGGATAGCATCTCCAAATGCCAGATCTCAGGATGGGCTGTCAAATCCATCTATTCTGTGTACCATACCCAGTCAAAGTCGAGTCAGCAAGTTCCATTTCGTTGCTTCTCCCGCAGGCAGGCCTGACTCCCTCCTAAAGCCCAGGACAAGCACAAAGTGGGGGCAGCTCTCCTCGTTCCCTCTACTACTGCCACTTGTAGTGCTCAGGGTTCAGTGGCAGCCCCAGCTCCCACCTTCTGACTCCTTGCCAGACACTCCCCAGTCATTCCACAGGAGGTGGATGTCAGGGGGTTGCTTCTCCCTTCACCTGGACAAGTGGAGGGAAATCACCACAGACAACCAGGTGCTGCAGCTCATCGAGCATGGTCATGCTCATGAGTTCATAGAGTGGCCTCCAGAAAACCCTTGGGACAATTCCTGTAGTCCTTCCAACCACGGCTCTCTCATATGGGAGGAAAGTTGGGCCTTAATTTGAAAAAGGCCATAGAGCCAGTCCCAAGGGTGTTGGTGCAGGGAAGAGTTCTACTCCCATTTCTTCCTGGTCCCTGCTTAACAGGAGACCTTCGCCCATCCTGGACTTAAGCCAGCTGAACCTGTTTATTGACTACAAACGGTTCAGAATGGTCATTCTACAGGGTTTACTGTCCCTGCTACATCGGACGCTTCAGGATGGTCATCTTATAGGGTTTACTGTCCCGCTACATCAGGGGCTGGCTTGTTCCCTGGATATGCAGGATGCCTACCTGCATATCAAGGTTTTACCTCCACTACGCTTCCTCCGCTTACTTCCAAGGAGTGCACTATCAGTTCAGAGCTCTACCCTTTGGCTTGTCCACATTTCTCAGGGTCTTCACCAAATGCCTGGTGGTGGTGGCAGCTGCTTTGAGACAGCAGGGTTTTAAGTCTACCACCCTACATGGACAGTTGGCTGCTAGCGGTCATGTCTAGGGACCATCTCCTTCAAACTCTTTCTCACACCTGCAGCCTCTTCCAAGCTTTGGGCATTACTGTCAACCTCTCAAAGTCTTTCTTGACCCACTGTCAGTGCCTCCTGTACATAGGGGCAGTGCTGGACACCACCCAGGGGAAGGCCTTCCTACCCCAGGCAGAGCACAGCATCTGATGGACCAGGCCCATCTCCTTTACTCCAGCCATTACATTCTGGCGAGGGTCTTTTTGAGGCTTTTGGGCCTCATGGCCACAGCCATTGTCACAGTTCCCCTGGCCAGGCTGCAAATGCAAATCCCTCAGTGGATACTGAGGGTCCAGTGGGACCAACGTATGGATGCCCTGGACCAACCAGTGTTGGTGTAATTTCCAGGCAAGAAGGTACTGTTTTGCTGGCTGGAGCCCAACAACCTGTTTCGGGGAGTTCCCTTTTCTGTATCCCTCCCCCCCCAGCAGATCCTTATGATGGACGCCTTTGGCCTCGGTTAGACAGCCCATACGAGGACCCACCAAACTCAAGGGACATGGTCCGAGATAGAGAGGGATCTCCACATAAATCTCCTGGAGATGCAAGTGGTTCTGTACACCCTGTAGGCCTTCCAGACTTCGCTGTCCCCGGGTCCGCTCTTGGTTCAAACGGACAACATGTGTGTAGTTTATTATTTAAACAAGCAAGGGGACTATTTCTATCCCCTGTGCAGGGAAGCGATGAGGGTCTGGTATTGGGCCATCGAGCATGGCCTGAACTCTCAGTTTTCCGTGGTTCTTGGTGACTAAAATATTTTGGCAGACAGCCTAAGTCACCAGTCAAGAGCCCATGAGTGGGAACTTCTGACCTCAGTAGTAGAAGACCTTTTCGACAGATGGGTTGGACCTTTTGCATCCCCACACAATGCAAAACTGCCACATTCTGCTCGCTAGATCAAGGGTCTGGAGTTTCCTGGTGAGATACATTGTTCCTCTCCTGAACCAGGAGGTTTCTGTATGCCTTCCTCCCTTCCCATTCCTTCAACGAGTTCTGAGCAAATTCTAAAGCACAGAAGTGCAAATCCATATCTAAAATGGGTGCACAAATAAAAGGGGGGCCACCTCAGACAAAACCAATACTCGGTAGTGCACTCCAGTGGGAAGTTAACGCCTTTTAGCTGTAAGGATTCACCCAGGTTGAAAAAACAGTTGTTTCCAGCCCCAAATAATGTGGAATCAATAACTTTTGTTGAAAAATAAAGCCAAGCAGCACAGTCAATAACCACATCGCATTTCCCCAGCACCTCGGGATCTGTCTCCCACCCTCTTCAGTGGGCAAAAGGTTGACTCAAAGCGCTGAGGAATACATGTGATCATTGACTGCTGTTTTTTGGCTTTGTGGTTCTTTATTTTTCAATAAGAAGTTATTGATTCCACATTAGTTTGGGCTGGAGATGTGCTTTTCCAACATGAGTGAGTGCTATACAGCACAAATAAGCCATTAACTTCCCACTGAAGTGCACTACTTGGAGGCGCATTGATCAAACTCCAGATGGAGTGGGTTACATTGATCCTCATAGCACCATTCTGGCCTTTGCCAAATCTGCTTCCCATGCTGCAGCAACTGGCAGTGGAACCTTTGCTGTCTCTGCCCTATGCATAGGCTTGCTCTCCCAGGAACAGGGCACTGTGGTCCATCCAGACCTCAAGTCTCTCCATCTCCATGCATGGCTCCTGAGGCCATAACCATCACCAGATTTGGGGTCTCCCCCAGAGTAGCGGATGTCTTGGAGACAGCCAGGAAGCTCTCCACCAGGGCTATTTACTCTATGAAATGGAAGCACTTCGCTTTTGGGCTGCATCACACCATTTAGATCCCTTCACCTGTCCAGTGGATCAGGTTTTGGACTACCTTTTGTCCCTGTCAGACTTGGGTTTGCGGTACTCTTCTATTAAGGTACATCTCTGCCATATCTGCATTTCATGTACCTGTAGATGGGCGCTCAGTGGCCCAACTCGATATGTCCTGCACATTCTTGTGGGGCATTCTGCATTTGAAGCTCCCAATCAGGAACCCTGTCCCACCTTGGGACCTTAATTTTGTATTTTGGCTGCATTTAAACTAGCAAAGGGGGGTGGCAGACCTGCAAGGAGGGTACCTACTTGCTCACCCCCCACAGCTAGCAGTGGAACCAGTGAACCAGAGGAGGGCACCCTGCAAAAGCAGTGTACAAAAGATGGAGATTATGCCCAAGAGGTGGATAAGCAGAAAGGGGCAAAATTCAGCAGAAGGGCAGACAGCAAGGAGAACCAGGGATAAATGACAACCAAGGAAGGGGCTGGAGTAGAACAGTGAAACAGTCTAGGGAGGTCAAATCATGGAAGCCATGTGTGCAAATGCCAGGAGCCTTTGCAACAAGATGGAAGATCTGGAGGCTGTCATGGTACAGTCAGACCTGGACATTGTGGCCATCACTGAAACCTGGTGTAATGATAACCATGACTGGGAGATGGCCATGCCTGGCTACAACATATTCAGAAGAGACAAAGCAGGCAGGAAGGAGGAGAGTGGCACTGTATGTGAAAAATGACATAAGGGCGACAGAGATCCAGGAGGAACAAAATGGGGAGAGATACTGTGGGTCAAGCTGGAAAGGAAAATGGGACAGCCATCGCACAGGTGTGGTCTATAGACCACCAGCCCAGGAGGAAGAAACAGATAGGAGTTGATGCTAGCCATCCAAAGGATGGCAGACAAGAGTGAGGTAGTACTGGTTGGAGACTTCAATATTCCAGGCGTGGACTGGAGCATCCCAGCAGTAGCATCAACTAGGAGCAGATTTATCCTGGACTCCCTTGAGTTGCCTTCCTCAACAACTGGTCATGGAACCAACTCGGCAGAAGGCAATACTGGACCTTGTGCTCACAAACAGGGACAGTGTGATGGGGGTAACAGTGGGGAGCACCTGAACAGTGACCACCAGTCATTGTGGTATGAAATCACAGAAAGAGCAGAACCAAACCACACAAAAACACGTATCCTGGATTTTAGGGGGCAGACTTTGGGAAAATGGGAGATACTTGAAAGAGGCATTAAGGGAATGGGACAGGAATCGGGGTTGAGGAACAGTGGGCAGTATTTAAAATGGGATTACAAGAACAACAGAATTATGCATTAAGCAGGTTAGCAAGAGGAAAAGGAAGAGGAGACCATTATGGTTTCCAAAGAGGTAGCAAAGAAAGTGAAAGCCAAAAAGATTGCATTCAGGCAATACAAAAGACACAGGCAGAAGGGGATAGGAGAAGTACCAGGAGAAGCAAGGGAGGCAGGGAGGTCAGTAAGGAAGCCAAAGCTCAGACAGAAGAGCACATTGCAAAATCAGTGGGTAGAGGACAAAACCTTTACAGGTACATAAGTGAAAAAGAAAGACAAAGGGAGGGATAGTGAGACTGAAGGGGAGTATGGGGGGCGTGGAGGATGACAACAGTAAAGCTGACATATTGAACAGGTATTTCTGCTCAGTCTTTTACTGAGGAAGAGGAAGGTAATGGGTCTGAAGGAGTACAAAGGGGTGAGAATGGTGCAGAAATGGACACAAGTCCCTTTACGAAAGGGTCTGAAGGAACTGGAAGTAATAAGAGTTGATAAAGCAATGGGGCCAGATGGGGTCCACCCAGGTCCTTAAGAACTAAGAGAGGTGGTGGCTGAACCTCTGGCTATCCTGTTTAGCCGATCACTGGAAACAGGAGGTACCCAAAGACTGGAGGACAGCAGATGTAGTCCCTGTACAAAAGTGGGAACAAAGAGGAAGCAGGGAACTACAGACCAGTCAGCCTCACCTCGGTGAGTGGGGAAGATCATGGAAGCACTACTGAAGGAGAGATTGGTGGAACATCTGGTTGTCAATGGACTACAGGACCCAAGGCAGCATGGTTTCACCAGGGGAGGTCATGTCAGACCAACTCGTTCAAGTTTTGACTGGGTGACTAGGGAGGTGGATCGGGAGGGCAGTGGACATGGCTATCTGGACTTCAAGCAAGGCCTTTGACACTGTGCCACACAGAAGACTATTACACAAACTGGGGAATATGGGTGTGGGCAGGACAGTAGTGTGGTGGGTAGGTAACTGGCTGGGTGGCAGGACACAGAGGGTGGTGGTAAATGGCTGTCACTCCACAGGGGAAGAGTGACCAGTGGGGTACCACAGGGATCAGTGCTGGGACCGGTCCTATTCAACATCTTCATCAGTGACATTGCGCAGGACCTAGAAGGCAGAATTTCACTGTTCGCTGATGACACAAAGCTCTGTAACAGAGTAGACACACCAGAGGGTGTAGACAGAATGGGAAGCGACCTGCAGAAACTTGAAGAATGGTCAGGGGTTTGGCAGTTGAAATTCAATGCAAAGAAGTGCAAGATAATGCATATGGGGCACAAAAACCCTGGCACAATATATCAGTTGGGGGGTGAGGATATAGCATGCACCAAGCAGGAAAGGGATCTTGGGGTTGTCATCTCTGACCTCAAGGTAGGGAAACAGTGTGACAATGCAGCAGGTAAAGCAAATAGGATGCTGGGATGTATAGGCAGGGGCATCACCAGCAGGAAAGGGAGGTCATAATTCCGCTTATACAAGACACTAGTGAGGTCCCACCTGGAGTACAGTGTACAGTTCTGGAGACCATACCCACGTAAGGACATAGACAGGGTAGAGAAGGTTCAGAGGAGGGCAACAAAGATGGTGCATGGATTGCATCACAAGTCCTATGAAGACAGGTTGAAGGAACTGAACATGTACTCCTGGAGGAGAGGAGGGAGAGGGATATGATACAGACATACAAGTATCTTACAGGGAGGAACAGGGTGCAGGAAAACACTATTTTAAGCAAAAAAGATGTTCCAGGACTAGAGGGCACGGGATGAAGTTGGAGGAGGGGCGATTCAGAGAAACATGAGAAGGAATTTCTTCACAGAACGGGTGGTGGACAAGTGGAACACCCTGCCAGAGGAAGTGGTGGGGCTGGAAACAATCACGGATTTAAGAATGCATGGGATAGCATAAAGGAATTCTGGAGGTCAGGGTAAGGGCAACAGACTTCTAGGAAAACAAACTGAACTTACAAGCTCAAATGGGCAGACTGGGTGGGCCATAGGCCCTTATCTGCCGACACTGTCTATGTATCTATGTATTGGAAAAGCTTACGCTACCTCTCTTTGAACCGGCCGCATCTTGCAAGCTACACTTTCTGTCGTGGTAAGTGTTATTTTTAGTTGCCATTACTTCTGCTCGAAGGATTTCAGAGCTTCATGCCCTCATGAACAAGGAGTCTTATTTGTTTTTACCAGAAAGACAGGGTGTCTTTGCAGAGTATCTCCAAGTTTCTATCTAAGGTGGTGTCGGAGTTTACTTTGAATCAATCCATCAGCCTGCCTGTTTATTTTCTGGAGCATTCTAATCCAGGGGAGGCATTGTTCCATACCTTGGATGTGCATAGAATCCTGAGGTGCTATACACACCAGACCAAGGACTCCTGGAAGTCCAATCAGTTGTTTATTTTGTTTGCCCCTGGGAAAGAGGGCGCCCCAGTGTCCAAACAGTGTTTGTCTAAATGGTTAACCAGTTGCATCATCTGTTGTTACCAAAAGTACAAGGAACTTCCTGGAGGCGTTAAGGGCCATTTCACAAGAGGTGTGGTCACATCAGTGGTCTGCTTCCGTAATGTGTCAGCTGCTGACTTTTGTGCAGCTGCTAC
The DNA here is from genome assembly GCA_016271365.2 of Neoceratodus forsteri. Lineage (NCBI taxonomy): Eukaryota > Metazoa > Chordata > Ceratodontiformes > Ceratodontidae > Neoceratodus > Neoceratodus forsteri. Next base: position 303,223,289 of record CM057459.1, on the reverse strand, counting down.
CTGGAATACTGTCCACACCTTTACCAAGCATTACAGCCTGGACATCACCTCTCAGCATAGGGCCAACTTCAGACTTGCTATCCTCCAAAGCCTCCTTTCTTAGGATGCTGTTTATGTAGCCTACTGCCCAGACTGTCTGTAGTGCCAGAACTGCTTGGGACTCAGTCCTACTGGTGATGACCTGCTGCAAGAGATACCCTCGAAGTAAGATAGCAGACTAACGTAAGAACTTACCCTAACAGTAGATCTTCGAGAGGATCTCTTGCAGCAGGTCCTGCTTTCCCCTCTCTCCGTCCCCCTTCTATGTCTCTCTCCCCTTCCATGGGGCGAGTCTTCTGCTTTTACTGTCTTCGTTACTGGGTTACCTCAGTCTTCCTTGGCTCCTCCCATTTCCGGCATCTGCTTATGGTCTCCAGTGGGAGAACTGAGGAGGGTGTGGTGGTGACTCTCCTTTATAGGATTGGCTGATGTCGGGGTAGGCAGCCCCCTGGTAGAATGCTAGCTATAAAGGTTTCTGTGTGGTCCTGGCACCTGACAGCTTAGTCCTACTGGTGATGGCCTGCTGTAAGAGATCCCCTCGAAGATCTACTGTTACGGTAAGTTCTTACATAACTGTACTTTTTCATCCTGGCAGGAGGGAGATTCAGAAAGATGTCCCAAAGTATTTCTTTACAGAGGGTGGTGGAGAAGTAGAACAAGTTGCCATGGGAAGTGGACTGTGCCAAAACAGTACTGGCATTTAAGCAAGGGTGGGATAGCCATGTGGGGATAGTAAAAGTGGAAACAGAGGGTGACATGAGGGACAGGACTGTGTGTGAGCACAAGGGTACTTGCTGCATACCATAGGTAGGGTTGAGCAGACAGGATGGGTTGTGAAGCCTTTTCTGCTGCCATCATCTTAGTTTCTATGTTTCATATGATAGGTTACTCAAAATAGGTAGTAGACTTTCTAGTAACATCTTTTCCATTTTTGTCTAGGATTTGGAAGAATTCTGCTTCAAGTTTTGTGTCAATCACTTGACAGAAGTTACTCAGACTGCAGCGTTTTGGCAGATGGATGGTTCTCTGCTGAAGGAATTCATTGTTAAAGCCAGTAAATGCGGAGCCTTTAAGAACTGAGTTGCAAGACCAAAGAGTGTTGATAACTCCAGGTCTGTAATAATACACATGCCCACACAATCAGTGGACATTAATTGCCTACTGTTAATGGATCAGTGTGCATTTGCCAAGATCATAAGATCAAGTATTGGCAATGTAGTCTGCATATCTGCTGATAGCCATCTTTTTACTGCCAGTGGAACAGAACTGCCAATCTGTTACAGAACCTATGTAACGCAAGAAAAGGTTGGTTCTATACTGTTTGTAACAAGAGACTGTAATATCTTACTTTTAGAAAAATGCACATTAGTGCCATGCTTCAGACTCTCACAGATTGTTCTGTTCTGCATTAGTCTAGACAATTCCCCCAATGCAGATTTTTTTTTTAGTGGGAGGAGACATTTACTTCACATTGAGAGACCTGGTGAATTGTCATTATTGCATTGAATCCACTGGTCGTGGTTTGCCACCCTTTCCCTGTCTGCACCAAGGAAAAAAGGGGGGATAAAATATTTGAAGGCCCTTTTAGAATACAAGGCCTCTGTAGTTTGAAAGGTCTTAGAGGAGGAGGATGATAGAGCATCTGACTGGACACTCATGGGGGATTACTTGCATCCTCATTATCGGATGATGGACGCCTAGTCCCACCTACACTACGTTGCTATCCTTCTCACCCCCATCGAAACAGTGTTTCCCTTTTCCCCTGCATGTTGAACTTCTGTGTGCATGTTTGTGTGGGCTGGGGTTGGGGATAGATGCAGAGTCAGGGGGTGATAACAGACCTCTCAGAGATCAGAAAAGGAGGACACACAGAACACTGTACCCACAGCAGGAGTTGGGGCACCAACTAGACCTGAAGATGTGACAGCAGAGACACATATGAGAAGCAAGAAGAAATGTCCCCACCCCACACATGCTAGTTACACTACACCGCCATGTCCAATGATGGAAATGGGGGAACCTGGGAGAATTCAGTTCTGGGAGTATAATTAAAATTTGACTCAATTCCAGAATCAAAGGACTGCTTCTGTGTAAAATGTACAAATGCAACATATAATGAGGAGATGTGTCCATAGACCCCTGACAGCTAAGGTTGATTCTATGTCAAAGATGGTGGGTTCCCCATTTTCAACACGGTCATATCTCCTGTGTCCTCTTTAGCAGAGTAATGATCTTGGTTGCGTTTTTTGATCAGGGAAAATAAAAGGTCTGAGTTGTAGGTGGAGGCTTCAGCAATAATCTTTCTTTTATTTTGCTCTTCACCTTAATAATGGAGTAAAAGATCTGGGTGCACTGCTGGAATGTCACATCTCAGAGGGTGAGGTTTAAAACCTTAACATTTAAAACAGGGACAGAGTCTTCCTACAAACCTCCAGTCATTATTAGTGCTTGGTGGTGGTGAAGAGGAGTTAGTGTAAGGCTGGAAGAATGTTTTTTTTTTTTTTTTTCCCTCAAGCAAGACAGAGTATTAATGAAGTGATCAGTGTGTGTTCTGTATCTGTGGTACTTATCTCTTCCAAAACATGAAGAGACCAAGTTACAGCTTCAGTATAGAAAATTGTGTCAGCCAGTAGGGGATGATTCGTTATTGCACTGTTTACATTGATTGCACTTGGGATAAGGAGAAGTCAGATTTCCACTATGATGCCCCCAGTTATATTCCTTTCCATGGGGGTACTTCACAGAGTTAGGTAGGCGGAATTATGTGAGTTGTACTTCAACAGACCATTAAAATGTATATCAAATTAAACCACTATAATCAGGGTGAGCATACCTTCAGCAGAAAATTGATTATTCAGCGATTTACAAAGCCTTTAATAGCCTGATATATAAGGTGTGATAGCAGAGATACTGTAAATGAGTTTACTTGCTATATATTTAGAACAATACTAATTCATGGTTTTGAGTTAAAAACTATCCTGATGCAGATAAACAATGAATATGGTTTTTATTTCTCATTAAAAGTTTACGTGGTAATTATACAATTTTTGCATTACATTTTACTCTGGTGAATTCTGCAGAATCTGACAAAAGCTTCTGAGTTCTAAAGTAGATATTTATTTATTTTTTTGTTTGTATACAAATCTCAAAGTGAATCATTCATCAGAAACCCAAAGTCCAGCTACAGTTGCTTGCCTGAATTATTTGGGAACACAGCCTAAAATAAAACTTTTGTAACAGCTCTAACATTTTGTTGCAGTTTTTGAATTTGCAAGACAGTTATTTTATGTGAAAATGAAATCAGTTACATTACATTGCATTCCTTTGTCTATATTGCATATGTATATAACATAAATTTTGCATACTACAATACATTTTGAACATGATTTTACTGTTCTTTCCATTTTAAATATTTTTAAGGCAACAAGCAAAGGCTCTTAAAGGGGAATGTAAGTTTACTCATCGGGTAAAGGTGATTATGGGAGCAGCATTTACAGCACTCGGAGTCATCACAGTTGGGTTTAGGTGGTGTCCTCTGCTAGGCAGATGCATAGTCCGAAATGTGAATTCAGTTCTGCCTCCACCCCTTTACATTGTCTCTTCTTCAGTACGAAACTTTCTAAGCCTGTAAACTGATATAGACTCCTTGAGAAGAAAAGGCGTAATATAAATATGACAATAAAAACACTACGGGCCATAAAGGTGGAGGAGACTGGGAACCTGGAGTTAATGGGCTTTACTGCTTAGCACACAATCCATAACAAAATAAGAATTACATTGTAGAAAACTCAGTTCAGGATGAAAAACCACCAAAATTAAATCTATGTGGTGCTGGGACCACCATATATATCATACACAACCAACTGTCCATATACCTCACTATCAGATTTCCAGTGAATGGCTGTATTATACGGGCAGTAACTCTGTCCAATAAAAACAAACCAGTATTCCTCCTCGCTGGGTGGGCAAGAGTGCTGAAAAGTTGCTTCCATAATCACCTTTACCCAGTGAGTAAACTTAATTTATCCATTGCAACTTCTACAACAACTGAAGTCATCACAAACGAAGTGAGTTGAACAATAGTACAGAAGGATTTAGGGTGGGACGAGTAGAAGGTTGAATGGCTGTTTGAAGGACCCTTTGTCCAGAGTTGGCCTTGTCCTCATCCCAGGTATTTAGCCTGTAGTGTTTAGAAAGTATGACAGGAGACCAGGTAATGGCCACACAGATATCTGCTCAGGAGGTCGAGCCTCTCTCCACCCAGAAGGTAGCCATTGACCTGGTAAAGTGGGCTTTAGCCGGAAAGGACATGCTTGTAAGAATCCACAGTGAAACATAGAAACATAGACAGTGATGGCAGAAAAGACCAGAGATCCATCCTCATCATCTCTCTATTCGCCTCCCTGGTCCTGTCGTCCCTCGTAACCACTATTCCCTTCATTATGTCCCAGCCCTGATTGAATCCCCTGTTTTCGCACCCACCATTTCAGCCGACAGACTGTTCCAAAGTTCCACCACCCTTTCCATAAAGTAGTACTTCCTCACATCTCTCCTGAACCTACCTCCTATTAATTTCCATTCGTGATCACGTGATTGTGAATTGGTATTCAGGCTACATAGTTCCCCGCAGTTTACTTTGTTAATTCCTTTAAAGAACTTGAAGGTCTCCATCATATCTTCCCTCTCCCTTCTGGTCTCCAATGTGTACATATTTAGTGCCTTGAGGTGCTTTTCGTAGGATCTGCCCTGCTGGCCCTGAATCATTTTTGTTACTCTGTGCTGCACTGTCTCCAACCTATCCTTATTGATGTGAGGACTCCAGAACTGGGTGCGGTGCTCTAGGTGAAGCCTCCCTAGGGATCTGTAGAGGGGAAGTAGCGCCTCTTTTCTTATGCTATTAGTACCCCTCCTGATACATCCCAGCATCCTGTTAGCCTTGCTATAGGCCTTGTTGCAATGACTCAGTAGCTTAAGTGAGTTGGTAATGATAACTCCAAGATCCCATGGTAGCATTAAACCATTGGGCGATGGATGAGTGTGAAGCAGGGAGGTCCTGCTTGTGTTCCTAGAGGAGGAACAGCCTCTGTGACTTTATGAATGGAGCTGTTCTATTTAAGTAAGCCCTAATGGTGTGAGCTATGCCTATGCTTGATGGGCCATCACTGTCAGTAGGTACAAAGGTGGGTAGGGATTCTTCTGTGCCAGGTAGAAGGGGGACGTCACATTGGGTACGAAGGTCAGAACTGTCCAAAGGATGACCCTATCCAGGTGGAACATAATGCAGGAAAGGGCCTGTAGCTCACTGGTTCTGAGGGCCTAACATATAGCAACAAGAAAAACAGTTTTCAGCATTAAGCAGTACAATGAGCTAGCTTCCAGAGGTTCAGATTGGTTCTCTAATGAGAGGATCAAGCACTAGATTCAGTTGCCAAGGGGCCATATTAGACTGATGTCAGTTGCCTTCAGAAGGTTTGTACTTGTGGGTGTGTTCCTGGTAGGACTCCTTCAATGCACCCCCTAACTGTCCCTGTTGCTGCTGTCTGTATCCTGAGGGATGCAAAGCCAGCCCTTTGTTGAAACCTTCCTGAAGGAACTCCCAGACCTGAGGAATGGCATAGCTGGTTGGTAGGACACACAGTGCATATCTGGTGAAAATGAACCAATGTTTGTTATAAGTACAAAAGTGGATAATCTGTGTGATTATAGCACAGTTCCTACCACCTTATTGAAAGTTCAGAATCAAGCACTCTTTTCCTGTGACTAGCCATGCCATCAACTTAAGGGTGTGTGGTGATGGGTGAAGAACTAGTCCTTGGGACAGGAGGGCTGGATAAGGTGGAAGTGTGAATGACTCGTCTGCCAGCATTTGTGCTGCTGAAGCATAGTGTACTCTTCCTGGACCAGTTTTAGTGCTACCAAGACCACTGTGGTGTTTGACTTCTTAATCTTTTAAATTATACATTCTCTCATGGAGATTGAGGGGAAACATAGGCTGTCTCAAGCTTCCAAGCTTTAGTCACAGCATCCATAGCTGCCATTTCAGGTTCTTGGCACCTCTGTTTTCCTTGGTGGCCATTAGATCTATTTGGAAGGATCCCACTAGCTGAGGATTGATTCAGTCTCCACTCTCCCGGGTTGGCGTTTAGCAACTGAGCCTGTCCACTTGCGTGCTGAGCTTCCGGCTAAGTGGATCTTCAACAAGCTGAGCAGGTGAGTCACGGACCATTTCAGAAGAAAGTCCGACTCTTTTGCCATCCATTTGCTTTTTGTGCCCCCTTGTTTGTTGATGTAAGACATTGAGACCCTGTTGTCCATCCTTATTCAAACATGGTGGCTCTGTACGTCGGGATGGAGATGGATTGTGCCAGTCTGACTGCCCTTGTCTCCAGCACACTGATAGGTAACCTGGCCTCCACTGGTGACCACGTGCCCTGCAAAGTAATAGACCCCAGAACTACTCCCCTGCCTTGCAAATTGGAGTCCATGTCTATAGTTCTGGTGACATGTTTTTGAATGTTGTCCCTTTCCAGAGGGTTTTGTCCTGTTCCATCACATTATGGATCATCTCACTGCTGTGGGCAGAGAAAGCCTTTTCTGATAATTCTGAGATGCATCTCCAGTTGCCAGCAGGAATCTTTGTAACAGCCTCATGTATAGTCTTGCTCAGTTGTGCAAGTCTGTGCATGAGGCCTAGTAGTTGCATCAAGTCCCAGATGGCTAGGCAGTGGTGTGAGAGTACTTGGTTGCAGTGTGCGTGTAGGTTGTGGATGCTATTGTTTGCTGGATGCATCACTCCCGTTGCAGTATTAAACACAGCTTTTAAATGGTCCAGTGTAGTAGTCGGTGTAGGATTGTTCTTGAGTACAGTGATTGCCCATCCGTGTTGAGAGGGAACCTGCTGTGCCCTTCACATTGCCTCCCCTGGACTGTGCTCTTATCGTCCAGGTAGGAAATTATGTGAATTCCCTCCATCCTGAGATTTGCTGCCAGGGTTGCTGTGACCTTGGTGAACACACTTGAGGCTGAAGGGCAGACATCTGTTTTGGAAGTGAATATCCAGGATGCAGAATCTCAGGAACTTGTGGTGTGCCAGACAGATTTGAATGTGGAGATGGGCATTCTTTGGGTCTGTTGGCGTTAGCAGATCTCCTATCTGACTTCTGCTGTGGTGGTGAGAGTCTCCATTTTGAATTGTTTATAACGCAAAATTAGTTTACAAATTTTAGGTCCAAAACTGGCAACAAATACTCCATCTTTAGAACCAAAAAGAATACTGAATATACTGGAGCCTCCTGTGTGGTGGCACCAGAGCTATGCGCCATCTAATAGGAGTTAAGTCAATTTTATTTTTAAGCACAGTTCCACAGTGATCAAAGTGCTTTACAGAATCCATAAAAACATCAATACAAGTGTTAAAAATCAGACTTTAAAACATAATCAGAAAATAGCTGATGATAAAACTACCCATTACTTAAGTCAGGAAATGCCAAACTAAACAGATGTGTTTTAGAGCAACTTTAACTCTCTGCGGTCAGGCACTCTCTAATCCGATGAGGCAGAGAATTCCACAGGTGGGGCCACAAAAGCAAGAGTGTGGGCCCTGGAGGTCTTAGCCAAACCCTGGGAACCTCCAGCAATCCCTCATCGGAGGAAAGGAGCGAGCGACGGGGGCAATTGGGGCAGAGAAGATCTTGCAAGTAGTGTGGTCCCTGACTGTGTAGGTTTTATAGGTCAGTAACCCGACCTTGAAGGTGATCCGCTAATGAACAGGCTGCCAGTACAGATCACGGAACACAGGAGTGACATGGTGAGATCTTGATAAGCCAGTCAACAACCTGCCTGCCATATTCTGCACACTCTGCAGTCGGCAGATATCAACCCTCGGTAGCCCTAGGTTAAAGGGCATTGCAGTAATTGAGGTGTGAGGTTACAGAGCGTGGACCAGCATGGGAAGATCGCCAGGCGGGACCAAGTGCTTAATATGGGCAGTGTTCCTCAGATGGTAAAAGGACGACTTAACGACAGCAGACACCTGAGATTTTAATGCCAGGCAGCTGTCAAACACAACACCCAGATTTCATGCTCAGTCTGAGGTAAGTAGCTGATCTCCCCCCCCAAGTCAAAGCCTGGACAGTTGACCAGCCAGCATCACCATGCCTAGACAACCTGGATCCGCCACCAATACTTCAGTCTTGTCCAAGTTCAACTTCAGCCAGTTGGCACTCATCCAACCCTAGATCTCAGAGAGGCAGCTGTTAAAGACTGAGACCACCCCACTCTGTTTGGGTACAAAGAACATGTAGAGCTGAGTATAATCTGCATAGCAGTGAAAACTCTGCCCATACTGCCTCATAATGTCTCCCAATGGCAGCATATGCACTGCAAACAACATGGGGGACAGTATGGAGCCCTGCGGTATCCCACATAACAAGGGGAGATGGGCAGAGGAATAAATCCCAGACACCACCTCTCTCAGACCTGCCAGTGAGGAATGATCAAAACCACCTGAGAACTGTACCAGCCCTGCAGAACTCAACAGGACAAGGGGAGAGGGGCAGAGGAATAAATCCCAGACACCACTCTCTGAGACCTGCCAGTGAGGAATGATCAAAACCACCTGAGAACTGTACCAGCCCTGCAGAACTCAACAGGACAAGGGGAGATGGGCAGAGGAATAAATCCCAGACACCACTCTCTGAGACCTGCCAGTGAGGAATGATCAAAACCACCTGAGAACTGTACCAGCCCTGCAGAACTCAACAGGACAAGGGGAGATGGGCAGAGGAATAAATCCCAGACACCACTCTCTGAGACCTGCCAGTGAGGAGTGATCAAAACCACCTGAGAACTGTACCAGCCCTGCAGAACTCAACAGGACAAGGGGAGATGGGCAGAGGCATAAATCCCCGACACCACTCTCTGAGACCTGCCAGTGAGGAATGATTGAAACCACCTGAGAACTGTACCAGACAGTCCACAGAGAATCCGCAGTTGCTCCGACAACACCCTATGGTCCACAGTGTCAAATGCTGTAGAGAGATCAAGGAGAACCAAGATGGAATGGCTTCTCGATCCCTCGCTATCAGGAGATCATTAAGTACTTAAACAAAGGGCAGTCTCAGTACTGTGCCTCTTCCTAAACCGGATTGGAGAGGATCATAGAAATCATGGGATGTTAGATGGTCATCCAGCTGCACCGCAACCACTTTCTCAATAACCTTGCACCCAAAGGGTAGGTTAGAGACAGGTCTATAGTTTGGAAGATAATCCAGGTCGAGAGAAGGTTTCTTTAGGAGGGTTACCACAACCATCCATCTTGAAAGTAATTGTTTCTGCGGGCCCTTTGAGAATGGCTGTGAGATCTGTTGCTTGAAAACGAGGGAGAAGGCCCCCCCCGTTCCGATGTTTTCCATCCCTCTTCTGTTTAATGTACTTCTCCATACAAGCTTCAAACAGCACATTACCTTTAAACTGTAACTTAACATGTTCTTGGATTCTTGGTTCGCTTCCCAAAGTTTCAACCATAAGTGACGTCTTGCCCTGTTGATAGTGGCCATGGAACATGACACCATTTTGAAGGTGTCAGTAGAGGCATCTAACACATATTTGATTGCATAGTCTGTGGTTAGCCTGTACTTGCTAGACTTGGGCAAGTCTTTCTGGATGGCTTTGAACCATCAAAGAATGGCTCTTGTAGTATAAGCAGACCCTACTGATGTTTTCATGACCATAATCATCATTTTGCGTGTCTTTTGGCTCCTTTAAGACTGTGGATCCTTCTGATGGGAGCATGGTCCAGTGGCTTAAATCTGCAATCTGCGAGTCAGCCAGCAGGAGTAAGGACCATGCCTCCTGTTTGTCTTCAGGCAGTGGATACCTTCTGTCGAACGAGGCTTTTTCCCTTGTTTTTGTCTGGTCTGGTGCTTCCCATTCTTTAGCAGTCCATCTAAGGCCATACATACTGGGAAAAAATTATGGGCTTTTTTCCTTTCTCTTAACAGCGAATCTAGCTTCTGCTTCTCGGGGTTGGGGGGATGGTGCAGGTACTTCAAATTTTAGCATTTCACAGAGCATCCTGATTATTTCTGGTGTAACATCAAGCAGGCACAGCCTGGCTGCCAGGTCTTATCTTGACTCTTTTTCCTCATCATCCATGTACTCCTCTTCTGATGGGGACTCCCCTTCGGGATCATCCAGATTGTTTCCGCCATCTCTTCTGGGTTTCTTGGACTTTATCAGATGCTTGGAGTTTTCCATTGCCTCTATTCTTTCAAGCAACTTGTGAAACCTGTCCACTGTCATCCCCGGGACACCTATGACAACCAACAAAGAAGGGAACATCTATCTCTACAGCCTTCTAACTTGAGCCTCAAGAACATGGCCGCAACAACTAGGGATCTAAACAGTGACCAGACACAAAATGGCTAACCTCTCTGAGCACTCTGCAATGAAGCCCCAAAAATAGCTGTATTAGACTAACAAAGGAAAATAATACCCAAAGCAGCCATCAAGATCAGCCATCTTGCAAGAACATGTAGCCCCTGCACTATCTAGATCAAACTAGTTGGCACTCAAAAGATAGCTATGTGCAGCCAGCCCAGTGGGGTGGAGGGCTGAGGCCCTGTGCCTCAAGTGCCACCACTCCGGCGACCTGGGTTCGGAAATGGACTCGAGTCACAGGGGGGTTGGCCGGGGAGAGGAGGATTGAGCATCTGGCAGGCCGTTCTCCTCCTCCTCTGGGGAGGGAGAGATGTGGATCCCGGCATACATCTGGCCTCTAGGGGTGCTGGCAGCTGTGGACCGAAACTTGGGGAATAGAGGAACGGCAGCCTACAACATTCCACGCACGGGATTGTGCATGGGCATGTCTGGATGGCACTGCATGTCCATTTCCGCAGGGGAGGAAAATGGCAAGGTGCAGTGCGGGATGACACTGACCCCTTGCAGGCTCCACATCGGGCTACAGAGCAATCCATTTTGCCAAGGGTAAGTTGTGAGGGGAAGTACTGGCATTCCTGCATTGAAGTGAGTCCATGAGACACTAGGGACAGGGATTTTTTGGGGGGGTGTTGGTGAGAAGGATAGCCTGCACCAACTGCGGAAGTGGAGTAAAAAAAAAAGATGGCTGTGGCTGCCAAGACCATGACTTCACTATGCACTTCCGTAGGAGACTGCGACCTCTTCCTAACAAGGCAACCAAGATGAGAACCCTTGCAGTCTTGGTGGCCATATTGCCCAAATGTGAAATAGTGGAGCAGCTGAGCACGCCCCCTTCCCCTGGATGAGTACACCAATAGCAGAAGTTTAGTAGCAAAAGTACACTGCCACTGGGAGCAAAGGCATGCATGGTGCAACAACTAGCTGTAAATGTCTGTGAAGTCCTGTTGCAGAGTAATGTCCCCAATAACAAAAATGTGTTGACTGCGCAGCTGACCTCCTGTGATCTTTAAGACTTCTGGATTAAGGTGGTCTGAACTCTGGAGTGGCGGTACAGATGCCGTGGTGCTTCCTGGGTGTGACCAGCTGGGGAAGTGCTCCAAAATCAAAACTATGTAAATCTTACGAGTGTCTGGGTGGGAGTGACCAATAAAGCAGGCTCCCGCCTGACTCGAGAGGCGCATCTTGCTCCAAAGTCTTCTGTCCCCTGAACAAGGGTAGAGGGGATGTTAGGGTTAATAAGTATCTCCCTAGGATCATCCATGGAGCAGAGGCGTCAGGCCACTGGCAAGGTAGGCTGTCGCAGTCACAGTGCAAGCCTGGAATCTGCATCATGGTAGCAAAGCAGCCCATCCGTGTCCAGAATCATCCATAGAAGCAGAAGTGTTGGGCAGCTGGGATTGTCACTCCTATATAAGTAGGCAAAAGTAACTCTCACTTAAACCAAGATCAGTAAAAGGGAGCCTTTGTTTAATTTCAGAAAAATCCATCCAACTTGACATTAGCATAGTGGACAGACCAAAACCAAAAGATAGTATGGAGAAACCTGAAAAGTTCAAAAATGATTGGTGCAGCTGGGGGATGAGCAGGCAAGGTACTGCACCTGGAGTGCAAGCCTCAGTTCTAAATTAGTACTTAGAGCACCCCCAAAAAAACAATCACAATAGAAACTCCAGTAAATCGTCACAGAATGTCAGTATGTTGTATTGGTGCATATACCCTGCATAAGGATCGAAAAGTTGAAGGAGATCCAGAGAAAAGGAGTGGAGACAGGATCGGATTCAAGTTTCAGATTGTGCATCAGCCTAGCAGAGGACACCTCCTCAACCCATTTGTGATGACTTTTAGTGCTGTAAACATTGTGATGGATAATGAAACATTGCTTGGCCATTCATTAAGTCAGTTCAGATTCAGCAAGTCTCCTCTGTAAGCCCTGAACCCCTGATCAGGGCACGCTGTCCCCAACGGCTGCAGTGCTCCTTTCCACCGCTCCCTGCATCACCCCATGGCTACCAGCAAGTCTCCTCTGTAAGATCTGAGCCCCTGATCAGGGCACGCTGTCCCCGATGGCTGCGGCGCTCTTTTCCACCACTGCCCGCATCACCCCTTGGCTACCAGCAAGTCTCCTCTAGAAGACAGCCCCTGATCAGGGCACGCTGTCCCCGACAGCTGCGGTGCTCCTTTCTACCGCTGCCCGCTTCACCCCTCAGTTACCAGCAAGTCTCCTCTGTAAGATCTGAGCCCCTGATCAGGGTACGCTGTCCCAGACGGCTGCGGCACTGCTTTCTGCCACTGCCCGCATCACCTGTCGGCTACCAGCAAGTCTTTGTAAGATCTAAGCCTCTGATCAGGGCACACTGTTCCAGACGGCTGTAGCACTCCTTTCCACCACTGTCCGCATCATCCCTCGGCTACCAGCAAGTCTCCTCTGTAAGATCTGAGCCCCTGATCAGGGCATGCTGTCCCAGACGGCTGCTGCACTCCTTTCCGCTGCTGATCGCATCACCCCTCAGCTACTAGCAAGTCTCCTCTCTAAGGTATGGCCCCTCTTGAAGCTCCTGCATTTTTAATTTCTTGGTGCTCACCAGCAGCTTATCCCTTAGCCAGCCTTCCGCAGCCTGCTTCTGCTGATTGGCTACTCTCAGTAGCCTAAGGACTTCTACTTTTATGCTATTTTCAGCTCCAGCCATGCTCCTGCTCTTTATTCAGTCTAAATGTTTTTTTTCCTCCCGCCCCTGGCACTCTTTAAATCCTCAAGCTGCATTTCGGGCTCCACCGAGCAGAGCTGTGTTGTCCAATTACCAGCATCTGTGTCCTCCCACTGGGTGTAAACCTCAACAACTTTCTCTAAACTACTCTCCTACTGTAACTGATTACCAACATTTTGCGTCTAGTCAATTGCCTGAGCCCCTATCCTCTACTTACTACACCTTTTTACTGCAGCTGATTACCTGAAATTAATTGCACTGCATACTGTCAAATTTGTATTAGCAACACCCTCCTTCTCTCTCTCTGCTCCCTATACCTTTTACTACTGCTGCTTACCAGCAAATAGTATGCAGCATTTGTCAAATTGTAAGTAGTACCGTCCTTTCTCTAACACTTCCACTGCCTACTTCCTTCCTCCTGACTCACACTGTCACGTCATCCATCCAATTAAACTTCCCCTCTCACTGCAAGTTACTATGGCTTTATCCCTACTCAGTACACCTTAAGTAACCTACTAGTACTCTTATCATCCCCCTTCACTTACACCCCCTTCTCCACTCCTAATATCCTCCCCATAACCTCCTACTGGCCACAACACCATAGGACCAACCACACTGGGACTCCTACTCCAACCTCCTCTCCCTGGACATACTATCCCTTCCGGCATTGTGCCTCTCTTTTTCCTATGACAACTTACTACACACTGCTTCACTTACTAAAACTTCAAACCCTCCCTCCTACCACCTCCCCTCTGCACACCATAGATCCAGCTCTTCATCCTGGTATAAGAGCACAAAAATTCAGCTTTTGATTATTGCACTATCGCTCCTATCGTCTGTTGATATCAACCCTAATCCAGGGCCGTGCCCCCTGGCCTCCCCCATTCCAGCATCTGCAACTTCTGGCCATCTCTCAACAACCCCGTTATCCTTCCCTGTGGGTTAAAAATTCTGCACCGAAACATTCAGAGTCTGCTTCCTAAACTGAACCTACTCCAGCTGCTAGCTGCATCCCATGCCCCAGACATTATCATCCTTTCAGAAACCTGGCTAAATTAAAAAAAAAAAAATAGGTGACCCCACCCTCTCCATCCCTAACTATACCATATCCCAGCAAGACCGAACTGGTAGGGGTGGAGGTGTACGTCTCCTCATCCGTACAATTTACCTCCATTCTTGCCATGTCGGTTCCCAAAGCCTACGAAGTGCTTATCCTAAAGCTATACCTTCCTTCCTCCATTCCTTTATATATTACTGGTGCCTATTGCCACCCTGGTCTACCCTCCTCCATTATTACTGATTTCATTAGTACCATAATTTCCCATACCCCTTCTGGCGAACTATATATATATATATATAAATAAATGGGTGACTTCAACCAAAACTGGTTATCTTCCTCTCAAAGCATGCAATGACATCAATGCCCACAACCTATCTCAACTCATACTGGAGCCTACCCGGTTGAACCACAAAACTGGAAACCAGTCATTAATAGACTGGCCCCTCACATCTCATCCCCACAGGATCATCAAATCTGGCACACTACCCAATGCCTTGAGCGACCATCACATGACCTTTTTAGTTCAGAACATCCACAGAGCTAAGGCTCCCCACAGTATTCTTCAGATTCGTTCATACAATCTTTGAACCTAGTTCCCCTCCTTCCTGACCTGGCCCATACAAACTGGGTACCAGTAACATCGTCCAAATCTATCGACTATGCTTATGCTTATTTCCACAGCAAATTCCTGGAGGTTTAGGATAAACACGCCCCACAGCGGTGCACCAGGGTCAGGGGTCATAAAAGTCTAAAAGCCTGGGATCTAGCTTGGAAAACTCAGAAAACTTCTAAACTCCCAAGTGACTACAGCACCTACTGGTCCTTACGCAACAGGTGTACAAGAGCCACTCGCTTAGCTAAAGCAGATTACTTCTCTACATTTCAATCTAATATAAACAATCCCTCCAAATTCTGGAAAGTCATACACTCTTCCCCCCGTCAATCCCAAACCCTCTCCTTAATGTAACCAGCACTCTCCTGTCTGACCACCTCAGTGTTGCAACTGAAGTTAATTCCTATTTCAGCTCTTGTGCAGCTGCACTCTGCACCTCCCCTCCCCATAATCCCCCCATCCCATCTACCTCTTCATTCAAATGCCTTCTCCTTCACTAAAATTTCGACGTCAAACACTCTGGCTGCATTGTATGCTCTGAACCCCACTAAAGGCAAGTCACCTGACAGACTGGACCCTAAACTGCTCTATCAGCTCCAGCTATTTCTGCTCCACTTTCCATCCTCCTTAACCTTTCCTTTGCAACTGCTTCCATTCCATCTGCTAGGATGTACGCTGTCATCTTTCTCCTTCCTATGGGTGGCGACCTTACTGCTCCTGCGAACCATCACCCTATTTCACTCCTTCTTACCATTGCAAGCTTGAAGAACATCTGGTTCTCTTGCAACTCTCTTCCTGCCTCTCCGACTCTAATTTTTTCACCCCGTTCCAATCTGGGTTTTGGAAGAACCATTCCACTATTACCTCCCTGATTAGGATCACCGACTCCATCCTCTCAGGGATGGACAGTGGCCAAATCACCTGTTTTTTTTTTTTTGTCGACCTAGCGAAGGCTTTTGACACCATCTCCCATTCCCTCCTACTAAACACCCTCTCAGCAGCAGGTCTAGCAGTCCCAGCCACCAACTGGTTCAGGGCCTACCTGGTAGGCAGAACTCAAGTCAATCAGAAAAGCTGACTCCATGTCCCCCTGTTCCCCATTAACACTGGTGTCCCACAGGGATCGGTGTTGGGCCCCATCTTATTCTCCATATTTCTTAATGACCTTCCCTCCATCTGTTCATCCACCTCCATCGACATGTACGCTGATAACTTGATCCTTTTCATCTCTGGCCAGTCCTCAGCTGATGTAACTACCAGACTTCAGCATGACTTCAATAAAGTTCAGCTCTGGTTTAGTTCCCATCAACTCTCACTCAACACCAAGAAGACCATCTTAATGACCTTTGGCACTAGGCAGAGACTCTCCACGCTTCCCTCCCTCCCGTACTCTTGATGGGACAGTCCTTGAGGACACTTCTACCTTTAGGTACCCTGGGGTGTGGCCCGACCAACACCTCACCTTCTCTGGTCATGTTGACGCAATCCTGAAAAAGCTGCGCCCCAAGCTCTAAGCATTATACAGGAACCAACGTAGCGTTCTGCTACCGGCTAAACGCGAACTTGTTCAGAAGATGATCCTGCCTATTTTTGACTACTGCGATGTACAGTAGTCTACAGTGCTGCTCCCAAGTCTTCCTCATCCAGATTGGATACCTTCTTTAACTCCTTCTGTCGCTTTGCTTTAGATGCCCCATCTCTCACCCACCACTGTAACCTCTACCACTCACTAGCTTTCCCCCCCTTTAGATCATCGACAACTCCTCCATTGTGCAAAATTTGTGCCTAAATTTTGGTTTGGCACTCTCTTCCCCACCCCCCACCATGCCCTTAGGTCCTTGACTCCCACTTAATGATAGTCCCTCAATGATCGACCTCTGCAAGTCAGATGGCTTTCTCACATCATTTCCATAAACTTAGGAACGCTCTCCCCCTACTCCATCTCTACAGCCCTTCATAACGTCCTATCAACTGTACCTGTGATTAATTCCATTCATTCCTCGGACTGATCCATAGCCCTCCCTCCCCTTCTCTTTTTTCTTCCAGTGCTTCAGTCTTTTCATCCCTTGTACTGCGCCCAACTGCCCCCGCTGCTCCCCTTCCTTTCCCTAAAAGATCAACTTTATCTTGCCTCTCCCCACTCCCCGATCGATTCCCTTACTCACCCTGTGTCCTCCTGCAAGTTGTTGCGTCATCCCCTCAAAGCATGTACTCCAACAATTGCACTTATATATTCACTGATGTTTTCTGAATTGCACTTGTTACGTACATAAATCTTATGTATTCATACAGTTATGTATACCCTGTACAAGCTTTAACTGTATAATCGAATTGTATGTTGGTTTGAATGTACATTTTTTTCTCCCTGTACCCTTTCCCCCAGGTTGCCACGTGAGACGAGCAGCTTGTTGTTCAGTGTGCCCTTCCTGGTAAACATTTCAATAAATAAATAAAATAAAAAGATATTTCAAACAAAGGCTGGTTGTTGCTGCACTGAAATGAGGAGAACTGAGAATGGTGGAGGATGAGGTAGGGTAGGTCGAGTGGTAATGGCTGGTACCTCTTACCTTGTCCCCCGAGCCCTGACCACACTGTATGTAGCTCAGGCCAAGCAAATAGGCTGAATGTGTAGCTCAGTCTGGGGGAGTCAGATGGTTATCCCATAGCCATAACTGTCAAAGTCAGAACATTAAAAGGAGTGGTGCAATTTGCAACTGTGCCATATATTGTATAATATTTTTGCTGTATTCCCATGTATATTTTTTGTGCTTCCTCTCCCTTTCCCACAGGATACAGCTGGAACAAACTGTTATCTGCTCAGTATGTATGAAAACTTTTAAATAAACAAAGTGCTGGGATTACCCATGTTAGGAGTCCTGAAATATAAATAAGTCATCCATAAACTAAAGGCATAAGCCATTCCATGGAACCTTGAGACATAAAGCTGTGTCACTGCGGGGCAAGCTATATGTTAATTACAGCTTTCCCTTCAGTGACATCACTTTCTATTTTAGGATTCCATAAAATGGTTGCCACTTTAATTTGGTTTAGGGGTGATTTAAGGTGGGATTTACCCATGCCTGGTGTGGTACATCACAAGGCCACAGTGCCAAGGCCGGTATGCCAATGGTAGCACAGGACAAAATGGTCAGCTGTGTCTTCAAAGGACTGGACCATCAATCCCCTGCAGTGTGCGAGCCACCGCTATGAGACCTACTGCTAGTGCTTATGGGTAAATCATTCCAGTCTCGGAACAAGTGTCATCTCTTGCACTTCTGGAAATCCACATCTTTGGTTGCCATCACCTCGCTAGATAGGTGAGTGAGTGCCAGGCACTTTTTTTTTTTTTAATGTGTGCTTTTTCCATTCAGGATCCAGCTTAAATCTGGCCAAGTGGACATGTTCTGCTCTGTCAACTTTCCACCCCCCCCCACTCCACCTCACTTGCCACTTGGGCGCAGCTGGATTGTGGCAAGTCCTCCCTAACTGGAGCACCTAAGGATAGTGAGGGTGTAGTGGGTAGCTCAGGACCCTGAATGTACTGGGAATCGCACTGCAAGATGAAAAAAATCACCATAGTAATGTTTCTTCTAATGGAGTCTTGCTGTATTCTGACTATATGTACTTAGCTCCAGCACTTGAACTGCTCCGGAGAGTAAAGGGTTAACTCTATGCAAGGCATAGAACGTTGGGCTCGAGCTTGGTTTTCAAACCTCTGTCTGAGGTACTCTGAAGTGTAACCATTAGATTCTTACGAGCCGTAAACTAACTCAAAGTAAGAAATTGTTTCAAAATTGTTGTGCCCAAGTGGCAAAACAAGGTTTTAGGGTCAAAGACGCAGTCTAAAAAACCCAAAAAGAATACAACAGGTAGTGATTCACCAAACTAAGAGGAAAAAAAAAACCCTAAGAGATGGAGGCATGTCCAAAGTACCTCTGGGGTGCAGCACTGTGCCTGCCCCACCACATCCCAAAACTACTAGGTTCCAGGAAGGGAGGCAGGGAGGGAGGTCAGAATACAGCAAGACACCATTAGAAGAAACAACATTACTATGGTGAGTAATTTTTTCTTCAAACAACATGAAGTCTTGCTGTATTCTGACTATATGCAGACTACCAAGCAGTACCCCCTTGGAGGAGGGAGTTACAGAACCTATTTTGGAAATGGGCTCTGCAGCACAGCTGTGCCAAACCTAGCAACACTTTGTGACTGAATGTCCAAAGACTAATACTTGGTGAAGGTGTGAACACATTTCCAGGTAGCTGCTTTACATATATCCACTAAAGGTATATCTCTAGCTGCTGCGACCGAAGCAGCTGTACCTCTGGTAGAATGAGCCCTCAGGCCTGAGGGAGGCTCTTTCCTAAGTTCAGAGTAGCAGAATTGAATACAAGAGAGAATCCACCTGGCAATAGACCTCTTGGTAGCAGGCTTGCCCTTTCCCACCTCACCATAAGTGAGAAACAACCGAGAACAATCTTTCCTATGGGCCTTAGTATGCTCAATATAGTAACTAAGAGCCCTTTTCACAAGCCTGTGTAACCTCCTCTCTCCAGAGGAAGAATGATCATTGAAACAAGAGACATAGACTGGTTCAGATGAAAGTCTGACACTGCCTTGAGAAGGAACTTTCTATTGGTGCAGAGGACCACTTTATCCCTATGAAAGGAAATGAAATCCGGTTCCACTGATAAGGCCTGTAGTTCACTGATCCTCCTAGCAGAGGTAATGGCCACCAGGAATAGTTTTCCAAGTCAAGTATTTCATCTCAGCTGAAGATAAAGGTTCAAAAGGGGGCTGCAATACAGATGTTCAGATCCCAGGAAGGAGTAGGCTCTTGAAAGGGAGGATTGACATGAACTAATCCTTTGAAGAATTTCTTGAAAACTGGATGAGACGCTAGGGAAGAGCCCTTACCATCTGAAAGAAAGGCAGACACATCCTGATACAACTCACTCCCCACCTCTATCTCTGATACCCCCTTGATCTCCAGTTTCAAAACCTCCCTTCGAAATCACCTATTTAATACGCGTAGCTGTGACTGTTACGAAGTTGTTCTTGCTCAATGCTCTGACAAAGCTCCCTGAGTGGCTGCACCCAACCTACTACCAACCACATCCCATAGCCCTATCAATTATCACCTCCTCCTGTCTCTGCACCCCTCTGCATGTATGCTCACACCACTGTTTGTCTATGAAGTACTAAATATCTGTACCAATCTGTGCTTTGCTAATCCTGTAACTTTAAAATTGCAACTAAGATATGACAGCATGTATTGCCTATTGTTGTAATCCACAATGATGTAACTAAATTGTTGTACTGTATTTGTCCTCTTTGTGACGAGGTACCTTTGAAAATGAGTCTCTGGCTCAAAGGTTGTAAACTGATGTACAAATAAATAAATAAATACATAAATGCACTTTAAGAGTAGTAGGCTGGAGGCCTAAACTGTTAAGATGTACCAAATAGTCCAAAACAGTGGCAATGTCAGCCGGCTCTGGCTTAATATACCTACTGGAACACCAAAAACCAAACCTTTTCCATTTGGAGTTGTAAGTCTTCTTAGTAGCAGGCTTCCTGCTAACTTTTAAAAGATGCAAACTTGCATATTCTAGCTCTTCAAGAGCCAGGCTTTGAGCCAGAGAGTCTGAAAGTTGGGGTACAGAATCCAACCTTGAGAAGATTGCACTGCCTGGGAAGACACAAGGGCAGTGTTACTGACAGTGGCATCAGTGGAGGATACCAAGACTGTCTGCCCCAGTCTGGAGCTACCAGAATCACCTTGCAAGACTGAGACCTGATTTTTATCAGGACCCTGAATATCAGAAGAAAAGTAGGAAATGCATACAGAAACCTGCTTGTTCAATTTAGTAGAAGAGCATCCTGGGGAACAGGACCCAGAAGGGGTGGTCTGCAACAATGAAGAGGGAGTTGATGATTGTCGGCTGCAAAGAGATCTATTTCTGGGGTGCCCCATCTCCTGAAAATGACTTGAAGAATGACAGGGTTCAGGGTCCATTCGTGGTGACCCTGGGAAATCCTACTGAGAGCATCTGCTAGAATGTTGTCCTTCCCTTGGAGATGCACAGCCATCAGAGAAACCTGAAGGGAATAAGCTAGAGACCAAATTTTCATGGCTTCTTTGCACAAGGCCGAGGACTGAGTGCCTCCCTGCTTGTCGATGTACCACGTGGTTGTGTTGTCTGTTCTGATCTGCACCACTTTCCCTTGGACAACCGTTTAAAATGTCTGAAGAGCCAGGTAGACAGCTCTTAATTCGAGAAGATTTATGTGCAGAAGGGACTCCTGGTGTGACCAAGTTCCATGAGATGATCTAGGTGGGCCCCCCACTCCAACAGGGAGGCATCTGTGGTGAGAATCACAGAAGGGACCTGACTGATGAAGGGGACTCCTTGACGAAGATTGTCTTCCTCCAACCACCACTGAAGGGCCTGGACCAATATTTTGGAGACTGGAACCAGTTTGGAGAGAGGGTCCTTTTTCTGAGACCAGAAAGATCTGAGATGAACCTGAATAGCTCTCATCTGAAATCTTGCTCCCTGAACTACTGCTGTGGAAGCTGCCATGTGGCCCAGCAGCTGTAGAAAGTGGCTGGCTGAGACACTAGAGGATGAAAAGAGGAGGCCAGAGTGACCAGTGACTGAACCCTTGAGAGAGGAAGAAATGGTATTGCCTGAACTGTTATCTATTTGCACCCCTATGAAAACGAGAAGCTGGGCTGGCTCTAGAACAGACCTCTCTAAATTTAGAATGAAGTCCAAGGATTCTAGAAGTCTTTGGGTGACCTCTAAAGCTGACTTGATTTGGTCTGAGGACTGGCCCACTAGAAGCCAGTCGTCCAGGTATGGGAACAGAAGGATGCCCTGCCTCCTGAGGAATGCCACCACCACTGCAAGACACTTGGTGAACACCCTTGGGGCAGATGTTAGGCTGAAGGGCGTGGCCCTGAATTGGTAATGGCCTGAGGGCAACTCGAACCTGAGGTACTTTCTGTGGGAATGTTTGATAGGTATGTGGAAGTAGGTATCCTTGAGATCCAGGGAGGCTAGCCAGTCTCCTGGTCTCAGAGAGGGAAGAATTACTCCCAGAGTCACCATTTTGAACTTTGGTTTTGTCAAATGTTTGTTCAGGTACCTTAAATCCATTATGGATCACCACTCCCCTGTCTTTTTTGGAGTAAGGAAGTATCTTGAATACAGTCCTTTTCCCCTGTGACAAAGAGGTATCTTAACTACTGCTTGCAGAAGCAGAAGAGAGGAGACTTCTGCCTCTAAGGCTTTTGTCTCCAAGGGATAGGGAGGACTGAAAGACTTTGCTTTCATTCTTGGGAACCTTTTGAAACTGACAGCAAATCCCTGGCTCACTACTTCCAGAACCCATTTGTCTGAAGTAATAGACTCCCAGGCCTGGTAGTAGTGAGCCAGCCTGCCACCTACTGGGATTGAGGAGGCGACCCTGACTGACACCTCAGGGTGTCTGCTTGGCAGGGGGCTTGGACCGAGTAGCTGATGGGATCCTAGTTACCCCACAACTACCTCTTCCCCTAAAGAACCCCTCTGCTGAAAAGAGGAGGAGGATGCCCGAGCTTGGTAAAAAGGCCTGCCCCTAAACTGCTGCCTCTGAGGAGTGGTCTGCTTTTCTTTTGCTGCAGCACTCCTATAGGTGGTCCTGTACTCATCCATTTTTGTTCATGTAGTTCTCTGTTTGGTCCCCAAAGAGAGAATTACCAGTTACAGGAAAATCCATGGCCTTAGCCTGGGTATCCTGTGAGAAGCTGGTACACCTAAGTCAAGCAAATCTCCTCATGGAGAGACATGTAGCCATGACCCTGGAATGAACATCATTGGAATCAACAACAGCATGGAATTGCACCTTAGATGCCTCTTTACCATTTGCAGCCACCTGCTCCAGCTCCTTGGCTAGCTGGGGAAGGGCATCCTTAGCCAGTGCCAGAACCGTATCCCACATAGATTTTACCCCCGGAAGCATAAAAGAAGATGGTCGCATTCTCGGCATTGTTCGGCCTCGAGCTCTTCTTTGGCCCGTAGGTCAAAAAAGAGAAGACATCACTCAAGGTTGCCTTCTGATATGTCTGCACGTCGATGGTCGGTCATTGGGGTCAGTTGCCGGTCTCCTCATTCAGAATCGCCGGTTTCTGTTTCTGGTCACCGACCTCTTCGACATCGGAGCCCTTCCCCGCCTTCTGGTAGGGCTTCCGATGAGCAGTTTCATCAGTGGGCCGCTGTTATGGAGCAGTGGGCTCGGAGGTTGGTCCAGCTGCCTGGCCTGGTCACTCCAGTGCCTTTGGGTTCTTCAGGAGATCGGGCAGGATGATTGGGCCTTCCTGGTCACGCGGCATCCTCTTCGGTGCCGTCAACTCCGTGCTCAGGTGTCCCCCCCCCCTCACGTGGCTGCGGCACAGGGGGCCACACCGATGCTTCTATCTCCTGGTATTCTTTCTTCTTTCCCCTCAAATCCGAATTTTCGGGGCCCTGGGTTGGTGTCAGCACCGTTGGTGGGTCACTTAGCGCCAATCGCCTGTCAGCACTGTCCTCGGTGCCATGTGATTTTTCTGTGCCGTTGAGTTTCTCAGTGCCGTGTGCCCTTTGGTGGCGGCTCTTGCACTACTGCAGCTCAGCGTCGCCAGGCGGCCTTCGCGCCCTGCTCTTCTTCAGCGCCAAGGCCAGGCTTTTCATCAGCCAATCTTCAGGGCTTCTCCTCTCAGAATTCTTTCCCTCCTGATTTTCATTCCTTTCCTGTCCATGCAGTCCCTCCTTGACTGTCGCGATATGATATTGAGCCTGACCCAGATCTTAGACTGGGTGATGATGTGGAAGGAGCAGGACCTAATCCTGTTACAGAGCTTGTGGTTGAGGACCTGTCTTTTAAGTCTCTGTTGAGAAATTTGAATTCCACTCTTTCTCTCCAGACTATGGACATCGATCCTGGGAAGCTTTTAAGACTCCAATACCTTCATGTTCCGGACATCCCTATGGATTTAACTCCCCCGGTACAACCCTCCTTTGAGATGCTGTCTGAAATGGTATGGAATAATCCTGCTCTCATTCCTTCTGTGGCTAAGTCCATAGATAGGAAAGTATGCTGCTCCCAAGGAGCGACCTATTTTGTGCTCCCAAACCTTTGCGGATCCTATTGTAGTCTTGGCAGAGAATGATAAGGTTGTCCTTCTACAGATTACTACGGCTTGACCTATAAACAAAGAATCTTTTAAGAGAAATACTTTAGGTAAGAGAGTGTTTGCTGCATCCACCCTGGGTATGCGTATCGCCAGCTACCAGGGCTATTTCTCTCAATATAAATATATTCTTTGGCATTCGCTCAAACAAATGGTTGAAGCTCTACCGGACTTGGACGCTAATTCAGAGCTTCTTCAAGCCATAACTAGGGGTATCGAGTCCCAACAGCCAGCAGGTTAAAGCAGCTATGGACGCCTTCGATACAGCCTCACGAGTGGCGGCGGTGGGCATTTGTACCCACCGCCGTTCCTGGCTGTGCACTTCAGGTTTCATGAATCATACCCAGCAACAGGTCATGGTGTTGCCCTTCGATGGTGTATATCTCTTCGGCCCTCAAGTAGAACAGGCTCTAGAGGCCACACAGAAGACTAGGTCAGCCATTAAACTGGCTCGACCTCCTCCTGCCCCCTCTACAAATGCTAGTTTCATAACCATCAGTCCTTTTGAGGTAAAGGCGGAGGGGTTTCAATAAAAACAAGCCCCTCAGCCTCAAAAGAAAACGCAACAGAGGGCACAAGGACCCAAAGCGCCCAGTGCCGCCTTCTGAGTTGTTGGCCCAAGTCCCACCTCAGCTGCCCGAGGGGGACTCTTCCTTAGCGATGGGAGGTCATCTGACTCAATTCTACAATTGGTGGAAGTCCATAACATCGGACAAATTGGTCCTCCGGATAATCCGTGAGGGGTAGTCCCTCAATCCTTTAGAGACCCCTCCAGATCATCCTCCCAAACGACAGCCCAGGCTGTCAGTACTTCAGTCAGAACTTCTTGCCTCCAAGATACAAGGCCTTCTGAACAACAGGCAGTGGAAGTAGTTCCGCTGGATCAACAGAACACAGGGTTCTACTCCCATTACTTTTCTGGTTCCAAAGAAAACTGGGGGCATGCGCCCCATTTTGGACCTCAGAAAATTAAATTTATTCCCAAAGAGAAATTCAAAATGATATCGCTAGGAACCCTGTTACCTTTGCTTCATCAACATGACTGGTTAGCCTCCCTGGACATGCAGGATGCTTACCAACATATCCCTATTCACCCAAGGCATCACAAATACCTCAGGTTCATGGCTTTGGGCCAGCATTATCACTTCAGAATCCTGCTCTTTGGGCTGTCCTCGGCACCGCAAGTTTTTACGAAGTGTTGTGCAATACTCGCAGTGCATCTCAGAAAAATCGGAATACAAGTGTTCCCATACCCGAACGACTGTCTTCTAGCAAGCCCTTCCAGGCAGGGAACCCTCGACACCATTGTCACGGCCTCAGACTTTCTCGTGTCTGTGGGATTCCTGTTAAACCTCAAGAAATCACAGCTGCAGCCCCCTCAGAGGCTCCTTTTCATAGGAACTCTTCTGGACACAGCCTGTGCGAAAGCTTTTCTACCAGAGGACAGAAGGACTGATATCCTGCAGATGGCAGGAGACATCAGAGAGAATAGCTCGGTACAAGCTATCTCGATGCAGCGCATGCTAGGTCTCATGGCATCCTCAGTGTTCACTGCACCCCTAGCACGCCTGCACATGAGAACCTCTCAAGTGGATGCTCAGTACTTAGTGGTCTCCTACCACTCACCCTCAGTCCTTTCTCATCAAGGTGACAGAACCTCTGAAGAAGTCACTCACCTGGTGGTCACAAGAGGACAATCTTCTGAAAGGGTATCCCTTTGCTCCTCTCGAACATCAGATTTCCATTACCATGGACGCGTCCCTGATGGGGTGGGGAGCTCACTGTCAGACTCTCCACACTGAAGGTACATGGACTCAGGAAGAGTCCCAGCTTCATATAAATGTCCTAGAAATGAGGGCCGTCTTTTATGTAGTCCGGGTTTTGAAGGACATCCTCTGTCACAAGAACATTCTTCTTCAAATGGACAAAAAAGCAGTGATGTATTACATCAACAAGCAGGGTGGTGCTCCCTCTTACCCCTTATACAGGGAAGCAATGAGAGTGTGGGAACTGTGCTTGGAGCACAAGGCTCTAATTCAGGCGGTCTGCCTGCCAGGAGTGCAGAACGAACTGGCAGACCGACTCAGCAGAACAGAGACAGATCTTCACGAATGGTCTCTCAACTCAACCCTAGTTCAGTCACTATTCGTAGAGCAGGGAACTCCAGACCTGGACCTTTTTTCATCCCCACTCAACACAAAACTGCCTCTCTTCTGCTCCAGAAATCCAGGGCCTGGCATTTTCTGTCAAGATGCGTTCAGGCTGCAGTGGACAAAACGCTTTCTATACGCCTTTCCGCCTCTTCCTCTAATTCAGAGGGTACTTCTCAAGTTCGAGTCCCAGGGGGACAAAATGATCCTCATTGCTCCCTTCTGGCCTCGACAAATATGGTTTCCATTACTCAACAGTATGTCAGTAACCCCTCCGAAAGCGCTTCCCCTTCAGACGAACCTTCTGACTCAGGGGCCTGTGGTCCATCCCAATCTGAGATCGCTTCACCTTCATGCTTGGCTCCTGAAGAGATAGAAGTGAACAGGTTCAATGTCTCTCGCAGAGTTTCAGATATCCTTCTGGCTGCGCGCAAGCCAGCCACTAGGAAAACATACACAGCCAAATGGAAGCATTTTTCGCTCTGATGAGCAAAATCCTCTTTGAACCCCTTTTCCTGTCCACCAAATAAAGTTCTAGAGTACCTTTTAGACCTTTCAAACTCAGGTCTGCAATACTCTACAGTCAAGGTTCACCACTGTGCCATTTCAGCTTATCGGTACTTACCTTGTCTCTGGCTCAGTTACCTGTGGTTAAGAGGTTTCTTAAGGGTATTCTGCATACCAGACGTCCAGTCACAGCCTGGGACATTAATATTGTGCTAGACATGCTCACTCGAAAACCTTTCGAGCCTCTAGCTACCTGTGAGTTGAAATTTCTCACTTGGAAAATGGCCTTCCTGGTGGCCATTACCTCAGCCCGCAGGGTCTCTGAGATACATGCCTTGGTCACAGACCCCCATGTATACTGTGTTTCATAAAGACAAAGTAGTTCTTAGGACCCATCCTAAGTTTCTCCGTAAGGTTGTTTCAGAATTCCATCTAAACCAACCTTTGGTCCTTCCTACTTACTTTGCGAACTTCCAAAATGAAGGGGAGCGTTCTCTTCATTCTTTAGACGTCAAAAGAGCTTTGCATTTATATTTAGATAGAACGAAAGAATTTTACAAAGCTCAACAACTGTTTGTTTCCTTCAGTGAGACCCGGCTGTGTCAACTTGTCACTATCAGATGCATTTCAGCATGGCTGGTGGCATGCCTTCACCACTGTTATTCCATGGTGCAGGTTAAGCTGGAAGGCAGAGTGTATGCTCACGCTACTAGAGCGGTTGCGGCATCCCTGGCGGAAATCCGCAACATGCCCACTGCAGATATTTGCAATGCGGCTACCTGGAACTCATTGCATACTTTTGTCAAACGCTATGCCCTGGATGTCCATGCCAGACGACATATTTCGTTTGGCAGAACCATCATTAATGGACTTCTGTCCTAAATGTGTGAGCTCTTGGTCTCTCCTGCCACCCTCTCGGGAGATTATTAGCTCGGTACTCTCCCATTCACACACCCAGTGTGAATGAGTGGTGGAGACTTTATGTCTAGGAAGATATGGAAATTACGTACCTACCGTAATTCTTGATCTTCTTGGATGAAGTCTCCACCACTCATTCACACACCCCCCCACCATCCCCCGAGCTTAGCTCTGTTGTTGGTCTTCACTACCTCAATCTTTAGGCTGTGAAGACTTCTTTCTTGACCCTTCTTATACGGGTCTTCCAGACTATCTTATGTCCGGTTTTTGTTAGGCTATCCTTGTAGGTTAGTTACGCTGCACCTCCTCGGAAAAAAAGGTACTGAGGCGGTTGGAGGGTCGACGCCAAAATAGTCATTGCCGCACGAGCAGAGGCTCACAACGCGCTCCTCGCGGCTCCATCTCTGGCGCCCGGCCCTCTTGCAAAAGTTTGCTCCGCTGTCCTAGTGCCTCCGGCATAGATCCCATTAGCGTGAATGAGTGGTGGAGACTTCGTCCAAGAAGATTAAGAATTACGGTAGGTACGTAATTTCCATTTTTTTTTGTCTCTCCCCTGTGGATGCTTGCACACTATGGTTCCAACATTTGTGTGCACATGCAACTTGCATGCCCCTACGTGGAGCTGTCAGGCATCCACGCCTGTCTCCTGCATTACCACCTGGGGTCACCCAGGTGGCAGTGTTACGGCAAAGCTAGATTCCATCGCTACAAAAGGAAAGTGTATTCTGGGATGCTTGACCCTCCCCCCAACCAATCCTGACTTGAGGCATGAGCGTGTGTCATGAACATCAGCCTGCCACTACACCCCGAGCCAGCATACACCAGGAGCTTTCTGTGGAGTAACCATATTTTGTTTCAGTAAAGTCAAGGCTTACTTGTTTTTGATACCACGTAAGACATATTAGGCATACATATGCCTATTTTCAGGCACAACCTGGGAGAGTTACAGTAGCAGTCAGAGAGAAAAATTACAACTTACACCATCAACAGTGCAGTAACATTCAGAACCAACAACAGGAGCTATAAACAAGTGCACAAAACAGAGAGCAGCAAGAATATAATTGGAAAGAAGATAAAGCACAGTATATATAACAAACATAATACCTGAGAGAAAAGTGATTACTGTGGAGAACTAATAACCAAGGGTACTTGGCTATAACAAATTAACATACAGGGTAGTGTATGGGTAACCATACACTACAAAGCTATTCTTCCACCGAGTGGATACAATGCAGACTGATGACCTCGAGAGTGAAGCTCGAGAGGTCTCCAAGTCAGCATTGTATCTGTGAGGTGAAAGAATAGCCAAGTAGTATATGGGTAACTATACACTGTTCTATATAGTGTATGGTGACTGAAAAAAGATAAAAAACACTAATTTTTCCATATTTTTAATGGGTTCTAACGACTTCACAACTGCCAAGCACACACACATGCCACTCTCACACAGCAAGGGACCAATCACAACTTCTGCTGTAGTGCCTTGTATTAGGACGTCCTCACTAACGCAGAACGAAAAGTCGTTCTGTGTTAGTGAGGACGACACTACTGCAGTAGAACAAGGTTTTGCGGTGTACGAATTTCCATACACAACCGCATTCCACCATACACTATATTAGCTTATTCAGACCTGCTGAAGTAGATGATCTGAATAAACGAGCATCAACTTTAGTAAAACATTATTAATGGGAAAATGTCACATGCCCATGTGAAATTCTTCAAATTCCTACTTACAGTAATCTCTTGAGTTTCATCTGAAAATCACTCTACCCACATACCTTCTTTCTTAAGCCTCATACTTCAGATGCTGAGGCAACACTCCACACACAAATGGTGGAATTTCACGTTGAGGCTTGCCAGCAGTTCTTGATCTACAGTATGCTGACCCCAATCTAGGCAGACCAGCAGCCAAGCAGATGATTATCTGGTGACCACATCCTGTATGATCTGTGTTGCAGGCTGGCTGAGGAGTCACCTGTTGGGTTGACTATATGTTTATATGTACAATGCTTGTATCTGTTACGATTATGAGTGCACACTTCATGTTTTGGTGTTCACTGAGCAAGTCTGGCGGAGAAGAACTGTAACCATAAGAAATACAGGAACTGTAATTATCTGTTTTCAAAAAGGAACTTGAATTTAACATCAAAATGTTTCACCTTGTATAAAATCAGAGAAAACCCTCTGTGAGAAACAGAGTGTGCCAGCTGAACTTAGAATTGTAAAACTGTATGTGACACCCTCTTATGGCTATAAGAGTACGAAGAATGTTTAGAAATAAATAATTCTCACTGGCTAAGAACCTATGGTTACAAGTGCATTACCTCCGTTTCCAACTACCTGGATTAATTTCACTATCTGCACTTGGCCAGACTCCTAGCAGTCCTCATGAGGAAAGGGCAAGGCACACACGCCAAATCAGCTAACAGAAGACCGGAGGACTGAGGACCAAAAAGCAATATTTCGACAACTAAGCAAGTCGATGCTGTAATGGAATATGAACATGTTTGTATTTGACCAGGTAGCTGCCCAACATATCTCAGAAATGGGAATGTATAGGGCAGCAATGTGTCTGGTATTATAAATCATGGCACTTTCTACTACTAGTGTTCGGTTCATATCCACCCAGCCTCCATGGGCACAGTTTGCCTTAGATACTTTTAAAGTGCAGATCTGAGTGCAGTGGTGAGTAGAGTCAGCGAACCATATGGTTGTGTGGTAGAAGAAGTCAAGCTTGAAGACTCTTCTGGTGACTGAACAAGCTGAGAGGAAGCCTGTCTCAATGTGAATTGAATAACGTGTGCTAGTAATAAAAAGTACAATTACATAACAGTAGATCTTTGAGGAATGTCTCTTGCAGTAGGTAATTACTTCTGGGAGTTTCCAGCAGAGGGCGCTGTCGCACAGCAGCTCTTATAGCAGTTTTCACCAGGGACCGCCCACACATGACATCATCTTCCTGCTTCCTATACAAGTGTGAGCGGTCCCTTGTATCCTCAGTTCCCTCACTGGATTCAGCTCGCAAAAGCAAGGACAGTGGGGAAGCGGTGGTACCAAGGAGTCACTGGACCAGAATTTGCTCTGTTAGAGAAGGGACGGAGGTGGGATTGCACTTACTGCAAGAGACATTCCTCGAACATCTACTTTTATGGTAAAACTTTACATAACTGCACTATCTTCCACAAAATGGTCTCTTGCAGTAGGTAATTACTTCTGAAAGAATCCCCAGCAGTTAAGTTGACATGGGAGGACAGTTATGATAGACCTTGTAGGACTGCACAGCCAAAGGCTGTCCTACATCTTGAGGCACTATCAAGATTGTAATGCCTTGAAACTATGAATTGTGGACCAGGTAGCTGCATTGCAGATATCTGAAATGGAGGTGCCTTTGAAGCAAGCCGCAGTAGTGGCCATAGCTCTAGTGGAATGGGTTTTGAGCGGTCCAGGTAAAGTCTTGTTGTCCTTTTTGTAACAAAAGTTAATTCAATTCGTGAACCATTAAGACGGTTCATTTAGCAACAGAAAGCCCTTCTGTGCCAGAGGCAAAGGTGACAACTGAGACGTTTTCCTAATCAACTGAGTACGATTAGTGTAATTGAGTAGGATACGATGGACATCTAAGGTATGTAATAAATGTTCTCTAGAGATTTGAGTGGTCAGGGTAGTAAACTGGAAGCTCTAATGACTGATTTGGAGTATGTTCAGAGACTACTTTAGGAAAGAGGGATTGGTTGGTTCCAAGGACCACCCTGTCCTTGTGAAAAATCAAGTAGGGTTCCCTACACATGAGTGCATGAAGCTTGGACATATGGCGAGCTGAAGTAATAGCCACTAGAAATAACGTTTCCCATGAAAGGAGGCGGAGATCACAGGTGGCCGCTGGCTCAAAAGGTTCGAGGGTTACGTTTTTCTGTAATGAAACTGAGATCCCATGGAGGAGTGGGTCTGTGAATAGGAGGCTTAATTCCTCTCAAAAACATCTTGGCTAAATAATGCTAGTACAGAAGTTTGCCATCCAGAGGTTCATGAAAGGCTGAGATAGCAGCCAGGTGGACTTTGATGGAGGAGTAACTTAAGCCTGACACTGATAAAGAGGCCTGGTAGTCTAAAACCTTCGGCAGTGGACAAGAGTAAAGGTACAGTGAGCGAGAAGCAGACCATATGGAAAAGCGTTTCCATTTGAAATGATGTGTTTCTCTGGTTGCTGGTTTACGAGAAGCCAAGAGAATGTTGGCAACAGGAAAGGACACTTGAAGTCTATGAATACGTTCTCAGGAGCCAAGTGTGAAGATTAAGGGTCTTCAAGCTGGGGTGCAGGAGGGATCTGACACTGGGTCAGGAGGTCCAGTCTGACTGGCAACTGTATGGGTTCCCTTACTGACAGTTGGTGCAGTAGAGGGTACCAGGATGACACGGCCACATTGGTGCAATTAGAATCATGGTGGCTGGCTCCAGCTGAAGTTTCAGTAGAGTCCATTGCAAGAGAGGGACGGGAGGGGGGAAGGCATTTAAGTTGAGTCTTGTCCAAGGTCGGGACAGGGCATCTATAGACTGTCCCTTGTTACTCAGGATAATGGAGAAGTAACTGGGTAGCCGATGACTGACTGAGGAGGCAAACAGATCCAGCTGTGGAGTTCCCCAAAGGTTGAAAATTTCTTAAGAGTACTTCTTTGTGAAGTGTCCATTTGTGAGCGGACAACCAGCAACTAAACCGATCTGCTAACTGATTGCATCATCCTGGTAGATGGACGTTAGCGTTAGTTGCTATCTGATGGCTTCCTGCCAGACTGCAAGGGTCTCCATGCAGAGGGTGCACGATTTCGTGTCCCCTTGCTTGTTCAGGTAAAACACCGCTGCAATGTTGTCTGACTGAATTAGCAACGGTCCTGGTTTGAGGTAGGGTTGGAATGCCTGAAGGGCAAGACGGACCGCTGTCCTCTCGAGGAGATTGATATGAGAGTAATAGGAAGAGGCAGTCCATCAGCCTTGGGTCTGATAAGGACCTAAGTGTGTGCCCCACCTGTCCAGGGAAGCATCCGTGGTTAATGTCTGCATGGGAGGGAGCAGAAAGGCATTCCTTGACACAAATTGGTTTTGATTGTCCACCAAGTCAGGGATGACTTCAGAGAAGGATGACCCTGATTTTGTCGAACACTCCAGTTCTTTGAGACCATTGATTCTGGAGGGTCTACTGGACAGGTCTCATGTGAAGGTGGGTGAATGCCACCGTCAGGATGGCTGCAGACATGTGACCCAGAAGTCTCAGTATTTGTCTGGCCGTAACCATTTTCTGAGTCTGTATTTGCGAAGTCAGAGATATGAGTGTCCTGACGAGCAGGCGGAAGGTAAGCTCTGGCTGTGACTGTCTAGAACAGCTCCAATGTATTGGAGAAACTGTGTCGGGTCTGGACTGGACTTTGACCAGTTGACTGTGATCCCTAGGTCATCGAACATGCTCAGAATAGCAGCTAGGGAGGCAAGCAGAGCTTCTCTGGTTTCTGCTTTGATTAGCCAGTCATCTAGGTATGGGAAGACGAAGTGCCCTTTTTCCGTAAGGCTGTTGCTACCACCGCTAGACATTTGATGAACACACTTGGGGCCGAGGAGAGGCCAAAAAGGCAGTGCTCGAAACTGATGGTTTTGATCCAGAAGGTGGAAGCGCAGAAATTTGTAATGGGCAGGATGAATGGGGATATGTAAGTAGGCAGCCTTCATATCCAAGGCACATAGCCATTCTCCCTGATCATATCTGTGTCAATTTTCACCATTCATCACATTTGGGTCACTGGCCGGAGGTCATGACCCCGTGGAAGCTTTTTTTTTTTTTGGATGGGCGGAGTCGACGCAGCATCAGTGCTGCCCTCAAGGCCGATGCACTGCGTGGTGCTTGTGGGTTGACCGTTATGTGCAGTCGACTCCACCCTCCCGCCAGTTCTTTGTCTCTCTCCGTCGAGCTCACCTCGTGAGAGCTTTGAGAGAAGAAACTGAGGCCTACCTGCTTCGCAACAAATTTTTCCATAGACTCCGTGTCATTTTCTTGGTGCCGTAGTCCGTCGGCTCCTTCTTGCCGGTTCTGTTCACCACACTCGACGATGCCCGGTAAGATCTTTCCATTACTTTTGTTATACTATGACGTTGAGTCTTCTTTGGTGTTTTTTTCTCCATAGAAACACAGACTTTGATGGCAGATAAGGACCGCTTGGCCCATGTAGTCTGCCCATTTCCCTAAAGGATAGGCCGTAGATCCTAGTTAACCAACAGCCTATTTCTTCCTACCCCCCACAAGAATTGCCTTATGCCTGTCTCATGCATTCTTGAATTCTCCCACAGTTTTAGACCCCACAACCTCCTCAGGAAGGCTGTTCCATGCATCCACTACCCTCTCTGTGAAATAATACTTCCTCACATTGCCCCTGAACCGCCCCATTCTATCTTTAAATTGTGTCCCTTTGTTCTTGCACGTCTCTTTTTCTGAAAGATGCTACCCTCTTGGACTTTGATTCCACTGAGGTACTTAAAAGTTTCTATCATGTCCCCCCTCTCCCTTCTTTCCTCAAGGGTATACATATTAAAGGAGAACCGTAGCAAACAGTATCTCCTTACCCCATAAAGCTGACCCTCGGTTTAGCTTTAGCCCTAAGCGGCATTTTTCTTGCACATAAAGAGTTAAGTTTATTTTATGGCGTCCGTGAACGGAAGTATGGCGGCGCTGGGGCTCCATTAAGTGTAATAGTCTGGCGCTGCTCCCTCGCTTCAATACAAGTGAGCGAGCAGCACTGCACTATTTTTAGTGCATCTTCACCACTCACCACAATCCCACCCCGCCATCCCCTTGGGGCCTCAGTCTCTAGGTTCCCCTCCCTCCCTCCTCCCTCTGTGCCCTCCCTTCTTTGTCAGGAGTGGGATAAACAGGGGCACATAGGGGGATTATATTTCTAAGGGGAGAGTGGTTGGCGTGGGGTGCATTCCTTCTCCAGTGCTTTGTCTCCACCCCATGGGGTGGGAGTTGGCAGTTGCCCTCCATTCTCTACTCTTCCTTTGTTCCCGTCAATCCTTGATTTTCTTTGTCTGTTGGACATGTCCTTCCTTATTTAAAAAAAAAAAAAAAACTTTTTTCTTACACCAGAAATCCTTTCCCGGGGGGGGGGATTCCTGTGTCCTAGCTTCTTCCACAATAACCGGTTTCTGTCTTTTGGAGTTATTGCCAGTAATTACGTGCCTTGAATTCTGTCATTAAGCCTTTTGGCTACTCCTTGCAGTTCCTATACAATCTAGAGACAAGTCAAGGTCCAGGGTTTGGTTGCTACCTCCCCCCCCCCCAAAAAAAACTTTTGCCTATTTCCAGAGATTATTTCTCCCTTTGGTTTATATATTTTCCTTTGTTTGTCCTTGGACTTCCTTGTCCCACCCTCCCATCCCTTTTCCTTACCTCTCCGGTGACTCAGAACTGGCGGGAGGGCAGAGTTGACTGCACATAATGGCCAACTCACGAGTGCCATGAAGTGTGTCGGCCTCGAGGGTGGCGCCGATGCTGCGTCGACTCTGCCTATCCAAAAAAAAAAAAGCTCCCGCGGGGTCATGACCTCCGGCGAGTAAGCCAAGTGTGATGAATGGTGAAGATGCACAGAAAGATCATAATTATGGTAGGTATGTAATTTTCATTTTTAGGATAGGCATGATGGCAGAGTTATCATGCGGAAATGTTTGTACTGAATATATTGACTCGGGTGTCTCAGGTGTAGTATTGGTCTGAGATCTCCAGTTCGCTTGGGTACTGGAAAAAATTGGGAGTAAAATCCCGTTTGATGTTCTGGAAGGGGCACTGGTAGGACAGCCTGTTTGGCTAAAAGGGCCTTCAGTTCTTCTTGAAGGATAGGGACATGATTTGGAAGGTAATGGACTACCCAAGGGGGCAGAGAGAAATTCCAAAATGTATCCCCTTTGGATGATCTGCAGTACCCATTTATCCAAAGTGATTGTTGTTCAGGCCTCCAAATGGAGGGCAAAACTACCCCCTACAGCCTCCAAAGCCTGGTCGAAGAGGTGAGGGGAAAGCCCTGATAGGTCACTGGGTTGCCCGGCCCTTCCCAAAGGATGGGAGCTACGGGTAGCAGAGGCATTGCCTCTTGCCGCTTGGGCATGACCTCGAAAGCCACCTCTGTTAGAGGCCTTATATTTTTCACCTCTTTTGTAATGGGAGGAATACTGGGTACGATGGGGGGCTGCGGAGTATGGTACATGCCATGTACTGTATGCAGGGTTCTGCCTGATGCCTGCAGGTTGTCCAACGTTTGAGTACCTGGCCTGAACAGCTTGGACCCACTAAAGGGTGCATTAGCTACTTTATGTTGTATATCAGGAGCAAAACCTGAAACGCGAAGCCAAGCATGATAATGCAGAGACTCCAGTAGCTGAGAGTTGGGCTGAGGTATCTATGGCATTATATCCTGACCTGAGCAGGTGACGGGAGATAGAACTGCTAGTGGACACTGTGGCCAATAACTTGTCCTTTTCCTGGAAAGGAGGAAGTTTATTAATAATGTCTATGGCTGAAGCCCCAAGGGTATGCTGGTATTTAACCATATGTCACATATAGTTGAGAATACGAATATTCATGGTACCTCGGTAGTGGTACAGATCATGGAAGCACTACTGAAGGAGAGATTGGTGGAACATCTGGTTGTCAATGGACTACAGAACCCAAGGCAGCATGGTTTCACCAGGGGGAGGTCATGTCAGACCAACCTCATTGAATTTTTTGACTGGGTGACTAGGGAGGTGGATCAGAGGAGGGCAGTGGACATGGCCTATCTGGACTTCAGCAAGGCCTTTGACACTGTGCCACATAGAAGACTATTACACAAACTGGGGAATATGGGTGTGGGCAGGACAGTAGTGTGGTGGGTAGGTAACTGGCTGGGTGGCAGGACACAGAGGGTGGTGGTAAATGGCTGTCACTCCACAGAGGGAAGAGTAACCAGTGGGGTACCACAGGGATCAGTGCTGGGACCGGTCCTATTCAACATCTTCATCAGTGACATTGCACAGGATCTAGAAGGCAGAATTTCACTGTTCGCTGATGACACAAAGCTCTGTAACAGAGTAGAACACCAGAGGGTTTAGACAGAATGAGAAGGGACCTGCAGAAACTTGAAGAATGGTCAAGGGTTTGGCAGTTGAAATTCAATGCAAAAGTGCAAGATAATGCATATGGGGCACAAAACCCTGGCGCAATATATATCAGTTGAGGTGAGGATATAGCATGCACCAAGCAGGAAAGGGATCTTGGGGTTGTCATCTCTGATGACCTCAGAGTAGGGAAACAGTGTGACAAGGCAGCAGGTAAAGCAAACAGGATGCTGGGATGTATAGGCAGGGGCATCACCAGCAGGAAAAGGAGGTCATAATTCCGCTATATAAGACACTAGTGAGGCCCCACCTGGAGTACAGTGTACAGTTCTGGAGACCATACCTCGTAAGAACATAGACAGGGTAGAAGGTTCAGAGGAGGGCAACAAAAATGGTGCATGGGTTGCATCACAAGTCCTATGAAGACAGGTTGAAGGAACTGAACATGTACTCCCTGGAGGAGAGGAGGAGAGAGGGATATGATACAGACATACAAGTATCTTACAGGGAGGAACAGGGTGCAGGAAAACACTATTTTTAAGCGAAAAAGATGTTTCAGGACTAGAGGCATGGGATGAAGTTGGAGGAGGGCGATTCAGAGGAAACATGAGAAAGAATTTCTTCACAGAGCGGGTGGTGGACAAGTGGAACACCCTGCCAGAAACAAGTGGTGGGGGCTGAAACAATCACGGGATTTAAGAATGCATGGGATAGACATAAAGGAATTCTAGAGGGCAGGGGTAAGGGGAAACAGACTTCTAGGAAAACAAACTGAACTTACAAGCTCAAATGGGCAGACTAGGTGGGCCATAGGCCCTTATCTGCCGACACTGTCTATGTATCTATGTACCTGAGGCAAAAACCTTTTCCCCAGGTAGTCCTTCAATATTATTTATTGGGTGGTAAGGAACTCATGTGTTTGGATTTTTTTAGTATGATCATGAGCGGCAGTAATGACCACTGAATCTGCTTCTGGGATGGTGGACAGAAAGGGATGATCCAGGGAAACCTAATATAAGTGATCTGCTTTTCGTGGGACAGCAGTAATAGCTGATGGTTGATGCCAGGCAGCCAACATGGCATTTTGATAGGTTGGAATTAGTGGGGGAGCAACTAAGGCCAGCTCCTCTGGCAGTTCCAGATATTCTGCCATATACTTACGTTGTTTGTCATGTTCTGTGGTAGAGAACCCCATGACTTTTTGTATTTGGACCGTCATCTCGATGAAGGACGGGTCATCAGGAGGAGAGGTGGCAACTGGCAGAGGCAGGTCCTCATCCAAGGAAGAGATTTCACTGTAGGGGGACTCCGGGTTCTGGAAATCCAGATCTTGGAATTCATCATCAGTACCACCGGTAGTTCAGGTTCATCTGACAATCTTTCATATTAGGAGGAGGCGACCGGGGTGGCAGTGTATCCTTGTCACCGTCAAATCTTTTAAGTGGAGGGGAGTGAGACTGGAAAGGATCCTCCAGCTCTCCTGGGTCGGAGGGCTGGGTATACCGCATGGTATGCAAGACCTGCGTCACTATCTTGATGTCCCATTCTTGGGAAGAAGAGGGGGGTAAGGAGCGGTGGTTGAGAAACAATGGGGGTGATGGAGGGGAGGGGACGGGCAGTGTGTACAGAACTCGCCCCCAGAAAGAATAAACCAGGGTCCCGGTCTCTGTCCACATGCCGTCTATGAGATGGCACCTGTGAGGGCAGAGGGGTATTCATTAAGGCAAAAGCCATTGGTTTGCCTGTGGAACATGGGATCTCGTTGACGAGCCTGTGGAAGTATTATCATGAAAGATGTCAAGACGTCATCGACAGGAGAGGAGCCCCTGTCGATGGAGCAGCCATATATTTGGCTGCATTGAATACTCTAGATAACGATGTCGACAAGAGGTTATAAGCCCCCGTCGACGGAGCAGGCAAGGCCTGCACAGCATTCAAAGTGCTGGAAAGCATCGTCGACGAGAGGGTGTAAGCCCCTGTCAACGAGGAAGCTGTAGAAAGACGCACTGTCGACGGAGGAAGCACAGAAACAGTGGCCATCAATGGGCATTTCAGCTGGGAGTGAGGGGGGGGGGTTTATCCCTCTCCTTACCCTGCCGAGAACGAGAACCAGAGCTGGGGGAGCCCTTTACATGAGCCCCCTTGGTTCTCTAATAGAGAGATTTTCTGCTCCATAAGAAGGTGCTGAATTTTGAGCAACCGTCATCGACAGGTTGCTCTATTAAACTCCTGATGGGAGTTGCAGGAATTGGTGTCGTGTGTGGGTCCCAGACACCGGACACAAGATGTGTGATTGTGAAAGCGGTATATCTTCCTACCGCAATGGCAGGAACGAAACAGATCCTGTTTAGTTGAAGAATCTTTAGACATTTGTTTTGTAATCCAGTTTCTCGTCGATGACTGCTACACAGAAGTTAAACTAGGTGCTGCGCCAGCTGAAGACGGTGGGAAAATGAACTGAGGATACCAGGCATCGCCCACACTTAAATAGGAAGCAGGAAGATGATGTCATGTGTGGGCAGTCCCTGGTGAAAACTGCTAGAAGAGCTGCCATGCAACAGCAACTTCTGCTAGAAACTCCCAGAAGTAATTACCTACTACAAGAGACCATTCTGTGGAAGATCTATGGTTACTTTTTTTTTTTAACCAATTATGCAATTCTGGCAAAAACATAAATGACACACATTTATATTTTATTACTGAACTGAGATGTGCAGTTTTGAAGT
Source organism: Neoceratodus forsteri (assembly GCA_016271365.2). Classification (NCBI taxonomy): domain Eukaryota; kingdom Metazoa; phylum Chordata; order Ceratodontiformes; family Ceratodontidae; genus Neoceratodus; species Neoceratodus forsteri. Next base: position 303,183,785 of record CM057459.1, on the reverse strand, counting down.
TTTTAAAAGTTTGTGCTCTTGCCATGGCTACCATGGTGATATAATCAAACCTCTTGGCCTGGTGTTGTGCAGTTTGCTATCTGAATCATGTGCGATCACCATCCTGATGCATCCATAGTATGAATTTAGTATAGCGTAAGAAATAAGCTCAAGGGAAGAGATTTTATAAAAATAGTTGTGGTTATATTTGTGGACTTGAATAATTAAGTGTTCAATTAATTAAGTGGAGATAGCCAGGGTGTGTCATGCTGTGGGGTGCATGGTCTCTTTCTCGGAGATCTTCCTGGTACCTAGAGCTAGCGTGGGAAACAAACAGGAAATCAGGGAGGTTAATGAATGGCTCAGAACATGGTGTGTGGCTAGGGGGTACAGGTTGGTGGGGGACTGGGGTGCAACTTGCGAGGACAAGGGGCTGTATGTTAGGGATAGGCGGCACTCAAACTTTGGGGGAGAAGCTATGGGTCCCAAGATGATAGCCTGGGTAAAGAATTGGCTGGAGAATAGGACACAGAGGGTAATAGTAAATGGAGTACACTCTGAAGAAAGGGGGGTTACTAGTGGGGTACCGCAGGGTTCAGTATTAGGACTGGTCCTCTTCAATGTCTTTGTAAGCAACATTGCAGAGGAACTGGAAGGAAAAGTAGGTCTCTCTGCAGATGACACAAAGATCTGCAACAGAGTTGATGCTCAAGGCAGTGTGGAAAGGATGAGAAGGGACATGACAAGGTTAGAGGAATGGTCAAATGTATGGCAGCTTAGATTCAGTGCTACGAAGTGCAAGGTAATGCACCTGGGAAACAAAAACCCAGGGAAAGAGCACACAATGGGGGTGAGATACTAACAACAAAAATGGAAAGGGACCTGGGGTTAGTCGTATCAGATGACTTAAAGGTGGGCAAGCAATGTGAGAGGACAGTAAGGAGGGCTGAGGGGATATTGGGATACATAGGGAGAGGCATCACCATTAGAAAACAGGAAGTTGTTATCCCTCTGTACAGACAGCTGGTGAGACCCCATCTGGAGTACTGCGTGCAGTTCTGAAGACCCAATCTCCACAAGGTCATAGACAAGATGGAAGCTGTCCAGAGGAGGGCAACTAAAATGGTGCAGGGTCCGCACCAGAAGACATATGAAGAGAGACTAAAGGAGCTTAATATGTATAGCCTCGAGAAAGGGGAGGGAGAGAGACATGATAGAAACTTTCAAGTACCTCAAGGACTCAACAAAGTCCAAGAGGGTAGCATCTTTCAAAAATAGAGGTGTGCAAGAACAAGGGGCACAATTTGAAGATGGGGTGGCTCAGAGGTAATGTAAGGGAAGTATTTTTCACAGAGAGGGTTGTGGGTGCATGGAACGGCCTTCTGGAGGAGGTTGTGGAGTCAAAAACAGTGGTTGAATTCAAGCATGCATGGGACAGTCATAAGGCAACTCTAGGGGGTTGGGGTAGGAAGAAGTAGGCTGCTGGTTAACTAGGATCTGCAGCTTATCCAGTAGGTAGGGAAATGGTCAGATTGGGTGGGCCAAGCGGTCCTTGTCTGCCGTCAAATTCTGTTTCTATATTTTGAAACTAAAACTGGCTGAGTTCATTGAAGCTAGGTGGAGGCCGGGGCTTGCTGCTAGCAGGCACATCAAGGAAGGACTTAGCCTTCTCTCCCCAGCAGAGGGGAAGGGATGTCTAACCGGGGCACCCAACTGTACACAAGGGAGCAGGAGCACGCAGTTAACAGGAGGATCTTAGGTTGGGGGGGTAAGCGTGAGGGCAAGGGGCAGGGATGCCCACACACCTCCATTCACATGTATGCAGACAATACTGTGCTGTATACATCTGGCCCCTCGGCCGCAGAGGTAATGACCAGATTGCAAATGGATTTGCTAAGGTACAGCTCTGGCTTCGCTCTAATCGCCTCTCCCTCAATGCCAAGAAAATTGCCTCAGTGACCTTTGGGACAAGGCAGAGACTATCGAGGCTTCTTTCACCTATCACATTCCACACCCTAGACAGGACGCCCCTCGAGGCCTGTACCTCCTTCAGGTATCTCAGAGTCTGGCTTGATCAGAACCTCAACTTTTCTACACGTTGACTCCATACTCAAGAAGCTGTACCCCAGGCTTGGCACACTCTACCGCAGCCATGCCAGTATCCCAGTCTCTGGCTGTAGGGCCATCGTGCAGAAAATGATCCTCCCTATCTTCAACTAAGGGGACGTTGTCTACAGTGCTGGTCTTAAATGCATCTTAGCCAGACTGGACCCTGTCTGTCACTTTGTCCTGAACAGCCCTTACTCCACCCATCATTGTGCCCTCTACCAATCTATGAACCTACATCCCTAGATAACCGTAGGCATTTCCACTGTACTTAATATCTCAGCCAAGTACTGGTCCCAGCTGCCCCCCACCTCACGTCTGCCCTACTTTCCAGCATATTCACTCAAAAATAATGACTCAAAAGGAACTTGTGTGTCCCACATAGCTCCTCTGCTGTGTTGGTGACCTTCAACTACTACATAACCTAAGTTATGGAACTCCTCCCCGCAAACATTCATTACTTCTCTTCATTCCCGCATCTTAATTCCATGCTTCCTAGCTCACTTCTCCCATACCTGCTCATGTGTCTAGGCCCTATATCATACCACAATTGTGGCAGCCTTGGCTGGGCATCCTATGAACATATATTGCTGCTTACCTATCCTAATATATTTAATGAAATGTACTTAAACTGTGCCTGTTTCAAGTCTGTATCATCTGTTCTCTCATGCTATTCTTGTCTCTGTATCCGTACCTCATGTGTAGTGTCTGTCACTATTGTGAATTATGTATTATACTTTGTATTTTGCCTACCTTTCAACTGTTTATGCTGTACCCCCTCCCCCAGGACGCACCCGGAATCGAGCAGTAGCCTGCTCAGTATGCCTTCCTGGTTAAACGCATAAATAAATAAATGGAGAGTGGTCCTGATCAATACCAGGAGCACGGGTAACAAGATGCCCGAGCTTCAGACATTGCTAAGTGAAGGGGAGGTGGATGTGGCGGCAGCCACTGCAACTCGGGCCACTCCTCAGCACGATTGGGACCTAAACCTGATGGGGGTACATAGTGTTCAGGAAGGACGGGACTGTGGGCAGGGAAGGTGGGGTAACACTCGTTAGGAATGGCATCGATATATGCAGGGTGGAGGGAAATGTAGAAGTGTTATGGGTTACCTTGCAGACATCTGAGGATAAGGGGATAAATCTGGGGGTGGTTTACAGGCCACCCATGCAAGTGGAAGAACTTGAGGAAGGCCTGATGGCGGATCTTGGGGACTGCTGTGGTCAGGGGGAAGGTAGAACTGTGGTACTGGGTGACCTTAACACGCCAGGGGTTTATTGGGGAACTATGGCATCATCGACTAGGGAACAGCGCCTGCTGGACGTCTTCCATTCCCAGCTGATGGCTGACCTGACGAGGTATGGTCAAATCCTGTCAGATTGCGACCTGGTTAGGAACCTAGTAGTAGGGGACCCACTGGTGGGGAGTGATCATGCCACGGTTTGATTTTCCCTAGACTTGGGGGAGGGGAAAATCGTATCAAAATGGTGGTGGTTGACTTTAGGGGTGTGGACTTTAAGTGTATGGGGGGGAATCCTCAAGGGCATTTGGAGCGGACCAGACATGGGCACGTAGAGCAGGTGGGACATTATAAAAGGAGGGCTCCTGGAAACTACCAAGGCCTGCACAAAGGTTCAACGCAAGTTTGGTAGAGCCAGAAAGCTGAGCTGGTGGACCAGGAGGTCCAGGAGATGGTGGGAGAAAAGAGCTGTTTATAGGCATTCTGGCGCTCATGGGGTGGTGGATGGGGAGTCACGATATTATCAAAAAAAGTAATCAGTGTGGTGAAATCAAAGCGAGGATGGAGCAGAGGTTGGCACGGATCAGAAGTGGGGAAAAAGAGTTCTTCATGTACATCAGGGAAAGCCTGAAAGTGAAGGGGCAGATTAGCAGACTGAGGTCAGGGAGTGGGTGGGCCGGGGAGCAAGCGGAGGTACTTAACAAATATTTTGCCTCAGTCTTTACTAGAAATTATGGAGAATCAACATCTTACGGGGGAGGCGGGCTAGGAATGAGGAGGGGGGGGATGGTTATGGATGTTGAAATTCCTGTTGGTAGGGTGAGGGAAGACCTTTGGTCCCTGAAAACGGACAAGGCGCTGGGTCCGGATGGCCTTCATCTCAGGGCATTAAAGGAGATAGCAGATGTCCTTACTGCACCTCTGATGGACCTTTTTAACTCTTCACTTCAGATGGGGTGGGTGCCTCAGGATTGGAGGATGGCTCATGTACCTATCCACAAAGGTGGTTCATGGGAGGAGCTGGGTAACTACAGGCCTATCAGCCTGATGTGGGTGGTAGGCAAAATGATGGAGGCCATCTTGAAAGAAAGGCTGGAGGTGTTTCTGGAGGCACGGGGCCTTCTGGATGATCACCAACATGACTTCGCTCAGGGCAGATCATGTCAGACTAACCTTACGAACATACGAAATTGCCAGCAGATACAGGCCGTATGGTCAATCTAGTCTGCAGCACTTCTGCTCGGTAAAGTACCTGTGGAGTTCTACAATTGGGTGACAAAGACGCTGGACCAGGACCAGCCAGTGGATTTCCTCTTTCTAGACTTCAGCAAGGATTCTGATTTGGTGCCACACCCTGGGTTACTGGACAAGTTTGGGAGAATGGGGTGGGGGAAAGGATGGTTAGGTGGATACGAAACTGGCTAACTGGGAGGTTTTAGAGGGTAGTGGTCAGGGGGAAGTGTCATCTCCTAGGAGAGTCATTAGTGTGGTCTCACAAGGGTCGGTACTGGGTCCACTCCTGTTTAATGCTTACATCTTGGACATCAAGGATGGTATCAGAAGTGAGATGAGCCTCTTTGCCGATGACTCGAAGCGGGGGCGGTGGTGAATGGGGAGAAGGGTAAAAGCCTTACAGGGGGACCTGTAGACCCTGGAGGGGTGATCACGCACCTAGATGCTGAGGTTTAATGCCAAGAAATGTAGTGTTCTCCACTTGGGGCTTAGAAACCCAGCATAGGAGTAGTTTTGGGTTGGGGAGAAACTGCAGGTTTTGGGAGGGGAAAAGGATCTTGGGGTGGTTGTGGAAGCCAAAATGAACAACTCTGAGCAGTGTAGGAGGGATGTGGTGAAAGCAAATAAAATGATCGGGTGCATCACCGCGGGATAATCTCGAGGAAACGGGAGGTGCTTCTCCCTCTGTATAACTGCCTGGTTAGACCGTACCTAGAGTACTGAGTGCAGATCTTCCTGGACTAAGTCTCCATCACTCATTCACACTAGTGGGATAGCGCCGGAGCCGCTAGGACCAAGCAGGAGCCTAAAATTTTCTGAAGGGTCGACGCCGAGACAGGACCAAGCATGCGCGGCACTGCGAGACTAGCTCGCGCCTGTGTAGGCTATCTCGGCGTCGACCCTCCAACCGTCTCAGTTCTTTTTCTCCCACCGTCGAGTGTGCTTGGATGTCGACGTCGCTCGTCTGCTGGAGTAGAAGTTTTCGTCTATACGACAGCAGCTGTTAATTTAATATTTTAAGTAGTAATTTCTTATTTTACGAACAAGAAGATTATGAAGAAGAAAAAGAAATTCTTTCCTGCCGTCAATGGAGACATCCTTAGATGGTAGCAAGACTTCGTTTTGAAAGTTTTTATGGCAGAGGGTCTGTGTCCAGTCCGCGCCCTTAATGACTGAGGGAATCCGGGATCCGACTACAGACAGTCCTGTGCTTGGGGGAGTGAGGGCAGTCCTCTGAAGCACAAATCTAAGCGGTTCTAGGGATCTGGCTCCGCTTAACCTCGAGCTCCTCTTCCTTGTTGGGGGAAGAAGAATCAGTGCCGCTCGAGGTTGCCCGTTGGTACATCTGCACGAGGACTGTTCGTTCGGAGGGGCAATGGGCCTGAACCGACTTTGGTGGGTTCCTCTTGGCCCCGCTTCTAATGGCTGCATTCTCGACTCTGAGCTCCATCTGTTATCGTTGCAGCTCGGTGGGCACTTTCACCTTTGGGCCGCTCCTATGGAGATGGGGGTTTGACTTTCAGGACCTCCGGGCCGTTGGACCAGAGCTGGGTTGATTGGATCACGATGGGCGAGGTGCCCTCTTGGTGCCTTGCCATCAGGTCAACCCCTTGTGCCTACCCCCCCTCCCTTTCCCATGCAGGGGCTGGCACAGACACCACCTTTTTCCTTTTCCCCTTCTCAGGATTTCCATTGGCATTTTCCTTCGGCGCCATGGTTCAGCACTGTGGCTCGGTGTCTTGGTTGGCGCCGTGCCTTAGTCGGTGCTGTGGGTCAGCGCCATCGCTCTGTGCGGTGCTGTGGATGCTCTTGTTGCTGCCACTGGTTGTCAGCACCATCAGTGGTGCCGCAGATGTCTGGTGGTGCTGGGCACCCGTGAGTACCATGAGTGGCGTCAGGAGCACCCATGGGTGCCGCAGGTGGTGCCGTGAATGCCCAGGGGTGCTATGAGTACCATGGGTGGCATCGGGGGACATCCGTGAGTGCCGTGGGTGGCACCACAGGCGCCCATGGGTGCCATTCTTGCCATGGTACCATGGGTGTAGGGGGGGCCCTCAGGTGCCATTGCTACATGGATGCCAGGGTGCCCTCGGGTATTGCCAAGGTTGGCATAAGCACTGCTTGGTGCCCTCCTGTGCCACGAGTGATGCTGGTGCAGCACGGGTGCTAGTGGGTGCTGTATGGCAGAATTAGTGACACATTTTTCCTTTTCGGACTTCCTCTCCACAGAACTTGTGGCGGGATGTTTATCGCAGAACGAACTCCTGTTCTGCGGATTACTTTTCACACATCTTAGTGAGTGGCGGTATATGTGGGATCTTGTGTCAACAAGCAGTTTTCTGCTTATGGAAGTCTGCCGTACTTCTCTGCCAGTGGAATCTCATTCTGCTCAGCACTTTCTTGGCTCCTTGTGTGGTACCAAGCTCCTCGACATCCTTCCTGATGGCGGAGTCTCTAGTGGTTCTGACTTAGACCTCTCTTGGAGGTCCTTTTAGGGTAGAAGTGCATTTAAATGGGTCTTTCCCTGTCCATCTGGTCAGTAATACAGCAGACAACTCATTTTATATACTGAAGGGCACGTCCTATCAGAGTCCGTGATGGAAAATATTTTCAGTAGTTCACAGTAATGGGGTCCACCATAGTATTTCACACTGTGTTGGTGGACCATACACTTCTGCGTCTAGACTTTTTCAATCGTCAAGATAGTTACACTCTGTGGAACATTCTAATTTAATGGGTCGGGAGCCGCTCTGGCTCTTCTGCTCCTTTGATAGTGGTATATAGCCCCCTTGTGATATTGCCCCTTCGGTGGCTTCTTCGGCACAGGTAGTTAACATCTCTCCAGCTGTGATTATTAGTCCGGTCATGATTTCAGTATGGACGCTCAGGCTCTTTCTGCACTCAGATGGAGAACATCTTTGTCATTTTGTATCAAGACAATCCTTGCGAAATAGCAGCCTGAAAGCCTTGTTAGGCTCGGACTAAAAAAAAAAAAAAAAAAAATTTTTATCATAGCACAGGGCCTAGCTGAAATTACCCGAAACCCCCCTTTTTGGATCTGATCAGGTTCCGCCTCAGCCCCTTAGGCGATCGTCTCCAGAGTACGGTAAAGAGTACCTGACTACTTCTTCCCTAGGGGGAGTTCGATCTGGTGGCGGTATGGGTCATCTCTTTCTCTAAGAGCGATTTCTCTCATTCAGAGACATTTCCTAGACCTAGTCAACTGCCCAGTCTGTTAATTCCCCTTTCCTTTTATCAAGCTTTCTTCTCTTGAGCAGAGCCTTACAGCAGCAGAAGCGACTCTCCACCGAGTCGGAACTCAGGTTCCTGCTTCCTTGCTTGCTTAACTTAACAGGCGATTTTCTCCTTCTTGACAGAAGGTCAAGTAGGTCTTTTTTTTCTGAGGTAGCTTCTCAAATATTCACACCTTCAGTTCCTGCGCACTGGTCCATGCTAGTCGCTCACAAAGCTATCCTCTTCAAGTTCATGATGGAGTTATGATGTTTGTTTTTCAGCAAACAAACTAGAATCCTTTCCTACTCCCTTCAGGGAGGCCAGAGTGGGTAGTGCCTCACTGAGTCACTGCCTCTTTCAGTCACTTCAACAAATGGGTTAGCCCTAACTCGGTCCTGCTCTGTTCCTCCTCGACACACATCTGCCTCTATTTGCCTTAGAAATCCAGCCTGCTTTTTTCTTTCAGAATGTTTTTTTCCCCCACAGTGGGCATGTCCTCCTGTACACTTTTTCCTTTCTTCCCTGAGTTCAGAGACTGCTACTACAGTTGTACACATAGGGGCAGGATGATTCCTTTGGAATGTGCAGTGCGTAGGATCTGGTTCTACTAGACCACCACGAGAGGCTTCTAAGTCGTGCTTGGCCTTCTATCAGGAAGGTTCCTGTGACTAAGTGGAGACCATTCTTCTTGATGGGCTAACCCCAGCGGGACCCCCTTGCTCACCAAGTATGGGATTCAAGTGCTCTTGGACCTGTTGTTTACAGGTCAGCCATACCTGATAGTGGGGGTTTCCATCTGCACTTTCCGGGCTACCCTGAACCAGTAGACTTTACCTCCGACTCTTTCTGTTCCTGAGGTCCCTTTACATTACATTAGTACATGTCTTTGACACTATTAATTTTGGTCCTAGACCAAACTGAGGCGCCAGGTTCTTGCCGCTCTCCTACAGTGGTTGTGGCTTCCTGGCAGACTTTCATTCTGTGTCCATTGCAGTCGTCTGCAAAGTGGTGAGTTACAACTCGAGCGCTTATCTTGTAGGCACTATGTTCTAGTTGCTCTTTACAAGACAGCTCTTTTTAACTATGGACAGTCCTTGGCTGTCCTTTCTGGAAATGAACCTAGCTCCTGCACCCTACTCCAGGGTTGTTGGTTTTAGCTCGGTACTCTCCCACTAGTGTAAAGTGATGGAGACTTAGTCAGGAAGATATGGAAATTACATACTTACCGTGGTGTTGTCTTCTTGGACAGTCTCTATCACTCATTCACACCACCCACCATCCCCTGGGTTCACTCATTTTCTTTCCTGGTCTTCATGGTCCTGTGGTTCAGACTGTGAGGACATTATTCTTTGACCTTTCTTGCAAAGGCCATCTGGGCCCTCTCAGGCCCAGAAACTCAGGATGAGTTATTCTCACTAGTTACACTGCACCTCCTCGGTTGAAAAGGTACTGAGGTGGTTGGAGGGTCGACGCTGAGATAGCCTACACAGATGCGAGCTAGTCTTGCGATGCCGCACATGCATGGTCCTGTCTCGGTGCCGACCCTTCAGAAAATTTTAGGCTCCCGCTTGGTCCTAGTGCTGTCCCACTAGTGTGAATGAGTGATGAAGACTGTCCAAGAAGATCAATAATTATGGTAAGTACGTAATTTCCATTTTTGGCGTCCGTACTTGAAAAATGACATTGCACTTCTGGAGAAGGTCCAGAGGAGAGTGACCAGGATGATACAGGGTCTGGAGGAAAGAGCCTATGAGGCTATATGAGGAGCTCAACTTGTACTCCCTGGAAGAGAGGAGGGACAGAGGGGATATGATTGAGGTCTTCAAATCTCTAAAGGGAGTAAACAGGGTGTTCCAGCTGAAGGAGGAGGGGGCCACCAGGTGGCACTCCATGAGGCTGGTTGATAACAGGCTCGGGGGGAGACTAGGAGCCTCTACTTCACTGAGAGGGTGGTGGACCCTTGGAATGCACTGCCTGCAGAACTGGTGACTGTTAATACAACGGAGGGATTCAAGAGGGGCTGGGACAGGTATAAGGGGAAGATTAAACTGAGTAATGAATGGTCTGGAGGTGTAACTCTGATGGGGTTGGGGGAGGGCAACAACGGTGTCCTGATAGGGTGCTGATTTTCAAGCAGACTTGATAGACCATTATTTTTTTTCCCCTCCAATTATTTAACCAGGTGAGACGCACTAAGCTGAACGCTTGTTTACAGGTGCAACCTGGGAGCACATCGAAGTTAAGTGACTTGCTCAGGGTCACACAATATGTAAGTGAGGGCTGTGGGATTCAAACCCAGGTCTCCAGATTTGCAGCTCAGAGCCTTAAACCACTGTGCCATACTGCCTCCTAGCATTAGGCCTACTCTGCTGGTATGTTAGTATATTTGAAGGACTAAAAAATACACTGATGATGAATCTAAGGATGTCAGAAATGTACTAATGCAAAGAGGAAAATGTTTGCTGACTAAAACAAGCCAGGGCTACGTACAATTCTCAGCTAAATTGTCATATAGTAGGGCTGTAACTTGCACAGGCAAGGGACGAACTGGATGACCATTAGTCCGAGTTTGTTTTGAATACCTATGTTCCTATTTACTGGAAAAAAAACAAACTAAGCATTATTTCTGTTCTAATCCACTTTATTTCAGGCACACATACAAAACTAATATGACAATACCATTGATTGTTAGAAGGCTTCTAAAAAGAATTATAAAAATCCATTATTCTTAAAATCTGGTTTCTGCCTAGAAAACTTGGTTATCAGCTTTTATAAAAAATAACAGCTATTACAGTGGTTAAAGGCCTTTCAGCTGTATCTGTGAAAAGGGAAGGGGGGATGATGTACAGCACTATGAACTCCTTGATTTCTATTACTTGTGTACAAACTGCATTCCACCTAGATAATTAATTGCGCTGAAGTTGTCCCATTAATTTCTGTATCGTTTCCATTGAATTCTGTTGTTCCTGTAGCAAAGATTTTTCTTTTTCAAGGTTTGACAGCCTTTCTTTGAGGTCTGTAGAGAAATAATGAAAATAAAGCAAATTAAAATAGTCCCCATTAACACTCATTCACGTCTTCATTCCCTCTCCTAAGCTGACCCTTGATATTTATTTTGATTCCCAAAGCCACATTTATTTTGTCTATGTTGTCATGCTAAAACTTTGATTCTGTGGGCTGGAGCTGGTACTGATGCTGAAAAGTCCAGAATGCACATTGTCGAACAAAAAAAATCTGCCTTCTCAATGTTTACATACAAGTCTGATTTGAAAATAATTATGGTTTTATGGGGGCAGGTGAGGGGGCACGGACCCTGCCATGCTTTTGTTTTACCATTTATTTACTGGGGATAGTGCCACTGATACGTGGTTATCTCATAGAAATGAGATAAGATGGAAGAAGGCCTATTAGCCCTTCAAGACCTTTCCTTGTTGATCAGTGGTCATATTCCTCTATGTTAACCGTTGTAATATACCTGTCCAGATTTATTTTGAATGTTCTCAGTATGCCATAGTCCACCATCCAAGCTGTCAGGTCCTTCCACTTACACCCTCTGTTTTAAGACTGTGCTTCTGGCAGGCCCGCCGGCACAGCGGTTGGATTTCAGCTTGCGATGCCAACGACCGGGTTGGGAACAAGCCGGGAGCTGGAGGCGGGGGCTTGAAGTGTCCCAGGGACAGCTTCTCTTCTCGGGGGATCAGGACTCAACGCTTGTCTGACCTCGGGTGGAGTCCTGAGGTAAACAAGCTCAAGCCATTACCAAGGAGTTGGTGTGATGGACGTCGGCGTTCAATGCCTTGATGTCAGGGCGCTCATCATGCCCGGAATACCGGAAAAATTACCCACAGCTCTCCAAATAGACAGAGCACCAGGCCCTGATCCCCAATGCCCCTACCTGCCCTGGCAACCCGATGAAAAAAGACTTTGGGGTATAAAGGCCCCCAACCCGTACCCGCCTGGGGGGGTACAGCCACGACTACTTGGGGGATGGACCGCTCTAGGTAAGAGGGAGGGGACTAAGAAGGCTGTGGTATCTCCTGAAGGGAGTGGAGTGCTACAGGTAGGGGAGCATAAAGAAAGTTAAAAAAAAAAAAAAAACAGGTTACTCACCTGTAACAGTAGTTCTAGGAGTGGTATATGTTGTTCATCCACACTGTCTGGCATTGTCCTTTCCTTTTAAATCTTGCGAAGTCTTCAAGCTGGCTCCTCCACCCACCTGGGTGGTAAATACCTGACTCCGCCCCATGACGCCAGATCTAGCCCGCTGGAAGCCAGGTTGTGCGCCTTAAGCCAGGGAGGTCGGGTGGGTGCGTGTGGATGAACAACATATACCACTCCTAGAACTACTGTTACAGGTGAGTAACCTGTTTTTCTAGGAGAGTGGATATGTTGTTCATCCACACTGTCTGGCAGACTCCTAGCAGTTCTCCGGGAGGATGGAGACAAGGCGCAAACCCCCTACTTAGGAAACAGAGACTGGAGAACTGAGGCCCCAAAACCAGCATCACGTCGTGACTCAAGGTCGATGTGGTAATGGGTAATGAAGGTGTTCGATGACTTCCAGGTAGCAGCCCAACAGATTTCCTGGATAGGGATGTCCCTGGAAGCAGCCACCGAAGCAGCAGTATGGCGGGTAGAATGAGCTCTTATCCCCTTTGGAGGCTCCTTGCCCGCCAATTCATAACAGAACTTATGCATGGCGTAATCCAACACAATAGTCCGCTTGGCTGCAGGTCTGCCAGAGCGGCTTCAGCGTAGGTGACAAACAGCTGGTGAACCTCTCCCATCTCGCCGCCTCCTTTATAGTAGAGAGAGCACGCCTGAGGTCCAGAGTATGGAGCCTGTACTCGCATCCGAGGTGTAGTTAGGGTAGTATACCTGTGAGAGTTAACACCTGGTTGAGGTGAAACTCTGACACCACCTTCGGAAGGAATTTTGGGTGAAGGCAGGACAACTTTGTCCCTGTGAAAGACCAGATAAGGGGAGTCCACCGGAAGCGCCTGGAGCTCCCCTGTCCTCCTGGCTGACATGATAGCCACCAGGAAGGCAGTCTTCCACGACAAGTGTGACAGCTCACACTTGTGCATGGGTTCGAATGGCTTGCCCATGAGCTTTGCCAAAACCAGCAAGAGATCCCACAGAGGTGGAGGTTCACGCACCAGAGGGGATATGTGGTCCAGGCCTTTGAAAAAGCGCCTGATCACCGTCTCCTGTGCCAACGTCTGCTGACCGGCCCGTGCCCCGGTAAGCAGAGATGACTGCCAGATGTACCCTAAGGGTCGATGACCGAAGACCCCCTTTGAAGCGGGACAAAGGTAGTCTAGAATGTTAGCCACAGAGCAGGATAAGGGGTCCAGGCTCTTTCCCTGACACCAAATGGAAAATCTTTTCCATTTGAAGTCATAACATTTCCTGGTTGATTCTTTTCGAGATGCTTCCACCACGGTGTAGACATCCTCAGAAAGACCCAAAGCCTGGAACTCTAGCCGGTCAGGAACCAGGCTGTGAGGTGCAGGGATTGAAGGTCCGAGTGGAAGACCTTCCCCAGGTTCAACGAAATCAGGTCCGGGCGTGTACAAAGCCGCTTCGGGGCCCTGCAGCTGAGGCTGAGGAGATCTGGATACCAGAACTGGCATGGCCAATCTAGGGCTACCAGGATCACCTTCGCCTTGTCCATCCTCACCTTGAGTAACACCTTGTGGATCAAGGGAAATGGAGGGAAGGCGTAGAGGAGGCCTGGGGTCCACGGCCAAGAGAAGGCATCCCCCTGCAGCGAGCCCTGCTGAGGGGGGCGGGCATGGTACAGCCTCAGCTTGGTGTTCTCCCTGGAGGCAAACAGGTCCACCAACGGTTTCCCCCAATGGGAGAACAGATCGTAAGCTATCTCTGGATGGAGAGACCACTCGTGGGATATCTGGCCTATGCGGCTGAGAGCATCCGCCAGTTGGTTCGAGACTCCTGCCACATGGATGGCTAGGAGATCTGCCTCCAGCCGGCTGACAAAGGTCCAGATCCAGAGCGTCTCCCTGCATAGCAGACGGGAGTGCGTGCCGCCCTGTTTGTTGAGGTACTACATGGTCATGATATTATCCATCTGGACTTGAACCACTTGACCCCGGAGCTGAGGAGCGAAAGCTGACAGGGCCAGTTTGACTGCTCTGAGCTCCAACAGGTTGATGTGGCATCGAGACTCCTCGGGGGTCCAGAACCCGTGAGCTCTGTTGTCCCCCATGTGAGCTCCCCAGCCCATGAGAGAGGCGTCGGTTGTAAGGACGACCGTCGGCTCGGGGCGGACAAATGGGACTCCTTCCTGCAAATGACTCGGGACGGTCCACCATTGGAGAGCGTCCCACATCGACTGGGTGACCGTGACCAGCTGGTCGAAGAGACCCTGACGCTTAGACCACTGGGTGGCCAGCTCCCATTGAAGGGGACACATGTGCAGTCTGGCCCAGCGGATCACTGAGGTGCACGCCGCCATGTAACCCAGGAGGCGCAGGAAGTCCCAGGCAGGGCGCGAGTGCCCAACCAGAAATGATTGGGCAAAGGAGAAAAGAACCTCCACCCTGTCCGCTGGGAGCCGAGCTCTGGCTTGACAAGAGTCGAGTTCTGCCCCGATGAAGCCCATCACCTGAGAAGGCACGAGTTCTGACTTGGCCTCGTTGATTAGAAGGCCCAGGTGGGAGCAGGTTCGGAGGGCCAGGTCCCTGGACTTCTCCACCTCCTGAAGGGAGGAACCCGCCAGGAGCCAGTCGTCTAGATAAGGGTAAATGCGAACCCCTTGATGCCGTAGATGGGCTGCCACCACTGCGATGCATTTGGTGAAGACCCTTGGGGCCAATGACAGGCCGAATGGCATGGCTCTGAACTCATACAGGGTCCCTGTGACCCTGAAGTGGAGGAACCGCTGATGGGACGGACGGATTGGGACGTGGTAAAATGCGTCCTGAAGATCCAGTGTACACAACAACATGTTTTGCTCCGGAGATGGTATGATCTGGTTCAGAGTTACCATCCAGAAGGTGCGAGACCTGAGATACCGATTCAGGTCGTGGAGATCTAGGATGGAGCGCCAACCCCCTGTCTGCTTGGGCACCAGGAAACAAAGCCTGGGTCTGAAGGAGCAACCGCCTCCTTGAGGTGGAGCTGCGCGATGTCGTCCTGAAATGGCCGACTGAGTGCCAACTGAGATCCTTTCCTCCCGTGGGGCACGGGCTCGGCTGGGAGGGTACTGCTTGAACTCTAGGGGCAGACCCTGCCCGACCACTTCCAGGACCCACCTGTCCAAAGTGATACCGGACCAGGCAGAAAGGAAGTGGCAGACCCCCCCCCACGGGAGGACCCAGAACTGGCGTGACGGGTGCGGGGGAGGCACCTGGACCAGCACCTTGTCCTCCTTTGCGGGGCTGTTGAGGACCTTGCTTGGACCTAGGGTGCCAAGCTTGAGCCTGCTGCTGTTGCTGACCTCCCTGGAAGGAGGACTGTCTGACCGCAGGGGAAGAATGGCTAAAGGATTTCTTCTTGCACTTCTGCTAGTTCTTGCCCGAAGAACCTTTAGCAGAGGTAGCATCTAAGGTGGCATTAGACTGCTCAATGTGCTGAAGGTGACCTGCCACTCCCGGACCGAAGAGGTCGGTGCCAAGGAAGGGCACATCAGCTAACTTGTGCTGGGTATCCGCTGGAAAGGAGGATAACCTCAGCCAAGCTCCGCAGCAAGAGGCGACCGTGGCAGCCAGTGAGCGGGCACAGGAATCACCAATGTCCAGAGCCATCTGGAGCTGCTGTTTAGCAACAGCCCGGCCCTGGTCCCGGACCTGCTTGACCGTGGTCTGCATGTCTGCTGGGAGATGAGGAAGAACTTCATCAAGCGACCCCAAAAGGGCGTGAGAGAAGTGTGCCATGATCACTGCTGAGCTAGCCTGACGAAGGCCTAAGGATGATGCCGCGTAGACCTTCCGGGCGAGTGGTACATAAGTTTGGACTCCTTGTCCGGAGGGCGGTCAGTATCCATAGAGCTGCCCATTTGCCTAAACACTGAGGCAGTCACCAGGCTTTCCGCCGAGGGGTGCTCAATGAAGCCTGCCAAGGACCCCATGGGCACCGCGTACTTGGGGGCCATGTGGGCAGAGGGAGCCGGGCAGGAGGCTGGACGCTGCCAAAGTTCCATAGCCGGACCAACTATGGCTTCGGCCACTGGGAAGGCTTCCGTCGGGTTATCCCCCCCCTTGAGAATATCCGTAACAGGATATTCTGCTTTCTTCTGAATAGGCTGCAAAGGCATGTCCGTGGACTCTGAAATAAGTCGAAGGATGCCCTGGAAGGAAGACGGCCCTTCTTCCTTGCCTGACACCGACAGCTCATCATGAGAGTGAAGGCCGGTGGTATCCGAATCCGAGGAGTCTGGATACAAAGGCCTCCCACCTAAATCCCCCTCGATGCACCTAGGGCAATCAGGAGTGACTGTGATGGACAGCCTGTGGGGCGGGCCCGAAGTCGGTCAGTCCTCCTTAGAGAGAACCCCTCCCTGAGGCTGTTTTGGTGGTGGTTCCACCAAAATTGATGGATAGCCTGTAACAGGCTGAGCCAAAATGCGCACTGGACCCACTGGAGGGAGAACCGAAGTCCTCGGCACCGAGGGAGTCGGCGTCGGACGAAGAGGTTGAGGCCAAGTAATGGCCAGTACTGCCAGGGCAGCCGGCTTTTGACCTGTCAAAAGAAGTTACTGCCACACAAGGTCCCCATAACGTCGACGGAGTTTCCGCCTAAGTCTCTCCTCGTCCGAGGAGGATGAGGAACGGTGGTGGCGCCTCTTTCGCGAGTGCTTGTGGCCCCTCTTCGGTCTTCCGACCAACGGGGTCCTATTCCTTGATCAAGACCGATGGCGTCGGTTCTGTCAGTCGGGAGAAGCAGAGTTCGGTGAGAACCGGGGTTCCAGCTCTTGTCCCTCGATCGGGATGCCCGAAGGACGGGTCTCCTCATCGGGGAAGGAGAGAATAGGAGTCCTCTCCAGAGAGTCGTCGACAGGCGTCGGCGACAATGGCTCGATCGGGTCTAGAGAAATCTGCGCCAGTTCAGCCATGTCTCGGCCTCGTGCCCTGCTTGACGGAAGGTCCGAAAAGCCGGCAGCTGGCGGAGGCGATCTCGACTGCGGGTTTGTGACCCCTGCTCCTGAGAGCCGGATCGCTTCTGTCCCAGGAGCATCTTCTTCGGAAGAAGATGGTTTAGGATCCTTATCCTTCTTCTCGGATTGGGAGGCTGGAGCCCGAGGGCGCCTCACCCTTAGTAGGGAGAGACTGGCACAACCCCTGGAAGGATCCCGTGAAGGTGGAGCCCAAGTTGAGTGGCACGAAGAAGCTTCGGTTGGCCGAAGCTTGGGCAGCTTCTTCCTCATTCGCCATTTGCTCGAGGCTGCTCAGCAGATCATGACGCGGAAACCGCCCAACTGGCATCGCCGATTTCACCGGTGGATTGCGAAGCGGTCCCCCAGCTAAGGCGCTTACGGTCCTCCAGAACAGTGGGATGGAAGGCTGAACAGATGGAGCATGCTGAGGTATTATGCACGGCACTGAGGCAGTATATGCATGAGGAATTGGGGATCGGTGCTGACATTTTTTCCCACAAGGACACCAAGCAAACCCGGGGACGACTTGTCCTATCTTCCAGCGGAAAGGAAGATCTGCCGCGGAGGCGGAGCTAGGTATTTACCCGGTGGGTGGGAGGAGCCAGCTTGAAGACTTCTGGCAAGATTTAAAGGGAAAGGGACAATGCCAGACAGTGTGGATGAACAACATATCCACGCTCCTAGAAAAGACCGCTTTTCCACTCGCCTCTGAACTACTAACCAATCAACTGCTTGCAATGTCCTTTATTTATTTCAAAAGTTTTAGTAGGAAGGACATACTGAGCTGATAACCGCTCATTTCCAGATGCATCCTCAAGGAGGGGTATGGAAGATAGTACAAGAGGAGAAAAAGTAAATAGTAATTAATAGAATTACAAAAATAAACATCTATACAAGCAATACAGTACATCAAAAGGAACAACATTTTAAACAACGGCAAGGCAAAACAATGCAACAAGGTACACGCAGTAGATAAAAATCAAGCTTGGAAAGGCAGGGGGAAATTACCCAACCAGGGACTGCAGGGGGGAGAGCCATATGTGTAAGAGAGAGGGAGACCGAATAAGGTAAGGAATCATGCGTAGTTGGAGGTGTGAGTAGAAAACTCACAAAGAAAAGACTTAACTCCTGACTACCTAAAGCACTTTTCTGACATTAAGAGATGAGAGGATCGATCTGGGAGGCAGTCTAAGGCAAAGTAGAGAAAGAGGAAATCCAGACTGGCAAGGAAGGATTTGGGTGCTCCACTATAATTCACCATAGTCAACAAACTCTGGTCAGAGCCGAAAAGGCTGTGGAGAGCTTTTAGGATGCTTTTACCCATTATTTCTAATGAATTTGCACAATGCAGATCTGCTGAGAGGTAGTTTCAATGTTGTCTTCCTTTTACACATTTTTGCAATATGTTTTCCTAGAATATGCCTGCTGATTGCTATATATTTAGGCTGGATAGTTCACAGAAGAAACAGCATCTCATTTTCAGTGGGGCTCTACATCTACACAATATTATGCTGCATTACGTAAAATCAGAACACACACTGAAAACAATATTTTACATCTGGACCAGGCTACCCTGAGTAAATTCATTATAAAAATGATAAAATCATGATCCCACTGAAAACGATATTGCATCTAATCTGGGACATCCTGGCCCAGATATTCACAAGCGATGCGCCAGCGCAAGTCCGGAAATGCGCCATTCTGCGATATTCAGCAGGAGGCAGATGCGCCAAATCACAATGCGCAAGGGCGCAATGATAATGAATGCATGCGCAACAGAAGGGGGAGGAACCATGCATAAATGGTGCAGTGCGATATTCAACAACATTCACCATGCGCGACGGGAGCAAACGGAAGTTGCGTGATAGCGGAAATGATCCAAAATAAAAAGGAAAAAGAGAGAGGCGCAAGAACACTACAGGGAAGCCACATGTTGGGGAACTGCAGGCAGCCACACAGGCACACAGAAACTGGGAGGACAGAGCACCTGGAACCACCAGGAACAGGGAAGGTGTGGGAGCCTGTGCCACAGTGCAGGACAAAAGGGGGAAGTGCCACACAGCACTGAGGGCACATATAGTGTGCAGTACGACCACTACAGGGAGGTGTTCCCGGTGCAGGGGAGTAGCAGCAAGGACAGCACGGGGAACAGAGAAACAGCTGCCGGGGTCACACAAGCCAGGGACATGGCCAGTGCCACCATCCAGATGGAGGCAGTTATGAGGGGGTCGAGAAGGCAGGCAGCATGGGGGGTGCAACTGTGGAAGGGCCCGTCGGCGGTATGCCCCCAACAGGCAGTACTGAGCCCGCACCAACTTCGAGCTGTACACTGATACTGAGATCGTGGGCCGATACCGCCTGAACTGGGTGATCCTGAGGTAGCTCTGTGAGCTGTGCAGTGATGTGATGCAAGCACCCACACGACAGAGCCATTCTCTGTCAGTGGAGACCAAGGTGACAGCTGTCATGTGCCTGCTTGCCACGGGTACCTTCCAGAGACCAACAGGAGACATGACAGGCATAACCCAGTTGGCCGCGTCATGCCTCCTCACCCAATACCTCAGCGCACTGCTACCACATGCTGCAGAGTACATCCGTTTCCCCAGCACACCGGCTGAGCACACAGCAAACATACAGGAGTTCCACAGGGTAGCATGTATGCCTGGCATGCTCGGGGCAATAGACTGCACCCATGTGGCCATCCGCATGCCACCTGGCCCCGAAGGGGCAACATACATGAATCGTAAGGGTTCATACCAAGGTTAAACTAAGGTTAGGTGCAACAGCAAGAAGGCAGAAGCACATGAAGCTCTTATACTAATCCAGTACATACTAGGAGAGGTCATACCCATTACATATAAGACTATCCAATCTGTTTTTAAAAATACTTTTAGTTTCACTGATAACATTTAGTGGTAGCCTGTTCCAAGGGCCAACAACTCTGACAGTAAAAAAATATTTACGGCTAGACTTGACAAAAGGTTTTCTTACCAATTGTAAGGGATGGCCCCTGATGTTATGACCACAGTTTTTAAATTCTAGACCCAGTTCACACAATAAATAAGGGTCTTGAATAATATCATACAGTAACATAAGATCACCACGAAGTCAACGTGTAGATAAGGGCATAAGTTTTAAAATGTCTAAGCTGTTCTCATAAGGAACTGCGAATAGCCCAGAAACTTTTTTTTGTATATTTTCTTTGAACTCTTTCCAGTAACAGGCATCCAGATTTTTTATAAGGATTCCAAAGCTGTGTGGCATATTCTAAATGTGGTCTAACGTATGCACGAAACAAGGGCAACAATACTTCCCGTTTTCTAGATCTAATATTACGTAATATAGACCCATATCACTTTATTAGATTTGTTAATAATATTGTGTACATGATTATTGTAATTAAAGTTATCTGAAATATTGACACCCAATTCACTTTCATTAGATGTGGTCTCAAGTAATATGCCATCCAAATAATAGGGACTTTGTAAATTACTAGAACCCAAATGCATTACTTTGCATTTGGAGATATTCAAATTCATATCCCATTTCTTAACCCATGTTGTGATCTGGTCTAGGTCCTTTTGAATGGCAACAACCTGATGATCAGAGGCACAAGGGCCACCTATTTTTGCGTTGTCGGCATATTTAATAGTAAATGAGGAACAGCCAGAGTAAGGTCACAATAAATGCCTGGAACAGACAAGGCCCAAGACTGAACCCTGTGGCACCCCACTAGTCACACTACCCCTAGCTGAAATGCTCCCATTAACAGTCACTTGCTGAGAGCGATTATAAAGCCAGCTAATTATCCAATTGACTAGAAACTTGTTTATATTGAGCTTGTGAAGTTTAGTAATTAAAGCCCAATGTGGCATGATGTCAAAAGCCTTACTGAAATCAATATAAATAATATAGCATGGAACATTTCTGTCTAATAATAAGCTGATATGTTCATAGAAACATTAAATTCTACCTTTTTTGAAGCCGTGTTGTTCTGCATTGTGACAATCCAGGACTGGGGAAATTAAATCTTTAATTAAACTCTCTAATAATTTACAAATAGAAGAAGTTAGACTTAGAGGCCTATAATTATCCCACTTATTTGTTTGGCCCTTTTTGTAAATAGGGATGACATGGGCTTCTTTCCAGTCATGGGGAACAAAACTGGTGGCCAAAAAATATTCGAACATCAATTTTAAAGGAACTGTAATGACATCAACTAATAAAAATAATAAATGACCTGCTATATTATCTGGACCAGGACTATATTTTCCTTTCAATGTCAATATTTTATTTCTAATGGTGTCCAAAGAAAATTTAACTAGTGAAACACTGGCGTTGTCTAGTAAGGTATAATCATAAGTTTGATTAGAGGATCCGGAAACATTTTTACAGAACTTTGCATTAAACAAATCGGCCATTTTTTTTAGGCTCATATATTAAAGTGTCACAGTCCAATAATGGACCTACTTGACATGTAGGTTTCCTTAGAGAATTGATATATGAATAAAATTGTTTGCTATTAGATTTGTGGGTGCTGAATGCTAAGTTTTGTTCCCAGTTAGATTTAGCCTTCCTAATCAATCTTTTGCATGTTCTTTGTATATGTTTATAGGAAATCCAGTCAGAGGACATTTTAGTCTTTTGAAATTTAATATATTTTTTTCTGCTTTTGTCTAATACATTTCTTGATAGATTGATTCATCCATTTAGAGGCTTTAATATTAGTCTCATTTTTTAAGTTTGGATGGAATATATAGTTCTTTAAGTTGAAATATAATATTCTTAAAATATTCCTGGTAATCTTCAGAGGTAAAGCCTGACAATATGAGTTCCAAATTGATGTTTCCCATAATATGTTTCATGGTATCTAAGTCAGCTTTGTCGTACAGATAGATTTTAGTACAGTTGGGATTATATACAAAAGTTTGTACAATATTAAATGTGATAGTATTATGATCACTATTCCCTATAGGATCGCTAACATATTTTCTAATTCAAGGTCATCTCACAAAGGACCAAATCTAAGATCATTTTTCCTCTGGTTGGGCAAAATACATTTTGCCGAAGTCCCAACTGAGTACAAGTATATAATAACTTCTTCCCATTGCAGGTATTTGCACATAAATTATGCCAGTCAATCGAGCCAATGTTAAAGTCCCGAGTGATGACAATTTTACCTAATGATTTTGCCTGTTCAATTTCGGATAAAAGTGCATCTAATATATCAGTTGATGAATTCGGAGGATGGTAACAAGAACCCAATATGAGGGCCTCAGAAGTAGATAAGTTTATCTTAATCCAGATAGACTTTGTATGTTATGAATTTTAATATACTTTGTTATATCTATAGAGTTAATTTGATTCCTAATAAATAACGCCACTCCTCCATCTTTCCTGTTAGGTCTATTGAAAGTATGGGTTGTGAAACCAGGTATGTTAGTTCCCCATGATGTTGTACGTAAGCATCAACTGCCAGGTGGTGTGCGATGCCAGAGGGTGCATAATCAATGTCTGTGCCACGCACCCTTGGGGAACACATGCCTTCATCTTGCACCGGTCTGCACTGTGCCACAGGTTCGAGAGTGGGGACGTCCCCATTGGCCACCTAGTGGGTGAGTATGCAAATCACGCAGAAAGACATGGGGCTTGGGAGGGGCATAGTCAGAGGTGACATGGGTATTGGCCTAGATGGCCCACGGCAGGGCGACGCTAATCAAACTAATGTCCACCCTCTACACACAGGTGACAGTGGATACCCACTCCGTCCCTGGCCGCTCACACCATACCGGCGCCCCGCGACCCCATCGCAGCAACGCTACAATGAGGCACATGCCATCACACACAATGTCATCGAGCGGGTGTTCGGGATGCTGAAGGCACGTTTCCGTTGCCTGGACACATCTGGCGGTGCCCTACAGTACAGCCCCTCAAAGGCCTATGGGCTATTCCTGGCCTATTGCATCCTGCACAACATGGCCAATGACTGTAGGATAGCCGCACAGGTCGAAAAGGGGGACAGCGATGGGGACGCTGGTGAAGATGGTGATGGGCAGCCCCCCCCTTGGTTGAAGGGAACCCCGACTGATCCGGATGCTACAGCTGCACCAGGACATCATCATAGAGGAGCACTTTAACCAACCCAGGTAAGTCATGGGGCCGTGTGCAACCACCAGTGGCAAGGGCACAACCGACAAACACGCAGAGACAAACCCCAGGGGTGCATGTCGTTAAGGGAATTGGCCGAGCATGCAACCGCACATGCCATCAGGGATGGGCAAGGTCTAACATGGCACGCGGTCACACACACACAGACCCACAAGACATGCACAAAGGGTAGGAGGCACTCCGACCCCAACCGCCACCCTTAGTCACACACACACATCCACAGACCACCACGCCCAGTGCCTGTCATTGTGCGTGTGTCAGACGCTGGACACCACTGCACAGTGGTGGACAGAGCAATGCAGGCATCATCATGCACATGCCCCAGCGGACAGCAGCCGGGAGGGTGTGCAGATGCAACGTGTGTGTGTAGGGCTGGGTGCCCCACCAGTGCATTGCACGTTGAACAACACAATGCACACAGGGCAGCATCAGACAGTAGCCATGGTGGGAGACAGGTCAGTCACACGCCACAGTGCCACGGCCGCCAGGGATGCGTGGGCGACCCCTCTGAGACCCGCCAGCAGTGACAGGCTGACCAATGGCCTCATGGGGTGGCACCGACGGTTCCCCAGGGGTTCTGCTGCGTGAACGCGACCGTGCTCGGGCAGGGGTCTGCAGCACACCGAACAGGCCTGCGCCAGGCGTGCTCGGGATGCCCACAGCTGAACCCGGTGTAGACAAGGAGGGTGTCACACGCGGCGCCGGAACGGGGGGTGGACATTGCACTGCGCGGTGCCTGCGACGCATGGGCAAATCACTCTGTGCCCACTGTGGCCATGGCAGCTGTGATTGTCTGTGTCAGCCTGTCAATGGCAGTGGTCACATCCTCCCGCATCCGGTCCATCCCTGCCAGGAGCAGAGTGGTGTCTCTGCTGCGCCGCTTCTCTGCCTGGCACACGGCCATACTGACAGTGCATCCACCGCTGTCACAAGCCGCAATTGCTGATCGACTGATTCTTGGAGTATGCGGGTGTGCTCTTCTAAGAGGTCATCTCCCTGATTGGCATGCTGTCCCTCACGGTGTTCGCGGCCCTGATGGGCAGCACCCCTTGAGGGTGGGAGCTGCACACCAAGGCCAGGCCTGGGCATGTCCGCAGGCGGTGCACTGACGCCGCTCCCTGTCACTGTACCCCCATGGCCATTGGCCAACTGCTGACACTGCCCCTCCGGCTGCCACTCTCCAGGGCTCAACGGTGCCGTTGCAGGGGCTGCAAATGAAAATTACGTACCTACCGTAATTCTGATCTTTCTGTGTATCTTCACCATTCATCACAGATGGGTACTGGCCGGAGATCAGGACCCGCGGGAGTTTTTTTTTTTTTTTTTTTTTTTAAAAGGGTAGGCGGAGCCGACACAGCATCGGCGCCGCCCTCGAGGCAGACGTACTGCGTGGCGCTCGAGGGTTGGCCGTTATGCTGTGTTGACTCCGCCTGCCTACCAGTTCTGAGTCGCCGGGAGGTAAGAGGAAGGGATGGAGGGTGGGACAAGACAGTCAAGGGACAGAAAAGGAAAGGAAACTGAACTAAAAGGAGAAATAATGACTGAGAGGACAGCAAAGAAGAGATGAGACTAAGGGATTGGTAGGCCCCAATCTCTGGAAGCGGAAGAGGGAGGTAGGGAGGGGAGAAAATTTAGGAGAGAGTGAGAGGTAACAAGGTATCCGAGACCCTTGTCCGTCACCAGATTGTATAGGAACTGCAAGGAGTAGCAAAGCTCTCTGCCAGAATTCAAGGCACAGAATAACTGGCAAATATCCCAGAAGCAGTGTCGGCTATTCTGGAAGAAGGACAGGGTACAGGGATTTAATACTTTCTCAGGAAAGATGTTTGGTGAAAAAAAGTTTTTTTTTTTGAAACAGCTGGATGGAAACCAGGAGAATAGGAGGAGGGCAACCACCAACTCCCACCCCATCGGGGTGGAGACATGTAGTAGAGAAGGAGTGCCGCTCTAGCTGTACCCTTTAAAGAAGAATACCCCCCTGTGTGTCCCTACTTTACCCCGCTCCAAAAAGGAGAGGGGGAGCCATAGAGGGAAGGGGGTCCAGAGACTGAGGCCCCAGGGGGATGGTGGGTGGGGTTGTGATGAATGGTGAAGATAAACAGAAAGATCAGAATTACGGTAGGTAAGTATTTTCATATCTTATCTGTGTCAATCTTCACCATTCATCTCATAGATGATACCAAGCCCTCCCGAAGAGGTTGTTTCTTTACACCCTAAGGGACAGATCCCTTAGCCCTCAGTGGTGACACACTAAGGGGAACCTTCCAGGCCTGGGGAGGCCGAGAGTGGGGAGGCGAGGCAGGGGTCCCCGGAGAAGGAAGCTGCCCTGATGAGCGCAGTCTCGCTCTACGAGAGAAAAGGTAGGTTCCTGGTGGGCAGGAGCAAATCACCCACGCTGGGCCAAGGGTGACAACCGGAAAGACGTACACGCCCGATCTCCTGGTGCAGATCGCTGTCCCTATGACCCTGGTAGCTACCTTGTTGGCGTCGTTAGATGCCCTCGCTAGGTGCCTTGCCAGCTCCAGGCCACGTGCAGAGAGCGCAATGGCTTGTCTGGTTTGCTCCGTCAGGCAAAGCAGCTAGGACCTGACCTAGCATGGACCACAAGAACCTGTTGTAGGCTGCATAGTGGGCCTGGTGAGCGGAAATAGAAAGGAGCAACCGTGCCAAGTAGAAGGTCCTCCCCAAAAATTAAAATCGAGGAGTCTTGATCCGGGGCGGTCATGGTGGAGGCGCGAAGCCCGTCAGGGTGTCCAGATCGTCAAGCGGACCGGCGGATGAGGCATAGAACCTGGAGACTCAGGGAGCGCAATACCTCTGGCTGAGGTCCCTAGGGGCAGGAACTCCGGAGGTGCCTCTGCCAGAAGCATCAGGGCGCCTCCCGAAGGGAGCAGGCCAGGTGGCACCACAAGGGTGGCCTCGCCATAATCGCCTAGAAAGGCGGGCGCCCATGCTCAGGATTGCTAACAGAAGAGGAGAAAGGTGCAAGTCCTCCAACATCCTCATGAGGAAGCGCTGATACTTGGAGAGATCAGCAGCCGGAGAGATGTGGACAGAGGGTTCCTCTCCCCCAGAAGAGGGGGATGAGCTGCTGGAAGTCACCATATGTTCTGAGGGTGGCTGCACGGGGGGAGGTTGAAAAACCTGGCTGTCCATAGCCCTAACGTAAGCAGGGAACTGGGCAGCCACCGCTCTGAACTGCTCCCAGGTGAGAGGGCTGCTAGGACCAAGAATGCCTGGGAAGGCTGGAGAATGTGACAGAGGAATAGGGGCAGAGCCGAGAAAAGAAGTCGGCTGACCTCCGCCAGGGCTAGGGAGCGGACCATGAGCACCCGAGGAGGGTGCTCCGGAAGACTCCACAGCCGACAGCTGTACAACCATGTTGGTACTGCCTTGGCTGCACCCAGAAGAATCCCCCCAGTGAGGCGACCGGGGCCACAGAAGTCCAGAAGGACGGTCCCCTGCCTCAAAAGAATGGGACTCCCTCAAGGAACCTGAGGGGGAAGGGTAGAAATCCGCACTTCGGCTTCGCCCAGGGCCTGAGTGGACTCCAGAGAAAGGCCGACCGCTGACCCCACACCCCTCGACGTCCGAGAGTCTCCTCCTCCTTGAGAGGACCAGCCTATGTAGCTGGCATCCCTTGGCGGCCCCCGAAGGGGAGACCCAAGGAACAGCACCCTCCCCTCCTGTAGGTTTCTCGATGGGCCCCAAAGTTGGGCGATCAAGACACACCACTGGAGGGGGTACCACCACCGAGGGGTCGATGAAACCCCCAAGGCCAGGCTGCAGAGCAATGGTGGCACGCACCACTGCCTGCTGGTCAGCACCACTCACCCTAGCCTCGGGGGCCACCTGACTCTCCTCAGTAGGGGGCTGGCTTCGACTTGTCGACGAGACCACGGGAGCGCCCTCCTCTGCAGACAACCCCGAAGGGTGTGACTGCCTGTCTGACTCCGAGCTCAACTCCGACGAGGTAGAGTCCGAGGCTCTGAGCCAAACAGTAGGAGGGTGGGCGAAACCAACTTTGCCAGAGGGCCCGGCAGCCAGAGCTGTGTCCGAGACGTCACCCGTGCCCTCCGCAACCCCGCGGGCGGGACCTGCAGAAGGCACCAGGGCAGCTAGGGCCAAAGGTCCAGAGCCAGGGCCAGACGCGGTGCCATCAAATCCACCAGCACTGGGGGCGGTACCAGGGACAGAGATAAGCGACAGCAGCAACCTCGGCGCCCGAAGCGACACTGCCAGGCCCTCGGCGCCCAAACGGCGCCGGTGCAGCACCGACCGGCCTTGACGCCAAGCGGCACCGAGAGCGTGGACGGCGCCAAGGACGGCACCAACAGCCACAGCCGAAGGCCCTACGGCGCCGAGCCACGCAGGCACGGCGTCATGCTCAACTGTGGCATCGAGGCGAGGCATGGCGAAAGAGGATGCTGGATCTTGTCCCACGGCACTGCGAGCAGCGTCGGCGCCGCGAACAGCATTGACAGGGCCCACGGTGCAGAGTCTGCGCTGACGACGGCGCCGACAGGGCCCACTGTGCCGCGAATGGCGCCGACCGATGGCGTCCGAGACGGGCGCCGACCAGGCGCTCCGAGCCACGGGAGCGACACCGGGGAGCTCTTCCTCGGGGGCGATTGCCGCGGGTGGCGCCCCCGCCTGCTCCCCGAAAGCGGGACGGGCCTCCCGCGCTGCAGGAGGAGCCTCGGCAATGGCCAGGCTACAGTAGCGAGGCTCCCTCCTCCTCGGTCCGTACAGAACTGGGAAGGGACCGGAGGAAGGGCCGAGAAGGCGGCTTGGCCCAGTCACGAACCCTACCACCGAAGTGGTAGAGCTTATCCACTCGCGCGTGCTTTCGGGCCCGGTCCATGGAGAAGCAGGCGTCGCACGAATCCATGTCGTGAAGCAGGCCAAGACACCGGTCGTGCTGGTCGGTGACGGAATATTTTTGGCCGCACGGGCACCGATGCATGGGGGGCCGACCCGTCTTTGAAGACTTTTTGCCCTCCGACCGAGACATGACCTACGGAGAAAAAAACACCACAAACAGACTTGACGTCGCAGAATTTCAAATAAAAGGAAAGATCTTACCGGCGACGTCGAGTGGAGGCAGAACCTAGAACTGGTAGACGACCGACTGAACGTCGATTTTTTTCAAACAGGCTGAAGGCCTAAAATTGCAGAGAAGCTTCCCACGAGGCGACCTCGACGGCAGGAGATGAAGAACTGGTAGGCAGGCGGAGTTGACACAGCCCATCACGGCCAACCCTCGAGTGCCACACGCAGCAGGTCGGCCTCGAGGGCGCGCTGATGCTGTGTTGGCTCCGCCTACCCTTTAAAAAAAAAAAAAGCTCCCGCGGGGTCCTGATCTCCGGCCAGTACCCATCTGTGATGAATGGTGAAGACTGACACAGATAAGATCAGCCCCACTGTCCTGGATACACACAAGTGCTGCCGCACTGGTGCAGACAGGCACAGGCTGGGACTGTGATGTCACGCAGGCCTCCACGACGGCAGCACCCACGGCCATGCCCGTGATGTCACCTGTTGTGTGGCCATCCTGCGGCCCACACGTATCACTGTCCATGAAGTGAGCTCCATCATCACCAGTGACGGATCCGGCACCAGCCCGAGTCTCAGCATGCTGGCATCCATGGACGCTGGAACACGGGCAGGGCCTCTTCCGCACCTGCTCCACCAACATCAGTCCGGACGGCTAGGCGGGCCCACCGTCGCCCTTACCCTTGGATGCCCATGGAGGTGGATGGGCCCTCCTCTATGTCCATGGTATCACCCTCAGTGGACAAGCCCACCACCGCTGACCCATGTACATGCTCAGGAGCTGTAAGAGAACACAGTAGCATTGATGTATCTGCCCTACCCTGTCCCCCCCATTGACAGACCAGGATCTACCATGCAGTGACGGGCTACCACCCGTCTGGAATCCACCACCTGGAACACCCTCGATGGCACAACGCCGCATGCTGCCAGCAACCCGCTCTTCTCATGGGGTCAGGCGTTGCATGGCCGGCTGTCCCCCACCGGTCGCAGCCCGTGCTGCCCTGATGGCAGCCACCTTGTCCTTAATCCTCCGCTTGTCCATGCCCACCTTCTTTTTGCACTCCTGCACGGACCACTGGTGGCTACCATGCAGGTTGACGGCACGCGCCACCTCTTCCCATGCAGCAGCACGGGCCTGTGGTGTTCCCCGCTGTCCGCTGAGCAGCGGCTCCTGATCAAGGTAGGCCTCAAACAGGGCATCTATTTCTGCCTTTGTGAAGTTAGGCCTCCTCTTCCCCCCACGTCTCTGTTCCTCTTCCTCCACCTCACGATCGCACTTTCTTCATCCTGTGAGAACGACAGGTGTTACCTGTGACTGTGCAGTCCCATGCATGTCCCACACACCACAGTCCACACTCCCAAACATCATGCAACTTACAATAGACTGCAGTAACAGACTATGGTCACTGCAGCCCAATGTCACATTTTTATAGCGTAACGCATGCAAATGAGGTGAGGCGCAATTATAAGTGGATGCAAATGCAGTATCTGTACCAATGAATGGCTGATTTGCTTATGCCGGCTGAATATTGTGCTGTTGCGCTTCGCGCAATTGTATTGAACGTGCTCAGGCAAGGGCGCATTTCTGTGACATGCGCAGTAGACACTGAACGGCGCATGCTCGGGGTGATGACGCCGATGCCTGCTGCGCTGCTGACATGCTGTGCGTGGGAAGCAATGCAGGGCATGGCCACCATTATGCCAGTGGCGCCATAGGCACACTGGGGCCACAGCGTGGTAGACTGCTACAGGAAGTGGCACACAGGCACCCTACCACACTACATGCGGTGAGTACCAATCGGGCTGTGGTGGTCCATGCGCAAGAGATCCCTGACCCTGTGCCGACCTTTGCCCCCTAGGCACCATGCGACTGCATGGGTTCACATCTATTGCGCTGTTCAGTGACAGCGCGATGGGGAATGACAGCGCAGTACCGCACAGTATCCGCATGTAGCGAACGTGCGCTACAAAGTGCCATTTTGATATCAAAACTGTACAGGATGGCAAGGAGAAGGGCGCGCATCTGAAGCCAACTTGAACTGGCCAATCTGGCCCAGTTGGTGGAGCCCCATGCCGCTGCCCTATTTGGGGAGGCACCCCGGACAGGGCCAGGAGTGCGGTGTGGGAGGAGGTGGCGGTGGCCCTGGAGGAGGCCGCAGGAATGGAGAGGATGGCAGAGCTGTGCAGGCACCGCTATGGTGATCTGCAGCGGCGGGACCCAGACAGGCTTGCCCACCTGCGGGCACATGGCAGGAGGGGCACGGTGCCACGGCCAGGTAGGTGCCCCATCCATACACTTAACGTCCATACGGTATCACGGTGGCATGTGTCCAGCACATTGGGAGGGGGACGTCCAGTGTTGGCCGTGGTGGTGGTATCGGGGTTGGGGGAGGATGGGTATGGCTGTGTGGGATTGCACACACATGGGGGCAGGGGGACTTTGCTACCAGATTGTACTGATGTTCCTCTCTCCATGTTTTCACCCTAGGCCCAGAGGAGCACCGGTGGGCGAGGGAGAGGAGGCTGCACCAAGATGACCAGCACGCCGGGAGGGATGCTGGACCAGACAGGCACAGGGACCGGCCTGATGATGGTGAGTGCCTTACATCCATGATTACTACTGCTTGCTGTGTAACAGGGTGGGCAGCGGGGCATGGCCACCATCCATTGACACCACTGCCATGCACGCAACTTGTTACAGTCAGCACTGTCCAGTGGCACTGCATGTCTGGGAGTGCGTCAATGGTGGTCCATGCATGCACCGGGTACATGGCTGTGCCACTGCCATCGCACCGCATAGCCATGTCACTGTACAGCCACGGTGGTGCTGTGCGGGACTTGGGCAGTGGGTCTGTGCAGCGGTCCGCACATCTGTGTGTGCTTGGGTAGGCAGGTCATGTGGACACGATCACTGTGGGTGGTCGCACACCATCAAAGGGGCGTGTCCCACGGCTGTATGCCATGCACAATGGGTGGGCTGCAGGGGGATGGACATTCACACTTATTGACTCTGTTCCCTTGTCCTAGGTGGTCTTCGTTGGATCGCTCTGGAGAGGGCCTTGCAGGAGTTGCTGCAGCTGTCAAGGGCATCCCTTGAAATACTCCAGTGGCTAGAGAGGCATGGTGTGCGAAGGCAGAGGTCGCATAGACACCACAGGACCGAAGAGTGGGGCAGACGTTAGGCCCTCAATGCCCCCGGATGATTGTTACCTCCCTGGACCCAGTCTCACACCCCTTCTTCCCTCTCCCAGTTGTTCACCCCTGCCCCTTACCTGCCCCCACCTGGTTTGGGGCCCTTCCCCCCAATCATGTGTGTGTGTGTATATATATATATATATACACACACATACACCACACACACACATACATGTATATAGTTGTGTTTATTGGATTTTTATAATACATTTGTTTTGTTATGACAACTGTGGTGGTCTGTGATTTGCAGCGGGCTACAGGTGCTCAGCTGCAGTGGTGTGCATGGTGTCAGGGTTGTTGCAGGCATGGGCGTGTGTGTGTGTGTGTGTGTGTGTGTGTGTCCAGAGGGGAACCGCCTATGGTGTGGGTGGGGGAATCAGTCACTGTCTGTGGTTTGTATGTTGTTCTCTGTGTACTGGTTGCCTGTGCAGTGGTCCACGGAGCATGCTCTGTGTCCATGGTGCCCCGTCAGACCGTCCATGGCCTGTGCAGCTGACACTCTTGCATGTCTGTGATATACACGGTCTGCTGGCATGTCAGTGGTGGCTGTCCAACTGTACCCAGCACAATGCCGGGTTGCCTCCTGTCACCGGTAAGGTGTATGCCTGCCTCGGGTGGCACTGTAGCCTCCGCTGTTGTTGTCCCACCTCCATGCTGTCACTTGTGTCTGTTGCAGGGGATGTGCTCCACGATCTGTCACTTGTGCTCCGGCCGCATGCTGGTGACATACAGCTTCATGGTGCCTGCGCAGGGCGGCTGGCACACCTGTGCCATGTAGGGGTGCTGGCCGTGTGTAAACGGCTGCCTTGGCCACACGCCAGTGGCTTTGTTGACCCACTACTGTGTCCCTGTGTTGGTGTGCCCTTGGGTATGGGTGGGTGTTTGTCCATGCACTGTGTTGCACGCATGCTTCCATGCAACACTGTGTGTGTCTGTGCTGGCTGTTGTGGCCAGTGCTGGGAGAGGGTGTGCAGGGTGCTGTACCGCTGGTGGTGGGGTCCAAGGCATGCCTTGTCGCATGTGGGTATCTCGTATGCCGTGCATGGTCGGTCTCTCAGCTGTACCTCGAGGGGGACGTGTAGGGCAGTACTACGTATGCAGTTGTTGCATCACTGTCTGCTGCCACCCGCTGCAGGGTGCTCATGGTGGGGCTGCCTTGCATGGCTCCATGGTGCACAGGGTTGCACTGTCTCAGTGGGTGTGGTGGCTTGCATGGGGTGTCCTGCACTGTTGGGCGCTACTCCTGGGCAGGGTGTATGGGGATCGTGGTGCAGGGTGTGCTCTGCATTGGTGGGATGGTGTGGCACGGGGTGGTCAGCCCTCCTTGTGTGCCGGTCACAGCTTGCAGGGGGTGTGCTGGGGCACCATGCTCTGGCTGTGGGTTGGTTGATGGTATCCATGGGCCGGTGGTTATTCCGGCTCTCCACCGTTTGTGCAGTGCATGGGATGTGGGGGGCGATGTCTGTTCTGCTGTGTGCTCCTCTGCCCATCTGTGGCATGGGTGGTGGGCCCCTGCATCCTGTCCCTGCACATCCTTGGTTGTGCTGTTGCACTGCTGCCCTGCTCCACGGGGCATCCCTGGTTGCGCTATGGCATATCTGGACTGCTCCAGTGAACATCCCTGGTTGCACTATGGCGCATCTGAACTGTGCAACTGCACATCCCTGGTTGAGCAGGTGGTGCGGTATTCAGTCGTGTGCCGCAGGCGCATTTTGACCTGCGCTTGCTCCTGCTGTTGCGCACTTTTTGGGCGCAGTTTGAATATCCGGGCCCCTGAGTAAATACAGTGCAAAATGTGTAAATGAAGATCCCTGTGACAATGACATGTAGCATCTCTCCTGCCCTATCCAAGATACAAAACATAGGATAAGAAATATTTGAAGTAAATGTGTGATGTACCAAAATCACACTTTGGGCTTCATAGCCCGCTACCCAGGGGCGGTGATAGCACCGCTGTGTAAAAAATACAGGTTACTCACCTGTAACAGGAGTTCTAGGAATGGTATATGTTGTTCATCCACACTTATTGGCAGGTTCCTTGCCGCTTTAAATCTTGCCAGAAGGTCTTCAAGCTGGCTCCTCCCACCCACCGGTGATAAAACTCGGCTCTGCCCCTGACGCCAGATCTAGCCGCTGGAAGCCAGGTTGTGCGTCAGTCAGTGAGGTTGAGAGTCAGGGATGAACACATATACCATTCCTAGAACTCCTGTTACAGGTGAGCAACCTGTATTTCTAGGGACATGGATATGTTGTTCATCCACACTTATTGGCAGACTCCTAGCAGTTCTCCGGGAGGAGGGAGGCAAGGCGCACACCCCTTACTTAGGTAGAAAGACTGGAGAACCGAGGCCTGACCAACATCCCAGCGTGACCCAAGGTCGATGTGGAAGGAGAAACGGTAAGCCTGCTTCCGGGCAGAAGCCCTGCGGATATCCTGGACCGGAGAATCCTCGGAAGCAGCCACCGATGCAGCGGAAGGGCGGGTAAAATGAGCACTTATCCCTCTGGGAGGCTCCATGCCCGCCCACCTATAGCGGAGACCTATGCAGGAGGTGACCCACCCGCTCGTCGTCCGCTTGGCTGCAGGTCTGCCAGGTGCGGCTCCAGCGTAGATGACAAACAGCTGGCGAACCTATCCCGAACTTCAGCCTTACGCTCCCTGGGTAGGTGAGCGTTAAATAGGGTCCCAAGGAACCTATATGCGGCCTCCGAGGTGTGAATGGGGATGAACCCTGGCAGAGACAATACCCAGATAGGGAAGACTCCGCCACACCTTCAGAAGGAACTTCGGGTGGGGCGCAGGACAACCTTGTCCCTGTGGAAGACCAGATAGGGAGATTCAAAGGAGCACCTGGAACTCTCCCCTCCTTCTGGATGGCAGAGTAGCCCCAAGAAGGTGTTCTTCCACAACAGGTGGAAACTCACACCTGTGCAACGGTTTGAACGGCTTGCCCGTGAGCTAAGCCCATACCAGCGCAGGTCCCACAGAAATGGGGATACTCTCCCCCAAAGGGGACGTGTGATCGAGGCCTAGAGAAGGGCCAGACCACCTCATCTGCGCCACCGACTGCCTTCCAGCCCACGCCCGGAAGACAGGGGTGATCAACAGAAGTACCTAGAGGGTCGTCGGCCAAAGCCCTAGTTCAAAGAATGGACCGCAGATGGTCCAGGATGCTCGCCCGGGGACGGGAGAGGGGCCAGGCCATATCCCATCATCAAATGGAGAAGGCGAGCATGTTGGCCGACCTCTAGCAGGACGCCTTGAAACGTTGAGGACCTTGCCGGAGGACCCAAGACCTGGCCCCTAGCCGCACAGGGACCAGGCCTTCAGGTGCGGGGATTGAAGGTCCAAATGGAAAACCTTCCCCTGAAAACGGAAATCAGGACCAGGTGGACTGGAGGCCACCTCGGGAGCCTGGGGCGGAGACTGAGGAGAGCTGGATACCAGAGCTGGAATCCAGTCTGGGGCTACCAGCATCGCCTGCGCCTAGTCCCTCCTCGCCTTGCCAATAGGTCAAGGGAAATGGGGGAGAGGCGTGGAAGAGCCCGGGGCCTCGACGGCATCCCCTACAGCAACCTTGCTGAGGGGGCAGGCATGAAACAGTCTCGGCCTTGTATTCTCCCTGGAGGGAGGAGGAAGAAAATCCTGTGCTACCTCTGACAGGGGAGACCACTCGAGAGGTGCAGCCTGTGTCCGGCTTAGGGCACTAGCCAGGGAGTTGGAGGCTCCTGCCATCAAATGGCTGGGAAACCGCCTCCGACTGCGCGAAAAACCCAATGTGGAGAACCTCCTTACGCCGAGGCAAGGGGCTCGACCGAACCTAGCGGGGTAGGTAGCACATGGTGTGGTGTTGTCCGCATGGACTTAAACCACTAGACCCCGCACAAACGGAGCAAGTGGTGCAAGCTAAGCGGATCGCCTGGAGCTCCAGCGGGTAGGAAGGACATCGGGACTCCCGAGAGGACCAGAGGCGAAGCACTCTGTATTCCCCTAGATGGGCACCCCCACCCGTCGGAGAAGACCGTCGACTCAGGGCGGACAAACAGGATGTTCTCCTGCAGGAGCTGGAACGGTCCGAGGAGAAGCATTCCCCTAACTCCTGGGCTGTAGTCACGAACTGGTCCGAGGAACACAGCACTGTGACCGCTGGCTGGGCCCGTCCCACTAGGGAGCACATGAACCAGCAGGTCAAACAGACCACGCTGGAGCCGGCCGCCATGAAAGGCCAGGAGGTGCAGGAGATCCCGGCAGGGCGCATTGCCCAGTCAGACCTGACTAGGTAAGGGTGGAAGAACCTCAGCCCTGTCCGCCAGGAGCCAAGCTCGGACTCAAGAGTCGAGCCTAGTCACGAAGAAGCATCACCCGCTAAGACACGAGTTCCAACGTGGCTCCGGTAAAGGGAGACCAGTCTGAGCCTGGAAGGGTCGTAATCAGGCCGCCATCCGGGTGGGGTTACGCCCGGACCCCTCAATGCCGCAGAAACTGCTGAGCAGAGAACAAAGGCCTGCCAGGAACTTGTAGGGAGATCTCCCGCTTAGGAAAGGGAGGAGTCTCCCAAGAAACAGACGGAACGAGGAGTAAGTACATCCTGGACACCCAGGAAGAAGCCGCACGCCTCGTTCTGAGGATGGGATATCTGGCAGAGAGACCATCCAGGCATGCAGAAGGATGGGGCGCAAGCCCCACCGTCCGTTTGAGACCAGGAATACCTGGACATGAACCCAGGGTCAGAAGGAGGGTCCACCACCTTCCTGATCACCACTAATTAGAGGGCCAGGCAAGTCGGCTCAGCGGGCCGACAAAGAGGCTGTGGACCCAAGATCCCCGTGGGGCAACGGCTCAAAAAGGGGAAAAACCTGTTTGCAACCAGCGACAGGACCTACCCTAAGCACCACCCAAGAGGAAGAGGTGCGGAGCCGTCCCCCCACGGGGAAACCCGGGCAGGGACGACGGGGCCGGGAACAGCGCCCCTTAGCCCGTCACTGAGCAGGCTTGGCGGAGGAAGAGGCCGAGGGGGCTCTCGGATCCCTACCTCCCTGCTTCCTTTTGGAGGAAGATGCTAGTCTGGCAACAGGCTGCCCAGTGCATGCCTGCTGGCCCTCGTGCTGGGCCGGTTGAGCCGCAGGGGCCGGGAGGCAAAGGGGCTTACGCAAAAACTGTCGGCTGCCCTTGTCCCTCCAGGCAGGAGTGACAGAGCAGGAGTGGCATCGTACTTCTCGGGCCCCTGGAGGTGTCCCTCCACTCCAGGGCCGAAAAGGTCAGTCCCCAAGAAGGGAATGTCCGCCAACTTGTGCTGGGTTTCCAAAGAGAAGAAGGATAACCTCAGCCACGCCCTGCGGCGCAAGGCCACTGCGGCCGCCACCGATCTGGCACAGGAGTCGCCCAGATCCAGAGCCGTCTGGAGCTGCTGTTTTGCCACCGCCCTACCCTGGTCCCGCACCCGCCGGATCGTGGTCCGCAGGTCGGCCGGGAGATGAGGAAGACCTCGTCCAGGGAGCCCAAAGGGCGGGAGAAGGTGCTATCAGTGCCGCCGAGCTGGCCTGGCGGAAGCCTAGGGAGGGCAGCGTGCGAAACTCATGGCCCGACATAGTCCCCCCTTTGGACTCCTTGTCAGGGGCCTATCCACATCCCTAGCGTTTCCAAACATTGAAAACATTGCCGGTAACTACCCCTTCAGCCAGGGTGTTCAAAAACCGGGCAAGAGAACCGACGGGACAGGGTACTTCCTGGCCACCCTGGCCGAGGGCGCTGGGCAGGAAGTAGGCCGACGCCAGAGCTCCAAGGCTGGGCCCACGATTGCCTCAGCCACCGGGAAGGCCTCAGAGGGTGAGCCCCCTTGGTCAAGAATCTCCGTAAGGGAGTAAGGGGCCTGTTTGGAAATGGGCTCGAGCTGCATCCCGGTGAATTCCGAGATGAGCTGGAGCAGACCCAAAAAGGAGGAAGGGCTGTCATCCACAGAATGTTCCGGATAAGACCATGGGTCCTCCTGCTAGGAAACATAAGGGGGTGATTTAGGGCTCCGGGCTCTAGCTGCCGCGGACTGAATCATTCTTCGTCCGCGCGGGCGGGAGGAGGGGAACAAATAACCTGCAGGACAGGTCATGCCTGGCCTGGGTTCCACCGAGGACGGTGGGGCAGCAGGGATCGGACGAGCAACCGGCCCCGGAGAGGGCACCTCGACTGCCTCGAGCGGCTGCGTTGGCCGACCTGGCGGTGGCTGCTTACTAGCCAGAGAATGAGTTGGGGTCGATTGATTCCCGGACAACAACAGCTGCTGGCACATAAACTCCTCGTAATGTCGACGCCAACGGCATTGAAGCCACTCCTCATCCGAGGAGGGGGACGAGGAAGAACGGCAATGCCACTTGACTCCGTGCCCTGACAGAGAATGCCGAGGTCGGCGTGAGCGGCTAGACCGAGAGGAGGACCGGACCGAATCTCAGGGGAACCGGTAGAGCCTGGGAAGGGCGGGCCCAGCGGCCGCCCGGCTCCGGTACCGGAGAACCTCAGCCTCCGCCAGGGGAACCGGTGAAGGGATGGCGGCACTAGCAGAAGACAGCCCAGATGACGGGTCGAGAGGCTCGGCCACATCGACAGGGGTCCCGGCTGGCTGACCTGACGGGGACACCGTGAGGCCAGTGGCCAAAGCTGCATCCTCGACCAAAGTAGAGCGTCGGCCGGCAGAGGAGGGGGAACTCTCCCGCTCCCTTCGGAGCCGATGAAGGGACTTAGCTTCTGGCTCCTTGGATTTGGGCGAGGGCAGGTCCCAAAGGTCCTCTCCCTTCAAGGAAAGGGAATGGCAAGAGCCGCGACCGAGTCCCATGCATTCTTGAATTCTCCCACAGTTTTAGACCCCAACCTCCTCAGGAAGGCTGTTCCATGCATCCACTACCCTCTCTGTGAAATAATACTTCCTACATTGCTCCTGAATCGCCTCCTTCTATCTTTAAATTGTGTCCCTTGTTCTTGCAAGTCTCTTTTCTGAAAGATGCTACCCTCTTGGACTTTGTTGATTCCACTGAGGTACTTAAAAGTTTCTATCATGTCCCCTCTCCCTTCTTTCCTCAGGGTATACATGTTAAGCTCCTTTAGTCTCTCCTCATCGGCTTCTCTTGCAAACCCTGCACCATTTTAGTTGCCCTCCTCTGGACTGCCTCTATCCTGTCTATGTCCTTGCGGAGATGGGTCTCCAGAACTGGACACAGTACTCCAGATGGGGTCTCACCAACTGTCTGTACAGAGGGATAACAACTTCCTGTTTTCTGCTGGTGATGCCTCTCCCTATACATCCCAGTATACCCCCAGCCCTCCCTACTGCCTTCTCACATTGCTTGCTAACCTTAAGGTCATCTGATATGATTACCCCCAAGTCCCTTTCCTTTTTTTGTTGTTATTACTACCTCCCCACCCATTGTGTATTCTTCCCCTGGGTTCTTGTTTCCCAGGTGCATTATTTTGCACTTCTTTGCATTGAATCCTAGCTGCCATACTTCTGACCATTCCTCCAATCTTGCCAAGTCCCTTTTCATCCTTTCCACGCCTCCTTGTGTATCAACCCTGTTGCAGATCTTTGTGTCATCTGCAAAAAGGCATACTTTTCCTTCCAGTCCCTCTGCAATGTCACTGATGAAGACATTAAAAAGGACTGGACCCAATACTGAACCCTGCGGTACCCCACTAGTAACCCCTTTCTTCAGAGTGGACTCCATTTACAATTACCTTCTGTGTCCTGTTGTCCAGCCAATATTTTATCCAGGCTACCACTGGGTCCCACTCCCAGGCTGGTTAATTTGACTATTAATCTTTGTGTGGGACAGTATCAAATGCCTTGCTAAAGTCTAGGTAGGCCATGTCCACAGACCTCCCTGGTCTACTACTTTGTCACCCAGTCAAAGAAATCTATTAGATTGGTCTGACATGACCTTCCGCTGTGAACCCATGCTGCCTTGGGTCCTGTGCTCCACTGGCCTCTAGGTACTCAGCTATTCTTTCCTTCAGAAGTGACTCCATCACTTTCCCTACCACAGAGGTCAGACTGACAGGTCTGTAGTTTCCTGCCTCTGTCTTGGTCCCACTTTTGTGAAGGGGAATCACATCCGCCTTCCTCCAGTCCTCGGGTACCACACCATCCTCCCATGATTTATTAAAAAAGTAGCCAGTGGTTTCACTAGTTCCTCCCTTAATTCTTTTAGAATTCTGGGGTGAATTCCATCAGGACCCATTGCTTTGTCCACCTTCAGTTTTAGGAGTTCTTGCAGAATCCTTTCTTCTGTGAAAGGACTGGGATTGACCCCCTATCAAGAGTGCTTCTGTTAATTGGATGAGGCTCTTCCCTCCTCTTTTGTGAATACTGAGCAGAAATATTAGTTCAGTATTCCTGCTTTTCACTGTCCCCTCTGCCCACCCACCGTTCATTCTATTCAGCCTCACTATCCCTCCCTTTGTCTTTCGCTCGCTGATGTACCTATAAAGGTTTTATCCCCTTCTTAACTGAGTTGGCTATCTTTTCCTCAGTTTGGGCCTTTGCTATTCTGACTTCTCTCCTGCTTCCTTCTGCCTTAACTGGTACAGCTCTGTCCTCGCTCCTTCTGTGTTTCCTTATACTTCCGAAATGCTATCTTTTCTTCCTGACTTTCACAGCCACCTCTTTTGAGAACCATAGTGGCTTTCTTTTGTTTTGATTTGTTCATTTGCTTCACACAAAGGCTTGTTGCCTCTGTGATGGCAGTTTTGATAATTCCCCATTGTTGCTCCACACCTCCTTCTAGCCTGTTTGCTAGTGCTTTTCTGAGGCACTCTCCCATCTTGCCAAAGTCAGCCCTCCTAAAGTCAGTACCCTCACTTTGTGTGGCTTGACTCTGTAGCTGATTTAACGTGAACCACACTGTTTGATGGTCACTTGTCCCCAGATGGCAACCCACTTCTAGATCTGAGATCCTCTCACTACCCCGTTTGAAAGTCGAGGTCTAAGATTGCTCCCTCACGAGTGGGTTCGAAACTAGCTGTCTAATGCCTGCCACCTGTAGGGCATCAAGAATGGCCCTGCTCTTGGATGTGGCTGCAGCAAATGTGCTCCAGTTAACATCTGGCATATTCAGGTCTCCCATCAACAGTATCTCCCTTTTCTCTGCCATTCTAAGAATGCCTTCTATCATATCCTTGTCTATTCCTTCCCCCTGACATGGGGGTCTGTACACAACCCCTGTGCGGATTGTGGTGCCCTTTCCAGTCTCCAAGGTGACCCACAGTGCCTCCTCTCCTCCCTGTTTACTCTTTTGTTCAGTTGCTTTTATCCTTTCCTTTACCTAGAGAGCTACTCCTCCCCCTCTTCTCCCCTGCCTGTCTCTCCTGTAGGTTATGTACCCTGGTATGTTAACATCCCAGTCATGGTTCTCTGTGTACCATGTTTCTGTGACTGCTACTGATATCCAGGCATCCCTCTTCCATTAAGGCCATCAGCTCAGGGAGCTTGTTGCCCAGACTACGGGCATTGGTACTCATTACCCTCCATTTCCTGATGGCCTTACTCCCTTTTGCCCCATCCCTGTCCTTCTTGCCTTTGTCACTTTCTCCATTTACCTCTGCCCTTCTCCCTATCGACACCTCTATGTTGGTGTTTGCTGCACTTACTACCATGATTATTTGGGGCTAGGATTTTCCTGCTCCTTTCCAGTGCCTCCCCCCTTGGCTAGTTTAAAAGCTTGCCAATGAAGCATTTAAACCTATCACCTAGGATCCTGGTTCCCCTCCCGGACAGATGCAGCCCATCATGCCAGTATAGGCTTGCATCACTCAAGGTGGACCCACAGTCCCCAATGAAGCCAAATCCCTGAGCTCCACACCAGTTTTTCAACCACTGATTGAATCCCATGGTGCGGAATACCCTAGTCTCTCCTATGCCATAGATGGGTAGCACCTCCGAGAAGGTTACCGTGCGTGCTACTTGACTAAGGCCCCTCCCCAATTCCACAAACTCTTCCTGCACTTCTCTAATCCCTTTCTTGGCCAGGTCATTTGTCCCTAGGTGGACAATGACATCCAGCTCCCTCCCCTGTGCAGCTGCTCCGGCAATCCTGAGGATTCGCTCCCTGTCCCTCCAAGCCATGGCGCCAGGCAGGCACCTTACCTCCCTCTCCCCTTCCTCCCCCAGTTCTACCTTCCTAACAATGGAGTCCCCCACCAGGAGTTGTTTCCTTCCCCTGCAGGGTCCCCTGCCACCCTCCTGTGGGTCTCCTTTGTGGAGGTTCCCAGCATCCTCCTTGGTCTCCACTGTGGGTGCCTCCATAGAGGAACCACACTTTGCCAGAATGGCATAGGAATTGTGGAGAGGTACAACTGGAGTGATTTGCCTCTGTTCCACCACCCTTACCCTCCCTGAGCCCACTGTGGTCCAACCGCTCCTCTTTCTTGGCAACCTCTGAGGCAACAGCAGTGGCACTGGTGGTCCCTGGATGGAAGAGGAGGTCCCACAAATCCTGGCCAACTCAGCCTAGAGATGAGCAACCTCCTCCTCTCAGCCCAGAGAGGTGCCTGCAGATGGGACAACACCGCATCCTCCAGAACATCTCCCGGAAGACTGCTGCTCCACAGCCACTGCACTGCACCACTCCAATCATGTCTTATTTCTGGCCCCTTAACTGTTTGTAATCCTTACTCTTTCCTCTGTTTTTCTCTCTCCTTACTTTCTGCCTGTGTGCCCTTTAAGCTCCTGATTGTCCTGTTCTGAGACAAGAATATCCTATATTTCTCAGTAGACCACTTACTTGCTCAGAAGCAGACCTCCAGCAGCTAGAGGGGCAGGAGAGCTACTCTTGTCCTTCTAGGATGGTGGGTCCTTGGTGGTTCTGTGATCACTCACTTCCTGCCCCTAAACAGGAAGTTCCTGTTGTCAGTCAAATCCTGTGCCTATAAAAATAGAACTAGCTTTGGGTGGGCCGGTGGAGGGAAGGAGGGCAATATAATCCCAGTACAGAAGTTCAGTCACACAGCAGTCCTTTCTCCTGGTGCCTTCTGCCAAGCTATTAGCTGAAACTTTCTAAGGCAGTCTTTAAATGTAGCTTCCTTCTAGCTAAGCCACTCCCCCTACTTACCAGATCTTTCTACAAGTAATTTAAACCTCACAGCAGTTAAGTCCTTTCAGCCACCTGAGATTTATAACTAGATAACTCTTCAGATACCCATTCAGTTCAGTTAACCCAAACACACACTTTTTTTTTTGTATGTTAGTTTTTTTACCCTAAATTAAAGGTCCAAATACAAAAGTTCTTCTACTTTAGTCCCATCAGAGAAGTTCAGTCACACAGCAGTCCTTTCTCCTGGTGCCTTCTGCCAAGCTATCTTCTTAGATTTGCTGGGAAAGGGTGACATTTATGAGGTATGAATCTTTCTTGAAAGGCAATACCTGCTCAACTGAAGCTTGTAACAAGAACATGTTTGAATGTGCAAGTTATTGCATTTCGAAGGGGGTAAACAAATCTCCAGTTTAGTAGGCTGTTTCAGTTTCTTAATGGCCATCTGATAAGCAGCTTGGAGTTATGTCTCCAACATTCTACACAGAAAGAAGGGAGTATTTTATTTTAGTTGGCATACTGATTTGTAGATGTGGAAAGATACATTGAAAACTCTAAAATATGTGTTCCACAATACTCCATTTTTTCCAGCTACAGACGACAAGATGAGCCCACAGCCATAAAAATAGGGAGAATCATCTTCAAAACAATCTCACTGCAGGCAGGAAGTGGGATCTTCACTTTGTTCCTGTATAGCATACCAGGTATGGGGTGCAGATTATGGTGTATGGCATCAGTTTGTGCTGAGACGTCAAGATGATGGTCCAGCCAGACCCTGAGTACTTAAAGGAGGAGAGATTCTCAGTCATAGCACCGTCAAGGGTATAGAATGAGGGGAGTCTGGTAAGCCTCTGATGGTTGTCATAGAATTTTTTTTACACACTGAGGGTTATTTGGTTTGACTGGAACCAGAATTGAATATTGTCAAAATCCAGCTGTAGCTGGGTGTTAAGTCATGTGAAAAGGAACCAGATGCAAAGAGCACTGTATCATCCACATACTTATGAATGGACACAGAGGAACAGGTAGAGGGGAGGTCATTCAGGAATAAGGAAAAGAGAATGGGGCCCAGGATAGACCCTTGAGGGATGCCTAAACAGATGAGGTAGGAACATTCTGACCGAGACAACTACAGATCTACCCTCAAGGTAGGAGCGGAACCAAGTGACAGGAGTCAGAGTGGCCCGCTGTCCTAAGCTAACAATGATGGTGGAGCTGATCAGATCCTGGTCCATACCTGAGAGGATGGAGTTAGTAAGC
The DNA here is from genome assembly GCA_016271365.2 of Neoceratodus forsteri. Taxonomy (NCBI): domain Eukaryota; kingdom Metazoa; phylum Chordata; order Ceratodontiformes; family Ceratodontidae; genus Neoceratodus; species Neoceratodus forsteri. The sequence goes on along the minus strand of CM057459.1, from coordinate 303,140,121 downwards.
CAGAGGAGGGATGTGGCAGTGGAGTGATATTTCCTAAAACCAGACTGGAAAGGGGTGAAGAAGGAGGTGGAGTCAAAGAAGAAGAGAGCTTTGAGAGAAAAAGGTGTTCATGTGTCATAGCCAGAGTGGGAAGAAGAGGAATAGGATGGAAGTTACCAGGAGCAGAAGGCTCACCACCTTTAGGGGAAAGGGATGACAGTAGCCTGTTTTCCCATCTTCAGGGACCATGGCAGAGGAAAAAGAGACATTAAAGATGCATTATTGAGGTTTGCTTTATCCCCAGCCCTAAGCAGACCATTAACAGTCACTTTGTACACCTTAGAATCCGATCCCTTTACCTTCCTACTCTTTCTTTTTGTAACTTTCTTTTTTATTAAAAAGGTTGCACAGTACTTAAGGCAGAGCATTATACTTTAGATCATTTGTTGGAAACAGACAATAATATACAGCCAATGCAGGATAAACATCAAATCTCAGCATGGATACACCCCTAGCTAGGTGAGCAGCAAGGACATTACATTGTTGAAAAGGGAAGGACGGGAGAGCTCCCACCCCATGTTACATATATACCCAGATAATGCGACAAATCATTTTTCAACCCTGGACTCCATTGCAGAATACACCTGCGACACACAATTAGAATCCTTATTCACAATATTTAGTATCCATGTGGTCCACCTTAAAATGCATTGCTGTTGTTTGCAGTACTATTCAAAGCAAAAGTGATGCACTTCATGTTTGTAAATCTTATTTACAATATCCTTCTGGTTTCTATAAGAGGAGGATTGGGGTCTAACCACTGCCAGGTTAGGGTATTTTTCCTTGCTGCTATTAGTATTCCATGTAGGTATTTCAAGGTCCTGTTGTGGCAACCCCCCAGGGGCACACTGACAACAAATAATTTGGGTATCAGAACTGTTTGTTGTTGCAGGACTTCATCATTTTCTGTGCCAGGTCCCGCAAATACTGAGCAGTTTATGGGCAGAACCACATTATGAGAGCATGTGCAGAATCAATTATCCACACTGCGTCCAACATGCTGCCCCCTCCCCCGAGTATAGTTGGCAGTAATGTGTGGCCTGTGGAAAAAGTAAAGCAAATGCTTCCACATATATTCCCATTTATGGGAACTTGTGACCCAATGTACCTCTCTGCCTCCCCCCTGCCAGACTTCCAGAGTAACCTCCACCTGAATTTATTCCCTCCATCTATGATCTATGACTAGGGTCGTTTGGTCAGAGTATTGTATTAGCAAGACCTAATAGAATGAGGATATTAGGCGACTATTCCAGTGTTACAATACAATATAAAGGCAATCAGTAATTGAGGCAAATTTTCCAAATTACAAGCTGCCCTGGGAAGGCTGCAGTTAAATATCTGGTTAGTAAATATCAGAAAAAGTCTTTCTGTGGGACACCAAGTTTTTCCTGTAGGGTTATGAATGAGCAGAGAGTATCTCTGTAATAACTTCTGTGTATTTATTTTCATGTTTCTGTGTTTCATTTCGCTTATCGACTAGACCCATTTTATTTCAGCTGAGTTAAAAACTGATAAAATTAGCTGCCAAGAGGCATGCCAGAGGGCTGTGGTGAGCGGTAACATTCTGTCTGGCCAGTTAATGTGAGAGCTAAAAAACAACCCTTTCATGTTTTGTGGAGGAGTCACTACTGCTAAGTGAGACAGGACTTGGGACACAAAATAGAAGTATTTGTATATACAAAGTCTGAAGTCCAGATCAGACTGGTTTTTCAAGTTGACCCAGCTCTCAAGACCCATAGAACTGACCTGGTGACATACTGGATAATATGTCATGTGGTGGTGTGAAAGGGTTGAATAAGACCCTATCCCAATAGTTATTCAGAGTGTTAAAAACAAGGATATTTTTTGTCCTCTCCCTTTCTGTCTTTTATCCAATTGTGCAATCAAATTTTCTTATGAGATCTACGATTTGCCCCCCCCCCCGCCATCTGTCTTTGTTTCTAGCCGTCTCTACCTTGCTTATATATGGTTATAAAGTGTGAATATGTATATGAAACAGAGTTCCCTGATTTGTAAAATATATATAGTTATAATGTTTGAAGTGAGTGTAAGAAGATTTGGGGTTCTTGAAAGAGATGGCCAAGTTGTAAGGCAGTTTAACCTTTTGACCTCCTAAGATTTGCAAACTGTCAACAAGAGGCAAGCTTCCAGCTTGGAACTGTGCACTTTTTCTAAGCCTTTTGCAGGAAGGAAACTTACGAATTCTGTTGAAGCAAAAGACACCCCGTCTCCGGCAGGAGTATGTAACAATTGAAAAGAGACTGATAAAAGAGAAGAGATAGCTGAATTAGTTTCGTTTTTGGTTTTGTTGGACTTCACTGTTTGGATTGACTGCGTTTTAAATAATTTTGTATTTTTTTCTATTGTTATCGAGAATAATAATGCTAATTGCGAATTTTACAACTGCTCCTAGTTTTCATATGCTTCACGACCTTTGCCTCCGTGACAGTTGGTTGCAGCAGTGGGATTTACACCGTCCAAACTAAGCCAGGAGTTTTGTGCATGGGTACTAGGCTTGGTACCAGGGAAGCATAGCAGAAATGTATGGATTCTGTAGCAGCAAGCCAATGAGTCATTACCAGAAGAATAGCAGCCAAACTAGCAGAGGCAGAATTCCAAGCTGAGACTGTACAGCCAGCACCAGTGATGGAAAAAAAAAGAACAGGTAATGACAGAGCCTGGAAACCTGTCTGCCTTCTTCAAATGGTGGGCTATACAACAAAATGAGACAGAGAAGAAATGCAGTGACAGTGACAGGAACAGCAATGGCTGAATGCCTTGCCAGCTATCAAAGTTGGATGATCTGGCACCAGTTCAGCACAGCAACAAAACACAAACTTAAAAGACATTAAACTTACAAAATTGTGTCTCTCGGATGATATCAAAGCATACCTGACAACTTTTGAACGGGCTGCTGCAGCCTGCCAGATGCCAAAGCAGCAATGGGCAACCAGACTGGTACCCTACCTGACAGATAAAGTCCAACTTGCCTACAGCAATATGGACACTGCACAGTCAGAAAACTATTAGCCTGTGAAAAGAGAAATCCTGAAGAGATATGACATCTCAGGAGAGACCTACAGGCAAAGAGTCCAGTCCCTGAAATACAACTCAGTCGACAATCCTCGAGAAGCCGTCACCCAACTTGGACAACTGATTAAATAGCTCCAACCAGAGGGCAAAACAATCCTCCAGATCATCGATACACTTGCAATGGAGCAATCCATCAACATCTCACGTCTAACACTGTCATTGAGGCATAGGTCAGGAAGTATAGGAAAAAAATAATAATAAGACTGTTTGTTGCAAGCACAATTCAACATATATCAAAGAACTTTCACAATAAAACTACAATCCAAAGAATTAAAACACAAACTAGGAGCAGTTGTAAAATTCACAAATAGCGTTTTATTATTCTTAATAACAACAGAAGAATAAAAAACATACAAAATGGTTTCAAACATAGGCAGTCCAAACAATGAAGTCCCAACAACACCAAAAACTGATTCAGCTCTCTCTCTCTCTCTCTCTCCCTCCTCTTTTTATCAGTCTCTTTTTAATTGTTACATCCTCTTGCTGGAGACAGGCTGTCTCTTGCCTCAACAGAATTCTTAAGTTCCCTTCCTGCAAAAGGCTTAGAAAAAGTACACAGTGAACCAAGCTGCAAGCTTGCCTCTTGCTGACAGTTTGCAAACGTAAGGAGATCAAAAGGTCAAACTGCATTATAACTTGGCTATCTCTTTCAAGAACCCCAATTTTTTTTTCATTCACTTCAAACATTATAGCTATATATATTTTATAAATCGTGGAAACTCAGTTTTATATAACGATTCACACACATATACTTTTATAACCATATATAAGCAAGGTACAGCCAGCAAGAAACAAAGGCAGCAGGGAGATGAATGGTGTGGGGCATGAGACCAGGGCTTGACAAATCCTATAGCATGATGTCCTGGAAAACAAGATTTTAATGCAGGACAAGCAGTCTGCCATATTCTGCTTGTCCCACGGACAACCACATTGCTTGTTTCTATAAATATTGTTTGGGTACCTGTACTTTCCTACCAGACCTGCGAATGGTGACAGCAGTTCCCATCCTGATCGGACTCTGCATCGGCAGAGTCACCAGTTTGCCACAGAATGTGTCATGTGGCTGCACTGACTGGCGCCTTGTGATGGCACTCGCTCCCGAACAGCAGGCATGCACGCGGGAGTGAGCAGAACAGTACATGAACGAGCTTGCCATGGTTGCATTGATGATTGGCCCGATCCAGCCAAACTGACAGGCTAGGCAGCCTATTGCTGAGCTCCGACTGCCTGTCAGTACTGGCTATTGGTGAATGCTGTGTTGGGGTGGGACGGGACTGTAGATTGGGGAGCGCTGGAGTAGGCACCATTTCAGCGCTTTACTCTGTAGAGGACAGACGCATTGAAATTTGCTTTCTGAGCTCTCATCAGTATTACTACTGTGAGACAAGTGTCATTTGGACTTTTGTGAGTATGCTTTTGGCACTACTCCTGTGTACTGAATACTGATCCACTATTTTCTAGACCATTCTAATTTGGGGGACAAAAACATATAAAGGACAAGTTTTAGGAGGCATAAATTGAAGGACTCACCGGAATTGGGGGAGGAGGGTTGAACTGGATGCAATACCTCGTGGGGAGGATGGCAGTCATCTGAAAGACTCCCGCTGGGGACACAGACGATAAAGCAGGGGTCAGAATAAGCATGTTAAACACACTGCTAAGCAAAAAAAAAGATTGATCTGAAACGGGGGATTGTTGTGACATGACTGAGTTCTTCATGGGGACAGTACTGAGGAATAACTAAAAGAGTTAAGTTCAACAAAATCTATAAAATAAAAAGTACTTTTTTTTTTTTTTTTTACTGACTTGCTGAAGGGGTTATGTGACTGTGAGCCTTCCCTAAGGTGGTTTATGCTGTGATATGGCAGAGAGCAACAAAAAGCAAAGGGAGTGAGGAGAAAAGCTAAGAAAAAAAGAACTGAAAGTAAAGAATGTCTACTACCTATAGTTTGGTGAACTAAAACTTGGCAGCTAAAAACTGCAGAAACAAAAACTAAGGATTTATTTAAATACCACCAAATCATATAAATAAACCTTTAACCCCTACCTAACCCTAGCTACGACTACAAGACCTAGACCAAAGCCCCCTTGTACCAAAACTAGGGCTTGACAAAATAAAATCCTATAGCCCAAAACTTGTTCTGCCTTTCTGAGAAAGGGTAGAGGAACTTGGGGAACAACTGAGGGCTTCAAAAATAAACAAGTGAAAAGGTATTTTCTGAGCTACAGAAAAAAACCCTAACCCCATCTATAAGACCAAACATGCTCTGCCTGAGACAGGGTATAGGAACTTGGGGAACAACTGAGGGCTTGAAATAAATTATTAAAATAAAAAGTGAAAAGGCGTTTTCTGAGATACAGGCTACATTGGTGGAGGTGTGTGGCCGTGTGTAGCTGTGAGACCAAACTTGCTGTGAGGCAGGGTAGAGGAACTTGCGGTACTATACAACTGAGACTTGAAATACAATATTAAAAAGTGAAAAAGCTTTTTGTGAGATACAGAAAAAAATTAAAAACCTCGTACCTAACTCTAGCTACATTGGTGGCGGAGCAGGGGTGTGTGTGTGTTCATGGCTGACTGTGAGACCGAACCTGCCCTGAGAAGGTAGAGGAAAGGGGGAAAGTATTTTTTTTTTTAATTTTTATTTGCCCTTTATCCTGGCTGGACCACCATCTGCTTCCTCCGCCCTGGTCATTGGCCCCGGAACCTCTACCACCCGCCTATAGCTGCAGGACCTCGGTCACCCCTGGCTTACCCCAGGCTGGCGCGCAGGCCACCCCGTGACCCCAGAACTGTGACTGGTTGGGTCCCGTGAGCGGTGTTGGTGATGCGAGGATCTCCGGGAGGGCTTCATCCACGGTGGTCCTGCCCGCCTTCTTTTCCGATTTTCTCCCCAGAGGAGGCGGGGCGTGCAATGGCGCGCCAGCGTCTGCCCGCCTCCCCGTCAGCGTCGGCTCATTGAGAACTCCCGGCCTCGCCTGAGGAGTCCCCAGCACTCCGAGCCGCTACCCACACCCTCCCCCCGGAGAAGGAGAGCTGTCCAGCGGACGCTCGATCCTACTCCCCCTGGCCGGCCCTCCGACGACCCGGATCCGGGAAAGCATTTTTGAGGGGCTGCAGGAAAAAAATAAAATAAACCTAGCCATGTAGTACATTGGTGGAGGTCTGTGTGTCGCTGTGAGGGAACTAACCTGCCCTGAGTGTGCAGAGGAAAAGGAAAAAGCATTTAGAAAAAACAAAAGCACCACCTCTGTACCTACCTAGCTATTAGCTAAAGTTGTGGAAATGCTTAAGGTCCAAGGGGAAGCAAAACTTTTAATTACTCTGTGTATCTGTATTACCAGACCAGCAGTGCTACTGTACTAGCTAGTGCAAGGCAGCTACTACCACCAAGTACCGTATACCAGACCAGTACCATCTAGTACTACTAGTAGTAGTACCGCCTGAGTGTCCTGTCCTACTAGTACTCCCTCCCACTCCCTACTCCCACCTACTCTGTCCTGCCCTCTTGTAGTGTTGTGCTTATGCTTTAAACAGTTTGAGGTAAAAGAAAAAAAAAGAAAGAAATCACACAACACACAAAGATAAAATATTATTGTGTACAATATTTGAATATTTCACAATTGCATAGCAGTTAAAAATGCAAAGAAACAAGCAAAAGCAAACTACTCTGTTTTCCCATTGGACCAGGTCTGGGGATCTACCATCTCATCATCTTCATCTGGAACAAAAAGTAAAGAGCCTTCTTCATAGACTCAAAAGCCAACACCAACCCCCTGGCCCTAGTCAGGAAAACAACCAAAATAATGGTTCTTCTCAGTCTGGATCTGTGTTTGTAGACATAACAGCTGATCAATCTGATCTGACCATACCAATTTCTGAAATGAGTGAGAATGACTGCAGCAGCAGTTCTGCGGTGACAGCAGCAATGCCATCATCACGTTCCATGGAGTTCAGTACAACTAAAGTGACCTCTGATTTTAGATGAGGAAAGTGAAACAACAAACTTAAATACTGAGAAAAGAAGCAAAGATAAAAAATGTGATGTAGAAAAAAGGGCTCAAACGTTTCCGCATCACTGGCTAACTCAGTTTACATGGTTACGGTATGATGAACAAAAATGTGTCATGTACTGCTCAGTCTGTGAGAAATATCCCACTCTTGCGACTCCTGCTTATTCCAAAAAACCTAATGTGTTTGCCACTGGTTCAAATAATTTCCGAACTGAGTCAGTGATAGTCCATGAAAAATCAAATCCACATATGATTTGTGCAAACCAGCACAGTAATGAAACTGGTCAACCTGCAGTCAATGTTAACATATCTGATACAGCAATACATCACGCATTTGCTCAGATGTAGGAAGCCACCAAAAATAAAATGAGGTGTTTATTTAACGCTGCATATTCCTTGGCTAAAAATTTACATCCTTGCTCAGATATAGAGTGGCTTTGCACATTGCAAGAAAAAAATGGGGTTAAACTCGGCAGCAATTACGCAAATGGTAAAAGGGCCAGAAATTTTCTGTAATGTGCCTCCTCATGGTGCTTAGAAAATCCAGATCAAGTGGGGAGACACTTGATTTGAAGCTCATCGCTCTCAACCTTGACGATCTCCTGCACCCTCTTACCAAGATTATTAACCGGTTCCTCGCGCTCTCCCAGTTCCCGCTCAAGTGGAAGTCCACCCTGGCGACCCCAATACACAGGTATGGGGATAGGGCATTACACTGTAACTACAGGCCCATCTCCATCCTACCCCCTTTATCCAAAGCTGTTGAAAAAATCGTCGCAGACCAATTGGTGGAGTTCTTGGAGAAATGTAACTTGCAATGCCCACAGCAACACGGCTTTCACAAAGGACATAGCACCACCTCTGCTCTCCTTGAATTTACAGGCCACATTCATCCAGCACTAGACCAAGGACAACTTGCTAGTGCCACCTTTATAGACCTCTTGAAGGCCTTCGATACAGTCAACCATCCATTACTACTGGAACAACTTGGCAACTCAGGGCTCTCCCATGATAATTTACAATGGTTCAACAGTTCTCTCTCCAACTGGTCACAAGTTAAGATTGGTGACTCCCTCTCCTCCAAACTACCTGTCCGGGCTGGTGTTCCCCAAAGGTCAATACTGGGACCCCTTTTCAGCATCTTCCTGAACAATCTCCCTTCTGCCTGTGATAAAAACATTATCCTTTATGCTGACGACGCAGTGATTTTCTCTAAGAATTCTGACCCCTCCCTCTCGGAGAAACAACTGCAGGAAAGTTTCATGCAAGTTGAGGCCTGGCTCGTCTCACAGAAACTAGTGATAAATTACAAAAAGACAAAGACCTATTCCACGGCACACATAACAAACATAAACACCAACAGTTGGCTATCAAAAAAAGCTTGGGTGTGACCCTGGGACAGACGCAGACTTTTAAATACCTTGGTGTAACCCTGGACTCTACTCTGTCCTTCTTCAGCCATATAGAAACATAGATTTTCATGGCAGATAAGGACCGCTTGGCCCAACCAGTCTGCCCCTTTCCCTACCTAATGGATAAGCTGCAGATCCTAGTTAACCAGCAGCCTACTTCTTCCTACCCCCACCCCCTAGAATTGCCTTATGACTGTCCCATGCATGCTTGAATTCCACCACTGTTTTTGACTCCACAACCTCCTCGAAGGCTGTTCCATGCATCCACAACCCTCTCTGTGAAAAAATACTTCCTTAAATTACCTCTGAGCCGCCCCTCTTCAAATTATGCCCTCTTGTTCTTGCACACCTCTTTTTTTGAAAGATGCTACCCTCTTGGACTTTGTTGATTCCCTTGAGGTACTTGAAAGTTTCTATCAAGTCCCCCCTCTTCCCTTCTTTCCTTGAGACTATACATATTTAGCTCCTTAAGTCTCTCTTCATGTGTCTTCCGGTGCAGACCCTGCACCATTTTAGTTGCCCTCCTCTGAACAGCTTCCATCCTGTCTATGTCTTCGGAAATTGGGTCTCCAGAACTGCACGCAGTACTCCAGATGGGGTCTCACCAACTGTCTGTACAGAGGGATAATAACTTCCTGTTTTCTGCTGGTGATGCCTCTCCTATACATCCCAGTATACCCCCAGCCCTCCCTACTGCCTTCTCACATTGCTTGCTAACCTTTAGGTCATCTGATATGATTACCCCCAGGTCCCTTTCCATTTTTGTTGTTAGTATCTCACCCCCATTGTGTACTCTTCCCTGGGTTTTGTTTCCCAGGTGCATTACTTGCACTTCTTAGCACTGAATCCAAGCTGCCATACATTTGACCATTCCTCTAACCTTGCCAAGTCCCTTCTCATCCTTTCCTGCCATCTTGTGCATCAACTCTGTTGCAGATCTTTGTGTCATCTGCAAAGAGACATACTTTTTCCAGTCCCTCTGCAATGTCACTTATAAAGACATTGAAGAGGACCGACTAATACTGAACCCTGTGGTACCCCACTAGTAACCCCTTTCTTCAGAGTGGACTCCATTTACTATTACTCTTGTGTCCTATTCTCCAGCCAGTTCTTTACCCAGGCTGTCATCTTAGAACCCACTCCCAGGCTGGCTAACTTGAATATTAATCTTTGTGTGGAACTGTGTCAAATGCCTTGCTAAAGTCTAGGTAGGCCATGTCCACAGCCCCTCCCTGATCTACTACTTTGGTCACCCAGTCAAATAAATCTATCGGATTGTCTGGCATGACTTTCCGCTGTGAATCCACTGCCTTGGGTCCTGTGCCCTCTGGCCTCTAGATACTCAAAATTCTTTCCTTCAGAAGTGATTCCATCATTTTCCTACCACTGAGGTTAAACTAACAGGTCTATAGTTTCCTGCTTCTGCCTTGCTCCCACTTTTGTGAAGGGAATCACATCTGCCCTTCTCCAGTCCTCGGGCACCACCCCATCCTCCCATGATTTGTTAAAGAGGGTAGTCAGTGGTGTCACTAGTTCTACCATAGTTCTTTAGAATTCTGGGATGAATCCCATCAGGCCCCATTGCTTTGTCCACCTTCAGTTTTAAGAATTCTTTCAGAACCCTTTCTTCTGTAAATGGGCTGGTATCAACTTCTGTATCCAGAGTGTTTCTACTGTTTGTTTTAGGTACCTCCCCACTTCCTTTGTAATACTGAGCAAAATATTTGTTTAGTATCTCTGCCTTTTCACAGTCGCCCTCTGCCCACCCTCCTCCCTTTATTAAGCCTCACTAACCCTCCTTTGGTCTTCCTTCGCTCCTGATGTACCTATAAAGGTTGTATCCCTTCTTAACTGAGTTGGCTATCTTTTCCTCGGTTTGGGCCTTTGCTGTTCTGACTGCCTTCCCAGCTTCCTTTTGCTTTAACTGATACAGTTCTCTGTCCTGCTCCTTCTGTGATTCCTTGTACTTCCTGAATGCTTTCTTTTTCTCTTGAACCTTCACTGCCACTTCGAGAACCATAGTGGTTTCTTACATCGTTTCGTTTTGTTTATTTGCTTCACACAAAGGCTTGTTACCTCTGTGATGGCAGTTTTTATTATTCCCCATTGTTCTTCCACCCCTCCTTCCTGCCCATTTGCTAGTGCATTCCTTAGGCACTCACCCATTTTGGCAAAGTCCAGTACTTTTGCCTTTGTATGGCTTGACTCTATTACTGTGTTTATTGTGAACCATACTGTTGCTGGTCACTAGTTCCCAGATGGCTACCCACTTCTACATCTGTTATCCTCTCCATCTCCATTTGAGAGAACCAGGTCTAAGATTGCTCCCTCTTGAGTGGGCTCCAATACGAGTTGTCCAAGGCATGCCCCCTGTAGGGCATCTAGAATAACCCCACTCTTCGAAGTGGCTGCTGCAACTGCACTCCAGTTAACATTTGGCATATTCAGATCACCCATCAGCAATATCTCCCCTTTTTCTGCCATTCTAAGTATTCTTTCTATCATTTCCTTGTCCATTTCCTTCCCCTGAGAAGGGGGTCTGTATACAACCCCTGTGCAGATTGTGGTGCCATTGCCGGTCTCCAAATTTACCCACAGTGCTTCTTCTCCTCCCCGTTTTCCCTTTTGTTCTGTTGCTTTGATTCCTTCCCTTATGTAAAGAGCTACTCCTCCTCCTCTTTTACCCTCTCTGTCTCTCCTGTAAATAGTGTATCCTGGTATGTTTACGTCCCAGTCATGGTTTTGTGTGTACCATGTTTCTGTGACTGCCACAATATCCAGATGTTCCTCCTCCATCAAGGCCACTAATTCAGGAAGCTTGTTACTCAGACTACGGGCATTGGTACTCATTGCTCTCCATTTTATGATGGCTTTACCTTCTTTTGCAGCACCCCCCACTGACCTTTATACCTCAGTCTTTTTCTCATTTAGTACCCTGTTTTGTAGGGAGAGGCTGGGATTTTCCTGCTGCTTATCAGTGCCTCCCCCCTTGACTAGTTTAAAAGCTTGCCAATGAAGCATTTAAACCGATTGCTCAAAAGACTTGTTCCCATCCTGGACAGATGCAGACCATCCTGCCAGTATAGGCTGGTGTCCCTCCAGGTGGAACCCCAGTCCCCAATGAAGCCAAACCCCTGTGCTCCACACCATTTTTTCAACAGTTCATTCAACTGCATGGTGCAAAGTACCCTCGCCTCACTCATGCCATTGACAGGCAGCACCTCAGAAAAGGATACTGTGTGTGCTACTTGTCTTAGGCCCCTCCCCAATTCTACAAAGTCCTTCTGCACTGCTCTAATCTCATGATGAGCCAAGTAATTTGTCCCTAGGTGGACAATGACGTCCAGCTCAGACTCTCGTGCAGCTGTTCTTGTGATCCTGAGGATGCGCTTCCTGTCTCTCCAAGCCATGGCACCAGGCAGGCACCTTACTTCAGTTTTCCCTGCTTCCCCCAGTTCTATCCCCCTAATAATTGAGTCCCCCACCAGGAGCTGCTTCCTTTCCTTGTGGTGTCCTCTGCCTCCTTCCTGTGGGCCTCCCTTGTGATAGTTGTCCTCAGCCTCCTTAGTCTCCTCTCGGGTGCATCCATAGGGAGCTATGCTCCCCAGAATGGTGTATGGATTGTGGTGTGGAACAACTGACTGGGTGTGCCTCTGTTCCACCATCCTCACCCTTCCTGAGCCCACTGTGGTCCAACTGCTGTGCTTTCTTTGCAACCTCTGAGGTAGTGGTGGTGGCTCTGATGCTCCCTGGATGGGGGAGGTTCCCTTCCTACCGTCCACTGTGGCCTGGGGAAGGTTCCCTTACTACTGTCCAGTGTGGCCTGAAGACGGGCAACTTCCTCCCTCAGGGCAGAGAGTTGTCTGCAAATAGGGCAGCATCTCAGCCTCCAGAAAGACTCCCAGACGACTGCTGCCCCACAGCCATTACATTGCATTACTCCCCACATTTTGTGTGTGTGTGTGTGTGTGTTTGGTTATATAGAAATATATATATTACACAATGTGTATGCTTATATTGTCAGTGCAGTGTGCTAGAGAGGATATGACAGTGATATGCACCTTGCACTCTTTTTTTTAAAACTTTATTTAGTGAAGTTTATAGGGCCAAGGCCCATAAGACATACACTGACAATACACATATAACAGTTATACAATTTGATTCACCTCCATTACAATCACTGGCAAGACAGGTCTTAAAGTAAGGCGGTTATTTATATTCCCTTATTAATGAGAAACTCTGGAGGGGGGGAACGAGACAGAAGGAGCAGAAGCCCCACAAAGTGCGCACCACAAGACCCATCATGCTTCCCTCCAGATTTTGCCCTGTTCCTCTCCTGATTGAACCCATTCTTGTCCAAATTCAGGGGACAAACTCAGGCCTTTCCCCTCCCATATAAAGGACCCACTGCCTCCACAACATCTCAAAGGTTGAAAATCCCTTATTAAGTTTGGCTGTTATTGATTCCATTCTATACACATCTATCATGCGATCCTGCCACATATTCAAAGTAGACTTCTTAGGAGATAACCAGTTACTGGTCATTATTTTTTGAGCCACCAAAAAAGCAATTTTTAGGAACCTTACTGTCAGGGGGTCACGCAATTTCTTAGGCAAGTCCAGGAAAAAGTAACCCAGAGGGGACATCTCTAATTCGGGATCTATTATTTCTTTTAGAGCCTGTCGAAGATTTTGTTTAAAGGGAGTCAACTCAGGGCATTCCCATAGTAAATGTGCTAGGGAAGCATGTATGTGCCCACAATTCCTCCAGCATTTAGCAGAAATAGAGCCGTGAAATCTGGATTGAATAGCTGGAGATCTAAAATAACGAGTTAGGATCTTCCATGAAAACTCTCGCCAGCTCGCTGATGAGATGCCCCAGTGAATTCTCCTTTGAGTCCATACCCAGAAATCCTCTCCAATCGGCACTCCCAGATCTTTTTCCCAGGCTTTTTTAATGTGTACAGAAGAGTCGCCCTTCCAGGCTAACAGGGCCTGATATAATTTAGAGATTATATAGGATCCAGCAGGGTCTTCTTCTATTGCCTTTTTGAGTAAATATACAATTTGTGGAGGCGAGGAGCTCCCTGGCTTAAACTGTATTACTACATTACTTATATAATTTCTTATCGGAAAATACCTGAATCGGTCCTTCCAACTGATTCCATGTTTTTCAACCAGTGAGTCAAAAGACCGGACCGTATTCCCATCCAGGAAATCCCAAACAAGGTGTAAACCCCTCTCCTCCCATCTCCTAAAACCACTGTCCCATTTATTAGGTGGGAAGGTGTTCAGGTATGGAACAGAGTTCAACAAATAGCTCCACCCCTTGGCACTCCTATCCCCCAAGACCCCTTGCCAAACCCCCACAGTGAAGGCTGTATAAGGATTCCCCTCCCGGTTTACATTTGTTCGCCCTCCCTGCCTTAGTAGTATATCATTTATGCTTTTAAGCAGGGTGATTTCCTCAAGTTGTAAATCTTTCCACCTGGCAGTGCACGACTGATCCGACCAATAGACGGCAGTACGAAGTTGAGCCGCCCAGTAGTATAATTTGAAATTTGGCAGTGCTAGGCCTCCCTCCGTTTTTGGGATCTGGAGTACCGGAAGTCGAATCCTAGGTCTATTTGGACCCCAAATAAAACGGGATATTGTCCTGTTCAAGTAGCAAAAAAAGGACTCTAACTGGAACAGGAAGGGTCTGAGCCAGACATAAAAATTGAGGAAGTATTATCATTTTTATCCCTTCCACTCTCTGGATCATTGGCATAATGACAGGCGCCCATCTATCTAATTCTAACTTAATTTTCCTCAATAATGGGACATAGTTAAGGGAGTACATCTGGTCCATCTGATCACTCAGATACACCCCCAAATATTTAATCCGGGAGGTGTCCCATCTAAAAGTGAATATCCTTCGGATCTTTTCCGAAGGGTCATAATGTGATTTTAAAACCTCTGTTTTAGATATATTGATCTTATAGCCCGCCAGATGACTAAACTCCGATAATCTTGTCCATAAGGGCTCTAGTGTGGACTCGGGGTCCCGAAGATAAATCAGTAAGTCATCAGCGTATAACGCCAGTTTATGTATTCCCCCTCCTAAGTCCCATCCTTTCACCGTCGTCATTTCTCAGGCTTGGGCCAAGGGCTCCAAATACAGTGCAAAAGCAGGGGAAGGGACAACCCTGTCTCGTCCCCCGTTGTAGATCTATGGTGGGGGAGACTTCCATTGATTTTTATATATGCCTTCGGTTTGGTATATATGTTCTGTATTATTCGAATGAAAGACTCAGAGATCCCGAAGACCCCCAGAGTCAACTCCAAAAATTTCCACGCCACTCGGTCAAAGGCCTTCTCCGCATCTAAACTGAGGATCAGGCTAGGGGCCCCCGATCGAGCAGCATGGTACAAGATCTGCAGCGACCTTTTAATATTGTCTTGGGTCTGTCTTCCCGGAATAAACCCTGTCTGATCCCCACTGATCAATTTAGGCAATACCCCTTCTAGGTGTCTTGCCAATATCGAGGTAAATAGTTTATAATCAATATTTAAAACTGAGATAGGGCGAAAGGCACCACAGTGTGTAATATCTTTTCCGGGTTTAGGGACACTTGAAATGACTGCATAATTCCATGAATCGGGAATTACTTCCCCCAAATGCACTGCCCTGCATATCTCCAGCAGAGGTTTCTCAATTTCCTGGGTAAAGAATTTAAAAAACTCAGGAGTGAATCCATCTGGACCAGGAGATTTTCTTGTTTTCAAATTTTTAATCGCAAAAGATAGTTCTGAAGTGGATATAGGGGAGTCCAGAGCCTCTCTTATCTCCCTAGTTAAGGTCGGTAAGTTTAGTTTGGACAGATAGGTGTTGATTTGCTCTTTATCTGACTCCCGCTCCGAGGTATATAGCCTCATATAAAATTCCCTAAACCCGCTTAAAATTTTTTCCGGGGTTTTTAATAGTTGGCCTGAGACAGGATCTCTAATTCGAGTAATCATAGTTTTAGCGGTATGTTGTCTCAGGCGGTGTGCTACAAGGCGAGACGCCCTGGGGCCTGTTTCAAAGTACCTTTGTCTCAGGCACTGCAGGGCCTGTTCCGTCCTAATATCTATTAGCTTCTGGATTCTCTGTTTAACCACCTGTATGTCCTGCGAGATAGATAAGTCTCCCTCTGCTAATCTCCCTGCAGTCTCAGTAGCCGACTCTGTAGTTTTCCATCTGCTGATTTTGTTGTTTTTTAAACTGTGTAGCAAACTTGATACAATCCCCTCTGAATACAGCCTTCACTGTGTCCCAGAATATACTATTTGTCACCTGAGGGGTCCTATTGTCCTGTTGTATTTGTTTCAGCCTTTTTTTGGCCATGTCTGTAAACTCTTTTAAATTTAAGAAATAATTATTAAATTTCCAGAGAGATTGTCCTTTTTCCGCTCTCCAGTTCAGCCTGAGCAGTATCTGAGAGTGATCGGAGTACACTGAGGGGATATGTCTACATTCAACAGCCTGCTCTTGGTGCTCTCCGGATATCAATATATAATCTATTCTAGCAAAGGAGCCATGTGGGTGAGAATAATGAGTATATTCCCTTTTATTCTTGTTAAGCTCTCTCCAGGAATCCACCAGGAAGGTACCCCTCAGATGACTTTTAATAAATCGACTAGTTGGGCTCAGACGGAGCACTTTTGCATTTGATGTGTCCCTCTGGTCCCACACCTGGTTTAGATCAGCTCCTATCACTAACAAGCCTCTTTGGAACTCGGTTATCTTTTGCAGTAGAAGTCGCATGGTTTCCTTAGTGGAGCCTGGGGGAGCATAGAGAGATGCCAGGGTGACCGGGGTGCCCTCTAATTTCCCATTAACAATGACCAATCGCCCCTCTGTGTCTGCGTAACTAGATAATTTTTGAAACCACCCCCTGGGGATCAATATTGCAACCCCTCTTCGTTTCCCTTTCCCATAAGATGCAGCTATTACTTGCTCAAACCCAAGTTTCCCTAGTTTCTGGTGTTCAGATTTGTTTAAGTGGGTTTCCTGCAGGAGCACAACCGAGGGCCTCTGTCTTTTAATCATAGATAGAGCTTTGTATCTTTTCACCTGGTTGTTTAGCCCGTTAACATTGTGAGAAAGGATTCTTAAATTGATGTTATGAACCATTTAACAATTAGAAATGTAATACCTTCTGTTAATAATTTCGCCATTCCCCCCCCGTAACTCCCCACCCCAAGCATTGCAATGTGTTCCACTTATTGTCATATATTATCAATACAAGATGCCAGTGATGCAGTTTGAATACTGTCAAGACCTTACAGCTAACATAAACAACACCAAAAAAACATTAAGGTTTCCTTCCCCAGGTGTAACTGCCAACTGAGCAGTCTTCCATCCTGGATCATAACTATTTACATAGGTACTTCCAAGGGACGAGAACAGAGTTTCCTGTTCTCCATCATTCCAGGTTGACTCAACCCGGATAGGAGGTAAGGGTGCCCCAAATGGGGTACGTTCCCTCTGGACCTTGAGATCCCCAGGTCCAAGCCCGATGTCTGGGCCAAATGTCACCTGCAGCATACCTGGCGCCAACGAGCAGTCCCCAGTCATCCAGGTCCCCACCCAACTCAGTAAGTGAGTGTTCGGAGCCATGAAAGTTCCCCCCCTCATCCCTCTATTATAATTCAGGTTTGCGGTCCCAGATTCCTGTTAATATAAAAACTTCTACAGATACCTTGCCCTTTCTCCCAGATCAATCTAGATTCGTGGCATCACAGTACCGTTGCTCAGACACTCATATTTCCCCCTCTACCCGTTAATTAGACCCTCCAGGATTATAAGGTTCTCAAATCGGAATAACTCACCCCCTACGACAGCCCCAACTAAGTTTGCCCTTTTTCCTTAATGGATGAGGTGAGTCTTCCTATATCAAAACAAGTCAGTGCTACCTCTATTCATTACGCAGGAGCATGTAATCCTCCCCCAATAACTTCAGCTGTGTAATATACTTACTGAGCGTGAAGGTAGCAAAATAATATCTGTTTCTACCCCATCCATCTTTATTAACGGTCTCCTCAAAAACCCTCGGCCCCCGATCCCTTTGCCTATCGACTTCTCCCTTTTCCTTTTTAGTTGGGGGAGAGTTTACCACGGCTCCTGGGCTAACCTGCATGATGCCCGTTTATCTATTTACCCAAAGATTGCCGCCTTAGAAGCGTCTATCCCAATTGCTCCCCCCTCCACTCCCAACATTTTAATTACTCTCGACTTCCCTCTTCAGGTTGTCTTGTTTTCCCTCTTTCACAGATGGAGAGGCTATATTACATACGTAAGCCATCCAATATAACATCTGGCCTATAGAGCCTCCTCGGTAATTACCGATCGCTCTCCTCCCCCCCTTCTCAAGATTCTACTAACTATAACCTTCTTCTCATGTCCAATTATAATTAAAAAATGTTCAAACTTCGAGAGACTGGTATCCAACAAGTGTGCATCTTTTTTCCATTCGCAGTGGTGAGCTCAGGTAAGGCAGAGACAACGCGGTTAAATGACTGTGTCCCAATCCTCATTTCCTTCCTTCTTCAGGTATCCTCCAAATTCTCCACTTGTTGCCCTTCTAAGGATTGAGGGTGTGAGAGTCTGTGTAACGTTTCCTTGATTTCTTGAATTGTGGTCGCCGCTGCTCGTCTTCCCAATCGATTAGGGTGTTGACATTTATACAGTTGCCAAGGGGGTTGATAGATGGGCTGGTGTATTTTACGAGGAGAGGCCTCAGCAACCTCATGTCCCTTGTCCTTTAAAGCCCGAAGAGCTTCCTCAGCAGTGTGGTATAGTTCTGTATCTGAGTCCCACCACACTCGAAGGCAAGAAGGGTAGGGAGTTTGAAATTTTATGTTTAAAGCTTTAAGTTTCATAATATCGGAGAGTAGGCCATGCGCTGTTGCAGAATCGAGGGGTAATCCTGATCGAAGAGAGACGTGGCCATTGTATTCCACTTTCTCTGCCTCAGGCTGTTCTTAAAATCTGTTCTTTCTCTCTAAAACTTGAAAATTTTGCCACAATCGACCTGGGTCTGGCATTTGGGGAGGTTGGCTTAGGTACTAGCGCTCTGTGGGCCCTCTCGATTCTAAAATGAAAGGATGGCGGGAGGTCTAAGACATGTCGCAGTAAATCCTCCA
The DNA here is from genome assembly GCA_016271365.2 of Neoceratodus forsteri. NCBI lineage: Eukaryota > Metazoa > Chordata > Ceratodontiformes > Ceratodontidae > Neoceratodus > Neoceratodus forsteri. Next base: position 303,121,393 of record CM057459.1, on the reverse strand, counting down.
GGAATTCATGCATCTCCCCGAACTCTGAAGCTTCTGGCACTCCGTAAATTCTTAAATTGTCCCTCCGGGAACGAGCTTCAAGATCTGTACACTTAGCAGCCATCTGGCCTTGTTGAGTTATTATAAATTCCATTGCACGAGAGATTTGGATAAGGTCATCTTCTGCTGTTGAAACACGCTCTTCGGTGGCAGTCACTCTTTTCTCTAGCCCTTTTAAAGCAGTACGTAGATTAACAAATTCCTGTTTCGTTTCAGAGCGAAATTGCTTGATTTCAGATAAAAGTGTTTCAAACCTGGAACGAGAGAGTGTATTGAGCTCTGTTTCAGTATCTGTTCCTGCCATACTCGAGGGAGATTCTCTGCCACTGTTTGTTGAACTGGCTGGGCTCAATCCTCAGTCATCCGTCTTTTTTCTGATTTTTGGAGCGGGATCTCTCTCTAGCTGAGTTTCCATTAGTATTTCTTTTCATTTCTTATAAATATTGTCAGACAGGCTGTATGGAAACAGTTAAATTGAGCTGAGGGGAGCCACTTGATCAAGCCGCCATCCCGCTGGTGACGTCACCGGGAGTCCCCACTTTGCACTCTTGAGGAAATGATGTCAGAACCCCAGGTATAAAGGAACTATTTCCAGGGGTGGGAAGGGGTTGGGCCTAAACTGTGCCCTCACAAAACAATCAGCTAAAAGCTCTGACCCACCGCTGCGATGAGTGCCTTCCTGTCAGCAAGATGCTCTACACAACAATTTGACAGAGAAAATACCCTGCTGATCAAACGGAGAAAAATCCACACATCCAAGTCAGACACAGGTAAACCTCCCCAGCCCCAAAACAGGCCTGGTGGTTTGTGCTCTGAAAGCTGTCCGCCCCAAAATAAGTCAGCTGTGCTTTAAACTCTCCTGCACTGAAAATCTTAAGAATTGTAACAGACAAATGTAAACCTAGATCCACCTCCCTCTGTTGCTTGAAAGACCGTCTTTTCCTGTTTCACACTGCAGGTTTTGCTAGGACAACTCCTTAACCACAGTAACTTATTTAAAAATAGTTTAACTATCACAAACTCCTACACACCAGTAAATTATTTAAAAATAGTTTCTGTCCCAAAATCCTAGTAGTCAATCCAGCTACCCCAAGGGACAACCAAAATGCAGTATTCAAACACTTGTGAAGTTACTTCCAAGATAAGCAGAGTTTACAAGCTCCTTTTCAACTCCTCAGCCACCTGTAATTTATTTAAAAATAGTTTAACTGTCAGAAAATCCTAGTTGACAATCTAGCTACCTCCAAGGATCTACCCAAATGAAGTATTTAAATCCTTCTGAAGTTACTAACAAGATAAACAGAGTTTGCAAGCCCCTTCTTGGTTAAACACTAAATAAATATGTGAATAAAAAGCAATTACCAAGGGTAGTTAGTTTCACCTCCCACAGAATTAAGCAAAAGTGCACGTTGTTGCAGATATCAAGTGCAATATAGAATTTCTCACACAGCTCACAGCTGAATAAAGAAGTAACTAAATACTGATTTAGTTGCGAAATCCGTAAATATCCGTATAGGCCTTCTCTATAAACACAGACACTGCCTGACACCCGACGGCCTTAAACTAGCAATACACAGCCCTATTGACTCCATCATTGATTATGGGCTTGTTATCTATGGAGCATCTACAGCATTACGGTGAATCATTACAGCGCTGAATAGGGCTTGCAGACTCCTTACTGGTGCTGCCCACTGCACGCATACCTGCCACCTCTACAAACAGTCAAACTGGCGGCAACTTCAGGGAAGGATTACTTTCCAAACCTGCATACTAGCAAAAAAGTCATTGATGGGACTCATGCCCCCTGAGGTTCAGTCTCTCAAGCCCAGCCAACCATTCCTGTTACACAAGAAGCTCTGACATCTATTCTCTATCTGTTCCCCGCTATAGCACCGCCCAAGGCCAGCAGTCTTTTGCAGGCAGAGCCTCTAATATGTTTAACTCCCTGGGCAGCAAACTCACCAACACAGGCACCCTCTGCTCATTCAAACACAAGCTACATCAAACGCTTGCGTCCAGAGCCACCTGTGTTTTGTGTCTCCTAACCTCCCTAGAAGTCGCTCCTGTTATTTGCACCTCTCTACTATCCCCGCCTCTGCCTGCCATCACCCCCAATACCCCTGCCTCTATTCCTAGCCCACCACCCTCCTCTCTTACCCTCCTTCAACTCCCTTCCCCTCTCCCTTTTCTAATCTGCTCGCCCCATCTACTGCTGCACAAGTTCCCCCATCCTTGCCTCCAACCCACCTCTCCTTCTACCTCTCTCCCAGTTACCCCTCTACGCCCACTCTCTCTTCCCACTTTCCTGTGCTACCTGCACAACTGGCAGCAACTCAGTTTTTCCACTCCACCTTTCCTTTTGACAATGCCCATCTGGCAGCTTTAATTCATGTAAATATTGTTGCTGTGACTCATCATTCTTAAATGTATGCTTGGCTGTGTTGTTCTAACTGTTAATTATATTACCTGTAGCTTTTAGACCATGTATACCCTGTACTGAAATTTGTATTTCAACTGCGTGCCTGCTAATCTCACACAAATCGTACTTCTATTCTTTGTATACTGACGTGGAACCTTTGTAAAAGAGCCATTGGCTCAAAGGTATTTATCTGAAATTCTAATAAATAAATGTAATGTAACCCCTCACCCCTGCCTTTTAGCAAAAATGACAGGTGGTATGCTGTTGAAGCTGACAGCAGTACCTGGTGGGGACTGGGTTCGGGGAGGATGAGGTTAATCAGCACAGGGGGCCTAGGTTTGGCTACTCTGCACAGGGGCAGCCAAGTAAATCCGAACACAGGAAGCAATAACTGTAATGTCCAGAACCAGGAATGGGATTCTTCAGTGTGGCTTTTATTCATATCCAAGCTGAACAAACAAAGCATAGATGGATCCCCATGGGGCTACATTCCTGGTAATGCAGATTAGAGACAACAAAACACTTCTTCACTATTCTAGTCCTCAGGCTCTGAACCCACCAGGCACACAGCCCGGACTTGCATGCAGCTTTGGGTACACAGCCCGACTTGTACACTACTTGGGTTTTCCCCACTGGCCCGGCTCCCCCGTCGGCCACTTGATCCACAGTCCATTTTGGAAATGAACCAATTATCCTTTTGTGGCTCCCCAAACCACTTTAGAGCCTTTGACTCCTAGAGAGAATTTTCCTTCCAATCCCACGTCTGGGTACTTCCCTCATCACTGGCCAAGTGCATGAGGCAAAGTAGAAATCCACAGAGCAAATCCGTAGAGGTGGACCTGGTCACTAAAGATGGGGGGGGGGGTCTCCCACCTCCAGCTCCCACAGTCCATACCTGGCCATTTCTCTGGAAACTAAACAATTCCTTTACTGAAAACTTGCAATGTAGATTACTGGGTAGACGTATGTCACATCTCCTCTACATGTCTTTTGACTTCCCAATAAGCGCTGGACTGGAACATACTTTTACTTTTTGGCTAAGCCTATTACTCTAGGCCTCCCACTATTTCAGTAGTCCAATCCCCACATGTCACACAAGTCCCAGGGTGAAAAACACAGGCCCTTTCAGGAAGAGCAGACACTCACCCTCCAGTTGCAGGTGCCCCACAGGCGATTCATAAATCTTGTTCTCCCAAAAAAACTCTGGAACAAATAGGCAGCTTCTCCAAACCAGGGGGTTTGCCCAAGGAATATGCAGGAAACCCTTTCCTGCCCCCATCCCCGGAGGGAGGGGGCACTGAGACCCGAATCAACGGTCTCCACCACTTACAAACTGCTTCTGTGTCTCTCTTTTGGTGGAGACACACACACCCGTTTTACCTAAATGTAGCCCTCTATCAGGGCTGAGGCTCCAAGAGCCTACACTGAGCTGCTGTGCTGCTCCCTCAGCAAGCTCCCAACACCAACTGACCTCAGACTACTGTTCAAACCTCCCAACATTCTATTCCAACTGCCAGCTGCAGATTCCATTGTGGCTCATGCAGCTGCGATAGTTCTATGGTGATGTCATTCCCTCAGTCTTCAGCTGAGACTGAGAACAGAGTGAGACAGTGTGAAACCCATTTAACTGGAGTTTCACAAGCTGCCTTCCCTGCCTACCACTAGGTCTTACTGGGATTCTAGTAACCCCGGGTAACAAGGGTGTTACAGTAATATCAGCTGTCATGTCTAAAACACAGATCCAGACCGTCAAAAATAAAAAATTTGTCACCGTTCTTGCAGATGGCAGTACAGATGCAAGCATTGTAGAGTGGGAGAATGTTTTCCTTCGTTTTGTTGATAACTCAAAAGAAAAAAAAAAAGGTTACAACTGTGTTAATTAATGCTGTACCTCTAGAACATTCTCACGCAGATGGAGTTTTTAAAGCAGTAAGCTCTGCACTGGAGTCTGTTGATCTTTCTTTTGTGGAGCTTAACAATGTGAGCAAGCCTGGACTGGTTCTTGTATCTGCCAACTTTGATGGTGCCAGTGTGATGATGGGCCATGCAGGTAGCACCATAGCAAAAAAATCAGACAGCACGTCCCCTCTGTAATACCCATGCATTGCATAGCCCACACACTGGAGTTAGCAGTTCTCGACGTCATTTAAAAAAAAAAAAATCCTTTTGTTCAGAAAGTAGAAAACACCCTGAAAGGAATTTTTACATTTTACCATTATAGCCCCAAGAAACTTAGGGAATTGCAGGAAATAGCAGATGTCATGCACATTGAGTTGGCTCATTTCAGTGCAATAAAGCAAATTTGTTGGCTTGCAAGTAAGACACATTCAGTTCATGCTGTTCAAGTCAACCTGCCTACAGTAGTTCAACATCCTGAACATGTCAAACGCTGCTGGTGATGATGGGGCCAAATCAAAGGCACTTCTTTTTTTTGCATTATGTGTTTATACCGCCTCCCATGCTTCACTAGCCCCCACTCCTTCAGACTCCACAAGTTCTCCCCGACCCCACTGACCTTTGCCAGCCCTCCTCAGGTCCTCAAATCGCAGCCGATCCCTGGGATATCCCGGTGTATTCCTATCACTGGGCAGGTCCCCCTCCTCTGAGCGGGAAGGGCACCGGGGAGAAAGGGGAAGACCCCAGCACACTCTTTATTAGAGCCCGGGGATGCTGCTGAGGAACAGGAGGCCCTGGCCAGGTACTGGGGGGTGCTCCGGGAACGGAGAGCCGTCATCTTGGAGGCCAGTGAGCAGTTTTTCCCATTTTTCTGTGGGCAGCAGCGTGGCGACATCATGGCAAACGCCAACGTCCGCTCCTCCACTAGTCAACTTGGCCGTGCATCCTGTGACACTCCCAGCCTCCACTAGGAGCCAGCAGGCGCCGGACTCATCCCCGCCCCTCCCCCCGGAGAAGGAGAGCTGTCGAGGACGCCGATCCTTCTCTCCCCAGCCGGTCCTCCAGTGATCCGTCTCATTCTCGAACCCGAACGCTACGCCGCAAGTGAAATCCAACCGCGCCAGCGGGCCGGACAAAGGCACTTCTAAGAGATGCGCACTCAGTACAGTTTGTAAAATCACTGTTTATTCTTCAAGATTTTTTGCCAATACTGAAAAATCTATCACTGGAATTTCAAAAGGATGACCTGCTAATATTAGAAGTCCCCCAACTTGTTAAGACATGCTTACTGCAGTTGATGGAGCTAAAAATAAGACCTGGAAAGTTTATGACATCATTTCTAAACTAATATAGTCCTGCAGAGAAATGCATGAACTATCTCATTTCAAAACGTGGCGGTGAGGACATGATTGTTCCTTTTACATTCAAAGGGGAACTGTCCAGAAGTAGATTTTATGACTAATGCATAGCTGCACAGTTTAATAGATGCAGCAGTATCTTACATTGACTAGTGTTTTCGGAATTTCTCTCAGAGGAACCTCTAAAATGGTTCAGTTGTTTAGATTTAAAACATTTTGATCTATCACAAGAACAACTTGCACAATTTGGCACGACTGATTTAAGTCTTGACTTCAGCAAAGCTTTCGATACTGTTCCACACAGAAGAGTGATTATTAAGCTGGGTAGGCTCAGGGTGGGTCAGAAGTTGGTCAACTGGGTGGCAAACTGGTTGATAGGCAGAAAACAGAGAGTGGTGGTAAATGGTATACAGTCAGAAGAGATGCAAGTCACAAGTGGGGTACCTCAGCAATCAGTCCTGGGGCCAGTCCTCTTCAATATCTTCATCAGTGACATTGCAGATGGACTGGAAGGTAAGGTTTGTCTGTTTGCAGATGACACCAAGATCTGCAACAGAGCAGATGATCCAGATGGGGTGGGCAGAATGAGAAGAGATCTGGATAAACTAGTAAAATGGTCGGAAGAGTGGCAACTGGGGTTTAATGCAAAGAAGTGCAAGATCATGCACACAGGGAAGAGAAACTCTGAAGCCACCTATAGGCTGGGAGGGGAGTTGCTGGCAGTCACAAGAGAAGAAAGAGACTTGGGCGTCATTATCACCGATGACCTGAAATCATCCAAGCAGACCACTAAAGCAGTAGGTAAGGCTAGAGGGATGTTGGGGTGTATTAGTAGGGGTATCACAAGTCGTAAGAGGGAGGTAATGATCCCTCTTTACAGGACACTAGTTAGGCCCCATCTGGAGTACTGCATGCAGTACTGGAGGCCACACCTTCACAAGGACATTAACCAAATTGAGGCAGTCCAGAGAAGGGCAACCAAAATGGTGCAGGTACTGCATCAGAAAACATATGAGGACAGATTAACGGAGCTCCATATGTATACCCTAGAGCAAAGGAAGGGGAAGGGTGATATGATCGAAACATTCAAATACCTTGAGGGCATTAACAATGTGAAAGCGTCTAACATGTTTCAATATAAGAAAAACAGCAGGACAAGAGGACACAGCATGAGATTAGAAGTAGGCCAATTAAGGGGTAATGTGAGGAAGTTCTTTTTCACAGAAAGGGTGATGGATGCATGGAATGGCCTACCTCAGGAAGTGGTGGATATTAATACAGTGCAGGGCTTCAAGCAGGCATGGGATAGGCATAAGAGAGCAATACAGATGAGTATGAATAGACAGGCCATTGACAGAGCAAAGGCGATGGCACATTCATAAGGTAGAAAAAGAAATGGGCAGACTGGATGGGCCTTGCAGTCCTTATCTGCTGTCAACTTATATGTTTCTGTGTAAGTAATTTGTTAGACTACTTTCGCAACTTTTTTCTGAAGATCACGTAACCAGTATAAAAAGGGAGTATTCTGCATTCAAAACAATGCTTAAGTCTGCAGTTGATAAGCCATATCTGCAAGTATATTCAAGACTACTGCAAGCCATATCTGCAAGTATATTCATGACTACTGCGAGAGAGACTGGCCCAGTTTGCCTACATCCTTGACCTAATAGAAATGTTACTGGCTGTGAGTGTGTCTACAGTTAAATGCAAGAGAGAGTATTCTCCATTCAGAATCTTATAAAAACAAAAATAAGAACAAGTTTGGCTGATGATACACTCCAGTCACTTCTGCATATAGCAGCTGAAGGTCTCTGCGTTCGACAGCTTTGATCCGGATCACGCTATCAACCACTGGCTACTATCTGGTCCTGGCACACTCCTTGTGCATGGTCACGCTAGTTCAGCTACTAGTTCTGCTGATGCTGATTCACATGAAAATGACCCTGAGGCTGCCAGGCAGGTAACTCGATCTTCACTGGCAACTCATCCAACTCGGACGGTGTTATGTAATGCCAGGTCCATTAAAAAAGACTGCTATAATAGCTGCTCTTGTCGGATCATCGGACCTGGCATGCATCACAGAGACCTGGCTGGATGATAATACTGGCCCTGTTTTGGCTTCAGCTGTACCAGTCGAGTACTCCGTGATTTGGGGGGGGGCGCAATCTGTTTTAGAAGGGAACTGAGCCTGATTGAGGTACCAGTAGGAATTACCAACTCCTTTGAATGTATCCAGGGTGAGGGTGTGGAGTACAAGATTCTTTTCATTTACCGTCCACCAGGTAATGGGAATGTCTTCCTGCGGGAAGTCGCAGACTTCATGGTCGATATGACATTGGGATCCTCCAGATGGCTGATCCTGGGGAATTTCAATGCCTGGGTCGACTATGAACTCTCACAGTTTGGTCAAGACTTCCTCCAGCTAATGAATTCGCTGGGCTTCAAACAGGTTATTTCCTCCTCTACCCATACAGATGGTCTCTCATTGGACTTGTATTCCTCCTGCGGATGGAGATATCCGATTTGGTGATGGAGCCAGTCGGATGGTCTGACCATCACACCACTGGGTTCAGTTTCTTGGCCCCCCCCCCCAGTAGGTTGGCCCCTACGGAAATGGTCCAGTACCGCCCTTTGAGGGGTGACACCCCAGAAGACCTGATGGCGGTGCTGGATCTATCGAGTTTGCCAAGTGAATGCATGGATCCTGGGGACCTGGTTCTTGCCTATAACAAGGCAGTAGTAGGGGCCCTAGATTCCATTGCTCCTGTACGTGTTCGAACCCTCACCCTTCGCCCCAAGTCTCCTTGGTTTGATGAGAGTTTGAGGGAGTTGAGGAGAGTGGGAAGAAGGCTTGAGAGATGTTGGCGGAGGTCGAGTCTGGAATGTGACAGGCTTAGTTTGATGGACCACTATCGTGTTTATCAATCAGCAATTACCCGTAAGAAGGCAGAATTCCTGTCCAGGGAAAATGCTGCACAGAATCGACCAGCCCAGCTCTTTCGGACCATGGGCAGGCTGTGCAGTCCACTCTGTCTTCAGCTTGAGAGAGCATTTTCACAGGAACGGTGTGAGGAGTTTGCTCGATTCTTTGCGGATAAGGTTGCCGCAATCAGGTCCAATCTCCTTCTAACTCTCTCAAACAGGAGTTGTGGTGGTCGGCAGGAGATGTCAGACACCCAGTTTGTGTGGTCTGACTTTGGCCGACCCACAATCAATGACATAGTGATGATCATCCAATCACTGCGACCGATCAACTGTAGTGTGGATCTGGGCCCCACCCACCTCTTAGTAGGATGTGTGGATAAAATCGGCCCGATCCTTGCCAAGATAGTCTGGTTGTCATTGGAGAAGGGGATCTTTCCTGACCCCCTAAAGGAAGCCGTGATCAGGCCCCTTCTAAAAAAATCCTCCTTAGACCCGGAATGTCTGGCTAACTACAGGCCTGTCTCTAACCTGCCTTTTGTGGGTAAGGTTATTGAGAAGGTGGTTGCGTTGCAGCTGGACGATCATTTGACCAGCCACAATGTCTATGATTCTCTCCAGTCTGGATTTAGGAAAAGACATAGTACTGAGACAGCCCTTGTTAGAGTACTAAATGACCTCCTAATAGCGAGAGATCGAAAGACTCGTTCCATCTTGGTCCTACTTGATCTTTCTGCGGGCATTTGACACTGCTGATCATGGAGTGCTTTTGGAGCGCCTGCAGTTTATCTGTGGACTATCTGGTTCAGTCCTCAGTTGGTTTCGATCATTCCTCGAGGGTTGGACTCAGAGGGTGGTGTCTGGTATTTTTTCCTCGGCATCACTCCCCCCTACCCTCTGGGGGTGCCACAGGGCTCTATTTTAGCACCCACGTTATTTGTGGTGTATATGCTGCCGTTGGGAGCGATCATTAGGCAGTACGGCTTGAGTTTTCACTGCTATGCAGATGATACTCAGCTGTACATGTCCTTCGTGCCCGACCAGGGTGATGCTGTCTCTGTCTTTAATAACTGTCTTACCAAGATTCAGGACTGGATGACTGTGAGCTGGTTGCGGTTAAACCCTGAAAAAACTGAGGTGCTGGTTGTGGACCCAGGGCATCGAGGGGGTACGTCTGCTGACTGGGTCACCTTCAGGTCTTTGGTTTGGGGGACCCAGTTGGCAACCTCAGACCGGGTGCGGAACTTGGGTGTTATATTTGCTGACTGTCTGACCCTTAAACATCAGGTGTCAGCCGCTGTCAAAACTTCCTTTTTACCATCTGAGGAATATAGCCAGAGTGAAGCATCTGGTTCCTGTTGATGACCTTCCAACATTGGTCCACACCTTCGTTACCTCCCACTTGGACTACTGCAACGCCCTGTACCTAGGGCTACTGGGGGTAAATATCCGCTGTTTGCAGCTAATGCAGAACGCGGCGGCCAGGCTTTTGACTGGCACATCAAGGACCAGTCATATAACGCCTGTCCTCCATGGACTGCACTGACTGCCAATTCAATGGCGAATTACCTTCAAGGTTGGTCTTCTGACCTATAAGGCCCTACACGATCAGGGACCTAGTTACCTGCAAGATCTTCTCCGTCCCTACTGTCCTACCCGTTGGCTCCGATCCACCGATGAGGGATTGCTAGAGATTCCAAGGGTTAATTTAAAGACATCGGGGCAAGATCATTTAGTTGTATGGCCCCAACTCTGGAATTCTCTACCTCATCGGGTGAGAGACTGCCTGACTGTCCAAAGTTTTAAGTCAGCCCTAAAGACTTATCTGTTTAATCTGGCATATCCAGACTTTTAAAATATATTTATGGATTGATTTTAGGAATTTGTTTTAATTTTATGTATTGATCTATTATTGTAAAAGCGTCTTGGTTTTGGAAAGGCGCTTCTTAAAAATATTCATTCATTCATTCACTCACTAGTGTTGATGATAATTATGACACCAAATATGATGCTCTGGCTGGAGCAAGCTCAGGCTTCCTATAACTTGTCTTTTCCTGATGCTGATGCTATACTATCTGCTGCATGACGTTCTCACTGACTGTGCTGCTGGCGCCTCATGCTAATTCTGGCACAATCCTCCCTATTCTGACAAAAACATAAAAAAATTCATATTATTCTCCTTATTGTTTATTACAACACTAAATAACTGATACTACAATAAATCCATTTAGGTTTTCTGTATTTGTATACTTTCCACTAAAACTATGCCATTTTATACTTTGAGCACCGGGAGAACTACTTTTTGACAAGCCACTTGTCTGTGGAAAAGTACCTAATTTTAAAATTTGTCAAGCCCTGCATGAGACCTAGGATTGATCAAGTCCTAGATGTCATAAGAAAATTTGAGCAATCAGACAACAGACAGAAAAAGAGAAGACAGAAAAGATCCTTGCTTTTCACACTCTTTCTGAATAACCATTGGAATAGGGTCTTATTCAGCCCTGTCACAGGTGACAGCTGGACAGTCTTAAGGTCTGGCAGAGCCTGCAAGAGACAGATTTGGGACTACGAACAGCTACCAACTAAGGTTTGAATCTCCCTTGATTCACCAGACTGTCTTGTGTGGTAAGCTATTTTACCTTGCTAAATAGAGAGAGAGAGATAGGTTTTTCTGTGTGTAACCTACTACTCAAAACTGTTTATTTTTCATTTCTGTAAAATTACTGTTCCCCACAGCCACTGTATAGTATTCTATATTATCTGTGTAAATACCTGGAAGTATTACAGTGATTTTCTTAAGATTTCAACCTGATTTGCATTATTTTATACTTATGCCGGCGAAATTCATTCCGTCACCTTTTCAATATTTTATTCCATGTCTGTATTTAGATAGAAGGGACTGTACTTTGGCTCCAACAAGGTAGACAGCCCAGATTCCTTCATTCCCCGATTGATGAACACGCCTGTGCTATGACGTCCAGCAAGGGAGAGCACGGGGGCACGCCCCATTAAAATGAATGGGACTCAATTTTCATTCCTATTTAATACCTTATGATGGCGAGCCGGAGACTAATGAAGGACACCGCTCAACTAATAACAAGGCCCTTGTTAGTCGAGCTGTGGTCTTCATTAATTTCCAGCTTGCCATCATAAGGTATTAAATAGGAGGAAAAATCGAGTCCCATTAATTTCAATGGGGCATGCCCCCACGCTCTCCCTTGCTGAACGTCAGTAGTGCAGGGGCATGTTTATCAATCGGGAAGGTAAGGAACTGGGGCTGGCTACCTTGTCAGGGCCAAAGTATGATCCCTCCTATCTAAATTGCAAACACCAAATAAAATATCAAAAAATGGACAGAATTAATTTCAGCAGCATAAGGTATAAAATAATGTAAGTTGGTTCAGAAATGAATAAACTGATTAAATCACTTTAAAATATTATTTTCATTTACTTCATGTTTCTGTGACTGAGTCCTCTGAGGTAAACCTAACTGATTTATTACCGACATAAGCTGTGTTTCTGCCTCTGAAGAGAAGGCTACCATTGCCATATTCAGTTTCTAAAGTAAGGGGGTCTCAGCTGTGACAGAGAGGTAGGTCAGTTGCCTTTGAACAAGGAGTGCTGTACTGTGTGAGCAGTGGCTCTCGGGGGATTCAGACAAAGAGATACCCCGAGAGAGTGTCTATGCTGAGTGGTGGCAGCTACTGAGTGCCCTTGCAGGCATCTGAAGAGAAAGCTGGTAACACTGGCAGGGTGAGTCTGGGCAAGATCAGTTTGCCACACTCTCCATCAAAATAAGCATTTGTCAATGCCGAATGTTTGCTTGCTGGCATTGTCATTGGTAGTGTAGAAGTTACAGAGCTGCATAATAGGAATGGCAGTGAAGTACTGAACTGAAGCCAACCCCACCACCACCCTGCTGAGAGTGACAGGCATTGGATTGTGCCTTTGGGTCGTCAGGCATAACGGCCACGCCATTTCACCACACCCTACCCTGCAGACACTGACAAGTATCACGGTGTGCCTTGGGGTCTTTGGCCCTTATGCACACTCCATTCCATCAGGAAATACGGTGAGATGGGTGTGGTATAGGAGAATGGGGTGAACTTTGGGGCCAAAGAGTCCAAGGCATACCTCGATGCCTCTCACTGGCTGCAGGGTGCAGAATGGTATGAGCATTAAAGGCAAGAATCCCAAGTCACACCCCTGATGCCTGTCATTCTCTACAGGGTGGGGCGTTATGGTTGGAAACCCTAACACCTCAGGCATTCGTTGGTATTTTCACTCCAAATTTTCAACATGGTTTTTTTGTGACCCCCACCTCATGATCAGTGGCAATATCAGTTTGTTAGCCGAAAGCTGCTTATGCACAGCGATTACAGCATTTAGCACCACATTCCGAACAGGATGTGAAAAATGACAGTTGTACTGTTCATGGGGAAGTGTAAAAAATGGCAATGTTGTAAATCTTCAGTAAAAATATTAAAAAAACTGGTGAAGTCACGAGAGTGCACAGAAACTGTGCAACGCACACCCGTAATGTAATTAGTTTGGGGATTTTTTTTACAGCAGATTGTCAACACAGGCATTCTGGGACCTCCGATCATGAACAGTGTCACTGTGATTTTCTTTATCTGTCTCGAACAACGATTTCCCACAGCGACCACGCATCTCTGCGCTGAAAGTGTGAAAATACATTTCGGCCATGTTATGAAACATGACAGCTGTACTGTTCATAAGGAAGTGTGGAAAATGCCACTGGTGAAAATCTGGACTGAAAATATTACAAAGTCATAAACTTATGAGGGTGCGTGGAAACTGCGCAATGCTCATTCGTGACACAGTCATTTTATGGACTTTTGTCACCAAATTTGCAACATAGCCATTTTAGGACCTCTACTCATGAACAGTGTAACTGTGATTTTCTTAATCTGTCCCAAACATTGCTTTCGCACACCGACTGCACCATTGTACGCTACATGTACGGAAGCACATTTTGGGCGACATGTGAAAAATGGCAGCTGTACTGTTCATAAGGAAGTGTAATAAAATGGCAATGTTGGAAATGTGGAGTGAAAATATTGAAAATTGCAAACTTATGAGCATGCAGAAACTGCACAACGCATACTGAAACAGGTAATTTTGGGAATTTTTCCACCAAATTTCAATATAGCCATTTAAGACCTCTGCTCATGAACAATGTCACTGTGATTTTCTTAATATATCCCATACATTGATTTCGCATTGACTGCGCCATTGGTGCACTTCATGAAGGAAACACGTTTTGGGCAAGATGTGAAAAATGACAGCTGTACTTCTCACAAGGAGGTGTGGTAAAATGGCAGTGTTGAAAATCTGGAGTGAAAATATTGAAAATTCGCGAACTTATGAGAGTGCGTAGGAACTGCGTAACGCACGATTGTAAAACAGTCATTTTTAGGAATTTTTCCATCAAATTTTCCACATAGGCTTTTTGAGAGCCCAACTTATGAACAGTGGCAGTGTCGTTTCATTACTCAGTCCCGAAAGGTGATTTCATGCAGTGACTGCGAAATCACCCTTCGGGCCCAATTAACGCCATGACAGTGAGAGCATTCATGAGAAGGGGTCCCAAAAACCCCATGTTGAAAATTTGGTGCAGAAATTCCAAAAAATGCCTGCGATATGCAGCAAAGTTGAAAAAACCCTATCTATCCCATTATACAGCTTACCAGCATTTCCTCAGTTCGCAGTCGGCTTTGAAGAGTGCAGACGTGTTCCCGGTCCACCGAAGATCGTCACGCCGGAGTCCGGAGGCAAGTATGGGGGTGAGGGGGTGTGGGGAGGCAAGCTGCGCAGTGGGTGGGCACGAGTGGGGGCACAGACAGCGAGGGACCGTTTGTGTTTTTGTTTAAAAGGACAACGGAGGCGTTGCCACGCTGGGATGGGCTCCCAGCGTGGCACAAGGATAGCTGTTTTGGGGGAGGCGTGGAGCTGGCGGGGAATGGGCACCCGTCGGCGATAGCATCTGTTGCCGCTTGGAGTGGGCTCCCAGCGTGGCACCTGTACTCGGGGAGAGACAGTGGGAGGTGACGGGGATTGGGCACCTATTGACTATCAGAATGTGTAGCCACGCTTGGGGGTGGGCACCCAGCATGGCATGTGGAACTCTGGGTGGGAGCGCAGCACAGCCGATGGGGATTGGGCACCCCATCGGCTATACAGTGTGTGCGTGGGGGGAGCACGCAGTATCGCGGCGCAGAAGTAGGTAGGGGAGTACGCATGAGCAGGCAATATCTTACCGCTGCTCACTGAAGCGTAGCTCCCCCTTTTAAATGGTACTCCACTGCATTTTCGACTGCTGTCATAGACAGCTCCAGTAGCCATTGGAGAACTGCGGCCGCGCCTGCAAACACACTGACTGAATTGGAAGAGGGCTGCCACACCTCCGAAAACTTGGATGATGGCACTATGTTTCATGCACATGTGTGCAAGCAAACATAAAAATGAATATACATATTAAAGGGAGTATCTGCCCCACTGACTATAGCCCCAATCTTGTCAAAATGGCAAAACATTTCAGCCTAAGTGGGCAGAAATGGGTCATATAGGCCATTAGTTGGTGTTTTCACTTGATTTTCCTCCGTACACCTAGCTTTAGCTTAATCAGTGGAGGGACATCTGCTAGATTTCTCGTTTCCCTCCCAGCTGTAGAAAAGATGCAGCACAGTGGCAATATCCAACACATCCCTCTCTTATCTGTAACTAGATAGTAGAGGAAGGGGCTAATGCCAGAGCCATAGCATCCTTAAATGAGACAACCGATAGATGCATAGGTCTGGAAGAGTTAACCCTCCTTTATTTTATTCTAGGTTTGCACCCTACCATATACACCAAGAAATCAATTTCTTCCAATGATTTTAGCTATCTGTGGGTATTTTAGGCAGCAGGTTTAAAAAAAAAAAAAAAAAACTAGGTAAAGTTACCATACACAGTGCAGCATGACGGCCCAAAGGGCAGTGTATCCCAGTATTCAAAATTCTGTATTAATTGTGCAGTAAGGGAAGAAAAGATTTTGAGGGGGCTCTTGCAGTAGGTATTCACATACAGGACTAAGCCGCCAGGCGTCAGGACCCCACTGCAAAATCTCTAGCCAGCAGTCTCTGGCGTGGGACCGCCCCACGTCAACTGACCAACGTCGGCCTACGTCAGTATAAAGGGACGGTCCCCCACGACCGCCTTCCAGTTCTTTCCAGCTGTCGGCTTGCGAAAGTACCTCGCAGAAGAACAACGCTACTTTGACCGCCATTTTTGGATGATTATTTCGTCCTTTCTCTTACAAAAACTTACCAGTCGTCTTCTCTAAATCATTCCTATTTCTGGCTGTGTATGTCATCCCCGATGCCCTCCAAATCGCATAAAAATAAGTGCGAGTTGTGTGGTTCCCAGCTCCCTCACAAGGACGGCCACTCTGTGTGTCGTCTCTGCCTAGGCCTGGACCACCGCGTGGAGGAGTGTGAACACTGCCAGAAGTTCAGTTCTGTGACCCGCAAGAGGAGACAGCAGTCCCAGGAAGCCCACATTTTAAAGAAAAAGATGGCCTCCGTGGAAAAAGAATTGAAAGGACCAAGGCAGGCATCCACTTCACTTGAAGGCCACCATAAGAAGAAACTGGACAAGGAAAAGCACAGGGACCAGGACTCGTCATCCACAGCCCCCATGACTTCGGCTGGAGTTGCGGCTTTTCAGGTATCTTCCCCTGTGAGGGATTGCTCTCAGATGGCTGCCTTGGTGGTTACCAAGCATGCGTCGGACTCCCAGTCGGGCTCGCACTTGGGCCTGTCGGGAGCCTCCGGGGCAAAGGAGGCCTCCACTCCTGCTATGGCCACCTCTACTACTAGACCTACCGGTGCGAGTGGGTCCGATAAGTCAGGCTCCAGTTCTGCTGTTGCCTGACCGGACAAGGCTAATAAGCCGATCGTCGGCTCGTCCGATGAATGCACAGCCTGCGACCCCACGTCTGGCACTGACACCACGCGTGACATCCGGGTGTCACTGCAGCAAACAACTGTTTCGTTGCCATTGGAGGCTCTTCCATTCCCGCAGACTTCACCCTGGGAATCTGCCCCCTCTTCCCTGGCTGGGGCTGAGGATACTGGGACGCTGCCATCGGGGGTGTCCCCCCTTCGCCGGAGCCTCAGACGTTGGACCTGACATCAGTAAACCCGTCGTCACCTTCTGAAATACCAGTGCCTGACAACAGAGCTGTTCCGCCACCAGTGCCTGCAGGGCCCGTCTTTCCAGACCCTCCTGTGGGACCTCCTACTCTGGCACCCTCCGGACCGACACCAGACCCCATCCGGTCCACCAGCTGGGGCAACTCCAGGTCCTTCACCTCCTTCAGAGTCCCTGATGCCAGGATACCCAACGCTGCACTATCTAGTGCCGCAGTACCCGATGCCTCAATACCCACCATCAGGTTATGGGTACCCTTTTTACGGGTTCCTCAGTTACCTTTATTTAAAATTTTGGTGACCTGGTAGACCCACTGAGACCATTACAGTCCCTTTTTCAGGGATGACCCAGGAATAATTACAGGCTACAGGAGAATAAACAGCAGGAACAACTCAACGCTAATTGAGTAATACAAACAGCAGGAACAACTCAAGGCAAATTGAGTAATAGAAACATTACAATCAGGACATGTTGTGCAATTCACAGGCAGGTTAGGTACAACTGAAGATTATCATGAGGAGTAAAACAGTTTCACAAGAATGACAGTCACACATAGTTCATTGAAACAGAACAGTTTCACAAAAATTACAGTTACAAATGGCTCACCAAACAGTAAAGGTCCCAATATGGGAGTAGAGGCATGCCAGGCGGCTGACAGTAGATACAGAGGTAGCCCTGTGGAGTGTTCTGATCCTCAGCGGTAGCACGCACAGAGGCTTAGCCCCAACAGGTAGGTCTTGAGGCCTTTTCTGAAGCCACCAAGGGAGCTGCAGTCTTGGAGATTGTTAGGAAGGCCATTCCAGAGAGACGGAATGTAAGCCATGATAGACCGAAGACCTTGACATGTCCAGACTCTGAGGACATGGAGGAGTTGCCGATCAGCGGACCTTAAAGTTCTTCCAGGCTGTGTAAGTGTTAGGGTGCAACTCAGATTGGGGGGCATTAGTTTGTAGAAGCTTGAAGGCCAGACATAGTGAAGGGTACATCAGTCTGCCCTAAGGGAAGGTCAGTTTAGTGAGTGCAATATTTTACAGTGGTGTTCTACAGGCAAAGCACCCAGGGCAAAGCGCCCGACTCTAGGATACAATATTTTCAGTTTTTGCATCTCTGTGTTTCGCACTGAGCGTAGCACTGGGGCCCTATAGAACAGGGTAGGCAGGAGCATGCCGGTGGCTACCCTTAACTTAGATGTTTGAGTGAGAAAAGAGCTCAGGCGATACAGGAGATCAAGCTTCTGGTTCAGTGCCTTGGTTAGCTGGTCAACATGAACCTTGAAGGAGCAGTCTTGATCAATATACACGCCCAGATATTTAATGTAATTCACAACCTCTATAGCAGAACTGTTGGACAGGCAGGGGGACAGTAAGCATGATCTATCAGGGCCTAGCCTTTTGGGTCCAAATAGGATGGCTTTGTTTTTTTTTTTTTTTTTTTTTTACATTGAGGACTAGCCGATTAGTCAGGAACCAGTTTTCCAATATGGAGAGGTCCTGGTTCAGAAATTGATTTAGCTGTGCTGACCTGTACAACACAGCATCATCAGCATAAATGGTCACCTTGGCACCTCCACAGTGTTTAGGTAAGTTATTGATGAATAGGGAGAACAGGAGGGGCCCCAATATTGAACCTTGGGGGAACCCTTCAGAGATGGAGCGTTCGTCTGACTTTGCCCCCAGCCATCTGACTTTGAGACCTACCATGAAGGGAATCTGTGAACCACTGCACTAAGTGGTTGTCCAATCCAAGGGATCTGAACTGCAAGATGAGCAGTTACCTCATCACTAGTGGGTTATACACTGGAGAAGCTACCTCATTAGCATCGTATGACACCCTTGGGAGATGCCTCGCTAGCTCTAGGCCAGAAGCAGAAAGACAGATGGCCTACCTGGTTGCCTCTGAGTCAGGAAAGGTGTCTAGGAGTTGTCCTTGCACCATCCATAAGTGTCTAGGATAGACAGCCATATGGGCCTGATGGGCTGAAATACATAGAAGGAGATGCACCGAGTAAAAAAATCCTTCTCCCTCCAGCGGTTAAACTCAGCAGAGTCAAACTCTGGGGCCAGTCGTGTCTCAGAAGGCGATGTCCAGAGGAGGTATCCAATAGCTCCATCCCTGAATTGGGGTGAGGCATGGAATCTGGAGACCCCTGGGAGAGCACGATACCTGCGCTGGCAGTCCCTTGGGGCTGGAGGGGGGGTAGAGGGAGGCTGCCCCATGGGACGCTTCCTGAAAAGGAACAGGCCACAGAGGAATGACCACATTCTCCGAGAACTCTCCTAGGAGCACATGCATCACATGGGCAGGATCGAGACTTGCAAAATGGGAAACGTGGAGCTCCTCCAGCAACCTCGACAAGAACCGCTGATAGTTGGTGATATCAGCATCTGAGGATAGGTGGACTGAGGAGTCTTCTTCCTCAAGGGAGGAAGATGAGGAGGTGGAGGAGCTCGATTCAGATTGAGGTGCAGTGGGGGTTTCTGGTTTAACAACGACCTGGTACAGAGCTCTAAGATAGCGAGGGAAAGCTGCAGCCGAGCCTCTGAATTGATCCCAAGACAGAGGCCCCATAGGGCCCAAAATGCCTTGGAGAGCAAAAGGACAAGGCAGAGGATCCGAAGGAGGAGGAGAAGACTGGCGAGCCAGAGGAGGATCCCTGCTAGGGCTTCAGGAACATTCACATGACCCCGCCAGAAGGGTGAGACTGTGCAAATAATCCACAGGTCACACAACCGTGCAGGTGTGGCCTAAGTGGTGCCCTACGGAAGAAGCCCTATGGTGAGGAGGCCGGGGCTGGTCTGGCCCTTTCAGGCGGCCCCTTATCCCACCAGATGCAGATCATCCCGCTGAGAAGAGCAAAAACGTGAGGGGTCAGCACTGCGGCTCCTTCCCAGAGCCACTAGCAGCTCTGAGAGAAGACCACTGGGCCACTCCAGGTGCTCTCAAGCCCTCCCACTCAGAGAGAGAGCTGCCCCTCATCTGTCGCTGAGGCATCGAGGGGGGCAACACCGAAGCAGCACAGGCATCTGCAAGCCTGCCCGCAACCCCCGAGTTAGCCCTTAAACAGGAATATAAGCCACGCCACTCCCAGCTTCAACACTGGATTCAGCCTCAAAGAGGTGCCAACTCCGACTTGGCACTGGGTGTGGATCGCCCAGACCGGCACCACCCCCGACCCCGCCTGTCCGACGCCGCCTTCTCTACAGCACCGAGATTGGTGCTGTCCTTTTCCATGGCGTCTGTTACGGCGCCATGAGAGTTCCCAGCACCGCTAATGGTACCGGAAGACTCGGAGATGGCAACCCCAGAGACAGAGCCAGTTAGGGAGCAGTGAACACACCTCCAGAATTTTGCTGCTAGGCCTCATAGGGTGGTGAGATTCTTTGGAGCTGGAGAGCTCCTCAGATGGGGGCAGCCACTCTGGTTCAGACCCATCCTCCTCCTGAGAGCAGGGTGACCGGGAGATAGGCTACCCCTCGCACCCTAATGGGTCCAGCACCGAACGACGACTGCACTGCAACCTTGGGGCTGCTCTGCTAACTGCCCGGATGGGGCTAGGAACCTGAGTGGAGCCAGTGGACAGAGTCGAGGCTCCACCGGTCGATCCAGCGTGTAGCTCCGATCATGACACTAAAGGTGGTCATGGCTCTGAGGATGCCAACGACGGACAGGGGTACTCAACTGACCCCACTGGAGGTCGGCTGACCGCCCGACCCCTCTAGTGGACCGGAAGCACCTGCGAGGTCGGCACTGTCGACGGCTCGCGGCTCTCCGGTAACGGAGGGTGACCCCAGGGGAAGGGTCCAGAGTTCTTGCCATGGCGTCCTGGACCGACACCGTCCTCCAAAGGTAGGAGGTTTCTGACCCACTTTCAACATGCGCCTTTCGAGGACCCGGTGGTCCATAGAGAAGCACATGTTGCAGTTGTCAAAGTTGTGCTGTGGGTCCAGGCAAAAGAGACATTGATCATGGTGATCCGTTACGGAGGCGGACTTGCCACAGGGGCACCGATGCATTGGGGGATGTCCCACCTTAGATTTCGACTTAGGCCCTGGATCGTACATGATCGATCGCACACAAAATTAAAATAAAGAAAATACTCTGTAGAAACAATAAAATCAGAATACAGTTAAAAAAGGGAACAGTCTCACCCATTTGCAGCTCTATGGCATCGAGTAAATGAACAGAACTTTGGTGGCTTCGAACTATGCAATTCGGCTCTTCAGCTCCCACGAGGTGCACTCTTGATGGCGGGAAGAACAGAACTGAGATGAGGTAGGAGTCTGCATCAGTTACTGGCCGACGCTTGAGCAGCATGCTGTGCATTGCCCTTGTGGGCGGTGCCATGTTCAATGCTGGCTACTCTCCCAGGAAAAAAAAATTGTAATCTGAAAGCTCCTGAGGGGTCATAGTGCCTCCAGTGTATAACCCACTAGTGATGAATGGTGAAGATAGTCTGTTTTTGCCCATTAATAAGTCTCTAAAGAGACAAGTTTTAAGTTTTGGAGACTCCTAATTCAATCCCCCCATAGACAAGAAAGCTGACAAAAAGTATCAGTTTGACAGGTCGGGGCTGAGTTTTTGTTTTCTCGCCCTGAAAATGAGGGGGTAGTGCAAGCTACAGCTTGTGACAGGGCCAAAGTGCCCTTAGCATTTCATCCTCCCAAGAAAGACTCTCGTAAGATTTATAGCATGGATAAAAAGGGCTACCTGGCAGCCTCCTTGGCCATCAGACAGGTCAACTACATGGCTTATGTGGCCCAATATCAAAAGACTTTATGGCAATCTGTGATGGGCATGGTAGACAAGGCCCCTGCAGGACTGGCAGCTGACTTGACTGAAACAGCCAGGTGTAGGCTAGAAACCACTAAGTACCAGTTCCACATGGCAGTAGATGCCAATGACACTGCTGCCAAGTGAATGTTGCTTACTGAGGCCTTGAGGAGGTGTACATAGTTGAGAGCCACATATTTATCCCAGGATCCACAGATCAAAGCCATGGATTTCCCTTGTGAGAACAGCTCACTGTTTGGAGTCAAAACGGAGGCTTACATGAAAAAGGTGAATGAGTTCAAAACAACCTATAAAAGCAATGCAGCCAAGGAGGAGCCATCCACTTCCTAAAGGCCATACAGAAGGGGAGGTAGAGGCAGGTCAGGATATGGCAGACCTATCTTTCAGGCCCAGGCCACCCCACCGTACCCTCAGCAAACCGGCTATGTTAGGGGCAGAAGGGGCTCCAGATGGGGGAATCAAGCCAACCAGGCTCAACCCCAACCGAAACAAAATCCCTGACATGGTTGCCAGGGTCGCCTCCCCACTTCCAATAGGGGGCAGGCTGGCTCACTACTTCCAGGCATGGCATATCACCACCACAGACAAGTGGATCCTGGAAGTAGTGAGTCAGGGCCTGGCCCTCCGTTTCAAATCCTTCCCCAGGTTAAGGTCAAGGCTTTTCAGGCCAGCTTCAATTTCAAAAAGGAAGCTTCTGGAGGCAGAAGTGGCCAACCTTCTGCAATCAGGAGCAACAGAACTAGTTCCCTTGTTACAAAGGGGAAAGGTATTCTGCTCAAGATACTTTCTGACCTTAAAGAAAAATGGGGAGTGGCAACCCATTTTAGACCTGAGAGTTCTGAATAAGCATCTGGCAAAGCCAAAGTTCAGGATGGTAACCCTGGCTATGATCCTGCCCACGCTTCAGAAAGGAGACTGGCTGGCATTATTGGATCTAAAAGATGCATACTTCCACATCCCCATAAGGGAGTCTTGCACAAAGTGCTTAAGGTTCAGGCTGCCTTCGGGTTATTATCAGTTTGCAGCTCTGCCACTCGGCCTCACTTCAGCTACCAGGGCATTCACAAAGTGCTTGGCAGTGGTGGTGGCATACCTAAGAAGGCAGGCATTACAGTATTCCCCTAGACTGGCTGGTGGTGAGAAAATCACCTCAGCAGGTAAGGGATGCTCTAAGGTCCACCCAGGATCTCCTGGAATCTTCAGAGTTCCTGGTCAGCACCAAAAAGTCTGTCCTACAGCCGGTTCAGGCATTAAACTTCATTGGTGCAGAGCTGGACACCCTAAGGGGAAGGGCTTTCCTCACACAGGAAAGGGTGGACAACATTATACAGATTGCTGAGTCTTTTAGTCTAAATTCACTCAGACCAGCAAGGCATTTCCTACAGCTACTCAGGCATATGGCTGCAGCTACAGGCACAGTCATTGGGTCCAAGTTTCAGATGACAAGGGCGTAGCTACAAGGGGTGCAGTGGCACCCGGGCCCATGAGGTCATAATAATAATCATCATAATTTTGATGTTTATTCAAAACTGGGGAGAGGCCCTATAGCATCGCCTTGCACCCAAGCCCTCTGGGAATTTGCTATGTTACTGTCAGATGAGGGACATTTAGTTCCACCTCGGGGCACACTGGTGCCAAAGAAGGGACTCTCTTTCAAAACTGGTACCAGTAACAAGAAGACTACTGCAGGCACCGCAGTAGTGACAGGACAGGGACAACCTCAGGGAAGGGGGATCATTCCAACAAGAGTCTCCCTCCATAGTCCTCACGACAGACGCTTCCCTACTGGGTTGGGGTACACATCTAGAGGAAAACACAGTGCATGGCACTTGGTCAGCTGCAGAATCACTCCAGCACATAAATCTGCTTGAGTTCAGGGCGGTATTTCTAGCTCTGCAAACTTTTGCATCTTTGGTGCAGGTCAGAACAGACAATACCACCACCATGTACTACATCAAGCAGGGTGGCACAAGGTCCAGCCCTCTGTGCGCAGAAGCAATGAAGGTATGGAGTCTGGCCTACTCTTTACAGGTTTCCCTAGAAGCACTTCATTTGCCAGAAAAGGACAATACCTTGGCAGACACACTCAGCAGAATCAACCAGAACCACCACGAATGGTCTCTAAATAGACAGGTGCTAGAGGTGGTATTCAGGAGATGGGACACCCCAGAGACAGATCTCCTTGCCTCTCAGGACAAGCATCAGTTGCCCAAATTGTGCTGCAGGCCTCCAGAAAAGGGGACAGTACCTCTGGATGCCCTAGTGCTGGACAGGTCAGGCATTTCCCCTTTTCCCATTGCTGCTCAGGGTCCTCATCAAGCTCAGGTCCCAACCAGCTTCAATTACCCTGACAGCCTTGGTACTCACTGCTGCTGTTCCTGTCAGTGGTCCCACCCATACACCTGCCTCAGACACACAATCTCCTAACCTCCTCACAGAGGAAGATTCTGTATCCGAACCTCAGGTCTCTCAGGCTCAAGGCCTGGCTCTTGAAGACCTAGAATATGTGGGTGTACACCTCTCAGAGTGTTCTTAATGTCCTGAGGGGATCCAGGAAGCCCTTGACCAAAAAGACTTATGCTTTCAAGTGGAAGAGGTTCTCCATATGGTGCTCTGATAATGATGTAGTGCCTACATAGGCAGGGTTGCCAGCTTTGCTGTACTACCTCACGTATTTACATTCTCATTTCCCCTGATTTAGTATCAGCTTATATTTCAGCTGGCAAATGTTTCCATGGCATCCAACCCTATTTTTAAATAGTTTTTCAAAGGGTTGGCCCATCTGCACCTTGGGACCTCAATGTCTGCATTGCCAATCTTATAGAACCCCCATTTTAGCCCATAGCCACAGCACAGCTGAAATATGTCACCTGGAAAGCTGTCTTCCTAGTAGCCATCACTTCAGCCAGATGGATTAGTGAGCTGCAAGCTCTGTGCACAGAGCTGAATTACATATCCTTTCACGAGATAAAGTGGTACTTAGAACTAATAGAAAGTTTTCACTGACTTTCACCTGAATCAGTCAATTACTTTGCCAGTTTTTTTAACTGATCACTCTAGTTTAGGGGAACACAGGCTGCATAGCCTGGATGTAAAAAGAGCTTTGAGCTACTATACGTTTTTATTTAAGAGTTTTACCAGGCCGGCATGCTAAGCGGAGTACCGCTTGATTCCAGACGCGACCTGGGGGAGTGGGGAGAGGAGAATAATATATAGTAGAAAGTACAGTGGAATATACAAGTAGCACTCCATACAATAGACTGTATAAAGAATATACAGTGGAATTTACAACAGCTTAGCCATACCTAGAATAAGCAATACAAAAATATGCATTATAAACATATAGCCTACGTCATGGGATGCAGTGGGTCCAAGTTAGCATGACCTACAACTTATAGCAGATGGGTAGGGGTCTGGGGCCACAAGTAGAGTGTCTTAGTGCATCACTCTGGAAGTGGGCAGAAATTTGACTGAAGTGAGATACTAGGCCTTCTGCGGTGCTAGAGGCAGATGCAGGTGGACGAGAGATGAGTCTTGAGGAGGGAGTTTAGACACTGAGTGCTGGTGGCATGCCTAATGTCAACCGGCAGTGAGTTCCATAATTTAGGCATGCGGTAGCTAAAAGCAGCCTGGCCTGTAGCAGTGGACATGTGTGGGACATGGAGAAGCTGGGAGTCGATATTCTGGAGTAAGTATGCAGGCGGGGGTAAAGCTGCCAGGTTTGCCACGAGGTAAGGGGGGAGGGCCTGTGCCCAGAATATTGCTGTAATTCTGGCACAGTGGGACAGTCTCCAATCCTGGAGTGACGGTAGTTCTAAGGCCCTATAGAGGTCACAGTGATAGGTTGTGGGAGGGCAGTCAAGGGTGAAGCAACAGAAAGAGTGAGAGAGTGGATCTAGCCTAGCTAGGGAGGACTTGGGAGCGGCACTATAGACTATGTCTCTGTAGTCCAGTATAGGGAGGATCATTTCTTGTAGAATTACCTTGCTGGTTGGCAGAGGGATGCAACTTCTGTTGCGGTATAAAGCGCCCAACATGGGGTGCAGTTTCTTGAGGGTAGCATCCATGTGCTCACAGAAGCTAAGGTGCTGATCTAATCAAACCCCAAGGTATCTGCAGGAGGTACAGGCCTCCATGGGGGTCCCATCAATAGTGTGGAATGTGGTGGTGGAGGGAAGCAGGGAGAGTTTTTGCCATGTATCAAACGTTAGGGAGACAGTTATCTTAGGGTTGAGGAAAAGCTGATTTGAATGAAAAAAGTTCTGTAAACTGTTGAAATCTCGCTGAAGTCTGTTAACCACTTCAGAGGAGGATGGACCAGAAGCATACAGTACTGTATCGTCCGCATACATGTGGATGAAAGTGCATGGGCAGGCCAAGGGCAGTTCATTGAGGAAGATGGAAAACAGTATTGGGCCAAGGACTGAACCTTGGGGGACCCCTGTCATGCCAGGGAGGGTGGCTGATGTGGAAGAGCCAGTTCTGACTGTTTGGGACCTGCCTTCCAGGTAGGAGCAGAACCAGCTGGTGGCAGCTCCAGACAGTCCAGCGAGGGAGAGTTTGGAGAGTAGCAGGGCACGTAAGACCATGTCAAAGGCCTTTGCAGGGTCAACAAAGATAGCTGAGGTGGTGTGCCCATTATTCATTCCTGAAAGGATGGTGTTGGTGAATCTTAGTAGGGAGGTGATGGTGGAGTGTGATTTCCTAAGTCCAGCCTGGTAAGGAGTGAAGAAGGAAGAGAGCTGGGAGAGAACGAGGTGCTCCTGGATTTTGGCTAGAATGGGGAGAAGGGAGATAGGGTGGTAGTTGCCCGAGGAGGAAGGGTCACCACCTTTAGGGAGGGGGACGACAGTGGCATGTTTCCAGTCAGATAGGATTGATGATAAGAGTGAAGGAGAGGTTAAAGAGGGTAGCCAGCGGGCTGGCAATGGCTGGGACAGAGACGAGCAGCATTTTGGAGTCCAGTCCCAAGGGGCATTTATCTTTAGAGGGACTGAGAGACCGTATGGCTTTTTTGTACTTCAGTAGGGGTAACTAGGTGAAAGGAGAGGCAGAGGGGGGTGAGATGGAGGGTAGAGTCTGCGTGGGGTGTTGTGGAAGAGTGAAAAAGAGGGAGGACGTGCAACTTGTAAAAAAAGGTGTTAAACTCAGTGGCCACCGAGCTAGGTTCAGTGACAATGGAGCCTGCTACATTCAGGGCAGGTGTAGAGGGTTGGACCAGAGGGGAGAAGAGAGATTTGATTGTCTTCCAGAACTTGCCTGGGTCGTTAAGGTTGGAGTGGAAGAAGGCCTTAAAGTAGTTAGATTTTGCCTGATGGGTAAGTCTACTGCATGTATTCCGGAGTGAACAGTACTGATGGAGTGCTGCTTGGGTACCTGAAGCTTTGTGTGTTTTCCAGGCCCGGTCCCTGGCACAAAGTTGATCTACGAGATCGGTGACCCTGGGCAGGTGGGCACCCCTTACCAGAGTCTTTCTGAGTGGCACATAGTGGTCCCAGATAGCAAGGAATGTGGACTTGAAAGATTGTACGGCGGAGTCGATGGAGGATGCCCGTGGTATGAAAGACCAGTCAGTGTTAGTCAGGTCCGTTAAGAGCACTGTGAGGTCAAGGGATTTGTAGGACCTGGTGCAAATTGTACGAGGGGGAGGAGCCTTAGGTCTAAATACTTTCCTTACCATATAAATCATGTGGTGATCACTGAGAGAGTCCAGCATCAAGTATACGATGGGGGGTGGGAGGTAAGGACCCAGTCTAAGAGTGAGTGTTTCTGAGATTTGTGGTACAGGCGAGTGGGTTCTTCTGTTTGTTGGAACAGGTTTAGTGCATTCACTTGGCTCTGGATTTTGGTGTTAGCATTGGAGAGCTAGTTCTGGTTAAAGTCCCCAACGATATGTAGTTCACCATCAGTCGGTAGGGATTTTAGGGTGCCCAGGTGATCGAGGACGAGGGGTAGCGGGGTATCTGGTGAGCAACAGGACCCAGCTATGTATACAGAATAGAGTGTGGGAGTGCAATATTGATTAGTAGGGGGTCTGTGGATGGCATGGACATGGAAAGCCTGACTGGGGTGAACTGGAGTTTAGATGAGATGAACATGGCAATGCCCCCGCCCTTTTTTTTGCCGGGATGGTCATGTTTAATGATGGAGTAGCCAGGGATAGAGAATTCAGGGTCCTTGTTGTGGGGTTTCAGGGATGATTAGAATGTCAGGATTCAGAGAAAGGATGCCTGGTTGTAGAGCCGTGATTTTGCTCAGGATGCTGCATATATTGAGATGCGCTATTCTGGAATTTTGTGAAAATTGTGGAGTAGTGGATGGGGGGGCGGTGGCCAGTGGGGGGTTCCAGTCCAGTGTTAAGCTTAACATCCCCGGCAAGGAGGAGCAGTAGGACCAGAAGTTGTTTTGTTTTGAGTATGGCCCTATATAGAGCATACCAAGGCCCACAGGCAGGACAGGCAACAGCTGTTCCTGACTTATGGGGATGCAGAAAAAAAGGAAACCAGCCTCTAAAAGGACTGTTTCATGCAGGATAGTGCAGTGCATCCAGTTCTGTTACAGTAAGGCTGGCGGGAGCCCCCCAACAGGCCTAAGGGCCCATTACACAAGGAGTACAGCTGCTACAGTTGCAGCAGCTAGAGACATTCCCTTTCTGGAAATCTGCAAAACAGCTACATTGAGAACAGTACACACTTTTACAAAGCACTGCTGCTTGGATACTCAGTCCAGAGGTGATGCCAGGTTTAGCACAGCAGTGCTGCAGAGCCTATTTTCTAAGTAGGATCTGTGCCCTCCTCCAAAGGTACTGCTTTGTAGTCTGCAAGAGTTAAGCATATTGAAGAAATCCTGGGGGTAGAAGAAAAAATTACTCACCTTTATAATCTTGTTTCTTCCAAGGTATTCTTCAATATACTTAACTCACCCTCCCTACCTCCCTTTCCAGAACCAGTGGCCTCTGCATAACAGCTGGACTTCTGTATTAAAAGGGGTTAATATCCTAGATGTGTTGTAGGTTTTTGAACCCAGATGGGTGTTGTTTCTCCCCTTCCTTGGTCCTGTGTGACTGTTAAGCCTTAACAGTATTTGCTGTTGTGATGTCCTCTCTCTGTTTGGTGTGTGTGTGTATGGGGGGGGGCCAAAGCGAGGAGGCCATGGTACAAAACAATGGGGGGGGCTCACTGTGTGTGATGGCACTGAAGTTTTTTTTCTGCTGGGGAGCTGGGAGCAATGTGGGAGCAGGATAAATGTGCAATAATCAGAGTATTTCTGGCTTTGCTTGTATTGTTTCCTGTGTAAGTGATCAAAATGTACCATTATATTTAAGGGCTAGTGCAACCATCTGCGGGCTAATGCAATTTTGAATCAACTTGCCCTGCTGGCTAGTGCAAAAAAAGGTTATGGTTGACCCCTGTGTTAAGGGACAGGTTATGGAGGATCTTGTTATTCACATTTTGTTTTAGTATTTTAAGGATAGCTTAGTTAAGGGGGTCTTGCCCTGAAGGCTGTCATGAATCTGAGCATTGTAGATTGCAGCAGTTGGTGAGGACAGCAGTTTGAATGGTGGCACGAGCCAATGAGCATTCCATCATTTGCATAAGTTCCATTCTCCAGGCAGTTCAACACTGGAGGCTGGCTGTAAGAGTTAAACATATTGAAGAATACCTTGGAAAAAAACAAGACTACTTAGGTGAGAATTTGTTTCTTTGTATGCATAAAACCATTTAAATCTCATGTGATTTTCATTAAACATTTCTGATAGACATAGCATATGGTTGGGACTATAGCAAAACAAAAATACAAGGGATACCATGCTGCTTTAGTTATATCTACTTTCAAAGTTTCATTTTCAGACTGGTCAGTTCAGGACAGAACTACTGTGATTAAAAATCCCAATAAAAAGTAAAACTTTTCAGAAATCTAGTCAAGCAATTTAAAAGTATATGAAGAATGACAAGGACTTTAATACAAAAGAAACCGTAACCAAAGGCAGGCAGACATATACCTTGGCGGAGGCCAATGGCTGCAATTGTGAGAGCTAATTTCCTATCTGCTACTCTGTATATATTCTTAGCTGGACATCACATAATAGCGTAAATCATTATCCTAATAATGCTTCCATATATTTGGTGGTGCCAGAAAACCACCCTTAAAACTTATTTGTGTGCATCAGAAAAATAAGAATTTTGAAACATCAGGGAATGTCTAAACACTGAGCCACATTATCTGCCCAGTTCCCTGCTACAGATGCATATTTTTGCAAAAGCATCTGGGATTTCATTGGCCCAGATGTTTTGTAAAATACCTTCACTGGGCACTGCAAGTGGCGGGGAAATATTGCACAGATTTGGAATTTTAAAACTCGCTTCATTTCTTCATCGGCTGCTGTCCTGTGGAATACACGTCCTAAGGAAATTCACTCTGCCCCATCAGTGATATCTTTATTTTTCATCTACAGTTTCTGCTCCACATTACCCCTGCTGGCCCCCTTGAGGCTTGGACCACTGGCCTCATCACCTAGCTTCTCTGGGTCATCTGGAGTACTGTGTGCAGTTCTGGAGACCCCATCTCTGCAAAGACAGACAAGGTGGAGGCTGTCCAGAGGAGGGCAACCAAAATGGTGCAGAGTCTGCACCAGAAGACATATGAAGAAAGACTAAAGGGGTTTAAGATGCATAGCCTCGAGGAAAGGAGGGAGAAGGGGAACAGGATAGAAACTTTCGAATACCTCAAGGGAATCAACAAAGTCCAAGAGGGCAGCATCTTTCAGAAAAACAGATGTGCAAGAACAAGGGGGCATAATTTGAAGATAGAGGGGGGATGGCTCAGAAGTAATGTGAGGAAGTATTTCTTCACAGAAAGGGTTGTAGATGCATGGAACAGCCTTCCTGAGGAGGTCGTAGAGTCAAAAACAGTGGGGGAATTCAAGAATACATGGGACAGACATAAGGCAATTCTAGTGGTGGGTAGGAGGAAGTAGGCTGTTGGTTAACTAGGATCTCTAGTTTATCCGTTAGGTAGAGAAATGGGCAGATTAGGTGGGCCAAGCGGTCCTTACCTGCCATCAAATCCTATGTTTCTATGTCTTACCCTCTTTCTTTTTCTTGAGTGCCTGTCGGTAGTGTGAGGCCTTCGGGGCCCCTGAATTAATTCTACAGTCCACAGATGTTTTTCCACTTGCATTTTGTCATCGGTTTCCCCCAGGGACAAGTCATGTGCAGTGACGTATGTGCACGTACTGATGGATGCACATATTATGGGTGTCTGTGTTGGGTCCCCTTCCTATAGTGTTCACCTGTTACATATGATGCAGCAAAGTGCCAAAGCCCCTCCCTGAAAGAGACCAGTCCATGGGATGCTCCGTCATCCTTCTCCTGAGAGCCCTGAGTGACCCTGGTCTGGTCCGTGACCCAAGTAACTGGCATGGTAGGAGGTAAGGTGTCCATCATTTCAGCCCTCCATTCCAGTGGGCCAGTCAGTAATTTAGGATGAAATTCAGGAAACATTTGTGGATTGAACACTATTGTGTTATTGACTGAAGGTTGTTCACTGTGTGCAATTGCACTTCAAGTTTGTGGTGTCTCTGCGGTTTCTATTTGTGTTAAATATTTATTCTGTATTTTACATTACTTGAGAGCTCTAAGCTTCTGGAGAAGTGCAATCAAAATAAAAGCTACTGCTACTACTAAGCCGGTCCGGTGATGCTGAGGGCTGAGGCACTGGATGCCTTGCCTCGTGCCATGCTGGCGACCAGTGTTCAACAGCGAGCACTGGCCACCGGGGGTCAGCAGGGGAAGAGAAGGATTCTCCAGGAGGGGGATCACCAGCTCTCGGTGCTCTACTGGTTCCTGGCAGCAGCTAGGGGACAGTGCGCTGAAAGCTCGGGAAGGAGATAGGCAGACGCCTGGAGGAGCACATGTGGATGCGTGCACACTCTCTCTGCTGGTGTCATTGCATGCCCCACCTCCTAGGGGAAAGAAAACGAAAATAGGTGCTGGACGGGCTGAATGAAGCTGTCCCTGCAGGTGCTGCCCCTGGGAAGGCATCTCCCTGGTCGGATCCGTGTTGGGTGGGCCAAGTTGCTCCCCACCACCCTGGCATGAAGGGTAAGTCATGGGGACTTAAGGGAGGGGGTCTGATCCTCGGGGATGGCCCTGGGGGACAGTGGATAGGGAATAGGAGTGCCGGCCAGCACCATGGAGAAATACCATATAAAAACAAAAAGCTACTACTACTACTTAATCTGTTCATGGTATTTTCAAACTGGTTTTCCACTTGTATAAGACATGGCTGCTTCTTAGGCAAATACTTTTATCCTTACCTTTTTCCATTTCTGAGACTGTATCTGGAAACAATCCAACATCCAACAGGACTGACAATAACGTGCTGTACTCTGTAAAAAGACAAATATCCAGAATAAAACCTATTTCAACTTTAAGTGCAAAGACTATTAAATGTTCTCGTTGTTAGAGTCATACGCATATGGACATGAGTCTGATGGCAGCTTGGCATGATGCCTGCTGCTGCTATCACTTTTGGGATTTTCAACTGTTTTTCTAGCTAGATTTAGATTTTTTTTTTTACAATTAATATTTTATTGGAGTTTAAAGAAACACAGCACTCCAGCATTTATATCAGGTTTGATGCCTAGCTGGATCTCCCCTCAGTGGTCCCCATGGCTAGACATTCCAACACCCAGACGCCCGCTGACATTCAGGGTCTCAGTCTAGCCTTGCGTATATAATGTACTACTGAATCTTACTCCAGAATGTAACAACACTGCTTAAATAAAGGCAGCAGACTCAAAAACAAGAACCAAATAATAACCAAGTTGTCCCATGACGCTTACCATCAGGGAAAGGATCTAGTCATTCTCTTAGAAGTCAATTTGAGATATGGATGTAGTAGCACCTCCAGTCTAGGCACAGTCCCTTCCCACTGCAAACCCCCAGTTGTAAGAAAGGATTCCAAATAATCTTAAACACCTCTTTCCTCTGTAGGGCAACATAGCTCATACACTCATGTCCAGCCAGAAGGAAAAAACCCTCAAACCATTTGGCACCTCTGACTTCCACCATCTGCCCAGCGATAACCTTTTAAATTCAACCAGAGCAGTTGCTAGCCAGTGAACTAGATTCCAATTCCTGATGTGTAGGCAGTCTGTATTTCCAATGACAGAGCACTGG
This sequence comes from Neoceratodus forsteri, assembly GCA_016271365.2. Lineage (NCBI taxonomy): Eukaryota > Metazoa > Chordata > Ceratodontiformes > Ceratodontidae > Neoceratodus > Neoceratodus forsteri. The sequence goes on along the minus strand of CM057459.1, from coordinate 303,088,571 downwards.
TTCCTGGGGTAACTGTAGACCCACAACCGCATCACAGATCTCCAGGTCTTGCTCACACCACTGTCTTAGTTTGGGGCAATACCACAAAATATGTGGCAAGTTGCCCCCTCCTCCTTACACCTCTAGCAACTGCTACTCAGAACCAAATTCATGTGCTGAAGCACCGCTGACATCCTGTGCCAGAGAAGGAAGGTCTTTAATTGCATTCACTTGCCACCTCTATCCGGGCATGCCTCACAGGCACTGTGCCAGCAGGCTCCATGTGGGTCCCCTAGAATCAATTTCCGCAGCAGGTCTTCCCATCTTTTTCTCACACCCTCTGGAAATGGCATATACTTAGATAGGAAGTGTGCTTATTACACCCCTGCTTTGGGGAGTCTGCACCTCCCAATTGTTCCTCCTCTGCCAACCCCATCACACATTTTCATGTCCAACATTAAGCTGAGCCCCAATTTCTCACTGAGCAAATGCTGTAGCTGAAAGTATCACCATTGCTGAGTGTGGAGCAACCCTGCCCTCTCTCTAATTTGGTCCAGCGCGCATGACTCCAATCCCTCCAGGAAGAAAATGCCCTATTTTATGCAACTCTCACTTTGAGCCCATGCTTCACATTAATTTGAAGAACCCCAATTTGAAGTGAGGGTGTTATCCCACAAGGGTCACAATTTAAGTGGCATCAAAAGGTTCCCACCCCATAGCTTCATCACTGCTTTCTATGACCCCCTGCTGTAAAACTGGGTAGGGTGAGCCGCCCCCCTTTCCAGTTTCCCTGTAAGACCACACTCCAATGGCCGATAACCCAGCAGTGCACATTCTAGCCTGACTCCTGAAATCATGTCAGTACAGACATATCAAAATCTGCCTCAGCTCCACTGCCAAGTAGTAACCCTTAAAGTCACAGCAGCCTGAACCCTCCTTTCCTGCAAGGTGCTACCAGCTTAAATGCTGAAAAATGAGTACTCCCCTTCTTAATGAACATCCCCAATCACAGAAGAGAGAATTTTGAAAATGTCTGGGATCTACAGGTGAATACTGTCATAAGTACAGAATCTTCAGGGGGGCCATCTTTTTGACCGTCGGACATTTTCCTCTCATGGTAAGGCCTAGGTTTTACCAGTGGCACACATCCTTCTTCAGTCCCCACCCCCACACACATTTATGTACATTATGCAGTACCCAATCACTAATTTTAGGATATGACTAAATTCCAAAGTGTTTTAAACCACTTGCTACCAATTTCAATCCCAGGGACACACACTGCACCTGCATACTAAGGTTTTGGATCAGTTATTGCAGAGCAGAGCACAGATACTTATGAGAATTCCACAATTCTAACTGCTGGAGGATGTCATCTGTGACTAGCATAAGCTTATACATCTCCTTCCCTGCCTGCAGTCTTGGTGGCTTTTCATCCACCCTCAGGAGCTGAGTCAATGGCTCCATAGCCATCACAAAAAGCCTGGGGTCAGCGGGCAGCCCTGCCTGGTCCCTCTTCCCAGTTAAAAGTACTTCAACAGCCTTCCACTGGTCAGAACCCTAGCCATCAGTGCCCGCTATATTGCTGTCACCCAACCTATAAATTGTTCCCTAAAGCTGACCTTAAAGAGGACACCCAGCAAATATGAAAACGTCATTAATCAAAGGCCTTCTCCATATCTAAGTCCACCACCACTGCAGTATCCTCCATTGTCCTGGCCATCCATGCCAGATTCACCAGCACATGGAGGTGATTCACCCTATCCCCCAACAAACCCCATCTAATCCAGATTAACAAACCTTGGAAGCACTTGTTTCAGCCTACCATCCATGCCTTTGTCAGGATTTTCTAGTCCACAGTGAGGAGTGAGATGGGACAGTAGCAGGCACACCAGTGGTGATCCATTTCCTTTTTTCCGGAACAGTGATTGTTGTCTCATTCAAGGCGGAATGCCCCATCCACAACTTCTGGATTTCCTCGAGACTGCGGCAAATGGGTTGCAGCCTGGTTCTGGATCACTGCATACAATTTCCCCAGCAGTCCATCTTCACCTGGAGACTTCCCCCTCTGGCATGGTCAGTATAGCCTCAGCCACTTCCTCTACCATCAGTGATCTCTCCATAGCCTCCTGCGGATCCACTCAAAGTTGCAGCAGTGACACCTGTTCCAGAAACTCATCCTGATCCACTCCCTCCTTGCACTTAGAACCCCATGTACAAGTCCCAAAAGCCAGAGTTCACCTCCTCTGGGTCCATACACACCTTGTCTCCCTTCATGATTCCTGGAATGTAGGCTTCAGCCTCCGGCTTACATAAACCGTATGCGATCAAATGCCCCACATTCCACCCCTCTCTCAACAGGCCTGGCTGGTTAACTGCAACGCAAATTATGCTGCTTGCATGGTACAAGTTATTTATCTGTTAGCTTCACTCTGTAGTACAGGTTGGAAACTCTAGAAAACATCACCCAGGTGGCAAATCTTCAAGTACTGGGATTACCAGAGTCATCTGAGGGGGACACCCTGGTACAGTTTGTAGGGCCTGGTTAAAAAAACTTATACAGACTGACAGAGACTTATGGGTGAACTAGGTGTATTAAATTACCTCTCATAAATGGAGAGAGGAGATGACCAGCCCTAGAACTTTTTTAATCACATTCTCCAACAGTCATGAAATAGACTGGATATTGCATTGAAAAAGGGATCAATATCCTTGGAGGACAGTTTGAAACTCTCATTATCCCCTGACCTTAGCTTTGTTACCTGGTACTGACAGAAAGCATTCGATCCCCAAAGATTTACATTATGGTCGTTAGGTGTTTCTCACTCACTCCAGTACCCAGCCCACCTAAAAATAGTGTACTGTGGTAAACAACATATGTTCAACGATTCTAAGGAGCTTGGGGCACTGGTCAATAAAATTAAACTTTACTTTGGTGATCAGCAAATGCAGGATGATGAACAAGACTAAACACCTGTTGAACTAAGTACCGTTACTTTGTTTAAAGTGCTCTATTTCTGGCATGTCAAGGTAATAGGGGGAAATGATGACACTGCTTAATTTGTAATAAGCAATCAAAGGGGAACCCTCACTATATAGACATATATACTTGACATGTTGGCAGGAGCAATCTTGCAAGATGGTGCTGAACACACAGTGTGAAAATGGAAATGATGTACCTACCGTAATTCTTGATCTTCTTGGACGAAGTGTCCACCACTTATTCACACTAATGGGATCCATGCCAGAGGTGCTAGGACCCAGCAGGAGCAAACCTTTTGCAAGAGGGATGGCAACAGAGATGGAGCTGTGAGGAGCGGCGCTGCGAGCCTCAGCTCGTGCAGCAATGACTATCTCAGCGTCAACCCTCCAACCGCCTCAGTACATTTTTTCCCCGAGGAGGTGCAGTGTGACTATCCTAGAAGGATAGCCCAAACAAAAAAAAAAAAAAAAAAAAAAACACATAAGATAGTCCGACCGACCCGTATAAGAAGGGTCAACAAAGAAGTCTTCACAGCCTAAGATTGAGGGAGTGAAGACCAACAACAGAGGTGAGCTCGAGGGATGGTGGGTAGGCATGAGAATGAGTGGTAGAGACTTCGCCCAAGAAGATCAAGAATTACGGTAGGTACATAATTTCCATATCTCCCTGAACATAAAGTCTCCACCACTCATTCACACTAATGGGAGAGTACCAAGCTAATAATCCCCCGAGAGGGTGGCAGGAGAGACCAAGAGCTCTCAAATTTAGGACAGAAGTCTGTTAAGGACAGTCCTGCCAAACAAAAGATGTCATCTGGCATGGACATCCAGGGCATGGTGCTTGACGTAAGTATTCACTGAGCTCCAGGTAGCCGCATTGCAAATGTCTGCAATGGGCACATTGCGGATTTCAGCCAGGGATGCCACGACTGCTCTAGAAGAGTGAGTGTCCATTCTGCCCTCCAGCTTAACCTGCACCATGGAATAACAGTGGTGAAGGCATACCACCAGCCATGCCGAAGTGCATGATAGCGGCAGGTTGACCCAGCCGTGTCTCGGTGAAGGAAACAAACAGTTGTTGAGCTTTGTGAATATCTTTTGTTCTATCCAAATAGAAATGCAGAGCTCTCTTGATATAACACGAAAAAAAGGGTACGCTCTCCTTCATTTTCGAAGTTCGCAAAGTAAGTAGGTAGGACCAAAGGTTGGTTTAGATGGAATTCTGAAACAACCTTAGGGAGAAACCTAGGATGGGTCCTAAGAACTACTTTATCCTTATGAAACGTAGTATACGGAGGGTCTGTGACCAAGGCATGTATTTCAGAGACCCTGTGGGCAGAGGTAATGGCCACGAGGAAGGCCGTTTTCCAAGAGAAATTTCAGCTCACAGGATGCTAGAGGCTTGAAAGGTTATCAAGTGGGCATATCTAGCACAATATTAATGTCCCAAGCTGCGACTGGACATCTGATATGAGGTCTGGTACACAGAATACCCTTAAGAAACCTCTTAACTACTGGTAACTGAGCCAGTGATAAGGAAAGTACTTGCCCATGATAAGCTGAAATGGCACAAAGGTGAACTTTGACTGTAGAGTATTGTAGACTTGAATTTGAGAGGTCTAAAAGGTACTCTAGAACTTTATTTGGTGGGCAGAAAAAAGGATTCAAAGAGGATTTTGCACACCAGAGAGAAAAATATTTCCATTTAGCTGTGTAAGTTTTTCTAGTGGCTGGCTTGCGTGCAGCCAAAAGAATATCTGAAACTCTCCGAGAGACACTGCACGTGTTCACTTCTATCTCTTCCGGAGCCAAGCATGAAGATGAAGTGACGTCAGATTGGGATGGCCCACAGGCCCCTGGGTCAGAAGGTTTGTCTGAAGGGGAAACTCTTTCGGAGGGGTTTCCGACATACTGTTGAGTAACAGAAACCATATCTGTCGAGGCCAGAAGGGAGCAATGATGATCATTTTGTCCCCCTGGGCCTCGAATTTGAGAAGTACCCTTTGAATTAGTGGAAGAGCAGGAAAGGCGTATAAAAAGCATTTTGTCCACTGCAGCCTGAATGCATACTGACAGAAAAAGCCAGGCCCTGTATTTCTGGAGCAGAAGAGAGGCAGTTTTGTGTTGAGTGGGGATGCAAAAAGGTCTGGAGTTCCCCACTCTACGAATAGTGACTGAACTTCGGTTAAGTTGAGAGACCACTTGTGAGGATCCGTCTCTGTTCTGCTTAGACGGTCTGCCAGTTCGTTCTGCACTCCCGGCAGGTAGACTGCCTGAATTAGAGCCTTGTGCTCTAGGCACCATTCCCACACTCTCATCGCTTCCCTGCATAAAGGGTAAGAGTGTGCACCGCCCTGCTTGTTGACGTAATACATCACTGCTTTGTTGTCCATTTGAAGGAGAATGTTCTTGTGACAGAGAATGTCCTTCAAAGCTCAGACTGCATAAAGGATGGCTCTCATTTCTAGGACATTTATGTGAAGCTGGGATTCATCCTGAGTCCACGTACCTTGGGTGTGGAGATTCTGACAGTGAGCTCCCCACCCCATCAGGGAAGTATCCATGGTAATGGAAATCTGGTGATCCAGGGAAGCAAAGAGATACCCTTCCAGAAGATTATCCTTTTGTGACCACCAGGTGAGTGACCTCTTCAAAGGTTCTGTCACCTTGATGAGAAAGGACTGAGACTGAGTGGTTGGGGACCACTGAGTACTCAGCATCCATTGAGAGGTTCTCATGTGGAGGCGTGCTAGGGGTACAGTGAACACAGAGGATGCCACGAGACCCAGCATCCGTTGCATCAAGATAGCTCGAATCGAGCCGTTTTCTCTGATGTATCGGGCCATCTGTAGGATATCGCTCCTTCTGTCCTCTGGTAGAAAAGCTTTCGCACAGGAGGTATCCAGAAGAGTTCCTATAAAAAGGAGCTTCTGGGAAGGATGCAACTGCGATTTCTTGAGATTTAGCAGGACTCCCATGGACGTGAGAAAGTCTGAAGCCATGGCTACGGTGTCGAGAGTTCCTTGCCTGGAAGGACTTGCTAGAAGCCAGTTGTCGCCAGTTGTCCAGATATATTGGAATACTCGTATTCCAATCTTTCTGAGATGCGCTGCGAGAATTGCACAACACTTTGTAAAAACTTGTGGCACAAAGGATAGCCCAAAGGGCAGGACTCTGAACTGATAATGCTGGCCCAGAGCTACAAACCATAGGTATTTGTGATGCTTTAGGTGTATAGGAATATGTTGGTAAGTGTCCTGCATGTCCAGGGAAGCTAGCCAATCGTGTTGATGAAGCAAGGATAACAAGGTCCCGAGCGATATCATGTTGAACTTTTCCTTGAAAAGAAACTTGTTTAACCTTCTGAGGTCCAGAATGGGGCGCATGCCACCAGTCTTTTCGGGACCAGGAAGTAATGGGAGTAGAAAATACAGGTTACTCACCTGTAACAGGAGTTCTAGGAATGGCATATGTTGTTCATCCACACTTATTGGCAGGTTTCTTGCCGCTTTAAATCTTGCCGGAAGGTCTTCAAGCTGGCTCCTCCCACCCACCCGGTGGTAAAGCTCTCGGTTCCCTCACGACGCCAGATCTGGCCCGCTGGAAGCTCAGGTTGTGCGGCCGGGGTCGGTAGGGTCGGTGGATGAACAACATATACCATTCCTAGAACTCCTGTTACAGGTGAGTAACCTGTATTTAGGGACATGGATATGTTGTTCATCCACACTTATTGGCAGACCTAGCAGTTCTCCGGGAGGAGGGAGGCAAGGCCACACCCCTTAATACTTACTTGGGAAATAAGGACTGAGAACCGAGGTCTCAAAACCAGCATCCCGCGTGACTCAAGGCTCGATGTGGTAATGGGAATAAAGGTGTGCTGACTTCCAGGTAGCAGCCCTGCAGATTTCCTGGATAGGGACGCCCCTGGAAGCAGCCACCGATGCAGCAGTATGACGGGTAGAATGAGCTCTTATCCCTCTGGGAGGCTCCATGCCTGCCAACTCATAGCAGCGATCTATGCAGGAGGTGACCCACCTGCCTATTGTCCGCTTGGCTGCAGGTCTGCCAGATGCGTGCTTCAGCGTAGGTAACAAACAGCTGGCTAACCTCTCCCGATTTCTGAGCCGCATGCCTTATAATAAGCGAGCGCCCTTCTAGGGTCCAGAGTATGGAGCCTATATTCGGCCTCCGAGGTGTGATTGGGGTAGAACATCGGCAGAGTCAGCACCTGGTTAGGGTGAAACTCCGACACCACCTTCGGAAGGAATTTCGGGTGGGGGCGCAGGACAACCTTGTCCCTGTGGAAGACCAGGTAAGGAGACTCGATGCAAAGCGCCTGGAGCTCTCCCATCCTTCTGGCTGACGTGATAGCCACCAAGAAGGCGGTCTTCCACGACAGGTGAGAGAGTTCACACCTGTGCATTGGTTCGAATGGCTTGCCCATGAGCTTTGCCAGTACCAGCAGTAGATCCCACGGAGGTGGAGGTTCTCGCACCGGAGGGGAAATGTGATCAAGGCCTTTGGAAAAGCGCCCGACCACCTTTCCTGCGCCACCGACTGCTCCCCAGCCCGCCCGGTAACAGATGGCTGCCAGGTGCACCTTTAGGTCGCCGACCCAAGCCCTTGACTAGAAAGGGACCATAAATAGTCCAAAATGCTTGCCACAGAACAGGAGGAAGGGTCCAAGCCCTTGTTCTGACACCAAATGGAAAACCTCTTCCATTTGAAGGCGTAGCATTTTCTGGTCGACTCTTATGGGACGCCCAACAACATTGAGGACCTCGTCGGAAAGACCCAAGGCCTGGAACTCTAGCCGCTCAGGAACCAGGCCGTCAGGTGCAGGGATTGAAGGTCTGGATGGAACACCTTCCCCTGATTGACTGAGAGCAGGTCCGGGCGAGCTGGAAGCTGCCTCGGGAGCCTGGAGCTGAGGCTGAGGAGATCTGGGTACCAGAACTGGCGGGGCCAGTCTGGGGCTATCAGAATCACCTGCGCCTTGTCTCTCCTTGCCTTGAGAAGCACCTTGTGAATCAAGGGAAATGGGGGAAAAGCGTAAAAGAGGCCCTGGGTCCAGAGCCTCGAGAAGGCATCCCCCTGCAGCGAGCCCTGCTGAGGGGGGCGGGCATGAAACAGCCTCAGCTTCGCTTCTCTCTGGAGGCAAACAGGTCCACCTGAGGTGTGCCCCAGTGGGAGAACAGATCTTGTACTACCTCCGCAGGAGAGACCACTGTGAGAAGCAGCCCCTATCCGCTCAGGGCATTGGCCAGGGTGTTGGAGGCCCTGCCACATGAATGGCCAGGAGATCCGCCTAGGGCTGCGCATTTGAGTGACCAAATGCGGAGAGCCTTTGCATAGAAGCATGGAGCGCCGGCCCTCCCTGGCGGTTCAGGTAGTACAGGTCGTGGTATTGTCCGTCTGGACTCGGACCACTTGACCCCGGAGAAACGGAGCAAAGGCGGTGAGAGCTAGGCGGACCGCTCGGAGCTCCAGCAGGTTGATGTGGCATCGGGACTCCCGCGGGGACCAGAGGTCGTGCACTCGGTGTTCCCCCAGATGGGCACCCCAACCCATCAGAGAGGCGTCGGTCGATAGAGAGACCGTCGGCTCGGGGCGGACAAACGGGATGCCCTCCTGCAGATGAGATGGAACGGTCCACCACTGGAGAGCTGCTCCACATCTCCTGGGTCACTATCACTAGCTGGTCCAATGGATCGCAGCTGCAGACCACTGGCTGGCCAGACCCCACTGAAGGGGCGATGTGCCAGTGCGCCAACGGACCACGCTGGTACAGGCCGCCATGAGACCCAGGAGGCGCAGGAAGTCCCGGGCAGGGCGCGATTGCCTAACCAGAAATGACTGGGCAAAGGAGGTAAGAACCTCGGCCCTGTCCGCCGGGAGCCGTGCTCTGGCTCGAAGAGAGTCGAGCTCTGCCCCGATGAACAGGATCACCTGCTTCAGCTCGAGTTCCAACTTGGCCTCGTTGATGAGAAGGCCGACTTGAGAGCAAACCTGAGGGCCAGATCTCTGACCACTCCACCTCCTGTCTGGAGGGGCTGCTATCAGCCAATCGTCCAGGTAAGGGCACACCCGACCCTCGGGCGCAGAGGAATGCTGTCACCACTGCCATGCATTTGGTGAAGACCCTGGGAGCTGGAGATAAGCCGGGCGGCATGGCTCGAACTGAAGAGGGATCCTCCTCCGAAAAGCCTAAGGAATCTCCAATGTGACGGACGGATAGGGACGGAAAGAACGCGTCCTGTAGGTCCAGAGAGCAGAACCACACGCCGTGTTCCAGAGATGGTATTATCTGTGCCAGAGTGACCATTCTGAAGGTTCGAGACCTTAGGAACTTGTTCAGGTCGTGCAGGTCGAGAATGGGGCGCCAGCCCCCGTCCGTTTCGGAACCAGGAAATACCTGGACACGAACCCCAGGTCTGGGGGTCCTCACCTCCTTGATCACCTTTGAGGAGGACAGCGATGTCGGCTCGACGAGCCGCCAGTGAGGCTGCGGACCCCGAGGCCCCCCGAGGTGCGACGGCTCTGAAGGGCGGGGCCTGCTCGAATTCTAGAGGCAGGCCTTTTCCCACCACCTCCAGTACCCACCTGTCCGTGGTAACAGCGGACCAGGCAGAAAGGAAGTGTCGGAGCCGTCCCCCCACGGGGGGAACCAGGGGTAAGGTGACGGGGATGGGGGCGACACCCCTCAGCCCGTCACTGGGCAGGCTTGGAGGAGGGACCGGCCGAGGGACCTCCTGGGCCTTTTCCTCCCTGCTTCCTGTTGGAGGAAGCCGACGGCTTGGGATACCAAGGTCGAGCCTGCTGGCCCTGACGTTGCTGGGCCGGGCGTGCAGCAGGCGCAGAAGGACGAAAGGGCTTAGGCTGTGGCTTGTGGCCTTTGTCCTTCTGAGCGGAAGAGACCGAGTCCAAGGTAGCATTGGACTTCTCGATCCTCTGCAGGTGACCTTCCACCCCAGGGCCGAAGAGGTCAGTCCCCAAAAAGGGAACATCCGCCAACTTGTACTGGGTATCCGAGGTAAAGGTGGATATCCTCAGCCAAGCCCGATGACGCATGGCCACCGCGGTCGCCACAGACCTGGCACATGAGTCCCCGATGTCAACGAGTCTGGAGCTGCTGTTTGGCCACTGCCTGCCCTGGTCCCGCACCTGCCTGACCGTAGTCTGCAGATCTGCGGGAAAATGAGGGACAACCTCATCCAGGGAGCCCAACAGGGCGTGAGAAAAATGTGCCATGAAGACGGCCGAACTGGCCTGACGAAGGCCGAGAGAGGACGCTATGACTTTTCGCCGGCATAATCCAATTTCTTGGATTCCTTGTCGGAGGTTTGTTCACATCCCTGGTGTTCCCGCACGCTGGAAAACGCTGTCGGTAACCAACCCTCGGCCGAGGGGTGTTCAAAACCGACAGGGAACTGGTAGGACCGATACTTCCTGGCCATCCTGGCCAAAGGCGCAGGGCAGGAAGCAGGACGCTGCCAAAGTTCCAAGGCCGACTCCACTATGGCCTCGCCACTGGAAAGGCCTCCGTAGGGAGAATCCCCTCGGTCCAGAATCTCCGTGAGGGGATACCTGGCCCGTCTAGAAACGGGTTCGAGCTTCATCCCGGTGGACTCCGAGATGAGCCGAAGCAATCCTAAGAAGGATGAAGGGCTATCGTCCACTGACTGTCCTCCCGAGGACTCCAAGTCCATGTGCTTGGAGAAAAGGGAAGAATCATCCCGGACCCGGAAGAGTCCTCAAAGAGCTGCCTCGAGCCTGAGCCACCTCCACCTGCCGAGGTTTATCGGGAGTGAGGGTGACAGACAGCCTATGGGCAGACCCATAGCCGATCGGTAATTTTTGGTCGAGGCCCCAACCAACGGCTGTGGAGGCGGAGGTTCCACCAGAATCGGTGGGGCAGCTGGAATTGGCCGAACAACCGGCCTGGGAACAGGCTCCTCGGCTACAATGAGGGGTTGTTTCGGCCGCTCCGGTGACAGCCACTTAATGGCCGGGGAAGACAACTGGGTCGGCTTATTCCCGGTCAAAAGGAGCTGTTGCCACATGAGTTCCTCATACCTCCGACGCCACTTGCGCCGAAGCCTCCCTTCGTCCGAGGAAGAGGAAGAGCAGCGGTGCCACTTACTGTAGTGTCGAGACCGCCTATGGCGGCGGGATCGGTCGGACCGCGAGGATATCCAAGACCGAGACCGAGAGTCTCAACTAGGCAGAGGAAGGCGAGGAGAAGTGTCGGAAACTGGCACTCCCCTCGGCTCGGACAATCCCACCGAAGGCTCCGGAACCGGAGGCACAGACGAGACGACGGGATCCTCAACTCTCACCGGGGGAACCGGGGAGAGGGGATTCTCAGCTTCTCCAGCCAACAACCCATCTAACGGGTCGAGAAAAATCTCGCGTCGACAGGAGTCTCGGACAACTGACCTGACGGGGACACCGTGAAGCCAGTGGCTGAAGCTGAGGGGTCGACCGAAGTCGACTGTCGACAAGGGGAAGGGGATCTTTCCCGCCCCCAAGAGCGCCGACGGAGAGACTTACTTTTGCTCTTTTGGACCTGGAAAAGGTCCTGAAGAAGTTGGACCCACCTTTGGTCGAGAGGGTCAGACAAAGCTCCTAAAAGAAGCTTGAGTAAGAGGCACCGAGAGAGCGGGACAAATGCCAGAGCCGAGGTAGAAGCGCCGCGCCGGCTTCCTCTTCGAGGGCATCATCTGCTCGAGCTGATCCGCCGAGCCCACTGCCGGACACCGCCAACCGGCCTCTTTAGATTTCACCGTGGATCATCTTCGGGCGCCTAGTTGTAAACGGCAGCACGGGTCTTCAAGGGACGAGGTCAAAAAGAAGAGCACAAGTCGCAGGCCTGCGGGTCGTGCTCAAGGCCCAGGCAGTAGACGCACGTGGAGTGCGGATCCGTCCTAGACATCTTCTGCCCGCAAGGGCACCTCCGAAACCGGGAGTCGATTTGTCCATCGCAGCCGCGAGGAGAAGACCACCGAAGTCTTTTTAGCAAAAAACTTTTTGATTTCGAACTTTCGAAGAATTAGGAACCAGTCTTAATCGCAGAGCGTTAAGGAGGGAACCTGAGCTTCCCAGCGGTAAGGAAGATCTGGCGTCATGGGGCGGAGCTGAGAGTTTTACCACCCGGGTGGGTGGGAGGAGCCAGCTTGAAGACCTTCCGGCAAGATTTAAAGCGGCAAGGAACCTGCCAATAAGTGTGGATGAACAACATATCCATGTCCCTAGAACCTGTGTTTCGTTGATCCAGTGGAACTATTTCTGCTGCCCTGTTGTTCAGAAGGCCTTGCATCTTGGAGGCAAGAAGGTCTAACTATATTGTTGACAACCTGGGCTGTCATTTGGGAGGACGACCCGGTGGGTTTTCTGAAAGGCTGAGGGAGTATCCCTCATGGATTATCTGGAGGACCCATTTGTCTGAAGTTATGGACTTCCATTGGTTGTAGAACTGAGTTGGACGTCTTCCCACCACTGAGGAAGAGTCCCCTTGGGCAGCTGAGGTGGGACCCGGGCCAGAAACTCAGAAGATGGCATTGGGCACTTTGGGCTCTTGTGCCTTCTATTGCGTTTTCTTTTGAGGCCGAGGGGCTTGATTTTTGTTGAAACCTCCCAAGCCCTTGCTCCGAAAGGACTGACAGTTGTTAAATTGACGCTTGTTAACGCCCCCCCCGAGAAGGGGGTGGGAGCAGGTTGAGCCATTTTAATGGCCAACCTAGTCTTCTGTGTGGCCTCCAGAGCTTGCTCTACTTGAGGTCCGAATACATATATACAGTCAAAGAGTAACGCCATGACCTGCTGTTGGGCATCATTCGTGAAACCAGAAGTGCGTAGCCAAGAGTGATGACGGGTACAAATGCCCTCCGCCACCTCTCAGGAAGCAGTATCAAAAGCGTCCCCAGCTGCTTTAACCTGCTGGTTGTTGGACTCGATACCTCTGGTTATGATCTGAAGTAGCTCTGAACTAGTGTCCGACTCGGGCAGAGCTTCCACCATCTGTTTGAGCGAATGCCAAAGAACATACTCATATTCAGAAAAATAGCCCTGGTAGCTGGTAATACGCATACCCAGGGAGGAGGCAGCAAAGACTTTCTTACTTAAGGTGTCTATCTTACGAGATTCTTTGTTTATAGGCCAGGCTGTAGATGCCCGAGGAAGAACGGCCTTATCATTCTTTGCCAAGACTACAATAGGGTCTGCAAAGGCCTGGGAGGCCAAAATGGGTCGATCCTTGGGAGCAGCATACTTCCTCTCTGTGGACTTTGCCACAGAAGGAATGAGAGCGGGATTATTCCATACCATCTGAGAGAGCGTCTCAAAGGATGGTTGTACCGGGGGAGTTAAATCCATAGGGATCTCCGGGACATGTAGGTATTGGAGTTTCAAAAGCTTCCCAGGATCGATATCTGTAGTCTGGAGAGAAAGAGTAGAATTTAAATTTTTCAGCAGGGACTTAAATGACAGGTCTTCAACCACAGGCTCTGCAGCAGGATTAATCCCTGCTCCTTCAACATCACCACCCAGTCGAACATCTTGATCGGGCTCAATATCATCTCCTGACAACCCAGGAGGGACTGTATAGACAGGAAAGGAATGAAAATCAGAAACGAAGAAAAGAAAGGATTTGGAGTCGAGAACCCTTGAAGGCTGGACAGCACCGCACCCGGCCTCGGCGCCGAAGAACATGGTGCCAAAGGCAAGGGAGAGACACATCGACGTCAAGAGAGTCCCCGACTGTGCCAAAAGTAATCCAGGGCCCCGAAGACTCCAATTTGAAGAAAAAGAAAGAAGAATACCAGGAGATAAAGGCATTGGTGTGGCCCCCTGCGCGCTGCCATGTGAGGGGGAAAACACCTGAGCGTGGAGTCAACGGCACCGAAGATGGCACTGCGCAACTAGGAAGGTCCAACCGCCCTACCTGCTCCCCCGAAGGGCGTGGAGTGACCGGGCCAGGCAGCTGGACCAACCTTCGAGCCCACTGCTCCGTAAGAGCAGCCCACTGATGAAACTGCTCATCGGAAGCCCTTTCACTAGGCGGGAAAGGGCTCTGATGTCAAAGGGGTTGGTCACTGGAGCCAGAAACCGGCGACTCCAGAGGAGACCAGCATCTGACCCCAATGACTGACCGTCGAAGGGCAGACATACCAGAAGGCAACCTCGAGTGATGCCTTCTCTTTTTTTGACCTGTGGGCCGAAGAAGAGCTTGAGGCCAAACGGTGCTGAGTGTGCGACCGTTTCCTTTTATGCTTCTAGGGGGACCGCCCATCCCCCAGGCATTGGACCGTTCGTTGTCAGACCCACCCTCTGGAGAGGGTGGCGGACCGGACCCAGCCCAGCTGACTGAACAGCTTTCATACAAAGTCTCCCTACCGTCACCTGACCCACTCATGGTCGACTCAGTCAATGGAGAACTGAAAACTTTTGTTTTTGTTTAACCAGGAGTAGCATACTAAGCAGACAGCTTTTTCACAGGTGCGACCTGGGAGCACAGGGAAGTTAAGTGACTTGCTCAGGGTCCCACAGTATGCAAGTGGAAGCTGTGGGATTCAAACCCAAGTCTGCTCTGCTGGATGTCATCAGATTTGCAGCTCAGAGCCTTAAACCACTGCGCTATACTGCCTCCCTAATTCTTTTTCTCAATAAGTTTAAAAATAAGCGGTACTTTGTTCGAGATAAATTACAAAACAATAAACTGAAAACTATGCTGCTAGTTTGAAGTTTGACTCGATGCCACCAGCGGCGTGGTGCACAAGCACTGGCCAAGAAAAAAGGAACTGAGGCGGTTGGAGGGTCGACGCAGACACAGTCACTGGCACATAAGCTGAGGCTTGTGGCGCTGCTCCTCGTGGCTCCATCTCTGGTGCCGGCCCTCTTGCAAAACGTTTGCTCCCGCTTTGTCCTAGCGCCCAGCGTAGATTCCATTAATGTGAATGAGTGGTGGAGACTTTATGTCCAGGAAGATCTGCCATTCTCCCATGCCCCGTGCCTGAAGTTCAAAACAGTATTCATTGTTAGTTTGGGTGGATCACACCTAACTTTTTAAACAAAATGTTAAACACTGATTACTTAATGTTGGGGTGCTCTACAACACATTAAGAGGGGTCCGGAGTGTTTGTGAATTGGGAGGCACAGATGGGAATACATGTTCCAGCAGAGTATATTTCCTGGCCTCCAAGTGAAGTAAGCATGGTAGCTGGGACTGTCTGGGCTCCACCATAGGTGACAGTCAGTGTTACATGCTCTGCTTTGCAGCCCCTCCCTTGGCTGTAATTAGCTGCTCATGAGTTTAAATGTTTGGTGCATCTTTCTGTGGAGTGTTTCTGAAACAGGTACAAATGACAAATATATGTTGTCTATGGCTTTAAAATTTGATTTGCAAATCTTATTAATCTGTATATGTGTTAATTATTCCACAGATATGAGTGAATGGGGTTTTGCGATAAGGGGCAATTTGAAACACAATGGCACTATTTAAATTTATGAATTACCTAATACCTGACCTGCTAAAGTCACATTAAAGCGACTGTTCTAATTGTTTGAAACCATTTGGAACTTGTCCACTTGTAAACAGATCTCTGCTGTTTGTATTAATATTTCCCTGTCCTTGTCTCACCACTCAAGTGGTCCTTACTTCTGGTTCTTTTTCGTTAAATATCAAACAGAAAATACAGAATACTCTTCTGTAATCATAGTTCTAAGAATGCTATACAGTTCACATCCTTCCTTTGGCAGTTTCCTGGAACAGGCTGATTCATTGGATGCCTTCATGCTAAGCTCCTTCCACTACTCAGGCGATATATCCTTTGGCTCCTCCCCTTGATGTCAGATTTCTGCATCCTGGAAACAGGCTCTGGGTGGGTTGTGTGGATGTGAACTACATACCACTCCCAGAAAGCACAGTTACGTAAGACCCTACTGTAACAATAGATCTTTGAGGAGCATCTCTTGCAGCAGGTAATACACTTGAGTCATCGCCACAGGTAGCTGTGGCGCACGGCAGCTCTTCTAGCAGTCTTTTCCAGGGACCACCTACAAATGACATCAGCTTCTTGTTTCCTATGTAAGTGTGGGCGGTCCCTGGTATCCTCAGTTTCCCTTGCCGAATTCAGCTCGCTAAGCGAGGACCGAGGGGAAGCCAAGGTACCATAGGTATTCCAACCCATAAGTCAGTGTACCAGAATTTGTTCTCCTAGAGAAGGAGAGGGATGGAGGGCGGGATCGTACCTGCTGCAAGAGACACTCCTCAAAGATAGTACAGTTACGTAAGAACTTACCGCAACAGCAGATCTTCGAGAGAGGCTCTTGCAGTAGGTAATTGCATACAGGACTGACGCCGGCAGGACCCCACGGAAAAATTTCTAGCTAGCAGTCCCTGGCGGGGACCGCCCCCACGTCAGGTGACCGGCGTCATACTACGTCGGTATAAAGGGGCGGTCCCGGACGCCCGCCTTCCAGTTCTTTTCCCGCCACAGGCCCGAAGGCCCGGACGAGAGAGAAGCAGATATTTCCCTCAATGGAAAAGGAGCTGAAAAAGCCTAGGGGGATGGAGGGCGGGAGGGTATTACTGCAAGAGCCTCTCTCGAAGATCTACTGTTACGGTAAGTTCTTACGTAATTGTACTATCTTACTTCCAGAGGGCTCTTGCAGTAGGTAATTACATATAGGACAGAATACCAAGCAGTCTGGAACAAATGAAAGGCACCGGGAGGAGGAGGAGAACTACTCCAAAAGTAGCAAATCTCGCAGGTCTCAAGAAAGGAGGCCTTGCAAGACAGCTAACCCGAAGCCTGCTCTACGGCGAGAGGCAATGTCCAAACTGTAATGTTTAGTAAAGGTATGGACTGAAGTCCAAGTGGCGGCAGCACAGATGTCTGCCGCAGACACGTTCTTGAAACAAGCCGTAGCAGCTGCAACTCCACGAGTGGAGTGACCTCTGACTTGACCCAGGAGGGTCTTGTTCTACTTGTCATAACAGAAAGTGATGCAATGGACCAACCATTTTGATAGGCATTGCTTAGAGACAGCATTGCCTTCTCTTTTGTGAGCAAAAGAGACAAACAACTGATCAGTCTTTCTGAGATTCTTCGTCCTATCGATGTAGTATCTCAGAATCCTATGAACATCCATGGTATGGATTGGAGTACTGTGTGAAGAAAGCAGGTAATTCAATAGATTGATTTAAGGTAGATTCCGCTATCACCTTAAGGAGAACTTAGGATTCGTGCGAAGAGCTACTCATTCTTTGTGAAAAATCAGATAAGGGATTTTGCACATCAGGGTCTGGAGCTCGGAAATTCTGTGAGCAGAAGTAATGGCCACCAAGAAGAGCGTCTTAGACGATAAAAACTTCAAGTCTGCGGAAGCCGCAGGCTCAAAGAGAGGAAGGGTAAGTTTCTTGAGGACAAAGTTTAAGTCCCAAGGGGGAGCTGGAGTCCGGACAGGGGGCCTGAGATGAAGGACCCCCTCTGAGGAAAGTTTTGGATACCTCCAGCTGGGCAAATGCCTTATCGGTGAAAGGGACATGGTAGGCTGAAATAGCCACCATATGGACTTTCAAAGAGAAGTGACTGAGACCCAGGTCGAAAAGATGATGCATGTACTCAAGTAGAATGGTCACAGGACAGGAAAAGGGCTCCACGTTCCTGGACGCAGCCCAGATGGAAAATCTTTTCCATTTCATGGCGTAGGTGGACCTAGTGGAGGGTTTTCTAGCCTCTACCAGAATCTCGGCCACCTTAGGAGAAATGCCAAAATGAGATTGAGCTAGGTCTGCAGGAGCCATGCATGAAGTTGAAGGGACTTGAGTCCCAGATGGACCAGGGTCCCCTGATCCTGGGTCAGCAATCCTGGAGATAAAGGAAGAGGAAGAGGAGGAACCTCTGAGTATTGAAGTAGAAGAGACAACCAGATTTGCCTGGGCCAGAAAGGAGCGATCAGAATCATTCTCGCTCCTTCCAAAGCAAGTTTCTGCAGCACACAAGGGACCAGAGGAATTGGGGGAAAAGCATAGACAAATCTGTCCTTCCAGCTTAGAGATAGAGCGTCGCTCCAGAAAGCGCCTCGCTCTGGAGCGAGCGAGCAAAAGGTTGGAAGCTTTGCGTTTTGGGAGGAGGCGAACAGGTCTATCCGAGGAGTCCCCCAAATCTGGAAGATGCTTTTTAGAACTTTTTCGTCCAATTCCCACTCGTGTGGTAGAGCCGACGAGCGACAGTCTGCCAGGACATTGTCAACTCCTGGAACATGGATTGCCGTGACGTGAAGGTTGTGAAGCGTTGCCCAATCCCAAACCCTCATCGCTTCCCTGCACAGAGGGTAGGACAGAGTCCCTCCCTGCTTGTTGATGTACCACACCATGCACATGTTGTCCATTTGGACAGCTAGGTGACTGAGAAGGATGTATTGGTGAAGGGCCTGGAGAGCATACAGCACTGCTCGAAGCTTGAGCACGTTGATGTGGAGAACTACAACTTTGACCATAGGCCCTGGGTTCGGTGAGGACCCAGATGGGCTCCCCAACCTTCGCCTGAAGCGTCCGTGGTCAGAATCTGATCAGAGGGAGGATGAAAAAAGGGGACCCCCGAATAGGTTCTCTCGAACCATCCACCACTGCAAGTCTCTCACCATCGGCGAGGAGATCAGAACCAGATGATCTACGTCGTCTACCCATTGATCCCACTGAGATCGGAGAGTCCACTGAGAGATTCTCATGTGGAGGCGCGCGCACAGAACCAATCGGGATGGCCGACGCCATAAGCCCCAGTAGATGGAGCACTGACCTCGCCGGAACCCTCCTGTGTTCCGACAGGAGGGAAATCTGGGACTGGAGGGAGGCCCCCCTGTCTGGAGGCTGGAAGGCCTTGCACATTGTCGTGTTGAGGATTGCCCCAATGAACTGGAGCCTCTGAGAAGGATCCAGGTGAGATTTGGAATGGTTGATAGTAATACCCAGGCCAGTGAAAACCTGCTGGGTGAGGGAGAGAAAATGCAGGAGTTCCTTCCTGGACGGGGCCGGCAGGAGCCAGTCATCCAGGTAGGGAAAAACCTGAGCTCCCAAAGTATGCAGGTGGGCCGCTACCACCGCCAGGCATTTGGTAAAGACTCGGGGAGCCGAGGAAAGACCAAAAGGGAGCACCCAGAATTGGTAGTGGTCCCCCTGGAACGCAAACCTGAGGTACTTTCGGTGCGAAGGGTGAATGGGGATGTGCAGGTACGCATCCTGCATATCCAGTGCACAAAGCCATTGGCCCGGCCAAAGCAGGAGCAAGAGGGTTTGAAGGGAGAGCATCCTGAACCTCTTGTATTCCACATATAGGTTCAGGAGCTGAAATCGAGAATGGGTCTGAGATCTCCAGTCTTCTTTGGTACGAGGAAGAAATGGGAATAGTAACCCGTCCCGTGGAGGTGAGGGGGCGGGCTCTATAGCCTGCTTCGCTATAGGAGAGCAGAGATTTCTTCCCTGACCAAAGGAAGATGGTCCCTTGAGTAAGAGGAGTTCAGAGGGGGGTGACGTGGAGGTTTCTGCAGAAACTCTATGGAGTGCCCCTCTGGTATGATCTGAAGCACCATGAATCCGATGTTATCCTCTCCCAACCTGGAAGGTGGAGGAGAACCTCCTCCTACCGTTCCTCCGGCGCCCAGAGGCGGGTGGGAGAGCGCACAGCTGGGGCACCCGCTGCTTTTTTGGGCGATGGGGCCTGCAGCTGTAGGGGCCCGGCGTTTAGTGGCCCGCCTTTCCTGAGGTTTCGCTGAGGCCAGCTGTGTCTGCGAAGGGACGCGCTGTTGGAGATGGGGACGGTAAATTGAATCAACAGATTTAAGGGCCGTCCCCTTCTCCTGCAAGTCAGTGATGATGTCCTTGACATCACCGCCGAAAAGCACAGAACCTCTGAAAGGTGCTTCTTGAATTGCTGACTACACCTCCAGGACCAGAGCTGACACGCGGAGCCATGCATGACGCCGAAGACTTACGGCGAACGCAGAGCTCCGGCTTGCTGTGTCCACTGCATCGTAGGTCATCCTCAGAATATGACGACTGGCCTAACGAGCAGAACGGACCAGGTCAGCTAACTCCTGCTTGACTTGGGGTCAGGCAAGGAGTCAATCTAGATTTCTCGCCTGGGAGGACAGCCTTCTGCAATCCCCCATATGTGCTACGATAATTCAGGGCTCCTGATCCCCAGTGGAAGAAGCGAGATCTTCCTTCCATACTGATCCAGAAGGCTAGGATTCCTTATCCGGAGGAGACGAGCTCAGTGTTTCGGGTGTGCTGACCGGCCGTGAGCGGCGCTAATCACAACCGAGTCTGCATGGGGGTGAGAGTCTAAAAAGTCTACACCCTCTGGAGCCTGGTATAGCCTGTTGGACTTCCTAGGAAGTGGGGCTAAAGCCGACGGTTGCTTCCAAATAGTGGAAACAAGGTGGGTGTGAGGCTCGATCCAGGGTGGCACTAGAGTAGGAGCCGTAAGGGGCAAGTCCAGATGTTCGGCGAGTTTAACCTGTTGAGTATCTGGCTCTAAGGAACGCCACTGATGGACTTCCTGGATCTTCCTGAGCAACTCCGTGAAGGAAGGATCCTCCGGAAGAGACTTCGGAGGAGTCCTCAGCCGGGGCTTGGACGGAGAGCGCGGCTCGTCGTGCTTCTCGAACACTCCATCGGAGGCCTCTGAGGAGTCCGAGAGAGAGAAGAAGAAGAGGAATTTGAAGCAGAGTAAGACTCTAGCTCGCCTAGGAGGAACAGCTCTTAGGGGAATCCCAGGACGCGTGTCCTGCTCCCTCTCTGATCCCAAAGGGCAAAGCCCGAATCCGAGGTGGAGAGGGAGTGTGCTGTCTGGGGTGTACGGGAGCCGGTGGTGGCAACCATTGCTGAAGACAGCTTCTCGACTCTTGGTGAGCTGAGCCTGGCCTCAGCCCACCAGGAGGCAAGAGTCTCCTGGAGATCCACCAGCTGCCCAGGGGTGGTGGAGGAGGAGAAGGGGAATAGTTGTATGGATGAACCAGAGGAGAGTATCCATAACCCGCCGCGGGAATACCAGAGCCGGTACTGCGGTGTCGGAGGAGTCGGCGCCGGGTACTGTGGACCTGGGAAAACCGGCATCGGATACCCAGGCACTGGAGGAGCTTCCGGTGCAGATGGCCCAGCCGGGTACTCCACGGGCAGATCAACCGGGATAGGCCCGTGGGGTGGAGGGCCCGATGGAAGAGGAATATCCCCCGCCAGCATCGGAGGGGCCGGTGTCGGAACCAGCGTCGGTGGGGCCGGCGTCGGAGCCGGCATCAGGGGAGCCAATGCAGATCCGCTCTGTAGAAGAGGATCGGACGGTAGCCCAGATCCCGAGTTCCTCCCGGAGGAGAAAAATCCTGGGGGTCGGGCAGGGGGACTCTGGCTCTGATGGCAGCGAAAGCTGTGGGGAACCTGCGTACAAGAGAGGAAGCAGGGTCTGCCGAGGCTTCGAGGCCCGGGCGATGTCGGAGGAGCCGACGGCATAACTTAGGGCCAAACCTGACTTCGGGGTCCTCGGTCGGAGACAGGCCGAGGATGGGAAGAGGCCCGGGGAGATTGCCGCAGGCGCCGCCCCCAGCGGGTTGGGCGCCCGAGCGCCTTCTCGGGCGATATCGGAGGAGCCGCCGACGTCCGTCAGGGAGGTGCCTGCACCAGTAGGGTCACAAGCCCGCGGTGGTACTGGGGGCTGGAGGCACCTGGCGGGCTTCAATGCGGTAACCCGACTGGCAGGCTGACGCCTCCAAAGCCTTGGAGGCTGCCGCCGGGCTTATCCTCGAGGGGATGTTACCTGCCTGCGACTCCGCCGCAGTCGCGAGGAGGAGACCTTCTCCGGTGCCTTTCTGTCCCGCTTTTTGTGCCCTTCAGGAGGGTCCGACGCCGCCGTAAGTTTCTTCAACTCTTCTCCATCAGCGACATCTTCTTGTTGAGGAGATGGGCTTCGGAGACTGCTGGCATCGCCTGGGCGGTGGCCGCTGAAATGTAGGCAGTGAGGACACTTGTCGACCGCGCGGTTGGGGCCTAAACTGAAAAGGCAGAGGGAGTGACCGTCTTTGTGAGGCAGTTGGGCGCCGCACGAGTCGCACTTATTTTTTGAAGGGGACGACATATACTGACGTTCACCTGACGATAGAAAATATAAAATACAAAATACTGAAACTTTTCAGAAAAAATGATGAAGTAACAGGACTGAGCGATAGGAACTTCACCGTGAGGCGCTGCACGAGCTGACAGCGGGAGAGAACTGGAAGGCGGGCATCCGGGACCGCCACTTTATACCAACGTCATATGATACCGGCCACCTGACGGGGGGGTCCTGCCAGGGACTGCTAGCTAGAAATTTTTCCAGTAGTCCTGCCACGCCGGCGCCAGTCCTATATGTATCATTTACTGCAAGAGCCCTCCCGGCGTAAGATCTACTGTTACGTAAGGTTTCACGAACTGTACTATCTTCCTCAGAGTGGTCTCTTGTAAGCAGGTAATACACTTGGGATGAATCCCAAGCAGTAAACACAAGAAGGGTGGAATTATGACAGGAGTCCTTGTAGGACAGCTTGGCCAAAGGCCTTCCTCTGGCATGAAGCAACGTCTAAGTTGTAATGCTTCATAAAAGTATGAATAGTGGCTCAGGTAGCTGCGTTGCAGATATCTGCGATAGAGGCCCCTTTAAAGCAGGCCAGAGTGGTGGATATTGCTCTGGTAGAATGGGCTTGGACAGGCCCAGGTAACGGCATGTTGTCTGTTGAATAACAAAATGTTATATAATGTGCTAGCCAATTGGAGAGGGTCCATTTAGTGACCGGGAGACCTTTCCTACAAGAGGCGAAAGCAACAAGAAGTTGAGAAGTCTTCCTAATTGATTTAGTTTGATAAGTATAGTATCGTAATATACGATGGACGTCTAGAGTATGTAAGAGGTGTTCACCTCGATTGGAGTGTTCAGGATAATATACTGGCAACTCCAGGTACTGATTTAAGGTGTGTTCTGACACTACCTTAGGTAGTAAGGAATGGTTGGTACGAAGTGCCACCCTGTCTTTGTGAAAAATCAAGTAAGGTTCTCTATACACGAGGATATGGAGCTCAGAAATACGTCGAGCTGAAGTGACAGCCACTAAGAATGGTGTTTTCCAAGAAAGAAAAGGGAGGTCACAAGTGGCCACCGGTTCAGAGGGCTCAAGAGTTAATTTCTCTATTAGAAAATTTAGATCCCACCGAGGAGTGGGTCTTCTGATAGGTGGCCTAACATGTAACATTCCTTTTAGAAACATTTTTGCCAGATAATGTTGATACAGTAATCTGCCATCCAGAGGTTCATGGAAGGTCGAAATAGAGGCCAGATGGACTTTGATGGAGGAATAACTTAATCCTGTCTTGGCAGTCGAGGCCAGGTCTTCCAAGACTTTTGTCAGTGCACAGGAATAGGGATCCAATGATCAGGAAGCAGCTCAGATGGAAAAGCGTTTGTTTGGCATTATATGTTTCGCTGGTTTATGTGAGGCCAATAATATATTGGCAACAGGAGAGGACACTTGTAAACGTGATACGAAAACATCCTCGGGAACCAAGCATGAAGGTGTAGTGCCTTCAGGTTAGGATGTAGGAGGGTCCCTTGATTCTGAGTCAAGAGATCTAGTCTGACTGGCAACGGAATGGGTTCCTCTACTGAGAACTATTGAAGGAGGGGGAACCACATCTGCCGAGGCCACAGAAGGGCAGTGAGAATCATGGTGGCAGGTTCGAGTTGTAATTTCAGTAGAGTCCATTGCAGGAGTGGAATGGAGGGGAAGCATATAAGAACAGTCTTGTTCACATTTGGGACAGGGCATCTATAGACTGCCCCTTTTTTGCTCAGGATAATGGAATAGTATCTGGGGAGATAGTGGTTGGCTGGGGAGGCAAACAAATCCAGTTGTGGGGTTCCCCATAGTTGAAAGATTTTCTGAAGCACTTTGTGATGAAGTGTCCATTCATGTGCGGACTGGTGACTGAGAAGGTCGGCCAAGAGGCTGTGATATCCTGGTAGATGGACGCCTGTCAGTACAAGGTGCTGCCGAACGGCCTCCTGCCAGACCGCAAGCGTTTCTTTGCATAGAGTACAGGACTTCATACATCCTTGTTTGTTGATATAGAACACTACTGCAGTATTGTCTGACTGAATCAGCAATGGTCCCAGAGACAAGTGAGGTTGAAAAGCCTGGAGGGCTAAGCAAACCGCCCTCAGCTCCAGGAGACTGATGTAGGGATGAGAGACTGAGTTGGTCCATTTGCCTTGTATCCTGCAAAGACCTAGGTGTGCACCCCACCTGTCGAGGGATGCATCTCTGGTCAATGTCTGCTGGGTGGGGGTGGGGGACTGGAAGGGCATGTCTTGACATAGGTTGGCTTGGAGTGTCCACTATACTAGGGCGGACTGCAGTGTGGGAGTAATTTTGATTTTGTCTTTGAAATTTCCTGTTGTTTGAGACCACTGGTTCTGAAGAACACACTGGACTGGTCTCATAGGAAGACTGGCGAAAGCTACTGTAGGGATGTGATCTAGAAGACATAGCATATCTGCAATCACAGAGACAGAAGCTTGTCTTATCTGTCATCTGGGAGGTAGGCCCTGGTGGAGACAGTGTCTAGGACCGCTCCTATATATTGGGTAGGGGTCGGATTGGACTTCCGCCAACTGACCTTAATCCCTAGAGCTTGGAAAAGAGTTAGGGTTGCTTCTAGGGAGAAAAGCAGAGAGGCTTTGGACTCCGCCTTGATGAGCCAGTCGTCCAGATATAGGAAGACAAAGTGCCCGTCCTGTACCTCTTTTGGAATAAACGGAGAATTGTGGATGCTAGGATGGCTGGGAGGTATGGTACATGCCATGCACCATGCTGAGAGTTCTTCCTGAAGACTGGAGATCATCTATCAGTGTTTGGGTACTTGGACCCATTAAAGGGGGCATTGACCACTCTATGCTGTACAACAGGTGTGAAGCCTGAGACATGAAGCCAAGCATGGTGACGCAAGGTAATGCTGGCTGATGACATGCGGGCCAAAGTATCGACTGCATCATATCCCGAACAAAGCAGGTGTCAGGAAATGGAGTTGCCAGTAGAAATTGTAGGCAGTAATTGTTCCCTTTCTTGTGAAGAGGGAGTTTATTGACTAATTCAAATGCGGAGGACCAGAGTGTAGTCTGGTATTTGACCATATGTCCCATATGATTTAGGATTCTGAGATTCATGGTACTTGCTTGGAAGACCTTTTTTCCTAGATAGTCTATTCTGCTGGAATCTTTATCTAGAGGTAAGGAGCTCATGTGTTTCAGTCGTTTAGTACGATCATGAGCGGCAGCAATCACCACCGAATCCACTTCAAGGGTAATGGATAAAAAGGGGTGATCCAGAGGAGCCTGGTAGAGGCAATCTGCCTCGTGGGGAACAGCCGTAACAGAGGAAGGCTGATTCCAGGCTGCAAGCATAACATTTTGGTATGTTTGGATTAGTGGGGATACCACTAAGACCAGATCCTCTGGTAACTCTAGATAATCTGCCATATCCTTACGTTGTCTGTCATGTTTGATAGTAGAGAATACTATGGCTTTCTGAATTTGGACCATCATCTCATGGAAAGATGGGTCATCTGGAGAACAGGCAGTCGCCTGCCTGGATAAATCTACATTTAGTGAGGAGATCTCTAATAGGGGAGATTGGGGCTGGAAATCCATACCCTGGAATTCCTCATCCTCTAGATCTCCGGTAAAATCTACCGGAAATTCAGGCTTGTCTGATAGGTAGTCATCCACATACGAGGGAGGTGACCAGGGTGGTAAAGGGTCCCTGTCACCCTGAAAGCATTCTGGTGGAGGAGTAGAGGAACAATATGGGTGGCTCGGCACTCCTGGGTTGGAGGGCTGAGCATGCCACATGGCATGCAAGATGTGCTGTACTACTGAAGTAACGTCCAGTTGAGTAGTGGGGGGAAGGGGGGTTTCTGGGAAACCAAGGGGTATAATGGAGGGGACTGGACGTGTAGCCTGAGCAGGTCTTGCCCCTGGGTGGTAAAGTCCAGGGTCCTGATCCCTGTCCACCTGGGCCCTGTGAGTACCCACCTGTGAGGGTGGAGGGGCAGTGTGCATAGCAAATGCAGTAGGTTTCCCTGTGGAATGCAAATCCTTGTCAATGGAACTGCTGGAGAAACTGTATTATGCAGTGAAAATGACATCTCCGTCGACGGGAAAGGAGCCCCATTGATGGGACGCTGATGGAACTCATAAAGGGTTCATCATAGACTGCAGTCAACATGCCAGAATGCGCCACTGATGAGAGGGAATAACCTCCCGTCGACGAAGAGGCAGTCTGAGAACACATCGTCGATGGTGGGCACCTGTAATAGTGGCAGTCGATGAATGCTTAGGCATGGAGGTTGAGGAGGGCTTCTCCCTCTCGTGCTTCTTATGAGAATCAATGGAAGGGGAGCTCTTGGGACGAGCCCCCTGATTCTCTATCAGAGACAATTTCTGCTCCATTAAAAGGTTTTTGATTTCCTGCAGCCATCATTGATGGGTTGCCTGGTTGAAATCCTTGCAATGTGTGCAGGAAGTGGTGCCAAGTGTGGGTCCCAGACACCTTACACAAGTGGTGTGGTTGCCAAAGTGGTAGATTTTCCTACCGCAACGGCAGGAATGAAATAGCACAATCTTGCTTGAAGATTCTTTGGACATTCATTGTTTGCTCAAATTCCTGTCGATGACTGCTGCCTGAAGTTGCTCTAGCTGCTGCCTGCGAGCTGAAGATGGCGGGAAACTGAACCGAGGATACCAGGGGCCACCCACACTTATATAGGAAACAGGAAGCTGATGTCATGTGTGGGCACCCCTTGAAAAGACTGCTAGAAGAGCTGCCGTGCACCCCAGTGATCTCTGGCGATGACCTAAGTGCATTACCTGCTGCAAGAGACCACTCTGTGGAAGATCTATGGTTACAGGTGAGAAAATGAAAACAACCTACTCACTGGCAATTCTTGATCTTCTAGGAATATCTTCACCATTGATTCACACTAATGGGGTTCAGCCGGAGGTGCTAGGATCCTGTAGAAGCCAGAACTTTTCAGGAGAGCTGACACTGAGGTAAGACGTGCACATGTGCAGTACTGCAAGACTGGCTTGTGCTGCATGCCTTACCCCGGCACCAGCCCTCAACGGCCTTAGTACCTTTTTAATTTTTTGTAGCAATTTCTTTATGCATCCCATTTGTTTTTTTCCATTCTCCCCAGGTATGGAGCAAGGGATGTGCAATGGCAGCAATGGCGATGCTGTGCATGCTCTCATCCGCAGCACACTGGGTGCCTGCCCTGCCTCCACCCTCCCACTGTAGGTGTCAGTGTGCCAACTCCCAGCCACTGCTAGGGGCCAGGCTGACACTGGCCACTTGATGCCCTCCCTCCCTGGAGGAGGAGAGCACTCCTTTGGATGCTCAATCCTCCTCCCCCCAGCCGACCCTTCCAACTCCCGATGTCGCTCCCGACCCTGGGTCATCAGCGCCACAATCGGTAGTGCTGCCGATGGGCCAGCCAGTTCAGTGCCTTTTTTACCAAGAAGGTGCAGCATAATCTAAATAGTACTTATGCACTTAACCTACAGGCAAAAGATAGCCCTGGTGACCCATATAAGAAGGATCAACAAACCAGTAACACAGTGTCTTCACAATCCAAACCAAGAACAAGGGGTGAAACACAGGAACATAGAAACATAGAATTTGATGGCAGATAAGGACCGCTTGGCCCACCTAGTCTGCCCATTCTCCTACCTAACAGATAAGCTGCAGATCCTAGTTAACCAACAGCCTACTTCTTCCTAGCCACCACTAGGACTGGCCTTATGTCTGTCCCATGCATTCTTGAATCCCCCACTGTTATTGACTCCACAAGCTCCTCAACAAGGCTGTTCCATGTATCCACAACCCTCTCCATGAAAAAATACTTCCTCACATTACCTCTGAGCCGTCCCCCCCTCTATCTTCAAATTGTGCCCCCTTGTTCTTGCATATCTTTTACTGAAAGATACTACCCTCTTGGACTTTGTTCATTCCCTTGAGGTACTTGAAAGTTTCTATCATGTCCCCCATCTCCCTTCTTTCCTCAAGGATATACATATTAAGCTCCTTTAGTCTCTCTCCCTATGTCTTCTGGTGCAGACTCTGCACCATTTTGGTTGCCCTCCTCTAGACAGCCTCCACTCTGTCTATGTCTTTGCGGAGATAGGGTCTCCAGAACTGCACACAGTACTCCAGATGGGGTCTCACCAACTGTACAGAGGGATAGCAACTTCCTGTTTTCTACTGTTGATGCCTCTCCCTATGCATCCCAGTATCCCTCCAGCCTTCCTTACTGTCTTCACATTGCTTGCCCATCTTTAGATCATCTGATATAATTACCCCAGGTGGCCTTTCCATTTTATTGTTGTCAGTATCTCACCTCCCATTGTGTACTCTCCCTCTGGGTTTTTGTTCCCCAGGTGCATTATCTTGCACTTCTTTGCACTGAATCTAAGCTGCCATACATTTGACCATTCCTCCAACCTTGCCAAGTCCCTTCTCATCCTTTCCACTCCATCTTGTGTTATCAACCCTGTTGCAGATCTTTGTGTCCTCTGCAAAGAAACATACTTTTCCTTCCAGTTTCTCTGCAATGTCACTTATAAAGACATTAAAAAGGACTGGTCCCAGTACTGAACCCTGTGGTACCCTGCTAGTAACCCTCCTTTCTTCACTGTGGACTCCATTTACTACTACCCTTTGCATCCTGTTGTCCAGCTAATTTTTAATCCAGGCCTTGGGACCCACTCCTAGGCTGGCTAACTTGTTTATTAATCTTTTGTGTGGGGCTGTATCAAATGCCTTACTAAAATCTAGGTAGGCCATGTCCACAGCCCCTCCCTGGTCTACTACTTTGATCACCCAAAGAAATCTATTTGATTCATCTGACATGACCTTCCCAATCCATGCTACCTTGGGTCCTGTGCCCCACTGGCTTCTAGGTACTCAACAATTATTTCCTTCAGAAGTGATTCCATCATTTTCCCTACCACTGAGATCAAACTAACTGATCTGTAGTTTCCTGCTTTTGCCCTGCTCCTACTTTTGTGAAGAGGAATCACATCCTCCTTCTCCAGTCCTCAGGTACCACCCCATCCTCCCATGATTTATTAAACAGAATAGTCAGCGGTGTCACTAGTTCTACCCTTAGTTCTTTTAGAATTCTTGGGTGAATCCCATTAGGCCCTATTGCTTTGTCCACTTTCAATTTTACTAGTTCTTTCAGAACCCTTTCTTCTGTAAATGGACTGGTATTGACCCCCATCTCCAGAGTGTTTCTCGTTTGGTTTAGGAACCTCTCCCTCCTCTTCCTTTGAGAATACTGAGCAGAAATATTTGTTCAGTATACCTGCTTTTTCACTGTCACCCTCTGCCCACATTCCTTCCCTTTATTAAACCTCAGTGTCCCTCCCTTGGTCTTTCTTCGCTCCCTAATGTACCTATAAAAGGTATTATCCCCCTTCTTAACAGAGTTGGCTATCCTTCTCTCGGTTTGGGCCTTTACTATACTGACTGCCTTCCCTGCCTCTTTCTGTTCTAACTGATAAAGTGCCCTGTCCTGCTCCTTCTGTGTTTCCTTATATTTCCTGAATGCTATCCTTTTCTCCTTAACCTTTCTTGCCACCTCTTTTGAGAACCATAGCGTTTTTTTCCTTCATTGTGTTTTGTTGACTTGCTTCTCACAAAGGCTTGTTGCCTCTGTGATGGCTGTTTTGATTACTCCCCTTTGTTCCTCCAACCCCCCTTCTTGCCTGTTTGCTAGTGCTTTTGTGAGGCACACTCTCATTTTACCAAAGTCAGCCCTCCTAAAGTCCAATACTCTTGCTTTTGTATGGCTTGACTGCATGGCTGTGTTTATCGTGAACCATACTCTTTGGTGGTCACATGTTCCCGGATGGCTACCCACTTCTAAATCTGAGATTCTTTCTCCGTCCTCATTTGAGAGTACCAGGTATAAGATTGCTCCCTCCCAAGTGGGTTCCAATACTACCTGTCTGAAAAAGAATGACCCTGCTCTTGGATGTGCCTGCAGCAAAGGTGCTCCAGTTAACATCTGGCATATTCAGGTCCCCATCAACAATATCTCCCCTTTTTCTACCATTCTAAGGATGCCTTCTATAATTTCCTTGTCCCTTCCCTTCTCCTGAGATGCAGGTCTGTATACAACCCCAATGCAGATTGTGGTGCCTTTTTTCTGTCTCCAGGTTGACCCAGAGTGCCTCATCTTCTCCCTGTTTACTCTTTAGTTCTGTTGCTTTGATCCTTTCCCTTAAATTCCCTCCTCTTTTACCCTCCCTGTCCGACCTGTAGATTGTGTATCCTGGTATGCTGACATCCCAGTCATGGTTCTCTGTGTACCATGTTTCTGTGACTGCCACAATATCCATGCATCCGTCTTCCATCAAGGCCACTAGTTCAGGGAGCTTGTTACACAGAATATGGGCATTGGTACTCATCACACACCTATTTTTGATGGCCTTACCTCTTTTAGCCCCATCCCTATCCTCACTGCCTTTGCCTCTTTTTGGATTTACCTCTGTCCTGCTCACCAGCGACTTCTCTACCTTGGTGTTTACCTCACTAATTACCATATTTTGTGGGGGGAGGCTGGGATTTCCCTGCTCCTTTTCAGTGCCTCCCCCCCTTGGCTAGTTTAAATGTTTGCCAATGAAGCATTTTAACCTATCACCTAGGATCCTGGTCCCCCTCCCCCCGGACAGATGCAGACCATAACACCAGTATAGGCCTGCATCCCTCCAGGTGGCTCCCCAGTCCTCAATGAAGCCAAAACCCTGAGCTTCACACCGGTTTTTCAACCATTCATTGAAGTCCATGGTGTGGAGTACCCCAGCATCACCCTTGCCATAGACAGGCAGCACCTCCGAGAAGGTTACCGTATGCGCTACTTGTCTAAGGCCCCTCCCCAACTCTACAAACTCCTCTTGCACTGCTCTGATCCCATTCCTAGGCAGGTCATTTGTCCCTAGGTGAACTATGACATCCAGCTCCGTCCCTCGTGCAGTTGCTCCCATGATCCTGAGGATTCACTTCCTGTCCCTCCATGCCATGGTGCCAGGCAGGCACCTTACCTCCCTCCCCCACTTCTACCCCCCAATGATTAAGTCCCCCACCAGGAGTGGTTTCCTTCCCCTGTGAGGTCCCATGCCACCCTCCTGTGGGTCTCCTTTGTCTCCACTGCATGTGTCTCCATAGAGAAACCACTATACACCAGAACAGCGTATGAACTGTAGAGAGGTACAATTGGAGGGATGCACCTCTGTTCCACCACCCTCTCCCTCCCTGAGCCCACCTTGGTCCAGCCGCTCCTCTTTCTTGGCAACCTCTGAGGTAGCGGCAGTGGGTGGTCCGTG
The DNA here is from genome assembly GCA_016271365.2 of Neoceratodus forsteri. Lineage (NCBI taxonomy): Eukaryota > Metazoa > Chordata > Ceratodontiformes > Ceratodontidae > Neoceratodus > Neoceratodus forsteri. The sequence continues at coordinate 303,057,144 of CM057459.1, read as the reverse complement.
GGTGGGGGAAGAGGTTTCACGAATCCTAGCCAGGTCAGCCTGGAGACAGGCAACCTCCTCCCTCAGACCAGAGAGGTGCCTGCAAATAGGGCAGCGTGTCGCAGCCTCCAGAATGTCTCCCAGAACGCTGCCACCCCACAGCCATTGCACTGCACCACTCTCATCATGTCTTATTTGTGTCCCCTCTCATGTTGCTCTGTATGCTTACTCTCTCCTCTCCTTACAACTCTCACCCTTCCTGTTCTGGGACAGCAACTTCCTGTATTCTTCAGTAGTCTCCTTCTTCCTTGCTCAGAGTCAGACCTCCAGCAGCTAGAGGGAGGGACAGAAAGAGCTACTTTTTTCCTTCAGGGTTGACAAAAATAATGTTTCTCTATGATCCTTCCCTTCCTACTGCCAAACAGGAAGTTCCTGTTGTCAATCAAATCCCAGTGGCTATAAATGCAGAACTGGCTTGGGGTGGGAGGATGAAGGACAGTTAGTAAGCAAAACGGTAGCTTTTTTAATCAGCTGCTTTCTGCTCTACAAGCAAAATTTCTGTCTTTCAAAGGCTAGCAACAGGAAGTTGTAATTGAAGTCACCTGCTTTTATATTGTCTAAGCCACACCCCCAATTAAACTCTCTCTCCTCCTACTGATTTAGCAAAGTAAGTTGATACAGTACCCTTCCCAACACAGAAACACACACTGACTTTTTTTTTTTTTTAACCCTAAATGAAACCCCCTCTACTTCTAACAAAGTATCTGTTTGCTTAATGCCAACAGGCACGGACTCCTGCTGAGAAAAGTGTTAAATTAGTACGAAAAACTGTAGCTTTTTTAATCAGCTGCTTTCTGCTCTACAAGCAAGATTTCTGTCTTCCAAAAGCTAGTAGCAGCAGTGAAGACCAACAGACTGGAATGAGCCTGAGGGGGTGGCAGAGTGTGAATCAATGGTGAAGGTTTTCCTACAAGGTCAAGAATTATGGTGAGTACATAATTTTCATATCTTCCAGGAATTAATCTACACAAATGAGTCAGAGTACCAAGCTCATACAAAACTCCCCCAGACTAGGGCAGTAGGAGCAGAGGCTCACTTGGGACACAAGGCTATTCAAGATCGTCCTGCTGAAGAAGGCATGCTGCCAGGCATGGGTGTGCACTGTGCTCCAAGCTGCAGCTCTGCAACTATCACTGACAGCTACAGAGTGAATCTCTGCTACGGAAGAAACAACCACTCTGGTAGAATGGGTACGCACATACCTGACTCTCCAGCTTGACCTGTGTCATGGCATAGCAGTGGCGTAGATACTGTAGCTCACAAGCCAGCAGAAATGCACTCAATTGCAACAGGCTGTCACTGCTGAGTGGAATCAGTGGAAACAGAGAGTTGTTTAGGTTGTCTGAAGTCCTTAAGTTCTATACAAGTAAACTTAGAGTATACAGAGGATCTGTGAACAAGGCATGAATTTCAGACACACTGCAAGCAGAAGTGATGGCCACTAGAAAACCTGTTTTCCAAGTTTAATAACTTTAGCTCACAAGGCACAAGAGGCTCAGAAGGCTTGCAGGTGAGCATGTCTAACACAAGGTTGATATCCCAGAAGCTACTGGCTTCTGTGATAGTGGTGCTTGTGTGTAAAATGCCCTTAAGGAACCTCTTAAATAGTGTCAGTTAAGCCAGGTAAGGGGTGTCACAATCTCACTCAGCCTGTCAACCCTGTACTCCCAAAGTGCCAACCTCTGAGCGTATGATTTGTGTACAGTGAACAGACAAGGTAACCCTCTTGTCTGTTTTATGGGTTCAAGTCACCTTAGTCTCAAGCTCTGGAGGGATTCAAACTGATAACCTCTTGTTAGCGTACCCAATTATCAGGCTCAGATAATTTTATCTTCGGGGGGCCAGATATCTTTGCCTACGGGCACTCAACCAGGTCTTTCAAATGAACCCTTAGAACGCTATGCAATACTTTAGAGAACTCTATCCATTTCCCAGTTTGGTATACAATAAGCCCATACACAGTGTACTTATAACCTTTAAAAGCTCCACTTAAAATAAAATGAAATGTCAAGGCACTCGAGCAGTTTAATTTGTAAAAAAAATATCTTTACTTTAAAAATATCAAAACAGAGCGATAATTACAGAACAAATACATATCCCAACACATACAGCCTTAACAAACAGGTAAAGTACAGTTTCTACAATTTATAACTTCAGACTGGTATAATCTAATGCTTACTTTCTTTCAGTGCTTTGAGGGTCTTCTCTCATCTCTCAATCAGAAATATTTTCTTGTGTGTCTGTCATGTTCTCTCAGCAGTTAAACACTTCTGAGCTGGCCTTCTCATGAGGTCATTAACTCCGCCTTGGTGTATCAAACTCTATATTTTACAACACAGGATCTCCAAATAAAATATTTAAAAGAACATATGATATGACCTCACTGACTTTCCTCTTCCACAGGTTAACTGGTCAGAACTGGTTTGTGCTCTGCTACACATACATCTCAAAAGTTTCTTTGATTTAAATCACTGTATTCAAAGCAAAAGGGTATTGGCCTCTTTAATCCCATCTGGACCTTGGAATCTACACCTCAGGTCTTTCTGATGAAATTCAAGGGTTCCCCGAGAAATGTATTTTGGACATTCCAAATCCATCTGGGTCCTCCCTGGCTCAGACATCAAACCTCTTCAATGTCCATTCTGGCCTCTCTCTGACGCCCCTCCCCAAAAGTCCTTCCTATTAAACATGCAAGTCAAAGGATCTCCCTGAGGGCATTATGAATGGTTCATCTTATTTCCTGGGATGAAAGCAAATCGACAAGGTAACTGCACCCCAGATCTCTGTAGTGTAAAATTCCTCCTGTCCTTTGAACTTATCCCTTGGGGGTCTTGATGTGTCAGTTCCAGTAAAACAGTAGTTTCCTCAAACTGAGTTTACCATCACATATGTTATATGTAATAAAAAAATTAATACAGCACTCGAGCACTCAGAGCTGGCTGTCTACGTCACAAGGGGTACCGAGAGGCTCATGGTATACAGAAATAGCACACAAGTGGACCTTGACTGGAATACTGGAAGCCAACATCAAAAAGGTCCAGCAAGTACTCCAGAACCTTGTCAAGTGGGCATCAAAAGGGGTCCATGTGGGTTTTGGAGCACCAGACAGAAGATCCTTTCCACTTGGCTGTGCAAGTCTTCCTGGTGGAAGGTTTATGGGTAGCCAAAAGTATTTCAGAGACCATTTGAGATATCTTGTCTCTGTTCACTTCCCTTTCTTCAGGAGTCAGACCTGAAGGTGAAGGGAGTGCAGGTTAGGATGGACTAGGTGACCCTGAGTGAGAATGTCCATCCTGAGTGGGAGGATCCTTGGTGTGGTGATTGACAGTCTGTTCAACAGAAGAAACCACATCTGTCAAGGCAAGCAGGGGGCGATTAGAATCATCTTGCCTCTGTGCACCTTCAGTTTGAGCAGTATCTTCTACACCAGAGGGACTGGGGAAATCCATACAGAAGGAGATTTTGTCATTGTAGTCTGAATGCATCTGGACAGAAAATGTCATGTCCTGGATTTCTGGAGCAGAATCAAGGCAGTTTGGCATTGAGTTGGGATGCAAATAGGTCTTAATCTGTTGTTCCCATCTTGTCGAACAGCGATCTCACAGCATCTGGAGCTAGCAACCACTCATGAGGACGGACCTGTGTTCGGCTGAGCTCGTCTGCCAGGGCATTTTGTACCCCTGGCAGGTAAACTGCTTGAAACAGGATCCCCTGCTCCAGGCACCATTCCCACACTGCTATTGCCTCCCTGCAGAAAGGGAAAGAGTGTGCTGCTTCTTGCTTATTTATGCAACACATATCTCATTGGCTGATGAGATCCATTAGTGCTCAGAAGCCATACAACACAGTTCTCATTTCCAGTACATTGATGTGGATATGAGTCTCTGAGGGATTCCAATCACCTTGTGTTTGGAGACTCTGCAGTATTACAGTAAGTAGGACAATGGGCAGACTAGGTGGGCCAAGTGGTCATTATCTGCCAACAATTTCAAGGTTTTTATGACAGTGGGTGCCCCATCCCATCAGTGAGGTGTCTGTGGTGAGAATCACCTGAGGCTCTGACTGGGAAAAGGGAAAACCTTGGAAAAGATTGTCCTCCTTTGTCCACTATGTAATTGACTGAAATAGGAGCTTGGTCAGTAGAAAGGGTTAAGTTTGAGGGTGTGATGCTTGTGGCCGCTATGCACTGAGCATCCATTAAGTTCTTCTCATGTGCAACTGTGCCAGGGGCACTGTGAAAACAGAGGAGGTTATCAGACCTAGAATGTTATACACAGAGCGAGTGTGCACAGATTTGTGCTTCATTGTGCAGCGTGCCATCTGCACGATCGTCTGCTTTCTGCTCCGTGGAAGGAAGGCACGGGCCTTGGTTGTATCTAGAAGAGCTCCTATGAATAGCAACTGCTGCAATGGTTGAAACAGAGATTTCTCTGAGTTCAGCAGAACCCCAGGGAGATAAGGAACTGACAGGCCATGGCCAGTGATCATGCCATTTCCCACCTGGACAGGCTGGCTATCAGTTAGTCTTTCAGATAAGGGCAAACCTAGAGTATTAGTTTCCTCGGATGCGCTGTGAGTATGGCTAAACACTTTGTAAAGACTTAAGGCACGGAGGACAGCCCAAAGGGCAGGACTCTGAACTGATAATGCTGGTCCAGCACAATGAATCAAAGGCATCTATGTGACTGCAGTGCACTAGGATATGCTGATAAGCATCCTGCATATCCAGAGAGGCTAACCAATCCTGTGACTTCAGGAAGGGAAGCAGAGATTCCAGAGAAACCATCTTGAATTACTCTCAATCCATGAACTTGTTCAGATTTCTGAGGTCAAAAATGGGGCACATGCACCCGGATTTATTTGGAACCACGAAGTAGCAGGAGTAAAAGCATATGTTTTGTTCCGACTCTGGCACTGCCTCCACTACCCTGTTGCTTAGAAGGCCTGCAAACTGCTGCATAAGACATTCTGACATATGGGCCAATAAGAGAGGTTGACTTCTGTGCAGATAGTCCAGAGGAATATATGTGAAGTTCAGGGAGTATCCCTTCCAGATGATCCAGAGGACCCACTTGTCCGTCATAGTGAGTCAGTTGCCCCCTGCTGCAAAGGAGAGGTCTGCCTCAGCCAATTGAGACAAGAATGGGACTGGAGCGTCTAAGGGTGGCACTAAGCGGTTTGGGCATCTGTGTCTTCGGTTGCACCTTCTTGTGAAGTTGGGGAGGCTGAGGTTTGTTTTGTGCTCCTCCACCTTCTTCTTGAGAGGACTGCCTGTTCTGAAAGAAACCTCTGAGGGTTAGCAGGAGCTGGTCTGGAAATCTTTATGGTCATTCTAGTTTTCTGAGATGCCTAAAGAGACTTCTCTACCTGCTGTCCAAACAGGTAAGTACCATTGAAGGAAATGTTCATTATCTGCTGTTGGACATCCTCAGAAAAAACACAAAACAAAGGGTCTGCCCCAGATAGACAGCTTGTGCCTGGACAAACTGTAGGAAAGCTGAACAAAAAGGACGAGTACCAAGCATTGGAAACTGTGCATTGTATTTTATTTATTAAATGCTAAAGTGCTAACGTTACTGGTCTCGGTGGCCTTCTTTTGCTACCGTCTGGTCAGACATTTTAAGTATTTCACTGCTTTGTCATATGTATAGCACATTAGCACTTTAGCACTTACTAAATAAAATACAATGCACAGTTCCCAATAGCTGGTGCCAGTTTCTTGTTTGGTCATCCTAAGACAAAACAGAGGTACGAAGCCAGGAGTGCCTTCTGATACAAATGTCTGCCACAGCAGAGTGAGAGGTAGTGTCAAAAGCATTCATAGCTATTTTAAGCTGATGACTGTTAGCCTTAATGCCATTAGTAACAGGCCTGGATATTCAAAGGGGTTGCACCGGCGCAACTTGCACTGCACCCCACCAGGAGATTGGAAAGGCTGCCCAGCGCAGTGCAAATCCCGATACGCTGGGGTGCAATGTAACTGTATGCAGCGCAGATGCAGGGACGGCGCCCGCAGTTGACGCGGCACATCCCGGGTATTCAGCCCAGGACGTGCAGCGCATATGCTGGTGTAACCCTGCATTGCGCTGCACTGGGGGGCTCAATGTTGAGCCCATGGAAAGTGGGAACAAATCCTGGCCAGTCACAGGCGGGCTGCCGTACTGCATGGCGCAACACAGCAGCTTCCAGCAGTGGGTGGCCACCTGCCCACCAAGCACACCATCACGAAGCATCCATATAACCCTGGTGGTCTACTGGCACCCCCCCCCATGTCCCCGATCATGGGTATCTGACATATAGTTACATCCCTGGTAATCCAGTGGAACCCCCCACCTGTTGCTGCAATCGTGGTAAATGTAAAATAAATTATGCCCTGGCAGTCTAGTGGTACCTCCCCTCCTGCCCTTGTCCCCGATCGCCGGTATCGGACATTTAGATAAATTCCTGGTAGTCTTCAGTGGACCCCGCCTATTGCCGCGATCGCGGCACATCTCTCTATAATAAATCCCTGGTGATCCAGTGGCACTCCCCCTTTCCCACTCAACAGTACCCTTGCCCACTCGCCCCCCATCATCAGCAGTGGCGCAGCAGCCTGCCCGCATAGCCTGGCTGAATGACAGGTACAGTATGGGCTGTAAGCCCATTGGTCTCAGTTTGATTGTCATTGAGTGGCATACAGTACTTAGACAGTCCCAAACTATGTGGAATGAAAGCCAGTCATTCGTATAACTGGGACTGTCTAGTACAGTATGCCCTGCAAGCCCATTGGTCCACAATGGGCTTACAGCCCATACTGTACCTGTCATTCGGCAGGCGGTATATAGTGCGGGTTGCTGCCACCCGCTGATGACGTGGGGTTGGGCAAGGGGTTCTGTGTGGGTGGGGGTGCCACTGGATCACCCGGGATTTAGTATACGGAGATGTATCGCGATCGCGGCAACGGGCCAGGGGAGGTTCCACTAGACTACCAGGGATTTATCTAAACGTCCGATACCAGAGATCGTGGACAAGGACGGGGACCACTAGACTGCCAGGGATTTATCTAAACGTCCGATACCAGCGATCGTGGACAAGGATGAGGGGAGGGAGGGGGTTCCACTAGACTACCAGGGATTTATCTAAACGTCCGATACCGTGATCGGGACAAGGACCGGGGTGTACTACTAGACTGTCAGGGCATGTTTTATTTTACGCTTACCTCAATAGTGGCAACAGGCGGAGGTTCCACTGGACTACCAGGGATGTAACTATATGTCAGATACCTGCGACTGGGGACATTGGGGGGGGGTGCCACTTGATCACCAAGGACAGTCTTATTGCACATATATCGGGGCATCAGGGAATCGGGAGGGAGGGGGACCACTAGACTACCATGGGATTGTTTTGTTGTACATCTACCACGATCACGGTTATGGGATGTGGGATGCCCCGGGGGATCCCCACTGCACACGTCATGCTGTGCAGGGCGCCAAGCGCAAGTCACCGGGCTGCCCTGCGCAAGGCCTCTTGGGGCAGATTCTGACTTTGGCATTCTCAGCATGAATAATAATAGTATCAGCTGTAGGCTGAGAAACATACACTGGTCTGTCCTTAGGAGCAGTCTATTTTCTAGCTATCTGCCTACAGACAGAAGGGATGGAAGAAGGCCTATTCCAAACAGCATTCGATAGGGTTTCAAAAGTTGGAGGAATAGGGGGGAACTAAATTGACCAGCATGGTAGAAATGTTTATCTACCGCAGACAGATGTCTACCTGGGTCAGTTGCTGAAAACTTGAAATTCTAGAGCAGAATTCATGTTCTTTAACAAGACCTGGAAAGTCAAATCCTCCTGAGGAACTGGAGAAGGGCCTGGGTCCAGAGGTTCCAGGTTATAGAGAGCCATCATGACTGCCCTCAGAGATAATGAGTTTGGGGCCAGACTCAGCCTCCTTCATCTCCCCCCAGAGGGAGGATCAGGCAGGGGAGTGGACTGTAGGAGCCCCAATCCAGAACAAGGCCTTGGCAACACCAGAGACATCAGTCCCAATTTATGAGGAAAAAGCATCTAGGGGGATGCTGTGGCCAGAACCGAATCTGGTGCTGGGAGGCCTCCAAGCACTGAAGGCAGTGCCAAGCCTGGTGCTGGGATAGGCCCCAAGATAATTAATCCCATTACTGACCCCAATGCCAACCACTGACTGGCAAAGATACCAAGGTTAGTCCCGTCGTAGTGACACTGAATGGGGTTGCGTCCAGTGGGACAGAAGTCAGCAGGATGGTCACTGGCAAAGGCCCTGGGGCTATAGTTGGAGCTAAATGCCCTACCCAGCCTGAAGGCCCAGTCTGTGGCTCCAGTGCCACTGACCCCAAAGGACCAGGGACAGGATCTATTGGCAGAGGCAAATGATCAAGATGCTGCACCCACCACTCCATAAGAGCTGCACAGTGGTGGAACTACCCACAGGAGTCCCCAGAAAGAGACAGAGGGGGACTACAGGCCTAAGACCTCGACCTCCAATGAACTGAAAGCCCTGGTGATGCCAAAGGAGCCAATGAGGGTCTTCTTCTCTAGGAGACCAAGTATCTCACAGTACACGTTGTAAAGGGCAACCTTGAGTGGTATCACTTCTTCCCCTTCTTACAAGAAGAACAACTCGGGGGCAAGTGGTGCTACGACCCTGACAAGGATCGAGAACAGGCCCGCTTCTTTTTGTGCTTCCAAAAAGACTGTCCTTTCTCCCAGGCACAGGATCACTCAGTCTGAATCCTCTCCCAAAGGGAGAAGTGGACCAGACATGGTCCTGCTGCCAGAGCAGCTTGCCAGAGGAGGCTCTCTGTCATTATTGTCTGTGGCCATCAACCATTGACTCAGCAGGCTGAGAGAGAGAGAAATATTTTTGTAAAATCACTAAACTGACACAAAAATAACAACACTCTAGCTTTAAACACTAAAAAGTGAAGAACCAAATGCTGCTGTTGTATAGACGTGAAGTTCTGTACCTTGTGAGTAAGCGGTGTCATCACTGAAGTGCACTCGATGGCAGGAAAAAAAGGAACTGAGGTGGTCGAGGGCTAGTGCTGAAGTAAGCCATGTAGTCTGAGCCAGCCTTGTGGTGCCGTGCATGCATGCAGCTTACCTTGGCGCCACCCCTCCTGAAAAGTTCTGATTCCTGCAGGGTCCTAGCACCTCCAGCTCAGACCCATTAGTATGAAACAGTGGTTAACACTAATTCCTGGGATTGATTCCTAGAAGGTCCAGGTGTGGATATAGTTCACTATACACATTTTGATAGACTCCTAGCAGTTCTACCAAAGGAGGGAGCGAGGCATGCACCCCTATTTGTAGAACAGAAACCGAAGAACCGGTGACCCAAAAGCAGCATCCCAATGGAACAGTATGTCAATGACGTAATGGGATATAAAGGTGTGTGCTTTACTCAAGGTAGCAGCTCTACAGATCTCCTGAACTGAGATTCCCTGGAAGCAGCCCTCAAGGTAGTGTTAAGTCTGGTGGAATGAGCCCTAAGCCATTTGGGAGACTCCCTGCCAGCAACCCTATTGCAAATGTCGATGCAGGATGTAATCCAGATGGCAATCATCCACTTTGCTGCTTGTCTGCCAGGCATATGTCGCAAACAGCTGGCGAGCCTCACCCTGAACTCCAGCTGAGCACTCCTTATAGTAAGAGAGTACTTTCCATGGGTCAAAGTATGGAGCCTATGGTCGGCCACTGACTATGGGTTTTTAGAATATACCAGAAGGTTTATTACCTGGTTAAGGTGAATACTACCTTTGGGAGGAATTTCAGGTGGGAGTGAAGGACAAACTTGTCCTTCTGGAAGATATGGAGACCCCACCGAGAGCAGCTGGAGCTCACTAATCCTTCTGGCTGACATGACTGCCACCAAGAAGGTGGTCTTCCATGACATGCGAGTACCTTGCACTTGTGCATAGGCTCAAATGGCTTGCCCATCAGCACAGCCAGCACCAGCAGTAAGTCCCAAGGCGGTAGAGGCTTCCGAACTGGAGGTGACTAATGGTCAAGGCCTTTTAGAAAGCACTCGACCACCTTCTCCTGGGCCACCATTGGCTTACCAGCCCATGCCTGGTAAACAGAGATGACTGGCAGGTGCACTTTAATGGTTGTTGCTCACAGGTCTGACTGAGAGAGGTACCATAGGTAACTGAGGAAGCTCACTATAGGGGGGAGGTAAAAGCATCAAGCTCCTTGCCCTGGCACCATACTGAGAATCTTTTCTATTTAAATACATAGCATTTGTTAGTCAATTCCTTTTTGAGAAACCTCCACAACCTGGAGCACTTCTGCTGAACGACCCAAAGTCTGGAACTCTGGCTTCCCAGAACCCAGACTGAGAGGTGCAGGGACTGAAGGTCTGGGTGCAGGACCTTCCGCTGTTGTATGGGCAGCAGGGCTGGGTGAAGAGCCAACTAACACATAGGCTTGCCACTGAGGCTGAGGAAATCCTTGTACCAGAACTGTCTGGGTCAGTGTGGGGCTATCAGGATCATCCATGCCTTGTCCTTTTGGGCCTTGACCACCACTAGTGGATCAAGGGGAAGGGAGGGAAAGCCTGCATGAGGCCTGGTGTTTAGGGCCTCACAAACACATCCCCCAACGGTGTCCTGGACTGTGTGGGGAGGGTGCAAAACAGCATTGCTTTTTGGTTCTGCTACCAGGCAAACAGGGTCACCAGAAGGGTGCCCCACTGGAAGAACAGGTGGTTTACCATCTCCTGATGCAGGAACCACCCGTGTGACATCTCCTCCACCCAGCTGAGGGCATCTGCCAACTGATTGTGAGCTCCCGTGACATAAATTGCCAGCAGATCTGCACCCTGGCTGTGCACTAGTGTCTAGGTGTGGACAGCCCTCTGACAGAGGGGAAGGGAGTGTGTTCTGCCCTGCCTGTTCAGTTAGAACATGGTTGTGATCTTGTCCATCTGGACCTGCACGACCTGACCCCTGACAAGAGGAGCAAATTCCATCAGAGCCAGATGCACTATACAGAGCTCCAGCAAGCTGATGTGGTGATGGGACTTCCAATCTGACCCATGGGCTCTGGTCTCCCAGGTGTGCTACTCAGCCCACCAGAGATGCATCCTTCACGAGCATAGCAGACAGTTCTGGGCAGACAGATGGGATTCCTTCTGTCGCTAGTCCAGCCACCACTGGATAGCATCCTACAAAGTTGACAACAGGAACAACTGAAGCAGGCAGTGAGGAGCAGGCAGGTGAAGCATGTATAAGGGGGGATAAAGGTGGGGCAGGAGCACATGAACAAGAAAACCAGGGTGGGAGAAATAGGCAAGGGAGAGAGAACAAGAACAGAGGAAGGGCAGGGTGTAAAACATGGAAAGTCATGCTCATAAATGCCCGCAGTCTGAGAAATAAGGTTCCAGACCTGGAAGCCTTGATGATGGATGCAGACCTTGACATAGCAGCAATAACAGAGATATAGTACTCTGCTAATCACAGCGAGAACATCAGTGTAACGGGCTATACACTGTTCAGAAGGGACAGGAGAGGTAAAAAGGGAGAGGGGGTAGCCCTGTACGTCAGAGAAGGCATAAAGGCTACAGAAGTACAGGGGGAGGCTGAGGCGATGTGGGTCACCCTTGAACCAAGGAATGGCACAGCAATACGTACAGGGGTGATCTACAGACCTCCAGCACAGAGGGAAGAAGTGGACAGGGTACTAATGGAGGAAATTCATAACATGGCAGCTAAAGGTGAAATCCTGCTGATGGGGGATTTCAATATGCACCACCCAGAAAGCAAGCTGCTTCAGCCAGAAGCATGGCCATCCTGGAATCCCTGCAGGGATGTGGACTCAAGACAACTGGTGCATGAGCCAACCAGATACAAATCGATTCTGGACCTGGTATGGACCAATAGGAACAGAGTCAAGGGAGTCCTGGTGGAAGGGCAGCTGGGATCCAGCGACCACCACATGGTGTGGTTTGGCATGGAAACAGGGACTCAATTAAGCTACACAAGGGCAACAGTATTAGATTTCAGGAGGGTGGATTTCAATGAAATGGGTAAATGTTTAAGAGCAGCCCTGGAGAAGGGAGAGGCAATGGAGGAACAGTGGGGGAAACTAAAAGGAGCCATAGTGGAGGTAACTAACCAATGTGTTAAGGTAGCAGCCAAAGGGAAAAGAAGGAAACCACAGGTGGCAGACAAAGTGAGGGCTAAACAGCAAGTTTCAGGAAGCAAAAGGGGACCCAAAAGGGAGGAGGACAGGGAGGTGTACATTGAATGTCTAAGGGAAGCAGGGAAAGCTGTTAGGAAAGCCAAAGTGCAGACAGAGAAGGATTTAGCACAGACTGTGAAAAAAGGGGACAAGACATTGTATAGGTACAGCAGTGATAGAAGAAAAAATGGGGGGGGGATTATGAGGCTCAAAGGGGAAGAGAAAGAATGCAAGGAGGGGGATTTAAACTAAGCAGAAATACTGAACAAATACTTCTGTTCAGTATTCACTAAGGAGGAGGATGAAGGTCAAGGACCACAGTTGGGGAGCAGAGGCAATGGGTGGGGGAGGGGAGCGGACACCAGTCCATTCACAGTAGAGAGAATTCTGGAGGAAATTGCAAAGCTGAAGGTGGCTAAAGCCTTAGGGCTAGACGGCATACACCCGAGGACATTAAGGGAGCTGAGACGGGAACTAGCGGCGCCTCTGGCTACCTTGTTCACAGAGTCACTCAACATAAGCATGGTTCCAGAGGACTGGAGGAGGGCACATGTAGTCCCACAAAAAGTGGCAGTAAAGAAAAAGCAGGGAACTACAGGCCAGTCAGCCTCACCTCAGTGGTGGGGAAGCTCATGGAGACACTACTGAAAGAAAGGATAGTGGGACACCTGGAATCCAGTGGTGCCCAGGATCTGAGGCAACATGGATTCACAGAAGGAAGGTCTTGTCAAACAAATCTGATAGATTTTTTTTGATTGGGTGACTAGGTAAGTGAATCAGAGAGGGGCAGTAGACATCACCTACCTATATTTCAGCAAAGCCTTCGATATCGTCTCACACAGATGGTTGATTAACAAGATGAGTAGTCTGGGCGTGGGGCATAAGGTGATACATTAGGTTAGAAACTGGCTGACAGACAGAAGGCAGAGGGTGGTGGTAAATGGGATCCAATCCGGGAGAGAGAGAGGTGACCAGCAGAGTACCACAGGGATCAGTACTAGGACCAGTCCTGTTCAATGTCTTCATTAGTGACATTGCAGAGGGGCTGGAAGGAAAGGTCTGCCTATTTGCAGATGACACCAAGATCTGCAACAGGGTGCATACTCTAGAAGGGGTGCAGAAAATGAAGAGGGACCTGGAGAAGCTTGAAAGATGGGCTGAAGTGTGGCAACTGAGGTTCACTGCAAAAAGTGCAAAATAATGCACCTAGATAGGGGAGCCCTGGGAGAGCTACTGAATTTTGGGGATGATGACTGTCACCAAAGAAGAAAGGAACCTAGGGGTTATCACATCTGATGACCTTAAAGTATCAAAGCAGTATGCAATGGCTGCAGGGAGGGCCAGTGGCACGCTGGAGTGCATAGGCAGAGGCATTACTAGCAGGAGATTGGAGGTGGTGATGCCATTGTATAAAACACTGGTAAGGCCTCACCTGGAGTACTGCATGCAGTACTGGAGACCACATATGTGTAAGGACATAGGCAAGGCGGAGGCTATCCAGAGAAGGATAGCAAAGATGATGCATGGCTTGCATCACAAAACATATGAGGAGAGACTAACAGACCTCAATATGTACTCACTGGAGGAGAGGAGAGACAAGGGGGACATGATAGAAACTTTCAAGTACCTCAAGGGCACAAACAAGGTGCAGGTGGGGGATCTTTTCCAATATAGAAAAGATATCTGAATGAGGGGACACAATGTGAAATTGGAGGGGGGGGGTAACATGAGGAAGTTTTTCTATGCAGAGAGGGTGGTGGACGCTTGCAGCAGTCTGCCAAAAGAGGTAGTGGGGTCAAGCACAGTGGAGGGGTTTAAACACGCCTGGGATAGGCACAAGGGAACACTGGATGGGGAGGGAGTGATGAAAAGTCACTGATCACTTACGGTTAGTGACTGCATACAAGTATAGGACTTACGGGCAGATTAGAAGGGCCTAGCGGTCTAGTTTTGCCCCAGTTAAGTTGATCACCTCAGACGGGACACATTTGTATTTGTATGGGTTGACCAACAGGCCCAAGTCTCTGCAGGTCTGGAGGGCCAGATCTCTGGGCTGCTTGATGGCCTCCTTGGATGACTGGCTATAAGATGGTTTTATATAGATGGTATAAACCAATCATCCAGATAGGGATACACCCTGATGCGCTTGTGTCTCAGGAAGACTGCCACCACTTCCATGCATTTGGTGAAGACCCTGGGCATGGACAAGAGACCAAAGGGCATGATCTTGAACTGTTATGGAACCCTTTCTGCATGGAACCAAAAGTATCACCAGTGGGACGGATTGGGGTGTGGAAGAACGAGCCCTTGAGATACAGAAAGCAAAACACATGCCCTGCTTCAGGTATGGAATAATCTGGTTCATAGTGGCCATCTGGAACTTGCACTTCTGCATGAACTGACTGAGATCATGCAGCCTTACTCCCTTTGTTTTATGACCAGGAAATACCTGGACACGTACCCCTGACTTGGCAGAGCATCTGGGACATGGGCTGTGGCTCCTCTGGCAAGGACCTGAGTTCTGTCCTGCCTGATGGTGGATACCATGTCTTGTGACACCATGGACTCCTTAGGAGTGTTGAGTCAGTAAAGTGGGAGAGTCTTGAAATCCAGAGGCAATCCTTTTCCTACCACTTCTAACACCCACTTGTATGAAGTAATAGAGGACCACTGTGGCCAGAAGTGGTGCAGTTGACCCTCCACAGGGAGACGGGTCAGAGACTGAACAGGCAGGAAGATGACACCCCATGACCAATCACTGGGCAGCTTTAGAAGGGGCACCAGCCACTGGGGCTGGAGGGGCACCACTTCCCCAGCCTCCTTCAGGTCCCTGGCCACCGAACTTGGGCTTCAGATGCCAGTGTTGGTACTGCCCCTGCTGAGGCTGCTGCTCAGGTGGCTGTAGCTGAAAGAATATGTGCTGGAAGGTCTTTCTTAGGTTTCTGTGCCTTTGGGTCCTGGGACAATACCACAGAATCTAGAGTGGCACTGCACTTCTCAATCCTAGGAGATGTCCCTCCACCCAGGGCCAAAGAGACTGGTGCCCAAGAAGGCAACATCAGCCAATATGTGCTGGTTATCCGCTGTGAAGGTGGAAAGCCGCAGCCAGGCCCTGCAATGCATCATGATGGCTGTTGCTATAGCACGGGCACAGGAGTCATCCATGTCCACAGTCATCTGCAGCTGGTGTTTAGACAGCGATGGACCCTGGCCACTGACCAATTTCATGACAGCTGATGATTGGCAAGAAGGTGACAAGAGGACTTAATTCAGCACTCACAACAGGGAGTGACCAAAGTTGGCCATTAACACAATGTAGCTAGCCTGATGAAGACCCAAAGATACATCAGTGTAGACTTTTTAGCCACATGGTCAATCTTTTTGGACTCTTTGTCCGGAGGCTGACCCATGTTGTATTTTCAGAAGGCCGAGTTTGAGATTTATTCTTTGGCCAAAGGGTGATCATGGAACCTCAAGACAGACCCAGCAGGGACTGCGTATTAATGAACCATATGGGTTGGAGGATGCTGGGCAGGATGCTAAATGCTGACAAAGCTCCTGGGCTGGTCCCAGAATAGCCTCAGCCATGGGAAAGGCCTGTTGCTAGCTTTGCTTGTAGAGCAGAAAGCAGCTAACTAAAAGAAGCTACATTTTCTTATTAATTTAACACTTATATCTCAGCAGGAGTCGGTGTCTGTTGAGATTAAGTAGACACTTTATTAGAAATAGAAGGGGTCTTATTTAGGGTTAAAAAAGAAAGAAAAAGTCAGTGTGTGTTCTGTGCTGGGAAGGGTACTGTATCAGCTGACTTTGCTAAACCAGTAGGAGGAGAGAGAGCTTAATTGGGGGTGTGGCTTAGACACTATAAAAGCAGGTGACTCAAATTACAACCCTAAAGGAAAAAAGTATCTCACTCTCCCCCCCCAGCTGCTGGTGGTCTGACATTGAGCAAGGAACAAGGAGGCTACTGAAGAAGATAGGAAAGTTGCTGTCCCAGAACAGGAAGTGTGAGACTTGTAAGGAGAGGAGAGAGTAAGCATACAGAGAAACAGGAGGGGACACAAAATAAGACATGACAGGTGTGGTGCAGTGCAATGGCTGTGGGGCGGCAGTGTTCCAGGAGACATTCTGGAGGCTGCGATGCTGCCCTATTTGCAGGCGCCTGTCTGGTCTGAGAGAGGAGGTTGCTCGTCTCCAGGCTGACCTGGCTAGGATTCGTGAAACCTCCTCCCCCACCCAGGGACCACCAGGGCCAATGCCACTACCTCAGAGGTTGCCAAGAAAGAGGAGAGGCTGGACCAGGGTGGGCTCAGAGAGGAAAGGGTGGTGGAACAGAGTTGCATCCCTCCAGCTGTACCTCTCCACAATTCATTCGCTCTTCTGGTGGATAGTGGTTCCTCTATGGAAGCACCTGCAGTGGAGACCAAGGAGGATGCTGGGAACCTTCACAAAGGAGACCCACAGGAGGGTGGCATGGGACTCCACAGGGGAAGGAAACAACTCCTGGTGGAAGACTCAATCATTAGGGGGTAGGAATGGGGGAGGAAGGGGAGAGGGAGGTAAGGTGCCTTCCTGGCGCCATGGCTTAGAGGGACAGGAAGCGAATCCTTAGGATCGTGGGAGAAGCTGCACGAGGGAGGGAGCTGGATGTCATTGTCCACCTAGGGACAAATGATCTGGCTAGGAATGGGATCAGAGCAGTGCAAGAGGAGTTTGTAGAGTTGGGGTGGGGCCTCAGACAAGCAGCGCATACGGTACCCTTCTCGGAGGTGCTGCCTGTCTATGGCAAGGGTGATGCTAGGGCACTCTTCACCAGGGAATTCAATGAGTGGTTGAAAAACTGGTGTGGAGCTCAGGGTTTTGGCTTCATTGGGGACTGGGGAGCCACCTGGAGGGATGCAGAACTATACTGGTGCGATGGTCTGCACCTGTCCAGGGGGGGAACCACGATCCTAGGTGAAAGGTTTAAATGCTTCATTGGCAAGCATTTAAACTAGTCAAGGGGGGAGGCACTGAAAAGGAGCAGGGAAATCCCAGCCCCCCCCCAAAAAAAACATGGCAATTAGTGAGGTAAACACCAAGGTAAAGAAGTCATTAGGGAGCAGGACAGAGGTAAATGTTAAAAAGGTAAAAGCACTAAGGACAGAAATGGGGCTAAAAGGCGTAAGGCTATCAAAGAGTGGAGGGTGATGAGTACCAATGCCCGTAGTCTGTGTAACAAGCTTCCTGAACTAGTGGCCTTGATGGAAGAGGGTTGTCTGGATATTGTGGCAGTCACAGAAACATGGTACACAGAAAACCATGACTGGGATGTCAACATACCAGGATACACAATCTACAGGAGGGACAGGGAGGGTAAAAGAGGAGGAGTAGCTCTTTATGTAAAGGAAGGGATCAAAGCAACAGAACTAAAGAGTAAACAGGGAGCAGATGAGGCACTCTGGGTCATCCTGGAGACAGGAAATGGCACCACAATCTGCATGTGGGTTGTATACAGACCCCCATCTCAGGGAGAAGGAATGGACAAGGGAATGATAGAAGGCTTCCTTAGAATGGCAGAAAAAGGGGAGAGATTGTTGATGGGGGACCTGAATATGCCAGATGTTAACTGGAGCACCTTTGCTGCAGGCACATCCAAGAGCAGGGTCATTCTTGATGCCCTACAGGGGGCATGCCTCAGACAGCTAGTACTGGAACCCACTCGGGAGGGAGCAATCTTAGACCTGGTACTCTCAAATGGGGACGGAGAAAGAATCTCAGATTTAGAAGTGGGTAGCCATCTGGGAACAAGCGACCACCAGTGTGGTTCACGATAAACACAGCCATACAATCAAGCCATACAAAAGCAAGAGTATTGGACTTTAGGAGGGCTGACTTTGGGAAAATGAGAGAGTGCCTCACAAAGGCACTAGCAAACAGGCAAGAAGGAGGGTGGAGGAACAATGGGGAGTAATCAAAACAGCCATCACAGAGGCAACAAGCCTTTGTATAAAACAAATCAATAAAACGCAATGAAGGGAAAAAAACGCTATGGTTCTGAAAAGAGGTGGCAGGGAAGATTAAGGAGAAAAGAATAGCATTCAGGAAATATAAGGAAACACAGAAGGAGCAGGACAGAGAACTTTATCAGTTAAAGCAGAAAGAGGCTGGGAAGGCAGTCAGAATAGCAAAGGCCCAAACCGAGGAAAGGATAGCCAATTCTGTTAAGAAGGGGGATAAGACCTTTGATAGGTACATTAGGGAGCGAAGAAAGACCAAAGAAGGGATGCTGAGGCTTAATAAAGGGGAAGGAATGTGGGTAGAGGGTGACAGTGAAAAAGCAGGGATACTGAACGAATATTTCTGCTCAGTATTCACAAAGGAAGAGGAGGGGGAGGTACCTAAACCAAACAAGAGAAACACTCTGAAGACGGGGGTCGATACCAGCCCATTTACAGAAGAAAGGGTTCTGAAAGAACTAATAAAATTGAAGGTGGACAAAGCAATGGGGCCTGATGGGATTCACCCAAGAATTCTAAAAGAACTAAGGGTAGAACTAGTGACACCGCTGACTACTCTCTAACAAATCATGGGAGGATGGGGTGGTACCTGAGGACTGGAGAAGGGCAGATGCGATTCCTCTTCACAAAAGTGGGAGCAGGACAGAGGCAGGAAACTACAGACTAACTAATTTGACCTCAGTGGTAGGGAAAATGATGGAATCACTTCTGAAGGAAAGAATTGTTGAGTACCTAGAGGCCAGTGGGGCATAGGACCCAAGGCAGCATGGATTCACGATGGGAAGGTCATGTCAGATGAATCGAATAGATTTCTTTGACTGGGTGACCAAAGTAGTAGACCAGGAGGGGCTGTGGACATAGCCTACCTAGATTTTAGCAAGGCATTTGATACAGTACCACACAAAGATTAATACACAAGTTAGCCAGCCTTGGTTGGGTCCCAAGGGTAGCCTGGATAAAAATTGGCTGAAAACAGGACACAAAGGGTAGTAGTAAATGGAGTACACAGTGAAGAAAGGAGGGTTACTAGCGGGCACCGCAGAGTTCAAGTACTGGGACCGTCCTTTTAATGTCTTTATAAGTGACATTGCAGAGGAACTGGAAGGAAAAGTATGTCTCTTTGCAGACGCACAAAGATCTGCAACAGGGTTGATACACAAGATGGAGTGGAAAGGATGAGAAGGACTTGGCAAGGTTGGAGGAATGGTCAAATGTATGGCAGCTCAGATTCAGTGCAAAGAAGTGCAAGGTAATGCACATGGGAAACAAAAACCCAGGGAAAGAGTACACAATGGTGGGTGAAATACTGACAACAGTAAAAATGGAAAGGGACCTGGGGTAATTATATTAGATGACCTAAAGGTGGGCAAGCAATATGAGAAGGCAGTAAAGAAGGCTGGGGGAACACTGGGATTCATAGGAAGAGGCATCAATAGTAGAAAACAGGAAGTTGTTATCCCTCTGTACAGACAGTTGGTGAGACCCCATCTGGAGTAGTGTGTGCAGTTCTGGAACCCCATCTCCGCAAAGACATAGACAGAGTGGAGGCTGTCCAGAGGAGGGCAACCAAAATGGTGCAGGGTCTGCACCGGAAGACATACGAAGAAAGACTAAAGGAGCTTATTATGTATACCCTTGAGGAAAGAAGGGAGAGGGCACATGATAGAAACTTTCAAGTACCTCAAGGGAATCAACAAAGTCCAAGAGGGTACCATCTTTCAGAAAAAGAGATGTGCAAGAACAAGGGGGCACAATTTGAAGATAGAGGGGGGACTGCTCAGAGGTAATGTGAGGAAGTATTTTTTCACAGAGAGGGTTGTGGATGCATGGAACAGCCTCCCTGAGGAGCTCGTGGAGTCAAGAACAGTGGGGAAATTCAAGAATGCATGGGACAGACAGAAGGCAGTCCTAGTGGGGGTTAGGAGGAAGTAAGCTGTTGGTTAACTAGGATCTGCAGCTTATCTGTTAGGTAGGAAAATGGGCAGACTAGGTGGGCCAAGCGGTCCTCATCTGCTGTCAAATTCTATGTTTCTATGTTTCTGAAGGCAAGCTCTGGGGATGCATCCCTGTCCAGGATGTCAGTGAAGGAGTATTTAGCCCTCTTCTGAACTACTGTAGCTCCAAGGACACACTCATGGACTTTGACATAAGGCAGAGTAAAGCCCCCAATGACACCAGATCATAATCAGTGGTCACTTCCTCAACTGAGCTATTGTCGAAAATGTGCATCCATGAAAAAAGCGTGGATGACCCATTTGAGTCATCCAAGGACTCTGAAAATAGCTCTCGACTGTTTACCACTGCGGAACACCCTGGTGTCCTCCACCTGGGTGATCTCCATCGATAACTGGCCTGGAAAGCTGGCAGCAGCATGGAAGTCCTTTGTAGGGATACCGACCAAAGGCTGCAGTGGTGGCAGCTTCACATTCAGTGGTGAAGAAGCAGATGCTGGGGACATCTGCCTTAGGTGGTCTGGTGTGGGCACTACTGGCCGATGCCAAGGGACCGGTGGTCCAAAGAGTAGAGCCGTAACCCACCCTGCAGTAGTCCACTCTTTCCAGAGGAGCTCCTTGAAGCAGCAATGCATCTCGTGCCAGTGCCTCCCCTCGCTCGAAAGCGAGGAGGTCAGAAAGCACCAATGGCAGTGATTCCTGATCAAGAGCACAAGCACCTCGACCTTGACGGTTAACCCAAGGGCTGAATTTCAGACTGGTCCTCTGGAGGGTCATGGTAGACCACATTCCTTGCTACACTTAAAAGCAGAGGCATGACCACCGCCTGAGACCGCTTCCGTGGTGACCCAGTCAGGGACACCAGCTGGGCTACATCCCCCTGAGTGAGGACTGGGAGCACTGGGACCTGGGAGATCGACTCTTCATCAAACTCCTCTAACAAGCAGTTGACAGGCTTGAGGAAGATCTCAACCACCTGCTTGACTGGAGCTGAGGTTGAAATACTCGACGGGGTACCAAGGAACTCTCAACCTGCCCCTCTACCAAAGGAAGCTCGACCAAAGTAGAGAGGTGGGGGGAGTCGAGGGGAGTGAAGAAACGTGTTCACTCCTGATCTCATAACTTGTGTTGGCGGTGATTGTGTTTCTTGTTTCAAGGAGATGGTCTCTCCCCAAAGGTCTGGAGGGCCTAATATATTTCCTGAAAGTCTTCAGGAAAGACCCCTCAGATGCTGGCCCAGCCAAGAGCAGTGCCAAGATGGATGTTGAACTCATGCTGCAGCCACCTCCTCCTCAAGGGCTGCAAGCTGTGAAGCTGACCCAGGAGTCGCCGAGTCCTTCTTGTGTCTCTTAGGTCAGTCCCGCTGCAAGGGTCAACTGGGGGTAAGCCTTGTCTTGTAGTCCTTGACAGAGGGTGGAAGCATCATCTGGCAAAGGCCACAACCTACCACATCATGCTACTTGCCTAAGTAATACAGACATGTGTGGTGGTGTGGTGGTGGGGGGTTAGTGACTGACATTTTCCACTGGCACTGTACACAAAATTTGAAACCCGGTTGTTTGCCTTCCTCCACTGTTTACTGCAAGTGAGACATTGAAGCTAGAGATGAGGATATTGCAGAAATTACTTAATTTAGTCAAAATCTAAATTTAGTAGTTGCCGTATTGGTCCTTGCAAGAATAGATCCAGAAGCAAATGATTTGATACCTTTTAATGGACCAACATAGATGTAACAACAATAACAAAGTGCTTTAGCTTTCAGACCAACCAGTCCTTCTTCAGAATTAATTTATTCTTAATTTAGTCAAAGAATTAATCTTAGAAAGTACATGAAATGTATTTCTCAGACACTGCAGAGCTGCAAAAGTGAAGACCCATCCCTTCCAGTGGAAGAAAGATCTGATGTCATAGGGGCGGAGCCAGAGGATATACCACCCGAGTGCTAGGAGAAAGTTAGCTTGAAGACATCCAAAGTGTGGACAGTGAACTGTAGCAATACCCTTAGAATAGGTGTTTGGTTCTTTCACTTCCTTTTTATGGTCAGTAATTGTTCTCCCTTCCACTCTTATCGGTCCAGCAGTATTAGTAGTTTTTCTCTGACTGTCGCTATAGCTATAAAAAATCCTTCAATTTTCCTTTATTTCCTGATGCTAATTACTTTTCCAATTTTTCTTTTTTTATTACTCGCTTATATAGTGCTTTCTCTGTGCTTATTTTAACAAAGGCTTTATATCCCCATGGTTACATTTTATTTTATATCAATTTCAGATCTCAGGCTTCTATTACTTCTGGTTATATTTTCAAAATGGTATCATCAAAAAAAAAAATGTTACGAGTGACTCACTGACATAGATAAACAGTTGGATATAGAAAAAAATAAAAGCATCTAAAATGTCAATGCGGTATCCAAAAAGTAAAACTGTCCACCATTACGACTCATAAATATCTCATCTTTTAGATCATTCTCTGAGATGTATCTTTGCAATATATCATTTTGGCCAATTTCCTTCTAAAATCTTAGAAATGAGGCTCAAAACAAGTAGTGATAGGTTGCTGCTTTGTACCTTTGGCCCAAATTAAACTGAGGATGCCAAACATGTATTGTTGCTTTGTAGATGGTATGATGAGGTGATGAAATTCATAGCTTTCCCTTTAGATGAACTGCTAGCTATACTTTTACTATAGACCAAATGAAGAGTTCCAGTCTATCAGAAGCGTTTATCAAGGATTTCATTTATTACAGACCAAATGAAGAGTTTCAGCCTATCAGAAGCGCTCAAGGATCTCTTTTATTATAGATCAAATGAAGAGTTCCAGCCTATCAGAAGTGTTTATCAAGGATCTTGTAAACCACTCTCATAGCCATACTGAATGGAAAGTCCATTCAAATAGCACTATCCTGTTGCTGTAGCATCCTGAACAACTGCACTCCTGATTTACCTTTGATTGGCATTCTTAGTACATTACTGCAACCATATTTTTCGCTGTCTCTCTGTGTGGCGGCATGGGGAGGAACTTTACAGATGTGCAGAAAGCATAGTTTCAAAAGACAGTTTAAAAAAATATGTACTGGCATCACGGAAGCGATCCAATTGCTCCACCTCGTTTCGACAAATCTTCAACTGGAAGAATGAAGTACCGTCCCATTCATTAATATAAATCTGAAACTGAATACATGATCAGTCCAGTGCCTCTCTGCCCCACCTTATGGACAAGTTAAAAAAAAAAATACAAAATCACATAAAACACCAAGACTATACAGAAGCACTACACTGACTTCACTCTCTGCCCCCCCCCAAAAAAAAACTCACTCTAAAAACAAATAAAAAAATCACATGTAGGGTGCACACAGTCTTGCATTTGAAACGGACGTTGACATTCTATCATGTGAATATCTGAGAAGCATGAATTACAGTTTCAGGTACAGCTGTAAGATCACATGTATGAAACTGATAATGATTAATTTGAAGTAGTAGACAGTGATGCTGCCTTCCCCGCTCCGCTCAAATGAGAAAAGACTGTAGCTCTTTGTGTCGAGTGTGTATGTGTACATATGAACGAAGATAGGGTAATAACAGCTCATGATTTTTTAGAGAATTGCCACCATTCAGATTCACTAGTTTTACTTTTCTACAAAAAAAAAAAAAATTCTACAAGGTGAACCAGCAGGAAGTTACAGGTTTAACGCACGTGTACACAGATCAAATGCTGTGAACCCACCACACTCATGCACATAGATAAAAACTTTTTTTTTTGTTTGTTTAAACACAGATGCTATCAGAATACCATAAACTTACTGGTGTATAAGTTTATTGGTGAGACTGGAGGTAATCTTTTGGCAATAAGAATCTTGGCTCTTGCATTCTTAGGATGTCAGAACTGCTTACCTTTGCATTGCAGTTCTCACATCCTAACAACACATGAGACAACACTCTTACGGCTATAGGAGGCTCTCTTAGCTCACCAGTTAACTGATAAACAATGCAGACTAGGTCACTGTACAAAGAATTGTGTCTTTTCAAAAAAAAAAAAAAAAGTTATAGAATGAGAACTGCCAAATCTAAAAGTAACTGATGTAATATAGTTTCATTCTTGATACTTTTATAGATCTAAATAGGCCTCCTATTGCCCCATGTCCATCCTAAATATAGACTATAAACTAAAAAAGACAGAGAGGGTCCCTAATGACAAAGCTCTGCTTGCCAGTGACTTCAAGCTGATACTAGTGCTCATGAAAAAAAATCTATAAAACCAAATCGATATCCCCTCTAGTCAGCCCTTGCTATCAGTACAGGAAGCAAAACAATGTGGGCCAGTGAGGACTGGGAACAGCGCCCCCCCGGTCATCTTGATAAATGGCACCATTCAGACATTCCAATGGTTATAAAGGCCAAATTGCACTATAGCACATTGCCACACTGTGGGGAGAAAACATAAACCTTTATGCAAGTATAAACAATGAGTATCGAACTGGAAGTTGAGCAGCTTGCTACTTCTGGTACAACAGTATAACAGCTGGCGCCTAGCTGGGGTTTCAAAAAAAAAAAAATAGAGAGGGACCCTGACAGCGAAGCTCTGTGCGACGGTGATTTCAAGCTGATTTTAGTGCTCACTTTTAGAAGTTGGTTTGTGTGTATGTTATTCTGTGTATATCCTTTTATATAACAAAAAAAATCTATTAAATCAAGTATATGCCCTATAGTCAGCTCTTGCTATCAGAAACAGAAAGCACAACATAGAATTTGATAGCAGATAAGGACCTCTTGGCCCATGCAGTTATCCATTTCTCCCTACCTACACTATTAGCATGGACCGTGCCTGATATACAGCCTTTCACCCTCCCGCCACTTCCTTTGCAATATGATTCCCTCATGATAATCCCATGCATTCTTGAATCTCACCACTGTTTTCACCCCACCTCCGCAGGAAGGCTGTTCCAGGAATCCACCACTCTTTCTGTGAAGTACTACTTCCTCACATCTCTCCTGAATCAACCCCCCCAGCTTCATAGCATATCCCCTAGTTCTTGAACACCTTTTCTTTAGAAAAATACTCCCCTCCTGTACTTTATTTACTCCAGTGAAATATTTAAAAGATTCTAACATACCCCCACCCTGTTCCAGGGTGTACATGAGGTCCTTTAGTCTCTCCTTGTAGGGCTTTTGATGCAGACCATGCACCATTTAAGCTGTCCTCCTCTGGAATGCCTCCACTGTATGTCCTTCCAGAGATGTGGTCTCCAGAAATGGACACAGTACTCTAGGTGGGATCTTACTAGTGATCTAAAGATGATTAGAACCAGGGACAAAGCCTGAGCCAGGTTCTCGAAGCACAAAGACCCCACCAGCTGTCTCTCTACAGGTCTCTGTCTGCAATAAGTGCAAATCCACTGTCAGGAAGGCCAAAATTGACTAGCTACAGAACAAACACCACATGCTCTGAGGTACCCTTAACTCACTCCTTGGCAAGACCAAACACCCTGATCCCATCACCCTGCACCATGGTAGTAATAACAGTAACAACCCAACCAATGTGGCGAACATTTTCAATTTATACTTTGGTGACCTCGACAAATACAAACCTCCCTGCCCCCCCACAACCCCCTGTCCCTGCCCCTTAACCTCATATTCCCCCCGCCATATTTCTACTTTCAGGCCCTTCAGACACCACAAAGCTTATTCGAGTGAACAACCCTAAACCCAGCAAAGAAGCTGACGGGATCAACTACAAAATCCTAAAAAGGTGCATCTCTGCCATAGCAATCCCCATTACCAATCTAATCAACTGCTCCCTCTCCTCAGACTCTTTCCCCAATACCTGGAAAACTGCCACCATTAAACCTCTGTTCAAATCTGGATCCAGAAATGATGTTGGTAACTATCGTCCCTTATCTCTATTAGCCCCCCTCTCAAAATCATTGAGAAGGTAGTGCACATGCAAGTCACTGCCTACCTAGAATCACACAGCCTTCTCTCCCGCGCCCAACATGGCTTTAGACCTGGGCACAGCATCGAAACAGCCCAGGTCAGGTTCACTAATGACATCCCCAAGGCAAATGACAAAGGGCATTACACCAGATCTGTCTTTGTTGACCTGACCAAGGCTTTTGACCTGGTGGACCATGTCCTATTCCTCGACACTCTTTGAGGTCTGCATCTCTCTGATAATGTTGTCAACTGGGCAGACAGCTACCACTCCGGGAGAGCCCACCAAACCTCTACTGATGGCCACCTCTCTTTTGCCTGTCCAATCAAATATGGGGTCCCCCCAGGGCTCGATCCTTGGCCCCCTTCTTTTCTCTCTTTTCATTAACAACCTCCCTTCTACCTGCCAATCCACTCAACTCATCTTGTATGCCAACGATGCGGCCCTCTACTGAAGTAACAAAAACCCAGTCATCATGCTCCACAATCTTCAATCAGATCTTAGCAAGCTACACTCATGGTTCACCAGGGACGGCATGGTTCTCAACTCCAAAAAGACCAAATTCATGGTCTTCTCTGGACCTCGTAAAGCCCCTTTCACTCAGGCAACCCTTGTCGACAACTTGGCTATTCCCATAGAACAGGTAACCGATTTCAAATATTTAGGGCTCTAGCTTGACCCTTACCTCTCTTTCAACCTGCACGTAAACAACCTAATTAAGAAGGTATACACCAGACTCTGCCTCCTCTACATAATCCATAAATTCCTTCTCCCTACCACCAGACTATGCCTGGCCTCCTCTCTATTCCTGCCACTTACAGACTATGGCTCCGTAGTTTTCTTCCTTCTAACATCCTCTCTTCTATACTCCAAACTAAGAGTTACTTACAACAGTATAGCAAGATTCGGCACTGGGCTACCCTGGAAAACCCAGCACTGCACCCTCTATGCGTCCCTCTGTTGGCCTTCCCTTGAAGGGAGATATCACTTTCCTTCCTACACAAAATCTGCCTCAAACAAATGCCACCAAGCGTAAATGCCCTCTTTCCACTCGCTGCTCCTGATCATCATATCTGGGGATTCTCCACCATGGTTTTCAACACCCCATTCTTCCGAACTAAATGGGCCCAGAACTCAATCTCTTATCTCGCCACTAAACTATGCAATGGTTTACTCGCTGAAAATTCAGGCATATAATACCATCCCCTCTTTCAACTCCTCCTGAATACTTCAGTATATAGCTGTCCTTCCCAGACCTAATCACCGAACACAGCTAGACACCTTCCTCGTATTAATTAGCACTGGCCTCACAAAGAATTATCCTAATTGCACTTCTCCCAACTTTCTGCACTTATTCCTCACCCCGTCTTTTCAGTCCCCTTCATCTACTAGCTGGTGTCCTACTCTCTCCCCACTGTAACCAAACAGGTCCATTTCCCCACTATTCTTCTCATCTGTGACCCACTCTACTCCTACCCTTACTACTGCTATCCTCTCTGGCTGCTCCCCACACCACCTCACCTCACCTCAATCCCCTGCCATACCCCACCTCTCTTTACCTTGGCAACAGCAAAGTCTTTTATATTATATGTTTTTACCAGGTTGTATTAATAAATCTTATGTATCTTTGTCTTTTATTTCTCCATTATATTGTGATTCACTGGCTGTACTATGAAATTCATGAACCTGTATTGTTCTCTATCTATTTGCATTCATGTACTGCACACTGGACATTTGTGAAAATGGCCATTTTTGCTCACGTACCTTTCCAGTATGTAAATAAAGATTGATTGATCTATACAGAGGCAACACCACCTCCCTCTTTCTGCTGGTGATACCCCCCCATGCACCTCAGCATCCCACTAGCCCTCCTGACTGCCTTGTTGCACTGACTGACCACCTTTATGTCATCTAATAGGATTACCCCAGGTCTGTTTCCTGCTTGGTGGTTGACCTATGCTGTACTCTGACCCTGGGTTTCTGTGCCCTAAGTGCTTTATTTTGCACTTTTTTGCATTGAAATCCAGCTGTCATATTCTTGACCACTCCTCTAGTTTTCTCAGGTCTCTATTCATCCTTTCCACCCCCATTGGAGTACCTACCCTATTGTAGATTTTGGTGTCATCCACAAAGAGGTGGACTTTCCCTTCTAGCTCCTCTGCAGAGTCACTTATAGAGACATTAAAAAGGACCAGTCTCAGCACTGATCCCTGAGGCACCCCAATGGTCACCCTACCTTCCTTAGAGTGAACTCTGTTTACCACCACCCTCTGTTATCTATCACCTAACCAATTTCTTATCCAGTACACCACCTTTGGACCCACTCCTAAGCTACCCAGCTTGCTTACTAGCCTTCTGTGTGGAAAGGTGTCAAAAGCCATACTAAAATCTAGGTAGACCACATCCACTGCTCCACCATGATCTAAATCCTTTGTCAGTCAGTTAAAAAGATTCATCAGATTCCCTTTGACATGACCTCCCTCTGTGAGCCCATGCTGTCTTGAGTCTTGTAACCCACTGGATTAAAGATATTCCACAGTTCTTTCCATCAGCAGTGATTCCATTAACTTTCCCACCACCGATATCAGGCTGACTGGCCTATGATGGCCAGCCTCCTCTCTGCTGTCACTTTTGTGCAGTGGGACTACATCCACCCTCCTCTAGTCCTCTGGGGCAACTCCTGTTTCCAGTGAGCTGTTAAACAGAACTGTCAGAGGTGCAGTCAGTATTTCCCTGAGCTCCCACAATACCCTTGGATGCACCCCATCTGGCCCCATTGCTTTTTCCACCTTCAGATTAGCAAGTCCCTTCAGGCCTGTTACCTCCAAAAAAAAGTACTACTGTCCACCCCACTTCCTCCAAAGCTTCTGTCACTTTTTTGTGACCCCCCCCCCCCGTGAAAACTAAAGAAAAGTATTTGTTCAGGATGTCTACCTTTTCCTGGTCCACCTCTGCACAGTCCCTCTCTTCCCTTTTTACCTTAAAATCCCACCCCGGTCTTCCTCTTTTCACTTACATACCTAAAAATATTTTTTCCCCTTACATTACCTCCTGGGCTGTTCTCTCTTCAGCTTGCACCTTTGCACTTCTTACTGCTTTCCCAGCTTCTCTCTGTTTCCCCTGATACAACTCCTTATCCTCCTCTCTCGGCATCTCTTTATACTTCCTTATACCTTCTGAATGCTACCCTTTACCTTTTCAGCCACCTCTTTGAAGAATCATAACAGTTTATTTTTCCTCCTGCTTTTGCTCACTTGTTTGATTCTGAAGTTTGTTGCCTTTACTATGCTCCCTTTTTTCTTTGCCCACTATTCCTCCACCCCACCCAGGCCACCCCCTCCACCAGGTTATCCCTGAGGCATTCACCCATCTTTATATAATCTACCCTCCTGAAGTCCAGGACCCTTGCCCTCATGTAGTTCAGTTCCCCAGCCATCCTTATACTGAACCACACCACACAGTGATCACTGGTCCCCAAGTGGCCTCCCACCTTGACATCTGCAACACTGTCCCTGTTCGTGAGTACCAGGTCCAGTACTACCCCATCACAAGTGGGTTCACTGACTAATTGCCTGTGGAATAACCCCTGGAGAGAGAGAGAGAGACCGAGTCCAGGGTGTCCCTGCTTCTAACTAAAGCTGCTGCTGGGAGACTCCCAATCTACATTTGGCGGGTGGAAGTCTCCCACCAGCAGCACCTCCCGCTTTTCTGCCATCTTGCCAATGGCTTCCACCAGTACCTTATCTAACTCCTTCCCCTGTGCTGGAGGTCTGTAGATCACTCCGGTGCAAATAGTGACTCCATTCCCTATTTCCAGGGTGACACATAATGCCTCTGCCTCCTCCAGTATTTCCTGTATCTTCATCACTTTTTTTTCTATATTCTATTTTTCTTCCCCATGAGACTGGCAGGTGGCTGTGGCCCCCTCTCAGAGGGCTCGTCTTCCAAGCCTGGCTGCCCCCAATCCAGTTTCTCCTCAGCAATCCCCCCCCCCGTGCTGGGGCCAGAGGGATGAGTGTTGGCCGCTACCCCTCCACCCCAGAGCACAATCCAGATGCTGGGTGAGCTGGAACCGGGGACATGACCAGGTCATCATGCAGCTATCCAGCTTCATTTTCCAGTTTTCTCCCCACCCCTTGTTGCAGGTATGTATGCGTGTGTGGAGGTGCGTGTACAATGCCCTTCCTTCATGCTGCTCTATTGTCCCACACTACCCTCCAGGCCTCCACCAGGGAGGAGTTATTCAGCAGGAGTGGCAATCTACCTACCCCGGGAGAGGAGAGAAGTTCTCCCGACACTCAATCCTCTCCCTCCCTGGCCGACCCCTGGCAACCTGTACTCGCTCCCGAAATTACAGTCATGTAAGAATTTACCGTAACAGTAGATCTTCCAGATGAGCTCCTGCAGCAGGCTACAACATAAGGACTATGCTGCCAGGCACTAGGACTCCATGGAAAACTTCTAGCCAGCAGTACCCAGCTGGGGTCCGCCCCTTACATCAGTCCGCCTACCAACTTCACCAGCTGTATAATGGGAGCGGACTCCAGCCCCACCTCAGTTCACCCACCAGGGACCTGAAGGTGACTCAGCAGGAGAGCACTGAGGCAGGTGCTGAAGAGAATCCCAAAAAGAGAAACATAACGGGGGAATGGAGGGAGGGAAAATAGTGCTTGCTGCAGGAGCTCATCTTGAACATCTACTGTTACGGTACGTTCTTACGTAACTGTACTATCTTACTTTGAGTAAGAGCTCCTGCAGCAGGATACACCATAAGGACAGAGTCCTAAGCACTATCCCTTATGGGTAGAAGGGAGGTAGGAAACAATAACAGGATTTGAGGAAAAAACTGGGCTGCTATACGTGAAATCCTACCCCCACCTTTTTTTTTTTTTTAATGACATTAGGCCTTGGAGCACAGCTAGGCCGAATCCAGCCCTTCTACTGGAGGCAATATTGAGGGTGTAGTTTTAACAAATGTGTGTACCGAATTCCATGTTGCTGCTGCACAGATATCCGCTCTACGGACATTTTTCAAAGCTGCAAAAGACACAGCTATCCCCCTTGTAGAATGCTCCCTCACCGGTCCCAGCAAGGATTTGTCATACTTATTGTAGATGAGACAACTGGTCAACCATTTGGACATGGTCTGCCTTGTCACGGGTTTTCCCAACACTTTGGAAGCAAACGAAATGAACAGCTGATCAGAATTCCTGATCAGCTTAGTACAGGCCAGGTAATATCTGAGGAGCCTGTGGACATCTAGAATATGAGAAAGGGCCTCCCCCTTATTTGAATACTCAGGATAATAGACCAGAAGAGAGATGTCTTGATTCAGGATTAATTCAGACACCACCTTTTGGAGAAACCTAGGACTGGTGCACAGAGACACCCTGTCTCTGTGAAAAACTAAAAAAGGTTCCCTATACATTAGGGCTTGCAACTCTGAAACCCTTCGAGCTGAAGTAACAGCAACTAAGAGTAACGTTTTCCAAGAGAGAAAACGCAGGTTGCAATCTGCAGCCGATTCAAAAGGAGGTAGAGTTAACTTCTCCAGAACGAAAAGTAAGTCCCAAGGTGGAACAGGATCCCTGATGGGGGGTTTCAAGTGGAGAATGCCCTTTAAAAAGGTACGTGCAAGATCCAGTTGTGCTATCTTCTTGCCCTCTACAGACAAGTGATACGTCAAGATGGTGCAGAAATGCACCTTTATGGAAGAGTAAGCCAGCCCCTTATCCGAAAGTGAGAAAAGATATTCCAGTATCTAATTCATCTTGCAAAACATAGGGTCCAGGGAGCATGCAACTGCCCAGATGCAAAAGCGTTTCCATTTCATGGCATAAGTAGCTCTTGTGGAGGGCTTCCTTGTCTCTATAAGAACCTCCTCCACCCTTTGCAAAACCCCATGCCTGGAAATGGCCAAGTCTGTAGGAGCCAGGCATGTAGGTGTAAAGACTGAAGGTCTAGATGGACCAAAGTTCCCATTCCTGAGAAAGCAAGTCGGGATGAACTGGTAGCTGAAAAGGTGGTTCTACTACCAGCTGCTATAGTAGTAGAAACCATATCTGGCGTGGCCAGAGAGGAGCTACCAGGATCATTGTGGCATGATCCGCCTGCAGTTTGAGAAGAACTCTCTGAAGAAGAGGGAAGGGAGGAAATGCATATAGGAACCTCCCTGTCCAGCAAGAGACAATGCATCTTGCCAGAAAACACCATGCCCTGGATCTAGCGAGCAAAAACTGGGCAGTTCTGCATTGCATGGGGATGCAAAGAGGTCCGGCTCTGGACTTCCCCAACTCTCGAAGGACATTCTGAACTCCTGGAATGTGGCCTGCCATTAAGGTAAGTCTGTGTTATATCACCCAATACCACATTCTCATGGCTTCTCTGCACAGAGGGTAGAAGTGCGTCCCTTCCTGCCTATGGATATAAAAGACCACTGACATGTCTGTCTGAATAAGCAGGGGACCCTGGGACAGATGAGTCTGAAAGGCCTGCATGGTGTACAGAATCGCCCTGATTTCTAAGATGTTGATGTGCAGGGATATTTCTATCTCTGACCAAGTGCCCAGAGTATGGCGAGACTGAAAATGAGCCTAGATTGAATGCATCCATGGTGAGGATCTGGTTCGGTGAATCCCACTGGAATGGAACTCCAGCTTGTAGAATGGGTGAGGTCAGCCACCAAGACAGCTCTTGTTTGACAGCGCTCGATCCCTTTATCAGTTGGTCTAGACTGTCAGATGTCTGGTTCCATTGCACCCTCAAGTTCTACAGAGTAATTTTAATATGGAGGTATGCTAATGGTACCGTGGATATGGCTGCCACCATATGACCTAGGAGCTGTAACACTGTTCATGCTGTGACTGAACTGGCTGCAGCTACTCTGGAGGCCTGGTCTCTCAGCTGAGTGGCCCTGTCGAAAAGGAGGAAGACTCTCCCTTGCTGAGTATCCAGAATTGCTCTAGTGTACTGGAGGCACTGGCTTGGCCAGGGACAGGACTTTGGGAGATTGATAGTGATCCCTAGTCGAAGAAACAGCTGAAAGGTGTCCGAGAGGGTGAGAATCAGCCATTCCCTTGTAGGGGCTGTTAGTAGCCAATCATCTAGGTAAGGGTAGAGGAAATTACCCTGCCTGTGTAAGGTCGCTGCCACTACTGCTAGGCATTTGGTGAACACTCTCGGAGCTGAAGAGAGACTGAAAGGCAAAGCCCGGAATTGGTAGTGATTCCCCTGAAAGGCAAACCGAAGATACCTTCTGTGAGCCGGAAACACCGGGATGTGCAAGCATGCATCTTGCATGTCCAGAGAGCACAGCCAATCCCCTTAGTGCAGTAAGGAGATTAGGCCCGGCAGCATGACCATTCTGAACCTTCTGTAAGCGAGATACTGGTTCAAGAGGCTCAGATCCAGGGTTGGTCTTAGGTTCCCCCATCTTCTTGGGAACCATGAAGAAGTGAGAGTAATACCCGGTTTCCCTGTTGGGGAAGAGGAACAGGCTGTATGGATCTTTTTGAGAGCAAGGACTGTATCTCTTCTACAATTAATGGTACATGGGTTGGGGGGGGGGTTATTGAGAGGGGCTGGAGGTTTGTCCGGGGGAATTTTGGTGAACTCCAGCGTGTATCCCTTTTCGATGATGTCCCGCATGCACTGGTCCAAAGTTATTTCAGTCCGCCCTCTTAGGTAGAGGGAGAACCGACCCCCCACCACATCCCCTATTACTTCCGTTGAAGGAGGGGGAGTTGGCAGGGAGTCATGCAAGGGTGCCTGCGTGGGGAGGGAAGATTGGGAAGACTTTGGGTGCCTAGCTCCACCATTCCCTGCTTGCTGAGAGGAAGCCTTCCATTTGAAGGTACCTCGGGGCTGTTGGCTCTTCTGCCTATGCTAACCCAGGCAACAAAAAGGCTTGTCTCTTTGCTGCTGGGGTTCAGCTCGGTAAATATGAGGTACTGACTGGACTGCCTAGCCTGAGTCCTGCAGTTTAGTTATTTTCTGTACCTCTTTCCCGAAGAGGACAGAACCCTGAAAGGGGTAATTTAGGATGGAGTCTTGAAGGTCCTGCCTAAACCCAGAAAACCCGAGCCAGGCATGACGATGTAGACAAACCCCAGTGGCTGCTGCACTGGCTGTGGTGCCTGCCGAGTCGTAGGAGGCTTTTAACACATGCTTCCCAACATCAAGGCCAGACTACAGCACATCCAAAAGCTCTGTCCGGGAAGGGTTATTCGGCTGTTTTTGGGCCAGCTCAATAGCCTTCCTCCAAAGGGATCTCTGATACTGCACCATATGGGCCAGAAAATTCAAGGATCTAATGGAGCAGGT
Source organism: Neoceratodus forsteri (assembly GCA_016271365.2). NCBI lineage: Eukaryota > Metazoa > Chordata > Ceratodontiformes > Ceratodontidae > Neoceratodus > Neoceratodus forsteri. Next base: position 303,022,710 of record CM057459.1, on the reverse strand, counting down.
GGATGAAGCGTAAACCCTTCTACCGAAATGATCGAGCCTCTTCGATTCCTTGTCTGGAGACTGGGAACTCATGTGCTTGGGCTGCTTAGTTCTGCCATAAGCCACGGTCAGAACCATGGAGTCTGTTCTAGGATTTTCTCCCAAAAAGGGCTGTGCCTTGGGAGGCTTGTACAGCCTGTTGGCCTTCCTGGGTAGGGCTGAAAAGGATGCTGGGTGTCCCATGCCAATCTGGTGAAATCCTGGAAAGGGGGGGGAGCCAGAGGGGGATGACCAGTGGTTTAGGGTCACTCGTCGAGTCTGTTCAAAAGGGGGCTACGGTCTCACCTTAAGAATGTAACCACCTGTAACTGTGCAAGAAAATAATTCAACATATTCCTCCTGCTTTATCCCCCACCTACTCATCTCTTCTCCTCCCCACTACCCCCCCTTCGACTTACAACCCTCCTACACCACCTTACCCCTTTACTCCTGTCCCACACCACCTCTAGCTACTTTGACAACGCCAATCAGGCTGCTTACCCCCCATAGCTTAGCATGGACCTATTACTGACATGTCTCACTATTCCCAGTGTATCCCTACCCTGCAACAACTTGATTTAATGTAATATACTTTTAAGATGTACCTGAAACTAGCAAGTCTTGTACCTCATGTGCCATTTTAATGATGTTCATGATGCCTACCATGTTTTTCTTTTTTCACTGTTATCTTCATTTGTACTTATTGTATTGTATTGCTCTGTTTTGTCTCTGGCTTGGAACCTTTGAAAATGAATCTCTGATTCAAAGGTATTAATCCCAATTGAAATAAATCCCTAAGAAGGTATGGAGCGTTTTCCTCTCAGGATCCATTCCTACAGTGTCCCATTGGTTAAGGGATTGAATGTGACACATTATGTCCATAAATGTAGGGTCGTTGGGGGAGGACCTGGGTGAATTCCAGGGGCCTTCTGGTTCTGGGGAATAACTCCTGGAAGAGTCCTCTGAGGAATGGGAGCGACTTCTGGAGGATTCCAAAGAAGCCAACTTAGACCACTTCTGGCCACAATGGCTCCTGCTTCTGTCGTCAGAAGAGATCTGTAGAAGGAGGAACGGTGATGTCTGCCCCTATGTCTGGTATGGTCAGGACCTGACTTTCTAGGAGTTGGGCTCCTGGGGGAATGCGAAGATCAGGGACGAGTGTCCAAAGGTAGGGTCTTGTCTGGGACCAGCGTAGAGGGCTGAGGAGGAAGGGGTGGTGGTTTCGTATCTTTTCAGCAAGTCCCACTTGACCATATTCCACCAAGAGGTGAAAAGGTTTCCCAATTCTGCCAGAGGGATCATGGCTACCTGAGAAGGCGTACCCAAAGATTCCTCTGGGTGGACGACAGGGTGGCTGTGCTCCAGAGTCTCTTCTGGGATTGTATGTAGACTCAGGGGTGTAGCCCAGTTTGTCGTCAGGTCGCTTGTAGTTGGGACCTCCGATGTCTGGTCATCGTGTGCTAAAGTGGTTTTTCTGGTGACCTGTCGTCTAGCTGACATACAGTACTGGCTGACGAAAGTCTGCAAGGCAAGTGCCCTCAAGGCACCTGGCTCACAGTGATGGTAAAATTGACACAAGGGAATTGATCACATGGGATACACCATATGTGGTGTATGTGTTATGGTGCTCATGTGATCTTTTGTATATTGGCAAAACTGAGAGACCTTTAAAACAGAGAATCCAGGAACATGTCAGATCCATCCTTAACAAACGACAAGATACACCTATTGGTATGCATTTTGTCTTGCATCATAATTCCATACCGAATGATTTAAAATTCATGGGACTTGAACACATTCCGAATTTGCCTTTAGGAGGCGATACAGCGAATAAATTATTGAAAAGGGAATGTATGTGGATTTTTAAAATCAATTCCATCAAACCATATGGCCTTAATGAGAAATGGGATATTAAACCATTTCTCAAAGATTAAGGCATCTTCTCGATTTGATTTTTCTGGCCCTAATAATGCTATCTTTGTTTTTTATTCAGTTTGGTGTTAGATTTAGAGTAATTGATTTGTTACACTGTGTTGAAAGCATTAATTTTATTTTATTTTTCTCCTTTCTATAACAGGATTCCAGTTGAATTTTGATCTACAAAAGCTGATTCCTTTCAAAACCTATAAATGTGCTTCTAAACATAAGAAAAAAAGAATTTAAAGCAAGTGTTGAAAATTGATATTAGGTTTTGTTTTATTATGTGAATTTACTGGTTAAATCTCTGTTGTTTAAAATTATATGTAGTATGCCACTTTAAATGTTGAAGCCATAGGCTCATTAATTATGAATTAATTCAACATTTATAAGTGCTCTAATGATTAATTCTGGTACCCCCTTTGAAGACTCGTGGGAGTCGAGGTGCTAGGGGTGTTTTGTATTCTTGCAGCGATCACCTTGCACTAGTTTTTTTATTATATATTGTTACTGTGAAGACTCTAATAAAAGTCTGAGTGTTTTTTCATTGTAAGACGCTCCTTTTTGTGTTTTGGTCTTCACCTGTATAAAGCATTTACCTAGTGCTAGAGGTGCTGTTGCGCTATTTCTGGAGATCATAGTGGTGGCAGCAGATGCCTTGGGGTCTGACACCTTACTCTGTGGCATCTGCCTCTGGTCGTCGTTTATCTGATGACCGGTCGTCAAGGGCATGCGTCAGGGACTAAGCTACTGCAGCTGACTGCTTGCCCCTGGGGAACGTTCCCTTGAGCGGGAAAGATCCCAGCATCCATGTCTGACACCTGAGGCTGACGACTGGCTGGAGGACAAGGATGCCTCAACCTTGTCGGCTGATGACCCCTTCTTAGGCCCAAAAGAGTGCTGAAAAGGCCCAAAACTAAGAGATGGGCCTGAAGGACCTTACCCTGAAAAGCTGCCGCCTGAAGAGACTGTGAGGTCGGGAGCCTTCAACAATGACAGGCCTGTCAGAGGGGCTGATTCTGCTCTTTCCCCAGAGTGGGAATAAGTGTGCTTCTCCTTATGAGGATAGCTAGATTTGGTCTCCGACTACTGTGCTCCTTTTCCCTATGATGGAGCTTCCCTCCTAGGTGTTTTTCTTTGTGGGAAGTCAGCAATTGGGAGGATGAGGAGCTGGCCTTCAATGGGCACTGAAGGGTGGCTAACTGCTGCTCCATCAAGTAGGCCTGGAGAGCCTTTTGGCAACAGGTCCTGGTGTGCTGGTTGAATTTACTGCAGTCGGGACAGGTCTGAATGTCATGAGCAGGCCCCAGACAAAAGAGGCACTGTAAGTGGCTGTCTTTGGCTGGAATTTGCCACCCACACAGACACTTACGACTTCCGTCATGAAGTAGAGGGAGATGGAGAAGAGACACTAAATTTTGCAAAGTTAAACTGAAAAGAAAGACCGAGAGAAAAATGGGTACGTTTGACTGGAAGACAATATGGTGGTCGTTGGGAGCAACGAGGTGTCTGAGGAGCCAAAACTCATGTGTCGACGGCGGGAAAAGAACTGAGGTGAGTCTGGGGTCCACCCCCTTTATACAGCTGGTGACACTGATAGGCGGACCGACATAAGGGGTGGACCCCAACTGGGCTCTGCTGGCTCAAAGTTTTCCATGGAGTCCTAGTGCCTGGCAGCATAGTCTTTTATTAATTTTTTTATTTTGCTTATTCAATTATTTAACCAGGTGAGACACACTAAGCTGAACGCTTGTTTTCAGGTGCAACCAGGGAGCACAATGAAGTTAAGTGACTTGCTCAGGGTCACACAGTATGCAAGTGGGGGCTGTGGGATTCAAACCCAGGTCTCCAGATTTGCAGCTCAGAGTCTTAAACCACTGCACTATACTGCCTTCTTGTAGTCCTTATGATGTAGCCTGCTGCAGGAGCTCTTACTCGAAGTAAGACCATGGGTTTCCGGCATGTACCTAGGTATGTCACCCTGTGCCTCAGCACCACTGGGCTGGCATCTCCCTCACTTTTATGCTTTCCTTCACATAACACATCCCCCTTCCTCCCACCTGGTCCTTTCTGAACAGAGTGTAGCCTGGTATGGCCATATCCCAGTCATGGTTTTCCATGCACTATGACTCTGTAATGGCCATAATATTCAGGCTGGCCTCTGCCATGATGGCCTCTAGGTCCAGAATCTTATTTCCTAGACTTCTAGTATATGCACACATGGCCTTCCAGATTGTTTCCACCCTGCTTGTTGCCCCCCCCCTTTCTCCTTTCTGCCCTCCCTCTTTCCCTCCTCTCATTTTAATGCACCTGTTCCTTTCCTCCTTTATCTCTGCCACACAGCTTCCTTTATTAATTTGCACCCTGAGGGATTCCTCTCCAGCCTGGCTGCCCCCGATCCAGCTTCTCCCCAGTGATCCCCCCCCAACCCGTGGCAAGGCCAGAGGATAAGTGCCTGCTCCCCTTCCCTGGAGCACAATCCAGAAGCCGGGTGAGCCAGGAATGTGTCAGGCCATGATGGAGTCATCCAGTTGCATTTCCCAGTTCTCTCCCCTCCCCTCATTGCAGGGGTGTACTACGCATGTGTGAGAACATGCACCTGCCACCACAGCGCCTCCCTCGTCTCGCTCTCTTGTCCTGCCCGCATCCTCCAGGCCTCCGCCTGGGGCAGTCGTTCAGCGAGCGGCAACTAACCTACCACCCGGGAGAGGAGGAGAAGTCCGGACGCTCAATCCTCTCCTCCCAAGCAATCTGTGCTCGCTCCCAAACGCAGGCTGCCGGCATGTAGTGAGGTGTGGCTTCCAGTGCTGCAGAAGCTCTCACTTGAAGTAAGACCATGGGTTTCCAGCATGTAGCAAGGTATGTCACCCTGTGCCTCAACCCTCAGCACCACTGGGCTGGCATCTCCCTCACTTTTATGCTTTCCTTCACATAACACATCCCTTTTCTTCCCACCTGGTCTTTTCTGAACAGAGTGTAGCCTGGTATGGCCATGTCCCAGTCATGGTTTTCCGTGCACTATGACTCGGTAATGGACACAATATCCAGGCTGACCTCTGCCATGATGGCCTCTAGGTCCAGAATCTTATTTCCTAGACTTCTTGCATTTACACACATGGCCTTCCAGATTTTATTTCCACTCTGCTTGTTGCGCGCCCCCCCCTTCTCCTTTTTGCCCTCCCTTTTTTCCTCCTCTTATTTTAATGCTCCTAACCTGTTCCTTTCCCCCTTTATCTTTACCACACTGCTTCCTTTATTAATTTGCACCCTGGGGGGATTCCTCTCCCCTTAGGTTCTCCACTCTCTACTTCCGCCCTTTGAGGGAGGGCAGTTTCTGACTCTTCGATTCTTTCCACCACCACCCCCCTTGTCTAGTTTAAACGTTTATTGAAGTAACATTTAAACCATTCACTGAGGACTGTGGTTCCCCCTTCTGGATGGATGCAGGCCATCACCCCTTTGTAGGCCATTATCCTTCCAGGTGGGTGCGCAGTCTCCAGTGTAGCTGAGCCCTTCCTCTTTGTACCATTTCTTCAGCCATGAGTTGAAGCTCCTATTGTGGAGATCCCTATCCTGTCCCCTTCTGCAGACAGGCAGCAACTCAGTGAAAGCCACTGAGCCAGCTATCTGAGACCCCTCCCCAGTTCCCTAAACTCACCCTGCACTATCCCAGCCCTGTCCCTAGCCAGGTCATTAGTCCCCAGGTGGACAATGACATCCAGCTCTCCCTCCCATCCTATTACTATGGTGATCCTTGGGATTTGCTTCCCATCCCTCTGGTCCACGGCATTGTATATGCACCTTACCTACCTACCTCCCCCTTCCCCACTTTCCTATTCCCATATCTATCCCCCTCACAATCAAGTCCCCCATCTGAAATTGCCTCCTCCTTTGGGGTCATGTACTACCCTCCTTGGGGTCTCCAAGATTTATTTAGTTTTTGTTGACCGGGTAAGTGCGCTAGACAAATTCTGCCTATTTTCAGGCACGACTCGGAGGAAGAGGATACAGATGAATGCCAACTGACTTTGAACCAGATTAAGGATAAGGAAAGTTACATAAAATCACAGCTCTACTGCTGAAAATTTTACTCTAAAGCAGTACTTGCTGAATCTATGGTCCTGGATACATCACTGTCACATGGGAGAGGAATCACCGTACAAAAAAAAGCTAAACAAATGCTAACATGGATATCTCCAGAGGCCACAAAACAAGCAGGCTATGGAGGGCTCCCATATTTTCCCTGGTCAATACTGCAGGTGGCTCCTAGAAGTCAAGATGGCAGCCACACTGGGCTGCCGTCTGTAAGGGGGAGCATTTCTCTTAACCTTTACTGTTTAATCTTCAGCACCTTTTCTTGCTGCATTCTGCCTGAGTGGCTTCCCTGCGTTTGCCTGCTAAAGACTGCACAGTGCGAGAGACTGCCGTTTGTCATCTAAAGTCTACTGCAACATCTGTTAAGCATGTAGGAGGGCTCGGGGAGTGTTCTGTGAGGTCACTGAAGGAGGGACTAAGCACTTTAAATAGCCGCGCTGCTCGCAAGAGGTACCTTCTGCACCTTTTCTTGCTGTATTCTGCCTGAGTGGATTCCCCTACGTTTGCCTGTTAAAGACTGCACAGTGCGAGAGACTGCCGTTTGTCATCTAAAGTCTACTGCAACATCTGTTAAGCATGTAGGAGGGCTTGGGGAGTGTTCTGTGAGGTCACTGAAGGAGGGACTAAGCACTTTAAATAGCACTACTCCGCGTGGCGTTGTGAGTTTCGGGGTAAGAAATGTAAATCAAGCACTAGCTGCAACTGTTGTTTACACTTGTGGTTCTGGCTTATATAGTACATTACAGCCCTTTGGTTTGAATTGTGGTATAAGGTACAATTGTAGGTAATTTGGGAAATAGAAGTGGTTTTACAGTGGTAAGGGACTGTTTACCTTAACGGCACTCCTAGCGCTTCTCATGTGGCAGAAAATGTATCGATTGGGAGGGGAAAGTTAACTGTAGGTGTCTAGAGTTGGAGACTGCAGGGAGGTTGTTTACAAAATTTGAGGGGATATATCTGGGTTAATTATGGGGACATCTCCGCTGTTGGTCATTGTTTGTATCTTGCAGTGTGCTTTTGCTCTTGATTTAGACTATATTGGTACCATGGATGGTAGTTTAGATTGAGGGATAGTAGTTGCACATGTTGGGACTATGGATGGGCATTTTCATTCTGGACTTAAACTGCTTCCCACATATATTTCAAACACAATATTTGGAACTGGTAGTGAGTTTGTTAACATAATGTTAAGTAAATTGGGTCACTTGCAGATCTGTTATAATATAGGGAAAACTTGTCTTATTACTAATAGTGAAAACAGGCAGTCATCTTGTTGGGAAATATGGGGAAAAAAATATTGGGGCAAAACAGTTACTTACGATTTTACCAATGTTATCGGGCTCAGTTCATCCAAACCCTGAATCAATTAAGCAAAATGATATGGGTGTGAATACTCTTTTAAGGATAGGTCATTTAAATATACAGAGTCTTTTGTCTAAAAAGGACTTATTAGAAGGATGGATAGTTGAAAATGTGTTTGATGTTTTGGCATTGACTAAGACTTGGTTAACTGGGAAAGTGATGAAGTTAGTATTGATGGTATTTTTGTTTTTAGAAAGCATAGAAAAAAGGGGGGAAGTTGTTTTATATTAAGAATCACTTAGCAAGTATAAATCAGGGAAGTACTGATAGTAATTATTATGAGTCATTGGCAATAGATATAGTTTTGGGAGATAAGTTGTTAACCTTAATTAGTGTATATTTACCTCCTTTGGATGTTAACATGGAGATAGATGCCTTTTTTTAAAGATTTATCCTTTTCTTCATCCAGGAAATTGCTGATTATAGGTGATTTTAATTTAGATTGGCAGTCAAAACAAGCAATTGATGTTAGGAACTTGGTTTCAGGTTTAGGGATGTTTTAATTAATAACAAATTCTACTTGATATAATTATCGAACTGGATAGGAGTCATTAATTGACTGGATTATTACCAACTGCCCTGGTCATGTGGTTACTCCGAGAGTGAAACCTGATTGTCTCAGTGACCACTGTGCAGTTTACTGTGGGTGCTCAGTGAAAGGTTGTGGAGAACCACAAAGAGTTATTCAGTATCGCAGAGTCAATGATTTTCATCTGCAGTCCTTCTCTAATGAGGTTCAATTAATTGATTGGTCTTTTCTAGATGTAATTAAGGATATTGATGAAGTTTTTGACAAATTTTGTTGTCATTTTATTAATATTTGTGATAGGTTATTACCGATTAAGGTTGTTAAAATAAGAGCTAATGAAAAACTTTGGCTTGATCAAGAATTGAGAAAGCTCATGAAGGATAGAAATAGGGTTTGGAACAAATTTAGGAAACACGAAACAGCAAAATTCCAACAAGAATACAAGAGACTGTGGAATTTGTGTAAATCTAAGGTAAGGAAAGCAAAAGGTGATTATTTTAAGAAGAAATTAGATACTGGATTTGGTAATTCGAAGGCCCTTTGGAAAACATTAAATAGTTTAATGGGCAGGAGTAAGAAATTTAGAGAATACTTCAGTTCAGCTTGATGGGCAATATCCTAAGTATTAACTACCTATACAAATGTGTTGTCTAACAGTAAATAAAGGCAGCACTTATTTAAAAGCATAAACTACAGCATTTTAAATTAGTTCCAAAAGTTTCGTCACATCACAATGTTATGAAATTTGATTACGGGTGTGAAAGAAAAACCAAATGTAAAACCCCATAAAGAAGTAGAATAAGAGGTTTATCTTCTGGTCTGCAGTTTTAGACATCCTCTCATCAAGCCAGCAGCTAAGTGAATACAACAGGCAAGGCGTGCAGTGGCAAGCCATTCAAGGGGGAGGGGCTGGGTGATGGGTAGTTTCAGAACATAGTCCATTTCAGTATATAGTTTATTTGTTTCAGTATATAGTGTATATGAATTTTTCAGTCTACAGTGTATGTATTTCAATACATAGTGTATGTGTTTCACCATGTAGTGTGTTTGTTTCAGTATATAGTGTATGTGTTTTTTTAAATATCCGGTGCATTTCAGTATGCAATATATTTCTCTCAGTATATAGAGTATGCAAAATTTTTCAATAAAGAGGGTGTGATTTTAATACATAGTGTATTTGTTTCAGTGTATACAGATTTTTCAGTGCATAGTGTATTTCAATAGTGCATGCATTTCAATATAAAGTGCAGATGTTTCAAGATATAGTGTATTTGTTTCAGTAAACAGTGTATGTGCTTTTTTCAATGTATACTGTATGCATTTCAATAGACAGTGTGTGTATTTCAATAAATAGCGTATGTATTTCAATATATAGTGTATGTGCTACAATGCATAGAGTATTTGCTTCAGTAGTTTATGTGGATTTTTCAGTCTGTAGTATATGTATCTCAATAGGCAGTGTATATGTTTCAATACTTAGTACATTTGTTTCAGTATACAGTATGTGGATTTTCAGTACTCAGTATGTGGATTTCAGTAGACAGCATATGTAGTTCGCTATATAATGTAAGCCTTTCACTACATAGTGTTTGTGTTTCACTATGTGTGTATCAGTATACAGTATATGTATTTCACTGTATGATGTATATATTTCAGTAGATAGTGTATGTGGTTCACTACACTGTGTATGCATTTCCTTATATGATATATGTATTTCACTATGTAGTGTATATGTTTTACTATACAGCCAGAGATTATGAATTATGTCCCCAACGGCTTGCCATACAAAAAAAAAACACCTATTTTACCTTGTTTACTGTATTCAAAAATGTCTCTTAATAGCGGCACATTCTGCTTAATATTGCTGTGTGGGATAAAGCAAGTCTGTGCAGGTTGTATAACTTCCTCTGCTGCGTTCTATAACCGGTTACAAAGTACTGTAGAAAGTTTCTTGTAATCAGAACTGAGAAGACTAGTTGGTCACCAATTATTCAATGTGTGTCTGTCTCCTTTCTTAAATAAAAATATAACTATAGCTTTAGAAAATTGGTGACATGCAGAAGATGACTATCATTTAATTAAATAGGTTCACTAAAATTTCACTTAGTTCCTTATTAAATGTCTTATAAATTTGTTAGTGAGCCCACCACTGCCAGGAGAGACCCCAGTTTTTAAATGAGAGATTACACCCATAACTTCTTCCAAAGAGACAGGATCCTCCAAAGTATGAGAGATACCTGAAGAAAGTTAAGGTACTGGGTACTGAATTAGTTCCTCCCATTTAACATGAATTCAGAGCTAAATAACTCTGTTAAAGATTTCTGAACTATTTCAATCATGCCTGCATCTGAAGATTTTAAAACTCCAGCAGAGTCATATAGGCCATCCATAAGTTTCTGATCTAATTTCTGTTTGCAGGCTGCGTAAGGATCAGAATATGGCTGTTTTTCAGTGCCAGATCTCATTTTTGCATCTAAAGTAGCCGCTCTGTTGTACTGAAATTTAAACATTTTAGATTTTATAGTATCAATTTGTCTTAACTCTGGTATCAGATGTATTAGGAAAAGACGTAAGCTTATAGTACTGATTTCTGCATTCTAAATATTGCACGTAATCTGTATTTGATTTATTTTTACCAAAATGAGTGAGAAAGTTTTTAATTCAGACTTCATATCTGACCACCAGGACCACTAGTCCTCATACGTACAAAGAACAGATTTCATGGCCTGAAAGAAAACCAATATCCCTTGTATAATTTCATCTGAGTCTAACAAAGAGGAATTTAGCTTTCATCTTTTAGCTACAGAGGGAAATGTGAGAGGAACATTTTTAAATCCTACATAGCAAACCAGCAGCATATGATCGGAGAATTAACAAGGAGATAAGCTAAAGCTGCTGGGCAACAAGAATTTAGAAAGACACAGAAAGTCTATGCAGGTACTATAGCAAAAGCACCCCCTCTATAGGCGAACCCAGAGTCTTTATGTAATTCTCTATAAGTCTCTTTAAGGCCTGCTGACAAAAAGTACAGTTACGTAAGAACTTACCGTAACAGCAGATCTTCGAGAGAGGCTCTTGCAGTAGGTAATTACATACTGGACCGGCGCTTGACCCGTGACGAGATCACGGAAAAATTTCTAGCTAGCAGTCCTGGCAGGACCGCCCCATCGCAGGTGACCGCCAAACGACGGGGCCGGTATAAAGGGGCGGTCCCGGACGCCCGCCTTCCAGTTCTTTCCCGCCACAGGCCAGGAAGGCCCGGACGAAAGAGAAGCTGATGATTCCATTCCTGGAAAAGGAGCTGAAAAAGCCTAGGGGGATGGAGGGCGGGAAGGTATTACCTACTGCAAGAGCCTCTCTCGAAGATCTACTGTTACGGTAAGTTCTTACGTAACTGTACTATCTTACTTCGAGAGGGCTCTTGCAGTAGGTAATTACATATAGGACTGAATCCCAAGCAGTCTGGAACAAAGAAAAGGCACCGGGAGGAGGGAACTACTCCAGAAAATAGCACTAGTCGTGCAAGCCTCAAGACAGGAGGCCTTGCAAAACAGCCAGCCCGAAGACTGCTCTACGGCGAGAGGCAATATCCAAACTGTAGTGTTTCGTAAAGGTATGGATGGAAGTCCAGGTAGCGGCAGCGCATATGTCTGCCGCAGACACATTCTTGAAACAAGCTGCAGAGGCAGCTACTCCTCTTGTGGAGTGGCCTCTGACTTGACCCGGAAGGGTCCTGTGGTACTTGTCGTAACAGAAAGTGATGCAATGAGCCAACCACTTAGACACGCATTGCTTGGAGACAGCATTGCCTTCCTTTTTGTGAGCAGAAGAGACGAACAACTGATCAGTCTTTCTGAGATCCTTCGTCCTGTTAGTGTAGTATCTCAGAATCCGGTGAACATCCATAGTATGGAGTAAATATTCCCCTTGGTTAGAGTACTGCGTAAAAAAGGCAGGTAGCTCTATGGACTGATTTAAGGTAGACTCTGCTACTACTTTAGGTTGAAACTTAGCATTTGTGTGAAGAGCAACTCGTTCTTTGTGAAAAATCAAATAGGGAATTTTACACATCAGGGTCTGAAGCTCGGAGATTCTTTGAGCCGAAGTAATGGCCACCAAGAAGAGCATCTTCCATTAAAGAAACTTCAAATCTGCAGAAGCTGCAGGTTGAAGGGAGGAAAAGTAAGTTCTCGAAGACAAAATTCAAGTCCGGGGGCAGAGTACGGATGGGGGCCTCAGATGGAGGAACCTCTGAGAAAGGACTTAGAGACCTCCAGTTGAGCGAAAGCTTTATCTGCGAAGGGAACATGGTAGGCTGAGATAGCTGCCATGTGAACCTTCAAGGAGGAATGGCTGAGACCCAGGTCTAACAGATGATGCAAGTACTCCAGCAGAAAAGCCACTGAACAGGAGAAAGGTTCCACGTTCTTGGAGGCTGCCCAAATAGAGAATCTCTTCCACTTCATGGCATAAGTGGACCTGGTGGAGGGCTTTCTAGCCTCTACTAAAATCTCCACCACTTTTGGAGGCACACCAAAACGGGATTGGGCTAGGTCTGCGGAGCCATGCATGTAGTTGAAGGGATCTGAGGCCTGGATGGACCAGGGTCCCCTGATCCTGGGTCAGCAAACCTCGAGATAGAGGATCCTCTGAATATTGTTGTAGAAGACAGAACCAGATTTGCCTGGGCCAGAAAGGAGCGATCAGAATCATTCTCGCTCCTTCTGAGGCTAGTTTCTGCAATATACGTGGGATCAGAGGAATTGGGGGGAAAAGCATAGACGAATCTGTCCTTCCAGTCTAGAGACAAAGCATCGCTCCAGAAAGTGCCTCGCTCTGGAACGAGCGAGCAAAAGGTGGGAAGTTTTGCATTTTGGAGGGAGGTGAACAGGTCCAGAAGTGCCAACTTTTATGAATCTTTGCTGGTGCTTTTTCCTGTGATCAAGTTCCCTAGTAATCCTTTGTTGCAGGCTGCCCTTGAAAAATTGAGGGTGCTTATGTCAAATTTGTGGGTGCTTGAGCACCCAAGCACCCATGGAGTCGGCTCCTATGGGTCTACCTACGGAGTCCCCCACAGCTGAAAGATATCGTCTAGTACCCCTTGGTCCAGTTCCCACTCGTGAGCCAGAAGAAGAGCGGCTAAGCTTGTCTGCCAGAGTGTTGTCGACTCCTGGAACATGAATCACCGTTAGGTGAAGGTCGTGTTGTGTCGCCCAATCCCAAACCCTCACTGCCTCCCTGCAGAGAGGGTAGGACCGAGTTCCTCCCTGTTTGTTGATGTACCACACTACGCACATGTTGTCCGTCTGGATGGCTAGGTGGCCGGGAAGGATGTATTGGTGAAGGGCTTGGAGAGTGTATAGCACAGCCCAAAGCTCAAGCACATTGATGTGGAGAGCTTGTTCTAGCCTGGACCAGGAGCCCTGAATCCGATGAGGACCTAGATGGGCTCTCCAACCTTTGCCTGACGCATCTCTAGTCAGAGTCTGGGAGGGGAGAGGATGAAAGAAAGGGACCCCCCGAAACAGGTTCTCTCGAACCATCCACCACTGCAAGTCTCGCACCATCGGCGATGAGATCAGAACTAATTGATCTAGGTCGTCCACAAGTTGATCCCACTGAGGGCAAAGAGTTCACTGAGAGATCCTCATGTGGAGTCGAGCTCGGGGGACCGTCAGAATCACGGCTGCCATGAGCCCCAGAAGATGGAGGACCAACCTCGCCGAGACCCTCCTGCGTTCTGACAGCAGGGAAATCTGGGTTTGAAGAGAGGCAGCCTGTCCGGGCTTGGGAAGGCCCTTGCTCATCAATTGTCGAGATAGCCCTGATGAACTGTAGCCTCTGGAAAGGGTCCACATGAGACTTGGAATGGTTGATAGTAATACCCAGGCAAGTGAAAACCTGATGGGTGAGGGAGAGAAAATGCAGGAGTTCCTCCTTGGACGAGGCCGCCAGGAGCCAGTCATCCAGGTAAGGGAACACCTGCACTCCCATTGTACGCAGGTGGGCCACCACCACAGCCAGGCATTTGGTAAATACTCAGGAGGCAGAGGATAGACCAAAGAGGAGCACCTTGAATTGGTAGTAGTACCCCTGAAACGCAAAACGAAGATACTTGCGATGGGAAAGGCGAATGGGAATGTGCAGATAGGCATCCTGCATATCCAGGGCACAAAGCCATTGACCTGGCTGAAGGAGGGGCAGAAGACTCTGCAGAGAGAGCATCCTGGACCTTTTGTATTCTACTTAAAGATTCGGGGAACTGAGATCTAGAATGGGTCTGAGATCTTCAGTCTTCTTTGGGACCAGGAAGAAATGGGAATAGTACCCCGTCCCTTGAAGATGAAGGGGGACGAGTTCTATCGCCTGCTTCATGAGAAGAGCAAAGATTTCTTCCCGGACCAAGGGAAGGTGTTCCCTTGAATAAGATGACTTCAGAGGGGGGTGGCAGGGTGGTTTCTAAAGAAACTCTATGGAGTGCCCTTCCGCTATAAGCTGGAGCACCCAAGAAATACAGGTTACTCACCTGTAACAGGAGTTCTAGGAATGGTATATGTTGTCCATCCACACTTATTGGCAGGTCCCTTGCTGCTTTAAATCTTGCGGAAGGTCTTCAAGCGGCTCCTCCCACCACCGGGTGGTAAAACTCTCAGCTCCACCCATGACGCCAGATCTAGCCCGCTGGAAGCCAGGTTGTGCGTCGAAGCCGGGGAGGCCGGGTGGGTTGTGTGGATGAACAACATATACCATTCCTAGAACTCCTGTTACAGGTGAGTAACCTGTATTTCAAACAACATGAAGTCTTGCTATATTATGACATATGCAGTTTGTCCCAGCCTTAGAACTGCTCCGGAGGTGAAAGAGTTAACTTCAATGCCAGGCATGGAATCTGAAGTGCGAGCTCGGTTAGAAAAACTCTGTCTATCTTCAAACTGAAACTGTCAGATTCTTTACTCCGCCTCACTGAACAGTCGCTCCAGAGATTCCTCCTACTGCTCGGTTCATTTCTTGGTTAAAAAGTGTTTTTTCTCGGTTAAATAAACCGCAATTATGTTTATTTTAACCGCAAACCGGTCGGTTCAAGCTCCGTCTGTGGCATCGTAAGTAATAGACAGGTTTTCCTTTTCTGTGTGGAACTTGTAAATGTGATTATCGGTTCGGTTTGAACCGATCAGGTTGCCTTTAAAACTTGTTTTAAAACTTATTTTAATACATTTAGAGTGCGGTTCCCGGTTATCGGTTCTAAAAGAACCGGGTTTCATTACGTTTTTTCCACGACCCGCGACACGGTTGGGAACCGATAAGGGTGTCTTGCCTGGCATTTGCCGGAAAAGGGCAAGTTTTGGTTGGAGCTGGCATTATGTCTGAGAAAGCCAAAGAAAACCAGGCCCACTGGGTTTCAACACTGTAGTGTCTGTGGGAAGCCTTTGCCAAGGCTGACCCACACCATGTGTTTATTGTCTGAGGTTTGACCACCTCAATGCAGACTGCCAGATCTGCAAGAATTTCCCTGCAGCTACCCTGGATAAGACAGTTGGTAGGCTCAGGGAACGAGAGGCCAAAAAGTCCGCTGACTCGGATGGCCAGCCCGGTTCAGTGCCAACCGAACCGGAGGGAGTGCCCTCTGACCAGGGCGAGACTTCTTCGGCAAACAAAGAGCTGACTCAGAGGAGCCAGTTCCAGCAAAGAGGACTAGAAAAATCAGCAGGTGTGGAGCCAAAATTTCCTTCTCCAACTGCTGCAGAGATAGCCAAAGCGATCCAAATTGTCCAGTCGCTTTCCCCGGTTCCGTCCGAACCGCCACTATCAGGTAAACAGTCGGTTCGGCCGGTTCCACCGGTTCAAGAATATGATATAGAGGAGTTTTATGAACTGGAGGAGGGGGAGGAGGATTATGAACAGTGTGAATGTGATTTTGAAAGTCTGGATGTGCCCATTGAACCGGACATCTCCCCAGACTGACCTTCAGGAAAGTCTCCCCCTAGGCTTTCTGAGTCCCCTTCTCATTTTCTGTTTTATATAAAAGTTGCTGAAACCCTCCAGCTCCCTTTGGAAGAAGCTGTGGATGAACAAGAGGAGCCTGACTATGTGGAAATGATGGATATCCCAGAGTCCAGGAGATTGTCCATTCCTTTACATAAATCCTTTAGAAACAAACAATAAAAATTTTAAAGCTCCTAATTCTTTACCTCCTGTGGATAAAGATGGACAGGAGTACACTTTGTCAGGTCTGATACAGAGTTTTCTTTCACATAGCGCAGCCATGTGGAGTAGTGCAGGCTGCAGCCTGTGATAAGACTAATATTCCCTGGCCTCACACCCTCCTGACAAGGACTCCAGGAGGATTGATGCCATGGCTGAAAACAATACATGGCAGCATCCTTGGGACTCAGACAGGCAAATTATATGGCCTATGTTGCAAGATACCAGAAATCCAGATGGGATACTGTTATGGCTTTACGAAACAGGCCCTGGCCAGCTTGCCAGGAGCTGGAACAGGTGGCTGCTGATGAGTATTGAGGCATCCAAAGTGCAATTCCATGCTGCAGTGGATTCTAATGGCGTATCTTCAAGAGTCATGGCTACATCTGTGGCTTTTAGTGAAACGGCTTGGCTCAGGTGTACTAGTCTTCACAGGATACCCAGGCTAAGGCCATGGATTTTCCTGTTGTGGAAATTCTCTGTTTGGGGAGCAGACAGAGAATTACATGAAGAAAATGGATGAATATAGGACCACTTATAGGAGTGCACAGGCCAAGGAAAGGCAAGCCACTCCTCAGAGGCAGCCTTCCAGGGGCAGGGGCAGGCCCTTTCACAGGCCTTTTTACCAAGCCCAGGCCTCCTCTTCAGCTTATGCCCAGAGGGGTTCTTCAGAGGGAGGGCCAGACGGGGTACGAGCAGGCCTGCTCCCACAAATCACCCTAAAGCCCCTGCCAAACAGGCACCCTGATGGGATGCCCAGGGCCGATTCTCCATTACCTGTAGGGGGCAGGCTGGCTTACTTCCTCCAGGACTGGGAGTCTAACATCAGACAAGTGGGTCCTGGAAGTAGTAAACCAGGGACTGGTTCTCAGCTTCAAAAAATTTCCAAAGATGAGAATCAGATCGTTTCCACCTGCAAATCCACTAGAGACTCTTGCTTTGGAAACAGAAGTCTCAACCCTCCTGGCTCTCAGAGCTGTGGAAAGGGTTCCTCCCCTACACCAGGGCAAAGGACTGTACTCGAGGTACTTCCTTACACCAAAAAAGACAGGAGAATGGCGGCCCATCCTGGATCTAAGATATCTGAACAAGCACCTTTTAAAACCAAAATTCAAAATGGTGACTCTGGAATGATTTTACCCCCTAAGGACAGGGGACTGGCTAGCTTCCCTGGACCTCAAGGATGCCTACTTCCATGTTCTCATCAAGCTCCCACGAAAGTACCTCAGATTCAAACTGCCCTCAGACCATTACCAGTTCAAACAATGCCCTTGAGCCTTACCTCTGCCCCAAGGGTATTCACAAAATGCCTGGCAGTAGCAGTTGCTCACTTAAGAAGGCAAAAGATTGCCATCTTTCCCTACCTGAGCGACTGGCTCATAGTGGGTCAGTCTCCAGACCAAAGTCAAATCACACCTTCAGGTTACCCAGCAGCTGCTTACCTCTCTAGGTTTTCTTCTCAATCTCCCAAAGTCAGTTTTAGAACCTGTCCAACTACTCACCTTCATAGGCGCTTGAACTGGACACAAGCAGGCCAGAGCCTTCCTTCCTCTAGAAAGGAGTAAGGACCCTGGTGGCCCTGGCCTCCTCTTCCTCTGCAGGTCTCTCGACCAGCAAGGCATTTCTACAGCTCCTGAGGACACAGGCTGCTTCCACAGCTGTGAGTGCAAGGAGCAAGATTTCAGATGAGGGACATTCAGTTCCATTTGAGAGCCTTCTGGTCTCAAAGGAGATCCCTAACCATGTTGATCCCAGTAACTCGAACCCGATCCAGGCTCTGCAGTGGTGTGGGATCAGAGCAATCTGAGACAGGGGTTCCTTTCATCCTCAATCTCACTCCTTGACCCTTACTACAGATACGTCCCTTTTGGGATGGGAGCTCACATGGGTGACCTCTCCACCCAGGATTGTGGTCCCCTCAGGATCTCTGCTCCACATCAATCTGTTGGAACTCAGAGCCGTTTTTCTAGCACTTCAGGTTTTCTGCATCTGTTCAGAACAAGTGGTACAGGTGGGAACAGAACAACACCACTACAATGTGGTACATCAACAAACAAGGGGCACTTTCGGTCTTGACTGCTTGTGCACGAGGCAATGAAGTTGTGGTCTCTGGCTTATTCCTAGGCATGGCACTCCTCATAGCAGTTCACCTCCCAGGCAAGGACAATGTCTGGCAGATGCTCTCAACAGGATTTCCCAGGGCCATCACGGATGGTCACTGGATCCCTTGTACTAGGGTTAGTTTTGCCAGGTGGGGCACCCTTAAGATAGATCTTTTGCAGCCCCAGAAAATCCACGAACTTCCGCTTTTTGTTGCAGGCCCCCAGTGTTGGGTTCAGTCCCCCTGGATGCCTTCCTTCTCGATTGGGAAGGGAAGTTCCTCTATGCCTTCCCCCCCTTTCCTCTCCCGTTCAAGGTGCTAGTCAAAATCAGATCTCAACCTTGCAAGATGATTCTGATTGCTCCAGATTGGGCCAGACAGCCCTGGTACCCACTCCTTCTGTCCTTAGCAGTCCATCTTCCCCTGTGTCTCCCCAGGAACCACAATTTGTTAACCTGTGCCCAGGGGAGAGTTTGGTATCAGAGTCTCAATCCCTCAACCTCAAGACCTGGCTCTTGAGGTTAAAGTTTGCTGACCTACACCTTTCTCAAATTGTGCTCGAAATCTTAAGCTTCTGGGAAGGCCTTTACCAGGGCTACTTATAACTCTAAATGGAAAAGGTTTTTCCTTATGGTGCTCTCTGAAACATATTTCCCAGAATCTGCTGATTTGCCCACAGTTTTGGACTATATGGTCCATCTAAATACTTTAGGGCTGAGGCCACCCCTGAAAGTGCATTTGGCAGCTGTCTCTGCTTTTATTTCAGCAGAAAGCCCTCTTCTCTTCTGCTCACCCTGTATTTTCCAAGTTTTTCAAGGGATTGCTTCACACCAACCCGCCATTCAGGGACCCTGTCCTGCCTGGGATCTTAATGTTTGCATTGCTCAGCTGATGCAACCCTCTGAACCTTTGTCTTCCAGCGGAGCTTAAGTACTTGACTTGGAAAACTGTGTTTCTAGTAGCCATCACTTCTGCCAGGCGCATATAGTGAATTACAAGCTTTGTCAGTGGAGACTGACTGTCTCCTTTCACAGAGATAAGGTAGTCCTCAGGACTAACAGGAAGTTCTTGCCTAAGGTGGTTTCAGATTTCCACCTTAATCAATCTATATCTCTACAGTGTACTTCACTGACCATTCCTCCTCTGGCAGAGGAGGCTGCACAATTTAGATGTTAAGAGGGCCTTAGTTACTACATAGGCGTACTAAGGGTCACAGGTTCAGACTCCTCCAACTTTTCCTTACTTGTAGGGTGAGGTTGGGAAGGGAAACCTGCCACTAAGAGATCCATTGCCAGGTGGATTGTCTCTTGTATCCAATTTTGCTATCAAAAACTGGGTAAGGTTCCCCTTCAGGCCTGAGGGCTCACTCTACCAGAGGTACAGCTGCGTCCTAGCTGCGGCCAGGGACATCCCTATCTTAGAGATATGTCAAGCAGCTACTTGAAAAACTGTACACTTTCACCAAGCATTACTCCTGGACATCCAGGCCAGGAGGGATGCTCAGTTTGGCAGTGTGCTTCAGAGCCTATTCCTAAGTAGGTTCTGTCCCTCCTCCATGGAGGTACTGTGTAGTCAGCATAAATATAATATAGCAACTTCATGTTTGAAGAAAAATTACTCACCTTAGTAATGTAGTTTCTTCAATGGAGTCTTGCTATATTATGACCCCCCAGCCTGCCCCTCTCAGAACCTCTACGCTTGGGATGGGGGTGGGCAGTCCAGTGTGGCACTTATTGATGCCCATCTTGTGTTCTCCACCCCCTCTTTTTGGGGTGTTTGGGTGTTTATTTTATCTTATCTTATTTTTTGGGTCCCTGACTTGAGTCTTGGTGTTGGGACCAGGAAAATGTGCTAATATTTTAGTAGCCAGTTGGCTAGTGCAGGTTTACAGCTTCCACACAGAACCTTAGTGAGTTTTGCTCGTAAAGATCTGACAGTTTCAGTTTGAAGATAAACAGACAGAGTTTTTCTAACCGAGCTCGCGCTCCAGATTCCATACCTGGCACGGAAGTTAACTCTTTCACCTCCGGAGCAGTTCTAAGGCTGGGACAAACTGCATATGTCATAGTATAGCAAGACTCCATCAGAAGAAACAACATTACTAAGGTGAAACATTTTTTCTTCTAGGGACATGGATATGTTGTTCATCCACACTTGTTGGCAGACTCCTAGCAGTTCTCTGGGAGGAGGGAGGCAAGGCGCACTCCCCTACTTAGGTAGAAAGACTGGAGAACCGAGCCCCGACCAGCACCCAGGCGCGACCCAAGGTGCATGTGGAAGGCAGTGAAAGCCTGCTTCCGGGCAGAAGCCCTGCAGATATCCTGGACCGGAGGGTCCTTGGAAGCAACCACCGATGCAGCGGAAGGACGGGTTAAAAGCGTATCGCTCTGGGAGGCTCCATGCCCGCCCGCCTAAGTGGAAACCTTGCGGGGTGACCCGCCTGCTAAGTCTTCCACTGGGCTGCAATCTGCCAAGCGGCTTCAGCGAAGGTGATGAACAGCTGGCGAACCTCTCCCAAACTTTAGCTCTCACTTTCACGAGGTGGCGTTAAAACAGTCCCACGGAACCTGAATCTGACCTCCAAGGTGTAAGTGGGATAAACCCGGCAGAGGCAATACCCCGAAGGAAGACTCCGCCACCGCCTCCGGAGGAACTTGGTGGGTGCAAGACAACCTAGTCCCTGTGGAAGACTGGATAGGGAGGTTAAAGAGCACCTGGAACTCTCCAGCCTTCTGGATGGCGGGTAGCTACGAAGGTGTTCTTCCACAACAGGTGGGGAAGCACCTGTGCAAAGGTTCGGATGGCTTGCTCATGAGCTAAGCCCATACCAGCAAGGATCACTAGAAGCAGGATACTCTCCCAAAGGAGGTGTGATCGAGGCCTGAAGTGCCAGACCACCTTCTCCGTACCACCAGCTACCCTCCGGCCCAGCGTCCAGAAGACAGTGGTGACCACAGAAGCACCCAGAGGGTCGTCGGCCGAAGCCCTGGTCTAGGATGGACGCAATGGTCCGAATGCTATGCCCAGGGACCGGGAAGGGCACCGCCCTATCCCATCACCCGGAAGAAATCTTCTCCCAAAGGACAAGCATCTTGGCCTGCCTTATGAGGACGCCTCGAAGGTCGAGGACCTTGCCGAAGACCCTAGGCCTGGCCCCTAGCCACACAGGGGACGCCAACAGGAGGGATTGAAGGTCCAGATGGATAATCTTCCCTGAAAAGGAAAGACAGGACTGGCGGACTGGGGCCGTCTCAGGAGCCTGGGGCTAAGACTGAGGAGAGCTGGATACCAGCACTGGCAATCCAGTCTGGGGCTACCAGCATCACCTGCGCCAAATCTCTCCTTGCCTTGCCCGTAGGTCAAGGGAAATGGGGGAGAGGCACGGAGGGGCCCAGGGTCCGTGGCCCCGATGGCATCCCCTACAGCAAGCCTTGCTGAGGACCGGGCAAAAAAAAAAAAAAAAAAAAAGTCTCGGCCTAGTATTCTCCCCGGAGGGAAAAGGGAGAAGATCCTGTGCTACCCCCGGCAGGGGAGACACTCATGAGGCGCAGCCTATGCCCGGCTCAGGGCCGCAGCCAAGAAATTGGGCTCCTGCCAGAAATGGCTAGGAAGCCTCAACTGCGTAACCGCCCAATGTGGAGAACCTCCTTGCACCGAGACAGGGATGGAGCCGAACCTGGCGGATAGGTAGCACATGGTCTTGGAATAGTCCAACGGACTTAGACCACTAGACCACGTACCTGACGGGCCAGCGGAGCGGCTAATCGGACCGTCTGTCTCCAGCGAGCAGGAAGGACCGGGACTTGCAAGAGGACCAGAGGCAACGCCTCTGTATTCCCAAGATGGGCACCCACCATCCGAAGCATCGGTCGGGAAGACCCGGCAACTCGAGACAAACAGGATAGTCTCCTGCAGAGTTACGACGGTCAAGGGCGTTCTCTTAACTCCCTGGGCTGTAAGTCACGAACTGGTCCACGGGACACAGCGTTGTAACCTCTGGCTGGCCCCTCCCACTAAGGAAGGCCACCTGAGGCCCAGGAGGGCAGGAGATCTGGCAGGACGTAATTTTCCGACCAACCGACCGGCAAGGAGGAAGAACCTCGCCCTGTTCGCGGAGCTGAGCTCGGGACTCAAGTCGAGCTTGGTCCCGAAGCTTCACCGCTAAGATCACGAGTTCTCACTTGGCTCCAGCGGGGAGACCAGCTGCCTCGGGTGGGGTGACATCCGAACCCTTCCATGCCACAGAGACTGCTGAGCAAAGTGTGTTAGGAACTCGTAGCAGCTCCCCGCCCAGAAGGGTGAGCCTCCCCAAAAAAGGCCAGGCAGTGGGTACATCCCAGAGACCGGGAAACAGCTACACACCACGCCCTGAGGATGGAATGTCTGCAGAGAGAGAGACCATCCAGGCGTGCAGGGGAGGATAAGCGCAAGCCCCGTCCGTAACAGACCAGGAATACCTGGACCCGAACCCAGGGTTGAATGGTGGTGGGGGGGTCCACGGCCTTCCTGATCATCTCTAACTAGAGAGCCAGGCATGTCGGACGACCGACACAGGGGAGTGAACTCAAAATCCCCATGGGGGAACAGCTCAAAGGGGATCCACTCACAACTTGCAACAGGATCCACCCTAAATACCTCCAGAATGAGGTGCGGAGCTGTCCCCCACGGGAAAACCCGGGCTGGGACGACGGAGCCAGCAATGCCCTGTGCCCGTCACTGAGCAGGCTTAGAGGGGAAGGACGAGGAGCCCCTCAGTTTCTGCCTCTGCTTCCTTTGGAGGAAGACGCTGGTTTGGCAACAGGCCGCCCGGCGCATGCCTGCTGGCCTCATGCTGGGCAGGGGCCCCAGGGCTCAGGGGCAAGGAGGCTTCACGCAAAGGCTGGCTGCCTTGACCCCGTGAGCGAGTGACAGAGTCCGGAGTGGCATCGGACTTCTTGGGCCCATGGATGTATCCCTCACTCCAGGGCCGAAAGGTCAGTCCCAAGAAGGATGTCCGCCAACTGGCGCTGGGTTTCAAGGAGAAGGATGTTAACCTCAGCCCACGCCCTGGAGTGCATGGCCACTGCAGTGCGCCACCGATCTGGCACAGGAGTCACCTAGATCCAGAGCTGTCTGGAGCTGCTGCTCGCCACTGCCCTACCCTGGTCCCGCACCTGTCGAACCGGTGGTCCCGAGGTCACCTGAGAGATGAGGGAGAACCTCGCAGCCAGGAGCCCAAAAGGTGTGGGAGAAATGTGCCATCAGTGCAACCGAGCTGGCCTGGCGGAGGCCTAGGGAGGGCACATAGTAAACCTTCATGACATAGTCCATCCTTCTGGACTCCTTGTCGGAGGTCTGTCCACATCTGGCGTTTCCAAGACATTGAAAGCGTCGTCGGTGATACCCCTTCAGCGAGGGGTGCTCCGAGAAACCGGGCAGAGAACCGACGGGATCACGATGCCTCCGAGCTACCCTGGTCGAGCGCGGGGCAAAGTAGGCCACCGTCATGGCTCAAGGCTGGGCCCACGACTAGCCTCAGCCACTGGGAAGGCCTCGTGGAAGAACCCTTGATCCAGAATCTCCAGAAGGGGATAAGGAGCCGATCGGAGATGGCCCAAGCTGCATTCCAGTAAACTCTGAGATGAGCTGAAGTAGACCTTTGAAGGCGATGGGCTGTCGTCTACTGGATGTTCCTGGGAAGACCGGGGTCCTCCCTGTCAGGAAACATGGCAGAGCCTGCTCCAGGCTCGAAGGTCTTCAAAAGCTGCCTGAGTCAGAGCACTCTTCGTCCACCAGGGGCGGGCAGGAGTGAGGGACCCGAGTGACCTGAAGGACAGGCCAGGTCCGGCCTGAACTCCGCCGAGGCGAGAGGGCATGAGGTCGACAAGCAACGGTCCTGGAGAAGGCTCTCGAGCCAATTCCAGATGGCTGCCGGCCAAGCGGCGGCTGCCTATCGGAGAATGAATCGCGGTCGACTGAAACCCAGACAACTGCTGTCGCCACATAAGTTCCTCGTAACACCGACGCCAACGGCATCGAAACTGCTCCTCATCCGAAGAGGGGGACGAGGAAGAACTGCAAAGCCACTTAACCCGGTGCCCCGACCGAGAACGCCGAGATCGGCGTGAGCAGCTAGACCGAGAAGTAGACCAAGACCGAGACCCAAATCCTCAGGGTAACCGAGGGCGGGCCTGGGAAGAAACGGAGAGCACCCGCTCCTCCCTCGGCTCGGAAGAACGGACCGAGGGCTGTCGACCCGAAGTGGAGGACAGAGCCTCCACTTCCACCGGAGGCAGCGGAAGAGCGGCCTCAGTAGACCCCGAAAGATGGGTCGAGAGACTCGACAACGCCGATGGGGAATTGGCGGCTGACCTGGCGGGGGATACCGTGAGGCCAGAGGCGGAGGGCTCCTCGACCGGTCGGCGTCGGCCCGATGAGGGAGAAATTTCGCACCCGAAAGACCCCTTCAGCGGCTCTTTAGCCATAGGCCGAAGACAGGGCTCCAGGTTCCCTCTCCCTTGGAGAAGAGGGAATGACGAGCTCCCTGAACGGGCTGAATGAAAGGAATCCAAGGAGAGCGGGATAAGCTCGCAACCGAGCGAAGGGAAGGGAAACACGTCCCTTCCCGGCAGGATCAGACTGCAGAGAAACAGTCGAGCGGGCACCACGGTCCAATGGAATTTCGGACGGAAAAACTCGGATGTCCGAGCCCCGAACAGGCCGCGCGGTCCTCCGGAGAGCTGACCGAAAGGGCAGAACAAAAGTTGCAAGCCCGAGGATCGTGATCCAAGTCCAGGTAAAAGAGCACGTGGAGTGCGAGTCCCTCCTGGAGGAACTAACCGTATGTCTCTCGGGGCCGGAAAAAGCCATCGCCGCAGCGAAGAAGAAAAGGTCGAAGATTCAAGGATACTTCAATAAATTTGAAGACCGAACTTTTCAGGAACCAGTCAAAAACGCAGAGCGCTAAGGAGGGAACCTGAGCTTCCAAGCAGTAAGAAGATCTGGCGTCATGGGCGGAGCAGAGTTTTATCACCCGGTGGGTGGGAGGAGCCAGCTTGAAGACCTTCCGGCAAGATTTAAAGCGGCAAGGGACCTGCCAATAAGTGTGGATGAACAACATATCCATGTCCCTAGAATCCGTGGTTATCCTCTCCCATCCCGGAAGGTGGAGGGAAAACCTCCCTCCTACCAGTTCCTCTGGGAAGTCCAGAGGCGGTGGGAGAGGAAAGGAGTCAGGTGGTGTGGGGCAGCGCCGCAGCTGCGGGGGCCCGATGTTTGAGTGGCCGCCTTCCTGTGGTTCGCCTTTGGCTGGATCCATTGCGAAAGGGACGGCGCTGCGGTTGATGGGGACGGTATATGGAATTCACTGATTTCAGAGCTGACCCCTTCTCCTGCAAATCGGTGATGTCCTTGACATCACCTCCGAAAAGCACTGACCCCGAGAAAGGCGCCTCGAATAGCGGATTGCACTTCTGGGACCAACCCTGACTGCCATGAAGCCAGGCATGGACGCCGCGGAACCCAGCGGCGAGCTCCGCCCGGCAGTGTCCACTGCATCGTATGTCGCCCGCAGAATGTGGCGACTGGCCGAACGAGCAGAACGGACGAGGTCAGCTATCTCCTGTTTGACTTGGGAGTCACGCAAGGAGTCCAGCTTGGATTCCACCCGAGTAAGGACAGTCTTCTGGTAATCCCCCATGTGGCTGACATAGTTCAGGGCCCGAATTCCCAGGGTGGAGGAAGCGAGATACCTTATCAGGAGGGGATGAGCTAAGATGCTTTGGGTGTGCCGACTGGCCATGAGCGGCGCTGATCACGACCGAGTTGGCCCGAGGGTGACAGTCTAGGTAGTCAACACCCTCAGGAGCCTGGTATAGCCTGTTCGACTTCCTTGGAAGTAGGGCTAACGCTGACGGCTGTTTCCATATTGTGGTGACAAGGTCGGCGTGAGGCTCTATCCAGGGTGGCACTAATGTAGGAGCTGTCACGGGCAGATCCAGATGTTCAGCAAGTTTCAGTCGCTGTGGATCTGGTTCCAGAGAGTGCCACTGATGAACCTCCTGGATTTTTCTAAGCAACTTCGTAAAAGAGGGATCCTCCAGAGGAGTCCTCGGCCAGGGCTTCGACGGAGAGTGGGGCTCGTCGTCTCTCTCGGCGCATCCTTTGGACGAGTCCGAGGAGTCTGAGAGTGAAGAGGAAGAAGAAGAATAAGACTCCCTTACCCGACTCGGGGGAGGAACGGGTTCCTTGGGTAATATCCGTGAACGCGTGTCCTGCCCCTCTCTGGACCCAGACGGGAGAGCCCTGGAGTCCGGAGGTGGTGAGGGAGTGTGCCGCCTCAGACGTACGAGAACCTGGGGCGGCGCCGTCGTCGTAAGGCGGCTCTCACCTCCTTGGTGAGCTGAGCCTTGTCCTTGGCCCACCAGGAGGCCAGAGTGTCCTGCAGATCCACCAGTGGCTGTGGGGGTGGTGGAGGAGGAGGGGGAAAAGGGGTATGGGTTATACCCGTATGGTGAGTATCCAAAACCTGGCTGCGGGAAACCTGGCGTCTGGTATTGTGGCGCCGGATACTGCGGTCCCGGGTACAACGGCGTTGGATAAGATGGCGGGTACCCAGGAGCCGGGGGAGCTGCCGGAGCAGACGGCCTGACCTGCGGCCTCAAGGGCGGATCCACATTGGAGGGCCCGGAGGGCACAGGACCCGTCGGAGGGGGGACATCCGGAAGCGGGATGTCTCCCGGAGTCGGTAGAATCGGCGCTGGGGCCAGTGTCGGAGGTACCAGCGTCCAGGGAGCCGACGTCAGATCCGGTTCCAACGGAGGAGGGTCTGACGGAGGAGGAAGATCCCCCGCATCATCCGGGGATGGAGGAGAAAAATCCCCGGGGTCAGGCTGGGGTGACTCTGGGTCCCCGGACGGCAGAGAAGGCTGTGGGAAACTGGGTACAACGGACGTGGGAGGGTTCTTCGTGTTTGTCACCCGCCGAGTGTTGGATGAGCCGACGTGCGCTTGAGGGTGAGGTGCCGGTGTCCGGAGCCATCACGGAGGCAGGCCGAGTGGAAGGTCGGCCAGGTCCAGTGGGGAAAGGCGTGCGCCCGAAGGGTCGGGCGTCTTACCCGGCCCTCTCCATGCGGATGTCTGAGGAGCGGATGCCAGACTTACTGGAGTCATGCGCTGGTAGGCATGAAGCCTGCGGCTGAACCAGGGGCGGGCCTCCAATGGCCCGGGCGCCTGCAAGGCCAGGCGCGAGCCAGATGGCGGGCCGGACGCCGCCTCCAAAACCTCGACGGCGGCTGCCGAGGAGTGGTCCTCGAGGAACGTTACCCGTGTCCCTCATGGCCAGTGGGAGACGCAGTGAGAAGGTCTTATTCCGTGCCTCTCCTTGTTCTTTTTCGAAGTCCTTCGGGGAAGTGGACACCTGCCTCAGCTTTTTGAGCTCCTTTTCCATAGAACTCAGCTTTTTCTTCAGAAGATGGACTTCCAGGGATTGTTGGCACCATTTTCAGTTAGCCGCGTTGAAGTTGAGGCAGTGCTAGCACTTCTCGACTGGGTGATCGGGGCCTAGACAGAAAAGACACAAGGAATGGCCGTCCTTGTGTGGCAGTTGGGTGCCGCACGAGTCACACTTGTTTTCGTGCTCGGAGGGTGTAGGCGACGACATACGATGACCTGACGTTATAAGGAAAAAATAACAAATTTTCCGTAAAACGGCGAAAGATAGGGCTGAGCGAACTTTCACGAGGCACTGCGAAACTAACGGCGGGGAAAGAATGAGCGGGTGTCCGGGACCGCCTTTATACCAACGTCAGATGATGCCGGTCACCTGACGTGGAGGGCTAGTCCTCGCCAGGGACTGCTAGCTAGAAATTTTTCTGTGGGGTCCTGCTGTCGGCCGGCGTCAGTCCAATATGTAATTACCTGCTGCAAGAGCCTCTCTCGAAGTAAGATCTACAGTATTTAAAGCATGGGAATCACAATAGACTTTCTTCTGAACGTTCTCTTTTTTTTTTTTTTAATTTCAAGACAGCAGTTCATATCACCACCCCATATTACATGCCTAGAAGTGTATAAAAAAGGCTGAACTTTATGAAATGGTTTTCTATTCTAGAGTATTTACTCTGAGGGGCATAGGTACTGATTAATCTTAAAGAAGACCCACTATATGCACAATCTAATAAAAGGGCCCTTCCTGGTAGGATGTCTACTGTCCTTTGTAAATGTAGTTTTGAACTTTGAAATAAAATTCCTAATCTGTCTGCCACATCTGGACCAAAGGACCAATAGGAAGGTCCCCACAGCCAGCCTCTTTTTGCTTGAGAAATGTCAAACAAAGAATTAAAAATCTGACTTCTTGTTAAAAAAATGATATCATAGAAGTTATGTTGAAAAAACATAGTATAGCTAATCTTTTTTGTAGTTCTTAATACTAAAGACATTTAAAGAGGCTAGCTGTAGGAATGCATATTTTAATTTGGGGTTCCACTTTATCCTTAAATTTTCTCTTCCTGACCTTTTTTTATTTTCCAATACTCCAGGAAGCTGATCATCCTCTATGTCAATTTCAGAGACAGCACCTGGCCCTGAAGAGATATCAGATTCAGGTTCTGAATCCCCCCAGTCCTCATACTGCAAAACCTAAAGAGAGTTCTGTAAAAGAATGGGGTTAGCCTGCACCAATTGTTTACTAAAGGCTCTAGTAAGTCTACCTGTGGAAATCGGAAGGGTGAGGCATTTCATTCTGTGCCTCTACCGACTTTTCCCCTGAAGCTTCTGGGGATACATTTTCCTGAGACAGGGCATTGTTTCAGTAGGGGGGGAGGGAGAAGCATACTTTCTTCACTGGGAGTTACAACCTTTTGTACAGCTGAAGTTTGGTCTGGCTCTGTTCTTTGCTGACCGGACCCTTAAGAGTCCTGCTCATCACCCCTAGTAGGATTGGGTTCTCGAGGCCTACTCCCCTCTTGGGCCTGACTGATCAGATGTTCCTGAGCAGGGCCTCCCTGTCTATTTTGACCAGCCAAGGGACGCTGATGATAGGCGTGCCCTTGTTCCTCACACAGATTGCATTTAAAGATATTCTGACAAACATAGCTTACATGATCAAAGTCCCCACAGAGAGTGCATTTCATACGGTCACAGGCACTGGTCAAGTGTGTACGGTTCCCACACTTGTAGCAGACCTGAGGCTGCCCAGGATAAAAACACACACCCCTGTCCCTGCCAAGAAAGAAGCTGTTAGGAATATGTACAGTACAATTTCATTTTCAACCTGATGTAACGTCACTTTAACTCTCCAACCCTCAGTCCATATACCATCGGAATCAATCATCAGGAAGTCTGAGAACAGTACATTTTTTTCTCCAGCCAAAACTGAATGTCCTTAACGTTGATGCCTTCATTTTGAATCATGATGGTAATAGCCCTGAATAAAGGCTTCAGTCAAAGGAATGCCCCAAAAAGGTACTCATAGTGGAGAAGATCTTAGAGTCATATTTCCTCTAAAACTTGTCCAGACTGGAAAAAGTTTTGAAACTGATGTGAAATACATCCTCCTCCGAAACATGTATGAATGCATAAACTTCAGATGCTTGAAAATTCATTGACTCTTAGTAATTTGCGGGCTACATAAACCCTATCTGGATGTTCAGGCAGCCCTCCCCTATATCTGAAGTGGACTTCATTCTGTCTGAGCACTTGTTCTAGCTTATGGTGTCTAAAACATTAGGTGCACGTTACAGTGTTCCAGCAAGGCCACCTCCATGGCAATCTCAGAGTCAAAATTCATCTCTTCATCCCCTGGCAAAGCTTCAACTGTGGTCGGGGACCAGACTCCAACCTGCCGTGGAAACACATCTACCTCTTCCTTCATCTCCGCACCATCTGCCATTCTGCAAAGCAAGACAGCAGCTCCCACTACCGAAGAGTACGGAAATTTCCCCGGTGTCCTGCCAAATTTCCCCCATTCGCTAACAACAAAAAAAACAAAACAAAACAATACCAGCAACAGCTTAATCTTGTTCAATTTCAGTTGGTTGCCATCTGTATCCCCCCCCCCCGGGTCGCCCCTGAAGTTTACTGCAGACTTTAAGAAGGAGGTAACTCTAGTGGCTGGATGTTGGGATTTTAGGACAGTAAGAATGATAACTGTACCTTAATGGTTTTACTGAATTATAAAATTATTTCCTTTTGGTGTGATTAGTTTATAATAAAGTTTGTGCAGTTTGTGGAAATTTTTTTTGTAAGAAAGACAATTGTACCTTAAGGGTTTATTGAACTACAACATTTCCTTTTAGTGTAACTAAGTAAAAAAATAAGCTTGTGGAGAATTATTATGTAAGAAATGTCATCTCTGTAGCTCTTCCATCTTAATTCTACATTTGCCAAATCTCCTAACCAGGACTGCACCCCCCCCCCAAAAAAAAAGCACCACAAATGTTCATAAAAGCTTATGAGTGTTCATTATAAGCAATGTTGCAGTCTATTATAACCAGAGAAATATGCATTGGATTTGATATTTTAGGTTTGGGAAATCAGTTTTTGTCCACTGTAAGGGAAAGGGGAAATTGTTTAACCAGGAAAGACACACTAAGCTGAAGCTTGTTTCCAGGTGTGACCTGGGAGCACAACGAAGTTAAGTGACTTGCGTGGGGTCACACAGCATGCAAGTGGGAGCTGATGGTACTCAAACCTAGGTCTCTAGGTTTGCAAACTGCCTTTAACATTGTTATAGCATAGTGCCCTTAACGACTATGCTATAATACTAATATCTGTTATAAGTAAAGTGTACTGTTACAAGTGGAGTATACTGTATTTGTTTTATCCCTACCTATTTCTTGCATGAAAGATGCAAGAAAAGTTTCTTCACTGTACAGGATGTGGGTGCAAAATATGTGGCTTGCCCTGGGTGCAAAAATGCCCCCCCTATGGCACTGATGTGGAAGCTGCAGCTGGTGAAGCCATTTCTGGGGGAAGGGCGCTAGCTGTCTGCCCAGCCCTTCTCCTTCACAGGTGCTTGACCCTCTCCGTGGCAAAAGGAGAGGACACGGGATGGCAAGGAAGTCCAAGTCATCTGTGGCCCCTGCTCAGGGTGCCCTCCCAATGCCGGTAGACACAAAGACGACTACCCAGGGATTCCCCCCCACTGCAGCAGGCGCTGCTGTAGCTGAGAAACCAGATATGGAGGTGGAGGAGGTCATGTTCAAGGACTCGAGCACCGTGGAAGACTCAGAAGGATTGGATGCGGTATCCCCTGCCCCAGGTGTCCAAGCCAGGACCTTCATCTTCGATGATCCTCTGTGGGAGTAAGACTTTCTGAGGCTATACCATTTCCCAGAGTTTAAAATAACCAGACACCATCCCCCGCTGCAGCAGGTATATTAAACATGCTGAAAGGACATGGACACCCTCCACCCAGCTGACCACTGTTATTCCCAGTATACCTTGGTGAGTTTACTTCCGAAGGGTACTGCCCCTAGGACCAGTGTGAGAAGCATACGTGAGTGGTCACAGGCTGAGCGCTTGGGTAAGAAGAAGGATCAAAAAGGAGTACCCAGGAAAGAACTATCCACAGTTGTGCAAGATGATATGGGACATCATCGAGGAAAGGAGAGAAGACGCGGCTTTCCAAGGAGCCCTGGACAAGATCAAGCAGAGAAGCAGAGGGAGTGCCCTAGATCTGTAAGACCATGAGCAGCAAACCATTAGGAAAGCGAAACAAATGTGTATCTCAACAGTGTGGACTGGAGTGACTTTGTTTAAAACTTTTGCAATCGTCCAGGATGGACAGGGACGGAGGACTGTCCAGGATGGAGAGGGACAGAGAATTGTCCAGGATGGAGAGGGACAGAGGACTGTCCAGGATGGAGAGGGACAGAGGACCACGTATTACATTATCTGTGAGGAAGAGTTTGGGGCGGAATGTACTAAGCCTGATCCAAAACTGCACTATGCTGTAGAAACCACAAAGTAAAGCTGCCTCTTTCAAAGACTGCTCCGAGAATGCCCTAAAAGATCTATGTCGGGAATGATTCCCCCCCAATGCAGGCTTTGGCATCAGATGCGTCTGGCAGAACTGAAAACATATAGACCCCCACCACTGGATGCTACGTGAAATTGACCCCTTTCCTTATTTTGCTGTTTAAAATGTTATATGTTTTAAAGGGTTTGACTCCCCAGTTAGCTAAAATGTTTGCTGTTCATTTGGGGAAAAAATTTTTTGTGTTTAGCTAGGTAACTTATCTAGGAGGAGGATGGACTGGACTATGCCTCTCCTAACTAAGCTAAAAAATGTGTGTGGATGGTATATGACTTAAAGGTGTAAGTTGTTAGCAACAGAGAAACAAAATGTTAGAGTTTGAAAGTTTCTGCCTTTAGAAGTTGTAGTGCGTTGTACCTGCT
Source organism: Neoceratodus forsteri (assembly GCA_016271365.2). Lineage (NCBI taxonomy): Eukaryota > Metazoa > Chordata > Ceratodontiformes > Ceratodontidae > Neoceratodus > Neoceratodus forsteri. The sequence goes on along the minus strand of CM057459.1, from coordinate 302,990,111 downwards.
TAAAAAACAACATTGTTGCTTATTTTATCTAAATCCTGTTGTTATGCAATGTTAGCAGGGGTAGGTATGCTTAAGCCTACCTGGCAGCAGTAAGTTTTAGGTTTAGTAGTTTTGGGAACTGACAGTGGAGGTTGGGACACCACCGCTGTAGTACCTGGCAATCCATCCAAGGGAGACAAGCAGGTGGGTCACCATGGAACCCCGTAGGTTGGTAAAGTGGTAGCTGTATGTTACTGTAGCAAAAGTGCTTTTATTCTAGGGAGGTACTGGGTTGCACCATTATGGCGGTGTTCCAGTAATGCTCTTCTGGTTGGGGGAGGGGAGTGCACATATCTCCCCTCTAGGAGGCCGTGGAGTGGCAGCTGGTAGGCGTTCACCAGGAGGTGAATGGTTTGTGTGGCAGGGAAGTGTAAGCCCCCTTTGGGAGCTTGGTTACCTGCTTTCATAAAGACAGAAGCAGGCGGTAGCCCATCGTGACTGCCCCCCATACTGTAAGGCAAACAGAGACCTAAAACCCCATAAATGTATCCAGTTCTCTTTTAAATGTATCAACATTGGTAATGTTTACCAGGTACTGAGATAGTTTGTTCCATATTCTTGGTGCCCTGATGATAAAACAGTTGCCTCTCTTTTTTGTACAAGTTTTATGGACCTCATACTGTTTATTATGAGACCTTAAATCTTGAAGTCGCATAAGGGAGCTAATACCAAATGCAGAACTTATTTCCCCGTCGTTCACTATGTTAAAAACATTGTAGGTAGTCCCCTCTTACTCTCCTTTGTTGTAGTGTCATTAATTTTAGTTCCTCCAACCCGTTTTCATATGGTTTGAGTTTCAATCTAGGGATTAATTTCATAGCCCTTTTCTGTATACTTTCCAGTAATCTGATATCCTGTTTTTGATAAGGAGCCCAGAAGGGCATACCATAGTCGATGTGAGGTCTGACATCGTTTTTGTACAAGCTCATGATACAATGCTAGTCTCTTGTTATAAAAGGCTTTTTAACTATGCCAATGAATTTGTTTGCCGTTTGTGTTATGTGTGAGTACATTGTGAAAGAATTATCAATAATAATACCCAAATCTTTTTCGTTGCTTACTACAGGCAGAGGGTGATTCATCAGGTAGTAGGGTTTTACAGGGTTGTTACAACCTAGGTGTAATACTGTACACTTATCTGAATTCAGTTCCATTTTATTCTTTTTTGCAGAGTCCACTATTAGTTCTAAAGAGTATTCGGTTTCTGTTTCCACGTCGCCCATTATTTTGAAGAAGAAGAATCAGCATTTATATAGTGCTTTTTATACACAGTATCCCAAAGCGCGTTACACGCAGTGCCAGACTGGTAGTGAGGTGACTGAATGTGTGGTGTCATCAGATAATGTAATGGTTTTATTGCTTTATTGTGTGGCGATCGTGGTTGAAGCAGCTGAAGAGAAAGGGACCCAGAACAGACCTGTGGGGGACTGCACTGGTCACAACTTTCTCTCAGATGACATTTTACCCAGAATTCTTACCCATTGAGTCCTGTTTTCCAACCAAGAATGTACCCATTTAACCTGATAAAAACTATATCCTATGTTTTTCAGTTTATGTAGTTGTTCATGGTGTTGAACAGTGCCAAATGCCTTCCTGAAGTCCAGGAATAAGACATCACATGGTCTCCCAGCATCCAAACTAGAACTGACCAATTCACAAAGAGCGATAAGATTCATTGTGCAGGATTTTCCCCTATTAAACCCATGCTGTGTATTGTCTTGTAAACCCAAGGTGATAGTTTCACCCTCAAACCTGGCCTTTATATGTTTTTCCATAACCCTTCCCGGGACTGATGTCAGACTTCTAGGTCTGTAATTTGTCTGGGATGTCCTGCTTCCTTTTTTGTGGATGGCCATTATAACTGCTTGTTTCCACTCTGTTGGTACTGATTCTGAGAATAAGGATTTGTTGAATAACAGCCACTGGAGTTTGCAGAGACTATTACTGAGTTTTTTTTTAGAAATCGTGGCTGCAGCCCATCTATATTACCTGCTAATGATTTTGGTTCGAGTGATTGTAGGCCTTCTGGAACCTCATCCAATGAAAAACTCATTATTGGGGAGTCATCTGGTGGAATCATCTTTTTTATTAAATACAGAGATAAAATAGTTATTGAAAACATTTCCTGCTTCAATTGGGTCTGTTTTATTATGTCCATCCACTTTTAGCAGTCCTATGGGGTTGCTGCCTTTTCTCATGTTATTTATATGACTTTTCAGTATTAATCAGTCACTTTATTTAACCAGGCATATACACCATTGAGCAAGCTTATTTTCAAGGTGGTCCTGAGCAATAATACATTGCAGTTTAGTACAAGGAAAAATACAGATGAGTTAAGGTAGTAACAAAAGAGAAAACAAAAATGTAGAAACCATTGTACAATAGTAAGTTCAGTTTATGTTTTCCAAGTAAGTTGCAAATCAGAACAAGCATAACTCCAGTAGGGTAGTACAAAAATGTTATACGTATACAGGTGAACCATGGAAGGCCAATATCAAGTCCTGTCAAAGATGGTGAACACATATAATTCGGAGCAAAAGATATGTAGGAAGTAGAGGAGCAAAAATCCTAGTGACTCTAAGGACAATAGTAAGGTAGAGATGGTAAGGATGGGGAAGGGAGGGCAGCTAAGAGAAACTAGATATGATAGAGGTAGTTGAGCGGAGTAAGAAGGCCAGAATGAATTCAGAGAGCTAGGCAACCTTAATAGGGAGGAATCTTAATCGACAATTAGCTGCAAAATTTGTAAGAGGAGCATGATGCAGATTGATCAGTGTCTATGAAAACAGTTGCAGGCTTCCGACAACAATACGGTTAATGAAGCTTTAAATGAGAATATGCCTGGGAGTGAGATGAGTTTTAGGGAGTTTTGCATGATATTCCATAACGATGGGAGTGAGAAGTTGATGGCAGCCACCCCATATGCCGTGTTCACTTTAGGAATCTGGAAGCAGAGTAAGGAGAAACGTCTCAAGCCATACGATCCCTTGGCCCATGTGAAGACACTTGAGATGTAAGTAGGCAGATTATTGGATAGTGCTCTATGAAGCCAAAGTAGGGCATTTCTTTTTCTCCTAGCTGAGAGTGAAGGCCACCCTGATTCCTGGTATAGTAGGCAGTGGTGAGTGCGAAGAGGTACACTGAAGATTAATCTTAGGGCCCTATGGTAGAGCATGTCAAGTTTGTTGAGCACTGCTACAGGGCAATGCATGTAGAGAAAGTCGGCATAGTCCAATAAGGGTAAAAATGTAGTTTGTACTAGCCTCTTTCTGGCTTCTGGGGTAAGCAGATGTTTAATATGATAAAATAAGCCTAGCCACTGTCTCAATTTCTTCCAGACTTCATTCAGATGGTGTAGTTAAGTTTATTATCCAGCCAGAATTCAAGATATTTAAAGGTTTCAACTATTTCAAGGGATTCATCTAGTAGTGTTAGGATCTGGGGTGTGTGCGCTGGTCCGGGGGCTAGCTTTGGGGAGAGGATCATAGCTTTAGTCTTTTTGGCATTGAGGAGCAGTTTGTGTCTGATGAGATTTTGTTGAAGGGTGATAAAATCTTGCTGTACACTCTCATGGGCCATATCCAAGGAGGAATTTATGGTATATAGTACGGTGTCGTTTGCAAATAGATGGACATTAGCTGAGCGGAGATGAGAATCCAGGTTATTGATGTAGATAGCAAAGAGGATTAGGCCTAGTATAGAGCCTTGGGGAACACCTCTTAGAAGCATTTTTGGAGGAGACAGATCATCTGCAGCTTTGACCTGTTGTAATCTGTTGGTAAGGTAGTTGGAGAACCATTTGATTGCTGAACTATCGAGCCCGATATTACTCAGGGCTACGAGCAAAATGTTGTGATCCACAGTGTCAAAGGCCTTACTAAGATCAAGAAAAAGAGCAAACACATATTTCTTAGAATCCAGTGCGATTTGCCAATCTGAAGTTACCTTCACAAGTGAAGTTACAATGCTGTGTTTGACTCTGAAGCTGGATTGTGCCGGGTTTAATAGATCAAGTGAATCTAAGTGTTCTCTGATTTGGACATTGACTATTTTTTCAAAGAGTTTTGACAAGACAGATAGTATAGATATGGGCCGATAGTTATTCAGGTCGCATGGATCCCCGGATCTGAATAATGGTAGAATGTAGGCAGTTTTCCATAGTAGAGGAAGATCTCCTTGTTTCAACGAAATGTTAAATAAATGGGTGATGGGGGCAGTCAAATAATGATGGCTGAGTCCTAGGAAGTATGGCTCGATATTGTCTGCGCCTGCACTCTTTTTAGTATCCAGTGATAGTAGTAGGTCCTCTACTTGTTTAAAAATAACTGTGTAGCAGCCCGTCGGCGCAGCGGTTAGATTTCCGCTTGCGATGCCAGCGACCCGGGTTCGGGAACGAGCTCAGGTCACTGGAGGGCCGGCCGGGGGGGAGGCAGCTTGAGCGTCCCACAACTGCTCGCTGTCTCCAGGGAGGGAAGGGATCGCGACCCGGTGCCATTAACGACCACTGGTGGAGGCCAGTGGTAGTGCAGCACGTCAGGGCCATTGGGGTGGTGCGTGACAGGCGTGGCTCTTGCCTTGGCGTCCAGGCGTCAAGGTGCCTTCAGAAAACCAGGGGAAAAAAAAAAAAAAAAAGAAACTCGCTGGCCTCCAGATGATGGCTCTCCGTTCCTGAGGGCCTCGTGCCTTCCCGTGCTTCCTGCTCCCAGCAGCATCCCGGCCAAGAAATTGTGTGCTGGGGCTATCCCTCCCTTGGTGCCTTCCCCCTGGGAGAGAGGACCCGCCAGTGAAGGGTTACACCTGGATATCTAGGGGTCGGCTGCAATCTGGGGATCTGAGGAGGGCCGGGAAAAGACAGTAGGGGTCAGAGGGAACTTGAAAGCCTGAAGGAGGGTAGTATCAGCGAGCATTGGGGGGGGGGGTGCGTGGAAAAATAGATTACTCAAAAAAAATAAATAAATAAATAAATAAATAACTGTGTGGAAGCTGAATGTAGCAGGAAAAGGTGAGGTAGGAGGTGGGTTAGCGGTGGGATCGGTAGCAGGGTGATCCAGTGGAAGGATTTTGTTGGTAGAAAGGTGTCGAATGCTAGTCCAGCAGTGGTGAAGTGTTCATTTAGCTGCTCCAATATATCGGCTGTGTCTGCGTAGGTGGATCCGGCGGCCAAAACTTTGGCTGGGAATAATATGCCGGTAGTGCAACCTTCAACCTCTCTAAGGATGTTCCAAAATTTGGCAGAGTTGTTTTTGTTGGCTTCTAGTTCTGCTTGAAAGTATCTAGCTTTTTCCGATCTAATAAGCTTAGTACAGGCATTTCTAGAGGTGCAGAATGCTACCCAGTCTGCCTCCACGCGATATTTCCTTGCTCTTTTCCACCAATAGTCCCTATCCCTGATTGCTTTCTTCAATATGGTAGAGAACCAACAAGGTGATCTTTTTTTTAGACCTAATTAACCTTAATGGGGCATGTTTGTCTAGCAGGCCCAACAAGAGGTTGTGAAAGATACTAAATGCCACGCTAAGGGAGGGAGGGAGCTAGATAGAAATTCTGCCATCTGATATTACTTAGATCTTTCAGAATTTCATTTTGGGAGAACTTTTTCATGTTTCTTACAAAATTAAATTTGGAGGCAGATTTTGTTTGTAGGGAGCGTCTGATGCAGGCAATAGCACAATGGCGCTTATGTCATTGCAGAATACTCCGACATGAGTAAAGTTGTGAGGCTTATTTACGAGCGTAAGGTCCAGGAGAGAGCTATGTTCCGGGTATTTTCTGTTCAGTCTGGTGAATGCAGGAGTTATTTGTACCAAACCAACTGCATTAGCAAGATCCTTCAATTTCTTGGAGTTGTCATCATTGCAATTCAGGTTAAAATCTCCCAGTAGGATACACTCCGAGTTAGATAACTCGATTAGATTTTGGAGATGAGGTAATAGGGCCAAGCCCCCAGATGGGGGTCTGCAGCAGGCTGCAATGAGGAGCGATTTCTCATTGGAGAGTGATAGTTTTAGAGCCAGGCATTCAAATTCTTTAGGCTTTGAGTTACTGTCAATGACCATGGTTAAAAATTTGTTCTTGGCATATATTACGACCCCTCCTCCCCTAGTTGGCCTATCACAGCGGAAGGTATTGTATCCAGGGATACTGATATCTTTGTCTGGGGTGGATGACTTAAGCCAGGATTCAGTTATCATGAGGAAATAAACTATAAATGGCAATAAAAAAAATAAACGGCAGTATAAACTATCATCTTTAGCTTTTAAAACAGCAATGAAGTCAGAACTTAATTACAGATGTGAATATAACAGGTAAACCAGCATACATCAATTTAAGATCTAGTTGATTGTATGTGAAAACTTAGGTAAAAGTTGTAACATAATGTAAAAATTCTCTCTCTTTTTTTCTTTTCTTTGTAATGCAATATGATTTTGTAATAGTGTGTGTCTATTACGTCTAATGTTTAACCTATTTTAAAGTACCATCTTACAGGGGCACCTTGTAAAAAAGGTATTTATAACCCTAATGGTGATACTTCGTCTCTATATAAATAAAGATTTTACTACTACATATATGAAAATAAAGTTTTCTGGCTTCCTTTAGTTGTCGCTATTCTATATTCAAGATTTTGTCTTTCCTTTCTTATTAGTTGTTTAGTTTTTCTTAGTTACACCTTATACTTCATACATGTAGCCTGAGTTTTTTTCCTTTTATAGTTGGAATATGCCTTTTCTTTCTTTTTTGTTTCTTTAGTCTGTTCGTCATCCATTGTGGTATTTTGCCTTTATTATTGCTAATTATTATGTTAGGAACATACCAATCTTCTGTTCACTTAATCATGTTACGAATAGTGCTCCAGCAACTGTCAACTGTTTGATTAGCTAGTATTCTGTCCCAGTCTATCACATCTAATTGTAACCCCTAGATGGCGCTATCCCAGGGGCTACTACCCCTGCCTGATTTGCCACTAACAGGTTGAGGGGCCTGGATCCAATGGCGGGTGCCTCCACCCAGAGGTCAGGGTTTGCAATAGTTAAACTTACTTGGTCACAGCCCTCTGGGACACTGCAACCCCCCTTTCTTCCCACTAGTGGCCCTCACAGTATATCAGAATTACCTTCACAGTATACACTTACCCCCAGAACTGGTTCAGGCACTGGGACCCCCTGTAAAACAAGATACAGTGCAACAATCACAGTACAATATTTTAACATAGACAAATACCTTAGGCAGTATAACTTTGCTGAAACAAGCAGCTCTGATTTATTTAGGGGGATATAACAAGGACAGGGGGAAATCAGGTTAATTAGCTTATCACTTTACTCATCTACCTATGGCTCTGTGCACAGGCCTATCCCTACCAGTTACTGTCCCTGGGTACCCAAGCCCAGTGGCTAGTCCAAACCAGTGGCAGCTGGTAGGGGCCCTTTCCCACAGAGAAAAGAAAATTAGTTTAAACAGTCAGCAGTACAGTGATTCCATTTGGATTTAATGTGGCAATTCAACAGGGAGCGACCCTGAATTAGTACTCACGACCTCCAAACAAGATAGGGTCCTTCAATGTCAGCAGGGCTACTCTTGAGCTCCACAAGACTCCTCACACATTTATATGGCAAACAGGCAGGCTGCTTCTCTATCCCAATCGCAATTACTGCACAATACCCGGGAGAACACACAGCAGATTCAGTTCCTGACAGACCGAGTGCAATTCAGCAATTTCTCCAGTCTTCTACAGGGTGAGCCTGGTTTCTACTCTTCAGATATCCTTTGATTCTCTTCACAGGACAGATTCAGTCCTAACAAGCAGTTACACAAGCTGCAGACGGAACTCTGGACCTTACACATGTTTTTTGACTAAAACTGTGCACTGAAGGAGCACAGGGTTCCTTTCTTCCTTCACTGCCAGAGCTAAACTGAAACTCCAACAGACAAAACCGAGCACTTCCTTTGAGTTCCTCCCAGTTCTTGGCTGGATTGGCTGTCACTCACAATAGACTGCTCCTGTTGGTCCAAAAGGCCAAGTCTAAACTACATCTCCCAGAGTCACTGCCCACACAATCCTCTTGTGGCTGGCTCAGATTACGAGTCCAAGTTCTGATTCGTCAAGGCACCATTTTAGAGCTAGCTTACCACACTGATTGGTCCAGTTCAGCAGTTCAAAACTAGAATGAGGAACTAGGCAAACACAGTTCTGACTGCAAAGAAAAACAGGTTAGACAAACTGTATTTTCATTATTACTCTAAATGATTTCTGGCAAACAATTACATCTTTCAGATAGGTTCCCTTTGCACTCCTAGTGACTGCAAAAATAGAGTGAGTTGGAAGCAGTTCGAGTGGTACTCAAGTAGAGAAACACACAGTCCCCCATACAAACTAATTATGTCTGCAAGCAGACAGCTCTTAAAGAGACAGTACCAGAGGCTCTAAAAACACTCACTGATAAATGGCTTAAACGGCAAACACCATTCAGGCTTGGAGCATTCAAGCAAGCTCCTGGAAGTCTTTTGGGAACCCCCATTTGCAGGGGGGTTACATAATCTTTTGAATCGGTGTGTATTTGTGCTAACTCCGCTTGCCCCCACAGCTGCTGTACCCCTGCGTTACAAAGTGTAACTTCCATGTGTAGATTTTACTGTATATCTGATTGTTTGATCAACATTCTGTAAATATCGCTCTATGCCTGATTACTGTTGGCTGGACACTTGTGAAAATGGGCAGACGTGCTCACATGCCTTCCAATTTAAAAAATAAAACTGAACTGAAAAACAGCCAGCCGGCACCCCCTCGGACACAGCATTTGGGAACCCAGATAACGAGTGGTATTATTTTTCTGATTGTGTTTCTGGCTACAAGTGCCCCCCTCCCACAAATGTGACATCTGGCATACCCCTAGACACCGGGGGAGAGGGCTTACATACAAAAAAAAAAGTTCTGCAATGAACTGCTACAACTGAGGACCAAAAACTAAACTCTATTCATATACACCCCCATTTCTTCCAAAATGTTGTGAACACATGATTTTTCTGACACCCAACCACCTTCTAGAATGAAGCTTGACATTATCAATTATCTTGTTCTTTACTTCTCTGGGTATATTGACCAGAAGAAGCATGTAGTGCTTGGTACATCATAAAATCATCAATATATACCTTGATCAGTTGCTGTTTCACTGAGAATCTTCATGCTTAAGGACTGAAGAACTCCCTCAATTTTGCCAAAGATCCTATCCAAACATTGAGCTTGTTTACACATTTTCCAGAAAAGGGTTGCATTTTCTGTATCAATTAAGAAAACAAGAGAGTTAACGATGCTGTTAAGTGATTTGTGCAGATAACCTTGTAAATACTGTGAGTCTAACTTTCGGGAGCTCAATTTTAAGGATATATCCCCCACAAATTTCATGCATGATTGTGAGGTTATATTTCTTCACTGTTTAACGCCATACCTTTGCAACTGCAAAGATCTGTATTCAGGACCTAAATACCCACATTTATAGCTGTGTTTTTACTCAAGGTGCAAGATGAAACTCCAAAGCTCTCACTTCAGATATGGCATATTTTGTGTCCTGTCTTTACACTGCATCACAAGGCCACCAGATAATGACTCATTTTAGTAACCTGGTTCAGAAACAGGCCCATTATGCCAACAATCAGAGTGCTGCCAGCAGCAGCGTGTCCTCAATTGGGTTGGGCGCCACTTTGCTTCTGTTGCACCTCTGACCCCTGTGGTCAGGCCCTGGAGGGTTCACCCTAAACCTCAGGGGAGACTGGTGCTCACAATGATGATCCAAGCTGCAGTCAAACACCAATGGGAGGTGGGTGGCTTTGGGAGTAAACATAGGGTAAACAATTAATGTTACATACTTACTGTAATGGTTAATCTTCTTGAATAACTTCTCCATAGATTACCACTAATGGGTCTAAGCCATAGGCACTCGGAGCCTGAAGGAGCCAGGACATTTCTGGAGTGCTGGCAGCATGAGTAGACCATGCATGTGCATCATCGCACACGTCCCCTGGTATACAGTGGAACCAGACCCCAACTGCCTCAGTACCTTTTTTATTTTAAGCTCAGCTTTATTCAAGTGACATGTAGCCAACAACAGGTTTACAAATAGATAGACATTAAATAGCAAAACCTTATTAGAACAAGATAAGGTTCCAAATGGGTGTACCCAATCCCTTTAGAACCTTCACAGTCTTAGTCTTGAACATATAACCATTACTGTGGCTAAGTTAATCTGATTTACCATAGAGTACAACTAACAACACACAAGACCTCTAAACTTGGCCTTAAATTAATTCAGTTTTGGCTGTGCACTTAAAAAAGGGAAATACAGGGAGTAACAGGGGATTGTCTTCTGGAAGCTTCCCCCATATCTCGAGGGGGGGTCCAAATTAGGCTGAAATTAGTCCTAAAGTATACCCCTCTTGTGTTCAAACCTTTCACCTCCAGGAGGGGAGCAATAAGCTGAGGTCCCAGGAGTTCCATCTTCCTCAGATGCCCTGGAGCCAAAGGCAATGTAGGGAGTCCAAGGTCTCTCCACTAACCCCACTAAGAGGCATGATCTAAATAATACTTTCATCATAAGACATCATTGGTGTCTTAGTGGTCTTCTGAGGTATTAATTTCCCAGGATTCCCACGGCTGCCAACAGGCTACATACTGGTCATATCTCAATCTTATTCTAACTGTCAGAGATTCCATCAGAACCACTTCCTCCACTCGCCTAACCCATTCTGATATTAAGTGTGGATTCTGCGTCAGCCATTTGGCAGTAATACACTTCAAGCCCACTGCTAAGAAAATCAATAATACTTTCCTTAGGTAACCTTTTGATGGGCCACTGTGGGAAAGCCTAATACCCAATCAGTAAATGTAGGAGGAATTAGCACCCGTTATCTGTTTACCACGTTTCCCCAAGCTGCCCCCCCCCCCAAAAAAACAGAAAGTCTAGGGTAGGCCCAAAAGATGTGCCAGTGAGTGCCTATATTTCCACATCCTCTCCAGCAGTCAGCTCTCCCTCCCAAATAATGGGATGTGACCCGGAGCACTCAAAAGAATTGAATAAGAATCTTCCAGAAAACTCTCGCCACACCTGGGAAGATGTCACCTTCCAACCGAGCTTTAGCCTATAATTCCACTCAGTTTGCAAAATACTTGTATTAGTTTCTTCCTCCCAGGTCCTACGGTGCCTCTTCAAAGAGACCGACCCACTCTCCAACAGAATTTTACAAAGCTGCGCCACAAGTATGATTGGGGTCGAGATCATAACTGCCCGGTATAAAACATTTTCCCAACTGGAGAGAGATCTAGACAGCCTCTCCAGGTGGTCTGAGGATTGTATAAAATGCCTCACTTGGAGATATCTATAAAATTCGACATTATTCCACTGAAATTTATCTTTGGCTCTCTGAAAAGAGATGTAACTGCTTCCCTCCACGAATTGCGTCAACGTGTTATGCCCCTAACCTCCCGTCTAATAATGGTGGGGAAAAAAATTTGGTTCATGTCTGTTAAGAGAGAGGAGTCCCACCCCCTCTGGAGTTCCCAGCAGTGTCCTAACCTTCCGAAGAACTTGTATCCCCTGTCTGACCCAACTGTTTCTAATTTGGCAAACATATTCTTTGGAAGAAGTGACAGGGCTAAGGAATAAAGTGGTCTACCCTCCGGGAGCACATTCTCCATATCGTACCATCTTGACTCTCTTTTCTGTTTAGCCATGTCATTATCGGGCCCATTTGTGCTGCTAGGCAATATAAATAGAAGTTACCACCCTAGGTCTCTTGTGATCCCAGACAAATCTCTGGGTCACTGTCCCTAATTTGTTCCAGAATGAGGTTGGTGGTCTCAAAGGGAGGGACTGAAACAGGAACAGTAGTCATGGCAAGATATTCATTTTGAGCGCGAGATTCTACCTGTCGGGGTAAGAGGCAGGGTGCGCCAACTTGCCAGATCTCTCTCTCTCTCCCCAGAGTCGTCCAAAATTAAGTGAGAATAGTTTTGACAAATCCACCAGAATTTGAATTCCTAAGTATCTTATGGTTCCCCTAGGGGCCCATTTGAAGGGAAAGTTGTTCATGAAAGCGTTTGGGGCTTTGCCACTTAGAATCAGGGCCTCAGATTTAGAGAAATTTATTTTGCAACCCAATACTTCCCCAAAGCTGTTCAGAGAGTCATAGAGCCTAGGAACTGATTATTCTGGGGATGACAGAAAGAAAATGGAATCATCTGTGCATAAGGAAAGTTTATGTTCTGAATGTCCCCCCTGGACCCCTGAAATCCTAAGATCCTATCTAATTTTGGAGGCAAGGGGTTCTAAACACAGGGCAAATAGCATAGGGGAAAAGGGCACACCCCTGCCTGGTTCCCCTAGATAAGGGGAAGCGGGGGGAGCTCACCCTGTTCACCCTCACCAGAGCCTGAGGGTGGGAGTATAATTCAGAAATAGTATGCAAGAATTTAGGGCCAAATTTCATTTTCTCCATGGCTGTTTTTAGAAATTTCCAATTGATCCTATCAAATGCTTTCGCTGCATCTATGGATATGGCTATCTGAAATCGTTAGCATTTTCTGGGAGGATAGTGTTGTTAGCCTTTTAATATTATCATAGAGGAAGGCCCTGATATAAAGCCTGTCTGATCTTCGTGGATTGGGGGGGGGGGGGATATGAACCTGTAACCTATGGGGTAGAAGGCCTGTGAATAGTTTTAAATCCACATTTAATAAGGAGATTGGTCTGTATGACCCACACTCCGCAGTACCTTTTTTTGACAAGAAAGTGAGCAACACGAACCTAATGAGTAACCAGTGCCTTATACCTGTAAGGCATTTATTTATTTTTATCTTATTTTACAATTTTTGGCCAGGAAAGACACACTAAGCCAAAGTTTGTTTCCAGGTGCATCCTGGGAGCACAGGTAAGGTAACTGACTTGCTCATGGTCACATAGTACACAAATGATGGCTGTGGGATTTAAATCAAGTTCTCCAGATCTGCATCTCAGTGCTCTTAACCACTATGCTATGCTGCCTACCTAAAGCATACGATAACCCTGGGGGCCTGTGTATGAAGGACCACCAAACTTAGTAACTCAGTGTCTTTACAGCCCAAACCAAGTACAAAGTGGAGAGGACCAACACAACAATGCTGGAGTTTAGGTGATGGTGGGCAGGCGTGGTAATCTATGGAGAAGATAATCAGGAAGATCAACGCTTAAGGTAAGTGTTTAACTTTCATATCTTCCAAGAATCAATCTTCTCCATAGATGTCCACTATTGGGTCGGAGTACCAAGCTAAGAGAAATTCCCCTGGACTATGGAAGCTGAACCTCAGGGCTCACTACAGGATAGTAATCCATTCAGAACTGTCCTGCCAAAGGTGGCATGCTGCCTAGTATGGATGTCCAGGGCATAGTGCTTGGTATATGTATGCACTGTGTTTCAAGATGCAGCTCTGCAAATTTCTTTGACTGGCACAGAGCGTATTTCAGCCAGGGATGTGGCAACTGCTCTGGTGGAGTGGGCATGGACATTGCTCTCCAGTTGAACCAGAGCCACAGCATAACAGTAGTGAAAGCAGTTTACAATCAAGGCTGAAATGCACTTGTTTGCGACAGGATGACCCTTTTGATTAGGGTCAAAGGAGACAAATAGCCGTTTTGAATGTCTGTAGTCCTTTTTCCTATCCAGATAAAACCTATAGACCCTCAACATCCAGTGAGTGCAGAGTCCTTTTTCCCTTTTCTGGAAGCTGGCAAAGTAGGTAGGCAGGATTATATCATGATTAAGATGGAACCCTAATACCACTTTAGGTAGAAACTTGGGGTGTGTACAAAGAACTACTTTATCTTTATGGAAAACAGTATACAGAGGATCTGTGACCAAATCATGGATTTCAGATACTCTGTGTACAGAGGTAACAGCTACCAGAAATGCTTCTTTACAAGTTTTAAATTTCATGTCACAAGCTGCAATAGGCTCAAAGTGCTTGCAGGTCAGCATATCCAGAAAAAGGATACGATCCCAGGGAGCTGCTGGCTTCTTGACATGAGATTGTGTGTGCAGGATACCCCTGAGGAACCTCTTTAACAGTGGCAGCTATGCAAATGAGAGGAAACTTACCAGTTCACAGTGTGCTGATACAGAACACAGGTGGACTTTAACAGTGGACTACTGCAGGCCAACATCAGAAAGGTCCAGCAAGTATTCCAAAACTTTTTCCAGTGGATACCTGAAGGGGTCCATGGGGGGGGGGTTTGGAACACCCGATGGAAAATCTTTTCCACTTGACTGTATGTCTTCCCGGAAGGCTTAAAACACATCTAAAAGTATCTTAGAGATCCTCTGAGACATTTCAAACCTGTTCACTTCTATCTCTTCAGGAACCAGGCTTGAAGGCAAAGGGAGTGCAGGTTGAGGTGGACTAGCTCACCCTGAGTCAGTAAGTCCATCCGGAGTGGCAGAATCCTTGGTTTGCTGACTGATTGTTGATTCAACAGAGGAAACCATTTCTTCTGAGGATAGCAAGGGGACCACTAGTATCACCTTGTCCTGTGTGCCTTCAACTTGAACAACACTCTCTGGAGGACAGCAGTGGGAGGAAATGTATACAGAAACAGATTTTGCCACCACAGTCTGAATGCATACTGCCTGAAAACACCAGGTCCTGGATTTCTGGTGCAGAATTGAGGCAGGATGACATTTAGTGGAGATGCAGAAAGGTTCACATCTGGGGTGCCTCAGTTGTCGAATAGTGATCTCATGACATCTGCTGCTAGTGACCACTTATCAGGATCTGTCTCTGTTCGATTTAACTCATCTGCCAGTGTTCTGGACTCCTGGCAGATAAGACTGCCTGGAATGAGATCCTCTGCTCTATCCACCATTCCCAGACTGGGGCTGGAAATCCATATCCTGGAATTCCTCATCCTCTTGATCTCCGGTAAAATCTGCCGGAAATTCAGGTTCGTCTGATAGGTAGTCATCCATGTACAAGGGAGGTGACCAGGGTGGTAGAGGGTCCTTGTCACACTGAAATCTGTTTGGTGGAGATGTATGTGAACTGGATGGATGGCTTGGCTCTCCAGGATAGGAGGGCTGAGTATGTCGCATGGCATGTAAGACATGTTGTACTACAGTAGTAATGTCCAGCTGAGTAGACGGGGACGGGGGTTCTGGAAAACCATGGGGATGATGGAGGGAACTGGATGCATAGCCTGAGCAGCTCTTGCTCCTGGGTGGTAAAGTCCAGGGTCCCGATCCCTGTCCGCCTGGCTCCTATGGGTACCTACCTGTGAGGGTGAAGGGGCAGTAAGCATAGCAAATGCAGAAGGCTTCTCCTGTGGAATGCGCTTCCTCGTCGACGGAACCACTGGGGAAAGAGCATGACGCAATGTAAATGATTTCATGGGAGAGGAGCCCCCGTAGACGGAACCCATAAAGGGTTCATCGCAGACTGCCATCAATGTGCTGGAAAGTGATGTCAATGAGAAGGTATAACCCCGCATCGATGAAGAGGCAGTCTGAGATTGTGCCATCGACAGTGGGGCACCTGTAACGGTGGCTGATGACAAACGGCAGGCACGGAGTGTGAGGGAGGGCTTCTCCTTCTCCCTTTTGTGCCATCGATGAGAATCAGTAGAGGGGGAGCTCTCAGGACAAGCCCTCTGATTCTCTATGAGACATAATTTCTGCTGCATTAAAAGGTTTTTGATTTCCTGCAGCCATCGTCAATGGGTTGCCTGGTTGAAATCCTGGCAATGTGTGCAGGAAGCGGTGTCATGTGTGGGTCCCAGACACCTTACACAAGTGGTGTGGTTGTCGAAGTGGCATATTTTCCTACTGCAATAGCAGGAACGAAATAGCGCTATCTTGCTTGAAGATTATTTGGACATTCGTCATTTGCACAAATTCTCAACGATGACTGCTGTCTGAAGTTGCTGTAGCTGCTGCATGTCAGCTGAAGATGGCGGGAAAATGAACTGAGGATACCAGGGACTCTCATATAGGAAACAGGAAGCTGATGTCATGTGTGGGCGCCCCTGGAAAAAACTGCTAGAAGAGCTGCCGTGCACCACAGTGACCTCTGGCGATGACCCAAGTGTATTACCTGCTGTAAGAGACCATTCTGTGGAAGATCTACTGTTACAGGTGAGTAACCTGTTTTTCTAGGATCGTGGATATGTTGTTCTATTCACACTGATTGGTAGACTCCTAGCAGTTCTCTGGGAGGAGAGAGGCAAGGCGCACACCCCCTACTTAGGGAACAGAGACTGGAGAACTGAGGCTCCAAAACCAGCATCCTGGCAAGACTCAAGTTCAATGTGGTAATGGGAAATGAAGGGGTATGCCGACTTCCAGGTAACAGCCCTGCAGATATCCTGGATAGGGACGTCCCTAGAAGCAGCCACCGATGCAGCAGTATGGTGGGTAGAATGAGCCCTTAGCCCTACAGGAGACTCCCTACCCACCAACCTATAGCAGAGATCAATGCATGATATAATGCATCTGCCAATCGTCCACTTCACTGCAGGTCTGCCAGGTGTGGCTTCAGCGTAGGTGACAAACAGCTGGTGAACATCTCCCCGAACTTCAGCCATACACTCAGGTTTGGAGTATGGAGCCTGTATTCGGCCTCCAAGGTGTAACTGGGGTAGTACACCAGCAGAGCCATCACCTGGTTCAGGTGAAACTCTGACACCAGCTTCGGAAGAAACTTCGGAATGGGGCACAGGACAACCTTGTCCCTGTGGAAGACCAGATAGGGAGTCGCAACAGAGAGCACCTGGAGCTCTCCAATCTTTCTGGCTGACGTGATAGCCACCAAGAAGGCAGTCTTCCATAACAGATGTGACATCTCACACCTGTGCATCGGTTCAAATGGCTTGCACATGAGCTTTGCCAGTACCAGCAGTAGATGGCATGGTGGTGGTGGTTCACACACCAGAGGGGAAATATGGTCAAAGTCTTTAATGAAACACTAGAACACCTTCTCCTGTGCCACCGTCTGCTGACAGGCCCATGCCCAATAACCAGAGATGGCTGCCAAGTGCACATTAAGGGTCATAGACTGAAGACCTCCTTTGGAGAGCGAGACCAAAGGTAGTCAAGAATGCTAGTCACTGGGCAGGATGAAGGGTCCAGGCCCTTGCCCTGACACCAAACGGAGAATCTCTTCCATTTTAAAGCATAGCACCTCCTGGTTGACTCCTTCCTAGATGTCTCAACTACATTGAGCACATCATCAGAGAGACCCAAAGTCTGGAACTCTAGCTGCTCAGGAACCAGGCTGACAGGTGCAAGGATTGAAGGTCCAGGTGGAGTACCTTCTTCTGATTGATCGAGAACAGGTCTAGGTGTGCTGGAAGACACCTCGGGAGCCTGATGCTGAGGAGAGCTGGATATCAGAACTGGTGGGGCCAGTCTGGGGTGACCAGGATCACCTGAGCCCTGTCCCTCCTGACCTTGAGGAGCACCTTGTGGACCAAGGGAAGTGGAAGGAAGGCACAAAAGAGGTCTGGGGTCCACGGCCTTGAGAAGGCATCCCCTGCAGTGAGCCCTGCTGAGGGGGGCGGGCATGGAACAGTCTCAGCTTTGTGTTCTCCTGGAGGTGAACAGATTCACCTGAGGGGTGCCCCACTAGGAGAACAAGCTGTGTACTACCTCTGTATGGAGAGACCACTTGTAGGATGGCCGCCCACACGGCTGAGGGTGTCTGCCAGTTGATTTGAGGATCCTGCCACATAGATAGCTAGGAGATCTGCCTCCAGTCGGCTCACGAGGGCCAAAATGCGAAGCACTTCCCTGCAGAGGGTCCGGAAGTGCATGCCACCCTGCTTACTGAGATAGTATACGGTCGTGGTACTGTCTTTCTGGACCTGCACCACTTGACCCCGAAGGAACGGAGCGAATGCAGTCAGCACCAGCCGAACTCTCTGGAGCTCCAGCAGGTTGATGTGACATCGGGAATCCTCGAGGGACCAGAGCCCGTGGACTCTGCGATTCCCCATGTAGGCTCCCCAGCCTGTAAGAGAGGCATCGGTCATTAGAACGACTGTCGGCTTAGGGCGCATAAACGGGATCCCTTCCTGCAGATGTTCTAGGATGGGCCACCATTGGAGAGCGTCCCACATCTTCTGGGTTACAGTGACCAGCTGGCCGAATTGACCATGTCACTGAGTCCACTGGCTGGCCAGCTCCCATTGAAGGGGGTGCATATGCCATTGGGCCAACTGGACCACGGAGGTCCAGGCTGCCATGTAACCCAAAAGGCACAGAAAATCTTAGGTAGGTGCTCAACCAGAAATGACTGGGCAAAGGAGGAGAGAACCTCCGCCCTGTCCATCGGGAGCCTGTCTCTGGCTTGGTAAGAGTCAAGCACTGCCGCGATGAAGCAAATCGCCTGCGAAGGCATGAGTTTTGACTTGCTCTCATTGATTAGTAGACCAAGTTTGATGCAGGTCTGAAAGGCCAGATCCCTGGACCTCTCCACCTCCTGTATGGAGGGACCCACTATGAGCCAATCGTCGAGATAGGGGTACACTCTGATCCCTCCCGAACACCAAAGATGGGCCGCCACCATGCAACGCATTTGGTGGAGACCTGGGAGGCCGAAGACAGGCCGAACGGCATGGCTTGGAACTCGAAGAGGGCTCCTTCTGTTCAGAAACGGAGGAACTTTCAGTGTGATGGATGGACTGGGACATGAAAGAATGCATTCTGCAGATCCAGTGAGCAAAACCACATGTTCTGCTCGAGAGATGGTATGATCGGAGACAGAGTTACCATCCTGAAGGTGTGAGACCTGAGAAATTGGTTCAGGTTGTGCAGATCTATAATGGGGTGCCAGCACCCCACCTGTTTCGGGACCAGGAAGTACCTGGAAACGAACCTTGGGTTGACAGGGGGATCCATGACTCTGACCACTACCTCCTTGCAGAGGAGCTGGGCAATGCTATCCTGGAGAGCTGAGTGTGCACAGAAACCATTTCCTCTCATGGGGCATGGGCTCGGCTTGAAGGGTACTGCTTGAATTCCAGAGGAAGCCCCTGGCTGACCACTTCCAAGACTCACCTGTCCGCTGTAACAGCGGACCAGGCAAAAAGGAGGTGGCGCCCCCTCATGGAAGGACCAGAGTAGGCATGACAGGTATGGGGTTGGCAACCCCCATCCCATCACTGCGCACGCTTGAAGGAGGAGGAGGATCCGGCTTGGGGACCAACAGGACCTTTCCCTCCAGGCTTACTGGCCGCTGAGTGCCCTGGATTGGGCCGAGGGTGCCAAGGTTGTGCCTGCTGCTGTTGCTGCCCCGACTGAAAGTGGGGCTGCTTGGCCGTAGGGGCAGAAGGTCGAAAGGGCTTTCTCTTCTGCTTTTTGGAACCCTGGGATTCCTTCTGGGAAGAATTCACAGAGTCCGAAGTGGCATTGGTCTTCTCTATGCACTGGAGAGGACTGTCCACTCCTGGACCGAAGAGATTGGTGCCCAGGAAGGGAACATCAGTCAATTTGTGCTGAGTATCTGCCATGAAGGTTGAGACCCTCAGCCAAGCCCTGCAGCTCATGGCGACCGTAGCCTCCACCGAGCGGGTGCAAGAATCCCCGATGTACAGAGCCATCTAAAGTTGCTGTTAGGCAACTGCCTGACCCTGGTTGTGGACCTGCTTGACCATGGTCTGGAGGTCTGCGGGGAGGTGAGGAAGAACCTCATCCAGAAAGTCCAAGAGGGCATGAGAAAAATGCACCATAATGATGGCTGAGCTCACCTGACGAAAGCTGAGCAAAGAGGCAGCATAGACTTTCCTGGCTGAATGGTCCAGTTTCCTGGACTCTTTGTCCAGGGGTCTATCGGTGTCTCCCAAATTACCCAAGCACCAAAACACAGATTTGGTCACCAACCCCTTCCCTCAGCCAAGGGATGTTCTGTGAATCCTGAAAGGGAGTAGATGGGAACCATGTACTTGCAGCCCATCCAAGCTGAGGGCACAGGGCAGGAGGCTAGGTGCTGCCACAGCTCCAAGACCAGACTAACAATGGTTTCGGCCACAGGGAAGGCCTCTGTCAAAGAATCTCCTCTTTTGAGGAGATCAGTGAGGGGATATTCGGCCCATTTTTGAATGGGCTCCAAGGGCATCCCCATGGATTCAGAAACGAGACAGAGGATGCCCATGAAGGATGTGGGACCTTCCTCCGTCGAGAGACTCCCGATGGATTCCTCGTCCAAGGGATGGGCATTCAAGTCAGAGTCCTCAGACTCCAGATAGATTGGCCGACCACCCATGTTGTCTTCGACCCGCCAGGGACGGTCAGGAGTGAGGGTGATAGACAGACTATGCGGGAGGCCCTTGACAGGCCGAGACTCCTTGGTAGAGGCCCTGGAGGGAGGCTGCTTAGGTGGCATCTCCACCCAAACTGGTGGAGAGGCCGGTTCTGACTGAGCCAGGAGGATTTTTACTGGCTCCGCAGGGGGAGGGATGATGTCGACCGGCTCCTGGGGAGTTGGCGTCGGCCTGGATGGAGATAGCCAAGTGATGGCTGGTGTGGAAATCAGAGTCAACTTTGGACCAGCCATAATCAACTGTTGCCACGTTAAGTCTTTGTAGCATCGACACAGCCTGCGTTGAAGCCTCTCCTCTTCAGAGGAGGATGAGGATGAATGACTGTAGCGATGCTTCTTGGAACATTTATGCGATTTCTTCAGCCTATCGGTTGAAGGAGTCCGAGACCTCAATTTTGACCAATAGGGGCAACCAGAAGGAGCTAGGGCGAAGTGTGATTCCTCCAGGTCAGGGACAGGGACCATAAAGAGGTTCCCAGCAGGCTGGGTCTCCCCTTCAGCGGGTCCGGTGAGGACCGGGGTCCTGAATAAGGAGTTGTCAGCCTCATCAAGCGATGACAGATTGACTGGGTCGAGCACAATCTCGACCAGGTCATCGTCCCGTGTCTGAGCTGGCTGACCAGAGGGGGGTATCGTGAAGCCAGAGGCCAAGGCTGTAATCTCGATCGAAGTTGAGACAGCAGATTCCTGGGACCGAGATCTCTCCTGATTCCAAGAGCATCATCGACAAGACAAACCTTCTCTTGACTCCTTGTCCTTTTTACAGGAGTGAGAGACATGTGCACCCCAAGGGGCCCTCCCCTTTGTTTAGGAGAGACTGGCACATCTCCTTGAAGGAGACTGAAAAGGTGGAGCCCAAATTGAGTGGGACAAAGACTGACATAGAAGAGGATCAATCAGCGGCCTGAGCCGCCTCCCCCTCCTCAAAGGCCTTCATCTGCTCTAGTTGCTCAGCGAACCCCACAGCCGCAGAGACCACCCAACGGATCTCTATTGATTTGACCAGTGGGTTCCATTTCTCTGGTTGGCCTAGCTGAAGTCATGCGAGACGATTGTCCAGGACATAAGGCTGGAACGAGCAAGAAAGGAAGAAAAAAAAAAAAAAAATCGCAGGCCTAGGTGTCGTGGGGCCCAGGCAGTAAGCATATGAGGCATGCAGGTCAGTGCGAGACATCTTCTGCCTGCATGGGCACTGGCGGAACCCGGGTGAGGACTTATCCTCCATCATGGTCATGATTGCGAAGCGATGTGGAGAAACTCGAATGAGTTTAATTTTAGGTAAATCTGAAGATTTGTATGCCCGGGCCTACTATAACGCGGGAGCGATAAGGAGAGAACCTGAACTTTCCAGCGGAAAGGCAGATCTGGCTTCAAGGGGCAGAGCCGAGGGATATACCACCCAGGTGGGTGGAAGGAGTCAGCTTTGAGACCTTCCAGTAAGAGTCTTAAAGGGAAAGGACATGCCAGTCAGTATGGATAGAACAACATATCCACGATCCTAGAAATATATATATATAAATAAATGTAGATGCACATAGTCTAGTTATTGAAGAACACCAACTGTGCTCTTTCATGGATTAAGATTCATCAGCTATATTTACATGCTTCTGTACATTCACTTATGATTTGTGCAATTAACCAACAGGTTACAAGGTGAGATGCACGAGTTATGTCTGTATGGGGAACTTGCATGGGTATCCACCAACTGTGCACAATCCAGTCGTGTCTCTTATCTAAGCATATTTTTGTGTTTAAGACAATTTTTAAGGAATGGAAGATCAAGTGGTCTGATAGTGAATCTAGTGTCCGAGACTGGAAGCCATGAGTGGCAAATGTAGGACAGAAGGCATAATAGTACATCCCAAATGGTGGTCCTAGTCTTCAAGACAAGGTAGGCCTGTATTTTTCCATGTGTATCTGTTTTTTCTGGAATATGTTTATGTGAGGGTTCAACTAGGGATGCAGGCATTAATAATAGTGTGCATTTTGTGTCCTGCATTGACAGAGGTGAACTGAGGTAACTACTGCAGCTGGAATGCTCCATGTCCCTTGTGGTCTGTGCCGAGGTCACAGCTTTTTGGGCTGTACTGCTACCCCAGTGGGGGAGCACGTTACCCAGAGCAGGTTGAACAAGTGTCACTAAAGATACAGAATGATAAAGTGTACTGAGATACTCCATTTGAATATTCTTAGCTTCACTCACAGCCACTGTCTCCAGGTTCAGAGCTTTGTGCCTGTTCTTCAGCAGTGACTGAAAAGAGGTCCTCATGAGGAGCTCATACAGGCTGAACAGGCATAGTCTACCCTGGTTTCAGAGGGTACTCTTCAAAATCCTCGGACCTTGTCAGTGAGATCTGGATTGCATTCTTGGTCACCTTTCAACTGGGGTGAAGGAGATAAATGACTGGAGAGGTATTCATTACCAGGCACCAACACTGGATCTGGCACAGTTAGTGGTGCCCCACTGGGAGGTCCCACCGGCATCAAAGGTGGCACTGAAGGAGGAGACAGCACTGACAGTGGCACCGATGACACCGCTAACATCATACCAACCAGTACCAAAAAACGGTGCCAATACTGACAACTGCACTGACACCAAAGAAGGCCCCAACCCTGAGAAAGTCCCTGGCACAGCAGCTGGAACCAAAAGGGGAGTCAGAAGGGTACGAATGACCCATTGCTCCATGAAAGCTGTCCACTGACCAATCTATTTATTCAGTGTTTCCCCATAAGGCAGAGGGAGTATTGGAAATGGAGGAGTCACTTCAGAATGTGTGAAAAAGTCAGATATATCTTTCTTCAATGTAGGTGATGAATAAGGGGATATCGGGACTCCCGAACCGAAGGAAGATGACTACTTTAGAGCAGAGTGGTGAAAACCAGACTCACACCTTCACTTTTCTTCACTCTTTTCATGCGATGACTAGGTAGATATCAAATGGTCCCTGGAACCAGACACCTAAGCCTGGCTGGAACCTTTTCTTTTTGCGACTATGAGAGGACTACCTATTCTCTTATTCATGAGACTGCCTGGTACGAGAACCCCTGCCCCGAAAGTGGTGGTGGTCAGAGACGACCATGTTGCAGGAGCAACTAGCTGTTTCAGGCACCCTACTTGCCATAATGGTTTTCAAATGCATACTGTGTGATCCTGAGCAAGTCACTTAACTTACCTGTGCTCCCAGGTTGTGCCTGTACACAAACTTTCAGCTTAGTGTGTCTCTCCTCGTAAAAAAAAAAAAAAAAAAAACAACCAAAAAAATGTTGTTGAATGAAGTTCGGCTGTGAGAGAAAACTGATGAAAGATACTACTAAAAACTGATATAGAATCAAAGAAAGCAATTAAATATGGTAATAGAAATGCGATAAACTAGACTAGAATGCTGTTTGTACACAATCTGGTGTTCTGGTCCCTGACTAGGAATGAGCTGCACTTTGCATAAAAAAAAAAAAAAAGAGACTGAGGCAAATGGGGCCAGGGCTGCCTTATACCCCACAGGCTACATGCTCTGCTATACATTGGTGCTGGCAGCTCCAAAAGTTTCAGTTCCCATGGGGTCCTGTCATCTTCGGCTCTAATACCAAAGAGCGTGACTCAGTGAAGAAGACTGAGAGAAGGACATTCATCTGCACACTACTGCCTGAAAGTTGAATTTATCTTGTGTACTGTAGATTATTTGTACACTTCATGACATGTTAATCCAATACAAAATTATACATGACCCAAATCATGGCACTGTGGGTTCTAAGTGCACATCACCATGAAAATATTTAGACTGGCTTGGCTTATAGCAGGACTGTAAAATGTCAGAAAGCCTCACAGAGAATCTGTAAAGGCTGAAAACTGCAGCCAGAGAGAGTTGTTCCATCTTACTTAGGGCTAATTAGGTATTGCCGTTGTTTCTGCCCAGTACAAGCGGTCAGCCAGTCAATGTTTACAATCTGATAACAACATAATATTGTAATGATGGAAGGGATTTAGGAATGATCATGTTGCCTCTCCTATTGCAAGGCAGTAACTATAACATATTTGAGTACAGACAGAAATCCAAGATTTACGGTCATGGCTAGCCTGTTATTTGTGGTTGTGTGCATACACAGCCCGGTGATAGTGAAGGATTACAGCCAGATTGCTTTGCTGTGCTGCTTTCAGAGACTGTTCGATAACGTGTCTCTTAGAGCTGCGTGAGCGAGTTACAAACAGCTGACACTCTACACACACAACACAGATGCTGAATGAGTAATTCTGTGATCCTTTCACATGTCTTTCTAGTCAAATGCCTCTTGTATAACTCTTGCCATAGTGCTTGTGTGTTGAGTTTCTTCGTTTAAAAGGAATGTGGTAAGTCTGCTGATTCTGCTGGATGTGTTTTGCGATACATATTGCACAAATGGTGCCATGAAATATGAACTGTATTTGTATCTACACAATACAAAATTTCTTATGCTGTATTGTTCTGTTGCTACATTGCTGCTAAATTGAAGATTTTGTATAAATTGGTAAGAGAGCCATACAGTATCTCCTCCTTGGAACAAACTTCAAGATATTTTTCCAAAGAAAGTTAACATCATACGCTACCTCTTATCTCTCCTGTCTGATCTGAGGATGTCTTGAGCTGTTTATTCATCTGCATGATGTTGAGAAGACTTTCGGAATCTTCCACTCCCTGCCAGACAAAGAAGATACTGTAGTGAAACTGAGCCAGTAAAAGTTGCAGTGTAGCTCACTACCAAGGAAACTTGGTGCTCGTTAACAGGATATTTGTAAATTATTTTTTTACTTGTCAAAGTGAGGGATTCTTTTTCTATGGAATAAGATCCCCGCCCTTTTTCTTGCATGAATGATTGTGGTCCTTGTGGCTAGACCATTCCTGTGGCTGGCAAGCAGCTGCCTTCACATCCGACATCAGTGCCACTTCGTAATTAGCCAGCAGCAGCTGAATGAATGTAATGTAGTGGATGCCCTCCCCAGGAGATGAATGCCTCACCTCGGTGTGCTCAAGTCTACCACTGAACCCATTTTCTTACCTTACTCTGAGTACTGCAGAGTGGCGTCAAGGTGGCATGCAGAGGCAGGAGGTGCAGGGAGAGAGGCTGTAGAGGGACAGGAGGGAAGAGGAGGTGGGTGAAGGGCAACAGAAGGAGAAGGCGGCACCCTTGGGGGAACAGAGAGAAGGCAGGGTGGAGACACAGGGAAGTCAGGGTTCAACTGCAGAGCAGATAAGAAGTGGAGGGGACAATATGCAGAAAGCTGTTGGGGGGAGAGTGAGAGAGGAAGGTAGTAGGAAGGGGCCAGCAGTAGGTAGGACAATGGGAAAGGGAGGGGAGAGGTGGACAACAGCAGAGTCATAATAATAGGGACTCAATAGTGAAAGGGATTAGATGGACTAGGAGGAGGGTCAGCAATGTAGGAGAGTGGTGTGCATCCTGGGAATGACTGCAGAATGCATAAGCCCGATGGTAGGACCACTCACTCAGGAGATGGGGGAAAACCACATGTGGTTATCCACCTGGGTACTAATGACCTAGCTGGAGGTGAGGTAGAAACAGTGCAGGAGAGGTTTAGAGTGGTATAGCAGGTTTGTTGGGGAATGGTTAGGTTGGTAGCCTTCTCAGAAGTGCTGCTGGTTCCTAGACCCAGCACAGATAGGAAATGAAGGCTAGAGGAGCTTAGTGACTGGCTGATGGTATGGTGCATGGAGGAAATATTTGAGTACATAGGAAACTGGGAGGTATCCTAGGATGATAAAACCCTATATGCACCTGATAGGTTTCACCCAAGTCGGAGGGGATCCCGGTTACTGAGGGAATTAATAGGGGAATATATCATCAAGAACTTCAACCCTTTCTGGCCCCCTCTTCAGTTTAATTTGAAGAACACAGGATTTCATGGAGGAAGGTATAACCAGGCCCACCCCAGACTGAGAAAACAGAGGGGTTATAGTAAGGGGAAGAAGTGTGGTGAATGGAAGAGAGCACAGGGCTGAGATTTCAGAAGAAGGCTGCGATTAGGTAGAAATCATAGAGAGGTCACGAAGGGAGTGAGTGGGAGGAATAGAAAAGGGCTATGGGTAGGCGAAGGAATGGCAGAGGACAAGGGGATAATAAGGGAAAGAGAGGGCAAACAGAAGAGGTGAGGGGTGACTCTTGCTCAAAAAAGGAAGAGAGAATCAGGACTGGTGGAGGGTAGTATCCCTAAATGCAAGAAGTCTTTGGAACAAAATGGATGAACTGCAGTCCATGATGGCTCAGGGGAAAGTGGATTTGGTGGTGGTCACAGAGACTTGGTCTACCCTGAACCATGACTGAGGCCTCACCATACCAGGATACACTCTCTATAGATGGAATAAGGAGAAAGGGAGAGGGTGGCACTTTACATTAGGGATGACATCACTGCTGCCAGGGAGGAGCTCAGGGAATGGAAGGTAGAGGTGCTGTGGGTACAGATCCAAATGAAGGAAAGTGAGGCTGGGGGTAGTCTACAGGTCACCAAATAAAGACAAGGACAGTGAGTTGGGTACCATAACCAGAACGGCAGCAGACATGGGGTGGTAGTGGTGGACTTACATTTACCTAAGGTGGTTTGGAGTACACCATCCACCATCTGTCCCAGGGTCAATTGATTTTGGACACAGTCCAAGATGGGTTCCTTTTCCAGGGAGTGACTGATCCTACACAAGATGGAGCCATCCTTGATCTGGTGTTAGCAAACAGTGACTCATGTCAGGGACATCAAGGCAAAGGCACCCTTCGGATCAGTGACCACCACACAGTGAGGTTGCAGGATGATATGGGGAAGGAAACAATATGCATTAAGACCAAAGTGCTGGACTTCAGGAAGGCCGACTATAGGAAGATGGGAGAGATATTGAAGGGACACCTAGCTGACCTTAAGAATGACATGAGGGTGACTCAAAAGTAGACAGTAATCAGGGCAGGGACAGCAACTGCCACAGACACCTGCCTTAAGCAAAAGGGGAAAACTCCAATGTGACCAAGCTGGTTTGATATGGAGGAGGGCCAGGCTGTTGGGGAGGTGGGAGAGAAGAAAGCTGAATATTGGAAGTTTAGGAAGTCCTGAAGGGCTAAAAATGAGGGGACTACCTGGAGAAGGCTTGGGAAGCTAGTAGGGTGGTCAAGCAGGCCAAGGCTTTTATTTTGTTTGCTAACTGGGTGGGTACACTGGTCCCAGGGACCATTTTCAGGCATGCCTGGGGCCATCAAGATAGCACATAATAATAAACAGTAAAAACACACACTTGAGAAGAGATGAACAGCAAGAAACGACACAGATTACGCAGTCAAAAGTACCAATACAAAGAGATAATTAACATGGCAAGATCAGGACAGTGACTTCCAGCAATAAATAAAAACAATGTATACAGTAAACAGAAAATACAACAAAGTGTCCAGCTGGGCTTCAAAAGAATGAACAGAGTGCGCTCCCTGATTTCTGTGACAGGGATGCACCTGCAGGCAGAGGTACAGTAGCTGTGCAAGCAATTTTATAATGTGGTTTGTAAAGGGAGTTTGAGTCTAGAGTGGAAGGAAACTGGCAAGCAGTTCCACAGCCTAGGGGCAACAATGGAGAAGGCTTCTTGGCTCACACAGATGGCAGCCCAGGGATGTTCTTGGAGAAGGTGTGAGGATGACCTGAGTCTACAGGAGACAGGTTTGTGCTTGAGGAGGATGGACAGTGAGGAGGACTCTTTCTCCCAAAGGGATTTGTCAACATGGTTGCCTGGTAGGTATTCACAGTGGGCTTGTGATGAGAGTCAGACGAGAGTCCGGTAGAGTGAGTAATAATAAGTCATAAAATGGGCAATGAAAAAACCTACAGATGCTGTTGTAAGCTGTGTTGAAAATGGACAGGATGGAAGATGAGATTTGAGTGTAAATAGGGAAGCAGTAGTCCAGAAGGGGCAGTAGTACACCCGGGGCTACAGCCAACCACACTTCAGGGGTCATAAGGTTCTTTAGCCTGAAACAGACACCTAGTTGTTGACTCACTTACCACACTGTGAGCCCGATGTAATCTGAGAAGGTCATGGAGGAGTCAAGTGTGACCCCTAGGTATTTAAAGGCAGTTACTTGCTCCAGGTGGGTCTTATCCAGTGAAAGGATGTTTAAGGGGATGGAGGGGCCAATGCTCACTGGACATTTGGCGAGCATGGGTCTGGACCTGAACAGCTTCTCCACTGTCTTCACGGTGCTGACTAGAAGTCTATTTGAGATGAACCACTTCTAGGCAGCACTAAACTCCTCTGTAAAGGCAATGAATAGTTAAGCTGGGGTCTTGGCCCTGTGAAAGAGAATCAAGTCATCTGCATACAAAGGTATGTGGCAATCCTTGTAGTGGTGGCAGTCTCTGGCATTCGTCCTCTGGCTGAGTACACTGGTGATGTATGGTGGGAGTGTGGCAGACCCCATGATCCGTACAGCCATGTTTTACATCAGGCCATACCGGGACATTGTTACAGCACTGCCGAAACCACAAGTACAGGCTCCTGCAATATGACAAACTGTGTAGTATCAAAGGGGGGATATTCTGTTTGCTGCTATAACTTGAACTTTTCTGCTGACTGGGACTGCTGCTATATTATACACTGTGCAATAAATGGGAGGGGGATATTTCATTTGCATGCTCCTGTTTGTGTGGGACAGCTGCTTATAAATTATTCAAACAGTGGGAACAAGTAGCTTGAATTGGGGACTTGCCTATTGACTACACCTGTGGCTTGTAAATTTCATTCTTGCCGCTTGCCCGCTCCTCCAATCAGCCAAAGTGGCAGAGCGGCTGGGGAGGGCTAACTGTCCAATAAAGTTTAAATCCCCTAAGATGCAGTGGCATCTTGTAGAGGTGTCAGTCTCCGGCATTCATCCTCCAGCTGAGTACTCCAGCAGGGTACGGAGGAGTCTGCCAGAGTCAGCTGGGACAGCTGAGACTGAATGAAATATTTGAAAATTGATAGTGTTTGACCCCCCCCCCCACTGTGGTGTAATTGGATAAAATTAAGTGTTTTATTGTAGCTTGTGGATTATTCTTAATGGGGACACTACGGGGTTATGGTACACAGTGGATGGGACAAAGCAGGGTGTTGTAAAGTTACAAGAGCAAATCTTGGGGTGGTATGCATATCAGGGGTGGGGATTTTACAACAAAGAAATACACTTGAAAGGAGGAAAACATATCTGCACACCACTGGATGCAATATATTTATTTTATTTATTTAGTTTTGTTGACCGGTACAGCAACTAGACACATGCCTATTTTCAGGCAGCGACCGGGGAGGGATACAGATGAATGCCAACTGACCTTGAACCAGATTAAGCTATTGGTGGTATTTTGTTTTTTAGTGAATGAGGACATTCCCTACTCTTTCAGATAAGTGCCATGGGATCTTTAACATCCACCTGAACTACCACCAATCCAGGCAGATGGGACCTCGGTTTAACGTCTCATCCGAAAGACGGCACATCAGAAGTGCAGCACCCCTCTCATGCTGCACTACAGTGTCAGTATTGGGATATTAACCCAAGTGCAGATGTGGGAACTGAACCCACAGCCCTCTGATCTCCCGGCCTCAGAGGCGAGTGTGCTACCTACTGAGCCACTGACACAAAGTTGTAAAGTTATAAACCAGGGATTAATGGGATACAGAATGAAAATCCAGGGTCATGCACTGTCTTTTTTAATAATATTGAGTGGGGACATTCATGTAAATCCTGGTCCACACAGTTTGGATTTAACTCTATCCCACAATAATGCCAGAAGGTTGGTTAGAAAAACAGAACATTTCAGAATGTGGACAGAAAAGGAGGAGCTAGATAGTGTGGGCCTATCTGAAACCTGGTTGCATTCTGGAATAAGAGATGATGAAATTCAGCTTGATAGGTATAACATGGCTAGAAGAGATATGTATAAAAGAGGAGGTGGAGTTTTGGTGTATACAAAAGTTGAGTTGGATCCAATACAAATCAAATTGGATGAAAGTATTGAGGGAATGGATAGTATAATAGAGGAAATACCATTGCAAAAACTAACAATTGATGTTATTACCCCAAAAAAAAATTATATCTTTTGGCACACTGGTAGCTAAAATAACAGAGACTGTCTTACATAAAGACATAATAATAATAATAATAAGAGATTTTAATTCGGATTGGGCCCAAAAAAGAGGGTTAATTTTAAAAGAAAAGATGGACTTATTAGGCATAAAGCAAGTTATACATAGCCAAACATGTTGTACGAAAACAATAAATCAGGGAACAATTCTGGATTTAATATTCGCTCCAAAGGAAGAAACTGTAAAAGAGACGCAGGTTATGTCTAACAATCTAGGCGATCGTTACCCCATAAAATGTGTAATACAAAGGCCCATAGTGTTAAATGTAGGGCCTACAAGCCACTGGGTTATAAACTGTAAAAAGTTCAGTGAAACAGCCTTTAGGGAGAGTCTCAGGTGAGGTGGGACAAGATAATTTTAATTCCAGCTCTAGATCAGGCAGTTTTAGAGTTCAACAGGGAGTTGCAAACTGTAATAAATGAACATGCACCCAAAGTACTGAAAACAACACACAGGAATCATTGGCTGAAAAAGCTAAAACTCAAATTCAGATTACAAACAGACTCTGGAAAAGGCCAAAAACTAAAATGGTAGGGAACTGGGAAACTTTACAAAATGGAGAAATATGTGTAAAAAAATGGTAATTAAAACAAAATCACACTTTTATAAAACAAAAATAACAGGGACAACTGACCCAAAGTAATTCTGGCAACAGATCAAACACTTACAAAACCCAGTAACTTCACAAACTCAAGTAAATATAAATGATGGGGTGAGGTGGTTACGTATCAAAACAAGGTGGCCAAAATTTTAAACAGGTACTTCGTAGAACTTCCAGATATAGGAACGACAAACATAAATAAAGAAGTCCGAGATACAGTAGTACCAGATCAAATGTTTACAACAAAAGGTTTCTCAAATAACAGAAATCAATGGTTTAGATTTAAACAGCTGACATTAAACGAGGTTTAAAAAGAACTTAGCATATTAAAAATGAATAAAGCAGGAGGACCGGACAACATAGGGCCTATGTTTTTAAAGTTGGGAGCAGAAAAATTAGCTCCCATAATAACCTTTATATTTAATGAAAGTATTAGTACAGGTAGATTTCAGAGGCTTGGAAGGTAGGGAAAATTGTCCCCATTTTCAAAGGGAGGATTCTGTTAGCCCAGCGAACTATAGGCCAATCGCCCTGTTACCAACATTGTCCAAGGTTTTACAGAAACTTATACAAAGATAACTGTATCAGTATCTGAAGGGTTGGGTTGTGTTGACCAAAAGTCAATATGGATTTAGAGCTGGAAGGTCCACGAACACAATCCTAATGGACTTTAATAGTAACATCTTTAAACAATGGTAGCAAGACAGGGGCCATGCTTGTGGACCTCAGTAAGGCATTTGACTTGGTCAGCCATCACCTTCTGCTTCAGAGACTGCACAGCATGGGTGTGCATGACAAACCTTTAAAGATGGTTCAGCATTTGCAATATGTATCTTTGAGCACAGCAGACTCAACATTGAGGAATATTGTAAAGGGGTACCCAGGGATCGATCCTGGGAGCATCCTCTTCAATGTATTTGTAAACAGCTTCCAGAGGTTATAAGGAGTTGTAGAAATCCGACTGTATGCAGACGACACAGTTTTGATGTTGTCCGCGTACAGCCGGAGAATTAAAACAGAAAATCCAGCAGAGTTAGTTCCGGATTCAGATTTGGTAATGAACCTAAAGAAAACTCAATTTATGATGTTTCAGAATGGCATAAAGAAAATCACGGACTGCTTGAACTTGTTTTTTATTAAATGGGAATAAAAGTACAAATATAGAACAATGTAAGTACTTGGGTATCATAGTGGGTAAGCGACTAGCCTTCGCTGCACACATACAGTAAATGGAATGGTAAAGAGAGTAAACCAGAAACTTGGAGCATCATGAAGACTCTCACATTGCCTGATTCTAGATATGTATAGTAAGACTGTGAGACAATTAATTCTCCCAGTAGTGGTAGATGGAGAAATAATATATAGAAACGCCCCCAAAAATTGTGATGGTGAAGTTGACCAAGCATATTACAGATTGGCTTGTTTTGTTAATAATAGCCAGTATGGTAAACACCATTGCCTGGTTTCTCAAGAATTAGGATGGTTGACTCCTGAAAACAATAGAAAGTTAAACTGCCTTACATAGTGTTTTAAACTGCTGAACCCCAAAAAAGAGCACCCTCGGAGGAGTTTAGTGTTCTCAAGAACACAGGTCAACACAAAGTATTAATTTAGACAGAATGAAATATTCGCTTGGCCAAAAATACATAACAAACATGGGGATATGATGTTGCAGACCTGCATAGCTAAGACTTGAATTCTATTCCTGTATGCATTAAAGCTAAACACTCTGTGAAAGAATTTCAGTTAGCTGTGAAAAGATCCAAAAACTGAATGTAATTCATGCATTCAGTAAGAATGAATAGTTGCTGTTTCTCTTGGGAGCTCTGTATTTATATGTTTAGAAGTCCAATGTGTTTTTAATAATGTATGTACAGTTTATTGTAAGAAAATGACTTAGTTGAATGTTGTAATTGTCTCAGGTGAATTTATGACAGGCTAATTTATTTAAAATAGGGGTTCAGTCCTCAAAAGTTTGCACCCTGTATAAAAATAAATTGCTTTAATTAATCAGTCAATCAACCTTGCAATCCATGGGGAGGAAATTGGTCCCAGGATAGATCCCTGAGGGACAATACTTTTGACACTCAAAGTGATGGAGGTGGCACCCCTTCAGACCACCTGAGTTCTCCCTGTGAGGTAGTTGTAAAACCAAGATCTGTTTATAGCTGAGAGCTCATAGAGAAGCAGTTTACCCAGTAGGATGTTGTTGCCTACTAGATCAAAGGCCTTTGTTAGATCCAAGAAAATGGCACCGGTTAATCTGCCTTAATAAAATGGTTAGTGAAGCAAGCCAAGGCAGTGATGGTGCTGTGACCCTTTCTGAAACCATGTTGGTGGGGAAGAGTAGATTATACCTAGGCAAATGTTCAGAAATTTTCTGGAAAACAGTTTATTTTGAATACTGAGCTTAGTTGGGAGAGGATGGAAAATTGTCGGTAGTTGTTGAGAAAGGTAGGGTCACCAGATTTAAATATAGGAACTACTCTGGCCTGTTTCCATAATGTTGAAACAGCCAAGGATGTCAGTGATAGGTCAAAGATAGGCAAGGTTAAAGACTATAGAAAGGGGTTGGCAATGTGGCTGACCGTTAACTTAAGGAACCTTGGGCAGAGACCACTGCTGCTGGCACTGCCATAGTTTGGGAGAGCCTTAAGCAGGCAACAGATCTCCCTAAGGTGGTGGCCTTAAAGTGGAAAGGAAGAATTCTGAGGCCACTGGGTTAATTAATTTAGTATTAAGGGCCTCTGTGACCTAGTGGAGGTCTGTTAGGGTCCCAGTTTCAGTATATATCTTGATGGAATTTTGTTTACTACAGAGTTTGATGACGCCATTCATCAATGACCAGAGCATTTTGGGGTCACCTAGGTTTTTGACATGAAGCTTTTTAAGGTAGTCTGACTTAAGGGTTTTGATCTCCTGTTTACAGAGGTCACGCAGCCTTTGGTAATTGTTCCAGGAAAAGGGTGATGGAGTGGGTTTGTGTGTTGTCCAAAAGGCATCTATCTCTCTCTCATTTTTCTGAGTTGCCATCTAGAGTTTCCGCCTCCCACTCCCCAGGTGGCGATGAGAAAGTGCTTGTCCTGGATGGAGGACAGGATAGCAGTGAAGAATTCCAGGGCTGAGTTCATATTGGACAGTGTGGAGAACTGACTGCTTGACAGTTCTAATGTTTGAAAGCAGCTGGGATACGTCACATGATACCGAGATGGGGACAGTGGTGGATCTATAGTAGGGCGGCAAGGGCTACATGATGACCTAACTAAACTGGAGGAGTGGTAAGAAACGTGGTAGTTGGGGTTCAATGCTAAGAAGTGCAAGGTACTGCACTTCACAGCAAGGTACCCTGGGAGGAGCTACCAGTTGGTGGGGGGGGGGGTTCAGTTAGGTACCACCGAATAAGAAAAGGATCTAGGGGTGGTTATAACGGGGTATATGAACAACTCAGCTCAGTGCAGGAAGGCAGCAGCTACAGCCAACAGGATGCTGGGGTGTATTGCAAGAGGAATCTCCTCCAGAAAGAGAGAGTTGATCCTGCCTCTGTAGAGGTCACTGGTCAAACCACACCTGGAATACTGCGTGCAGTTCTGGCACCCATTTCTGAAGAATAATGTCAGATTACTGGAGGGGGTACAGCGCAGTGCAACAAAGATGATCCAGGGTTTGGAGGACAGACCCTACGAGGACAGGCTGAGGGAGATGAATATGTATTCACTGGAGGAGAGAAGGGATCGAGGGGGATATGACTGAGACCTTTAAATACATGACAGGGATAAACAAGACAGGTACAGAAGGGGTATTTAAGTTGAGGGGGGAGGGACACGAGGGTATGGTCTCAGATTGGGGTGGGGGAGATATAGAAGAGAGATGAGATTTATTTTACAGAGAAGGTGGTGGCCAAGAGTAACACTCTGCCTGAGGAGGTGGCATCCTGTAGGACGGTGGGCAGTTTTAAAAGGGATGGGACAAGGTAAGGGGTAAACGTGAGGGGCAACTGCAATGTGGGGGGTAGCTGCACATTCAAGCAGACTTAACAGACCATGAGACCTGTTTCTGCTGGCAGATTTGCACATTTAGTAAAGTCTCTAAAGGACAGAATTTGGGGGAAATGGCAGGGACACTTACAGTACCAGATGCAAAAAGTCAGGGAGTTGTCACTTATGGAGTCGGACAGGACTCCTGCCTGGAGAACCCTGTCCTCCCAGTTTGTGAGGATCAAATCTTGAAGGGAAGGGTTTGAGAACTTATGGTTCATATGAGTGGGGGAGGAGATAAGTTGTGAGAGGTTGCTTCAGCAGTCCAGTACACACAAGCTAAATGCTAGCCAAGCTAGGGTGAGGTCCTTTAACATAATGAGCTCCCTCTTGGGTAGGGAAAAGCAATCAATGCCAACTGGAGATCAAGATATTGGGACCACCCAGATAGGAGTCACAGAGTGTGCAGGTGCCTAGTATAAATAACTTGAAATCAAGATATTGGGACCACCCAGACAGGGAATGTTAAAGGAGACAAGAATGCATTTATGTGACTTATACTGTTTTTATGTATTGTAATTTTCATTAAAATCATGTCTTTCACATTATTTTGCCTCCTATATTCACTGACTGGGAACATTTCATCCAAACACAACACTCCTGTACATAGCAATCCTCGGTATTCAGTTTTTGACACCAGCTCATCAGATGGGATGTAGTGTCATCAGCTGACGTGTTCATTTATGCATTCCATCTGTTGTCAGTGGTTCAAAATCTGAGAATAGCCAATAGTGAATAGCTTAAATTGTTTATCCAGTGCATTTCTGTAGAGGATATCCTAAAAAATGGAAATTTGTCGACATTCAATTTTTTATCCATTGATCGTAACAGGCAAGAAAGAACATGTTATGCACGATATGATGACAGTGTAGCTCCTGTTTGGTAATTTGAAATCCTTTACAGTTGAGCAATGATCCCCCCCCCCAATAGCACTTACCCCTTCCCTCTATGCTTATTCCCATCAAGATGAGCCAGTCCACACCTACAATAGCTACCCCCTTTGCGTTTCACTGCCCTGTCCACTCTCCAGCAACATGCAATAATACAAAAAACAAAAATGCCATGCAGAACCGCTGATCTCGGCTGTGTGCAGGAGTGTCAAGGACATTCTTTTGTGCAATTTTCCCGTGGGTCCAGGTGGCAGCAGTGAGCCCTTCCAACTCCCCACATCATTCAGATATTACTGGAGTCCCTTGCAGTGCTCAAATCCTATTCCTTTCAGTACTGGAGGATAAGCAGGGCTTCTCTGATAGATTATGGGTTTGAGCCATGCTGTCAGGTTCCCCAAGCTGGGTAAAGATTACTGGGCTTCCCTTGCTGACCACGCCAGCCAATATCCCCAAAAAAAAAGAATTGTGTGCAGTTTGGTTTGTTACAGATGGAGGCCATCCAGGCGAAAGGTAAAAGAGCTCCATATCAAACTCTGTCTCATTGGGTAACTCAGCAGATCGGTCCGTACTACTACTCACTGTATGAGCACTCTCCCTCCCTGTCCCTGATGCTGGACCCTCCCTTTTGGTCTCTCTCAAGAACGGGTCTCTGAGCAGGATAATTTTGTCAAAACGTCAGTCATGAAAAATCAAGGATGCACAATACCAGCACTCTGCCTCACTGCCCCCATGCTGAACCCAGCTGTTTCTGACACCAGACCCAGTCAGTCTCAGTCCTTACCTCACACTGAGGTACAGTAGATCTGTAGTTTCACACTCATAGGTGCCAACCCTTCATGTGACGAAAAGTGAACACAAACAGAGAAAGAAAGGATCTATACAAAACCATTAAAAATGATAGTTGCCCCATTGGGTAACTGTAATTTTTAATGGTTTTGTATAGATTTTTTCTATTTGTGTTCACATTTTGTCGTATGAAGGTTTGGCACTTATGCATACTGTTGGCACTGGAACTCAGGGATACACAAGAGGAACAATCTCCAGCACTGTTCTTCTCAAACCCCACTGTCCCCATTACCAGACAGTGAAGGGAACATAACAGTCAGCCATTCTATGTTGGCAGCAATGAGACTGCATTTGGTGCCAGGCACGAGGACACTGGATGGTGCCAAACACAAAGACATCAGTAAAAAAAATTTGCTCTCTTCATGGTACTGACCAGAAAGCTGACTGCACTTTTCTACATAGTCAGCCATACTAGAAAAAACAACAGATTTAAAATTATAAACATTAGGCTAATTTTTTTACAAGCAAATTTATATGTAAAAGGCACCAGTGATATAGATGGGGATGACAATATACATCTGATCACCAACTAGTGATTTTTTTTATTTCCTGTCCTCTGTAAGGGTAAGCTTGAGAATTGCCAAGAGGGGTTTATGTGTGTACAAAGGTAGAGGAGAGTACAGAAGGCTAGGAAGAAGCTGCAAATTGTGGAGGGTATCAAGGAGGGGGAGAGAGAGTCGACTTATGGCATATCAGTGAAAAGGACACAAAAGTGGGCATAGTAAAGTTAAAAAAGGGGAGGGTGGGTGGAAGGCAGAAAAGTGAAAGAAGAGGTGTTGAATGAATACTTCTGCTCTGTCTTCACTAAGGAAATGGATGGACTGGTGCCACAACAGAGGATGAAGGGAGTGAAAGGGTGAGGAAGGGACATGGATGTTGACAGGACAGCAGAAGACAGGGTTAGGAAAGGGCTCCTGTCCATGATAGAAACATAGAAATATAGAATTTGACGGCAGATAAGGACCGCTTGGCCCACCCAGTCTGCCCATTTCCCTACCTACTGGATAAGCTGCAGATCCTAGTTAACCAGCAGCCTACTTCTTCCTACCCCACCCCCAGAATTGCCTTATGACTGTCCCATGCATGCTTGAATTTCACCACTGATTTTGACTCCACAACCTCCTCCGGAAGGCCGTTCCATGCATCCACAACCCTCTCTGTGAAAAAATACTTCCTTAAATTACCTCTGAGACGCCCCCCCATCTTCAAATTGTGCCCTCTTGTTCTTGCACATCTTTTTTGAAAGATGCTATCCTCTTGGACTTTGTTGACTCCTTGAGGTACTTGAGCGTTTCTATCATGTCCCCTCTCCCTCCTTTCCTTGAGGCTATACATATTAAGCTCCTTTAGTCTCTCTTCATATGTCTTCGGTGCAGACCCTGCACCATTTAGTTGCCCTCCTCTGGACAGCTTCCATCTTGTCTATGTCTTTATGGAGATTGGGTCTCCAGAACTGCACACAGTACTCCAGATGGGGTCTCACCAGCTGTCTGTACAGAGGATAATAACTTCCTGTTTTCTACGTGATGCCTCCCTATGCATCCCAGTATCCCCAGCCTCCTTGCTGCCCTCTCACATTGCTTGCCCACCATTAGGTCATCTGATATGACTACCCCCGGTCCCTTTCCATTTTTGTTGTTGTTAGTATCTCACCCCCCATTGTGTACTCTTCCCTGGGTTTTTGTTTCCCAGGTGCATTACCTTGCACTTCTTAGCATTGAATCTAAGCTGCCATACATTTGACCATTCCTCTAACCTTGCCAAGTCCCTTCTCATCCTTTCCACCCCACCCTGTGCATCAACTCTGTTGCAGATCTTTGTGTCATCTGCAAAGAGACATACTTTTCCTTTCAGTCCTTCTGCAATGTAGCTATAAAGACATTGAGAGGACTGTCCTATATCTGAACCCTCACGGTACCCCACTAGTAACCTTCCTTTCTTCTGAGTGGACTCCATTTACTATTACTCTCTGTGTCCTATTCTCCAGCCAATTCTTTACCCAGGCTGTCATCTTGGGACCCACTCCCAGGCTGGCCTAACTATATTAATCTTGTGTGGGACTGTGTCAAATGCCTTGCTAAAGTCTAGGTAGGCCATGTCCACAGCCCCTCCCTGATCTACTACTTTGGTCACCCAGTCAAAGAAATCTATCAGATTCGTCTGGCATGACCTTCCCGCTGTGAATCCATGCTGCCTAGGGTCCTGTGCCCCTCTGGCCTCTAGATACTCAACAATTCTTTGCTTCAGAAGTGATTCCGTCATTTTCCCTATCACTGAGGTTAAACTAATAGGTCTGTTGTTTCCTGCTTCTGCCTTGCTCCCACTTTTGTGAAGGGGAATCACATCTGCCCTCCTCCAGTCCTCGGGTACCACCCCATCCTCCCATGATTTGTTAAAAAGGGTAGTCAGTGGTGTCACTAGTTCTACCCTTAGTTCTTTTAGAATTCTGGGATGAATCCCATCAGGCCCCATTGCTTTGTCCACCATCAGTTTTAAGAGTTCTTTCAGAACCCTTTCTTCTGTAAATGGGCTGGTATCAACTTCTGTATCCAGAGTGTTTCTACTGTTTGTTTTATGCACCTCTCCCTCTTCATTTGTAAATACTGAGCAAAAATATTTGTTTAGTATCTCTGCCTTTTCAGTGTCTCCCTCTGCCCACCCTCTCTCCCCTTTATTAAGCCTCACTATCCCTCCCTTGGTCTTCCTTTGCTCCCTGATGTACCTATAAAAGGTTTTATCCCCCTTCTTAACTGATTTGGCTATCTTTTCCTCGGTTTGGGCCTTTGCTGTTCTGAGTGCCTTCCCAGCCTCCTTTTGCTTTAACTGATACAGTTCTCTGTCCTGCTCCTTCTGCGATTCATTGTACTTCCTGAATGCTTTCTTTTTCTCTTGAACCTTCACTGCCACTTCCTTTGAGAACCATAGTGGTTTCTTACATCATCTTGTTTTGTTTATTTGCTTCACACAAAGGCTCGTTACCTCTGTGATGGCAGTTTTTATTATTCCCCATTGTTCTTCCACCCCTCCTTCCTGCCCATTTGCTAGTGCATTCCTTAGGCACTCACCCATTTTGGCAAAGTCAGCCCTCCTAAGTCCAGTACTTTTGTCTTTGTATGGCTTGACTCTATTGCTGTGTTTATGAACCATACTGTTCGATGGTCGCTAGTTCCCAGATGGCTACCCACTTCTACATCTGTGATCCTCTCTCCATCTCCATTTGAGAGAAGCAAGTCTAATATTGCTCCCTCTCAAGTGGGCTCCAATACTAGTTTGTCTAAGGCATGCCCCCTGTATGGAATCTAGAATAACTCCACTCTTCGGAGTGGCAGCTGCAACTGCACTCCAGTTAACATCTGGCATATTCAGATCACCCATCAGCAATATCTCCCCTTTTTCTGCCATTCTAAGTATACTTTCTATCATTTCCTTGTCCATTTCCTCCCCTTGAGAAGGGGGTCTGTATACAACCCCTGTGCAGATTGTGGTGCCATTGCCTGTCTCCAAATTTACCCACAGTGCTCCTTCTCCTCCGTTTACCCTTTTGTTCTGTTGCTTTTTATTCCTTCCCTTATGTAAAGCTACTCCTCCTCCTCTTTACCCTCCCTGTCCCTCCTGTAGATAGTGTATCCTGGTATGTTTACGTCCCAGTCATGGTTTTTGTGTACCATCTTTCTGTGACTGCCACAATATCCAGATGTTCCTCCTCCATCAAGGCCACTAATTCAGGAAGCTTGTTACCCAGACTACGGGCATTGGTACTCACTGCTCTCCATTTTTTGATGACTTTACCTTCTGTTGCAGCATCCCCCACTGACCGTTCTACCTTGGTCTTTTTCTCATTTAGTACCCTGTTTTGTAGGGAGAGGCTGGGATTTTCCTGCTGTTTGTCAGTGCCTCCCCCTTTGACTAGTTTAAAAGCTTGCCAATGAAGCATTTAAACCGATTGCTCAAAAGACTTGTTCCCTTCCTGGACAGATGCAGACCATCCTGCCAGTATAGGCTGGTGTCCCTCCAGGTGGAACCCCAGTCCCCAATGAAGCCAAACCCCTGTGCTCCACACCATTTTTTCAACCATTCATTAAACTGCATGGTGCTAATTACCCTCGCCTCCCCCATGCCTTTGACAAGCAGCACCTCTGGGAAGGATACTGTGTGTGCTACTTGTCTTAGGCCCCTCCCCAACTCTGCAATGTCCTCCTGCACTGCTCTAATCTCATGATGAGCCAAGTCATTTGTCCCTAGGTGGACAATTACGTCCAGCTCAGACTCCCTTGCAGCTGTTCTCGTGATCCTGAGGATGCACTTCCTGTCCCTCCAAGCCATGGCACCAGGCAGGCACTTTGCTTCAGTTTTCCCAACTCCCCAGTTCTATACCCCTAATAATTGGGTCCCCACCAGGAGCTGCTTCCTTTCCCTGTGGTGTCCTCTGCCTCCTTCCTGTGGGCCTCCTTGTGACAGTTGTCATCAGTCTTCTCTCTCGGGTGCATCCATGGGGAGCTATGCTCCCCAGAATGGTGTATGGATTGTGGAGTGAACAACTGACTGGGTGTGCCTCTGTTCCACCATCCTCACCCTCCCTGAGCCCACTGTGGTCCAATTGCTGTGCTTTCTTCGCAGCCTCTGAGGTAGTGGTGGTGGCCCTCGTGCTCCCTGGATGGGGGAGGTTCCCTTCCTACTGTCCAGTGCGGCCTGAAGACGGGCAACTTCCTCCCTCAGGGCAGAGAGTTGTCTACAAATAGGGCAGCATCTCAGCCTCCAGAAAGACTCCCGGAAGACTGCTGCCCCATAGCCATTACATTGCACTACTCCCCACATGTTTATCTACTTTTTTTTTGTTTGTTTTTGTGTGTGCATGTGTGATTGGTTATATAGAAATATATATATTATACAATGTCGTATGCTTATATTGTCAGTGCAGTGTGCTAGAGAGATATGACAGTGATATGACCTTGCACTCTTGAGGAAATGATGTCAGACCTCAGGTATAAAGGAACTATTTCCAGGGATGGGTGGGGAGGGGGTGGGAAGGGTTGGGCCTAAACTGTGCCCTCACAAAACAATCAGCTAAAGCTCTCACCCACCTCTGCGATGAGTGCCTCCTGTCAGCAAGATACCCTACACATCAATCTGACAGAGAAAATACTCTGCTAATCAAACAGAGAAAAATCCAGACATCCAAGTCAGACACAGGTAAACCTCTCCAGCCCCAAAACAGCCTGGTGGTTTGTTAGCCACAAAGGAAAATCAAATATGCAGTTATTTCAGCCCTTCTGAAGATGCTGACAAGATAAGCAGTTCTGAAAACCCCCTTCCTGAATTAAAAACTAAAATAAACACAAAGCAATACCTCTGTAAAAGTGAGGAAAACTTCTCTCAGATGTAAACAAAAGAAAGAGATTAGTTACAGATATTTAGTCCAATATAGTATATCCCACGCAGCTTCTCACTTGTTTCAAAGCACACAACTTGGAAGAAGATGGACTTCTGTCTGAAACAGGGTCACACCAGTAGTTTATAGTAATTGAACAATGCTGACATGGTCAAGCTAGACAATTGGCTGTGATGCAGACCTCTGACTTGTGAAGACAATTCCCCCCACCTCAGGCTATGTCTGGCATCCAATTACAAACTGCAGCCTTTGCTATTCTAACTCACACAACCCCACCAAGTATTGCAAAATATATTGATGCAGATTGTCACAGAATTCTAGTAATCAGTCCAGTTAAGCACAAAGGAAAATCAAATATGCAGTTACTTCAGCCCTTCTGAAGATGCTGACAAGATAAGCAGTTTTGAAACCCCTTCCTGAATTAAAACTAAAATAATTACACACAAAGCAATACCTCTGTAAAGTGAGGAAAACTTCTCTCAGATGTAAACAAGAGAGAGATTAGTTACAGATATTTAGTCCAATATAGTATATCCATGCAGCTTCTCAGTTGTTTCAAAGCACACAACTTGGAAGAAGATGGTAAACAAGTCCTCTGGGACCAGACGGCATGTGCCCAAGGGTGTCAAAAGAGCTGGTGGTGGAACTGGTGGATCCACTGGCAGATCTGTTCAACAACTTATTAGATATGGCGGCGGTCCCACAGGAGTGGAGAACTGCACATCCAGTGTAAGTGCACAAAGTGGGCCTAAGTAAGATCCTGGCAACTACAGGCCGGTCAGTATGACCTCCACTATCTGTAAGCTGAGGAAGCAATTCTGAAGGAAAGGCTAGTGGATTCCTTGAAGAAAACAGGCTTCACGACGAGAGACAGCACAATTCATGTCTGGGAGATCTTGCCAAACCAACCTGATTAGCCTCTTTGACTGGGTAATTAAGGTAGCAGACAAAGGGCCAGGCAGTTGATAATTCTATACTTAGATTTCGTTAAGGCCTTTGACTTGGTACCCCAGCAGGAAACAAACCAACAAGGTGGTTGACAAATTGGCTCAGTAGTAGGACACAATGGGTGTTGGGGCAGAGTGCTCAGGTATGAGGGAAATCACCATTTATGGTTTTGATGCCCACCAGCTCTTCTGCTAGACTGTTCCATGGCTCCACCTCTCTTTCCATAAAATGGAGGGAGAGTGCTCATACAGTGACCTTGGGTTCTTGACCCTATACTCATGCTGAATAGTTCCGCGCAGTTCACCTTGTTTATTCCCTTCAGGAACTTGAAGGTCTCTATCATATCCCCACTCTGGTCTCCAGTGAGTACATATGCAGTGCTTTGAGATGATCTTCATAATGTCTGCCTTGTTGGGCCTGAATAATTTGTTTTTTAATTTAGTTTTTGCATGCTTCCCTTCCCAGGTCCCTGGACCCCAGCGTGAGTGCACATGCATGCCGGGTACTGGCTTGCCCCCTTCCACCTCACCTCTGGCAATCACCTGCTGCCCCCTCTGCCTACACTTCCCACTGGACCTCCACCTGATAGGAGCGGAACTACGGAGGGGAGAGCAACCTCCCTAGGACAGAAGAGCTGCCTTCAGGCTGCTCGATCCAACTCCCCCCCCCCCCATGCCAGCTCCCTAACAATCTGAGGTAGTTCCTATACCCGGGTCACCAGCATGACACGAGGTAAGGGGGGCCGATAGTCCCGAATCATTTTGGTCACCCTGCGTTGCACCATCTCCAGCCTGTCCCTGTCCTTCCTTAGATAAGGACTCTGAACTGAGCACAGTATTCAGGTGTAGTCTCAGCAGTAACCTCGTAGGAGTAGAAATACCTCCTTTTCCTGTTCTTAATACCCTTCCGAAGCACCCCAGTATTGCATTAGCCTTACTACAGGACTTGTTACACTGGCTTGAGTGTTTGAGGGGTCACTAATGATGATTCTCAGGTCCCTTTCCGCTGTCAAAGTGCTCACTTTAAGTCCCCCATGCAATACTCTGTCCTGTCTTCCCCCCAGACGCAGATAAACAGATTACTCAC
The DNA here is from genome assembly GCA_016271365.2 of Neoceratodus forsteri. Classification (NCBI taxonomy): domain Eukaryota; kingdom Metazoa; phylum Chordata; order Ceratodontiformes; family Ceratodontidae; genus Neoceratodus; species Neoceratodus forsteri. The sequence goes on along the minus strand of CM057459.1, from coordinate 302,945,822 downwards.
CTGTAACAGTAGTTCTAGGAGTGGTATATGTTATTCATCCACACGAACCCACGCTACCTTCCAGGCTTCAACGCACAACCATCTGCTTCCAGTAGGCAAGCTCGGCATCAAGGGGTGGAGCCAAGGCTTATACTGCCTGGGTGGGTGGGAGGAGCCAGCTTTTAGACCATCTGGCAAGATTTAAATGGAAAGGGACATGCCAGCTAGTGTGGATGAACAACACATACAGTACTACTCCTAGGAAGTACAGTTACGTAAGAACTTACCGTAACAGTAGATCTTCCGAGGTCTGTCTCTTGCAGTAAGTCATTACTTATGGGAGTATCCACCAGATGGCGCTGTCACGTGGCAGCTTCTTCCATAGGTGCTGCCTACATAACATCACTTCCTGTGGACATGTATAAGAGTGGGTGGCCCCCAGTACCCTCTGTTCACCGTCTGCTTCGGCAAGCACAGCCTGGACCAAGGTAAATGAGGGCCAGAAAAACAGAGATCAGCGATCACACCCAACGTCCTGAGTTGCAGATTTGAGGAAACAAGGCAGGGGTACTTACTGCAACAGACAGCCCTCAGAAGATCTACTGTTACGGTAAGTTCTTAAGTAACTGTAGTATCTTCTACGGACTGGTGTCTTACAGCAAGTCATTACTTATGGGAGACTACCAAGCAGTAAAATCCAAATGGGAGGAAAGGCAAAGCCAAAGATGTAAAAGGACAATAAAACATCAACTTCAACCGCACCCCAGAGGCAGACAGGCCGGGGTTGGGTAAGGACTAAATGTTTGATAAGTAACAGAAATGTCCAACTCAAACCTTTCCCGTGCAGGCAGATAGGCCAATGGTTAGGCGAAGACATCTGGCATGAAACCAGGAGAAATGTCCAACTCAAACCCCTTCTGTGAAGGCAGATAGGCCAATGGTTAGGCAAAGACATTTTGCCGAAACTAGGAGAAATGTCAACTCAAACCACACCTGCTCAGGCAGAAAGGCACAAAGGTGGGTGAGGACAGCATGCAGAAGGCATGATGTAGAAAGAGCTGTAGGTGGCCAGGCACAGTGATTCATCCTGATGAGGCAGAGGTCGACAGGCCCTGGCATAAAGTCAGAGTCAGTAAATAGACAAGTAGAGCAGATCAGATAGTAGAAAAGGAGCACCGGGGAAAAAACATCCCGGATGGTCACAGGAAGGAACAACTGAAGGGTTCCAGCAGGGACAGTGGCAGGAGTTCCAATCAGATCAGCATGGAGGAGTGAAGTGTCCAGTCTGGGAGCAAGCCTCCAAGAAAAGTAGAGATCCCCGGGCACCTCTGAGGCCTGGAAGAGGAGGCGGGGGATACCTGAAAGTGGGTTAAGGCACAGAGCGGGTCCCGCCCCAGCGTGAGGAACGGGAACAGGGGCAGACTAGCCGCCTCGAGGCCCTACCGTGATCCTGAGAAGCACCCCGGTAGGGGGGCTGGGCATGAGGCAGCCTGCCCATGGGGGCACAAGGGTGGGAGCCGGGGGCATGACAGAGGTCCTGAAAAGACTGGAGAGTATGTCTTGAAGCCTGAAGGGAATCCAGGATGGCCTGAGCACCAGGTCCAAACAGCAGGTTCCCAGAAAAAAGGGGGCATCGGCAACAGATAGCTGGACGCTGGGCGGCAGACCCGAAACCCGCAGCCACGTGAAGTGCCGAAGGACAATGCTGGAGGCTGAAAGGTGGGCCGATCGTCAGCCGCATTGAAGCATGCATGGAGCAGGTGATGGGAAAGGAGGGCATGGCAGACAGCGGCTGAGCTGAGCAGGGCTACGAGGGACAGGGTGAGACCAAATATGAGAGTGCAGAAACCACGCAGGAATCAAAGGCAAGACAACCAGGGAAGGCTCCTCGGGAACGCTGGAGGTAGGCAGCCATGTCCAGACAAAGGAATCCTGAGCCGCAGCACGGAAGCCAAAAGTGTGCTGGATCTGCAGCAAGAGCTCCATGAAGGAGGAGGGATCAGGGGTTAGCTGGGTGGCCTCCAAAACAGAGGACGCGGACGAGGGGGAATCAAGGTCCCCATGGTCCAAGTGGTCCCGCCAGGAACATTCCCCATGAAGAGATTCCACCTTCCGAAATCACCATAAAGGGAGGCCTCACATATGGGAGGAGTGGGGGACCAGGCGGGAAGCGCCGGGTCTGGGCACAAGCACCCGAGCGATGGGGAGGGGGAACGGAACGAGGCCGGACCCTGACCCACATGCCACAGGACCCCCATCACAATGCAGGCGATGCCCAGAATCTGTGATGGGTCCAGAGGCGGAGAACGCCCAAGGGCGGCATCAGGAAGAGGGCAAGCCAGCCGGGAAGCGCTGACCCTGAGCAGTGGGGGAAGGCACCCCAACCCCTGTGGACAGGGACCGATAAAGGAGTAAGGGACTCAAGGTGAGGTCCATGCAGTGGGGCTGAAGGCCTGGAAAAAGACACAACCAAAGGGCGTGAAAAGGGCACCGGCGGGAGGGGACCCACGAGGATGTCGTCCGGTGCTGGGACAAGGGGGGGGCAAGGTAACAGAGCCCTAGCAGGGGGAGTCCTGGAGTGGGAAGCCCCCATCGTTGACAATGGAGGCAGCCTGTTGATGAAGAAAGCAGGAGAGGCCCTCTGTTACTAGTAGAATTATCCCCGCCGATGAGGATTTAAAAGGTACTCTCCATCAACGTGGGAAAGCTGTCCCATCGACAGGAGAGGCTGCCCTGGCGACGAGGAGTGCTCTGTCAATGAGAGAACAGGAGAAACATGGCCGCCGATGGGAAAAGAGCTCCCATCAACAGGGAGAAGAAAGAACACGTGTTGTTGACGGGAAGCATCCCTTGATGAGGAACGATGCCGCTGACGGGCAACACTGCCCATCAACGGAAAACATTCAGAAACGAGCTCTGTCGATGGGATATGGTCCATCGATGACACAATAAGCCCATCAGGCACCGTGCCAACAGGGCGAGCAGCCCCATGAACAAGGGAAGGAACTGTCGACGCATAGAGGGTTTTACCGCCGACGGAGTAATGTGGAGGGAGATTGAATCCCTGTGCCCTTGGCCGAGCCTTTAAGGCAGCCCCCCTCCCCGAGGTCCATTCCAGCCTGGCTGGATTGATCAGCCATGAGCAAGTCCCAAGGTCCAGCAAGAGAGCCTGAGCCAGAAGTAGCAGGGTGCTGTGAGCAAAGAGGGCTGGGGCACGTGAGGAGCACAGGCCGCCCAATGGAAGTAGAAGAGCCAGGGCCTGGGAGTAGTACATACCCAGGACCAGAGGAAGGAGCCGGGGTGTAGTGAGTGGTGCACAGGCCTGGGTCCTGGAAGCAGAAGAGCCAGGGCCTGGGAGTGTTCCACAGGCCCAGCAGAGAGAGCAAAATCGGGCTGAGCTGTGAATAGCAGCCCTAGTGAATCCCCAGACCCAGCAAGAGTGCCTGGGCCAGGGAGCAGCAGGTGTACTGGGAGCTTTAATGGAACACCGGGCCTGCTGTAGAAGACAAAAATCAGGCTAGGCCCTAAAGAACCTCCAGACCCAATAAGACAGCCAGAGTCTGGGAGCAGCAGCGGTACTGTGAGTGGGTCACAGGCCTGCTATGGAAGTCTGGGGGGTGCTGAGAGCAAGTCCTAGGTCCTGGACCCAAAGGTAGAAAATCGGTTCAAGTTTGAGTCAAAGACTGCAACCCAGGAGGTCAGGAGAGCTGAGTGTATGAGCTGAAGCTGGCAGAAAAATGAACAGAGGGTACTGGGGGCCACCCACTCTTATACACATCCACAGGAAGGGATGTTGTGTGGGTGGCCCCCACTGAAGACTGCTGGAAGAAGCTGCCGTGTGACAGTGCCACCTGGTGGATACTCCCATAAGTAATGACTTACTTGCAAGAGACCAGTCCTAGAAGATCCACTGTTACAGGTGAGTAACCAGTCTTTCTTGGAGCATGGATATGTTGTTCTATCCACACTAGTTGGCAGACTCCTAGCAGTTCTCTGGGATAAAGGAGGAAGGCATGCACCCTCTGCTTAGTAACAGAGACTGGAGAACTGAGGCCTCAAACCAGCATCACGGCATGAGTCAAAGTCAATGTGGTAATGGAAAATGAAGGTGCTTGCTGACTTCCAGGCAGCAGCCTTGCAGATATGCTGGATAGGGACGTCCCTAGAAGCAGCCACCGACACAGCAGTATGGCAGGTAGCGTGAGCTCTTATTTCTACAGGAGGCTCCTTGCCCACCAACCTATAGCAGAGATCAATGCATGATGTTATCCATCTGCCAATCACCCGATTTGCTGCAGGTCTGCCAGGTGCAGCTTCAGCGTAGGTGACAAACAGCTGGTGAACCTCTCCCCGAACTTCAGCTGAACGCTCCTTGTACTAAGACAGCGTTCATCTCAGATCCAAAGTATGGAGCCTGTACTCAGCCTCCGAGGTGTAATTGGGGTAGTAAACTGGCTGAGTTATCACCTGATTCAGGTAAAACTTCAACACCACCTTCGGAAGGAACTTCAGGTTGGGGTGCAGGACAACCCTGTCCCTGTGGAAGACCAGATAAGGAGACTGCACCGAGAGCGCCTTGAGTTCCCCCATCCTTCCGGCTGATGTGATAGCCACTGAGAAGGCGGTCTTCCATGACAGATGTAACATCTCACACCTGTGCATTGGTTCGAATGGCCTGCCCATGAGCTTTTCCAGTACCAGCAGTAGATCCCATGGTGGTGGTTCACGCACCAGAGGAGAAATGTGGTCGAGGCCTTTAAAGAAATGCAAGATCACCTTCTCCAGTGCCACCATCTGCTGACTGGCCAGCACCTGGTGCCACCATCTGCTGACTGGCCAGCACCTGGTAAGCAGAGATGGCTGCCAGGTGCACCTTAAGGATCGTAGATCGAAGACCCCCTTTGGAGAGAAACCAAAGATAGTCAAGGATGCTCACCACTGGACAGGACGACTGGTCCAGGCCCTTGCCCTGATACCAAATGGAGAATCTCTTCCATTTGAAGACATAGCACCTCCTGGTTGACTCCTTCCTAGATGCCTCAACTACACTGAGAACATCACTGGAGAGACCAAATGCCTGGAACTCTAGTCACTCAGGAACCAGGCTGTCAGATGCAGGGATTGAAAATCCAGATGGAACACCTTCCCCTGATTGATTGAGAGGAGGTCCAGGCATGTGGGAAAATGCCTTGGGAGCCTGGTGCGGAGACTGAGGAGCTGTGGATACCAGAACTGGCAGGGCCAGTCTGGGGCGACCAGGATCACCTGTGATTTGTCCCTCCTGACCTTCAGGAGTACCTTGTGGACCGAGGGAAGGCAAAGAAGAGGCCTGGGATCCATGGTCTTGAGAAAGCATACCCCTACAGTGAGCACTGCTGAGGGGGGCAGGCATGGAACAGCCTCAGCTTGCTGTTCTCCCTGGAGGTGAACAGGTCCACCTGAGGGGTGCCCCACTGGGAGAACAGGTCGTGTACTACCTCTGGATGGAGAGACCACTCATGGGACGCTTCGCCCACATCACTGAGGGTGTCCGCCAACTGATTCGAGGTTTCTGTCAGATGGATGACTAGGAGATCTGACCCCGATCAGCTCACGAGGGTCCAGACATGGAGCGCTTCCCTACACAGAGTCTAGGGGTGTATGCCACCCTATTTATTGAGATAGTACATGGTTGAGGTATTGTCCATCTGGACCTGAACAACTTGACCCAGAAGGAACAGAGCGAATGCAGCCAGTGCCAGCTGTACTGCTCGGAGCTCCAGCAGGTTGATATGGCATCAGGATTCCTCGGGGGTCTAGAGCCCATGGACTCTCTGATTCCCCATGTGGGCACCCCAGCCCATGAGAGAGGCATCAGTCATCAGGACGACCATCAGCTTGAGGCGGACAAATGGGATCTCTCCCTGCAGATGTTCCAGGATGGTCCACCAGTGGAGAGAGTCCAACATCTTCTAGGTCACAGTGACTAGCTAGATGAAATGACCATGTCGCTGAGACCACTGGCTGGCCAGCTGTCATTGAAGGAAGCGCATATGCCACTGGGCCCATTGGACCACAGAGGTGCAGGCCGCCATGTAACACGGAAGTCGCAGGAAGTCCCAGGCAGGGCGCAATTGCCCAACCAGAAATTATCAGGCAAAGGAGGAAAGAACCTCCACCCTATCCGCCGGGAGCCTGGGTCTGGCTTGGCATGAGTCGAGCTCTGCCCCGATGAAGCAAATCAGCTGCAAAGGCACGAGTTCCACCTTGATCTCGTTGTTCAGGAGGCCAAGGCTGAGGCAGGTTTGGAGGCCAGATCCTGGACCTCTCCACCTCCAGTCTGGAGGACCCGCCTATGAGCCAGTTGTTGAGATAGGGGTATACCCAGACCCTCGACCCCAAAGATGGGCTGCCACCACTGCAATACATTTGGTGAAGACCCTGGGGCTGACGACAGGCTGAGCGGGCATGGCTTGAACTCAGAGAGGGCTCCTTCCACCCTGAAGTGGAGGAACCTTCGTGGGACGGACGGATTGGGACATGAAAGAACGTGTCCTGTAGATCCAGGGAACAGAACCACACGTTCTGCTTGAAAGATGGTATGATCCAAGACAGAGTTACCATCCTGAAGGTGTGAGACCTGAGAAACTGATTTAGGTCATGCAGATCCAGAAAGGGCACCAGCCCCCCAAATCCATTTTGGGATCAAGAAGTATCTGAAACAAACCCTGGGTTGACAGTGGTATCTGTGACTCTGACCACTCCCTCCTTGTGGAGGAGTTGGGCAATAGTCGCCTCTGAGACACAACCAGTATGGGCAGATACTTTCTCTCCCGTGGGGTGTAGGCTCGACTTGGAGGTACGCTTGAATTCCAGAGGCAGTCCTGGCCGACCACTTCAAGACCCACCTGTCCGCTGTAACAGCGGACCAGGCAGAAAGGAAGTGGTGGAGCTGGCACCTCATGGGAGGACCCAGAGTGGTCATGATGGGCATGGGGTGGCTACCCCATCCTGTCACTGTGCAGGCTTGGAGAAGGATCTAGCGGGGGAGACCGGGGCCCTTCCCTCCTGGCTTACAGGCTGCCGAAGCCCCTCACTTGGGCCGAGGGTGCCAAGATTGAGCCTGCTGATGCTGCTGCCCAGATTGGTACTGGGGATGTTTGGCAGCAGGGGCAGAAGGCTAAAAAGGCTTCCTTTTCTGCTTCTTCAAACCCTGGGGTTCTTTCTGAGCAGAGGTAATGGAGTCCAAGGTGGCACAGGACTTCGATACACTGGAGGTGACCGTCCACTCCTGGACTGAACAAGTCAGTACACAGGAAAGGAACAGCTGCCAGTTTGTGCTGGGTGACTGCCGTAAAGGTCGAGACTCTCAGCCAGGCCCCATGGCGCGTGGCGACTGCAGCCGCCACTGAACGAGCACAAGAATCCCCGATGTCCAAAGCCATTTGGAGCTGCTGCTTGGCAACAGCCCAGCCCTAGTCACAGACCTGCCTGACCATGGTCTGAAGGTCCATGGGGAGATGAGGAAGCACCTCATCCAGAGAGCCCAAGAAGGCATGAGAGAAGTGTGCCATAATGAGACTGAACTCGCTTGTTTGAGACCAAGCGAGGAGGCAACTGAACCTTTCTGGCGAATGATCCAATTTCTTTGACTGTTTGTCCTGAGGGTCTATCAGTGTCTCCTGAGAGGGATGCTGTGTGAACCCCGAAGGGGAGCCTATGGGAACCACGTATTTGTAGGCCATGTGGGCTGAAGGTGCAGGGAAGGAGGCTGGGTGCTGCCAAAGCTCCAAGGCCGGGCCAACTATGGCTTCGGCCACTGGGAAGGCCTCAGACGAAGAATCCCCTTTTCTGAGGATATCAGCTAGGGGATATTCAGCCCATTTTTCAACATTCTCCAAGGTCACCCTAGTAGATTCGGAGATGAGACGGAGGATGCCCAGGAAGAACGTGGGACCTTCCTCTGTCGAAAGACTCATGGAGTCATCATCGCAGGGACGCAAATTCAGGTCTGACTCATCAGACCCTGAGTCTGGGTATAGCGGCCGACCACCAGAGTCACTCTCGACCCGCCACTGATGGTTGGGAGTAAGGGTGATAGGGTTACCACCTTTTAAGAAGCCCAAAGTGGGACATTTCTTACTGGAACATGACTTTTCACAGGACAGTACGTAACCTCAACCAATGCAACAGACTTGTTTTCTCTATATAATCAGAAATAAGGCTAACCACTGTAGTTTCTTAGTTACTTCTACTTTTTTTTTATCATTTTAAAGTATTTTAGTTAAGGTATTATAGTTTTCTGCAACATTTAGTGTAAACTAAGAAAAAACAGGTTACTCACCCGTAACAGTAGTTCTAGGAGTGGTATGTGTTGTTCATTGACACAATTTGGCATGTCCCTTTCCCTTTAAGGATAGTCAGAAGGTCTTCAAGCTGGCTCCTCCCACCCACCCGGGTGGTATATCCCTTGGCTTCGCCTCATGATGCCAGATCTTAGCCCGCTGGAAGCCAGGTTTTGTGCATCCGCAGCAGGGGAGGTCGGGTGGGTCTCTGTGGATGAGCAACATATACCACTCCTAGAACTACTGTTAAAGGTAAGTAACTTGTTTTTCTAGGATCGTGGATATGTTGTTCACTCACACCATTTGGCAGACTCCTAGCAGTTCTCTGGGAGGAGAGGCAAGGTGCACACCCCCACTGATACTCACTTGGGAAAAAGAGACTGGAGAACCGACGCTCCAAAACCAGCATCCTGGCGTGACTCAAAGTCAATGTGTAACGGGTAATGAAGGTATTTGCTGACTTCCAGGTAGCAGCTCGACAGATTTCCTGTATAGGGATGTCCCTGGAAGCAGCCACCGATGCAGCGGTATGGCAAGTAGAATGAGCTCTTATCCCTCTGGGAGGCTCCATGCCCGCCAACTCATAGGACAGACTTATGCAAGATGTAATCCACTTGGCAACAGTCCATTTTGCTGCAGGTCTGCCAGAAGCGGCTTCAGCGTAGGTGACAAACAGCTGGCGAACCTCTCCTCGAATTTCCACCGCCTCTCCTTATAACAGAAGACGGCTCTGAGACACTCGGACAGCTGGTTCTGATTAATCTATGCTTTTTGTAATATAAAAATGTGTTATTGAGTGTCTCTCATGAGACATGCTGAAACAGCCTGTGGGTTAACATCCTGCCCACCAGGTTTCAGCTAAAAGATAAAAACCAGGAGATAATTAAAGGCTAGAAGAGACCTAAATTAAATATCTCCTGTTTATTTAGCTTAATTGTAGCTGCCAGCTGCTAGGATCAGAACTCAAACTTTTATGACGTGAGAGGAAGAAACCAGGTTATGTCACTTAGGTGCGAAGTTATACATGTTCCTTTGATGTCTATAAAGAGCAGGATGCTGCTCATGGATGAAAGAAAGAACTTGGAAAATTACAGACTTGATTGGGAAGTCATGAGGGGACATGAGTTTTTGCTGCTGTCACCTATTAATTTACCTCCTGCTTGATAAGACATCCTGATTTGTATAATTTTTACTAAACAGAGGAGGAGCTGGGTGACATCATGGCAAGAGGTTCACAGTTTGAATCCCTCCAGAATTTGAGACCAAAGTTTGATTTGAACCCACAAAACAGACAGAAGGATTACCCTGTTTCTGTTCACAATACTGCGCTCGGAGGTTGGCACTGTGGGAGCAGAGGGCCTGACCTGCTGAGAGGGGTTGTGATAGATTGGTTGGCAGCGGTGTGCATAAGTTTGGTATTACAAGCTTTTATTGTTCAGTGTGTTGGCTCAATACTGTCAGCTCTCTTGCAAAAAAAGAAAAAGGCAGTGATTTATTTTTAAAAAAGGAAACAGAACTGTATCACTTGGCTTACAGTTAAGTTCCTACCAGTTTTATTTTTTTTCTCTAAAGTGCAAGTCAGAGTTGTCATAGTTGGGGAAGAAGATGGCTTCCAACTACAGCGGGCACACTGTAGACTACTTAAAGCAGTTGTGCAGGGACAGAGGAGTCCCGTTCGAGGTGAAAGCCACCATGCAGAACCTCCTGGATTCCCTGATGGTAGCAGATACCCAGAGCATTGAGTCAAAGACAGTGACTGTAAAGGAGCAAACCTTGAGTGTGGAAGGGCTAGCGGCAGTGCAGTGTCCAGATCCAATGAGGATCGCAACAGGGACAGTGCAGGCGAAGGGCCACAGCAGCTGGGGAAGGTCACTCAGTATCCTGCATCCAGAAGTACTCAGGCTGCAGATTGAGTTGCGCAGAATGGAGCTGGAGTTCCAGAGACAGAAGAGAAGCGAGAACAGCGAGTTGCAGAGGAGAAGAGGGATCAAGAACGCCGAGAGGCAGAGCGGGAACAGTGGGAGGCTGACCGTGAGGAGCATGAGCGCCAGAGGCAATATGAACTGGAGAAGCTACGACTTCAACCACCAGCACCAGAGCAGGTAAGTAGCTTGGGTTTAACTGGGACTACAGGACTGGGTTACAAATTGAATTCCAAATTGATAGCCGAATTTAAAGAGGAGGAGGAGGTTATGGATGCCTTTTTAAATTCTTTTGAAAAAGTTTGTATTCAGGCTTCCAGCTATTCCCGCTACTTACTGGGAAAGCTCAGGATGCACTGGGTCAAATGGACAATCAGGACAGTGATGATTACAGCAAACTTAAAGCTGCACTGTTACAGAAATTTTAATTAACTGCCGAATCATACAGAGCTAAATTCCGTAAGCTCAGGAGAAGCCCTGAAATGAACCACAAAGAGCTAGCCATGAAACGTCGGTTTCTAAAACATTGGTGGGAAGGAATTGAAGCAAACTCTGTTGATAAAATTGAAAATGTGATCTTGTTATGTAACCCCCCTGCAAATGGGGGTTCCCAAGAGTCTTCCAGGAGCTTGCCTGAATGTCCAAGTCTGGGCAGTGTTCGACGTTTAAGCTGTTTAAATGTGGTTCCAAGTGAGTGCTACTTGAGCCTCCACGTACTGTCTCTTTAAGAGCTGTCTGCTTGCAGGCTTAATTAGTTTGTATGGGGGACTGTGTATTTAATGCTCGAATCCCACCCGAGCTGCTGTCATTTCGCTCCATTTACAGAGGGAGCCCTGCTGAAAGATATAACTATTTGCCAGAAATCATTTGGAATGACTGAGAAAATGTAGTTTGTCTAACCTGTCTTCATTTCAGCACAAACTGTCTCAGTGTAGCTCCTTCATTTTGGTCCTGAACTGCTGAAATGGACCAATCAAAATGGGGAGGGGTTCCTTAAAATGGAGCCTGTGGACGAATCAGAACTTGGACTCTCAATTTTGAGCCAGCCACAAGGGGATTATGCGGGCAGTGACTCTGGGAAATGTAGTTTTGAACTTGGTTTTTTTTCACCAACAGAGGAGTCTCATTGTGAGTGACGACAACCAGCCAACAGAATGGTGTGGAGCTAAAGAAATGCCCTGCTCTGTGACTGAAAAGATCAGATCAGTTGTGACAGTGAAAGAGAAGGGCTCTGTGCTTCTGCGGTGCATAGTTTTGAGCGGGAAGTGCATTTGAGGCCCTGAGGTTTGGCCTGCAGCCATTATAAGTGCCAGTTCGGACTGAATCTTGATTTGTGAGGAGAAGGAAGGAAGTCTGAAGAGTGGAAACTAGGCTCACCCTGTAGAAAGACTGGAGAAATTGCTGAATCGCTTTTCGGTCTGTCAGGGACTAAAGCTACTGTGTGTGCTCCGGGTATTTTGCAGTAATTGCGATCAGGATCTAGGAGCAACCTGCCTGGTATAGTACTTTCCTTTAACATATGAATATGCGTAGTGCTTGTGGGGAATCACTATTTCCAATCCCCTGTGCTGTGTGTTGAAGCTGAAGCAAACCCCAGCTTGTCTCGGACTAAATCCATTTGTTATCTACTGCAGTGGGATCCAGTCACAGGACCTTGTCTCCATGACCTTTTGTTCTGGCAGCAGAAGAACATCCATCATCCGGCTCTCAGCTTGGATATTGTGAGTACAAATCAGATTATTCCCCTGCAGCCTGTTTTCAATTACAAGTGTCTCATCTAATTATTGTTGTTTCACTTCTTCATGGACTGAGCCATCCGCTCCGGATTACAATTGGGTATTGCATACATTTTCTTCTAGGGCCCTGTCCATCTGCACCTGCCGGCGAACCCCTGGCAGACGGACCTGGCTAGCCCCCAACCTGGGTACCCAGAGTGTGACTTTTCAGACCCTGTATGTGTGCACAGTACTGTGAATTAATTCTGCCAATTAACCTGATTGCCCCCTCCTGTGTTGGTACTTATGGAAACAGTATTGTATTTTGCTGTGTATGTTGTTTAACGTTGTTTTACAGGGGGTCCTCAGAGACATGCTGCAGAACCAGTCTCGAGGATAAGTGGTACTTTATGACTGAACAGTGTGTATACGTGGGGTATTGGGACTGTAACTCCTGTGTACTGTGTGAGCCACTAGAGGGAATAAAAGGGGGTCTCAGTGTCCCAGAATGCTGTGACCAAGCTAGTCTAACCACTACAAACCCTGACCTCTGGGTGGAGGCACCCGCCATAGAACCTAGGCCCCTCAACCTGTTAGTAGTCAAGCAGGCAGGGGTAGTAGCCCTTGGGTTTAGTAGTCAAGCAGGCAGGGGTAGTAGCCCTTGGGACAGTGCCACCTGGGGTTACAGTTAGAACAGTTTTTCCTGGCATGCCCAGCCGAGGCTGAAAACCTGGCTAGAGGACCGAGATCCCAAAACAGTGTGTTGTAACTTACAAATGGGGGTGAGTCCTAAAAGCCTTCCCGGGCTGTTAAGAGCTCCTTGCCTAACTGGTGTTCATGCAATGTCACAAAATGCAGCCACTGTGAGTGTTTTAAAGCCTCCAGTACTGTCCTTTAAGAGCTGCCTGCTCGCAGGTTTCCATGGTTTGTACAGGGGACAGGGGCTTCCTATACTAGATCCTGCCTGAGCTGCGAAATTCGTCTATTTTGTAGTCATGTAAGTGAGAAAGGAGCCTGACGAACAGATGTAGCTGTTTGGCTAGCATTCATTTAGAGTATTGGTGAAGTTACAGTTTGTCTAACCTGCTTCCCTTGCAGCTGGGACGTCGTGCGCTTGGCCCCTCCATTTTGGACCTGGACTACTGAACTGGGCCAAAGGTGAATGAGGGGTAATTAAAATGGAGATCTTTTGAGCCAACCCGGATCAGGACTAATTTTGGAGCCGGCTGTCCATAGAGGATACAGTTAGTAATTCTGGGATGTGGAGTTCTGGACTTCGGCACCTTTTTGCACCAATGGGGGCCAAAACAAGTTACTGGCATCTGCAGCCACCAATGGGATCGGGTGGGCGCCCGAACTGAAGGTCCTTGCCCAAACTGCCAAGGGGCAGAGTCTTTGTGGTGGTGGTGAGCGAGGAAGGAGCTCTGGGCTCCCTGCTGTTGAGCTTTCGGCGTGTGGAAGGCCAGATTTCGGCACAGTGAATGCCAGCAAGTGTTGGACTAAATCTGCTGGGCAGCGGTCAGAGGAGGCTGTGCAAAAGTGCAGCTACCTACCAAGCTCACCCTGTAGAGGACTGGAGAATCTGCTTCAATTGCACTCGGTCTGTCAGGACAAGGTAAGCTGTGTCTGTCTTTGGGCCCGGTGTTCTGTGTGAAAGCAATTGGGATTATACAGCAGCTGCCTGGTATGGTACCCCTCTGCTCTTCATATAAATGTGTGGAGAAGTGCTGAATCCCAGGCTCGGTCCTGCGAGAGCTGTGAGAGCAATCTTTCTGCTGGAGTTGTGAGTACTAAATCAGGGTGGCTCCCTGTCAGATGTTCATAGTGAGGGCAAGATTGGTCTGACTACTTTACTGGCTACACAAACCGAGCCTGCTAGCTCTACTTAATCCTCTTAGGAATCAAATGCTTGTTTTCTGTGTCAGGGCCCCAACCAGCTGCATCGAGAGGCTAGCCTTCTACTGCCTGGGTACCCAGAGACAGTGACTTATAGAGTTAGGCCTGTGCACAGTGCCTAGATATATATAGGTGGAAAGCTAATTAACCTGACTTCCTCCGGTCCTTGTCATCTCCCCCTAAAATAAATCAGATTGGTTGTTTTGCAAAGGTATACTGACTGATCTGTGTGTCTATGTTGAACTACTGTACAGGTGGTCATTGTCTAACTGCAACTTACTTTATAGGGGGTCCTCAGGGCCAAGATGACTGAACGAATTCTGGGGGTAAGAGGGTATTGCAAGGATACTGTGATTGACTTGTGTGGGCCACTAGTGGGAAGAAAGGGGGGTTGCAGTGACCCAGAGGGCTGTGACCAGGTCGCCTTTGACTGTTCCAACCCCGACCTCTGGGTGGAGGCACCCGCCATTGGATCCAGGCCCCTCAACCTGTTATCAACTGAGCAGGCAGGGGTAGTAGCCCTTACGATAGCGACCCTGGGGGTTACAAGTGCAAGGGCTGCTAAACTCTCGGACCGCTATGCCAAGAGCAGACCTGCTCTGTGAGCGAATGGGGTGGACGTGGCAGCGTAGAGAGGGAAACGCGTCTTCAGGGCAGGTAAAACCGTCACTGCCTCTACCAAAACCAGTTAGCCCCAGGTTTCAGAGAAAAGAATTCTCTGAAAAAAGAAATTAATGTTGGTTGTGTAAAGAAACTGGGCATATTGCCAGATAGTGTCCCAACTGGACGAGCAATAATACGCAAGGTGGTGCTAGGAAAAAAGTGGGTTGTTTGTGTGTCCCTGGAAGCATGCCTGTGAACATGAGGGAGCACATGCACCCAGTCATGGTGCATGGTGTACAGACGCAAGGGTTAAGGGACACAGGGGCCTCCCTGACCTTAGTAAAGGGGGATCTAGTAGAGCCTGGTCAGCTTATAGCCGTGCTATGCAGGCTGTAAGCAGCAATGGAATAGCTGCAGGATTGTTTTAACCTTTTTGGTCTTATTAATTTAAATGTGTTTATTTAAGTTGATGCGTTGAAGTTATTCGTTTTGTTTTTATCTTGGCTCCATTTTCTGTTCTGTTTCGTTTATTCAGCGGTCCTGGTGAACTGTATTGACTCTTTTCTATAAATTGAAATGGGAAAGGATCGCCCCTGGATTATCCCTGGATGAGACTACTGTGAAGCGCTGATAGCGAGTCTAAAAATCTGGTAACAGAGCGAGAGAAATTTCTTGCCTTAGTTGCCGGGCTGTGAAGCGTGGAAGAGAGTCGGAGGCTGGATTGTGTCGTATCCTGGTGCAGTGGAGGAGTGTTGGAGTCGGTCGGCTTTCTCACAGTGCAGCAAGTTTGTTGATTTCCTCCGAGAAGAATCTCTTCTTGGCCTGGCCGACCTAGTGGTGTGTGTGGGCTTGCCGCGTAGCGTGGTCGGCTGTAGTGCTTCCGATCGAGCTTGGACGGTAGCTGGTGGCTGCCGTGAGCAGAACGGGTCTGGGAAGGATTTTGTGAGGCTGAGTTCAGGAAGTGCTGTTGATGAAATCAGTTAAAATCAGCTAATAAAATAACTTTAGCCTGACTCTGGCTGGAGTGAAGACTGCGAGGAGACATTGAAACAAATTTAGAAATTTGGATATTTGAATCTGTGTGATCTGTGATTACAGTGGGGAGTGACAGTGGCGGGTCCGTATGTATTATTTGAATTTAATTTGGATCAAGTAGTAAAATCTGACTAGAGAATTGTTTCTAGAACTTATCCCTGGGATTCATGACTGTTCTTAGTTCTTTGTGGACGT
Source organism: Neoceratodus forsteri (assembly GCA_016271365.2). Classification (NCBI taxonomy): domain Eukaryota; kingdom Metazoa; phylum Chordata; order Ceratodontiformes; family Ceratodontidae; genus Neoceratodus; species Neoceratodus forsteri. The sequence continues at coordinate 302,930,153 of CM057459.1, read as the reverse complement.
GAGAGACCACAGAAGGGACTGAATTGCATTTGTGGCTCCTTGAGATGTGAGCTCTATGTATAACTTTTGGTTTCCTGTTTCTTGGATAAAAGGAGTGATAAAGCTGATTAAGAAGAAGAAATACTGGACTGACTAGGACTGTTAAGTGACTTTTTGTTGAGTGAATATTTTATTTTTTATAATTTATTTATTTTTAATGTTTTATGTTAGTTTAATAAGTATTAATGTTGTAATTTATATTATTTTCTCCTTCTGTGAGAGGGGCAGTGGGTGGGATTTGTAAACCTTCCCTCGTTTTCCCCCACTTTGTGAGAGAGAGTGGTGGAGTCGCCATCTAAAAGTGGTTTTGTTTTGTTAATAGTTGTTTATTTTGTACTATATTTTTGATTTAAAGTAGGGGGTGGGGCTTTTTTTTTCTCATTAAAGGGGTATATTAGGAATAAATAAAAGTGTTGATTTAGTGGAGTTTTTTGTAATTTAGTAGTATTGCTAGGATCTGAATGTGTTGGGTTGCTAAAAACACAGTCAGGCGGTACTCCCCCTCAGGACTGAAGGATCTCCTACCATTTGAATGTTCCACACTTCGTTCGGAAGTTTATAGGAAATGCCGAACATTCGGCATTGTGAGACGAAGGAGTGCAGGGAATAGGAGATCCTGGAACTCTTGTGGGGGATGGGAAAAGAGTGGGCGGATAGAGACAGAATCAGGAGGCGACCTGGGGCAAAATGGATACAGGAGCGAGGTCCACATGTCTTGTATCCATACCCAAGGGCACTGACTTGGTCAGGCAGGGGGTGGAGTCATCCTTGGAGTCTCGTCCCTTTAGGGTGATGTTAAGCAATGATAGGTCTATCAGAAACAAGACTGCTTTAGTGGCAGATCTTGTTACATCTGTGGACTTAGCTTGCATCACCGAGACCTGGCTTGATGAAAATGCAGGCCCCATTTTGGAGTCCACGGTTCCAGCTGGGTTCTCGGCGATTCAGCGTCCAAGAGTGGACCGTAGGGGCGGGGGAGTTGCAGTCTGTTTTAGACAGGAACTGGACCTCAGGGAGGTGCCAGTTGGATGTACCAACTCCTTTGAATGTATTGTGGATGCAGGCTTCAGGATACTTCTCATTTATCATCCACCAGGTGATGGGAGGGAATTCCTGAGGGAGGTGGCGGACTTCATCGCCGAGATAGTATTGGAATCTCTCCCCCCCCCCCCATGGTTAATTCTGGGGGATTTCAATGCCTGGGTCAATGATGAACTTGCGCTTTTTGGACAAAACCTCTTCCAATTGATGGATTCATTGGGCCTGACATGGGTTATTACCTCTGCAACCTACCACGGGGGACATTCATTGGACTTGATATTCCACCTGGGGATGGAAGTCTCCGATTTGGAGATGAGCCCATCGGTTTGGTCTGACCATCATACCCTGAGGTTCAGTTTCGTGGCCCCCTGAAAGAGGCCTGCCCCTAAGGAGATAGTACAGTTCCATCCTTTGGGAGGAGTTACCTCAGAAGGCCTAATGACGGAGTTGGACTTCTTGGGATTTCCAATGGATAGCACTGACCCAGGGTCCTTAGTGCTGGCCTATAATAGGGCAGTTGTGAGGGCCCTGGATGCCACTGCTCCATTCCGTGTTCATCCCTGTACTCTTCACCCAGGGGCTCCATGGTTTATCATGGAGATCCATGGGTTGAAGAGACAGGACCGAAGATTGGAGAGACGCTGGCGGAAAACTCACCTAGAAGTGGACAGGCTTAGACTGTTAGATCATTATAATATCTATCAGTTAGCAATTTCCCATAAGAAGGCAGAGTTCCTGTCCAGGGAAATTGCTACAGCGAAGAATAGACCGGCCCAGCTCTTCTGGACTGTGGACAGACTGTGCAATCCAGTCTGTCTTCATGCCGATCGAGCGTTATCACAGTTGCAGTGTGAGGAATTTGCAACGTTCTTTACTGATAAGGTGTCCGCTATCAGGGATGAGATCAGCCAGCGCCTCCCCATTGGGTCTTGCAGTGATCAACCGAGGGACAAAAATACCCAACTAACTTGGTTCATCTTCAGTCATCCGGCAGTCATGGATATAGTGAGGATCGTCCAGACTTTGTGTCCAACCTGCTGTAGTCTGGATCCGGGCCCTACTCACCTACTTGTTGGGTGTGTAGAGATTATTGGCCTGATCCTTACTGGGATAGTAGTGGCATCACTGGAGAGAGGGATCTTTCCTGATCCCTTGAAGGAGGCAATAGTACGTCCCCTCTTGAAAAAGCCTCCCCTTGATCCTGACTGCCCAATAAACTACAGACCAGTTTTGAATCTTCCCTTTTTGGGGAAGATTATTGAGAAGGTGGTCGCCTTGCAGCTGGAAGACCATTTAACCATCCACAGTATCTATATCCCTCTCCAGTCTGGCTTCAAGAAACACCATAGTACTGAGACGGCTCTTGTACAAGTACTAAATGATCTCCTGATGGCGAGAGATTGGAGAACTTGTTCTATCTTGGTTCTCCTTGATCTCTTAGCAGCGTTTGACACCGCAGATCATGTGATGCTGCTCGAACGCCTGTGGTTTCTCTGTGGACTACGGGGGTGGTCCACAGTTCGCTTAAATCTTTCCTGCAGGGTAGGACTCAGAGAGTAGTGGCAGGGATTTATTCCTCGGCCTCTCATTGACTACGCTGTAGGGTGCCACAGGGTTCGGTGTTGTCCCTCATGTTATTTGCGGTGTACATGCTTCCATCAGGGGACATAAGACAGTATGGATTGAGTTTTCATTGCTATGCTGATGATTCTCAACTCTATATGTCTTTGTGCCAGAGCAGGAATCTGAGTCAAGTACATTGTTTAACAACTACCTCCTGGAGATACAGAACTGGATGAGTACCAATTGGCTGATGCTGAACCCGGAAAACAGAGGTATTGGTGGTGGAACTGGGGTGAGGATGTCAAGTCCATGGTGGAAAACCCTCAGGTTTATTTCTGGGGAACCCGCTTATGGCATCTGGTCAGTACGTAACCTTGGTGTTATATTTGACAAGGGCCTGACCACGAGGGCGAGGTGTCGGCCATAGTCAAATCATCCCTTTTCATCTAAGGAATATAGCACAGGTGAAACACTTGATTCCATCAGAGGATCTTCCTACCCTGGTCCACGCCTTTGTTGCCAGTGCTTGATTACTGCAATGTCTTTTATCTATGCCGGGAGTGGATATTTGCCGCTTGCTAGGGGTTGGGATTGACAGTGATCTTAAGAGCCCTGGCGTTAGTGCTAGGGACCTAGTGCAGGGCCCCGTGTTTTCTACGATTCTGCAGTTGCAGCAGTGACTGCAGAAATCAGTACTGGACACAGAAATCGGGAAAACCAGCCATATGCGCAAAAATGCTAACTGTGCTATATGATGACACAAGGCAAGGGCATAGCTACTGATATATAGTATGCCATGGCATACATACTCATTAGAAGGGGCAACAAACTGATGCCACCCAACAAAGCCAAAAGCTAGTGGCCACATAACATCTTCACCGTGTTGGCTCTTGTTACATTACTCCGCCAGCCTGTGATGTGTTGGGGAGCTGGACGGGAGTAGCAGAGATTGATTAGGTCCATAGCAGTTATAATTTGCTGCCGTGTAGGTGTAGGTGGGTAGCTCAGCCATGTTAATTTTCACTGTGAGGCTGCTCACGGTGCACACTGAATCCTTGGGCAATGAATTTGGAAGGAAGAACTGGAAGGTGAGCAGTAATCAAGAAGTGAGAAGATTCAGTAGTGTCCGTGGAGGTGGAATCGATCTCGGTGTGATGGCATGTCAGAGGAGGAGTTGACTGCAGAAACATGTGGCTGGCAGCAGACTGAGCAGAGGACTCGGTCCCCACTGATGAACATCGATCACAGTTTGGATTGGTGGGCTGCAGATCTGTACCTGCAAGTGTGAGAGTAATTTCTTGGCAGATTTGAACCTGCAGCCTAAGTGGTGGCATCAAGCTCAATTCTTAAGGAGGGACAAGTTGCTCAGCTGCAGAAGAGTTGGGGACTAGGATATACTAGAACTGGAGCAAGCAGATAAGGAAAAAAATCAGGATGGAGAATTGTATTGATTGCTGCTATACATAAGTGAAATGAGGATCACTGACTAAAGAACACCACCACCCCCAGTTGCTGGGAGAAAACATGCTAACCAAGGTTACTTCAGTTTAATAAGAATGACTCGCTTGCATTTTTTAGTGTGTTCCCCAAAAGAAAAACCAGGAGTCCGCAAATCCTACAGACACTGCAAGTTACACTCTCCATCACTATTATAGGAAGACAATTTGCACACTGCACTCAACATGTTTGTAGCAAGACAGGGTATTCCTAGTTTAAAAATTATAATCAAAAGAATGTTGATCAAAATCAGAAAAAAATTAAATGGCTTCAAGTGGGAGTTTCTCTTTATGTCTGCTAACTGTAAATATAAACCAGAAGAATTCTAAGCAGGTTTTGCCTTATGTAGTTTTAGCTAGTGTGTATGTCCTCCTCTGATTATTATAACCTAGGAGAATAACAAAGGCAGCCAATTTCCAGAAGAACACATAAGCCTTCAAATTCTGGGTGGAAGGGAAAAGTCATTAGAAGAGAACACATGGGGACTTCTGGTGACGTCATGCACCCTGGCACATCTTAGACAAGGAGCCCCCGTGGTGATCAACATAAAACCTCCAAATTTCAGCTCTTTCAACAAAAAATAATCTATCCAAACTACAAGGAGGAAACAAAATGCCATGAGCAAGGGATCGGTCGAAAATCAAACCACTTACAACACCGGATGAGGAGAGATTGTCAGAGGGTGGCTCAGAAAGCGAGGGCTCCTGGGCCTCTTCGGCCTCGCGCCGTAGTGCGACCACTTGCAGTCACATCTCAACAGATATCCTTCAGCGACAAATGACACAGATGTTGGCCGAACTGTGGGATTTTGAAAAGAAATGAGATCCACTATCACGGGCCTTCACAGCGACATCACTAAATTGGAAAAACTTCCAAGAAACTACTGAGGCACAGGTCACGGAAGCGGATGGCAGGGTGGATAGTACCAAGAGCTATTGTGCAACTACATCAAACAGCTTCAAGACTGGGCTGAAGATGCGGGAGAGCAGGAATCACCGCAATAACATCTGGATTGCTGGCATACCTGAGGGAGCCGAGGGCTCGGATACCATTCAATTCCTCCAGAACACCCTCCGCGAAGTGCTCACCCTCCCACCTCACTGCACTCTGGAGTTCGAGCGTGTCCATCGCACCCTAGGCCCAAGAGCAGCCACTGGAGCATGGCAGAGAGTGATTTTAGCCAAATTACTTTGATTTCAGGAAAAGGAAAGTGTGCTGCATGGAAGAAAGGGGTGGTAATCCTCAACAACCAGCAGTTGTATTTTGAAAATGATTTCACCCCGGAGGTTATATTGAGACAGAGGGCCTACATCCCCGTCATGAAGGTGCTCAAAAAATGTAGGCATTCGATTTACGACACCATACCCAGCGAGGATGACAATTTACTTCAAAGATAGCACCCTCACCTTCGACTCAGCGACTGCAGCAATGGTGGCCCGAAAAATAGAAAGATGGATGTCCCCCAGCAGAGATCCAGAGCCGATGCAGCTGGCCCCTCCACTGCGGCAAGACTGTCTCAGAAAATGTGGAGTGGTGGTCAACGTGATGCAGGTTGCCGTCAGGGAGCAGAGGCAATACTGGGCATTATGAACACCTTGAAGGCACGACAATCCGCCTCCGCCCCTGACCGTTTGGATTCCTCAGATGCCCCCCATGAGACTAGAACCGGCTGTCTCGAACAGCAAGTATTCTCTCTGTAACAGACACTTCTAATATTAAAATACCACTGTTTGATTGATCTGCTGGGGCCGGGGGGGGTGTGCAACCCGCTTTGATATAACAATATAAACTATAGTTCTGGGGTTCCGTGGGGCATGGTATGCCTGCTGCTTCTTCCCGGTCAGAAATGGTGGGTGCTCGGCCCTCACCCTCCTCTAGTTTACCTGCAACTGCCTTGAGAGTGGGCGTGCGCACCACTGAGCACCTTATTCACCTACCCCGATGTTCCCTGTTTCTCCCTCCCACCTTTCGAGTCTTTGTTCCTGAGGGGATGTCCAGACTGGGAAACTGTAGATGGGGCATGCTCTCTCCTGGAAGAGGGGGGGTACGGGACATAAGGTCGATGCTGCCTGACTGCCTGGCTTATGCCTCAGAGGTGGGCCTGGTCCTGCGTGTTGTATTTTGCATGCTCGCTAGGGCCTAAGGAGAGGCTAGCATAGAGAATGGCACAGATTAGTGAGAGGGCCCTGCCCTTGTGGAATGGGATGGGATCTGCATTTTTGGGCATCTGCCCGTCTCCTGAGATTGGGATGTGCGAAGCCTACCGTAGCCTGGTCTCTAATGTTTCATATCACTGGCTTTGATTGGGAATTAGGAGGTGGGTCATTCACCCCAGAGCGAGAGTGTTTGGAACAGCGAGACACCTCTGGCTCCTATATTCCCACCTTTACACTTTTCCTCTTCTTTTTCTGGATCACTTTGGGTCCGGCTGCGAGAAGGGGGGGGGGGAATGATGAATTCAATCACAGGCGCTCTGCTGCGCACACAGTCCTACCCCCCCATTAGTTGAACTACACATTCACATGCCAATTTCAACATGGGCAATCAATGTGCTGCTCATGGTTAAGTATTCAATTGCGGCAGTCTGCGGGATTCGAGTAGGGTGGTTGGGCTGCTGCTAGTCAACAGTCGACCTGTCCACTTGACTGGGAACACCACTGTGTGCTGTATAAAACCAGTGCTGATAATGGATAATTACAAGCTAAGGAAATGGAGTAGGCTGATTAGTGTTGTCTTCTCACCATGGGGCCTCTGAGTTGGTTGGACCATGGAGGTCACTGTGGCTGGGTTTGGGCTGGATGGAGGGCCGATTTCTGACTCCTCTGCTTGCCTCTATCCCCCTGGGGACACCGCCGCCTATGGGATGGAGTGCCACTTAATTGCATAAGTTGATTACCCTCACTCCCTGCCGAGTGGAATTAGACCAGACTGTGCAAGACAGTGACAATGGAGGGTCTTGCTCTCCCACATGCTGCGTGGGACTGGGATTTTCAAAATGTGGGTGATTCAGGCACCCTCCTCCTGGCTGGCTGCCCTAACGAGGACCCTTGCTTAAGGCTAACCTTTACCTACTACACCCTCTCAAAGGTTGATCACTGCCTCTCTTTATGGCGTCTTATATTGTTTTCCCCTTTCACAATTTTTTCTTCTCCCTATACCCTATCTAGACACTGTAGGTGTCCGGAGGACCTCTATCACAGGAAGATTCCTCCTTGAACGAGATCTCTCTTCAGGGTCTAGAAATGACCCTGTTCCATGGAAGCACTAGTTACTGTTACACCGCTAAAGTGGACCAGTTGGCCGCATGTTGGAACCTGTTATTAGTTAGGTTTTTAATGCTAGTAAATGTTGATTCTCTGTTACAAGTTAACTTCTTACAAGAAGTACCTGTTGTGAAAGGATTGTATGAATGTCAAATTTGTTATTGTTCTAATAATCTAGTCAACTGTCACTATGTAATTGGATCAAGAAAATCTATGACAGAGGACCCCCGAGATGATCTGAATGTTCTGGGGGAGGGGTGGGGACCCCCTGGCAGCGTCTTACCCCAGCTCAGCTCATGACTACTCCGCATTTGAAACTTTTATCCCATAACATAAATGGCTTAACCTCCCCAGTCAAGAGATCCAGAGTCCTAGCATACCTGAGGAAGAGTAAATCAGATTTGATCTATCTGCAAGAAACCCACTTAAGCTCTACAGAGCACACCAAGTTGGCACGGCTGAGTCGTGGTGAAGTTTTTTTACTCCTCTAGTGGTAGTGGCAGACATAGAGAAGTGACAATTATAATACTCTCACGCACCCCCTTTAGTCTGGGACTGCAATGGGCTGACCCTGAGGGCAGGCTTGTTATCGTGCAGGGCATAATTGTTCCTAGGCAGATAACCCTGACAAATGCATACTTCCCCCTGGGTCTCCCCATGGGTCTCCCCATCTCCCAACTAAAAACACTCCTGGATAAAACAGTCCAAATGACAAGAGGGACTCTCCTGTTGGCAGGAGACTTTAACCTCCTTCTGGATGCCGATCTGGACTCTTCCAATCCATGCCCCCCAAGGCAAACAGCTAACCAAAGGCTCTTTAAGAGATTTATACTGGCATGCACACCCCCAAACTCAGAATTATTCCCACTACTCTTTAGTGCATCGTACCTACTCTTGCATAGACCAAGCCTATACCCAAATTGAGAGCCTAAGCATATTGCAGGATGCACGGATGGGTGACATAGTCCTCTCCAATCATGCCCCCTTGGTTACTACCTGGGACATGGGACTCCAACCCAAAAATACCCGATGGAAACTTAACCCTTATTATCTTCCGCTGAAGCAATTTCAAGAATACTTAGTAGACAAAATAAAGGAAATCGTGGGGAACAACCCCTCAGAAGAATCAACCCCTGCAATACACTGGGACACAGTGAGATCTGTCCTCCGTGGACATAAAATTCAGCACACAGCGGACCTAAACAAACAAACAAAGACGGGAGCAGAAGAGTAAATTAGGGGACACATTACATTTTTGCAAATGGCTCACAAACAAGGGGATACCTCAGTCTTCCTCAATTACAACAAACCAAGTCAGACCTTGACCGCTTAGCCTTACAACAAACAGAGATTGCTTTAACTTTTCTGAGACAAACATACTACGAAGTAGGGCCTAGGGCAACAAGGTTACTAGCCTACCAGATCCGAAAACAGAAGAAGTCCTCAGTTATAACCACTATCAGACACCCTGCCCATGGTCAGCTGCTAACTAAGCTGCACGATGTCACGGAGGCATTCACTTCCTACTACTCCACTTCATACACTCCAGAACAATCTCCTACTGCCCAGCAAATAGATCATTATCCCCACCCTATTACCATGCCTACACTCTCAGATCCACAGAGGGAAATCCTGACCAATCCGATTACAAAAATTGAGCTGTCCGCTGCCTTAGCTAGAGCGAAAACCTTAAAGGCCCCTGGATCAGATGGGTATGGAATAGAGTTCTACAGGGCAGCTAAATCCCAGGTTTACCATAAACTTTTGAGACTATTCAATTCTGTCCTGGAGGGAGACTTGCTCCCACCCTCGTGGTCATACGCGACCATCTCAGTTATCCCTAAACCAGGCAAACCTCCCCAAAAACAATTCTGTAGCTCCTACAGACCAATTTCGATTCTAAATACTGACTACAAATTATTTATGTCTATCCTGACCCACCGACTAGATGCTTTTCTTCCCCAACTTATAGATAGAGATCAAACTGGCTTTGTGAGTACCCGATCCACCACTGATAATATTAAGCGCACCCTCAATTTGACTCATAAGATGCAATCTTCTAACACCTCCTCAGTCTTAATCAGCCTTGACACCGAAAAGGCATTCAATAGGGTGGCTTGGCCATTCCTATATCAGGTTCTCCACAAAATTGGGATCCTCCAACCCTAATTAAGGTCATACAAAATATATATGCTACCCCCCAGGCTTGTGTAAAAATAGATGGGCATCACTCTGGGTATTTTCGGTTGGGCAGAGGGACCAGACAAGGCTGTCCCCTCTCCCCGCTCTTATTCACTTTATTCATAGAACCCCTTGCACAGTATATTCGGGAATCACAGAATCTCAGAGTCACTTTGGGGGGCATGGAGCACAGAGTTGCGTTATATGCTGATGACATGCTACTTTACCTCCAGAACCCAGAAAAATCACTCCCAGCAATAAGGCAGCTTTTGGATGAGTTCGGACAGGTGTCCGGATACAAGCTTAACCTTTCTAAAACCGAGATCCTCACATTTCACTACTCCCCGTCCCCCAATGTACAAAACCTATTTCCCTGCAACTAGACCCTGACTAAAATGAAATACTTAGGTATTCAATTATCCCAATCTCCAACAAAATACTATAAAAATAACTATGCCCCTTCAGCTCTCAATTTAAAACTGATTTGGCCACCTGGAACACACTGCCACTAAGCCTTTCCAGAAGAACAGAGCTAATTAGAATGGTAGTACTCCCTAAGGCCCTTTACTTATTCCAGAACATTCCCATTCCCCTTACGGACAAAACATTCTAGATATGGAACCGCTCCATTTCCAGATTCATTTGGGCAGGGCAGAGACCCAGAGTTCGCCTTAAAGTGCTCACTCTCCCAAGAGCGGAAAGGGGGCTTGCACTTCCCGACCTCCGGCTTTATCATAATGCTGCACTGCTTATGCACCTGATGGTGAGGCAGAATGGCATAACCAACCCACACTGGGTAGAAACTGAAATGTCTCTTATTAGAATAGGGACTACTTTGGGAAAATATCGGCCAACACAACAAATCACCTCCCCAAACCTTACGAACCCATGGATAATTCATTATCTAAACGCTTGGAGAACTATAAGGGCTCACAACATCTAGAGCCTTTTTACCCTTATTTGTCCCATAGCAAGCACAGAACAGTTCCTTCCTAACAGAATGGATCACAGGTTCTTAGTGTGGGAAAGACTGGTTGCTATACCTCTCACAGGTCACAACTCAGGGAATGTATGATTCTTTATTGAAATTCAAACCCAATTCAATCTACCTCACAGGGACTTCTATAGATTTTTACAGCTTTGCCACTATTACGACTCCCTGCCTGTCTCTGCTCGAACGCCCGCTCAGATACCCCCCGATCAACCTTCAAATCCAACTGAATAATTCCCATGAGCAAAGATACCTACTCTCAGCATAATACCACTCCTAAAAAGCTCATCAGCTAACCATTACTGATAATATTAGACTCCAATAACAAGAGGAGTTAGAACACCTCATTACTCCCAAGGAATGGCAGAAAGCATGTAAATATGTCTCTAAGGTAACCAGCTCCCATCAGTGGCGTGAATACGCATGGAAAAACCTTATTAGATATTTCAGAACTCCTATAATCACCAGTCACTACGCCCAATCTGGATCAACAGCCTGCTGGTGTCAATGCGGAGAGGTCAGAGAGACTCATTCACATATTATGTGGACCTGCCCCAAACTCCAACCCTTTATAATAGTGTAACCCCTAGATGGCGCTATCCCAGGGGCTACTACCCCTGCCTGATTTGCCACTAACAGGTTGAGGGGCCTGGATCCAATGGCGGGTGCCTCCACCCAGAGGTCAGGGTTTGCAATAGTTAAACTAACTTGGTCACAGCCCTCTGGGACACTGCAACCCCCCTTTCTTCCCACTAGTGGCCCACACAATATATCAGAATTACCTTCACAGTATACACTTACCCCCAGGTCTGGTTCCGGCACTGGGACCTCCTGTGAAATGAGATACAGTGCAACAATCACAGTACAGTACTTTAACATAGACAAATACCTCAGGCAGTATAACTTTGCTGAAACAAGCAGCTCTGATTTATTTAGGGGGATATAACAAGGACAGGGGGAAATCAGGTTAATTAGCTTATCACTCTAATAATCTACATATGGCTCTGTGCACAGGCCTATCCCTATCAGTTACTGTCCCTGGGTACCCAAGCCCTAGTGGCTAGTCCAAACAGTGGCAGCTGGTAGGGCCCTTTCACACAGAGAAAAGGAGAATTAAACAGTCAGCAGTACAGTAATTCCATTTGGATTTAATGTGGCAATTCAACAGGAGGCGACCCTGAATTAGTACTCACGACCTCCAAATAAGATAGGGTCCTTCAATGTCAGCAGGGCTCACTTGAGGTACACAAACCTCTTCACACATCCATATAAAAAAAGCACTATACCAGGCTGGCTGCATCTATCCCGATCCAATTACTGCACAATACCGGGAGAACACACAGCAGATTCAGTTCTTGACAGACCGAGTGCAATTTTCAGAATTCTTCCAGTCTTCTACAGGGTGAGCCTGGTTTCTACTCTTCAGAGATCCTTTGATTCTTTTCACAGGGCCAGTTCAGTCCTAACAAGCTGTTACACAAGCTGCAGACCGGAACTCTGGGCCTTACACGTTTTTGACTAAACTGCACACTGAAAAAGCACAGGGCTCCTTCCTTCTTCACTGCCAAAGCTCAACTGAAACTCCAACTGACAAAACCGGCACTTCCTTTGAGTTCCTCCCAGTTCTTGACTGGATTGGCTGTCACTCACAAAAGACTGCTGCTGTTGGTCCAAAAGGCACTGAAGTCTAAACTACATCTCCCAGAGTCACTGCCCATACAATCCTCTTGTGGCTGGCTCAGATTATGAGTCCAAGTTCTGATTCGTCCAAGGCACCATTTTAGAGCTAGCTTACCCCACACTGATTGGTCCAGTTCAGCAGTTCAAAACTAGAATGGGGAACAAGCAGACACAGTTCTGACTGCAAAGAAAGCAGGTTAGACAAACTGTAATTTCATTATTACTCTAAATAATTTCTGGCAAACAGTTACATCTTTCAGATAGGTTCCCTTTGCACTCCTAGTGACTGCAAAAATGAAGTGAATTGGCAGCAGCTTGAGTGGTACTCAATCAAAGAAACACACAGTCCCCCATACAAACTAATTATGTCTGCAAGCAGACAGCTCTTAAAGAGACAGTACCAGAGGTTCTAAAAACACTCACTGATAAATGGCTTAAATGCCAAACACCATTCAGGCTTGGAGCATTCAAGCAAGCTCCTGGAAGTCTTTTGGGAACCCCCATTTGCAGGGGGGTTACAATAGTACTCCAGGCTAACCTGCGGGAACTCTTTGGTCCACAATTTCAATTAACTGGGAAATATATCTTTTACTATTAATCCCTAGAGAACTAAGAAAACCATCTATTAGATACCGCCTCCTTCTCCTCACAGCGGCCAAGAAGGCCATTACAAAAGTATGGTTAACCACAAAAGTCCCAACCATTCAAGATTGGTGGCAGATCACTAAGCAGATATAATATATGGAGCGGACAACACATAACCTAAATGACCAAAGAGATCAATTTAATTCCAGCTGGTCCAGATGGCAGCTATATTACATGCCACAAGACGACTCCTTTGTCCCTTAAACCACACTACTGAGGCAAAGAATCCCTTAAAATAGTTATAGTCACTCAGACTTCTTTTAGATCCTCACGATTGACTACCCACCTACTATCCCCTTCCTAATCCCTCCCCCAGTACAAAATTCCCCCCTTTTCCCACTTTCCTCTCCCCCCCTCCTGTAATGCTGGGTAGGGATGCTGCGGGGGCACCTACGAGTTATCCTCCCCTCCCTACACCACCCCTATCCCCCAAATTGGGTGGTCAGTGCCTCACCCCCTTCCCCTACACCACCCCTTCCCCCAAATGGGGTGGTCCGTGGGGACAAGATACTCGTCCGCATGTAAAAGCATGAAATAGGTCACTAACTAATAGGAACTCGCAGCTTAACATGTGGACCAATTGTTTTCTTTACTCAATACTAAGTGACATAGACAGACCTCTCATAATTAGCACAGAATGTTCTGATTTTCATCTCTTTTTACCTAAATTATTAAAGTTGATATAATAGTGGCCTCTGTCATAAGCTATAAGCCTACTGTTTCAATGCTTTTTGGAATTAATTCCATAATCATAAGTAACATCTGAATGCTGTAAACAGTCTGATATGTCAACTATGTATGCTAAAAGCTCAATAAACATGAAATTGTTAAAAAAAAAAAAAAAGAACACCAGGTTTGGGTTATTGCAGTTTAATATCTGTGATAAGACTACATACTGTTAAATGGCCTGCTGTTCCATTTTCAGTGTAGCGGAGTGGTTGCACAAAGGCAGTCAAAGAGTAAACTAAGACTTAATCCCCTTGAAGGTATGCTGTTTAACCACAATTTATCTGCCACAGAATCAGCAGTTGTTCTGCCATAGAAAGTATGAGAGTCCTGCCACAGAATGTAGGTCCACTTTGCTGCAGTAAACATGGGGCCCTGCCCTAGTTTGGCAACTGAAGGGGACCTGTCCTTACCTTGGGAATGTGTGAGGAGTTTTCAGCTGCTCAGAGAAGTGACCCTAGTCTAGAGAAGCTGAGGGCTTGAGCAGACTGGCCGGAGCACAGGGAGGTGACAGCAGACATAAGGTTTATTGGGAAAATGGACTGATGTATACTCAGGCTGTGCAGACAGAGGGAGGGATGCTAGGCAGGCAGTTTGTTCTTCCCCAGGGGTATTGTGAGCAGTTGCTCAAGACTGCACATGATATTCCCTTGTCTGGCCATTTGGGGATCGTGTGCACTATGCAGCAGTTGGCCCAGAATTTCTATTAGTCCACCTTCACCTAGCAGGTGAACAAGTATTGCAGGTCTTATCACCGGTGCCATGAAATAGGGAAGGCGGGCAAGAAAACCCAAGCTGCCCTGATTCCACTGCCCCTAGTGGAGGAGCCATTCCAGAGGGTGGGAATGGATATTTTGGGGCCTTTAAATACCCCCAGCTCCTCAGGGAAGAGATTCATCCTGGCTGTGACGGATTATGTCACCCGGTACCCAGAGCAGTCGCCCTATCCTCACTGAAGACAGAATAAATTGGCATATGCTTTACTTGGGATTTTCTCCGTGCTGAGTTTCTGCAGGAGTTATCACCCGATCGAGGGGTTCCTTCATGTCAGACCTGATGAAATGTTTATGGGAGAAGTGTGGGGTGGTGCAGAGATGCATGACACCATATCACCCACAAGCCAATGGGCTTGTGGAAAGATTCAATGGTACCCCGAAGTCAATGCTCTGGGCGTTTGCTGAACAGCATGGGAGGGACTGGAAGAAATACCTTCCCCACCTGTTTGCATACAGGGAGATGCCCCAAGAGTCGAAAGGATTGTCCCCCTTCGAACTCTTATATGGACGACGGGTACGTGGGCCCCTAGACTTTATCCAGGAGGACTGGGAAGGCAAGCACACCACCAAGGGAACTCCCATTGTGGACTACATCCTTAGGTTGAGGGAAAGGCTAAAGGAGCTTATGGGAACAGGCAAGAGTAACCTGACAACTGCCCAACAGAAACAAAAATTGTCGTACGACCACAGAGCCAGAGCTCACTCGTACATGGTGGGTCAGGAAGTCATGGTCCTTATTCCGATCCAGAAAGATGAGCTGCTGGCTGAGTGGGCAGGACCATACAAAGTAGTTAGGAAGGTAAATGACGTGAACTATATTACAGAGTTACCTGACAGAATACAGAAAGAAAGGATGTACCATGTCAACATGATGAAGCCATATGCAAATAGGGCTGACATGGTGTTTGCAGTGTGTAGTTCTGGGGAGGGGACGGACAAAGGAGACCCCTTCTGGACTTGCTGGAAGACAGTAAGCGGGAGTCCTCTGTGGAGGCAGTTAAAACCATTTCCCCAGCTGACCCTGGACAAGATCCAGGAAGTAAGGGAGGTTTTAGCAAACTCTGCCCCATTGTTTAGCGCCAAGCCTTGACTAACCCCCTTAGTTACTCATGATGTGGAGACAGGGACACAGACGCCCATACGGTGGACAGCATATCAGGTGTTGGAGGCTGTTCAAAAGGACATTAGGAGGGAAATGGAGAAGATGCTGGATTTAGGGGTGATCCAGAGATCCCACAGCCCTTGGGCCTCACCCACAGTCCTTGTGCCCAAGCTAGATGGCTCTACTCGTTTCTATGTGGACTACTGTGGACTGAATGCAGTCACAAAGTCAAACATCCACCCAATGCCACAGACAAACGAACTCCTGGACAAGTTGGGAGGGGTAACCTACCTTACGACCACTGACCTGATAAGGGGGTATTGGCAGGTAGAGTTGACGGACAGAGCTAGAGAGAGGTCGGCCTTCATCACTCCGATAGGCTTATTTGAATTTAAAGTAATGCCTTTTGGAATGAAGAATGCCCCGGTCACTTTCCAAAGGTTGGTCAACAAGGTGTTAAATGGTGCTGAGAATGCATGCATGGCGTGCAGTGTAACCCTGCAAATGGGGGTTCCCAAAAGACTTCCAGGAGCTTGCTTGAATGCTCCAAGCCTGAATGGTGTTTGGTGTTTAAGCCATTTATCAGTGAGTGTTTTAGAACCTCTGGTACTGTCTCTTTAAGAGCTGTCTGCTTGCAGACATAATTAGTTGTATGGGGGTGACTGTGTTTCTTTGAATGAGTACCACTCAAGCTGCTGCCAATTCACTCCATTTTGCAGTCACTAGGAGTGCAAAGGGAACCTATCTGAAAGATGTAACTGTTTGCCAGAAATTATTTAGAGTAATAATGAAATTACAGTTTGTCTAACCTGCTTTCTTTGCAGTCAGAACTGTGTCTGCTAGTTCCCCATTCTAGTTTTGAACTGCTGAACTGGACCAATCAGTGTGGGTAAGCTAGCTCTAAAATGGTGCCTTGGACGAATCAGAACTTGGATCATAATCTGAGCCAGCCACAAGAGGATTGTATGGGCAGTGACTCTGGGAGATGTAGTTTAGACTTCAGTGCCTTTTGGACCAACAGCAGCAGTCTGTGTGTGTGACAGCCAATCCAGTCAAGAACTGGGAGAAACTCAAGGAAGGTGCACGGTTTTGTCGGTTGGAGTTTCAGTTGAGCTTTGGCAGTGAAGAAGGAAGGAGCCTGTGCTTTTCAGTGTGCAGTTTTAGTCAAAAACGTGTGTAAGGCCCAGAGTTCTGGTCTGCAGCTTGTGTAACAGCTTGTTAGGACTGAATCCGTCCTGTGAAAAGAATCAAAGGATCTCTGAAGAGTAGAACCAGGCTCACCCTGTAGAAGACTGGAGGAACTAAAATTGCACTCGGTCTGTCAGGAACTGAATCTGCTGTGTGTTCTCCGGTATTGTGCAGTAATTGCGATCGGGATACAGATGCAGCCTGCCTGGTATAGTGCTTTTTTTATATGGATGTGTGAAGAGGTTTGTGTACCTCAAGTGAGCCCTGCTGACATTGAAGGACCCTATCTTATTTGGAGGTCGTGAGTACTAATTCAGGGTCGCCCTGTTGAATGCCACATTAAATCCAAATGGAATTACTGTACTGCTGACTGTTTAATTCTCCTTTTCTCTGTGTGAAAGGGCCCCTACCAGCTGCCACGGTTTGGACTAGCCACTAGGGCTTGGGTACCCAGGACAGTAACTGATAGGGATAGCCTGTGCACAGAGCCATATGATTATTAGAGTGATAAGCTAATTAACTGAGTTTCCCCTGTCCTTGTTATATCCCTAAATAAATCAGAGCTGCTTGTTTCAGCAAAGTTATACTGCCTGAGGTATTTGTCTATGTTAAAGTACTGTACTGTGATTGTTGCACTGTATCTCATTTCACAGGAGGTCCCAGTGCGGAACCAGACCTGGGGGTAAGTGTATACTGTGAAGGTAATTCTGATATATTGTGGGGCCACTAGTGGAAGAAAAGGGGGTTGCAGTGTCCCAGAGGGCTGTGACCAAGTTAGTTTAACTATTGCAAACCCTGACCTCTGGGTGGAGGCACCCGCCATTGGATCCAGGCCCCTCAACCTGTTAGTGGCAAATCAGGCAGGGGTAGTAGCCCCTGGGATAGCGCCATCTAGGGGTTACACCTGGATGACACTGCCATCTTTAGTGCCAGCTGGGAGGAACACCTATCCCACCTTAGGGAAGTGCTGGGCAGGATAAAGAGGGCTGGGCTCACTGTCAAAGCAGAGAAGTGCCAGGTGGCCATGGGAGAGGTGGCATACCTCAGGCATGTAGTAGGCCAGGGACAGCTCCGTCCTAACCAAATAAAAATAGAGGTAATCCAGGCGTGGCCCAGACCAGAAACGCAGAAGCAGGTCAGGAGTTTTCTAGGGACAGCAGGGTACTATAGGAAATTTGTATCCAATTACAGTGCCCTGGCTGCTCCCCTATCTGACCTGATAAAGAAAAGGATGCCAAACAAAATTACCTGGGGCCAACCTGAGAATCCTTTACCAGATTGAAGGAGGCACTGTGCAGTGCTCCTGTTTTGACAAGTCCAGACTATAGCAGACACTTTATAGTTCAGACTAACTCCTCAGACGTGGGTATTAGGGGCAGTACTAAGGCAGACATCCAGCCAAGGAAAGATCACCCTGTAGCGTTTCTAAGTAAAAAGTTACTTCCCAGGGAGCAGGCATACTCCACTGTGGAAAAGGAGCGTCTTGCCATTGTGTGGGCCCTAAAGAAGTTGGAGCCATACTTGTATGGGCAGCATTTTGTGGTAGAGACTGGCCATAACTCCCTGGTTTGGCTGATGCAGATGGGTAAAAACAATGGCAGATTACTAAGATGGAGTCTTGCTTTGCAAGGGTATGACATGACAATTCTACATAGGGATGCAGCGAAGAATCAGAACTCAGATGGGTTGGCTCGCCTCTATGAGGAGTGAACCGATTTTGGAAGCTTATCCCAAGCAGGGGATAGAGCCCTCAACTTTAGTCTAGGTAGGGAGGATTGTGGTGCTTGGACAGCTGGTTCTGATTAATCTATGCTTTTTGTAATACAAAAATGTGTTATTGAGTGTGTCTCATGAGACATGCTGAGACAGCCTGTGGGTTAACATCTCCCCCCCAGATTTCAGCTAAAAGATAAAAGCCACGAGTTAATTAATGGCTGAAAGAGACCTAAATTAAGGATCTCCTGCTTATCTAGCTTAATTGTAGCTGCCAGCTGCTAGGATAGGAACTCAAACGTTTATGACGTTTAGAGGAAGAAACCAGGTTATGTCACTTAGGTGCGAAGTCATAAATGTTCCTTTGATGTCTGTAAAGAGCAGGATGCTGCTCATGGATGAAGGAAAGAACTTGGAAAATTACAGACTTGATTGGGAAGTCATGAGGGGACATGAGTTTTTGCTGATGTCACCTATTAATTTACCTCCTGCTTGATTAGACATCCTGATTGTATAATTTTTAATAAACAGAGGAGGAGCTGGGTGACATCATGGAGAAGGCAGAGTCAAGACAGTTTTTGAATTATGCTGTAACTGACCTTTAGACACACACACACACACACACACACACGTTTGGCTACAACATCTTTCAGCATTGTAAGAATATAAGAATACATTAGCTAGGCAAGTCTAAGTGTATGACTGGTAGGAAACTGCACCTTTAAACCTTTTTTTTTTTTTTTTAAGTGATTGTAACATTTTGTGATATAATGTTCTGGGCTTTACATTTTACATGTTTATCTATTTTTAAGTAAATATCTCATTTTAACAGACTACTTGGTGTGCCTTTGAAATTCTTTCTTTGACAAGTGAAGCATATATGGTTAAACCTGACATTGTGCATAAGCTTACTGGTTTACCAAACTGGAAAAATGTAAGAGTTTATTCTAAGGTCTTTCATAGAGTTTTTAAGGGTTCATTTTGAACGCCTGGTTAGGTGCACGTAGGCAAAAGATATCTGGCCCCAAGAGCAGAATTATCTGAGCCTGTACATTGGGTATGCTAGCAAGAGGTTCACAGTTTGAATCCCTCCAGAACTTGAGACCCAAGTTTGATTCAAACCCACAAAACAGACAGGAAGGTTACCCTGTTTCTGTTCACAATACTACGCTCGGAGGTTGGCACTGTGGGAGCAGAGGGCCTGACCTGCTGAGAGGGGTTGTGACAGGCTCATCTCAGGTCCAGGGTATGGGGCCTGTATTCGGCATCCAAGGTGTAATCAGGATAGTATACTGGCAGAGTTAACACCTGGTTAAGGTGAAACTCTGATACCACTTTCGGAAGGAATTGTGGTGGGGGTGTAGGACAACCTTGTCCCTGTGGAAGACCAGATAAGGGGAGTCCACCAAAAGCACCTGGAGCTCCCTGTCCTTC
Source organism: Neoceratodus forsteri (assembly GCA_016271365.2). Taxonomy (NCBI): domain Eukaryota; kingdom Metazoa; phylum Chordata; order Ceratodontiformes; family Ceratodontidae; genus Neoceratodus; species Neoceratodus forsteri. The sequence goes on along the minus strand of CM057459.1, from coordinate 302,910,314 downwards.
TGGCAGACATGATAGCTAGCAGGAAGGCTGTCTTCCACGACAAGTGTGATAACGACACTTGTGCATTGGTTCAATGGCTTGCTCATGAGCTTGCAGTACCAGCAGTAGATCCCACAGAGGTGGAGGTTCACGCACCGGAGGGGATATGTGATCCAGGCCTTGAAAAGTGCCTGACCACTGTCTCCTGCACCAACATTGGCTGACCGGCCCATGCCTGGTAAGCAAAGATGGCTGCCAGGTGCACCCTAAGGGTCGATGACTGAAGACCCCCTTTGGACAGAGACCAAAGGTAGTTGAGAATGTTAGCCACTGGACAGGACAGAGGGTCCAAGCCCTTGCCCTGACACCAAATGGAAAACCTTTTCCATTTGAAGGCATAACATTTCCTGGTTGCTTCCTTTCTGGATGCCTCCACTATGGTGAGGACATCTTTAGAAAGACCCAAAGCCTGGAACTCTAGCCGCTCAGGTATCAGACTGTGAGCTGCAGGGATTGAAGATCCAGATGGTATACCTTCCTCTGATTGATAGAGATCAAATCTGGTCATGCTGGAAGCCGCTCCAGGGGCCTGCAGCTGAGACCAAGGAGATCTGGATATCAGAACTGGCGCGGCCAGTCTGGGGCTACCAGGATCACCTTCGCCTTGTCCCTCCTCACCTTGAGAAGCACCTTGTGGATCAAGGGAAATGGAAGGAAGGTGTAGGAGACCTAGAATCAACAGCCTCGAGAAGGAATCTCCCTGAAGAGAGCCCTGCTGAGGGGGGTGGAAATGAAACAGCTTCAGCTTGGTGTCGTCCCTGGAGGCAAACAGATCCACCATTGGTTTCCCCCAGTGGGAGAACAGGCTGTAAGCTACCGCTGGATGCAGAGACCACTCATGGGATGTCTCGCCTAAGCGGCTGAGAGCATCCGCCAGATGGTTTGAGGCTCTTGCCACATGAATGGCTAGGAGATCTGCCTCCAGATGGCGAAGGTCCAGATGCGGAGCGCCTCCCTGCAAAGCAGACAGGAATAAGTGCCACCCTGTTTGTTGAGGTAGTACATGGTCATGGTATTGTCCATCTGGACTTGAACTACTTGACCCTGGAGCTGAGGAGCGAAAGCTAACAGTGCCAGTCTGACTGCTCTGAGCTCCAACAGGTTGATGTGGTACCAGGTCTCCTTGGGGGTCCAGAACCCATGGGCCCTTTTGTCCCCCATGTGGACTCCCCAGCCCATGAAAGAGGCATCAGCCATGAGGACGGCCATTGGCTCAGGGCAGACAAATGGGATCCCTTTCTGCAACCAGTTTGGGGCGGTCCACATTGGAGCATGTCCCCCATCTTCTGGGTTACAGTGATCAGCTGGTCGAAACAGCCGTGGCGCTGAGTCCACTGGGTGACCAGCTCCCATTGGAGGGGGCGCAGTGCCACCAGGCCCAATGGACCACGGAAGTGCGCCGCCATGTAACCCAGAAGGCGCAGAAAGTCCCGGGCAGGGTGCAATTGCCCAACCAGAAACGATTGGTCAAAGGAGGAGAGGACCTCCATCCTGTCCGCTGGGTGCCGAGCTCTGGCTGGATGAGAGTCGAGCTCTGCCCTGATGAAGCACATTACCTGGGAAGGCATGAATTCCGACTTGGACTCATTGATCAAGAGGCCGAGTTGGAAGCAGGTCTGAAGTGCCAGGTCTCTGGACCTCTCCACCTCCTGCTGGGTGGGACCTGCTAAGAGCCAATCATCGAGGTAGGGGTAAATTCTGACCCCCTGATGCTGAGATGGGCTGCCACTACTGCGATTCATTTGGTGAAGACCCGTGGGGCCGATGACAGGCCAAACAGCATGGCTCAGAACTCATATAGGGTTCCTTCGGCTCTGAAGCGGAGGAACCACCAATGAGATGGATGGATTGGGACGTGAAAGAACGCGTCCTGCAGATCCAGTGAACAGAACCACATGTTTCGCCCCAAAGATGGTATGATCTGGGACAGAGTGATCACCCGAAATGTGTGTTACCTGAGATACTGATTCAGGTCGTGCAGATCTAGAATTGGGCACCAGCCCCCCCCGTCCGCTTGTGCACCAGGAAGTACCTGGAGACAAAGCCTGGATGTGCTGCAGAATCCGCCACTGGAGATACTGCCTCCTTGAGGAGGAGCTGAGTGATGTCATCTCGGAGAGCCGACTGAGTGTGGATGGCGACTCTTTCCTCCCATGGGGCGCAGGCTCGTCTTGGGGGGTACTGCTCGAATTTCAGAGGCAGTCCCTGACCGACCACCTCCAAGAACCACCTGTCCATGGTGATAGGGGACCAAGTGGAAAGGAAGTGGTGGAGCCGGCCCACCACTGGAGGACTTAGAGCCGGCGTGATGGGAGAGGGGGTGGCAACCCCCACCCTGTCACTGAGCAGGCTTGGAGGAGGAGAAGGATCCAGGACCCGAACCTCCGCCTCCTTTACAGCCCTGGGAGGGCCTGGGCTTGGGCCAGGGGCACCAAGCTTCAGCTTACTGCTGCCCTCCTTGAAAGGAGGGTTGCTGGGCCACAGGGGAAAGTGCTGAAAAGGCTTCTTCTTCTGCTGCTTCTTACTCGAAGAACCTTTAGCAGAAGTGGCATCCAAGGTGGCACTGGACTGCTCAATATGCTGAAGGTGACCAGCCACACCTGGGCCAAAAAGGTCGGTGCCAAGGAAAGGTACATATGCTAGTTTGTGCTGAGTATCTGCCGGGAAAGAGGAGAGTCTCAGCCAAGCCCTGCTGCGAGAGGCAACTGCAGCAGCCAATGAGCGGGCATAAGAATCCCCAATGTCCAGGGCTGTCTGAAGCTGCTGTTCGGCCCTAGTCTCGGACTTGCTTGACTGTGGTCTGCATGTCCGTGGGGAGATGTGGGAGGACTTCATCCAAAGACCCCAAGAGGGCATGGGAACTGTGTGCCATGATGACGTCCGAACTTGCCTGACGGAGGCCTAAGAGTGAGGCAGTATAGACCTTTTGAGCCGAATGATCCAAGTTTTTGGATTCCTTCTCGGGAGGTCATTCAGTGTTGGCAGAACTGCCAGTATGCCTGAACACAGAGGCGGTCACCAGGCTCTCCACTGAACGGTGCTCTATGAACCTCGCAAGGGACCCCATGGGCACTGCATACTTATGGGCCATGAGAGCAGACAGAGCTGGACAGGATGCAGGGCGCTGCCAAAGTTCTAAGGCTGGGCCAACTATGGCCTTGGCCACAGGAAAGGCCTCTGTCGGGGTACCCCCTCTCTTGAGGATGTCCATGAGAGGGTACTCCACCTTTTTCTGGATAGGTTCCAGAGGCATCCCTGTAGACTCGGAGATGAGGCGAAGAAAGCTTTGCAAAGACAAAGAACCTTCCTCCGTCTCTATCCCACCAGCCGATTCATCACCCCCGGGATGAGAATGTAGGCTGGTCTCATCCGAATCTGAGGAATGCGGATACAAAGGTCGACCGCCCAGGTCACATTCGACCCACCAATGGCAGTCCGGGGTGACAGTGACTGAAAGACGCCAGGGAAGCCCGGTGTCTGGTCTATCTCCTTTAGAAGGAGCCCCTCCCACAGACTGCTTGAGAGGTGGTTCCACCATGATTGGTGGGAGTGCCAGCTCTATGGGCGGAAGAACTGACTTAATTGGCTCCGAGGGAGTCTGCTTCAGCCTGGGAGGCGAAAGCCAAGTAATGGCCAGGGTAGAAGTTGGGGCCGGCTTGTGCCCAGACAAAATCAGCTGTTGCCACATGAGGTCCTTGTAGCGCCAACGGAGTTATCGCGTGAGCCTCTCCTCATCTGAGGAGGACAAGGACGACTGATGGCATCGCCTCTTTTTTGAGCTCTTGTGCCTCTTCCTTCGCCTGTTGGTTGAGGGGGTCCTAGACCTCGATCGAGATCAGATGGGCTGATTCCGTTGCTCGGGAGACACCGGTGGGACTGGTGATTTCCCGGGGTCAGGGACCAATTCCTCTATGGGATTCCCAGCGGGCTGGGTCTCCTCGTCGGGGAAAGAAAGGACCGGAGTTCGACTGAGAGAATCGTTGACTGGAGTCGGCTGCAAAGGGTCGACTGGGTCGATGATTATTTCAACCTCGTCGATCGACACTTCGGTTGACTGGCCAAAAGGAAAGGCTGAGAAGCCAGCGGCCTAAGAAGCAATTTTGACCGAAGTCGAGACTGCAGATACCTGGGACCAAGATCTTTCCTGATACCAAGAACGTCTTCACCAAGACGAAGATGATCCTGGGTCCTTTTCCTGCTTACGGGACCAAGAGGAGTGCGTGCCAGCAGGATCCTCTCCCTTAGTCGGGAGAGACTGGCCCAACTCTCAGAAAGAACCCAAGAAGGTGGAGCCCAGGTTGAGCGTAACGAAGAAGCTCCAGGAAGATTCCATGGCAAAAGCTGCTTCCTCCTTGAAGGCTTGTATGTGTTCCAATTGCCTGGCGTATTCCGTGGCCGCGGAACCGCCCACCAAGCCTCCTTTGATTTCACCGGAGGGTTCTGTTTTTCCAGCTTCCCAACTTCAGGCATGCAAGATGGTCGTCAAGGACATTAGGGTGAGCCGGCCCAGTGGCTCTGAGAGTTAAGGCGCTAGATGCCTCACCTCGTGCCACACCGGCGACCGGGAACATGCCTGGGTCGTCAGGGGTGGGAAGGGATTGAGTGTCTGATGGACAGCTCTCCTTTCCTGGGGAGGGTGTAGGGCTACGTGTCGCTCTTGCGCGGCCCTTGGCTGCAGTCAGGGTAGCCAGGAATTGCGTCGCTGCCGTATGGTGTGGGGTTGGTGCCGCACGGATGCTGGCCGTCATTGCACGATCGAGCTCCGTGGGGTGGGAACAAGAAAACAGAAAATTCCCCGGCACCCAACAGGAGAAGGCCAAGACCAGTGGCCGGCCCCCACACCCAATGTCGGGCCTCGCATCCATCCCAGATACTTCCTCCCTCTCCTGGTCACTCAACTAGTCTATAGATAAAGTGCCAGAGGAGTCGGCAGTCCCGTCCCGGGGGGCGTGGTAGGGAGATGGGCCCTTACATGGTGGTGGAACCTGTGAGGCTTCAGGTGGGTGGGAACAGGCTGACCGTGTGTGCCGGCTGGAGAGAGTTCGGATGCCGGTGCATTGGGGGCATAAAGAAAAAAATAAAAATAAAAAAAGGACATTAGGGTGAAATGCAAGACAAAAATCGCACTTCAAGGTGTCATGGTCGATACACAAGCAGTAGACGCACGCGGTGTAGGGATCGGTGCGTGACATTTTCTGGCTGCACTGACAGGGGCGAAATCCGGGGAAGATTTATATTCCATAATCAAAGATAAGCAGTCATGCTCACTAATGTGAATTAGACAAATTTTCAGAACAACCGAAGGTTTTGAAGCCAGGGCCTACAAAATGCGGAAGCAAAAAGGAGGCAGCCTGAATCTTCCAGCAGAAAGGAAGATCTGGCGTCATGGGGTGGAGCTGGGGGATATACCACCCAGATGGGTGGGAGAAGCCAGCTTGAAGACCTTTCAGTGATCCTTAAAGGGACAGGCCAAATAGTGTGGATGAACAACATATCCACGATCCTAGATATATTTTTTCTACAATAAAGTCAAGACATGTAGTATTTTTCATGTTTTTTTGCAGGACTCAGCTGCCAAAATCAGGACTGTCCTGTGAAAATTAGGACAGGTGGTAACCCCAAAGGGTGATAGACAGCCTATTCGGGAGGCCCTGGATGGGCCTAGACTCCTTGGCAGGAGCCCCTGAGGGAGGTTTCTGAGGTGGCGGCTCCACCAAAATAGGTGGAGAGGCCAGCTTTGGCCAAGCCGGGAGGGTCTTCACCAGCTTAGCTGGGTAGAGGGTGGTGTTGACTGGCCCTAAGGAGTCAAGGCTGGCCTGAAGTGCGACAGTCAAGGATGGCCGGAGTAGAAGCCAGGGTCAACTTCAGACCAGACAGCATGAGCTGTTGCCACATAAGGTACTCGTAGTGATCATGCAACTTGCGCCAAAGCCTCTCCTTATTAGAGGAAGACAAATGGCGGTGTTGCCTCTTCTTGGAATGACATTTATGAGACTTCCTCGGCCTGTCAGTCAAGGGTGTCCGAGACCTCGGTGTAGAATGTTGGGGTGATCAAGGGTGGTATTTGGAAGGTGCCAGGCACTACCGCCGCTCCTCCAGGTCAGGAACAGTGACCACAGGATGGGGGGTGGTGGTGGGGGGGTCAGCTGGGTCTCCTCCTCGGTGGGCAGGACCGCAGTCCTAAACAGAGATTTGTCAGCCTCAGTCAACAATGGGTCGACAGGGTTGATTACAATTTCGACCTGATCGTCATCCTGCGTCTGAGCCAACTGGCCTGACGGGGGTACCGTGAAGCCAGCGCTCGAGGTCGCAATTTTGACCGAAGTCAAGATGAAAGACTCCTGGGATCATGATCTCTATCCCAAGACCATCGACGATGCGAAGAATCTTCCCTCGATCCTTTGTCCTTCTTGCGGGACCGGGAGGTGTGCGAAACGGACGGGCCCTCTCCTTTCTTTGGGAGAGACTAGCACATCTCCTTGAAGGATCCAGAGAAGGAAGTACCCAGATTGAGTGAGACAAAGACAGAGACTGAAGAGGACTGAGTGGTGGCACGAGCGCCCTCCTCCTTGAAGGCCTTCATCTGCTCCAATGGTTCAGCAGGTCCTGCGGCCGCAGAAACCACGACAGGCATCTTTAAATTTGACCGGTGGTTGCCATTTTCACGGACGTCTGACATGCAAACGCGCAAGGCAATCATCCAAAACTGTAGGATGAAAGGCTGAAACCAGAATTGCAGGTCTGGGGGTCATGCGCATGGCCTAGGTAGTAGACGCATGTGGCATATGGGTCAGTACAGGACATCTTCTACCCGCAGGGACACAGGCAAAAACCAGGTGAGGACTTGTCTCCCATCACAGTCGCCATCGTGAAATTACATGGGGAAACTCTAACAAGAGTTTGATTTTAGGTAAACTAGCCAAAGGATTAAGCGCCAGAATCTTCCAGCAGAAAGGAAGATCTGGTGTCAAGGGGCAGAGCCGAGGCTTACATTACCCAGGTGGGTGGGAGAAGCCAGCTTTTAGACCATCTGGCAAGATTTAAAGGGACAAGGACATGCCAACTAGTGTGGCTAGAACAACATATCCCAGCTCCTAGAACCTTGCATTTTTGGCATTGAATTTCCACTGCAAACAAAGGATGGATATATTCAAACCAGTGAACATTATGGGGTACTCTGTTAATGTGACCATGTGCCACTCAAGCTTCAAATCTTTTTCTTTCAGGTGTTCCAATTTTTAGTAAGAGATTTTTCATTTAGTACGTTAGCACTTGATGTGCTCTGCAACTATCTTATCTACTGTGGCCACTTAATAGCCAAATAAATTGGTACGATTGTCACCAGTACATTTATGTCATCAAAAATTTCATAACAGTTGTAAAAAATACAGTTTGTGGATTTGCAAGTTCACAATCTTGGCAAGTCACCCAGGGTGTCCCCACTTTGAAAACCACAGGCAGCATGGAGCTAACACAATTCAGGGTTAGGTAATAAAATGAAATGGTATGAAAACACTAAAATCTACATAAACTTTTCTATATGTTCTAAAATAAACACTAAACAAATAATGTGAGAGTCCTAGGGAAATAAACTCAGAGTCCCATAGCAGCTGTGCTGGGCCGTGAACTACTAAAAATTTGTCTTTGTGATTTCATGTACCTACAGGATCCCCTTTTCCTTGATAAAGGTGGGGGGGGGAGACCAGCAAAATGCCGTAGGGATTAATATAAGTGGCCACAGCTAAAAAGATATCAAATAAATGAAAATTCTATCTGAATCTCCATGCTCAGTGATTTGAATCTATCCATGCTCTGTCAGCAGCAGAATTTGGTCCATACTGGATTGTTCTTGGTGAACATTATAAAAACGTTACTTGTGGGAGTGACTGTGAGGGGCTTTTTTTTTTTTTTTGTTTTCTTTGCCATATAGCAGTATGGCCCTTAACTGCCATCTGCTCCTTACTTTGGGTCCCTAGTTGACCCCAGTCCCAACTGTTGCTCCTCCTGCCATCATGTCCAGTGGGGATCCACCTCTGAGTGAGACCAGAGGATCGAAGGGACCAGCATTCATGGCAGCTGAGGCACATATATTTTTTTCTGCTGTATCTCCCTCTTTCCCACCCACCATCCCACGATATCAGGCACAGTCTCTTAGCTACCTTAATGTCAGCAGTGAGCAGTGGGCTGACATTACCCCTCGCAGGGGAGCTAGCTCTCCGATACGTCATGAAGAGTGTCACTGCTCCACCGGAGCCCAGTCATCTCTTTCTCTCTCCAGCTGGCTTGCACTCCCCTCAGCAGCACTCCCCAGCCTGGCCACCCAATCCCAGTAACCCCGGGCTCGCTACCAAACTCAGGTCACCAGCATGGAAGCGCAACTGAGTCATTAGAGGGCCCTGCGGCTCAACTTTTGATACACTAAATTTCCACTGCCAAACCTCTGACCACCTTTCTAGCCTTTGTAGAGCCCTCTGCATCTCCCCGATCCTTTAGCCATGCTCTACCCTTCCTCAGAGTGTTGTTTCACCTGTGAGGTGATGCAGGCTGTTCCAGATACCCTCTCCAATGCTGTTGATGAACATATTGAAGAGAACAGAACCCAGGACAGATAACTGTGGCACTCCATTCATGACCTCCCTCTTTTCTGATCTGACTCAGTTTATCATCACCCTCTACTGTCTCTCCTTCAACCAGTTTCCTTTCATCTAACTATGTCCCTAGATGCACCCAGGTCCTTTAGCTTCGACAGAAATCTTCTGAGTGGCACCAAGTCAAAAGTCTTGCTGAAATTGAAGTACAGTAAATCCACAGGATGGTCCTTATTGATTAACTTTGTCACCCTGTCAAAGAAAACCGTCAGACTGGTCTCACAAGACTTCCATGCCACAAACCCATGCTGTTTGCTATCCTGTAGACCACTGCTCTCTAGGCAACCGAATGTATTCATTAACAGGTACGTAATGTATTCATTAATGACACTGAGGAATGCATGAAAGCCAAAATGCCTTTCTGCAGATGACACTAAGCTCTGTGGGAGGGTGGACACAGATGAAGGGGTAGATGACTGAAAGGAAGAGCTAGCAAAGCTGGAGAAGTGGTCTGGCATAAGGCAACTCGATTTCAATGTGAAGTGCAAGGTCATGCACATAAGAACAAAGAACCTGAGGACCAAGTACATTTTAGAGGAGTCAAGGTCACTGAAACTGAGAAGGAAAAGGACTTAGGGATAGCCATCACCAGCGACCTTAAGTAAGCTATGCAGTACTGAAAGGCAGCAGCCAAGGCAAACGGAATGCTGGAATGTAGTGCTGGAGGTTTCATGAGCAGAAGGGAGGAGGTTACACTGCCACTGTACAGATCCTTGGTGCGACTGTATCTGGCATATAGCATTCAGCACTAGAGCCCTCTACCTGAAAAAGGATATCAACCAGTTTGAGACAGTTCAAAGGAGGACGATGGTTCGAGGACAGCGGAGCAGGGCACATGAGGACAGGCTGAGAGGATGTAACATACTCACTGGAAGAGAAGAGGGAGAGAGTGGACATGACTGAAATCTTCAAGTACCTGAAAGGTACTGTTTAAACAAGGTAGATATTGGGAGCTTTTTTGTCTCACTGAAAATGATACCACCAGGGGGCACTGTTACAAACTGGAAGAGGGAAGGTTCAGGAAGGAGGTCAGCAGGCACTTCTTAACAGTGGTGTCAGGAAGGACTGAACTCCCAGCTGAGATTGTCACTCAAGATATGGTGGAAGTAGTTCAAGACAGGGTGGGACATGGTGAAGGGGAGGGTCAGGGTTTGGGGGCGGGGGTACGGGATAGAATGAACTCCCAGCTGAGGTCGTCACTCAAGAGACTGTGGGGGGAGTTCAAGACAGGGTGGGACAGACTGAAGGGGAAGGTCAGGGTTGGGAGGGTATGGGATGGAATGAACTCCCAACTGAGGTGGTCACTCAAGAGATGGTGTGTGTGTGTGTGGGGGGGAGAATTCAGGAAAGGGTGGGACAGAGTGAAGGGAAAAGTCAAGGTTGGAAGGGAGGGGAGGGTGCTGGCCCACTGTAATCCCTAGATCAAGGGCCCCACAACTGAGCAGACTCTATAGACCATAAAACTTTCTTCTGCTGGCTAATTTGTATATTTGTATGTACCTGCATCGCTAATCCCCCAGGAAATCCTGTAATGCACTGCCGCCACACTTCTAAAAACACAGATAATGGAAATGAAACTGCTTAGCTGCACCTGGCAGTTCATGCTGAGGGGTTGGTTTACCCTTGCCAACACTCAGCAGAACAATTTCAGCAGTGCAAACGAAACTAGGAGTCCAAACAATGCTGACAAAGGCTTTTTTTCTACATTTTTTTTCCCTCCTGAAGCATGTCGCAGGTGGCTGTTCAGTCTTGTCTCTGTCTCCCCCATCCAGCAACTGCCTACCCAGTCCACAGAGCCCTACATACAAGACTGTGCCCCTCCCATGGCAGGGCTGGGAAGTGGAGGGCTGTCTTCCCCCACCCAGAGATCCTGCGTCCTGATCTGGTGGGTCAGCAAGCTGGTGACAGAGTAGGGCGAGGGCAGGCAGAGAAGGCTTCATATAGCCTGCGACTGCCATTTTCCACTTTTTCTCCCATCCCCTTTGCATGGCTGTCAATAAAAGCATGTGTGTGTGGAGGTGCACGCATGTTTCATAACCGCAGCCCCTCCCTTCCATGCCACTCTAGCTCTGGCGTTGCCACCTGGCCTCAACCTGGTGGCAGCCAAGGAGCGAGATGGCATCCCTCTCTACCCTGGGAAAGGAGAACAGTCCATTGGACGCTTGATCCATCTCCCCCACCTCCAACGGCCAACCCCCGGCAACCTGAGCTCATTCCCTAACCCAGGTCACCAGCATGGTGAGAGGTAGGTGCACAGCGCCTCTACGTCACTAGGCCAGCTGCTGGCAAAGGCTTTTAATAGAAATTGTCATAATACAATCAGCAGCAGCAATCGCAGTATTTAAGTGCTTCCTGTAGTGCTGTAGTAGCTGCACCAGCACTTTGCTCCGGTGCAGTGCTTCGTCAGGGGCATCTGAGTTTACTCAATTTGTATTAAAAGGCTTTGCATAGCACCACTGGACTCCTTGCTTCATTGATGCTGCTGAACTTGGTCTGCTGCTACACTTCTAGGTCAGCCGGTGATAATGCGATGTGGGGAGGTCGTATGAGGGAATAATGGTATTGTGGACAGTAGATAAGGACCGAGGCCAAAAGTCAAGGTCTTTATTTTCTGCCTGCAGCGCCATTATTTCCAAGACCAACCTTGCCAACATCACATTATTGCTAGTACAGTGAGTGAAAAACCTGTCAAACCCCCCTAGGAAATAAGTAATGTGTCATTAATAAACTATTTATTTAAATTTTAACTTGACTCATTTTTTAATGAACTGGGAGTTTGACACAATTTATACTTTATTTGAGCTTGGCTTCTGACAGAACACTCATGAGGTGAATTTTAGGAAAAAACATTTGCATGCCTAGTGCTTTTGTAGCGTGATAAAGGCACTCTAGATAAGTGATTTGATTGGATGAGTGGGTCTTTACATCAGGCATTTGAAACACTCAAGAGTTAGAATACCAGCAATACGGTCTGGATGCACAGCACTGTGTAGGATTTATAAAAAAAAAATTTAAAAAGTAGCACAAGAGGAAGAAAGGCCTCCCCCCAAATGGAGGGCACATTTTGGTATGGACCATTTGTCCATTTCAGCTACTTAAAATATCAACTGAGGAATATCCAGCTTGGTGTGTACTATTTCTATTTTTAGTTTCTGTCTGGTAGTGCCGGTTGGTACAAGTGGCAGCAGTTTGCAGGGTCTCTGGCTTTGGACACACAGACAATGACCACACAAAAAGACGAGAGATCCATCCAGTCTGCCCAAGTTCCCTACAATCCCTGAAACCTACTGTTCCTCCAGGGTACTAACCCTTTATTTAATTTTATTTATTCATACGGTAAAAACCCTCCCCATCCTCTTCCCATTCTCCTCCTTGGTCCTGTTGCCCGGCAACCACCATTCCTTTCATTCTATCCTAGCCCTTCCTGAATCCCCTGTTTTTGCACCCACTACCTCGGCCAGACTGTTCCAAGGTTCTAGGACCCTTTCCGAAAAGCAGTACTTCCTCACATCCCTCCTGAACATCCCTCCTGTAAATGTCCACTCATGTTCACGTGACTGCGAGTTGGTATTCAGACTAAACAGTTCCCAGCAGTTCACTTTTTTTTATTCCTTAAAGGAACTTGGAGAGCTCTATCATATCTCCCCCCTCTCCCTTCTGGACTCCACTAAGTACATATTTAGTGCCTTGAGGCATTCCTTATAGGATCTGCCCTGCTGGTCCAGAATCATTTTTGTTACTCTGCGCTGCACTGTCTCCAACCTATTCCTGTCCTTTCTGAGGTGAGGACTCCAGAACTGGGTAAAGTACTCTAGGTAAGTCTTCACCACAAATCTGTAGTAGGGAAGTATTACCTCTTTTCTTCTGTTATCAGTACTCCTTCTGATACATCCCAGCATCTTGTTAGCCTTGCTACAGGCCTTGCTGCGCTGGCTCAATTGCTTAAATGAGTCGCTGATAACTCCCAGATCCCGTTCCTCAGCTGTAGTGCTAAGTCTCTCCCCTCCCATCCAATACTCCATCTTGGGGTTCTTTTTCCCTAGGTGCATTACCTTGCACTTTTTAGCACTGAATTTTAACTGCCAGACTTTTGACCACCCCTCTGTTTTTTGTAGGTCCTCTGCATTTTCCTTAGTCCCTCATCACTGTCTACTCTCCCACATAGTTTTGCGTCACCTGCGAAGAGACACAACCTGCCCTGGATTCCTTCTCCAATGTCACTAATGAACATATTGAAGAAGACCGGACCCAGGGCAGATCCCTGTGGAACCCTGCTCGTAACCGCCCTCTCTTCTGATTTAACCTCACTGACCACCACCTTCTGTTGCCTCCCCTCTAGCCAGTTACCCACTCAGTTCATGATGGGCTTAGCCACATCAAGGTCTTTCATCTTCTTAAGCAATTGTTTTTGAGGTACTGAGTCAAAGGCCTTGCTGAAATCAAAGTATAGCAGATCCACAGCATGGCCCTTGTCTATTTCCTTTGTCACCCATTCAAAGAAAACTATCAAGTTAGTCTAAAAAGACCTTCCTGCCATGAAACTGAGCTGTCTGCCGTGCCCACTGCTCTCCAGGTCATCTACGAGGTCCTCTTTGATCAGTGACTTCATCAGTTACCCTATGATAGAGGATAGACTGAAAAGCCTATAGTTCCCCGATTGCTCCTTATCCTCCCTCCCCCATTATGGAACAGTACAACGTCTGCCACCTTCCAATCCCTTGGAACTTCCTCAGACATAAGTGAGCTGTTAAACAGACCTACCAATGGTTCAGCCAGCTCCACTGCTAATTCCTTGAGTATCCTCAAATGCAACCCATCTGGTCCCCAGGTCCTTATCTATCTTAAGGGCAGCCAGCCCTTTCTGGACCCTTTCACTAGTAAGCAATGGCTGTCTCATTTCCGGGACTCCCTTAGTGGCCACTCTGGGTGGATAGTGTAGGTTAGAACCCTGTATGGACAATAGGTCCTGAGTTTGTTAGGGTTTCATAGCCAGACTGGATAGTCTTTTTCTGTCATCATTTTCTATGTAATGATCACACACACACATTGATATACTTAATGTGGGAAAAATTAAAAGCAGTCAAGCACGTGTACATAAGAGAGGATATCAGAATTGCAGTGTCCCCCATATCTTATATCAGTCTTCATATCACAGTTGTGTTGTAGGTACTGGCCAGTGGCAGGTAAGCAAGCACTTTCAGAACATGAAACACAGACAATGACAGCAGAAAAAGACCAAAGGTTGGTTGGTCTAGTTTGCCAGAGCACTTAAAAAAATGTTGAAAAGCTTGCTGCAGGGTCTTCCAGTTGGAGAGTGACCAAGATGGCCACGTAACTCAGAAGCTCTTCACCTTGGGCTTTAAACATATCAAAAACTGATTTTCTCAAATCTCCAAACTGCAAGTAAAATGGCATAATTTGTTCTCATCCGTTACAGTAGAATGAAAAACACTTTTGTCGGAATAAAAATTTGACACTACTCCCTTCAAATTTGTTTGGTGAACTTTGGCAGAATGGCTGGCACTATGCCCGGTGTGGGGTCGGCCGTGGATCTGGCTATAGTAGCACAGATGTTTGTAAAAATCCTCAAAGAGTTTACCAGAGTAAAGGGCAAGACAGATTCTCCAACCCCAAATGGAATACAGGAACATCTGCGTTTCTGACACAGAAAATATGCTGCAGCACCTAGACAGACAAGCTGATAACCAAGACACTGGGGTTGACTGCCTCCGACAGAAGTGGCTACATGTCAATTTGCTCTGGTCAATGTGCTTCCTGACAAATCGCACTGTACTATTAGCTCTTGCATCAATCAGCCCCTGTACAAATCATTCCCAGACAATTTACTTCCCATATAAATTTAATAAAATACACTCTAGATGGGCACAATTTGGGAATGAATTGTGGAGGTAGCCAACTGATGCTGGAGCTAATAGCCCAGTGCAAGCGGACGCAGAGCACACTGACCTAGATGAATTGACAAGTCACCGACAGAAGCAGGATGAATTGATGCGTCACCAACAGGAGAGGACCCTGATATGGGACAAACTGCAGGACCTGGAATGTTGTGCGCATTGGAACAATACCAGGATAGTTGGTGTGCTGGAGCAAAAACATCAATAATTTTGTGCAACATTTTCTTAATGGATCACTTGGGTATCCCTGGTACACAACTGGACATTCAAAGAGTGCATCGCACTTTGGCTCCTTGACCTAAGGTGGATGAAAAACCACGGCCAATACTGGCCACGTGTCTTAACATTCAGTGCAAGGTAGCATCCATCAGCCCCTGACAAAGATTCCCTGTGAATCAAAGTGCCAGGGTGTTGGTGAGAGGCCTGGCTTAGAGTCAGCTGATGGATGCTACTTTGCATTGAGCACCTTTTGATATAACTTGTACAGCCTTGCACTGTACTTATCAAAAGGAATGGGTCCTGTAACATTACACTGTAAGCTGGTTTGAACTTTGGATTATGCATCTGTAATAAAAGTATCCAGCAGTTGAGCTGACCATACAAATGTGCCTGGCAGTGACTTTTTGCTGTATTTGCCAAGTTTAAAGAGCTTCACATCCTGTTGTGGAATAGTTGCGAGAAGGGCTACACAGAAACATAGACAATGATGGTAGAAAATGACCACTGGCCCATCAAATCTGCCCATAAACCCTAACAAACCCAAGCTCTATTGTCCATACAGGGTTCTAACCCCCACTATCCACCCCAATGTTCCCTGCCCTGTGGTATAGCCCTGAGCAACTAAGCACTTCATTCTGTCCCAGCTGTGTTTGAAACCATTGATAGTTTTGGTACCCACAACATCAACTAACAGACTGTTCCATGGCTCAACCACCCTTTCTGTAAAATAAAACTTTTCACTTCCCTCCTGAATCCCTCCCCATCAGTTTCCACTCATGCTTCTGTGTTCGTGATCTACTACTTGTGCTGAACTCACAGTTTACCTTTGTTTCGTTTTTTTATTTTATACTAAAAAGCCTGTGAGCAAAATTGCCTGTTTTCACAAGCCCTCCTGCCTCTTTCAAACACTTGCTGTGTGATCATCTTGCCGTCCCATGCTCTTGCCCCCATTTCAAACCCCCCCAGCACAGCACTTGTTTTCTCATTTCTTCCCCTAATAAACCTCCTTTCTGCTCCATCTCAACTGACTGTCTCAATACTATCCTGTCTCCTAGATTGTTAGGATTATAACTTTTTTGATCCCCTATCTCATCCTTTCATCCCCTTACACCCCCACCCTACTTTCAATTATCCCTCTTTTCTTTGCTTTCCATCTCCCTTGTCTACCTGCTGATATGCTCACTTATCTTAGCTTAACTTATGTTTTTCTACCACATTGTTTATAATTGTTACTGTGCCTGCCCACCTTTAATTTTATTATTACCCTATTTTTGTGATTGTAAACCTGTTTGTTCTACTTTGTATTGACCTGTTCCCATTACTTACGTTTGAAATGTTGTATTGTATTTCTCTGTCTACATGACCTGTTTCAAGTCTATTGTAAAAATGTTTTTATTCTTGTATTCTCCCGGGTCGTGCCTGAAAACAGTCATTGCTATGGCTAGTGCACCTTACCTGGTAAACAAAGACTAAATAAAATAAATAAATAGTGTTAAGTTACCTTGTTCATTTCTTTCAAGAACTTGAAGGTCTCTATCATATCTCCACTCTCTTGTCTGGTCTCCAGCATGTACATGTTCAGTGCCTTGAGCCTATCCTTATAAGCTCTGTCTTGCTGGCCGTGTATCATTTTGGTCACCCTATGTTGCACTGTCTCCAGCCTGTCCTCATCTTTTGTGAGGTGAGGACTCCAGAACTGGGCACAGTACTCCAGGTGGGGCCTCAGCAGTGACCTATAGAAAGGTAGTAATACCTCCTTCCTTCTGCTGTCAACATCACTTCCAATACACCCCAGCATCCTGGCTGCCTTATCGAAGTACTTGTTACACTGGTGTGATTGTTTTAGAGAGTCACTGATGATGCTGTCCCCCCCCCCCAAATCCAGTACTTTGTCCTCTGGTTCTTATTCCCTATGTGCATCACCTTGCACTTTTTGGCACTGAACTTCAACTACCAAACCTCGGATCACCTTTCGTGCTTTTGCAATTCTCTCTGCATCTCTGTAACCCCATCCTCACTGTCTACCCTGCCACAGAGCTTAGTGTCATCTGTAAAGAGACATATATTGCCCTGGATTCCTTCTCCAATGTCACTGATGAACACATTGAAAAGGACTAGACCCAGGACCAAGCACCCCACTGGTGACCTCAATTTCTTCTGATTTGACTCCGGTAATCACAACCCTCTGCTGTCTCCTTTCCAACCAGTTTTTCACATGTCTAACTGTGCTCTTCTCTGTACCCAGATCCTTTAGCTTCTTCAGCAACCTTCTGTGAGGCACCGAGTCGAAGGCATTGGTTCAACTGAAGTAGACTTAATCCACAGCATTGGCTACTTGCCCTAGGATCCCTATTGGATGGTATCATTAGATCAAACACTCTTTTGTCACTTGCCTCCCTGCTCACCCCCCAGATCCCACTGTATGGCCTACCCTCCTCTAATTTATCTCTGCTACAAATCCCCAGATGCAGAACTGTTAAAGGTACCAGTGCCTTTTCCCATACCGCTCCCAAATACTGGAACTCCTTACTGCTTGAGGTCTGTGAGGCGTCAAGTCTCCACATCTTCAAAAAGAAGCATCGCACCCTGCTTGCTGACCTTGACATATGTACATGTTTTAACCCACCTTAGATTCCTGTCCTTAGAGCCCTGCAAATCTGCCTGGATTTTCAGCCCTTTTACTTCTCTACCTAGCACTCACTCTCTTCTCTCCCCCCCCACCCTGGAGTTTCTTCGAACTTCCTTCCTCACCTTATCTAACTGTCCATTCAACTATTAGGAGGCCCAGCGCAGCCTCCTTTTAAAACTCTATTTTGTAACATTCCTGCCCTGTCCCCAGCCTCACCCCCCTTTTTTACTTTGATCCCCCCTCCTTGTTGCCCTCTCATCCCCATGTTCTGACCATATCTCCTAACCTAGCACCCTCTTTTATCTTAGCCGTTGCAGCTTTCCTACCCCCTGCTTCATATCCCCCTTGCACTTATCAATTATTTGGCATATATTTTCTAAGATCTGTCTGGTGTGTCCTGCAGGATTATATCCAATGTATTTTACTTTCTCTTATTCTTGCTTAAAGTTTCTAGAGCATTCTCTTAGTTTGTTATTTAACTTCACTGCTTTGCTCTAGCCTAATTGACTGTCCTGATGCTTTGATTTGAATATTAGGTTGTTAATGCTTTGATCTGAATTGTATGTTGTTAATTACTGCACAACATATGTATAATTACCTTGTCTTGTATCCTGTCATACCTGAATGTTTCCTTGTAACATCCCGAGTTGTGCCTGAAAATATTTATCTCTATGGCTAGCGCACCTAACTGGTAAACAAAAACTAACTAAATAAATAAATCCTCGAAGAATGTGGGAGGGTGTCAGGCTACAAATTAAATAGGGCCAAGTCCTATATAATGCCCCTCAACCAACGCACATTTCAGACGCACGCAGCATTGTGGGGAGGAACGTAGTGCCCGGAGCAAATTAAGTATCTTGGGATTGTAGTAACCCAAAACAATAAGCTATGTCAGACTCATAATCTTGATGATATGCGTGCCAAAGTAAAACAGGACCTCGAATGCGGGTTCTCACTCCCCTTAACCTTATGGGCCCACATAAACATCATTAAGATAAACGTTCTGCCCAGATTGTCATATTCAATCAGCATGTCAGGCTGCTTTCTCTCATTTACCAGGTTCAGGGTGCTGAAATCCATGCTCTCCTCATTTCTCTGGGCAGGTAAGCCTCCATGCAGGGCCTACCAAAAACATACGCCAGCGAAGGAGATGGGAGGATTGTAGCTCCCAGACCTATGACTTTACTATCGCGCAGCATATGCCTCACAGTTCCTTTGGTGGAGAACACACAAAGCCCTCACAGATGGTACAGAATACATCAAGCAATGGGAAATAACAGAACTGGATCTGTGCTGAATAGCTAAGATCAGAATCCAAGCTCTGACCAGTACTCCTCACAAGGCTTTCCCGACTCCCCTGATGGCTTCCCCCTTGGGAACCTCAGTTCGGGTCTGCAAACAACTGCATAACCTACTAGGCACCAGACCTGCACAGGATCCGGCTCAGCCATTGACAGGAAACACAAACTTCAGGATCCAGAATGAGAAGGACCCTGAGGGCTTCTTGGGTTTGGTGCGAAACCATACCCTGGGCTCACTCCTAGATGGTAAGTCTCTGATCTCCTACCGCAACTTCCAAGCACAGAACTTGCCCCTATAAGTCCCTGCCTTTCCATTCATGCAACTTCATCATATGCTTGCATCGGTGCTGGGACCCAAACCGTGGAGGGATGACACATTTGGTAAATGGGATGAACTTTGCTCCCTGGCGAACCACAGACATGCCATCTCCTGACTCTACAAACATTTTCTGACTCTCACAGTTGACTCAAACAATTCACAGTGTCAATACTGGCAGATAAAGTTCCTGGAGCTAGTGTCCCCAGAGATCAACGAAGCCCTCTGGAAGAACACACACACCCTACTAAAGTTTGATGGCCTCAAACACATGAAATACAAAATCAACCACAACATGTACTACACCCCCGGCCAAGCATTTTAGGGTGGGAAAACTGGAGTTGGACAGTTGCACACAGTGAAAGGAGGACAGAGGATCTCTCAAGCACATCTTGTGGAATTGTCTGAAAGTGAGACCACTCTGGGAGGAGATTAGAGCACACCTAGACCCTCTGCTGGGACTGGAGGATGCCTTCTTTCCTCAGACATGCCTACTAGGGTGTAATATAGAAGGGATAGTAGGTGTCAGTAAGTACCACATTACCCTTATCTCGGCCATAGTAAAAAAAATAATTTTCAGACACTGGAAGGATAAAGCCATCCTCTCCTTCCAGGAGTGGCAAAGAGTGATGCTCAATGCCCTCTGCATGGAGAAAATGATCAACCATCTATGCCATACCCCGTACACATACCTAAGAAGATGGGGCTCTCTCGAAGCTCTTATACTCAACCCATAACCCTTTGAGTGTCTTTATGCCAAGGGTCACAGCTCCACTCCCCCACCAGACAGGAGATGGTGGCATCAAGAAGTCCCCACTCCACCAAATCCTCAAAGCATCCCCTATTCCATTTGCTATGTTATTATTTTAGTCGACCTGGTGTAGGCAACTCCAGAATGTTGATGGAGAGAGCCGGCTCGTCAGCGTAGCAGTTGGATTTCTGCTTGCGACGCTGGTGACCCAGGTTCGGGAATGGACTCGGGTCGCTGGAGAGCCAGCTGGGAGGAGAAGGCTTGAGCGTCCTGCAACTGCTTGCCTTCTCCGGGGGGAGGGAGGGGACGCAGCTTGCTGTCTGCTGCCTCCTGGCAGATGCCGGGAGAGCAACAGCTCAAGCGAGTCCCACTGCACAGGGGCGTGGTGATCGTTGGCTTTGGCCTAGATGTCCATGGCACGCCACACCCCCCCCGGGAGAAAAGCGGAAACCCTAGCCTCTTAGTTGGCCGGATGATGGCTGCCAGCTCCTGTCGACTCGAGTGTCCTGATGCCCCGGAATCCACATCAGCAGCGCCCGGGGACTGATCGAGTAGCGTGCTGATCTTTCCTCCTAGCGTCTTCCCCCTCGGAGGAGAGGGACCCATCCTGCAAAGAGATACGCCAGGCCACCCCTAGGATGTCTGCGAGGTGAGATGAGTGGAAGAGGGTCGGGGCGAGGGGTCCATGAGCAGCTGGAAGGAGAGGCAGGCCAGGGGGAAAGTAAGGAGCAAAAAAAGAATGTTGATGGAGATCAGATGAAGCATGAATACACAGCATGGTTTGTTGTATTTAGGTAAGTAGTTGTGATTTTCATTTTTGTCTGTATTTTTTGTTCTGAAAATGTATTAATATTGCAAAAAAAAAAAAAAAGATGGCAGCACAGCCTGAGAGTCGACAGCACCTTGCAAAGGGACTGGGACTACCCACATTGATGAGCCTTGGCCCAACGACAATTGTGTCATACTGTCCATAGTAGGAGTCACAGACCCACTCAGCAGGTCAGCCCTCTACTCCCAAAGTGCCAACCTCCGAGCGCAGTCTTGTGAACAGTTAACAGAAACAGGGTAACCCTTCTGTCCGTTTTGTGGGTTCTGATCAACCTATGGTCTCAAGTCTTGGAGGGATTCAAACTGTGAACCTCTTGCTAGCGTACCCAATGCACAGGCTCAGACATGTCTGTCTTCGGGGGGCCAGATATCTTTGCCTACTGGCACCTAACCAGGTGTACAGAAATGAACCCTTAAAAACTGTAATAAAAGACCTCGATTAAAATGCTTACCTTTTTCCAGTTTGGTATCACCATTCAAGCTTATGTACAGTGTCTGCTTTAACCATATATACTCCACTTGTAAAAGGAAAGAAATCAAAGACGGACCAAGTACACTCTAAAAATAGTTTTACTACAATAGATAAAAAATAGGTAAAACATAAAATACAGAACTATTATATCACAAGACATACAAATCTATTAAAAGAACAAGGTTTTAACAGTAAAATTCCTACTACAGTACTTAGATTTGTCTCTCTCTCTCTCTCTCGAAATACCTGCTTAAAGTGCTCAAAGATGTTTCTTGGTCAGAGTCTAGAGAGATGTCTCTGAAGGAAAAACAGAATTCTGTTTAAAAGCTGGCTTTGCTCACCTCTTTGTGTGAGGTCACCTAGCTCCTCCTCTGGTTACGAAAAATCATACACCCAGGATATTTTATGATATTAGAAGGTAACTTAATTAAGGTTACATCAACAGAAACTCCTTTCCCCCATGTGACTGCCCCAATTAAGTCTTCCCTTTCATCATGTTGTTCTTTCATGCCAGAGCAGCATCCTCTCTCACACAGACATCAAAGCATCTTTCATGACTTCGTACTAAAACGTCACAACCTGATTTTCTTCCTCTAAGTGTTATAAAAGTTTATGATTTTCCCTCTTAGCAACTGCAGCTATAACGAACTTAGTTAAAGTCTGTAATTAGCTTCTGGCCTTCCAGGTAACACCATGTATCTAAAACCAGTGTGTGTGTGTGTCATACTCATATGCCGTTTCAGCATTTCTCATGACAGACAGTCCATAACCCATTTTTATATTACAAAAAATGATACAGTGATCAGAACCAGCTGTCCAAGCGTCACAGTAGGTACAGCAGGGCCTAAGCAAAGTCTTGATCTTGGTGTCTCAACAACAAGTTGGGGGGGGGGGCTGTTGTCAATGTTGCCAAAGTGGACATTGATGAAGGTTTACTTTGTCTCAATGGCAGCCTTGTCATAACAGAACTCTATCTAGGAGACTATCCAATGGGAGATGGTTCTCCTGGATACTGGTTTGCCTTTTCCTATCTTACCACAGGTAAACAGCTGAGTGCTAGCAGACCAGGTAGTAACTGCAGCTCACTCACCCTTCTAGCAGATGTCATTGCCACTAGGAAAACTGTCTTTCACGTGAAATACTTCAATACTGCAGTGGCCACAGGCTTGAAGGAAGCCTCCATGAGTTGGGCAATGCACACATTCAAGTCCCAGGGAGGGACAGGGTCCCTCACAGGAGGATACAGGTGATTAAGAGCTTTGAAAAACTTTCTGAAAATAGGTTGTGAAGCTACTAACATGTTTTTGCCAGCTAACATGTAAGCTGATACTGCTGTCAAATGCACCGTCAGGGTTGATGGCCTCAGGCCTAGTGACTGAAGGTGAACAAGATAATCCAGAACTGTAGACAGACCTGCCAAGATAATCCACAGTTAACCTATTTCGTAGGCACTCGCAATTTCCACAAAAATGGAAATCCATGATAGTACCAGCAGTGCATAAGAGTGGGGACCGCACCCTGCATGGTAATTACAGCCCGATTTCCATTCTCCCTCCTTTATCTAAAGCTCTGGAACAGTTAGTAGCTGACCAGCTGGTTGGCGATTTGGAAAAATGCCAATTACAGTGCCTGCAACAACATGGGTTTAGGCACAAACACAGTACCACAACAGCTTTACTTGAGTTCAGAGGCTTCATACATAATTCCTTTGACCTGGTCATCTAGTTGGTGCGGCGTTTACTGGCTTAACTAAAGCCACACACAGTGCACCACACTCTCTCAGTTGACCAGCTTGCAGTCATTGGTCTCTCTCTAGATACTGTTACCTGGTTCAGTAGTTATCTACCAATCAAACGCAGCAAGTAAAAATTGGGAATGCACTATCAGACTGTAGACCTGTCCAATCTGAAGTACCTCAAGGGTCCATTCTGGGACCACTCCTGTTTAGTATTTTCCTCAACTCTCTCCCATGCGCCTGCCAGCGTCACATTCTGTTATGCGCAGATGATGCAGTCATCTTTGCCAGTGATCCTGAGCCCAAGGCCCTTGAGACCCAACCTCAACAACACTTTGTGGAGGTTTGAAAAATGGTTCAGTAATCACAAACTTATAATAAACTGTAAAAAAGATGACAACAATGCTATTCACCAACCCCTAAAACAGGCACAGAACCTATCCACTTACTATCACTAATGCTGTGGTCTTCCCATTGGAGCTTGTTCCACATTTTAAGTACCTGGGGATTACTACTGACAGTACCTTATCTTATGTTCCACACATTGGCAATATTGCCAAGGCAGTTAATGTGCGTATTGGGCTGCTCTTTAGGCATAAGCATTGTCTATCCTCAGAGGCTCTCAACCTTGCTTTCCACAGCTCGGTCGTCTCACTTATCAACTACAGTCTGGTCATTTATGGGGAAGCCACAGACATGGCCCTCTATCATATCAAGATAGCCCTTAACAATGCCTGCTGACTCCTAACTGGCTCTGTGCATATGTCCCACACCTGCAACCTGTACTCTAAGGCTAACTGGCTCCAGCTCAAGAGTAGACTCGTACCAAACCTGTCTACTTGCAAAAAAGTCACCTGGGGTACATAAGCTCCTCACCCCTCCTGACAATCAGCATTGCACTACAAGCTCAGATAGTCAGATCTTTAAGATCCCTCACTGCCGCACCTCCCAAAGTCAGAGGCCATTTGCCTACTGAACCCCACTTTGGTTTACCTCCCTCAGTAGTGAAATTTCCTCAACTGCCACCCTGGGCTCCTTTAAGTGGAAGTTGTGGCAACACCTAGTTGCAAACACCAGCTGTGACTGTTTCCACTAACCAGGTCTATCTTCAGCTATCTGCACTTACCTCTCCACCCTCGCCGCTTAACTGACTTGTTTGCACTTAATCCTGCCCCTCATCCACTCCCCCTCTGTTCCCCTCCCCAAAACGCCCACACCTTTTCCAGCCCTCTCTGACAACCACCTCACTATCACCCTCACCCTTCTCTACGCACACCCCACCCGTATCCTCATTCCTCTGCCCCCCCTTCCACCTTCTCCCTCTCTTCCACCCATCTTCCTCTTCCCCTATAAACCTTGCTGATGAGGCCTTCGGGCTGACCCACTCTTCCTCTTTGCCTTTCTTCACCCCCTGTGCCATTCCCATATCTGTTGTTGTGTCCTGCACTCCATGTGTCCAGCTAGACCTACTGGGTGGATTCTCATCTCCTTTGAATTGTCTAGTCTGCAATTACTTATGTGTTACTCCTCTGTATATTCTATTTTAGCCATGACTGAACGTTCCAGCAGTTGCCTGTGTTAACTGAATTGTTTGTGTGTACTATTTTCTCCCCTTAACCATTGTTATTTGATGTTAACTGGCTGATGGCCTCACTATCCCTTCTGTTATTGTAACTCACCTGACATGGAACCCATGTAGAGCTTTTAGCTCAAAAGTGTTTTTTCCAAGATTCTAATAAATAAATAAAATGGGGGTCAATCTGTCTGTGAGCACATCAAACAGAAAACCTCCTCCATTTGCAAACTCAAGGCAGAAAGGGATAGGGAGAAGTACCAGGAGAAGCAAAGGGAGGCAGGGAGGTCAGTAAGGGAAGCCAAAGCTCAGACAGAAGAACACACTGCAAAATCAGTGGGTAGAGGGGACAAAACCTTTTACAGGTACATAAGTGAAAAAAGAAAGGCAAAGGGAGGGCTAGTGAGACTGAAGGGGGAGGATGGGGCTGTGTGGAGGATGACAACAGTAAAGTCGACATATTGAACAGGTATTTCTGCTCAGTCTTTACTGAGGAAGAGGAGGGTAATGGGTCTGAACGGAGTACAAGGGGTGAGAATGGTGCAGAAATGGACACAAGTCCCTTTACACGAGAAAGGGTACTGAAGGAACTGGAAGTAATAAGAGTTGATAAAGCAATGGGCCAGATGGGGTGCACCCCAGTGTCCTTAAAGAACTAAGAGAGGTGGTGGCTGAAGCTCTGTCTATCCTGTTTAGCCGATCACTGGAAACAGGGGAGGTACCCAAAGACTAGAGGATAGCAGATGTAGTCCCCTTATACAAAAGTGGCAACAAAAAGGAAGCGGGGAACTACAGACCAGTCAGCCTCACCTTGGTAGTGGGGAAGATCATGGAAGCACTACTGAAGGAGAGATTGGTGGAACATCTGGTTGTTCAATGGACTACAGGACCCAAGGCAGCATGGTTTCACTAGGGGGAGGTCATGTCAGACCAACCTCATTGAATTTTTTGACTGGGTGACTAGGGAGGTGGATCAGGGGAGGGCAGTGGACATGGCCTATCTGGACTTCAGCAAGGCCTTTGACACTGTGCCACAGAAGACTATTGCACAAACTGGGGAATATGGGTGTGGGCAGGACAGTAGTGTGGTGGGCAGGTGACTGGCTGGGCGGCAGGACACAGAGGGTGGTGGTAAACGGCTGTCCACAGAGGAAGAGTGAACAGTGGGGTACCACAGGGATCAGTGCTGGGACCGGCTCCTATTCAATATCTTCATCAGTGACATTGCAAGAGGACCTAGAAGGCAGAATTTCACTGTTCGCTGATGACACAAAGCTCTGTAACAGAGTAGACACACCAGAGGGTGTAGACAGACTCAGAAGGGACCTGCAGAAACTTAAAGAATGGTCAGGGATTGGCAGTTGAAATTCAATGCAAGTGTCAAGATAATGCATATGGGACAAAACCCTGGCACAATATATCAGTTGGGGGTGAGGATATAGCATGCACCAAGCAGGAAAGGGATCTTGGGGTTATCATCTCTGATGACCTCAACGTAGGGAAACAGTGTGACAAGGCAGCAGGTAAAGCAAATAGGATGCTGGGATGCATAGGCAGGGGCATCACCAGCAGGAAAAGGGAGGTCATAATTCCACTATACAAGACACTAGTGAGGCCCCACCTGGAGTACACTGTACAGTTCTGGAGACCTTACCTACGTAAGGACATAGACAGGGTACAGAAGGTTCAGAGGAGGGCAACAAAGATGGTGCATGGATTGTGTCACAAGTCCTATGAGGACAAGTTGAAGGAACTGAACATGTACTCCCTGCAGGAGAGGAGGGAGAGAGGGGATATGATAGAGACATACAAGTATCTTACAGGGAGGAACAGGGTGCAGGAATACACTATTTTTAAGCAAAAAAGATGTTCTAGGACTAGAGGGCATGGGATGAAGTTGGAGGAAGGATGATTCAGAGGAAACGTGAGGAAGAATTTCTTCACAGAATGGGTGGACAAGTGGAACACCCTGCCAGAGGAAGTGGTGGGGGCTGAAACAATCACGGGATTTAAGAATGCATGGGATAGACATAAAGGAATTTTGGAGGTCAGGGGTAAGGGGCAACAGACTTCTTGGAAAACAAACAACTTACAAGCTCAAATGGGCAGACTGGGTGGGCCATAGGCCCTTATCTGCCGACACTGTCTATGTATCTATGTATCCATTTTGAAGCATACTTTCTCCTTGTTGCTGGCTTTCTAGAAACCTTCAACACTTCCATTACTTCTTCTGAAAGATTTAGCCCAGAAAACTCTAACTCTTCAAGAACCATGCCCTGGCATGTAGAGTCCTCTGGTCTGGGAATGTTATCCTGCCCCAAGACATTGTCAGCAGGTTGCATCTCAGTGGCAGATTGCTAGGTGGTTTGTTGGAGAGGGACCGGAGCATGGATATCAGGTCTGCCTGGCCCAGTCAGGAGCTTTGAGAATCTTTGTTGCTGAGTCCTTCCTGAGCTTTATGAGCACTCTCAGTAAGAATGGGAATGGGGGAAATCCATAAAGAAACTTTCCTGTCCACTCCAGGACCAGTGGATCCTCCGCAACTGATCCTAGTACAGGGGGTCTGCAACAAAAAAGTGGGAGGTGGTTGTTCTCCCAGGAAGCAAACAGGTCTCGTTCTGGTGGAGCCCAATGCCTTAACACTGATGGCAGCATCTACTGGTTCAGAGTCCACTCATGAGTCCTTTGGCTGATTCTGCACATAGAATTTGCCAAGACAATGTATTTTTCTGGCAGGTGTATTGTAGATAGCGCTACCCCTAGGGAACAGGCTAGGTTCCAGATCTTCATGTCTTCTGTGCATTGCCTTGAGGATCTTGTTCCTCACTACTTGTTTATGTAATACATTGTTGTGGTGTTATCTGTTAAAACCTGGACAGATTGACCACGGATCTAGGAGGAAAAGTCTTGTATTGCTAGGGACTCTGCTCTGAGCGCCAGGAGGCTGATATGTTCCTGAGTCTCCTGTGTGTTCCAGGTACCACACAGTGAGATCATCCAGGTGGGCACCCCACCCTAGGAGGGAGGCATCTGTTGTGAGACCTGTTGTAAGGGATTGCTGAAGGAAGAATTCCCTCTCTGAGGTTGTCTTCCTCCTCCTACCACTCAAGTGTTATGACCAGTGTTCCCTTAAGTGGCACTGAATGTCTCATCTGGAATCTGGCCCCTGGTACCACTGCAGTAGACGAGGTCATGTGTCCCAGCAGCTGTAGAAAATCACTTGCAGGCCTTGGCTGATCTGCTGTGAGGGATTCTGCAGCTGAAATTGGGTTTCCTACCCTTGCTTGTGGAAGAAAGGCCTTCCATTGCAGGGTATTTACTTCTACACTGATGAAGTCCAAAACTTGGGCTGGTTCTGTTAGTAACATCAGAAGGTTGATCAAGAAGCCTAGGTTCCCTAGAGTTTTTTTTTTTTTTTTACACCAGTTGTATAGAGGACCTTGCTTCCTGTTGTGTCTCCCCCCACCCACCCCGAGACTGACCAGTTGTCCAGGTAGGGAAAACCCACCACACCTTGCCTTCTCAGATGTACTGCTACTACAGCTAGGCACTTTGTGAACACCTTTGGTGCTGAAGTGAGCCCGAAGGGAAGGGATGTGAACTGGTATTGGCAGGTCCCCATTCTAAACCTGAGGTACTTTCTATGAGAGGGTCTGACTGATACTGTATGAGGAAGTGGGCATCCTTTAGGTCCAGTGACCCAAACCAGTCTCCCATCTGTAGAGATGCTATCAATGACGTAGTGTAACCATCTTGAATCTTTCCTTTTTTATGCGTTTATTTAGATATCGCAGGTATAAAATGGGTCACTGCACCAAATTTTTCTTGTGGGTCAGGAAGTATCTTGAGAATAGACCCTTGCCCCACTGTGTGGCAGGTACTTCCTTCACTGCTTGTGAGCGCTATGATTTCTTCACTTCCAGCTCCAACAGAATTTTTTCCTGTGGTGTGTGAGACTGAAACACCTTTGGATTCTGCAGTTTTTGGAATTTTCTGAACTGCAGGGACAAACCTTTGCCCACTGTTTCTGGGACCCACTTGCTTATGGTGATCTTTGATCATTCCTGGCAATAGTAGGCCAAACTTCCAGCCACTGGCAATGGATGGGGGATTTGGGCAGAGCTATCGGGGGGGGGGGGTCTGTTGGGGTTAGGAGCTGGGTTTGTAGCTGCATGCCTAGTTCCCTTTTTGACCCTGTCCTTATAGTATTATCTGTGGTGGATACTCATAGGGAGCATAGGGTTGTGGGTAGTAACCCCTACCCCTACCTCCCCTTCCATAAAGCCTGTATTTCGGGGCATTTTCTTTCTAAGTACTGTTCTTGTAGGTGATTTTGTTACTTTTCCATGTAAACCTCTGTTTTGTCACCAAATAGGGAGTTTCCCTCCAAGGGGAAATCCACAGACTTTGTTTGTGTGTCTTGGGCTAGGGCACAGCATGGGCCAGGACCCTTGAAGCAGGGTTATTTGTGTCCATTACCATATGGAACTGGTACTTTGTAGCATTCATGGCTGATCTAGCTGTGTCACCATGCCCTGTGCTAAACTACCAGTTGCCGTCTCACTCAGTGCCAGTATTGAGTTCCAGAGTGCCTTCGGTACTAAGCTGTGTGTGCCATGTAAACTGCTTGCCTGAGGAGCAAGGAAGCTTATGTACACACGGTTTTGGTCATGCTATCCAATTTCCTGGAATCTTTCTCAGGAGGCTGGGAGGAGAGAGGCACTTTGGCCATGTCACAAGTGTCAGTCTGGACCACCCCTCATGGTCAGGGTGGGAGTACAGGTACTCAACCCCCAGTCTGTCCACTTGATACCGTTTTTTTATTTTCTTGTCAATTCCAGCAGTTGAGGTGTAAACTGCCATAACCTTATTAGTGGATTTCTTAAGGGATTTGTAAATGGGAAGAAGCAACCTCCTTTTTTTTTTTTTTTTTTTTAAATTAACTCTCTTTATCTCCCCCAGACCTGGAACTCTCTCAGGTCTCTCAGCTCGCCTATGCCGCTCTACTGCCCACTGTGACCCCTGCCTCCTCAAAGACATTCCTTTCTCCCCCCCCCCGGGACTAGGGCTTGAGGAGATCGAAGGGGCAGAGGTAAGGATCCAGTGTTGGGTGTGTGGTGGTTCGGCACCATGAGGGCCGTCGCCTATCCAGACTGGAGGGGTATTTCCATGTTTGTTCCCCTAGAGGCACGGATGTGCAATGACGTGAAGTGTGTGCATGAGCACGCTCCTGCACTCATCCCGCTGATGTCCACCATCGCCTCTCCCCATGCTCTTGTGTGGTCCCTGGCTACAGGACAGCATGCCTCCGCGTGGTGTCGCTAGTGCCAGGACTTCACAACCCACCAGTCCCCGCGAGAGAAGAGCTGTCCTACGGACCCCAATCCTCTCTCCCCCAGCCAACCCCTGGCAGCCTGAGCTCACTCCTGAACCCGGGTTGCCAGCACGGCAAGAGGTAAAGCGCCAGCGCCTCAGCCCTCTATGACACCGGGCCAGCAGAAGCAACCTCCTTGTGGAGGTTAATTCCATCATGTCCATGAACTCCATCCTTCTCTTCAGCCTCATTAGTTTCATATGAGATGATGAGGGTGTTCACCATCTGCCTTACAAAGGAATAATGGGATGTATAATCCTCTGAATGCTTAACAGCCAAATTCCTGCTCAGGAGAACCATTTAGTGCCAGAGGTTTCCCTCCCTAGTCCTCTTCATAATACATTTCTTCCTCCTCCACAGGCACTGGGTACGGAATCAGAGCCTGGGGAAGGGAGAAAGTATATTAATGAAATTTCCCATAGCCTGGATTGCCCGGAAAAAAATGCTATGCCTTTGTTGTGTCCTCTGCTGAGGGCATTTCTTTTGAGTCAGCTGTCTGCTCCTTTCCATTATCAGGAGTGACACAGACATGTTTCTCTTTCTGTTATTTCTTAGCAGCTACTGTTTCCAGTGGCTGCTCAGATGCTCTTTTGTTTTTGTGGGACTCAGGGGTCCACTTTCAGACACCACGGTTTCTATACTATCTTTAGCAGCTTTATCTTTTTTCCTGTCCACACTGACAGGGACTGCTGCTTACTTTGAGAGGCTGGACCCTACTCAGAGCCTTTTGGTGACGCAGAAACAGACTGAGGAGCCATAAAATCTTTTCTTTTTTTAGCCCTTTACTTTTGTGTTTTTGGGCAAAACTTTTTACAGAGATCACAATTCATACAACTGTAGTCTGGACCCAAGCACCTTAAACAAAGCTTGCAGCAGCCTGCCTTTGCCGGGAGCTGAAAACAATTTTTAAAGCCTGTAGTTCCTGTCTTCTTTTTAGGTCTATCAGTCATGCCAAACACTGAAAACCTCAAAAAAACATTACCAGTTCCCAAATGTTAAAAAGTAAATTTAACAGCAAGCCTGGTATGTGTTAAATACAAGGGCTTGATACAAATGTGGTTCAGTTCATTTAGACAAGAACCGTGTTAATCTAAGTTTCGCCTCAGAAGTGGTGAGGCAAAAAAAAATGTCTGTAAATGTCTCGGTTCCTTAGAAATCGGAACAGAGTGGAAAATAGACCAAAAAAAAAAAAACCACAAAAGTGGAGGGACAACCCCCAGTTCCACTCAAGGCTACTGGCAGGCATTTCTGAACCCTGCGTACCCTAAATTATTATAGCTAAAGCACTGGCCTGTGGGAAATGCTTGGTGGCAGTGCTTCAGCAGATGATGTATTTTCAAAAGGTTGCATATAATTTTTAAAGGTCTGGGGCAGGGCTGCACTCCTCACCTTTAAGCTATCACTTTTGATTAAAAAAGCTGTCGTTTTTCTTCACACAAGAGTCAACTGCTGAGTACCCAGACTCTGCTGACTTGCCAGGCCTGCAGTTCCTGGCAGGCAATAAATAGCTCATTACTACACTCTCTCTGTCATATTGGCAGAACTGGTTCAGATCCCAGGGAGCAGCCCCATTTTATAGGGGTAGTCCTGTTCCCAGGCAAGTTGCCTTTAGAATGTTGCCCCACCAGTGCTGGGCTTAAAGGCAGGCTGAAAACCACTACAAGCTCCTTACTGATCAAAACTCATGGTCAAATCTTGTGTCAATCTCAGACCCCTTACCAGCAGGATTTGCAGGAGACAGAAGGCTGAGAAAATACTTGGGTGCCCCCATGTTTGTTTGCTTTCTGGTGCCAGATGCTGTAACCTTTAGCAGTTTGCTACTACTTTACTTTAAGCTCTCCTGGGCTGATTTTATATTGCCTTGGCCCTGCTGTCTGTTCTGGAGTCAGGAAGGTGCTCGTTTCCCTGGGTGCTCAGTCTGTTTTGCTGTTGGGGCTCATGCTGCAAAAGGCAGCCTTTGAACCATTCGCCCAGTGGCTGGTGCACATGAGCCCTTTACATTTTCAGTTCCCAGCCCTGCTGCCTGCCCTAGGGCTGAGAAACACTTCTGCTGGCACCCAATGGCAGCCAGTCCCCTTTGGTTCCAGCTCCGCTACCTTCTCTAGAGTCAGGGCTCTTTGCTGGAGTGGGCACATGGCCAGGGCTTTGAATCAGAGCTCTGGCTCCATTCTAGTATTGCTGTGCATGCACTGCAGTGCTTGTAGTGGCTGTCACAACCTTTGTCGGGTCCCTGACTCTTCTGTCTTTCTTGGGGCCAGGGAAACACACTGCTGGCTCTGGATGTTGCAGGGATGCCTGGTTTTGGACCCACTCCCAGTCTGTGGGTTGAGATCACAGGTGCTGCGATGCAGCTCCAGTAGCAAAGATCACAAGTGGAGTCCTGGTTCAGCCCCCACCAGCCCTCCTACATAGTGCTGCTGCTGCTCTACCCCATCCCCCCCCTTGGTGGTCTCAGGAGAATAGAAGGTAAAGGAATAGTAACAGTAAAACAACTTTATTTACACAGGCAATTATTTGACAAGCAAATTTTACACCATAAGACCAGACAAGCCCTGTTTTCAAGCTGTTCCTGTATTTAGCATTTCTGGTTACAGCATAATATATACAACACAATAAGAGGATGCGCTAAAATCTTGGTTGTTTGGCTTGGAGGAGAGTAGAGACAGTTACAGGTAAGCCACAGAAATGGTGGAGGCTTACATTTTGAAGAGTGGAAGCCTGTGTATGGCATATTAGAATACCGATGTTATGCACAAACCATCCCCCAATGTGGTATAAAAATATGCAAAACAACCCCTACCTAACGTATGTTTTAGAAAAGTATAGTGGAGGCCCAACAACCAAGATTTCAGCATGTTCTCTTTGAACCTGGAGGACACAGGTTGATACTGTAGGAGGCTAAAAATCGGTCCCTTCAGATGCACAATGTCTTTGGGAAAGGCTAGCAGAATCAGAATTACTGCCTCCTCCATGCCACGCCACCATGCAGCAGGGACACTGCTTTGTATAATGTGTGGCCTTCAGTGCTGGCAACACATGCAACTTCTCTATGCTGTTGTCCCCTCTGCCCCACCTCCCCCCAATTCCAAAATTCCATGTTTCAATTACAGTACTGCCACTCCATGAAGGGGCTCCTTGAAGAGGTGGTCAGTCACGTGGTGGTGGTATATCTCTCAAGCTTTTGTTAATGAAATAAGGGACAAGGACACTCAAAATTAGACAATGCCTCTCATAATGAGGGATGCATCCTCAAACATGGAGAGACAAGCTCAGAACACTGTGGAAACAGTTGTGTGTACTTGTACAAAGTTTAGTTTCGATTTAGCCTATTACAATATTATGAATGCATGCTTTAACGTCTCTTTTTACAGCACATTCTCTGTGTTGTCATCACTTTTTAAACGAGGGGCTAACAAGGTACAGTGCAATTCTGAGGGGTAAAATGAGGGATGTAACTCCTAATCAGGGACACTCGAGAGGTATAGTATGGAGGACAACAGTTCTGGAAACGAGCACAAACAGGGATGGGGGCAAGGAGGTGCTTCAGGGAGGAATCAGGGAGAAAAAGCAGAAGAAAATTAAACTCATAAAATGCAAAAAAAGAAAAGAATAATCAACCACTTTGGGTCCTACACAAAATATCTGACTTGTTCTTACTGCGGAGATGTCTATGATTTCCTCGCTGCAACATCCATTGCCTGGTATCACAGTTTCTGCAAAACAATAGGCAGCATGATTACAAAAGCATGTCTGAATTCACATCACAAGTACACAATGATATGGTTAACCAGTTTCCCAAATAATTGCCTGAATCTGTCACCACCTCTGCCTGTGAACCAATACTGTACAATACAAGGACTGCACCAACTGATTTATTTAGGAACTCGTCTCTGGGTTTAAATTGTTTTTTAAGAATGTTTGGCAGGGAAAGTCACACTGAGCTGAAGCTCATTGCCAAGTTTGTCTCAGGAGCACAGGGAGGTTAAGTGACTTGCTCAGGGTCACACAGTATGCAACAGTAAATATGAGATTCAGATCCAGGTCTAGCAGCTCTCAAGTTTCACAGCATGGTGCCCTAACCATCTAGGCAATACTACCTCGAATAAACTGTTAGTCTAATTGGATCGCAAGAGAGCCATCACAGCTTCCTTTTCAAACAAGCTTTCTGGGCCATTTACTTTAAATAAATGTAACCACTCCAGCTTCCCCAACATTAAACACTGCAGAATATAGGCACATATGCTAACTCTGCCCCCTTCCATGAAGTGTCGGGGGGGACTGTGAAGGGCTGGGTACTATCGCATGAAATAGGGGCAGATAGCTTAATTTTCAATACAGAAATTGGGATTAAAAAAAAAAAACAAGTATCGGATACATGGTCATCACCCCGGTACATGTGCTTTTGTCCCGATCACATGCAGAAAATGAAGCTATATTCTAGGCCTCATTTCTGATCACTGAGGAGAAAGCAATTTTTGAATTATGAGAGTGGGGTGGTAAAGATACATTTTTTGGTTTGCCTAAAAGAACTACAGTTCTGGATGTTATAAGGAAGAAATTCAATGAGAGAGACAGTACTAGTCTCCAAATATTATCTAATCCCTTTATGTGAATGTGGAAATGCAAGCGCGTCCTTGGAAATTAAAATCTACTACAGATGAAGCTGCTTAATAGGGATAGCCCCATGGCTTGGGATTCGTCCCTGTCACGCGACCGTCCCTATTATGAGAAATGTGATGTTTGGCGGAAATAAAAAAAAAAAAAAAAAAAAACAGACACCTGTTGTTGTATTCTCCACACTACAGGAGTATTAACCAAAATTACTCACAGCGCTATATCTTAGGCTTTTATACCAAAACAGAAACAAAAAAGAAACAATACTCAGATAAATGTGCACACGTTAAGCTAACCAGTACTGCTAAACAGTACAGGTATCGACAACAATAGATTTAGATGGAGGGATTTTTTTTTATTTTTTTATTCACCCACCAGAAAAGAAACAGTAAACAAACATCATCTCGGGGGGGATGTGCTGTATAGTTGCCAAGGAGCAAGAGTATGTGACACTTTTTCCTATTTAGCTCACGCTCCCATTGGCTGAGCTAGTCCGTAAAGATCCAACCTGTCATCCAGGCATTTGAGGAACTGTAGTAGGCTACTGGGAGGGTGGACAAGTCTATTGGGAGGCACCTGGGACTTTTTCCATTAAGAAGCAGCATTCTTTTGTCTGTGCCATCCATGTTTGAACAGCACAAGAGTGAGACCATGTCCTTTGTCTTTATATTCCACAGCAGATCAGTCTCTTTATGGACATGGACTCAGTCAGGATACTCTCTGAAGTAGAGATCCGTCTCATCAGCATTACAGACATTATCATGGGTGAAGTCTTGTAAGATTTTGGGAGAACAGTTCTTGACCAGTCAGCTGCTGCATCACTGTCTGCATCAGAGCGCTCGCCCTGCTCCTTCTTGCACACTGTTCCCATGCCTGATATTCTAGCATAACAGCCACTCAGTGGGTTAGAATCCATCATGTCCCAACTGGGTTGCCAGTTGGTGTCCTGTCTATCCGTACATGAGCACCATAAACTTCAATTAGACAAAAATCAGTTACTAGAGAAACATCTTGCTTAAGGGAGTGTCCCTAACAAACACATCCTGTTTAAGTGGCATGTACTGTAGTAGCAGCAGTAAGTAGTGGTATATATTTATTTATTTATTTATTGAAAACTGGCAACTGGGAAAGGCACACTGAGCCGAAGCTCATTTCCAGGTGTGACCCAGGTAGTATTTCTAATGGCACCCTTCTCCTGAGGCCCGGGGTGCCCTACAATAAAGTGCAGATGTGAAGACACATTACAAAATAAGAAACAAGATACAAGCATATTAAAAACTCAGGCAATTAAAACTGATAAAAACATTTTTTCAGATGGAATGACGACCAATACAGGTATAAGATTACTTCCTGAAGGCTTGGGTGAACAAGTGTGTCTTCAAACATCTTAAAAGTCTCCTTCAAGGGGATATCTCTATAGGTCCTTGGGAGCAAGTTCTAAAGAACTTGGCCAGCCACCTCAAAGGCCTTGTCACATAAGGTTTCCAGCCTGGCCCTCGGCACCACCAAGAGGTCCACCTCAGTGGAGTGAAAAAAGTATGAGGGCAAGGGAGGATGCAGATCATCTGGCAGGAAGCCAGGATCCAATCCATGTAGGGCCTTGTAAGAAACCCAACTTTAGAAGAGACCAGCACCCACTGCAGTTCACACAGCATTGGAGAAACACAACACGTCCTAGGAGTGCTGATCAGTAACCTGACTGCTGCATTCTGTACCAGCTGTAGGCACCATAGAGGACCTCCAGTGACCCAAGATACGGATCTACTACAAAATACTGAACAGTCACTCACCCAAGACCATTTGCCTGACAATCACGACCGACAACAGAAATATACCCGCCATCGAGGTGATTTTACATTTCGGAGGGCTTTTCCCCCTGCACACCCTCAATACTTAAATATAATCACCTCCGCCATGGGCAAGTTTGTACTGTCGGGTACGTGTCTGTCAGGCAAACGGTGTCGGGATATCGAAAGTCGGGCAAGTGATTCCCCCAAGATACAGAGGATTGCAGTAGTCAAGTTGAGATGATGTAAATGCATGTATTATTGTCGCCAGGTTCCCAGGGGAGATAAGGGACGTAATCCAGCTGATGTTCTTCAGATCATAAAAGCCACTCCAAACTACTGCTGACATCTGAGCTTCAAGTGCCAGATTCACATTTTCAGTGGAAATGTGACCTCAACTTCATTATTTCTAGATGTGAAGGTCCCATCATTTTATTAACTGTAGTATGTTGGGGGTTTTATATAGGGCTAACTGATCTTGCGATAGTTTTTGTTTTTTCATTGGGGAAATGAAATGCAATTTCAAAAGTGCGAGTATGTGAGCCCGTCGGGGACACTGAGAAGGGCAGTGATACTAATACATTAGCAGCCCACATTAAACAAAAGGGAGAAGGACACTCCTTTAGCTTTGCTGGGATTGAGAGACCATGCTTGGGCCCAAAGGGAAGGGACAATTCCCTCCTACGACTGGAGAATTTCTGGATTTACACACTTGGGTACTGACAACACCAGGACTAAATAAACACGTGGACCTGGTCCCGTTTCTCACTAAATTTTGATCAGTGGGTTCTCTGTATTGTCCCCTTACACTGACCACCCCCTTTTTCCATATATAGCATGCTGGACATTGTGTTTTTTTGCTTCCGCATGACCTTTTGAACTCTCTGTGAACATCTGATGATACGTTGGAATATGGCCATGAACTTTTCTTGCTTTACTACATATAGGAATTATTGTGAATCTCTGTTCATGTCACCACTGTTTGTCCCGTTTTTAAGAAGATGAATAAAGACATTAATCAGCAATCTGGGATTATATGAATTCATCATTGTCATAAATGAACTGTATGTATTGATCTGTGTATGCTGAATACTGCTGAGAGCTGATCAATGTTCTTACATGCGGTTAGCTTATGCAGATTAATTCATTTGTTTAAGTATACTAGATGGCTGATAATAGTACAATTAAGTAGGTTTATTCTTTCCAGTCAAGTTGGCACCTTAATAAACACCCATGGTGGAACTCTAATGGTATGGGGAATTAATGTCATTTGCCAATATATGGTTTGATCAATCATGTGTAAAAGGAATATCTAGCTTTAGAGAGTAGCACCAACTGGGTTAAATAAAATGTCTTGCACTGCCTGAAATATTATGAGGCATGATAGAGCTATCTGTATAATGGGGAAACTATACCCATTTTGTTTTTCAAGTTTAGACAATAATTGGAATAGGAATCCAGGAGACTATAGTAGTTGCTTTCTTTTTTAATTGTTTGGCCCATTTTTTAGGGCAACCAAGATGATGCAGGGATTGTAAGGGAAGCCTTATGATGAGAGACAGCGGGACCTCAATATGTACACTCTGGAAGACAGGAGAACGAGGGGTAACATGATCAAGACCTTCAAGTACCTCACAGAGGTGAACAGAGAGGAGGGAGAGAACCTCTTCCATAAGAGAATGAGCTCAATGACAAAGGGGCATGCCATGAAACTGGAGTGAGAATACTTCAGAAAGGATGTAATGAAATACTTTTTCACAGAAAGGGTGGTAGAAGCATAGAACAGACCGACACCCAAAGTTTTGGAGGCTAGAATGGTAGAAGGTTTCAAGCATGCATGGAATAGACACAGGGACATACTGTATTAATACAGAAAGTGGGAGGGACCCTGGAGATCAGTTAGGTCTGTAGAGATGCAATAGGCACGGAACCCTTGAGCAGACTGGGTGGGCCCAGTGGTCCTTTTCTGCTGACAAATTCTATGTTTCTATGTTATTTACTGATCACATCCACGTCACTTTAATTGATGACTGTATTTAAAGGAGAACAACAACTGTTCTCCTAGTACCCTCCCCCCCCAAAATTAGGCTTTTTAGTGCTAAAAAATATATTTTATCACCTTGCCTTCGGTAATATTCAGTCCATTCTGGGGCTGTAATGTAAACACTGCCAGCGCTGAGCAGTGCCGTTCCATATTCACAGCATGGCACTACACCACTCACTTTATAAAGCGATAAAGCGAGCGTCGCTGCACTAAGAATGTGAAATGGCACCGCATAGCTCTGGGAGTTTTTACATTACAGCCTTCATAACAGAATAAATATTACAGTAGGCAGGTGATAAAAAATTATTTTGGCAGCTGAAAAGTCTAATCGTAAGTTTTGTTGGGGTTGAATACTGGGGGGGGGGGGACAGGTACTCTCCTTTAAACAACATGAACATTATAGGTGGGCACCTTAGCAAAGTGCATGTAGGAGCAAGAAACGATGGTGGTACCCTTATGTTTCCTGCAGTACTTGCTGCTGCACTGAAAGGAAAAATCTTCATAACTACAACTAAGTCAGCCTGAGACTGCTTGTCAATGGGAGATGTGAATGCATACCTTTTAGGCTGTAATCTTCACTGTTCACACTGTGACAGAGTTGAACAAGACCCTGTCCCATTTGTTATGCAGAAAGAGTTAAAAGCAAGGATCTTTTCAATCCTCTCCTTTTCCATCTCTTATCTGTCTGATTGCACAAGCAAATTTTCTTGTGAGAACTAGGAACTGACCACTCTGACAGTCTCACAATTCACCCCCTTCTGCTATCTTCCTGCTTCCACTTGCTGTTTCTTGCTGGCTCTAGCTTTTCTTCCCCCTTGCGAATCTGTGGTTATAAAAATATAGGTGAACATTTGTGTGAAACTGGGTTCTCTGGTTTGAAAATGTATACAGATATATAGTTGAAATGATTGCAAAAATATATTTGGAACTCAAGGGGTTAACACTGAGATGCAGTTTGACCTCCACAAGCTCATTTGCAGAGTTGTCAACAGGAGATTGTTCTGGGACACAATGTTCTATTTTGTTGCACCTGCAAGGAAAGAAACAGACAAAAGTTCTGATACATTTTGTGAGAAACTGGAGGTATCTTAACAAGCTCATGATGCAGAAGTGAATTGCCAGGCACAGACTTCTTATAAAAAGAGCAGCAATTTTTCTTTTTTGGGGGGAGAGGGAGATTGAAACTTAGAACTCTAGATATCCTCACATGAAAGGACGTTGTTTTGTTTGAACTGCCTATGTAAGAGCTATCCTGCACAATTATATGTTTTTTATTCTACTGTCACTGACAATAATAAAATGCTACTTGCAAATTTCGTAACTGCTCCTGATTTTCCTATGCTTCCTGACCTGCGCCACAATGATATGCCCTGCTTATAACACTCAGCAACTCATATGTCTCAGTTATGTACCCCTTTCAGGAAAGGGGGGGACATGATAGAAACTGTCAAATACCTCAAGGGAATCAACAAAGTCCAAGAGGGTAGCATCTTTCAGAAAAAGAGATGTGCAAAAACAAGGGGGTACAATTTGAAGATAGAGGAGGGGATGGCTCAGAGGTAATGTGAGGAAGCATTTCTTCACAGAGAGGGTTGTAGATGCATGGAACAGCCTTCCTGAGGAGGTCATATAGTCAAAAACAGTGGAGGAATTCAAGAATGTATGGGACAGGCATAAGGCAATTCTAGTGGAAGGTAGGAGGAAATAGGCTGTTGGTTAACTAGGATCTGCAGCTTATCCGTTAGGTACGGAAATGGTCAGACTAGGTGGGCCAAGCGGTCCTTATCTGCCATCAAATTCTGTTTCTATGTTTCTCTCACGTCTGGCTTCCAGCCATTCCTCATAGGATCTGCCTTGCAGGCCTTGGATCATGACTGGAAATAGCATGTCTATGCCCTTTCCAAGGCGAGAGCTCCAGAACTGGACACAGTATTCCAGGGAGGCCCCACCAGGGATCTGTATAGGGGCAGTATCAGTTTGGATATGCTGCTATTAAATTCCATTCCAATATATCTCAGCATCCTTGATGCCTTACTATATGCTTTATTGCACTGGAAGGCATGCTTGGAGGAGTCACTAATGATAAACCCCCCCCAGATCCTTCTCCTCTGTAGTAGTGACCAGCCATTCAATACTCCATGCATGGGTTCCTTTTTCCTAAGTGCATCACCTTACACTTCTTGGTGGTAAATCTTAACTGCTAGATCCTTGACTGCTTTTTTAGCTTCTCCAAGTCATTTGGAAGCTGCCGATGCCACAAAGCCATATGGCGGGGTAGACAGTGAAGAAGGGGTGAGGCAAAGAGACATCTTGCCTGGATACCCTTCCCTTTGTCACTAATGAACATACTGACTAGGATAGGTCTCAGGAATTATTCCCGTGGCACCCCGCTCGTGACCCCTATCCTCTGATTTTGCCCAGTTTACTATTACCCTCTGTTACCCCAAGCCAAAATCTGCGAATGCCAGTCTCTCTCAGTTAAAGTTTGGCTTAGCTCAGTATAATTACTAGATACATGGGCTATTTTACTTAACATATTGCCATGACCAGTTGGGTATCAACGTTGTGACTTGGGGAATATTCAATGACACTTTTTTTTTTCTCTTCCTCATTTCTGTGAGAGAGGTGTCTTGTGGGATGTTGGAGAACTGCTGTCATAAAATGGCTGCCACCCCATGTAATCATTCAGAATAGTGTTGTTGTACACGCACGTGGATCATCAACTCGACACAGAGCGAGAATAACAGTTTATATGGGACTTACGGATTACCTGCAGCTTTCTGAGTCAGTAAAAACATTATGAGCCAGTGACTGTTTTGTCAGATCCTGAGGGTAGCTATGCTCAGCGTAAATTGTTAAAAGATCTAATGCAGATGACTCACTATTACTGCTTTAATGTGTTAAGTATCGATGTTTACTATTGTTAAAATATCTTTACCATTACACGGATTTGTATTTTTATCTTTTGGTTTCATCTGTGGTGAGGTCATATATTTTAATATATCTGTTATTACATTATGCATGGACCTTATGTTAGAAAGTTGAAGGCATTGAGTACTGTTGGTCTACTAGGAATTTTCTGGACTTTTTCTATCATTGGTACAGTCCTTGGTTATGCTACATTATGGCTAATTTTTCTATTGCATCCTGTGTAAATGTTATCACCTTGGTAGCCCACCCACTGTTGTACCAAGGGAAGAGGAGCGCTTATACTGCTTTATGCCCATCATGTTACATTGTCTATAGTCTGAACCAAGGAATTCTCAATATATTTTATAACACTCGGAAATGAATAAACATAATAAATAAAAATATCCTACATCTGGCAAAAATCTGCTCGTCTGAGGTCAAGAACCACTGTCCTGGAGGGAGACCAGTGTTCTACATCACCAGTTCAAACCACACAGAATCGTGGACATTGGACTCCAGTGGTTCCCTGTCTACAACCCCCCCAACACTTCTGACTTGGTGAGTACCAAGTCGAGAATGATGTCCTGCCATGTGGGATCCCTGAGCAGCTGCACCAGTAGGCAGTCCTGCAATGTGTCCGGCGGTGCTGACTCCTTAACCACAGGGTATCCCGGTCTGTGTCAAGTAGGTTTAGGTCCCCCACTAACATTATACCCCTTTTGTTACCCTTCTTTTTGCCCTGCTTGCCAATAGAACACCCCATGTAATCTTTTTACCAGCAACCGGAGTCAGCTGTACCCAGATTAACTGCACTCCCCCCTCCTTCTTGATGGCCTCATCCTCTGTAGCCTCAGTTTCCTTCCTGACATAGAGGGCTACTCCCCCCCTTGACCCTTGCTCCTGTCCCTCCTATGCATCACAATCATTGTTCCCAGAGGTCCTTATCACAGTGAAAAAGAAAACTGAAAGCAATATTATATGGCAGCTGACAAGAATGTTTAGTTGAATAAAGACAGGAAGATGTATAAAAATATTAGCTACCTAGTACACTGTAGCCCACTTAAGTATACACCTGCTGCCTGGATCCAGCATGGGTTCTGAAGAGGTCATGAGGGCCAGTGAAGTTGCCCTCCCCCACACCCCCGAGGCAAGCACACAGTCTGCTGCCCGGATCCAGGGAGGGTCCCGAAGAGGTCGCGAGGGCAGTGAAGATTCCCCGAGACAAGCACGCAGCCTGCTGCCTGGATCCAGTGAGGGTCCCAAGAGTCGTGAGGGCCAGTGAAGATGCCCACCCCGAGACAAGCACGCAGCCTGCTGCCCAGATCCAGCGAGGGTCCCGAAGAGGTTGTGAGAGCAGTGAGTTGTCCTCCCTATCCTCCCCGAGACAAGCACGCAGCCTGCTGCCCAGATCCAGCGAGGTCCCAGAAGAGTCGTGAGGGCCATTGAGTTGCTCTCCCCTGCCCGAGACAAGCACACAGCCTGCTGCCTGGATCCAGCAAGGGTCCTGAAGAGGTCGCTGAGCCCCACCCCTGAGACAAGATCGCACGCAGCCCTGGCCCGGATCCAACGACGGTCGTGAGGGCCAGTGAAGCGTCCTCCATCCCCTGAGACAAGCACACAGGTGCGTCGGCCGAATCAATGCCAGACCGAGGAGATTCAGCTCCTCCATCCGAATTCGAATCTTGGCGCCATTTTGTGAACTTAAAACAAACAAACAAAAAAAAGAAACAGTATAAACTGTCGGTGTGGTAGTGGAAATAGTTTTTTTGTTCACCTTAAAATAACGCTAGCTACCTAATTGTTTGCCACTATTTACTGGGGTACTTTAAATATTTCTGGCAGACACTAGTTGTCCTTCACCATGCTAGGGGTACTTTAACTCATTGCCTCCAAAGGAGCTCTCTGAAGTTGCACCACTTGTCTCCTGCATACTGTTAATAGTAAATCCTGGGCCTTTCTAAGCAAAATCAAGCTATAGTCAGCATGCGCCAAACAAATCCTAATAGCTCAAGAACTGTAAGTGCTAGATGCAAAGTATGAGCCGTAAAGTCGTTCAGCACAAAAATACCTTTCCAGTGGTGGTATGCAAAGAATAATATGTAATTTACTTTTTTTCTATGCTGGTTGAAACAGCAAAAAAAAAAAATTGTTTTCACTGAACAGGCAACATAAGCCATACACACCATACCATAAATAAATATGAATAACTCCTAAAGTATACGTGATATACACAGAATATCAGTGGAAAAGTTGTTCAGCACAAAATGACCTTCCCAACAGTGCTATGCAGTCAAATATATATTATATTCTGTTACATTATATATTAAAATATATAGGTGACTTTTCCAGACATTGCCAGGGCACTCAGGAAGTCAGAAGCTAACTTTTGTAGGCGTCCTCAGGACACACCAGTGTATTTTACTGATGCCTACAGGCGTCTGCTAGGAGACAATGAGTTAATTCACTGTATTGCCACCTGTTGCTTCTGCAGCTACACAGCTGTTCTAGGGTCAGTTTTTTTATTTTTTTGTATTTATGCCATTTAGATTTTTCTCTCACAGACAGCAGAATTAATTGTGCTGCTTAGACTAAGTGTTTAAACTGATCCTTAACTTGTCTGCTTTCATAGGGATTTAGAAGTGCTGCTTTATTAACTGGCTCTGTGGGAGTTAACAATTTGCAGTCTCTCCTGTCAACTCCTTCCCCAGACTTTACAGGCTCCTCACCCCATTCAGATCTCCTCCCCCCCTTACTTCTATTTAAACCCCTACGTTTTACTTCTCCACAGTCTGCTGCCCAGATCCAGCGAGGGTCCCGAAGAGGTCGTGAGGGCCAGTGAAGTTTCCCTCTCCCAACTCCCGAGACAAGCACGTAGGTATGCCGGCCGAATCAACGCCAGACCAAGGAGACTCAGCTCCTCCGAAGTGCTCCTCTATCCAGATTTGGGCCCCACCAACGTACTGGGTCGGCTCCCCACCGCCGCAACCACCACTCTTGGTTAACTTGTATTTATATAGGCTGCTCGGCTGCTGAGCTGAACCAATCAGCCCACTTCTCCATCTGCTGCCTATATCCTGTCATTATTAGAGGCAGCCACAATTTGTTTCTTTTTTCTCTCCCCTATTACTGGCTATTCCTTACCTTTCCATCCCCTCCTCCTCACCATGCTCCTTTTTGTACTACTCTCTCTTCTGCACTATGCCCTATGCTCATTCTTCCCCTCTCCA
Source organism: Neoceratodus forsteri (assembly GCA_016271365.2). Lineage (NCBI taxonomy): Eukaryota > Metazoa > Chordata > Ceratodontiformes > Ceratodontidae > Neoceratodus > Neoceratodus forsteri. Next base: position 302,865,932 of record CM057459.1, on the reverse strand, counting down.
AAACTTTCACCGCGAATCAAGCTCCTGGAGCCACACTGACTACCCTAGGGCATTCTGGCAGCCTTCCCCCTCCGTACATCTCACCTGGTATCCAGAGACTCCAGTGAAGCTCCCTAGGGAGGACGCCATCTACGCAGTGGCACCACCCTTCCCAGACGATGGGGCCCTTCCCCACCACCTGCTACTATGACCACTGCCACAGATGGACCACTCTCAGTATGCCTTTATTTCTCTGGGAGCAGCACCCCTCAAAACCCTTGCACCCTTTGCCCCCCTTTGCACCCTCTCCTCCTGTCTGCCCCTGCACTCTATCCCTTCCTATTCCCTTCCTTTCCAACTTAACTGGGTCCTCTCCACACATAGCTCACTGTCACAAAAAGTTGGCCTGAAACTCCATACTCAGGTCCCTCCTCCTCCTTATATCTGGCAATATCCACCCAAACCCTGGCCCACTTGTAACCTCAATGCTAAACCACACCCCTACCAGAAGACTTTGCATTGCCAGCCTCAATGTCTGTAGCCTACTAAAAAAGTGGGACTCGTATCAGGGTTGGGACTTCCAGCATCAGCCCAATGTCATTGCCTTAAATGAAACCTGGCTCTCCACTCTGACTCGACGGTAGCCCTGCATGGGTTCAACCTCTTCCGAGCCGAGTGGCAGGGAAAACGGGTAGGTTGCGCCATTTATGTCAAGGACTCAGTACATGCCCAGCTACCCCCCAGCTGGTACCTGGACCACAGGCCCTTACACTCAAACTTGCCCTGGGTCACCCTCAAACCCCCCTTCTTATCACAGCAGCTTACACTTCCCCCCAGAGACTAGAAAGTAGCCTTCCACTCTGTCCTGTCCTATACTGCCACCCTCCTGCAACAATACCAGAAAATTATTCTTGGGGACTTCAACGTCAACTGGCTGGCTAAGACCGCCACCTCACTTATGGATGCAGCCACAGCCCAAGACTTCACTCAAATCATCCCCTTCCCCACACGTCGGGACCCTCATTCCGGATCCTCCTCCCTTCTGGACCTGGTCTTCACCAACCGAACCCATAAAATCACTAGTACCACTGTGCTACCAAATACGCTTAGTGACCACTCCCGAGTTCTCTGCACCTGGTCCTGCAAAGTGCCCAAGACACCTCCCAAGAAAATCTTCCAATGCAAACTTGGCCCTGGTAAACTAGCTCTCCTAAAATCTCATCTCAGGTTGCTGGACTGGTCCTTCTTAACTAATACCCTTGACCCTGACCTAGCCATCAACCTTTTCTTTTCGCACCTTCAACACCATCTGTAACAAGTTTTGCCCTACTTACCAAAAGGATGGTCAAAGGCAACCCTGTCCCCTGACCAACTCCTAGCCCTGATGCGTACTCATGACTCACTATGACATCTCTCCAATGAGACTGGTCTTACAGCTGACAGGCAGAGGTATAGAGAGGCTCGAAAAAAATGCATGTGGGCATTCCAAAGTTAAAGCTGAACACTATAAATCCTCCCTAACCAATGCCTGGGGCACAGGGCGCAAATTCTGGAATAATATCAAGAAAATATTATTTATTTATTTATTTATTAAATTCTTGGATTACAAATACCTTTGAGCAGAAACTGCTTGTTTACAAAGGTTCCACGTCAAAGGATGAGGGTCAACATACATACAGAAGTAGTGAAAAAATGCACAATAAACAACCAAAACAACTAAAAGAAAAAATAACGATACTCAGTTATAACATACTTTGAGATAATATTCATATAACGAGCAGCTTGGGTAGGCAGCTGGCTGCGGTAACAATAAGAGATCGAGGGCACCATAGGCAGTTAGCTATTGCAGGAGTACGACCGGGAGAGGAAGTTGGCAGGCTAATGGGCCACTGTCCGATGGTGGTGGAAAATGTCTTGTACCAGTGGAGATGCGAAGCAGGAAAGGAGTCACAAGGAAGGCCCGGTGCCAGACGGAATGAGACTAGGAAAGGGTGGGCTGTGATATGTGGCAAAGACCCCAACCCCCCCCCAAACCAGATAGTTGTTGACGGGCACGTGACCTCTGACCCCTCCCATATAGTCTCGGCTTTCAATTGTGCTTTCACGAACCTCAGCCATGTCCTTCTTCCTAACTTCTTCGACCTCCCTGCCCAGTCCCCCAGCCTGCCCTTCCTTTCACCTCGATACATCTCCCCAAGTCCGGTGAGTCTTATCTTAAAAGCATCTATGCCACTCCACTACAGTACTGATTCCTTGGATATAAGGCTTCTCGGCTCACCCTCCATGACGTACTCAACCCCCTCACCCATATCCTCAACTGCTCTCTCTGCCAAGGTAAATTCCCCACGTGTTGGAAATCTGCCTCCATTACCCCCATATATAAGTGTGGGGACCGTACCGCCACCAGTAACTACCGGCCCATCTCTATCCTCCCTCCCCTATCTAAAGCACTCAAGTGCATTGTCTACAATCAGCTCACTGACCACCTTACCAAATATGATCTTCTCTATAAACAGCAACATGACTTCCGAAAAGGGCACAGTACTACTACAGCCCTGCTGGAATTCACCGCACACATCCACTCCGCACTAGACAAAGGCCACACCACTGGTGCTGTCTTTGTTGACCTTACAAAGGCATCTGACACCGTCAATCACTCCCTCCTGCTAGTCTCTCTCTCTCCCTCCCCAACATTGGCTTCTCCCAGGATGCCCTATGCTGGTTCACAGACTACTTATCAGACCAGTTCCAACAGGTTAAAATTGGCACTAACCTATCCAATAGACTCTCAGTTCTCTTAGGAGTCCATCCTTGACCCCCTCCTCTTCAGTCTTTACCTTAACTCCCTCCCTGCTTCCTGCTCTGGTAACCTACTACTATACACGAATGATGCTGTATTTTATGCATCTAACCCTGACCCTCTTCAACTCCACCTAACCCTCCAGTCCTCCTTTAGTGAAGCCGAACAGTGGTTTTCGGCACAATGCCTCATACTGAACTACAAGAAGACCAAATTCATGATCTTCTCTCACCCCCAGAACTCCAGGAAGGACCTTTGTCCCCAGATCCTAACTGTGGATCGAACCCCTCTTAAGCAAGTGGACTCCTTTAAATAACTGGGCATCACCCTTGACCCGGCACTTTATTTCCACCAGCAAATACATCACCTGTCCACTGCCCTTAATGTCTGCCTTGGCTTGCTCTATCAGTTTAAACACTACCTCACTCCAGACGCCCTCCGACTTGCTGTCTTATCCTCTACCTTCTCAACTATGGTATACTCATCACAGTGCTGCTACCACCTCGGCCCTTAGTAGGCTCCGCCTCTCCCTCAACAAAACTTATCGCCTTGTACTAGCCTCCGACCGTCTCACTCATACCTGCTCACTCTATAACTCCACAAACTGGTTTAACTTAGGCAATAGGATCAAGTTCCACAACTGCCTTATGGCTAAAGAAATCACCCTTGGTCCCCCCTTCCTCTTTAATCTGTCTGGCTACTGCCCAAAAAGTAACCCATAGCTCCGGCAAGAAACTCCTCACAGTTCCCCACTGTCAAACCTCCCAATTCCAAAGATCCTTCAGCTACAAGGCCCCTTCTTGGATGAATGGCCTGCCTAGCTCTCTCACACACAAAAATAGAATTGGTCCCTTCAAAACCCATCTTAGGGGACATCTCCAGTCCTCTAACAGCTGTGACTGCCACGGAACCTGTTCACTCGCCCCTCCCCTACCATGACAATGGCCTCTGGCTGGTTTACCCCTCCCCACCCTTTTCCTCCAATTTTGAGCATCTCAGTATAAATGCCTAGATGCTTTTCTGGTCTGGCAATTGCCCTAAAATTGTTAAATCCAGACTGCAAGCCTTTAATTATATTTTTTGCTGTGTATCTAGCTTGTCCAGTTTCCTGCATTGTATTTACCTTATTACTGTGATCTCCTAACTATGTGACGTGGAACCTTTGTAACAGAGTCTAGCTTGTCCTGTTTATTTATTTGTTTGTTTTTGTTAACCGGGTAGGGCACACTAGACAACCAAGTGCCTATTTTCAGGTGTGACCCAGGAGGGTTACATAGGCAGTAGCATAAAGGAGTCAATTACATACAGTTGGGCAAAAACAGGATTAACAGGTAATAGATAGGCGGCTAACAGCAAAGTACAAAAGTAGCAAGCAATAAAACAGACATAACCTGAAGGAAAGAGGAAGCAAGGCATTGTTAGAGTAGAGGTTGGGGGACACGGGTGCACACAATTATGGAGTAGAGCTAAGTGAAAAAAGGCAAAATTAGGTACACTTAATGAGCTAAGTTAGTGCTATCAGAAGTAAGTGCATGGGAGGGGAAAAAGTGGGTGGGGGGGGAGGCTGGGTGGAAACCGTGAGGCCAAAATTAGGAGGGAGGAGTGAGGGGAGAGGATAGAGAAGGGTGAAAGGTCTGAGCTGTGTTCAGAGGGGTGCGTGCAGTGGGATCCTGGGAGCTCATGGTACATGAGAAGGTAGGGTGAATCTAGGAGGTACGGGGCAAGCGGGGTCAGGAAGTGCCAGAGCGAGGATTTGCAAGCAGGATGGAGGGGCGGACTAGGTAAGGACTGGGAACGAGTTCCAGAGTTTGGGGCGAAGGAGGAGAAGGCTTGGTCCCCCATGAGGGAGCGAGTTCTAGGGACAAGCCGATCGAGGGCCTCTCTTGATCTCAGCTGATAGGATGGAGGGGGAGCCAGGGTTTGGAGGGGGGGACGAGGGCGGAGGGAGTGGCCGATCTTATAATGTTGTCAATGAAATTACCAAGCACGAAGGTGCGATGCTTTTCTGGAGGGAGCCACCCCAGTTGGGAGTAGAGGTCACAACGGTGAGTGAGGGGCGGAGCAGAAAGGGCGAAGCGGCAGATGTTATTGTAGGCGGTGTCCCATTTCTGAAAGGCTGGATGGGGGTATGGGGGCAAAGGTAACCAGCCCGTAGCAGACAGTAGGGAGGAAGACCCCTCTGTCAAGCACCAAACGAGCTGCAGGATTTAGGCAGTTTTAGCTTTGTAGGCAAGGTCGAGCTTATAATTTGTAGCCCTGCAGATGTTACGAATTTGCAGGGTGAGATCAAGTTGCAGGTCCAGAGTGACGCCCAGGTATTTGATTGAGGTCACTGTCTGTAGGGGAGAGCCATCAGCATCAAGAATTTGGAGGGGGGAGGGGCAGGACTTTATCTTATGCCAAGAGCCAAACAGCATAGCTTGTTTTTTTTTTTTAGGTTAATGGTGAGCCTGCGATCCACTAGCCAGGATTGAATGCGATGGAAGTCCGCGTTCAGCTGGGAGTTTATGATGGCAATGTCACGGGCACAGGTCAAAATGACCAGGTCATCCGCATACAGAGCGGTGCGCCCATGGATAGAGGTGGACAGAAGTTCATTGATAAAGAGGGTGGGACCAAGGACGGAGCCCTTGGGGACCCCACAGTGGACTGGAGAGGGGAGGAGTGGGTACGATTGAAGTTGGTGTACTGCTGTCTGCCAGAGAGGTAGTTGAGGAACCACACATGAGCAGGGGGGGAGAAACCAATGGACCGGAGGGTGAAGCAGAGGAGGGAGTGGTCAACCTTGTCGAATGCTTTGGAGAGATCCACAAAGATGGCACCAGTGAAGTTTCCCTGGTCAGCAGCAGTTCTGATAGTTGAGGTGACACTGTATTTACCTTTACTATGATGTCCTAACTATATGACGTGGAACCTTTGTAAATGAGTCTTTGACCCAATGGTATTTTCCGAATCCTGAATAAATAAAAATAAACATCGGATAAGTGAACATCCCGGTTAAATGCACAAGTTTGCAGTTGCCCTTTTTTTCTATACCTGCAATGTTAAAATTGCCCAGTTAAGATCACATTACCTTAGTGTAAATCCTGCCTAAGTTTACATTTTGTCAGCCCCTAAGTGTGCTCATTCAGTACTTAAGCACACATTCACACTTTACATTGCAAGACCTACCACATGGCTGATGGCTTCTAAGGATCATGTTTCAGTGTCAGTCACAATGGATAGTAAGGTGACTGTCTCTGGGGGAGAAAGTAACTTCAATACAGTGAGCTAAGAGGGTCAGAAGAGAGGTCACAGGACAAAGATGTCGTCGATGGGCATAGGCAGCAGAGCTGGGAGGTCAGAGGGTCAGGCGACCCCTCACTTGTGTAGCTGAAGAGCCAGACATTGAACTGAACAGTGCCCTGGGTTAAGGTGTCCTATGCAATTTGGCCCCCCCCCCACTTTTTGGTACACTCCTCCACCACTGTCAACGAGCAAGAGGAAGAAACTGAGAATGACGTGTCCACAACTGAAGCCTTACTCTGCATGCAACCAAGGATTTTTTTTACCTTTGAGAGCTACCTTCTCCAACTTGTAAAGGACCAAAGGCAGCGGAACATAACAGCCTTTTTCAGCCCCATAAAAAATTACTGACGGTTGGCCTTGGTGGTGCAGAATGACCTTGGGTCACTGGGGAGCCAGCATTGTGGGGTGGCATAGGACCGAGCAGCCTTATGGCAGCCTCCCTCCTGGGAGGCCAGCCTCCCTCAGAAGTCTCTGCTGCTACCAGGTGGAGGTCTGATGGTAGTGTAGGAGGAGAGGGCGGCAATCAGAGTACCCTGAATGCAAGGTATGCTGCTCTCCTCACAATGTGTGTGGACATCCGGGAGAGTGGCGGAAGAAAAGCGGGAAAAAATCTGGGCCCTAAAAATATAATAGGAAAACAAACTCACTGACAGGTTCGGGGGATGGTCATGCAAAAGGGCTCTAAACGTTCTGTACTTTTTATGATTGCTTGCTGTGCATACATAAGATAACATCCAGTTACAAGAACGGCATTTCAGAGGTGTGGCACTGTTGGGTCCAGTGCAGTTCAGGCCTCAGTAGGCTCAATAGTGAGCACAATGATCAAGAAGGCTTATCATGACACTGTTCCCTGGCTTGCTGGGTGGAAACTTCATGTAGTTGAAAGGAAAGAGATGCATCAATCCAGAGCAGCTTTTAGTATATTAGTGCAGAAAAAGTATATGCCTAAACAATTTTCACAGCAGGGGCTTAAGATTCAAAAGTTTACACAGGTGCTAAAGGGTTTTTGACCACGCAAATCAGGGTCTGCGCCAGATGCCCATATTCAAAAGGGGCTGTTGCGCAGGCAAAGAGGATTACTGCCTGCTCAAAACAAAATTTATGTGGATGGGCAAGGGAAGGGGTGTGGCCAGGAATAGTCACGCTACCCCATATTCAGCAACTTTGCACTGCGCCAATAAGGTTATGAATTGGAATGTTTTGTTTTTAGAATTCCTACCGATTTTAAATTGTTTCTTTTACTCCTTGTACAGTGCTTTGGTACACTGTGAATTGTGCTTAACAAGGATTATTATTATTACTACTTAGAAGTGCAAACCTGGTACATCAAGGACTGGGTGGCTCAATCAGACAGTGCTCAATGGTTTGACCTGGAGTGTTAAAGGGGACCGTCCCCACTATATGCATACTTGGCCGTGGGTGAATACAGGAACAGCTGCCTGCCCTTGAACAGGGCTGCTTCAGCTCCCCCATGGTCGGACGGCACCTAGCCAGCCGCCGACCGAGACCAGGACGCCTGCCTGCAGCTCCCTGGAAACTGCCTGCCCTTGAGCAGGGCTGCTTTAGCTCCCCCACGGTCGGACGGCACCCAGCCAGCCGCCGACCGAGACCAGGACGCCTGCCTGCCCTTGAGCAGGGCTGCTTCAGCTCCCCCACGGTTGGATGGCACCCAGCCAGCCGCCAACTCAGACCAGGATGCCCGCCTGCAGCTCCTTGGAAGGTACAGTGACAGCGCAGCCAATCGGAACACTGGCGTTTCCAGCAATCCCGCTCCGATTGGCCAGGACTTTTTCCCTTGCTTTTGCCGCCTGGCGCTTTTTACAAACAGATTTAGCAGCAACTAAGCAAAATTCAAGTGTCTAATAGAAGTATTTCAATTGTATTAACTGAATTGTAATTTCTACTACCGTTTTAAAGTGCTTACAGCTCTTCTGTTTCCTTGCTCCTGCACCCCCAACCCCCATCCAAGCACTCTGTCTTGGCACTGAAAAGTCTCACTCTCCTTTGTCTTGCTAAATTGCTCAGTCTAAACCTGTTCTGCCTCTACGCTATTTAACCCCTGCTATTTTTCTTCTCTCCAGCTGCCTACCCTTGAACAGGGCTGCTTCAGCTCCCCCATGGTCGGACAGCACCCAGCCAGCCGCCGACCGAGGCCAGGATGCCTGCCTGCAGCTCCCTGGAAAGTACGGCGACAGCGCAGCCAATCGGAACACGGCGCTTCCAGCAAACCCACTCCGACTGACCAGGACTTTTTCCCCCTGCTTTTGCCGCCTGGTGCTTTTTACAAATAAATTTAGCTACAACTAAGCAAAATTCAAGTGTCTAATAGAAGGATTTTTGGCCCTCCTGCCCCCTCCACTGATTAAATACACCTATTGCCCGCCCATATTCCCTCTCGCTCCATCACTGGTTAGTAAGCCTAGCAGCACTCGCTCCCTCATTGGCTAGTAAGCCTAGTAGCACTGCTCACTCCCTCACTGGCTACATAAAAGAACAGGTTACTCACCTGTAACAGTAGTTCTAGGAGTGGTATATGTTGTTCATCCACACTGTCTGGCATTGTTCCTTTCCCCTTTAAATCTTGCTGGAAGTCTTCAAGCTGGCTCCTCCCACCCACCCGGGTGGTAAATACCTTGGCTCCGCCCCATGACGCCAGATCTAGCCCGCTGGAAGCCAGGTTGTGCGCCTAAAGCCGGGGAGGTCGGGTGGGTGCGTGTGGATGAACAACATATATCATTCCTAGAACTACTGTTACAGGTTAGTAACCTGTTCTTCTAGGAGCGTGGATATGTTGTTCATCCACACTGTCTGGCAGACTCCAAGCAGTTCTCCGGGAGGAGGGAGGCAAGGCGCACATCCCCAACTTAGGAAACAGAGATTGGAGAACAGAGGCTCCAAAACCCGCATTCCGGCGTGGCTCAAGGTCGATGTGGTAATGGGTAATAAAGGTGTTCGCTGACTTCCAGGTAGCAGCCCGACAGATTTCCAGGATAGGGATGTCCCTGGAAGCAACCACCAAGCAGCAGTATGGGGGTAGAATGAGCCTTATCCCTTTGGGAGGCTCCTCATCCGCCAGTTCATAACACAGACTGATGCATGATGTAATCCATCTTGCAATAGTCCATTTAGCTGCAGATCTGCCAGAAGCGGCTTCAGCGTAGGTGACAAACAGCTGGCAAACCTCTCCCCGAATTTCCACCGTCCTCTCCTTATAGAAGGAGAGAGCACGCCTGAGGTCCGGAGTATGGAGCCTGTACTTGCATCCGAGGTGTAGTTAGGGTAGTATACCGGCAGAGTCAACACCTGGTTGAGGTGAAACTCTGACACCACCTTCGGAAGGAATTTCGGTGGGGGCGCAGGACAACTTTGTCCCTGTGAAAGACCAGATAGGGGGAGTCCACCAAAAGCGCCTGGAGCTCCAGTGTCCTTCTGGCTGACGTGATAGCCACCAAGGAGGCAATCTTCCACGAAAAGTGCGAAAGCGCACACTTGTGCATGGGTTCGAATGGCTTGCCCATGAGCTTTGCCAAAACCAGCAAAGATCCACTTGAGGTGGAGGTTCACGATCGAAGGGGATATGTGATCCAGGCCTTTGAAAGCGCCCATCACCTTTTCCTGAGCTAACTGTCGGCTGACCGGCCCGCGCCCGGTAAGCAGAGATGGCTGCTAGGTGCACCCTAAGGGTCGATGACCGAAGACCCCCTTTGGAGAGGGACCAAAGGTAGTCTACAATGTTAGCCACAGAGCAGGATAAGGGGTCCAGACTTTTAACCTGACACCAAATGGAAAATCTCTTCCATTTGAAGGCATAACGTTTCCTGGTCGATTCTTTTCGAGATGCCTCCACCACGGTGTAGACAGCCTAAGAAAGACCCAAAGCCTGGAACTCTAGCCGCTCAGGAACCAGGCTGCGAGGTGCATGGATTGAAGATCCGGATGAAAGACCTTCCCCTGGTTCAATGATATCAGGTCCGGGCATGTACACAGCCGCTCCGGGGCCCTGCAGCCGAGGCTGAGGAGATCTGGATACCAGAACTGGCGTGGCCAATCTGGGGCTACCAGAATCACCTTCGCCTTGTCCCTCCTGACCTTGAGTAACACCTTGTGGAGCAAGGGAAATGGAGGAAAGGCGTAAAAGAGGCCTGGGGTCCACTGCCTCGAGAAGGCATCCCCCTGCAGCGAACCCTGCTGAGGGGGCAGGCATGGTACAGCCTCAGCTTGTTGTTCTTCCTGGGTGCAAACAGGTCCACCAACGGTTTGCCCCAATGGGAGAACAGGTCGTAAGCTACCTCTCCGGATGGAGAGACCACTCGTGGGATGTCTGGCCTATGCTGCTGAGAGCATCCGCCAGTTGGTTCGTGACTCCTGCCACATGGATGGCTAGGAGATCCGCCTCCAGCCGGCTGACGAAGGTCCAGATCCAGAGCCTCCTTGCATAGCAGACAGGAGTGCGTGATGCCCTGTTTGTTGAGGTAGTACATGGTCGTGGTATTGTCCGTCTGGACTTGAACCACTTGACACCGGAGCTGAGGAGCGAAAGCTGACAGTGCCAGTCTGACTGCTCTGAGCTCCAGCAGGTTGATGTGGCATCGGGACTCCTCGGGGGTGCAGAGGCCGTGGCTCTGTTGTCCCCATGTGGGCTCCCAGCCCATGAGAGGCGGCCGGTCGAAGGGACGCATCGCTAGGCTCGGGCAGACAAACGGATTCCTTCCTGTAAATGAATCGGACGGTCCACCATTGGAGAGCGTCCCACATCCTCTGGGTGACTGTGATCAGCTGATCGAAGAGACCCTGACACTGAGACCACTGGGCAGCCAGCTCCCACTGAAGGGGGCGCATGTGCAGTCTGGCCCAGCGGACCACTGAGGTGCACGCCGCCATGTAACCCAAGAGGCGCAGAAAGTCCCGGGCAGGGCGCGAGTGCCCAACCAGAAATGATTGGGCAAAGGAGGAGAGAACCTCCGCCCTGTCCGCCGGGAGCCGAGCTCTGGCTTGACAAGAGTCGACCTCTGCCCTGATGAAGCCCATCACCTGGGAAGGTACGAGTTCTGATTTGGCCTTGTTGATCAGAAGGCCCAAATGAGAGCAGGTTTGGAGGGTCAGGTCCCTGGACCTCTCCACCTCCTGAAGGGAGGAACCCGCCAGGAGCTAGTTATCTAGATAGGGGTAAATACGAACCCCTTGACGCCACAGATGGGCTGCCACCACTGCGATGCATTTGGTGAAGACCCTTGGGGTTGAAGACAGGCCGAACGGCATGGCTCTGAACTCGTACAGGGTCCCTTCAACCCTGTAATGGAGGAACCGCTGATGGGACGGACGGATAGGGACATAGTAAAATGCGTCCTAAAGATCCAGTGTACAGAACCACATGTTTCGCTCCAGGGATGGTATGATCTGGTTCAGAGTTACCATCGGGAAGGTGCGAGACCTGAGATACCGATTCAGGTCATGTAGATCTAGAATGGGGCACCAACCCCCCCCGTCCGCTTGGACACCAGGAAATACCTGGAGATGAAGCCTGGGTCTGAAGGAGGAACCGCACTCCGGCCACCGCCTTTTGAGGAGGAGTAGCGCAATGTCGTCTCAAGAGCAGACTGGCGATTGAGATCCTTTCTCCTTGCAGTGCATGGGGCTCGGCTGGGAGGGTGCTGCTCGAATTCTAGGCAGACCTTGCCTGACCACTTCCAGAACCCACCTGTCTGAAGTGATACCAGACCAGGCGGAAAGGAAGTGGCGGAGCCGGCCCCCCCACGGGAGGACCCAGAGCTGGCGTGACGGGTGTGGGAGAGGCCACCCCCGGCCCGTCACTGTGCAGGCTTAGAGGAGGAGGAGGAGGAGGCACCTGGAGTAGCACCTCGGCCTCCTTTGTGGGGCTGCTGGGGACCTTGCTTGGGCCTAGGGCACCAAGCTTGAGCCTGCTGCTGTTGCTGACCTCCCTGGAAGGAGGGCTGTCTGACCGCAGGGGAAGAATGCCGAAAAGGCTTCTTCTTGCACTTCTGCTGGTTCTTGCCTGAAGAACCCTTAGCAGTGGTGGCATCTAAGGTGGCATTAGACTGCTCAATGTGCTGAAGATGACCTGCCACTCCTGGACCGAAGAGGTCAGTGCCAAGGAAGGACACGTCAGCTAGCCTGTGCTGAGTATCCACAGGGAAGGAGGATAACCTCAGCCAAGCCCTGCAGCGAGTGGATACCGCTGCAGCTAGTGAACGGGCACAGGAATCACCAATGTCCAGAGCTGTCTGGAGCTGTTTGGCAACAGCCCTGCCCTGGTCCTGGACCTGCTTGACCGTGGTCTGCATGTCTGCTGAGAGGTGAGGAAGAACTTCATCCAGCGACCCCAAAAAGGCATGAGAGAAGTGTGCCATGATCACTGCTGAGCTTGCCTGACGAAGGCTCAAGGATGATGCCGCGTATACCTTCTGGGCCGAGTGGTCCATAAGCTTGGACTCCTTGTTCGGAGGGTGGTTAGTATCCGCCGAGCTGCCCGTTCACCTGAATACTGAGGCAGTCACAAGGCTTTCCGCTGAGGGGTGCTCAGTAAACCCCGCCAAGGACCCTGTGGGCACCGTGTACTTACAGGCCATGTGGGCAGATGGAGTCGGGCAGGAGGCTGGATGCTGCCAGAGTTCCAGAGCTGGGACAACTATGGCTTCGGCCACTGGAAAGGCCTCCATCGGAGTATCCCCTCTTAAGAATATCCATGAGGGGATATTCTGCCTTCTTCTGAATAGGTTGCAGAGGCATTCTTTTGGACTCTGAAATGAGTCGAAGGATGCCCTGGAAGGAGGAAGGCCCTTCTTCTAAGCCTGACACCGACAGCTCATCATGAGAATGAAGGCCGGTATTATCTGAATCGGAGGAGTCCAGATACAAAGGCTGCCCACCTAAATCTCCCTCGATGTGCCTAGGGCGATCAGGGGTGACCGTAATCGACAGTCTGTGAGGAAGACCCGAAGACTGTCGGTCCTCAGAGGGAACCCCTCCGAGGGGCAGGTTTGGTGGAGGTTCCACCAAAATTGGTGGGGAGCCTGCTGGCCCGGCGCCTCAGAAGAGCGCACGGGGCCCCGGAGGGACAGACCTTAGAAACCAAGAAATCTGTGTTGAGAGGATAAGAGGCTGGGCCAAGTGATACCGAACCGCTGGGGAGCAGACTTCTGGCCTGCTAGAAGAAGTTGCTGCCACATAAGATCTCACAGCGCTTACGATTTTCCGTCAAGACTCTCCTCGTTCAAGGAGGATGAGGAACGGTGACGGCGCCTCTTCTGGGAGTGTTTGTGTCTTTCTTGGTCGACCATTCCTCGATCGAGACCGACGGCGTCGGTTTGGGGAAGCCGGACTCTATGAAAACCGAGGTTCCGGTTCCTGTCCCTCGATCGGGATACCTGCGGGACGGGTCTCCTCGTCGGGGAAGGAGAGAATAGGCGTTCTCTCCAAAGAGTCATCGACAGGCGTCGGTGACAACGGCTCGATCGGGTCGAGAGTAATCTCGGTCGGTTCAGCCGTATCCTCTACTTCTGTGCCTGGTCCAGATGGAAGGTCTGAAAAACCAACAGCCGAGGAAGCGATCTCTACCGTAGTCGAGACCCCTTGCTCCTGGAAGTCGGACCGCCCTGGTCCCAGGAGTGTCTCTTCGACTAGGAAGACGGTTTTGATCCTTTTTCTGGAACGGAGGAGGCGAGCCTGAGGCGCCTCACCCTTAGTAGGGAGAGACTGGCACAAATCCCGAAGGATCCTGTGAAGGGTGGAGCCCAAGTTAGGCGATGCAAGCCTCGGCTGGTGAAGCTGGGCAGCTTCCTCTCGAAGGCCGCCATTTGCTCGAGCTGCTCGGCGGATCCCGCGGCCGCGGAAACCGCCCACCTGGCCTCCTTAGATTTCACCAGTGGATTGCGAAGCTCCGGTCTCCCCAGCTTCAGGCGTGCCTGATGGTCCTCCAGAACGGAAGGCAGAGCAAATAGTGCATTGCGAGGTATCATGAACGGTACCGAGGCAGTAAACGCACAAGAGGTGAGGGTCGGTGCGCGACATTTTTTGTCCACAAGGACACCGGCGAAACCCGGGGGACGACTTGTCATCCATGTCCGAAAGGTTCGGATCCGAGTCGCACACTCTTACGAGTTTCAAAGCGAAAAGATGCGGTGGAAACCGTCGATTTCAATCCAGGGCCTCAATTGCTGCAAAAAAGCACGAGGGAAACCTGTATCTTCCAGCGAAAGGAAGATCTGTGTCATGGGCGGAGCTAGTGATTACCACCCGGTGGTGGGAGGAGCCAGCTTGAAGACTTCTGGCAAGATTTAAAGGGGAAAGGAACAATGCCAGACAGTGTGGATGAACAACATATCTACGCTCCTAGAACCCTCATTCCCTCTGCGTCCCCATTGGTTCCTAGTCCTTATAGGTCCCTATCATTTCCCTGCCCTCGAATCCCAGCCCTTCACTTTCTCCTCTAAGTAACTACAGCACCTACCTCCCCACTAAGTAACCACAGTAGTAGGGTCTTCCTAGCACCTGATCTGCGCCATTATCCTTCTAACAGGCCACCTGACCCTGCTCATCCCTACTCTCTTCTCCCTTCCTTTCCAATATGCCACCCACCTCTCCCATGCCCCCCTCCCAAATCCTGCCAAACCTCGTTGAGCTCTCCCACCCCTCCAGCCTGGTGTCCACCTTCCCTTTCACCCAAGCATGGACACACTCTGCCACACGCCCCAGCCTATTTCTTTTAAACCCATCACTCCCCTGGGTTATTTTTCAACTTATTCTCTTATGCCCAGCTCATACACACCATCAATCTAAGGGACAACTGCTCGCAGTCAGTCAAATACAGCTATTCGCTCACTACCGAACTCTCGCTCTCCTGCTCCTTGCAGCAGGTGACATCCACCCTAACCCTGGCCCCAATACTACCCCCCATGCCCCTCTCCAACATCGGCCTCTTCTTCACCTCACTCTGGGGACCTTCTCCCAAGTGACCTGTGCCTTCTGCACCTAAATATAAGAAGCCTTGTCCACAAGCTTGACTCCCTTCAGGTTCTTGCCACCCACTACACTCCAGATATCCATACCCTGTCTGAAACCTGTCTCAACAAAAACATCAATGACTCCTCTGTCGCCATCCCAGGCTACACTATGGCCGGCCAGGATACAGCCTCTAAAGGCGGCGGAATAGCCAACTACGTAAACTCAGACTTGCACTATTAAGTAGTCCTGACCAAGTCCGAACCAAAAGTCCCTGAAGTAATATTAATTCAGCTTGTCCTTCCCTTCTCGCTACCAATCTATATTGCTGGGATATACTGCCAACCTGGTACACCAGCTTCTGCTGTCACTGATCTCCTCAAGCAAATCTCCTGCCTAACCACGACAGGGGAACTCTACATTATGGGCGATGTTAACCACAACTGGCTAGCTCCTGCCCTCAACAAAACCAGGACTGAAATTTCCATCCTAAACCTCTCACAAATCATTACTGAGCTCACGCGGCTTAACCTAAAATCTGGTAACCACTCGCTCATTGACTGGGTCCTTACCACACACCCCCACTGGGTCAAACAAGCCAGTATTCCTCCTGACTCCCTCAGCGACCACCACGTAACCTTCTTAGTGCATAAAATCCACTGCCCAAAATCCCCCATTAAATCTGTAGTCCAACACTCCTATAAATCCCTCAATCTAGCCCCTGTATTAGATGACCTTGCGCTAGCAAACTGGGCCCCTGCCCCTCCTACGATCTCCATTGATAATGCCTTCCACACTTTGAAAACACATTCTCAGCCGGCCTGAACACGCGGCCGACTGGCGCTGTGCCAAGAGTACGAGGAACCACCTACCTGATCATCCAAGAACTGACTGCTTGTCAAACCGCATGGGACAAAGCCTGGAAAACACATAAATCCTCACGCCTCCCACAACACCTCTCCACATACCGCATGCTCCGTAACAAGTGCACCAGAGCCACTCGTCTTGCAAAAGCAGAGTACTTCAGCAGCTCCCTCCAGTCAAACCTAAAAATACCCTCAAAATTCTGGAAGGTCATTCACTCCCTTTTCACCCCACCGGCTGCCAATCCCATTCCAATGCTAAATGTTAATAACTCTCTCCTAGCAGAGCCCACAGCAGTCGCCACTGAGTTCAATGTGTACTTCTCCACTTGTGCTGCCACCCCCCTCTCTTCCCTGCCCAATGCTACCCCTCTCGTACCGCCTACAGACAAAGACCCAGACTAGGCCTCACTCCTTTTTCTTCAAAGACATCTCTGCAACTGAGGCCCTAGATGCATTGCTTTCTCTCAACCCTTCAAAAGGCAAACCCCGGATGGATCAGACCCCAAACTTCTATACCTCTCCGCCCCCACTATAGCAACTCTGCTTGCCAAACTCCTAAACCAATCCTTTGCTGCCACTGCCATCCCCATGAATGGAAGCATGCCATTGTCATCCCTCTGCCAAAAGGAGGTGCCCCTACCCCCCCCTCCAACTACCGCCCTATCTCCCTCCTCCCAGCCCTAGCAAAACTACAAGAGCACCTTGTGCTCACCCAACTTGTGTCCTTCCTCACTGACTCCAAATTCTTCATGCCATTCCAGTCTGGCTTCAGGAAGGGACACTCCACCACCTCCTCCCTGATAATACTTACAGACACTATCCTGACAGGCATGGACAGTGGACTGATCACCTCAGCCGTTTTTGTCGACCTTGCAAAAGCCTTCAACATCGTCTCCCACCCCATATTGCTCTCTAGTCTCGCTGAATCAGGCCTCTCTGTCGCTGCCACAAACTGGTTCAGATCATACCTCTCTGACAGAACTCAGTCCGTTAGAGTCTCAAATTCGATCTCCACCCCTCTTCCCTTAACTACCGGTGTCCCACAGGGGTCGGTTCTTGGTCCAATTCTGTTCTCTGTATTCCTAAACAACCTACCACTCATCTGCTCTGCTTCCTCAATCCACATGTATGCAGATGATACTGTATTCTACTACTCGGGCTCTGCCCCTTATGTACATAGATACATAGACAGTGTCTGCAGATAAGGGCCTATGGCCCACCCAGTCTGCCCATTTGAGCTTGTAAATTTATTTTATTTTCCTAGAAGTCTGTTGCCTCTTAACCCTGACCTCCAGAATTCCTTTATGTCTATCCTATGCATTCTTAAATCCTGTGATTGTTTCGGCCCCCACCACTTCCTCTGGCAGGGTGTTCCACTTGTCCACCACCCTTCCTATGAAGAATTTCTTCCTCATGTTTCCTCTGAATCATCCTCCCTCCAACTTCATCCCATGCCCTCTAGTCCTGGAACATCTTTTTCGCTCAGGAATAGTGTATTCCTGCACCCTGTTCCTCCTTGTAAGATACTTGTATGTCTCTATCATATCCCCTTTCTCCCTCCTCTCCTCCAGGGAGTACATATTCAATTCCTTCAACCTGTCCTTATAGGACTTGTGATGCAATCCAAGTACAATTAAACCTCCAAGCTGACTTCAACAAGGTACAGCAATGGTTTAGCTCGCACCAGCTCTCCCTAAATGCAAAAAGAAATACTGTCACTATGACCTTCAGCACACGACATCTGTCCAGACTCCCCTTCCTTCCCTACTTCACCACCCTGGATGGCCAAAAACTTGAAGATGTCTCCTCGTCCCGTTACTTGAGGGTCTGGCTCGACAGCCACCTCTCCTTCTCTGACCACATCGATGCTATCTCAAACAAACTACACCCCATGCTCAGTGCACTATATAGGAACCGCAGCAGCCTCCCTCCCAGAGTCCGACGTGAACTGGTCCTGAAGATGATACTCCCCTCCATCGACTACTGCAACATTGTAACAGTGCAACCCCTAAGTCCACCCTATCTAAACTGGACACACTTTATAATGCCTTCTGCTGCTCTGCTCTTGATGCCTCTCCCCTCACCCACCACTGCGACCTCTACCAAGCCTTGGCACTAGCATTCCTTGTAAACCGCCGCATCTCTCACTGTGCTAAATTTGTCTCCAACCTATGGCTCGGGTCCATCCCCTCCTACCTTGCCACCGTGCTCACAGATGCCCCACCCCCCTCCCATTATCTTAGATCCAGTGACTACCATCAACTGTCAGTCCCTAGGCAAAAGACCTCTGTCGGTCAAGCTGCCTTCTCACACCGGCTACCAAAGCTCTAGAATGCCCTCCCACTGCAAATTCAGCACTTCTCCTCTTCCTACTCTCTGTCTACCACCCTAGCAAACTTCCTTACTACAAACTTCTCCTGCCCTGAACCTGCCATGCCCCACTATCCTCTCCCCAATGCCTGACCAGCAGCCTTAGCCTTGCTACAGAAACTGGCATAAAACCCCAACCTTGCACTTATGTCCTCGGCCTGTTTTGCCCTATGTACTGTGTATAACTGTGATATACGTCCTCTGTTGTTTACAGCTGTTACTATTGTGCTAATCTACCTTGTCTGCTGCTTCTTGTCACAAAATTGTTATCTGATACTATAATATCCTAAGCATTCAATGTGCGCTGCTTGTATATTCATGCAGTTGTGTATCCTTATGCTGCTTTTTATCTGCTTCTGTTAACTGTTCACTTGATAACCTGCATGTTATCATATCCAAGTGTGCCCCCCAGGTGGCACCAGAAGGCGAGCATCTTGTTGCTCAGTGTGCCTTTTTTGGTGAAACAATTGCAATAAATATAAGGGGATTAGGACAAACAATGCCTTGGTGGAGTGGGCACTTTTGGCATAACAATCTGTTTTAAGGCACATCTGGGCGTTCAGGAAATTAAAATTACGTACATACCGTAATTCTTGATCTTCTTGGACGAGTCTCCACCACTCATTCACACTATTGGGTTTAGCGTCGGAGGCACTAGGACCCATTGGGAGCAAACTTTTTTCTGGAGGGTCGGCGCCAGAGATGGCGCCGCGAGCCCTAGCTCGCGTGGCAATGACTATCTCGGCGTCGACCCTCCAACCGCCTCAGTACCTTTTTTACCAAGGAGGTGCAGCGCAACTAAACTAAAGATAACCTAACTTTAGGCCCGGACATAAGATAGTCCGGGCGACCTGCAAGAAGGGTCAACAAAGCAGTCTTCACGGCCTAAAGATTTGAGGGAGGAAGACCAACACAGTGGTGAGCTTGGGGATGGAGGGGGGGGCGTGAATGAGTGGGTGGAGACTGGTCCAAGAAATCAAGAATTCACAGTAGGTACGTAATTTTCATATCTTCCTGGACATAGTCTCCACCACTCATCACTATTGGGAGAATACCGAGCTAATAATCCCTGAGAGGCTGCAGGATAGACCAAGAGCTCACGCTTCTGGACAGGCGCCCATTAAGGATAGTTCTGCCAAAGGTGGAATGTCGCTGGCATGAACATCCAGTGCATAATGCTTAATCAAAGTATGCACCAGCGACCAGGTGGCGGCATTGCAGATGTCTGCATAGTAATCGCTATGCACTTCCGCTAGAATGCCGCGACCGCTCTGGTAGAGTGAGCGTAAACCCTACCTTCCAATTTAACCTATGCCATGGAATAGCAGTGTCGAAGACATGCCACTAGCCATGATGAGATACATCTGATAGCGACAGGTTGACCCAGCCGGGTCTCACTGAAGGAAACGAAAAGTTATTGGGCCTTGCGAAAATTCTTGGTTCTATCGAGATAGAAACGCAAAGCCCTCTTAACATCCAAAGAATGAAGAGAACGTTCTCCTTCATTTTGGAAGTCCGCAAAGTAAGAGGGAAGGACCAAAGGTTGGTTTAGATGGAATTCTGACACAACCTTGGGAAGAAATTTAGGATGAGTTGAAGAACTACTTTGTCCTTATGGAACACAGTATACGGAGGGTCTGTGACCAGGGCATGCATCTCAGAGACCCTACGGGCTGAGGTAATGGCCACTAGGAAGGCAGTCTTCAGGTGAGAAATTTAGCTCACAGGTAGCCAGAGGTTCGAAGGTTTCAGTGAGCATGTCTAGTACACGGTTAATGTCCCAGGCTGCAACTGGACGCCTTATAGGAGGTCTGGTATGCAGAATTCCTTTAAAATCTCTTAACCAAGGGTAACTGAGCCAGAGACAAAGAAGAGACCGCTCATGATACGCTGAAATGGCACTAAGGTGAACTTTGACTGTAGAGTACTGAAGACCTGAATTTGAGAGGTCCAAAAGGTACTCTAAAACCTTGTCTGGTGGACAGGAAAAGGGATTCAAAGAGGACTTTGCACACCAGAGCGAAAAACACTTCCACTTAGATGTGTAAGTTTTCCGAGTGGCTGGCTTCCGAGCAGCCAGAAGAATGTCTGAAGCTCTTCGAGAGACGTTGAACCGGTTCACTTCTACCTCTTCAGGAGCCGAAGGTGAAGCGATCTCAGGTTGGGATGGACCACCGGACCCTGAGTCAACAGGTTCACCTGCAAGGGGAGTGGTCTCTGAGGAACTGCCAACATATTGTTGAGTAGTGGAAACCAGAGTTGTCGAGGCCAAATGGGAGCAATGAGAATCATCTTGGTCCCCTGAGACTCGAACTTGAGGAGTACTCTCTGAATTAGAGGAAGGGGCCGAAAGGCATATAGAAAGCGTTTTGTCCACTGCAGCCTGAACGCATCCTGACAGAAAATGCCAGGCCCTGGAATTATGGAGCAGAAGAGAGGCAGTTTTGGGTTGAGTGGGGATGCAAAAAGGTCCAGGTCTGGAGTTCCCCACTCTTCAAATAGTGACTGAACTATGACTGAGTCGAGAGACCACTCATGAGGATCTGCTTCTATTCTGCTGAGATGGTCTGCCAAGTCGTTTTGTACACCTGGCAGGTAACCCGCTAGAATTAGAGCTTTGTGTTCCAAGCACCATTCCCACACCCTCATCGCTTCTCTGCATAAGGGGTAAGAGTGAGCACCACCCTGCTTGTTGATGTAGTACATCACTGCTTTGTTGTCTGTTTGAAGGAGAATGGTCTTGTGACAGAGAATGTCCTTCAACGCTCGGACCGCATAAAGGACGGCTCTCATCTCTAGGACGCTTATGTGAAGCTGGGATCTGTGTTGAGTCCACACCCTTGAGTGTGGAGAGCGCAACAGTGAGCTCCCCACCCCATTAGCGATGCGTCCGTGGTAATGGAGATCTGATGATCCAGAGGAGCAAAGGGAAATCCCTCCAGGAGATTGTTCTCCTGAGACCACCAGGTGAGGGACCTCTGTAAGGGTTCTGTCACCTTGATGGGATAAGACTGCGGGTGAGTGGTAGGAGACCACTGAGCACTGAGCATCCATTGAGTGGTTCTCATGTGCAGCCGTGCTAGGGGTACAGTGAACACTGAGGATGCCATGAGGCCTAACATACGTTGCATCGAGAGAGCTGTAACTGATCTGTTCTCTCCAATGTAACGAGCCATCTGAAGGATATCGTTCCTTCTGTCCTCTGGAAGGAAAGCCTTCGCACAAGAGGTGTCCAGAAGAGTCCCTATGAAAAGGAGTCTCTGGGAGAGCTGCAACTGAGACTTTTTGAGGTTCAGCAGAACTCCCATGGACGTAAGAAGGCGAGAGGCAGTCTGTACAGCGCCCAGAGTCCCTTGTCTGGAAGGGCTTGCTAGGAGCCAGTCGTCCAGGTAGGAAACACCTTGATACCGAGTTTCCTGAGATGCGCTGCGAGAACTGCACAACACTTTGTAAAGACTCGCGGCGCCAAGGATAGCCCAAAGGGCAGGACTCTGAACTGATAGTGTTAACCCAGAGCCACAAACCTCAGGAATTTGTGATGCCTCGGGTGAATAGGAATGTGCTGGTAAGCATCCTGCATGTCCAGGAGGCTAGCCAGTCGTGTTGATGAAGCAAGGGTAACAGGGTTCCCAGAGAAATCATTTTGAATTTCTCCTGGGAGAAATTTGTTTAGCTTCTGAGGTCTAGAATGGGGCGCATTCTCCCGGACTTCTTTGGAACCAGAAAGTAGTGGGAGTAGAACCCCGTGTTTCGCTGATGCAGAGGCACCACTTCTACTGCCCTGTTGTTCAGATGGCCCTGAATCTCTGCGGCGAGAAGGTCTGACTGAAGGGTTGACAGCCTGGGCTGTCGTTTGGGAGGACAATCCGGAGGGGTCTCCAGAAAATTGAGAGAATACCCCACGCGAATTATCCGAAGGACCCATTTGTCTGAGGTTATGGACTTCCACTGGCTGTAGAAGTGCATCAGACGACCTCCCACCGGAGAGGAAAAGTCCACCTCGGGCAGTTGAGATGGGACTTGGGCCGGCAACTCATAAGGTAGCGCCGCTTTGAGCCCTGCGCTTCTGTTGCGCCTCTTATGAGGTTGGTTCTATGGAAACTTCCTCTGCCTCTGCCCGAAAGGACTGACGATTAGGAAATTGCCGCTCACCGACATGCCCCCGAGAAGGGCAGGAGGGGCCGAGCCAGCCTAATGGCTGACCTAGTCTTTTGTGTAGCTTCTAGAGCTTGCTCTACCTGAGGACCAAAAAGATAAGAGCCATCATAGGGCAACGCATCACCTGCTGTTGCGCATCATTCGTGAAACCCGAAGTACGCAGCCAGGAGTGATGGCGAGTACAAATACCAGCAGCTGCTGAACGAGAAGCAGTGTCGAAAGCATCCATGGCTGCTTTGACCTGCTGGTTATTAGATTCAATACCTCTGGTAATGGTTTGCAGAAGCTCTGGCTTTGAGTCAGAGTCCGGAAGAGCTTCAACCATTTGCTTGATAGAATGCCACAGGATATACTCATACTGGGAAAAATAACCCTGGTAACTGGCAATACGCATACTTAGAGTGGACGCAGCAAAGACTCTCTTACCTAATGTATCTATCTTACGAGACTCTTTGTTGATAGGTCGAGCTGTAGTAGTTTGAGGAAAACTACCTTGTCATTTTCTGCCAGGACTACAATAGGATCCGCAAAGGCTTGGGATGCCAAGATAGGACGATCCTTGGGGCTGAGTATTTCTATCAATGGATTTAACCACCAGGGGTAAGAGCAGGATTATTCCATACCATTTGAGACAAGCGCTCAAGGAAGGCTGAATCGAGGAGTCAAATCCGTGAGGGATCTCCTAAGCATGAAGATATTGGAGTCTTAACAGCTTCCCAGGATCAATGTCTGTAGTCTGGAAGAAAGAGTGGAGCTCAGATTCTTCAACAGAGACTTAAAGGACAGGTCCGCTGCACTACAGGCTCTGTAGCAATAAAAGATCCTGTTTCGTCATTTCATCACCCAGCCAAGGTCTGGGTCAGGCTCAACGTCATCTCCTGACAGTCCAGGAGGGACTGTATGGACAGGAAAGGGATGAAAGCTTGAGAGGAAGGAGGAAAAGAGACAAAAGGAAGTCCCAGAGAGCCCCCGCGAAGTAGAACAACGCCGAGGAACCGCGACGTCGCGATGGAGCCGCAGAGGCGGCGCCGAGAAGACGCAGAGCAGGCGACGCTGGAGGATGGCGCCGCAAGGCCAGACGGCGCCAAGGAACTCCCAGAGACCAAAACAGGCTTTGAAGGAAAGGAACAGGAGATAAGGGCATCGGTGTGGTCCCTCGCGCGCAGCCATGTGGGGGACACTCAAGTGCAGAGTCGATGGCACCGAAGAAGGTGCCGCGCGACCAGGAAAATCCAACCGCCCTACCCAGTCGCCCAGAGAGCCCACGAGCGACCGAGCCAGGTAGCTGAACCAACCTCCGAGCCCATTGCTCCAAAAGAGTGGCCCACTGATGAAACTGCTCATCTGAAGACCTACCTGCCGGCGGGGTAGGACTCCGATGTCGAAGGCGTCGGCCATCAGAAGCCGCTGCCGGCGACTCCGAAGGAGGAGACCGGCAACTAGCCCCGAGCAACCGAACGCCACGCGCAGACGGGCAGAGGGCGCACTCTAGTGATGCCTTTCTTTTAGGACGGCGGGTAGAAGAAGAGCTCGAGGCCGGTCGGCGGAGAATGCGACAGTTTGGCTTATGCTTCCATGGGGACCTGCTTATCCCCCGGCATTGGACTGCCCGTTGTCAGACCCCTTCCGGAGAAGGCGGCGACCGGACCCAGCCCGACTGACTGAACAGCTTTCATACGAAGTCTCCCTACCGTCACCTGACCTGCTCATGGTCGACTCCCGTCAAAGTAGGCCGAGACTTCCTTATCGTTTTAATTTAAAAATAAGAATAACTTAAGCGATACTGTATCGTGATAATACTAAAAATAACAAAAACTGAAAACTATGCTGCAGTTTGAAGTCTGACCCCGACAGGCGAGCGACGTCATCACTGAAGCGCACTCGACGGTGGGGAAAAAAGGAACTGAGGCGGTTGGAGGGTTGACGCCGAGATAGTCATTGTCGCAGAAGTAGCCTCATGCGCCGAGTTTCGAAGCGCCATCTCTGCGCCGACCCTCCAGAAAAAGTTTGTTCTCGATGGGTCCTAGTGCCTCCGGCGCTAAACCCAATAGTGTGAATGAGTGGTGGAGACTTATGTCCAGGAAGATCTTACAATGTTAGCCTCCCTTGCAAACAATCCTGACTTCCTGCCTGGGGTGGAAAGGGTAATCTGTAAGGACTGGCAAAGAAGAGGGTGCAATGTGTGGAGGATCTTGTTATCAGCATGGGTGTAAGGTCTCTTGTGGAACTGAAGCACAGCTGGGGGATGCCAAAGTCTGACTTTTTCCTATACTTTCAGGTGAGACACTCTGTCCAGGGACTGAACAGGAAATACCCTATGATGGCAGGAATAGAACAGTTAGAACAAGTTATCTTATGGAAACATCAGAACCGTAAGCAGGTTATATCTGCACTGGTCCAGCAAAGTAGAATATTGGGGCTACATACATCATGATGGGAGACTGATTTACCTTGCCAAATCCATGACAAAGGCTGGCAAATGATTTGTAATTCCAACAGTGCACAGTGAAGAAAGGGGAGTTACTAGTGGGGTACTGCAGGGTTCGGTACTTGGGCCAGTCCTTTTTAATGTCTTTATAAGTGACATTGTGGAGGGACTGGAAGGAAAAGTATGTCTCTTTGCAGACGACACAAAGATCTGCAAGAAGGCTGATACACAAGGTGGGATGAGAAGGGACCTGGCAAGGTTGGAGGAATGGTCAAATGTATGGCAGCTTAGATTCAACGCAAAGTAATGCACCTGGGAAACAAGAACCCAGGGAAGAGTACACAATTTGGGGGGTGGGGGTAGGTGAGATACTGACAAAATGGAAAGGGACCTGGGTGGTAGTCATATCAGATGACCTTAAGGTGGGCAAGCAATGTAAGAAGGCAGTAAGGAGGGCTGGGGGATAATGGAATGCAAAGGGAGAGGCATCACCAGTAGAAAACGAGGTTGTTATCCCTCTGTACAGACAGCTGGTGAGACCACATCTGGAGTACTGCGTGCAGTTTTGGAGACCCCACCTCCGCAAAGACATACACAGGATGGAGGCTAGCCAGAGGAGGGCAGCCAAAATGGTGCAGGGTCTGCACCAGAAGACATATGAAGAAAGACTAAAGGAGCTTAATATGTATAGCCTTGAGGAAAGGAGGGAGAAGGGGGGGACATGATAGAAACTTTCAAGTACCTCAAGGGAATCAACAAAGTCCAAGAGGGTAGCATCTTTCAGAAGAAGAGATGTGCAAGAACAAGAGGGCAAAATTTGAAAATGGGGGGAGAGATGGCTCAGAGGTAATGTGGGAGTATTTTTCACGGAGAGGGTTGTAGATGCATGGAACAGCCTTCCTGAGGAGGTCGGAGTCAAAGAGTGGGGGAATCAAGAATGCATGGGACAGATATAAGGCAATTCTAATGCGGTAGGAGGAAGTAGGCTGTTGGTTAACTAGGATCTGCAGCTTATCCGTTAGGTAGGGAAATGGGCAGACTAGGTGGGCCAAGCGGTCCTTATCTGCCATCAAATTCTATGTTTCTACGTAACATGGAACTGTCTATGTGTAATAAATACAAAAAAGCACACTATTGGTTTATCAATCATTTTTATCAGCCCCCACAGGTAGAAAACAAATTCAGTCCTGGGATCTCCCCTATGTGCAGCAAGTACTCCAAGGAACTGGGAACATATTTCCACTAGTTCTGGTCCTGTGAGATGCTGCAACCCCTCTGGCAAGCAGTGGTCATTGCAGTATGACAAATTCACAGATGCAGGATCCCAGTGACACCTCAAGCAGTGCTTTTTGGTATAGAGGAGCAGGATAAGGAGGAATGGATGCCATTTAAAAGGAACAGCAAGCTATTACAGGTTCTTTCCTGGCACTGTATCCAGAAAACTTGGGTGTCACATGTCACCCCAACTAGTTCACAGTGGAAAGACCTAATTCATAAAGAGCTAGTGTACTGCCTGGGATTAGTAGTAATTTCCAGATGCAATTAGCTATCACCTGCTGTGTCTGAAGTATTTTTTTATTTTCTATTGGTTAATTAGAAGATTTTCCACCTGGCAGTACTGGGCTGATCTGTGGAGCAGCACTCTGGAGGCTAAAAAAAAA
Source organism: Neoceratodus forsteri (assembly GCA_016271365.2). Lineage (NCBI taxonomy): Eukaryota > Metazoa > Chordata > Ceratodontiformes > Ceratodontidae > Neoceratodus > Neoceratodus forsteri. Next base: position 302,839,424 of record CM057459.1, on the reverse strand, counting down.
AAGTCAGTTCTGTTCCTTTCACTACATCGTCAGAAATGTGACCAAACACCTTGAGGAACCACAATCCTTGCAGTCTGAGCAGTGGCTTTCACAAGCTACCAATCAAAAGGCAGGAAATTGTGACATCACTAGTAACCACATAAAGCCAGTACCTGCTGCTTCATGTGAAAGAGAATAATTTGGCAGCGAGAAATGATTCTCCTTGGTTACTAGTGATGTCTTGTTCTTTATTTATTCATTACAAAATCAGGTTTACAACCTTTTGAGTCAGAGACTCATTTACAAAGGCACCTCATCACGGGGAGGGGGCAGACATCAAGACAGTTATTACAGTGCAGATTAAAACAAAGGATAACATTACAGGTGCAGTAAAAGGAACATTTAACATAGTTACACTTAGGTTACATAATGCAGTAGTGTGTATGTTACTTATACATAATGTTACAAAATTGTGAGTTACACTCATGGATATAGTAGGTCCTCAGAGAAGACAGCGGGTTTTATCCCTGTTTGGACCTAGTAGGGAAGGAGTGGGTCTGGGAGAGGGAGAGGGAGAGGCTGTCCAGTTGATGTTGTCGAGCCAGGGGGCAAGGCGGATGGGTACCACAGGTTACAACAGGGGGTTAGCTGCACCTACAACAGTGGGTATTAAAGATATGGTTCCGAAGGGCTATTTTGAAGGAGCAAATTTTTGGCAAGCTGGAGATGCAGCTAGGGAGGGAGCTGAACCAGGTGGGGTCTCGGTAGAGTAAGGATCTCTGGGCAAGAGAGGTCTTGGTTCTGGGCACCTTGAAGTGGCCTTAACAGAGCTATGGGTGGTGACGGACAATGATGACTGCTGTAGGGAGGTGAAGATCCCCCGGGGGGGGGGGGGAGAGAGTACTAGCAGTGATTTCTTAGCAAGAAGGCATGTTTGGTAGAGCAGTCGCTCCTCAAAGTTGAGCAAATTGGAGGTAGTATAGAGAAGGCAGGTGTGAGTGCGGCTGGGGGCACCAGTCAGGAGCCTACAGGCCTTATTGATGGAGAGTTGGACTTTGGAGAGGGTAGTGTTGTCAGCTGCGTCGTAGATGGGCAAGCCATAGTCCACAAGGGACAAGACAGAGGAGGTGATGGCCAGCCTAAGGGCAACCTGAGGCAGGCAGTCCCTGTCCTGGTACAGCAGGCCAATCTGAGAGTTAATGGCATCTGACAGGGCATTAATGTGGGTGTGGAAGGAGAGGGCAGTATCGAACGTGATGCCTAGGTACTTGTATGTGATCCCTTGTTCTAGCGGGTGCAGACTGCTGGGGATAAACAAGGGGGGGGGGGTATTTTTAGCTTTATTTTGGTGATGGGAGAAGAGCATTGATTTGGTTTTCTTTAGGTTAATGACCAGTCTGTGGTCGCAGAACCACTTTCAGCTTGGTTGTAAGCTTGCTGGAAGGATAACTGGAGGGAGGTGGGATTGGGATGTGAGGCAACGAGGACTACATCGTCAGCGTAGAGGAGCATTTTACTGGTACATGAGCTGGGAAGGGTGTTGAGGTAGAGACTAAAAGGTACTGGACTCAGCATGGAGCCCTGAGGGACCCCAGAGTGAACAGGAAGAGTGCTGGAGAGGGAGCTGTTGATCATTGACAAGCTGGGATCTAGCAGAGAGGTAGCTAGAGAACCAGGAAATGGGACCACCTGAGAAGCCAAGTTGATGGAGAGAGTCAAGTAGAAGGGGATGACAGACAGTGTCAAAGGCCTTGGAGAGGTCAATGAACACTGCTCCTGCAAGGCTGCCAGAGTCGACAGCAGCATGCAGGTGTTGGGAGAATTCCAGGAGAGCCGTGGTTGTACTGTGTCCTGGGCAGAAACCGTGCTGCTCTGGGCACATAATGTCGTACCTGGTTAGGTATTCAGAGAGCTGGATCAACACCACTTTTTCAAAGGCTTTAGAGAGTGGGAAGAGGATGGAGATCGGCTGGTAATTGTTGGGGGTGGACCAGTCCCCACTCTTACGTATGGGTGTGATTTCAGTAGCTTTCGAAGCACTTGGGAACTGACCCAGGCATACAGACTGGTTTAGAAGGTCAGTCAGGGGCACTAGGACTTCGTCCAAGACCATACTGAGGATCCTGGTGTGGTCTCAGTGTTGATGTAGTGGGAGGAACAGAACTGACATTTATTTAGTCTCCAGAGTGCTGCTCCACACATCAACCCAGTACTGCCAGGTGGAAAATCTTCTAATTAGCAAACAGAAAATAAAATAAGCCAAGCCAATGCCGAATGTTGATTGCTTTGCTCTGTTGAGCTTGCTCAGTTCCCCTCCCTCACCCGCTCGTTCTGTTTCTCCCGGCGCTGCAGGCTGCCCTTTTGCACTGGGCTCCTGCCTGCATTGGTTTCCTGTGTCTGCCCAGAAAGAACTCGGGAAGAGTCCCAACAGAGCTCAGTTGAGCTCAGTCACTCTCCCTCTCTCACATGCTCGATCCTAATCTGTCCCAAACACTGATTTCCAAAAGCGACTGTGGTATTCGGCGCTGGAAACACAAAAACACATTTCGGGCAGGATGTGAAAAATGACAGCTGTACTGTTTATAAAGAGGTGTGAAAAAAGGCCAGTGTTGAAAATCTGGCGTGAAAATATTACTAATTTGTGAAGTTGCAAGGGTGTGTGGAAACTACACAATGCATGCTCGTAACGGAGTCATTTTATGGAGTTTCATCACAGGCATGTTAGCACCTCTGCTCCTGAACAGTGTCACTGTGATTTTTGTAATGCGTCCCGAACACTGATTTCCCACAGTACCCGCGCTATTCTGCACCAGAAGTGCGAAAGCACATTTCAGCCAGGATGTGGAAAATGACAGCTGTACTGTTCATAAGGAGATGTGGGAAAATGGCAATGTTGAAAATATTGCAAATTTGCAAAGTTACGAGTATGCATAGCAACTGCACAACACACTCGTAAAAGTAATTTCTTGGATTTTTTACACCAAATTTGGAACATAGCCTTTTTGAGAACTCACCTCATGAACACTGGCACTGTCATTTCGCTAATCGGTCCCGAAAGGTGATTCCACGCAGTGACCGCAAAAATACAGGTTACTCACCTGTAACAGGAGTTCTAGGAATGGTATATGTTGTTCATCCACACTTATTGACAGGTATCCTTGTCGCTTTAAATCTTGCCGGAAGGTCTTCAAGCTGGCTCCTCCCACCCACCCGGGTGGTAAACCTCTCGGCTCTGCCCCATGACGCCAGATCTGGCTCGCTGGAAGCTCAGATTGTGCGTCGAAGCCGAGGAGGTCGGGGTGGTACGGATGAACAACATATACCATTCCTAGAACTCCTGTTACAGGTGAGTAGCCTGTATTTCTAGGGACATGGATATGTTGTTCATCCACACTTATTGGCAGACTCCTAGCAGTTCTCCGGGAGGAGGGAGGCAAGGCGCGCACACACCCTACTTAGGGAATAGAGACTGGAGAACCGAGGCCCCAAAACCAGCATCCCGGCGTGACTCAAGGTCGATGTGGTAGTGGGTAATGAAGGTGTGTGCTGACTTCCAGGTAGCAGCCCTGCAGATTTCCTGGATAGGGACGTCCCTGGAAGCAGTCACCAATGCAGTGGTATGGCGGGTAGAATGAGCTCTTATCCCTCTGGGAGGCTCCATGCCCGCCAACCTATAGCAGAGATCTATGCAGGAGGTGACCCACCTGCTTATCATCTGCTTGGCTGCAGGTCTGCCAGGTGCGGCTTCAGCGTGGGTGACAAACAGCTGGCGAACCTCCTCGATTTCAGCCGTCGCTCCTTATAGTAAGCGAGCCTTCTAGGTCCAGAGGGAGCCTATATTCGCCTCTGAGGTGTGATTGGGGTAGAACACCGCAGAGTCAACACCTGGTTAAGGTGAAACTCCACACCACCTTCGGAAGGAATTTCGTGGGGCGAGGACAACCTTGTCCCTTTGGAAGACCAGGTAAGGAGACTCGATGGAAAGCACCTGGATCTCTCCCATCCTTCTGGCTGACGTAATAGCCACCAAGAAGGTGGTCTTCCACGACAGGTGAGAGAGATCACACCTGTGCATTGGTTCGAATGGCTTGCCCATGAGCTTTGCCAGTACCACCAGTAGATACCACGGAGGTGGAGGTTTTTGCACCGGAGGGGAAACGTGATCAAGGCCTTTGAAAAAGCGCCAGACCACTTTTTCCTGCACCACCGACTGCTTCCGGGCCCGCGCCTGGTAAGCAGAGATGGCTGCCAGGTGCACCCTTAGGGTCGTCGACCTAAGCCCTTGCTGAGAAAGGGACCATAAATAGTCCAAGATGCTTGCCAAGGAACAGGAAGAAGGGTCCAGGCTCTGCCCTGACACCAAATGGAAAACCCTTCCATTTGAAGGCATAGCATTTCCTGGTCGACCTCTTTACAGGACGTCAACAACATTGAGGACCTCGCTGAGAGCATCCAAGGCCTGGAACTCTAGTCATCAGGAACCAGGCCGCCAGGTGCAGGGATTGAAGGTCCGGATGGAACACCTTCCCTGACTGACTAAAGCAGGTCCAGGCGAGCTGGAAGCTGCCTTGGGAGCCTGGAGCTGAGGCTGAGGAGATCTGGATACCAGCATTGGCGGGCCAGTCTGGGGCTACCAGAATCACCTGCGCCTTGTCCCTCCTCGCCTTTGAGAAGCACCTTGTGGATCAAGGGAAATGGGGAAAGGCGAAAGAGGCCCGGGTCCATGGCCTCGAGAAGGCATCCCCTGCAGCGAGCCCTGCTGAGGGGCGGCATGGAACAGCCTCAGCTTTTGCTCTCCTGGAGGCAAACAGATCCACCTGAGGTGTGCCCCAATGGGAGAACAGATCTTGTACTACCTCCAGCAGGAGAGACCACTCATGGGAGACAGCCCCTATCCGGCTTAAGGCATCGGCCAGGGTGTTGGAGGCTCCTGCCACGTGAATGGCTAGGAGATCCACCTCCAGGCTGCCCATGAGTGACTAAATGCAGACAGCTTCCTTGCACAGAGACATGGAGCGTGTCCCGCCCTGGTGGTTTAGGTAGTACATGGTCGTGGTACTGTCCGTCTGGACCTGAACCACTTGACCCCGTAGAAACGGAGCGAAGGCGGTGAGAGCTAGACGGACCGCTCGGAGCTCCAGCTGGTTGATATGGCATCGGGACTCCCATGGGGACCAGAGGTCGTTCACTCTGTGCTCTCTCAGATGGGCACCCCAACCCATCAGAGAGGTGTCGGTCGATAGAGACTGTCGGCTCGGGGCGGACAAACGGGATGCCCTCCTGCAGATGAGCTGGAATGATCCACCACTGGAGAGCGTTCCACATCCCCTGGGTCACCGTCACTAGCTGGTCCAATGGATCGCAGCGTTGAGACCACTGGCTGGCCAACCCCACTGAAGGGGACGATGTTCCAGCGGGCCCAACGGACCACACTGGTGCAGGCCGCCATGAGACCCAGAAGGCGCGAAGTCCCTGGGAGATGCATTGCCCAACCAGAAATGATTGGGCAAAGGAGGAAAGAACTCGCCTCGTCCGCCAGGAGCCATGCTCTGGCTCGAGGAGAGTCGAGCTCTGCCCCGATGAAGAGAATCACCTGCTTCGGTTCGAGTTCCGACTTGGCCTCGTTAATGAGGAGGCCGATCTGAGAGCAAACCTGGAGGGCCAGATCTCTGACCGCTCCACCTCTTGTCTGGAGGGAGCTGCTATCAGCCAATCATCCAGGTAGGGTACACCTGACCTCAAGGCGCCAAGAGGGAATGCTGTCACCACTGCCATGCATTTGGTGAAGACCCTGGGAGCAAGAGACAGGCCGAAGGCATGGCTCGAACTCGGAAGGATCCTTCCGCCGAAAGCTGGAGGAATCTCTGGTGGACAGACGGATAGGACGAGAAAAAATGCGCCCTGCAGGTCCAGAGAACAGAACCACACGCTGCGTTCCAAGGATGGTATTATCTGAGCCAGAGTGACCATCCTGAAGGTCCGAGACCTTAGGAACTTGTTTAGGTCGTGCAGGTCGAGAATGGGGTGCCAGCCCCCCCGTTTTGGAACCAGGAAGTACCTGGACACAAACCCTGGGTCTGAGGGAGGGTCCACCACCTTTCTGATCACCTCCTTCTCGAGGAGCAGAGTGATGTCGGCTCGACGGGCCAACAGCGAGGCTGTGGACCCCGAGGCCCCCCCGGGGGGGCAACGGCTCGGAAGGGCGGGGCCTGCTCGAACTCCAGAGGCAGGCCCTTTCCCATCACTTCCAACAAGTCTGTGTGATAGCAGACCAGGTGGAAAGGAAGTGGCAGAGCCGTCCCCCCACGGGGGGAACCTGGGGTGGAGAGATGAGGTTGGGGGCGGCACCCCTCAACCCGTCACTGAGCAGGCTTGGAGGAGGGACCGGCAGAGGGACCACCTGGGCCTTTATCTCCCTGCTTCCTGGAGGAGGAAGCCGCGGGCTTGGGTTTGGGATGCCAAGCGCGAGCCTGCTGGCCCTGATGCTGCTGGGCCGGCCGTGCCGCAGGCGCAGACGGACGAAAGGGCTTGGGTTGCGGTCTACGGCCCTCGTCCCTCTGGGCGGATGAGACAGAGTCCAGGGTGGCACTGGACTTTTCGATCCTCTGGAGGTGACCTTCCACTCCAGGGCCGAAGAGGTCGGTCCCCAGGAAGGGGACATCCGCCAACTTGTGCTGGGTATCCACTGTGAAGGTGGATATCCTCAGCCATGCCGACGGCGCATAGCCACTGCAGCCGCGACTGACCTGGCACATGAGTCACCAATGTCCAAAGCAGTCTGAAGTTGCTGCTTGGCTAATGCCCTGGTCCCGTACCTGCTTAACTGTGGTCTGCAGGTCAGCCGGGAGATGAGGGACTACCTCGTCCAGGGAGCCCAACAGGGCATGAGAGAAGTGTGCCATCAGCACGGCCGAGCTGGCCTGACGAAGGCCAAGGGAGGACGCAGCGTAGACTTTTCGCCCAGCGTAGTCCAACTTCTTAGACTCCTTGTCGGGAGGTTTGTCCATGTCCCTGGCGTTTCCGGCACGCCGGAAGATGCTGTCGGTAACCAACCCTCGGCTGAGGGGTGTTCCGAGAAACCGGACAGGGAATCAGTAGGGACCGCATACTTCCTAGCCATCCTGGCTGAAGGCGCAGGGCAGGAAGCAGGACGCTGCCAGAGCTCCAAGGCCGGGCCTACAATGGCCTCGGCCACCGGAAAGGCCTCCGTAGGAGAATCCCCTCGGTCCAATATCTCCGTGAGGGGATACTTGGCCCGCTTGGATACGGGCTCGAGCTGCATCCCGGTGGACTCCGAGATGAGCCTAAGAAAACCCATGAAGGACGAAGGGCTATCGTCCAGGGACTGACCTCCTGAGGACTCTAAGTCGACCCGCCTGGAGAACAGGGAGGAATCGTCGGACTCAGAGGAGTCCGCAAAGAGCTGCCTTGGGCCTGAGCCACCCTCCACCTGCCGAGGGCGATCGGGAGTGAGGGTGACAGACAGCCTATAGGGCAGACCCTGGGCCAAACGAGAATTCTTGGTCGGAGCCCCAAACAACGGCTGTGGAGGTGGAGGTTCCACCGGAATCGGTGGGGCAGCCTGTTTCGGCCGAGCAACAGGCCTGGAAGCAGGCGCCTCGGCTAAGGCGAGGGGTTGCTTCGGCCGCTCTGGTGACAGCCACTTAATAGCCAGGGAAGGCGACGACGTTGGCTTGCTCCTGGACAGAAGAAGCTGTTGCCACATGAGGTCCACGTATCGTCGACGCAACTTGCGTCGAAGCCTCCCCTCGTCCAAGGAGGAGGACAAGGACGAGCGGCAACGCCGCTTGCCACAGTGCCGAGACCACCTATGAAGGCAGGATCGGCTGGACCAAGAAGAAGTCAGAGACCGAGACTGCGAACCTTGGCTTTTCCGAGGAGGGTTCTGGGGCAGGGCGGGGGAAACCCTCTCTCCCCTCGGCTTGGAGGGCTCAACCGTGGACTCCAGAACCGGAGGCACGGGCAAGTCCACGGAAACCTCAATTTCCGCTGGGGGAACCGGGGAGTGAGGGTTTTCGGCTTCACCGGTCGACAGCCCGTCCGATGGGTCGAGAAAAATCTCGACTGCGTCGACAGGAGTCTCAGTCAACTGACCTGACGGGGACGCCGTGAAGCCAGTGGCCGAAGCCGAAGGATCGACCTAAGTCGATGGTCGACTACTCGGTGAGCGGGACCTCTCGCCGGCTCCTAAGAGCATCGACGGAGGGACTTACTTTTGTGGTCCTTCTTCTTGGACAGAGAGGAAGGCCCTGAAGATGTTGGTCCCTCTCCCTTAGTGGAGAGGGACAGACAGAGCTCCTTAAAAGAAGCTGAATAGCAGGATCCCAGGGAGAGCGGGATAAAGGCCGTGGCCGAGTAAGACGAAGATGCGGCCTGCGCCGCCTCCTCCTCCTCGAGGGCGATCATCTGCTCAAGCTGTTCCACCGAGCCCGCCGCCGCGGAAACCGCCAACCGGGCCTCCTTTGACTTTACTGGAGGATAACGTTTTTCAGGTCGCCCAAGTTGCAGACGGGCCGCAGAGTCTTCCAGGACGTAGGCCAAAAAAGAGCACCGGTCGCAAGCCTGCGGGTCATGCTCAAGGCCCAAGCAGTAGACGCACATGGAGTGCGGATCCGTCCGAGACATCATCTGCCCGCATGGGCACCTCCAGAAACCGGGAGTCGACTTGTCCATCGCAGCCGCAAGGGAAACATTTGACCGAAGTCTTGAAAACCTTAAACTTTATTTCGGGAAAACCGAAGAATTAGGAACCAGTCTTATACGCAGAGCGTTAAGGAGGGAACCTGAGCTTCCAAGCGGTAAGGAAGATCTGGCGTCATGGGGCGGAGCTGAGAGTTCTACCACCCGGGTGGGTGGGAGGAGCCAGCTTGAAGACCTTCCGGCAAGATTTAAAGCACCAAGGATACCTGCCAATAAGTGTGGATGAACAACATATCCATGTCCCTAGAATCACCTTTCAGGCCCGAATAGCGCCATGACAGCACCTGAATTCATGAGGAGGGGTCCCAAAAACCACATGTTGAAAAGTTGGTGCCAAAATTCACAAAAACGCCTGACATATGCATTAAAGTTGAAAAAACCCTATTTATGCCATTATACAGCTTACTGGCATTTCCTCAGTTCGAGGTCAGCTTTGAAGACTGCAGACGTGTTCCCGGTCCACCGAAGATTGTTGCGCCGAGCTCCGGAGGTAAGTATGGGGTGGAGGGGTGAGGCAGCGTGTGCAGAGGGTGGGTGTGGGTTGTGGGAGGGGGCAGGGAGAAGGCATGGGGCTGTTTTCTTCTTTCACAGTTTACTTAAGAAAAAAAGCATTGCGGGACATTTTTTTTTTTTTTTAACAGGACAATTTGGCACGCTGGGGTAGGCTCCCAGTGTGCCAACACAATGTTTGTTTTTTTGGGGGGCAACTGTAGCTGACAGAGGATTGGGCACCCCCGCACAACTGCACTGGGTGTTTTGGGGTGGAATTATGCTGATGGGGAGGGGCTCTTCATCGGCAAATGAAACTTTGTCCGGGGGGGGGGGGAGCCATAATGCCGACAGGGAGTGGGCTCCCCCATCGGCAACATGAACGTATTGTTATGGACACTGAAGTCGATGGGGACTGGGTCCCCTGTCAGCACACAAACACTGTTGGGGGAGGGGGGAGGCACATGCTGCCAAGGGAGATTGGGCACCCCCTCGGCACGGGGGGCTCACTCATATTGTTTATGAATATGGCAGCAAGCCATCGCCGTGTTCACAAACAATATCACAGTACCAAGCTTCCGCCCAGCAATGGCAGGTCGCTCCCTCATTGCAGCGGAACGGCTTACGCTGCAATGATGAGGCGGCCCCCGATTGTAGCAGCTGAAACCTTACAAGGTTGTGGCACACTGGCTGAACTAGTGTCAGCAGCAGCGTGTCACCCCATTGGCGAAAGCGGGCCAAGCCTCCAAAGGCTGTGGGGGCACTGGCCACAACAGTGCCGTGCCTCCACAACCTGTTTCTGCAGCAAGATGCCACAATGTGTTTCTTGCTTGCTATATTTTGGATACTGCATTATCTACCGACTTTGATGTAGTGCTGACTTGCACATAACATTCTATTAATTATAATATGAATTATTTCTGCCTGTTTTGTTATTCTGTATAACTGCCAGCCTCAATCCATGTTGGCTTGGAGTAGGACGCGTTTATGTATGTCAATGAGTTTGCATTATTATAAATGATGTCATTAGATGTCTGGCACAAGTTCACTTACGTTATATCAACTGTATGTGAATTTCGGTGCTGATCAATTATTTATTTTATTCTTTTGGTAACCAGGTAAGGCCCACTAGCCACAAGTGTCTGTTTTCAGGGGCAACCGGGGAGCACTGGGGTGGTTAAGTGACTTGCTCAGAGTCGCACAGTATGCAAGTGGAGGTTGTATGAATCAAACCCAGATCTGCTGGATGTGCCACACTCATTCACAGCTTGTCACTCTAACGACAAGGTTATCCACTAGGCTATACTACCAGTCCAGTAAGTAATCAGCCACAACAGGGTGTGCATTACAGGATTTTAATGCACAACCCAGGGGTGTAGCAAGGCACAATGCCGAAGGCCAAGCACCCTTACACCCCTGTGCAGTGTATTAAATCCTATGATGCACAGCCTGGAGGGGTTTATTACACTTATAAAATAGCTTTAAGTAGGTTTTGGGAGGAGGAAATGAGATTTGGCACTTGACCGTGCATTTATAGAGACTTAAAGCACAAGCAGGTGATGTCTCTCAGCCAATGTGATTTCTAGATTTTTTTCTTGTAATTTTACAACGTATGTTGATGAATGTTTTATTCTTTTGAGAAAATTCAATAAACTTACTTTTGAAATAAAAAGATTATTGTTTGAAAGACCTATTGTTTGTATTTTATGTAGTTCTGTCCCCGGTTAGCTTGTACCTCCTCTTCTATACTGCACACTGTCAGCTAGCCATGGCCACTGACTTGCATACTCATTACCAACTCAAAGTATTTATTCAGTGCCTCTGCTAATCCCCTGCCTTTCTCAGTGGATACCCTTGCCCTTCCCTCTGATCAGGGCCCCACCTTATCCCCATTGCTCCTTTTGGTCCCAATATGTTGGAAAGGATTTATTATTCACCTTGATCCCCCATGCAGTCTCGCCTTCCATATGAGCCTTGACCAGTGCAATCATCATGACCCTGCATTGCTTCTGCAATACCTATACGCTGCTACCCTCACTCTGCTCCTAGAATCCTTCCATTTATTACATGCACCCTTTATTTCCCCTTAATTTCCTCTCATGCTTCCTGGACAGCAAACAAATAGAAAAGAGAAAGAAATAACTTCCTTAGTTGGGATTTTAACGCAGAATACCGTTCCAGTTGTGCTACCAGCTGAGCCACAAAGGCAACCGGAAACCTGAAACTTCCAGAAGCACCCTACTCTTTCTGTAATGCACAGCCTGGTGCTGCACAAATAATTGCATTTTTATTTACAATGGTGCAGTGTCCACATATATGGAACTTAAACAGAAGAGAGAAAGAAAGATTTGATCCTAGCTGAGACACCCTTTTCTTTGTCTCTTCTGTTTGTATGGGTTCCATCTATGTGGACACTGCACCCTTAGGAGTAAAAATGTAATTTTCTATTCAGCACCAGGCTGTGCATTAGAAAAAGAGTGAGGCTCTTCTGAGAGTCCCAAGTTTGCAATTCCCTTGGTGGCCCAGCTAGTAGCACAATCGGAATGGTATTCCAGGTGGGCTGGGTTCAAATCCTAGCTTAGGTGATTATTTATTTCTTCTCTTTGTTTCACTTCTTGGACAGCCACAGAGGCCTCTTTCCCTTGTTGCCCACGATGTCGCCTTTAGTCATGACCTCCACAGTATACTTCATCATGGCCTCCCGCTATGCTTTAACACTCCAACTCAGCAGTGTATTTGCCTATTTTGATCAATTACGATCTACTTCAACATCTATGTTTATTACCAAGAACACAGCAACATTTCGCATTTTCACACATCTTTGGAATTCTGCATTCTTACACTACACTTGTCACTTTTAGCCATAGTAAGTTCTTGCACATCTATAAATGTTGTACCTTGCTCCATCTGATTTTCTGTGTTGTACATTACACTTTTCACATAAATTGGCAATGTACTTTGTGTTCACCTCTTTTTGCTTACTGTACTTCTTACAAACTTGTAGACCCCCATCCCTAAGGTCGCAGCCCCCCCACCCTGGTCCTAAATGTAGGCAATTCCACTGTCACCGACCCTCAAGCAGTGGCTATCGAATTTAACACCTTCACAAACTGCACATCATCACTGCTGTCCACTGTCCCCCCCGTCCCACACTCACCCCCTTCTTCCATCAACCCTGTTTTAGACTCTCCCTCTGCCCCCTCATTCCACCAAGTCTCCCCAGCCAATGTCTACAATGCACTACTCACCCTAAATCCCGCTAAAGGCAAGTGCCCCATCAGCCTGGACTCCAAAATGCTCTACCTGTTGGCCCCTGCCATCGCCTCCCCTCTGTGCTCCCTCTATAACCTCTCCTTCTTTCTTGCCTCCATCCCTTCAGAATGGAAGCATGCCACAGTCATCCCTCTCGCTAAAGTCGGTGACCCCTCTGCTGCTGGGAATTATCGCCATATCTCCCCCCTCCCTATCCTGGCTAAACTCCAGGAACACCTCGTCCTCTCGCAACTTTCAACTTTTCTTGACTCCTCATCTTTCTTCACACCTTACCAGTCTGGTTTTAGAAAGACCCATTCCACCACTTCTTCTCTCCTTAGACTCACCGACTTCATCCTCACAGGTATGGATAAGGGCCACATTACCTCAGCAATCTTTGTCGACTTGGCAAAGGCCTTTGACGCTGTCTCTCACCCCTTCCTTCTTTCCAAGCTCTCCTTCGCAGGACTCTAGTGCCGCCACCAGCTGGTTCAACTCATATCTGGTAGGCAGATCCCAATCTGTTAGAATTGGTAACTCCTCCTCTGCCTCCCTCTCTGTTATCTCTGGTGTTCGCAAAGGCTTGGTTCTTGGCCTGCTACTGTTCTCCATTTTCCTGAATGATCTGCCTATTGCCTGCTCACACACATCCATCCATATGTATGCAGATGATACCGTACTATATACCTCCTGCCCCACGTCCACTTATGTTGCGACCACACTGCAGCAGGACTTCAATAATGTCCAGCTCTGTTTTCGTACAAATCAGCTCTTTCTCAATGCCAAGAAAATCGTCTCCATGACCTTTGGCACTAGGCAGAGACTTTCGCAGCTCCCTCTCACCCCCACCTGCCACACCCTGGATGGGACTTTGCCGGAGGATTGCTCCTCCTTCAGATATATTGGGGTCTGGCTTGACCCGTATCTGATTTCTCTGTACATATCGATGCAGTCCACAAAAAACTCCACCCCAAGTGGGGTGCCTTGTACCACAATCGGGGAAGCATCCCTCTGCCAGCATGCCATGCAATTGTACAGAAAATTATATTCCCCATCTGCGTAAGCAGTGACAGGCTAACACAGTCACAGTACAGCTCTGCAGACAAAAAAAACTGAAGAGAGGGATCCTTGTGTCTGCTGCCCTGACTGTGTTTCTGCTGAGGGAGGGGGTGAGCTGACTTCAATAAAAATGTAATTATCTGTGCTGCACTAGGTTGTGCATTAAAGAAAGAGTAAGGTGCTTCTGGGAATCCCAAGTTTCCAATTCCCTTGGTGGCCCAGCTAGTAGCACAACTACTCCAGGTGGGCTGGGTTTAAATCCTAGCTATGGTGGTTATTTTTATTTCTTCTCTTTGTTTCACTTCTTGGACAGCCACAGAGGCCTCTTTCCCTTGTTGCCCACGATGTCGCCTTTAGTCATGACCTCCACAGTATACTTCATCATGGCCTCCCACTATGCTTTAACACTCCAACTCAGCAGTGTATTTGCCTATTTTGATCAATTACGATCTACTTCAACATCTATTATGTTTTAGTATTAAGAACACAGCATCATTTCACATTTTCACACATTTTTGTACCATGCACCATCTGGAATTCTGCATTCTTACACTACACTTGTCACTTTTAGCCATAGTAAGTTCTTGCACATCTGTAAATGGTGTACCTTGCTCCATCTGATTTTCTGTGTTGTACATTACACTTCTCACATAAATTGGCAATGTACTTTGTGTTCACCTCTTTTTGCTTACTGTACTTCTTACAACCTTATAAGCCCCCATCCCTAAGGTTGCACCTAGAAACAAGCTCTGGTTCAGTGTGCGTCTCCCGGGCAACACATTTCAAATCAATAAATTAAGCCCCAACCATCTCCCATAGCTTATCAAGCTCTACTTTCCTGACTTACCTAGTTGTAGCTCGTTATTCTCACGTGCTGGAGAGGAAGCTTCTTGATTCTGCCATTTAAAAACAGTTGAGAGGTAGTTTAGTCTTGAAACGAACAAACTGTAACATTGCAGGTGCAATCATATTCAGATTAGGCTATACCTTATTTTAGTATATGAAATCAAAGCTGAAAAACATGTCTAGCGAAGGGTAATGTTCAGGGCAACAATACAGGAAAGTTGGGTTCGAGAGTGATGCTGGGTCTCGTACCCCGGGGTTGCAGTATGCGAATAAATCACAGATGTGATGCATTCACTATCAGAGGGACAGAATAACTGAAATACAGATACATTGACTATATGTGTGAGTGTGGGGGGGTGGATACACTGCAGATATGATGCATTCAGTATCTGAGGGATTGGATAACCGAATTACAGATACAATGACTGTATATGGGGAGGTGGGGGGGGTTGGACAAATTGCAGATGTGATGCATTCACTATCTGAGTGATAGGATAACCAAATTACATGATACATTGACCATATGTGCGGGGGAGAGATATACTGCAGATATGATGCATTCAGTATCTGAGGGATTGGATAACCGAATTACAGATACAGTGCTGGTTAGCTTCAGCATGGTTTGTAGTTGGTTCCAAATGTTTGGGAGGGCGTATGAGACAGCTCTCTGCCCAGCTGTGGTACGTGTCCTGGGAACATCTAGTTCACCACTACTGCAAGGCACTTTGTGAACACCCCTGGAGCTGATGTTAGGCCAAAAGGCATGGCCTTGAACTGATAATGGACTGAAGGCAACCTGAGGTATTTTCTGTGGTAGCACCTGATAGAGATATAGAACTAGGCATCCTTGAGGACCAGTGATGCTAGCCAATCTCCTGGCCTTAAAGAGGGAAGGATTATTCCCAGAGTTACCATTTTGAATTTGGGTTTTGATATGTGTTTGTTCAAATAACTTAGATCCAGGATGGGTCGCTACTCCCCTGTTTTCTTTGGGGTAAGGAAGTACCTGGAGTACAGGCCTTTTCCCCTGTGTTGAGTAGGAACCTTCTCTATGGTTCTGAGAGCCAGGAGAGATTAAACCTCTACCTCTAGGGCAAGGATTTCTGAAACTGATGCAGGTGGAAAAGACTTGGCCCTCCTTTTTGAGTACCTTTTGGAGCTGAGGGCCAGTCTCTGGCTTACTACTTCCAGGACCCACTTGTCTGAAGTAACAGACTTCCAGGCCTGAAAGTAGTAAGCCAGCCTGCCTCTTACTGAGATTAGAGACTCGACCCGGGCTGACACCTCAGTCTGTCTGCTTGGCAGGAGCCTTAGACTGGGAGGAGGAAGCAGGCCAGCTCATCCCCCTTCTACCCCTCCCTCGGAAAAAAACCCTTTGTGGGTAAGAAGAGCAGGCCTGAGCTTGGTTAAAAGGCCTGTGAAAGGGCCTGCCCCAGGACCAGGGGTGTAGCCAAGAATTTTAAACTTGTACTCAAAAGTGATGCACTGTTGCCCTCCCAGTTACGTAAACATAAACCAAAATATGCACTGTCACGTCATACCAACAATAGCCCCCCCATTTGCCATATGTCAGTTCAAGTAATCAAGTTTCTTACCATAATCCTCCTTACTTTGTTTTTCTGCCTGCCTAGCAAGTTGTTCTTGTTTGTGCATTTGGCTGGTGGGATCAGTGCCCCATAGCGAGCAACAAAGGCAGAAAGACTCATCGTAACAGACACAATGTGGCTCATAATGTCCTTGCTTTCCTCTCTTTGTTGCCCTTGCCTATTTTTTTTTTTTTGACTGTACTCTTGAGTACAGTGTGTATGCCTGCCGACATCCCTGCCCTGGACTGCCGCTTTTGAGGAATGGCTTGCCTTTCCTTGGCCTGTGCACTCCTGTAAGTGGTCCTATATTCATCCATTTTCTTCATGCAAGTCTCTGTCTGCTCCTCAAACAGAGAGTTATCAACTACAGGAAAATCCATAGCCTTAGACTGGGTGTCCTGTGATAGGCTAGTACATCTGAGCCAAGCATGCCTTCCAAGAGACACAGATGTAGCCATGACTCTGGATGCCACATTGTTGGAGTCCACAGCAGCGTGAAATTGTACTATGGATGCCTCAATTCCATCTGCAGCCACCTCCTCCAGTTCTTTGGCTAGCTGGGGGGAGGCCTTTTTAGCCAGTTCCAGAACTGTATCCCACCTGGACTTCTGGTACCTGGCTGTATAGGCCATATAGTTTGCCTGCCTGAGTCCCAAGAAGGATGCCAAGTATAGTTTCTTGGCCATGGCATCAACTTTCCTGGAGTCCTTGTCTGGGGGGGTGAGAAGCCAAAGGAATGTTTGCCCTGTCACAGGCTGCAGCCTGCACTACCCCAACATGGCTGCAACGTGAATAAAGGAACTGAGCAGCTGAGCCTGATAACATGCATCTCCTGTCCATTCTTTTATCTACAGGAGGTTAAGAGTTAGGAATCTGTAGAATCTTTTGTGTTCGTTTCCCCACTGACTTATGAAGAGGGACAGACAATCTTTTGGACTCTGGGATGTCCATCATCTCCACAAAATCAGGCTCTTCTTCCTCCTCAGCAGCTTCAACCATAGGGAGCTGTATGGTTTCGGCCACCTTCTTGTAAAACAAGAAGTGTGAAAGGGACTCTGAGAGCCTGGGAGGGGAAGACACCTGAGGGCCTGTCTGGGGAGATGTCAGTTCAATGGGCACATCTAGACCCCCCTGGTCGTAGTCATTGTCGCTCATAGAAAGCATCCGGATCGTAATCCGAAGAAGCAGTTTCCGACCAAACCGACCGCATGACGGTGCCGGTTCGGACGGAACTGGACAAAGCGATTGGACCATACTAACTGCTTTGGCTATCTCGTCTGCAGTTGGAGTATGCAGTACTGGATCCAAACCGGCAGACTTTCATTTCTTTTTTGACTGAACTGACCCCTCAGAGTCAGCTCTCCTTTTGCCCAAGATGATATCGCCTAGGTCAGTAGGCACCTCCTTAGGTTCGGCTGCAACCAAACCGGGCTGGCCATCTGGATCCACGGACTTCTCGGACTCCCTTTCCTTCAACCTACTCAATCTTTTTTTCTAGAGTGGTTCTGGGAAAGTTTTTACAAATTCGGCAGTCTGTCTGGAGGTGGTCAAACCCCAGACAATAAACACAGATGAGGTGAGGGTCAGCCTTGGCAAACGCCTCCCCACACTCACTACAGTGTTGAAACCCAGTGGGACTGGTTTTGTTTTTGGGTTTTTCAGACATGTCCAACCTACCAAAATTACCCTATAGAAGCTTTCAAGCCAGGTAATACCAACCAATCGGTAACAACCGTGTCTGGGGTTTGAAAAAGAACCAAGAAAAGGCCCGGTTCTTTTGAGACCAATCGGTAGCGGAACACCACTCTAATCCCAGAAAATATTACTTAAAATTAGAAGAAAACACAAGGTCGGTTCCTAACCGGACCGACAGAAAAGAAGCCGAAGAAGCAAACAATTTCCACAAGTTGTTTAAAATAAATACAGTCAATACCTATCTACAACACTACCTGTACTGTAGACAGAGGCTGGAAATCCGAAAAACAATAAAAGAATTGGTTTAAAACCGAATGCTTCACTTTTACCGAACCGAGTTGAGGAACTCTCCGGAACGACTTCACTGTTAGGCGGAGTAAAGAGTTTGACGGTTACATTGGGAAGTACCACAGACAGAGGTTTGAAAACCGAGCTTGAGCGCAACGTTCCATGCTTCTGCATGGAGTTAACCCTTTCCTCTCTGGGGCAGTTCAAGTGCTGGGGCTAACTGCATTATGTCTGAATACAGCAAGACTTCATGTTTGAAAATATATTTCTAAGTACACAGGGGCATGAGGGGTGGTGAAACAGACTTGAAATGTACGGCAGTAGCTTACAGAGCAAGGCTTTGTAAGTCCAGATATAAGTATTTAATAATATTCTGGTGGCAAGGGAGGGCCATCCTATTTCAGCATAAAGATCGCAATGGTGCATTAGTGATGAAATGTACAGCTTGATGATAAAGGACATCCAGCTGGCTGTCAAGAAGCCACTCCTAGGAGTCGCTGCTGTGCCCCTAGTTTTTGGTTATTCTGTCCACCTCAGGATAGCCCTGTGTCCCAGCTGTAGGGCATCACATGGGTCTCAAAGCAGTGCCCCCTTCAGAATTCAAACCCGGTACCTTCTGCACTGCAGTCCGTCACCCTACCACTAAGCCATGGAGAGCGCCACAATTTTGGCAGTTGATATGTCCCTCTTATACCACCACCGGGCTTTTTGCCTCTTTAGTGCTGCCCTTTGGTTCCCCCCCCACTTGCAGTTGGCCTGGGCTCCTCCTGATCACACTCTTCCTGCTCCTTGGCCCCACCACCCCACTCCTTAAGGACGCCTCCCAAGCACCTCACCCCCCCAGCCAATCTCAGATGCCTCCAACCCTACCAATGCTGGCTATCCACTCCCCCCCGCACCCCCCATACATCTCCGCACTGTCTCCTGTCAACGCCTACCACCATGCCAGATCTCATTCCTATCCTATCCTTCACTCATCACACTGGCCATCCCTTGCACTACCCAGGCACACAGATAGCGATCCTTCACCCCGAGTCATCGCCTTTCTCCTACTCATCTCGGGGAATGTTCATCCCAACCCAGGCCTCGTCTCATCCAGCACAAGCTTCTCACGCCATGGGCTTAGAGTGGCTGCAATGAATATCTGCAGCCTACCCAAAAAAACTGCAGGCCTTCACTGCTGGTTGCTGCAGCATCAGCCAGATGTTCTAGCCCACATAGAAACCTGGCTCTCCAAAAATATACCCGACTATATGGTCGCTTTCCCAGGCTTCACCCTCCATAGAACCAAGAGAGTAGGTTAGTGTTGTGGGGGTGCGTGGTGTATATCCGTGACTCCATTATATGTCATGCATTTTCATCACCTTCGATTGA
Source organism: Neoceratodus forsteri (assembly GCA_016271365.2). Classification (NCBI taxonomy): domain Eukaryota; kingdom Metazoa; phylum Chordata; order Ceratodontiformes; family Ceratodontidae; genus Neoceratodus; species Neoceratodus forsteri. The sequence goes on along the minus strand of CM057459.1, from coordinate 302,820,135 downwards.
CCATAATGCCCAAGCCCTGTCACTAAAACTTATTCCAGATCCCTCCAGGGCCCCTCTAACTTTGACTGTAGTATATGTACCTCCAAGAAACAAAGCCCAGGCAATACAGTCCATTACTAACTTCATCTCCAGCTTTCCACCCAAAACAGAGCACGTCATAGTTGGTGATCTGAATTTGAACTGGCTTTCCAGTAGGACCTCCCAGATCAAAGACACATTCACGGCTCTGGACCTTATCCAGCTGGTCAACCAACCCACCCACCAGGGTGAATTCCACTAATGGCTCTAGCACCCTGATCGACCACATACTCACCAACCGTCCCTGCAAAATCTCTAATCTTGTGGTCCTTCCAGACTCTCTTAAGTGATCACTCTCCCATATTATTCTCATGGTCATGCTTTCAGCAGGAACCCAAACCACACAAAATAACCCAACGCTGTCTCCGACCTGGCGGCCTCGCCAAACTCAGGAAGTACATAACCTGCTGGGACTGGTCCCCGATCTCCCGGGCACCTACCATAGATGAAGTCCTTGACTACTTTACCTGCTCTTTCAATAAAGCTTGCGATATTTATGCCCCTTTCTTTAATGTGCAGACCAAGAAGTGCAATGCCGTCTGGGTCTCCACTGAACTGCTCCATCAGCTCAAGCACAGAGATGATCTCTGGAGAAAAGCAGTTTCCTCTGAATCGCAGACTGATAGGCAGGCCTATAAAGCAGCCCACAACAAATGCACCTGGGCAATAAAGCAGGCTAAATCGGAATACTACAAAGCAACCCTAGCCTCCTCCTGCGGAAATTCGAGGTTATTTTGGGATAACATTAAGGAACGGCAATTCCCGGCTCCCCATCCCTTCTAACCATAAACAATGTCCCCACCACCGACCCACAGGCCATAACCGACTGTCTTAATGCATCTTTCTCTGACCTCAGTGCAGTTCTCCCAATCAACTTTTTCAACCCCATTCCAGTAACCAAGCCTCCTAACTTGCAGTAGCCCCCCTTACACTTCAAAGTAGTTACCATGAACAAGGCCAGGCCATTTCTCTCAGACACCCTCACTGGCTCCTGCTATTCTAAGGACTCATTTGATATGAGAATCCTTGGGCTAGTACTTGATACTGTTCTCTCCCCACTGATTGACCTCTTAAACTGCTTCCTTTGTCTGGGGCAGTTCCCATCACCCTGGAAGATAGCCACAATCACCCTATACTAAAGAGTGGTGACAATACACTTCCCAATAATTACTGGCCCATCTCCATCCTCCCCCCACTCTCAAAAGTCCTTGAAAAGCTTATAGCCACTAAACTCACTGAATATCTTCTCATTAACAATCTACTGTGCAGGGAACAACATGACTTCAGATCTGGGCACAGCACTACCACGGCTCCAACTGAGTTCTCCAATTACATCCATTCTGCCCTGGATAGAAAACACCTTGCGGGAGCGATCTTCATTGACCTGTCAAAGGCCTTTGACACAGTCTCCCATCCCTTACTTCTAAGCACACTCCAACACATAGGCCTGTCAAAAGGACCTATCGCTTGGTTCACCAGCTACCTCACAACACGGTCGCAATGCGTCAAAGTACACACCACACAGTCCACCACCTTGCCAGTCCACTAAGGGGTTCCTCAGAGCACCATTCTTGGCCCTCTGCTATTCAGCATCTACCTGAATGCCCTGCCCAAGTCTTGCTCCAGTAATCTGCTGCTGTATGCAGATGATGCAGTTCTCTTTGCCTCACACCAAGATCCGAGTTCTCTTCAACCATCCCTCCAGCATGCGTTTATTCAGATTGAGAACTGGTTTATAGAACAAAGCCTCGTAGTTAATGTGAAAAAGACCAAGGCCATGCTCTTTGCCCACCATCAGAATAAGATCAAGAATATGCAGCTATCAATTCTCTCCCACTCTCTCCTTCCTCTAGAGCAGGTGCACACTTATAAATACCTAGGCGTAACATTTGACTCCTGCCTCTCTTTCCACTCACACATTAACAACCTGTCCTCAGTCATAAATGCCCGCATAGGGTTACTGTATAGGCACAAAAATTGCTTACCCCCAGAAGCCCTTAACCTGGCCGTCACCGCCTCGATCCTCTCTTGTCAACTATGGGCTTACCATCTACTCAGCAGCCGATCACACAGTACTGAACAAAATCCATTTGGCCATAAATAAAGCATGTAGGCTCCTATCTGGGGCTGAAAAACATACCCATAGCTACATCCTGTTTTCCCTGACAAACCTCCTAACCCTGAAGGACAGAATACGTTACCAGACATGTCTCCTAAAGAAAAAAAATAATTCACCTGGGGCTTTCCCCTTTGGGGGCATCTGTCTCGCTCCAATCCTCCCACACCTCGGCGAACACCCGCACCACTAGCAAATAGGCGTGGTCAATACCAAGGGTCAGGACCTCACCAGCCCAAAGGCCCTTCTCCTACAGGGCCCAAGCATGGTATAATTAACTCCCATCTGATATATCCTCCATCTCCAACTTTGGTTCATTCAAAGTAGCACTCAAAGAACATATACTTGCCTCTCGGCGCTGCCAATGTACCATCTAGTTAGGCTCTACCTTGCTTGCCACCACTATGGCAACCTCCTGACAATGCCTATTCTGGCTGCTCGCACATGTTAACTGCGTTAGCTATCCACTTCACTGTATGTTAAAGTAGTTACCGTCCTAGCTAGCCAGCATCTAGTGTATTAAAATAAGTCAATGCTATATTTATTAAAACTACCGAATCGTGCTTATACTATGCAAACTGTATATTGTGACATGCCTGTACAGACTTGTAATCTTGTATCCAAGCTGTAACTGTAATGTTGTGTATGTAACCTCGTAATTCTACCTTGCTGTTAGTATGTACGGTATACTCTCAATTTTACGAACGCAGGTGGGGACAGCAGATCTGTTCGGATAATCACGCGTTCATAAAATCGAGAGTGACTGTCTACATGCGCAGAAAAATTCCACTACTACATGTAACCCCTAGATGGTGCTATCCCAGGGGCTACTACCCCTGCCTGATTTGCCACTAACAGGTTGAGGGGCCTGGATGCAATGGCGGGTGCCTCCACCCAGAGGTCAGGGTTTGCAATAGTTAAACTAACTTGGTCACAGCCCTCTGGGACACTGCAACCCCTTTCTTCCCACTAGTGGCCCACACAATATATCAAATTACCTTCACAGTATACACTACCCCCCAGGTCTGGTTCCGCACTGGGACCTCCTGTGAAATGAGATACAGTGCAACAATCACAGCACAGTACTTTAACATAGACAAATACCTCAGGCAGTATAACTTTGCTGAAACAAGCAGCTCTGATTTATTTGGGGGATATGACAGGACAGGGGAAATCAGGTTAATTAGCTTATCACTCTAATAATCTACTTATGGCTCTGTGCACAGGCCTATCCCTATCAGTTACTGTCCTGGGACCCAAGCCTAGTGGCTAGTCCAAACCGTGGCTAGCTGGTAGCCCTTTCACCAGAGAAAAGGTGAATTAAACAGTCAGCAGTACAGTAATTCCATTTGGATTTACCGGCACTCAACAGGAGCGTACCCTGAATTAGCACTCACGACCTCCAAATAAGATAGGGTCCTTCTAATGTCAAGCAGGGCTCACTTGAGGTACACAAACCTCTTCACACATCCATATAAAGAAAGCACTATACCAGGCAGGCTGCATCTGTATCCCGACGTACTACTGCACAATACCGGGAGAACACACAGCAGATTCAGTTCCTGACAGACCAAGTGCAATTTTCAGCAATTCCAGCAGTCTTCTACAGGGTGAGCCTGGTTTCTACTCTTCAGAGATCCTTTGATTCTTTTCACAGGACGGATTCAGTCCTAACAAGCTGTTACACAAGCTGCAGACCGGAACTCTGGGCCTTACACACGTTTTTTTTGACTAAAACTGCACACTGAAAAAGCACAGGGCTCCTTCCTTCTTCACTGCCAAAGCTCAACTGAAACTCCAACTGACAAAACCGGGCACTTCCTTTGAGTTCCTCCCAGTTCTTGACTGGATTGGCTGTCACTCACAATAGACTGCTGCTGTTGGTCCAAAAGGCACTGAAGTCTAAACTACATCTCCAGAGTCACTGCCATACAATCCTCTTGTGGCTGGCTCAGATTATGAGTCAAGTTCTGATTCGTCCAAGGCACCATTTTAGAGCTAGCTTACCCCACACTGATTGGTCCAGTTCAGCAGTTCAAAACTAGAATGGGGAACTAGCAGACACAGTTCTGACTGCAAAGAAAGCAGGTTAGACAAACTGTAATTTCATTATTACTCTAAATAATTTCTGGCAAACAGTTACATCTTTCAGATAGGTTCCCTTTGCACTCCTAGTGACTGCAAAATGAAGTGAATTGGCAGCAGCTCGAGTGGTACTCAGAGAAGCACACAGTCCCCATACAAACTAAGTATGTCTGCAAGCAGACAGCTCTTAAAGAGACAGTACCAAGAGGTTCTAAAAACACTCATTGATAAATGGCTTAAACGCCAAACACCATTCAGGCTTGGAGCATTCAAGCAAGCTCCTGGAAGTCTTTTGGGAACCCCCATTTGCAGGGGGGTTACATACAGATAGAACAACTCTAAGCAAAGTACTGTACATCTTTCTGCTTTATTCTCTCAGAAATCTCAAATTAGTAAAAAATTACTGATGACATTCATTTAAGTTCTACAACTTTCATTTTTTTGTGAAAAAGTCAGTGATACTTAGCTGATGCTTTGTTTCATTCATTTTTTTCACAGCCTTAAGTCGCATTTGTCGGAGTAGTAGCATGTTCAAGTAATCATTGTCCTGCTGACTTTCAAGCCAAGCTATACAAGTTTCAAAGCAAGCTACTGCTTCTGCAGCTGTCGGCACCTTCACCTCCTTGCTGTAGTCCTCCTTGTCCGCTCTCTCATGGTCAGAGGTACGACTCCTCCTCCTGTAAAGACATGTGCTTCATTACTATGGTGACAATTTCCTCGTCCGTTAGGTCTCCAAACGGATCATCGGCTGTCATCCATTCCTCAATTTCTTGCTCAGGGATGTCCAGAGGTGCAGTAAGTTCGTGGACAATTTGATTCACTTCTTCCTGTTGGGTGACTGGTAGGTCTTCATTGTTGGCCATCACTGTTGCAGGAGCTGTCAGAACAGCAGATTTAGCCCAGCAGTGCTGGATGGTATCCTGGCGCACCTCAGGCCATGACTCTCTGATTATGTTTTATTTATTTATTTAAGGTCTAGGAATTACAACCCTTTGAGTCAGGGACTCATTTGCAAAGGCTCCACGTCATACAGAAAATGGATTAGAACACAGTACAATATGGAATAAACAATTTAGACATTCGCTCTTAAACAAAGAAAGACAGTAATATACAGAGATGAACGAAAAAATACAATGGCACAATCATGAAACAAACAGCAGTTTGTGAAGTACTAGTACAATAGAGTTTATAGTGATTCATCTGCAGTCACAGTGGGAGTTAGACATACTGTGATTACATAGCACTCAGGTTTAAAGGGACCAAGCCTGGAAATGGTAAAATGCAGTCAGGGATTGGAGTTCATCCAGAGTGGGGCCCTGAAACAAAAGACCTTTGGCCAGCAGTGGTCTTTACAAAGGGACAGGAATGTGGCAGTGTCAGAGTGTCTAGTGGAGCGAGCAGGAAGGTTCTTTTGGAGGAGCTGTAGACAACCGCGGGGGCTAGGCCCAACTGGGTTTTTTTTGCCAGCAGACAGGTCTGATAAACTAGCCGCCCATGGAAATTTAGCCAGGATGAGCACAGAGAGAGGTCACAGGTGTGCATAAGACGATCACCACCTATGGCCAATCTGCAGGCTTTGTTTAGGGCATGTTTAATGCTGGACAGTGCTGTGTCAGAGGTGGCCCGTAGATGATTATCGTGAGTCTACCAGTGAGAGGATGGAGCTGGAGATAGCTAAGCGTGAGCCTCCGGAGGTAGACATGGCCTAACCCTGTAGAGACCGATTCTTTTGTTAATTTCTGTACAAGTTGACGCGATATGCTCACGATAGGTAAGGGCAGAGTCTAGGGTAACCCCAAGATATTTGAAATTGGAAACCGGTTCCAGAGTGGTGCCTGTCACATTAAGTATAGATAATTTTGTATTGCTGTGCTTATGTTGTGGATGGGCGAATAGCATGACTTTCGTCTTTTTTGTGTTGAGTACGAGCTTGTGAGAGGAAAACCAGGCTTCAATTTGAGAGAAAGAGCCCTGCAAGGTTTTTGAAGCATCATGGGGTCAGGATGTCGGCTGGAAAATCTGGCATCATCTGCATAGAAGAGAAGAGAAGACGCCCAGAGGAGGTCAGAGGTAACGAGTTCAGGAAAAGTGAGAAGAGGAGCGGACCGAGGATAGATCTCATGGGACACCCAATCGGACTGGAAGGTTAACAGAGAGGGTGTTTCTTATCATCACCTGTTGCATGCGGCCAGAGAGATAACTAGAGAACCAGCAAGTAGTTTCATTGGAGACGCCGACAGAGAGGACGGAGTTTATAAGCATGGTGTGATTGACGGTATCAAATGTCTTGGAGAGATCTATAAAGACTGAGCCAGCCAGGTCTCCATGGTCCAGAGCACCATATACAAAGGAGGTGAGTTCTAGTAGGGCAGTGGTGGTGCTGTGACCTTTCCTAAAACCGTGTTGTTGCTGGAAAATTAGGTGTTGTGCATCTAGATAGTTGGAAAGTTGATCAGCCACTATTTTCTCCAAAGCTTTAGAGAGTGGGGGGAGTATGGAGATGGGCCTGTAGTTACTAGTGGAAGTACGTGCACCACTTTTATGTACTGGTGTAATCCTCGCCTTTTTCCACAAAGCTGGGAATTGTCCCAGGCAGAGGGACATGTTGAAAATTTTTGTGAGCGGTACTAGAACAGCATCAAGTGTTAGGGATAGCAGTTTAGCATCTAGTGAGTCATCACTATGTCTGGACTTACCTAGGAACCTGGCAATATAAGCACGGGCATCACTAGTGGAGACAGTTTTTAGACGAAAAGGAGGTGCAGTGGGGGGTGGCGGGAAATGTCCCGCAACAGTACTGAAAAAGTCGGGAGGGGGAATCGAGCTTAGATCTAAGAATGATATACTGAAAGCATCCGCTATTTTTTTAGGTTCTTGGGTGGGGGTACCATCCAGGAATAGCATGGTAGGGGGAGGGGAGGGAGACTTTCCACTAAGTTCCTTTATATTATCCCAGAACCTCTTTCCATCACCCCAGGTGACAGTGAGTTTTGTTTGGTAGTAAGCAGTCTTTGCCAGCTGAATGGCCCAGGTACAGGAGTTTCTGGCGGCACGATAGCGTTGTCGGTCAGTGGGTTGACCTGACTGAAGAGCTCTGCACCACAGGTCATCACGTGCCTTCATTTGATAAAGCAAAGTCCGAGTTACCCAGGGGGATGATTTAGACTTTTCAAACCGTTTGACATGGGGGGGCGAAAATGTCACAGGCGGATTAGAAGGAACTAATGAAGAAGGACAGGGTGGCATCAACTGACGTCAGGTGATCAAGAGGGGACCAGTCAATATTCCGAAGTAGGTTTCTGAGATGTTTTAGAGTCCCCTTCTTGAGCAGGCGACACATGGAGATCCTAGGTGGGGCGGTTTCCAGCTATTTGACCAGAGGCATGTTACCGGGAGTGATCACTAATGGAGTCCGATTGTACCTGAACATCAGTATGTGCTCAGGATGGTTTGTGAGTATAAGGTCAAGGAGGAGCTGCGGCTCATATTTTTGTTCACTCTAGTTGGGGTGAGGACCATCTGGGACAAATTTGGCGTAGCTGCATCCTGAGGGGTATGTCTGGGGCAAGCCAGTTTGAGTTAAAATCTCCAAGGGCAATGACTTCAGAATTTTTGGGAGTTGGTCTATTATGTTTAGGACGGATGCGAAGGCATCCCTTTGGTGACAAGGAGGTATGTATACAGACATTATGTAAAGGGATTTTTTCGAGTTCCCAAATTCAACCCTGACAGTGAGAGACTGTGCACCTTCCGAGGGGCTTATGGTTGTTGTGTATATTCCTAGTAGGTGATCTGAAGATATAGAGCACATCCCCGCCCGTGTTTTAGTCTATCCGACCTGTGTAATGTGTAGCCAGGTATGCTTACAGCAGAGTCAGGGATATGCTGAGATAAGCCTTGTTTCAGTAACAGCTATGACTTCAGGGAAGTGAGGCAGACCCAGGCTTGGAATAGGCAAATTTCTTTTGGAGACTACAAATATTAATGGTGGCCAGCCACAGCCCCTTTTACCTAGCTGGTTGCCGTGGGGTGTGGAGAGAGGGACCAGGATTTGGGTGAATGTTGCCCACTAATAGCAGGAGGATGATTGCTGTCCTGGTTAGGATAGTTTTGTGGATCTGTTTGGAGGTGCGTCGAGATGTGCCCATATGATGAACTGCTTTATTGGAAATATGGGTGCACATAAATCATAACATTTCCTGCCCATAAAGTAATGGAGTAAACATGGCGTTAGTGGTGGGGTGACATGGGAAGAGAGGAGGGAAAGGGATAAAGAACATGGTAACTGATGAGGGGGTTTTAATTGGATGGGTTAACACAGGAGGAATGATTGGGGCGGGGGGGTATTAGGACTAGTATGAAGAAGGCAGGAGGGTAGTGGGTTGTAGGGGAGGGTTAAAACAAGGAGGGTAATCCAGGACGCAGCAATGTGGACAGAGAAGGATGATATGGTGATTATTTTTGACATGCTTGGGGGGAGATTAAAATGAAACTTAAATATTAAATGTAACTTAAAGATGTTTTCCAAGTTGGTTGTAATAATACAATTTATTTATTTATTATTTTTTTTTTTATTATAATGATGTTTTTGTGGATTGGGCTCACACAGAAGAGTCTTGCAGTAGTAAGAGAGCTGAGAGTGAGAGATCAGCTGTTTAAAAGGTCCAGAGTGCAAAGCTCCGTGGAGGATGTCAGTGGCCGCCCCTAGTGGCAGGTCCAGATAACCTGCTAATGGAGAAGCTGCCTGATTGTTTTCGCCTCTCCAATCAAAAGAGCTCTCCGACAGTATCTAAGGAGAGCATGACCAAGGGGTGGTGGGGGCGGCGGGGCAGCTGACGCGCAGTGTCAGCGGGGATAGTACTGCAACAGAGAGCGGCTTTGCAGAGTTCCCCACTGTACCTGCTGCTCGGTTCCAGGGCAAACACGGGTCCCTAAGGCTTCAAAGTGGCGTTCCTTTGCTTAAATTTTTCTTTTGGCTCCAGGGAGGGAGTTTGTTCCCTCACGACCACCAGCACCCATGAGGGGAGCCTCGCTATGCGATTCTGCCGAGGAAGAAGAGAAAACACGGTTATTATAGGTGAGTTTCTCGTGTGGGAGGGAGGGGATTGAGATAGATGATTTGGGCTTGCGTGTGGGACACAAAGAAATGGCGTCGCGCTAGTTTCACAGTTTTTAACAGCACAGTATATTTGCTACACTCTGCAGTTTTACAGCTGGTTTTTGGCTCAGGAGACTATCTCCGGTGTAGTTATAGTGACCTAGCTCAGGGAGTTTAAGCTGGCTTTTGGCTCAGGAGACGATCTCCGGTGTAGATATAGTGACCTAGCTCAGGGAGTTTAAGGGATTAAATACAGCCCAGTAATATATGTCAGCAATGTTAACTGCAGATTATCTAAAAATGGCTGTGGGGCTCAGGAGGCAAATCTCAGGTGCAGTAACAGTGTTTTAAATACAGCCCAGAACTTTTTGCCAGCAGTGTAACTGTAAGCGATTTCAAAATGGCTATTGGGCACAGGGAGCAAATCTCAGGTAACAGACACAGTGACCTAGCTCAGAAAATGTAAGGTTTAAATACAGCTTTTTGTCACACGATGTTAAATACAGCAGTTTCAAATGGCTATGGGTCACAGGTTTTAAAGCAAGCACAGTACCTTTGTAACATTGATCTTCATTGGTGTGGAACAGTCAAAAAGGTAAGCTCTTAAGGTAACAGTAGAAAAGCCACTTTTTAAACCTTTCCCTGAATTATGGCAAGTAGCTATTTTACATTAAAAAGGCAAGCTCTTAGGTAAAAGCAGAAAAGCTACTTTTTAAACCTTTTCTTGAAATTTTGGCAAACAGAAAAACTATCTCCACATGTGTGAGGGCAGTAATTGCAAGAAAGCGACTTTGCAGAGGTTCCCCACTGTACCTGCTGCTGGGTTCCAGAGCCAACCTTGGGTCCCTAAGGCTTCAAGCGGCAGTCCTTTGCTTAAATTTTTCTTTTGGCTCCAGGGAGGAGTTCGTTCCTTCACGACCACCAGCACCACGAGGGAGCCTCGCTGTCACACGATTCTGCTGCTCGGTTCAGGGCAAGCGTGGGTTCCCTAAGGCTTCAGTCGGGTCCTTTGCTTAAATTTTTATTTTGGCTCCAGGGAGGGAGTTCGTTCCCTCACGACCACCAGCACCCACGAAGGGAGCCTCGCTATGTGATTCTGCACGCATCCTCGATTTAAATTTTTTTGATCAAATCATGTAGTGACAGCTCTGCATTTTCCTCAGCCAGAAATGAGGATAGCAATTTACTTCGGTAAATGTGCCTGACTGTAGCAAGAATGCCTTGGTCTACTGGCTGGAGTTTAGAGGTCGTGTTCGCTGGCTGAAAAATGCAACGGATGGCACCATCTCTGGTTCTCAGTAGGTCACTGTCAGGGTGTGCACAGAGTTATCCAGCAATAGACTGGCACAGGTTGGCAACCACTGGGACCTTAAATGAGCACAAACTGCTGGCACAAATTCTTGAAAAAAACAAACAGTTCTTGAATATGGTGGTGGACATCCAAGCACTGGTTTGTGCTGTGTCTGTCACATGTAGCTGCTCTAAACTGATGTGCTTGAAGCAACGTGGCTTTAACGATTTACCTATGACCAACAGCTTTAGCTTGTGGGTACCGCTTGTATTAGTACAGCCCAACACAGTTTTTTTTTTTTATACCCGGGTACAAACTTCTTATTGTTGCAAGAAAGAGTTTCGTCCAGCAACAGTTTCCAAAAATACAAGTTACTCACCTGTAACAGGAGTTCTAGGAATGGTATATGTTGTTCATCCACACTTTCTGGCAGATATCCTTGCCGCTTTAAGTCTTGCCGGAAGGTCTTCAAGCTGGCTCCTCCCACCCACCTGGTGGTAAAACTCTCGGCTCCGCCCCATGACGCCAGATCTGGCCCGCTGGAAGCTCAGGTTGTGTGCGTCGAAGCCGGAGAAGGTCGGAGTGGGTCATGTGGATGAACAACATATGCCATTCACCACAACTCTGTTACAGGTGATATTTCTATTTCTAAGGGACATGGATATGTTGTTCATCCACACTTTCTGGCAGACTCTAGCAGTGTCAGTGGCTCAGTAGTAGCACACTTCGCCTCTGAGGCGGGAGATCAGAGGGCTGTGGGTTCAGTTCCCACATCTGGCACTTGGGTTAATATCCAGTACTGACACTGTAATGCAGCATGAGAGGGTGCTGCATTTCTGAGGTGCCGTCATTGGATGAGGACGTTAAACCGAGGTCCCATCTGCCTGAATTGGTGGTAGTTCAGGTGGATGTTAAAGATCCCATGGCACTTATCGAAAGAGTAGGGAATTTCCCGGTGTCCTGGCCAAATTTCCCTCATTCACTAAAAATACCACCAACAGCTTAATCTGGTTCAAGGTCAGTTGGCATTCATCTGTATCCCCCTCCCCCGGGTCGTGCCTGAAAATAGGCAGGATTTGTCTAGTGCACTTACCCGGTCAACAAAAGCTAAAAATAAAAAAAAAAAATTAAAAAGTTCTCCGGGAGGAGGGAAGCAAGGCGCACACCCACGATACTTACTTGGGAAAGAGAGACGGAGAACTGAGGCCCCAAAACCAGCATCCCGGCGTGACTCAAGGTCGATGTGGTAGTGGGTAATAAAAGGTATGTGCCGACTTCCAGGTAGCAGCCCTGCAGATATCCTGGATAGGACATCCTGGAAGCAACTTACGATGCAGCGGTATGGCGGGTAGAATGAGCTCTTATCCCTCTGGGAGGCTCCATGCCCGCCAGCCTTCTGAAACTCTATGCAGGAGGTGATCCACCTGCCTATAAGTCACTTGTGCTGCAGATCTGCCAGAGTGCAGGCTTCAGCGTGAGATGACAAACAGCTGGCGAACCTCTCCCGAACTTCAGCCGTCCGCTCCTTATAATAAGCAAGCGCTCGTCTAGGGTCCAAAGTATGAAGCCTATACTCGGCCTCCGAGGTATGATTGGGGTAGAACACCAGCAGAGTCAACATCTGGTTAAGATGAAACTCCGACACCACCTTCAGAAGGAATTTCGGGTGGGGGCGCAGGACAACCTTGTCCCTGTGTAAGACCAGGTAAGGAGACTCGATGGAAAGCGCCTGGAGCTCTCCCATCCTTCTGGCTGATGTGATAGCCACCAAGAAGGCAGTCTTCCACGACAGGTGTGAAATATCGCACCTGTGCATTGGTTTGAATGGCTTGCCCATGAGCTTGGCCAATACTAGCAGTAGATCCCACGGAGGTGGAGGTTCTCGCACCGGAGGGGAAATGTGGTCAAGGCCTTTGAAAAAGCGCCCGACCACCTTCTCCTGCGCCACAGACTGCTTCCCGGCCCGCGCCTGGTAAGCAGAGATGGCTGTCAGGTGCATCTTAAGGGTCGTCGACCGAAGCCCTTGCTGAGAAAGGGACCACAGGTAGTCCAGAATGCTTGCCATGGGGCAGTCGGAAGGGTCCAAGCCCTTCCCCTGACACCAAATGGAGAATCTCTTCCATTTGAAGGCATAGCATTTCCTGGTCGACTCCTTACAGGACACCTCAACAACGTTAAGGACCTCGTCAGAAAGACCCAAAGCCTGGAACTCTAGCCGCTCAGGAACCAGGCCGTCAGGTGCAAGGATTGAAGGTCCGGATGGAATACCTTCCCCTGACTGACTGAGATCAGGTCCGGGCGGGCTGGAAGCCGCCTCGGGAGCCTGGAGCTGAGGCTGAGGAGATCTGGATACCAGAACTGGCAGGGCCAGTCTGGGGCTACCAGAATCACCTCGCCTTGTCCTCCTACGCGAGAAGCACCTTGTGGATCAAAGGAAATGGAAGCGTAGAAGAGGCCCGGGGTTCATGGCCTCGAGAAGGCATCCCCCTGCTGAGGGGGGCGGGCATGGAACAGACTCAGCATCGCATTCTCCCTGGAGGCAAACAGGTCCACCTGAGGCGTGCCCCAGTGGGAGAACAGATCTTGTACTACCTCCGGCAGGAGAGACCACTCATGAGATGCAGCCCCTATCCAGCTTAGGGCATCAGCCAGGGTGTTGGAGGCTCCTGCCACGTGAATGGCTAGGAGATCTGCCTCCAAGCTGTGCACGAGGGACCATATGCGGAGAGTTTCCATGCATAACAGCATGGAGTGCGTCTCGCCCTGGCGGTTCAGATAGTACATGGTCGTGATGTTGTCCGTCTGGACCTGAACCACTTGACCTCGTAGAAACGGAGCGAAGGCGGTGAGAGCTAGAAGGACCGCTCGGAGCTCCAGCAGGTTGATGTGGCATTGGGACTCTCGAGGGGACCAGAGGCCGTGCGCTCGGTGTTCCCCCAGATGGGCACCCCAACCCATCAGAGATGCACTGGTCGAGAGAGAGACTGTCAGCTCGGGGCGGACGAATGGGATGCCCTCCTGCAGATGTGCTGGAGCGATCCACCATTGGAGCGTTCCACATCTCCTGGTCACGTCACGGGCTGGTCCAGCGGATCTGAGCGTTGTGACCACTGGCTGGCCAGTCCCCATTGAAGGGACGATGTGGCACCTGGGCGGGCCCAATGGACCACGGCTGGTGCAGGCCGCCAGAAGGCGAGGAAGTCCCGGGCAGGGCGCACTTGCCAAACCAGAAATGATTGGGCAGAGGAGGAAAGAACCTTGGCCCTGTCCGCCGGGAGCCATGCTCTGGCTCGCAGAGAGTCGAGCTCTGCCCCAATAAACAGTATCACCTGCTTTGGCACGAGTTCCGACTTGGCCTCGTTCATGAGGAGGCCGACCTGAGAGCAAACCTGGAGGGCCAGATCTCTGGACCGCTCCACCTCCTGTCTGGAGGGGGCTGCTATCAGGCAATCGTCCAGGTAAGGGTAAACCCGGACCCCTCGGCGCCCGAGGAATGCTGTCACCACTGCAATGCATTTGGTGAAGACCCTGGGAGCTGGAGATAAGCCGAAGGGCATGGCTTGGAACTCCGAAAGGGAACCTTCCGCTCGAGCGAAGGAACCTTTGATGGGGCCAGACGGATAGGGACGTGAAAGAAGCATCCTGTAGGTCAGAGAGCAGAACCACCGCCGTGTTCCAAGGATGGGATTATCTGAGCCAGAGTGACCATCCTGAAGGTTGAGACCTTAGGAACAAGTTCAGGTCGTGTAGGTGAGAATGGGGCGCAGCCCCATCCGTTCGGAACCAGGAAGTACCTGGACACGAACCCCAGGTTTGAGGAGGTCCGCCACCTCTCTTATCACCTCCTTCTCGGGAGGACAGCGATGTTGGCTCGGCGAGCTGACAGCGAGGTTTCGGACCCGAGGCCCCAGGTGCGGCGGCTCTGAAGGGTGGGGCCTGCTCGAACTCCAGAGGCAGGCCCTTTCCTACCTCAACACCCACCTGTCTGTGGTAATAGCAGACCAGGTGGAAAGGAAATACTGACCATCCCCACAGGAGACCTGGGGTAAGGTGATGAGGTTGGGGGCGACACCCCTCAACTAGTCACTGTGCAGGCTTGGAGGAGGGGACCAGCGGGACCGCCTGGGCTCTACCTCCCTGCTTCCTGGAGGAGGAAGCGCAGAGCTTGGGTTTGGGGCACCAAGTGCGAGCCTGCTGGCCTGTTGTTGCTGGGCGGGCATGCCCGGCCAGACGAAAGGGCTTGGGTTGAGGTCTGCGGCCTCGTCCCTCTGGCGGATGATACCGAGTCCAGGTGGCATTGGACTTTTCAATCCTCTGGGTGGCCTTCACTCCAGGGCCGAAGAGGTCGGTCCCAAGAAGGGACATCCACCAATTTGTGCTGGGTATCTGCTGTGAAGGTGGATATCCTCAGCCATGCCTGACGAGCGCCTAGCCACTGCAGCCGCTACTGACCTGGCGCATGAATCACCGATGTCCAAAGCAGTCTGAAGTTGCTGCTTGGCCACTGCCCTGCTCTGGTCCCACTGCTTAACCGTGGTCTGCAGGTCAGCCGGGAGATGAGGGACCACCTCGTCCAGGGAGCTCAACAGGGCGTGAGAAAAATGTGCCATCAGTACGGCCGAGCTGGCCTGACGAAGGCCAAGGGAGGACACAGCGTAGACTTTTCGCCCGGCATAGTCCAATTTCTTGGACTCCTTGTCGGGAGGTTTGTCCACGTCCTAGCGTTTCCAGCATGCCGGAACAGCTGTTGGTAACTCTCCTCGGCGAGGGATGTTCCGAGAAACCAGACAGGGAACCGGTAGGGACCGCATGCTTCCTGGCCATCCTGGCCGAAGGCGCAGGGCAGGAAGCAGGGCGCTGCCAGAGCTCCAAGGCCGGGCCCACAATGGCCTCAGCCACAGGGAAGACCTCCGTAGGGGAATCCCCTCGGTCCAATATCTCCGTGAGGGGATACTTGGCCCGCCTGGATACGGGCTCGAGCTGCATCCCGGTGGAGTCCGAGATGAGTCTGAGCAACCCCAGGAAGGACGAAGGGCTGTCGTCCAGCGACTGACCTCCAGAGGACTCCAAGTCCACTCGCTTGGAGAAAAAGGAGGAAGCGTTGTCGGACTCGGACTCCACCTGCCGAGGGCTATCGGGAGTGAGGGTGACCGACAGCCTATGGGGCAGACCCTGAGCCGACCGAGAATTCTTGGTCAGAGCCCCAAACCGCGGCTGTGGAGGCGGAGGTTCCACCAGAATCGGTGGAGCAGCTGGTTTTGGCCGAACAACCGGCCTGACAACAGGCTCCTTGGGTAAAAAGGGGGGTTGTTTCGGCCGCTCCGGTGACAGCCACTTAATGGCGGGGAAGGCAACCGTCGGCTTATTCCGGTCAGAAGGAGCTGTTGCCATGAAGATCTCGTATCGTCCGCGCAACTTGCATCGAAGCCTCCCCTCATCCGAGGAGGAGGAAGAGGACGGGCGGCGGTGCCGCTTACTGCGGTGCTGGACCGAGACCGCCTATGATGGCGGGATCAGCTGGACTGCTAAGAAGTCCGAGACCGAGACCCTTGGCTTTTCAGAGGACGGTGTGGAGAGGGGACGGGTGGAACTGGCTCCTCCCTCAGCTTGGAGGGAACACCCAAGGGCTCCAGAACCGGAGGCACTGGCAAGCCCATGGGATCCTCGATTCCCACCGGGGGAACCGGGGAGAGGGGATTTTCGGCTTCGCCGGTCGACAACCCATCCAACGGGTCGAGAAAGATCTCGACTGCGTCGATGGGAGTCTCGGTCAACTGACCTGACGGGGACACCGTGAGACCAGTGGCCGGAGCCGAACAATCGACCGAAGTCGATGGGTCGAAACTCAGGAGAGGACCTTTCCCACTCCCAAGGCGTCGCGAAAGATTACCCTTGACTTTCTTCTTGGACCGAGAAGAAGAAGGTCCAGCAGAGCGTTGGTCCCTCTCCCTAGTGAAGAGGGACAGACAAAGCTCCTTAAAGGAAGCTGTGTAAGAGGAACCCAGGAAAGCGGAATAAAAGCCGCGGTCGAGGAAGATGCTGCCCGCGCCGCCTCCTCTTCGAGGGTGATCATCTGCTCTAGCTGATCCGCCAAGCCCGCCGCCGCGGAAACCGCCGACCAGGCCTCTTTTGACTTAACTGGAGGAAAACGTTTCTCGGGGCGCCCTAGTTGTAAACGGGCGGCACGGTCTTCGAGGACGTAGGCTGAGAAGGAAGAGCACAGGTCGCAAGCCTGCGGGACGTGCTCGAGGCCTAAACAGTACACACACATGGAGTATGGATCCGTCCGAGACATCTTCTGCCCACAAGGGCACCGCCGGAAACCGGGAGTCAATTTGTCCATCGCAGCCGTGAGGGACAGAAGACCGAAGTCTTTTAAGCAAAAAACTTTTAAATTCGGAAAACCGAAGAATTAGGAACCAGTCTTATACACAGAGCGTTAAGGAGGGAACCTGAGCTTCCCAGCGGTAAGGAAGATCTGGCGTCATGGGGCGGAGCCGAGAGTTTTACCACCCGGGTGGGTGGGAGGAGCCAGCTTGAAGACCTTCCGGCAAGATTTAAAGTGGCAAGGATACCTGCCAGGCAGTGTGGATGAACAACATATCCATGTCCCTAGAATACAACATTCTGGTCACCATTGTGAAAGAGGGAATAAATCAAAACTCTCTTCCTCTCTGACTGTATACTATTATCATTAAGTGATGCAACACACAGTTTGTACCGCAGAGCCATGTAGACCAGTAACAGGCACCATATATATGGAGTGATCCTACAGGTATGAAGGAAACATCATTTCCTTTTTTCCTAGACCATTTCCTTGTACCTAAATGTTTTTTCTTTTTCTTAACCGAATCTGAATGCTTCAGGGAATGTTCAACATCCGAAGTCCCCTCCGGCTGGGAGGAGTGAACAGAAGTGGAACCTGACTCCGTACCGATGTCTTCTTATAATATTGTGAAGGTATTGTGCATAGGGAGCCGATCTTGTTCGGGCATGACTTTCCCAGCGGTCCTGGATTGGAGGCTACGACGCCTATTAGAGACAAGGGTATAGGTCTCTTCAGGCGGAAGTGGAGGGGGCACTAAGGTATGCAATGGAGGCAATTCCTAAGGAGTATTACCCTCCACTAAAACAACCGGATCTGGTACAGTTGTTCTAGGCTCTGGAAGAGGTACGTCTGGAGCCAATGTCACTGGCTCCAGTTGTGCCTCTCGGGCAACTGTTGGAAGTCTCCCAGTGGGTGGGGGTGGGGCTTTTTGTCGTTGGGCCACATGGATCGCTGTACTGATATAAAAATCCTGGATGCAGAAGTCTCCATTCATTTTGTTTTGAGCAGCCCAGGGACAATCTACATAAGAGTGGGCCGCTTCGCATAAGGAACACTTAACAGGGTAGTGACAATCAGAAATTACATGGCCCAATTCCCCACATTGAACACACTTCACCATCTCACAAGTTCTGCTCATATGCTGTCCCGAGCCACATTTGTAACAGTGATGTGGTTGCTCTGGGTAGAAAATAAAGCCCTATCATGTCCTAAATAAAAACAATTTGGTAGGTGTTGTAATCCTTCCTCATTTTGTAATAAGTAAACTTTATACCTCCAACCCCCATTCCAGAAACCTTCTGTATCTAGATTTGGTTCTGGGTTGCTCTGAAGTGTACATTTCCTTTCCAGCCAATAAGTAATGTCCTCAACATTAAAGGCTACCTAAACATACATAAAACAGGGTATACAGTTTTAAAAACCCTCCCGTGGAAGCAGAGCAGAAGGGGAGAGGTTTTGAATGGCAGAAGCAGTTACCTTAAAAGTCAACATTTAATGCCTTTTCAGTTGAGTTTTTTTGCAACGCTGAAACCAGGAAACATTCTCAGAGCCCCGTGCCGATTGGAACCTAAGAATGCTGGGAACGTCTAACACGCTGATGTAATCTTAGCAAGTCAGGACGTTTCCAGTATTCAGTCCCTATGGAGCCTTATGTTCTGTGTCTCAAATTATTAATATATGTGGACCTTCAGATCTTGATTGCTAGGTAACATGTACTGTACTGTACAATGATAACTGGCTATGGGAAGTATTCTGAGGCTGCTCCGCCCCTGCCTCCATGTCCATATGTCTATTATGTGTAACATTCAGTGGGAGAATATTGTCAACCGTAACTGATACTGACTCATGGCAGGTTCCTAAGATATCCTGTAACGTTACATTCGCCTCCAGTTGTTGGGGGGGGGAAGAGATGAACTAGGCTGCATCCCAACCTCCCCAGATACCCCCAGGATTGGTACTGTAGGATCCGTAATCCACTGTCTCGACTCAAGTTGTAGCCATCCCGCTCTCTCAAGTGCAATTTTAGGTGACCAAATCAGTTCATCCTCGGTTGTATTGCCGTCTGGGGTGGGGATATGGAAACTTTTGGTATAGTGGTATCAATGCCTTCAAGAAGTTTAGGTCCAGCACCTGTAGTGCCTGCAGGTGAATCCACATCAGGGCGTTTTCGTTTCTTTAAATCCTCCTCTGCTGCAAGTTGCACCACCTTGTAATCAGCTGTAGCTACCTCTCAAATCCTTAGTTTTCAGCCAAACATAGCAGAGGTTCAACGGAATCAAAATCAATGGCCATAGCGTCAGGGAGTAGAATGCCAGCTTCCAAATTGTGTCGTGAAGCAGCAGCAGTAGTGTTGCTTAAGGTGAGGAAATCCTCCTCATTCGACGAACAGTCAGTCACTGCAGCACTGTCCGATAAGAAAACTGGAAACGAGGGGGTTGGTATGATGTGCTGGCCACCCTCTGGGTGCATCCCAGCCATACCTTTCCCTTCGTTAGTCTCGTACTGTAGGCAAGTCGGCGCCCTGTCTCCTCTAGCCGCGCCTTGCAGCTGAGCGCCAAAACCGTCATTTGCAGCAACAGCTCCACAACGGGAAATAGAAGAAGCAGGTAGTCCTCCCTTGAGCACAATTTCTGGGTGTCTTGGCTGTGCCAGTCACTTTACATTTTCTGTTTTTAAATCAGGCATATCCTCACGAAGAATGGACTCTGGTGGGTCTCTGGCTGGAGTGGAGTCCTGTACTCCACCCACCCGCACGTCTGCACTCATCTCCACCTTGCAATGACCTGACTGCCAAGCAGTCAGACCTGGAAACCCCAAATGGAGAGTAGAGGAATTCCCCAGTGTCCTAGCCAAAATTCCCCTCATTCACTATATACCACTGAAAGTTTAATCTGATTCAATTTCAGCTGGTTTGCATCTGTATCTCCTTCCCTCCCCCTGGGGCAATGCAAAAAATTGGCAATATTGTCTAGATCTTTCCCAGTCAACAGAAACTAAATAAATGATAAATAAATAGGCAGCAGAAGCAGATAACTTCTAAGGGACAAGGATTCTGTTATATAAAACATTTACGCTGAATAAAGCTTTCCTAATGTAAGCCGGAGGGTTGCAGTGATGCATTCTATTCTGTTGATATCCTCTGCATGTTGCCTCCGGGAGTCAAGGGATGGGGTTGACTCACTAAAGCAGTAGGTAAGGCTAGGGGGATGTTGGGGTGTATCAGTAGGGGTATCACACGTTGCAAGAGGGAGGTAATAATCCCTCTTAACAAGACACTGGTTAGGCCCCATCTGGAGTACTGCATGCAGTACTGGAGGCTGCACCTGCACAAGGACATTAACAAAATGGAGGCAGTCCAGAGAAGGGCAACAAAATGGTGCAGGGACTGCATCAAAACATGAAGACAGATAAAGGAGCTCAATATGTATACCCTATAGCCGGAGATGATATGATCAAAACATTCAAAACACCTTAAGGGCATTAACAAGGTGAAAAGAATCGAACAACGTTTCAATATAAGAAAAATAGCAGGACAAGAGGACACAGCAGGAGATTAGAGGGAGGCCGATTAAGGAGTAATGTGAGGAAGTTATTTTTGCACAGAAAGGGTGGTGGATGCATGGAACGGCCTACCTCAGGAAATGGTGGATATGAATACAGTACAGGGCTTCAAACAGGCATGGGATAGGCATAAGGGGGGGCAATACAGATGAGTATGAATAGACAGGCCATTGACAGAGCAAAGGCCGATGGCACATTCATAAGGTAGAAAAAGAAACTGGCAGACTGGATTGGCCTTGTGATCCTTATCTGCCGTCAACTTCTATGTTTCTATGACTCTTACAGCCAGTGGGAGGTGACACTTTAAAGGCACAGTACGGAGAACACACAGCAAGCCTTACTGCTGCCTGTTCCCAGTCTCCCTTGTTTTCGTGCACAACACTAAATTTTTCAAATTGAAAGGAATGTTATCATTCCATACCCTTCATAGTTCATTATGTATCCACCTCAGATATGTTTGCATCCTTGGGCATACCCAGAAAACGCGGTAGTGCTTTCCCACTTCTCGGCAGAGCCTCTCAAACACAAGTTAGAGCCTCCTGTGCCAAAGTGCTGCATTATGGCAGTGGCATGGAATAATCTGGAGATGCACTTCCAGCTAGGAGATGCTGTGACCTTTCTCTGTTTCTGTATTTCTCTTGCCAGAGCTGTCTTATTTGTGTTGTATGGTCAAAAACTAGACTGGAAAGGCTTACAGATTTTATACAATTTCTGAGGGATCCATATCTCTGCCACCACCACCACTTTCTACACCATCTTTCCCACAAAGGGAAGACTAGATATAGACTAGTACTTCACTGGGGTTTCTGGTTTTAAATTGTCCATCTTTAAGACAAGCTGTACCACTGCCTTTTTCAAGGGCATAGAAAAGACCCCAAAAAAAAAAAAATAGTAGTGCATATATGGTCCCAAGAAAAACTAGAGCCAGGACACCTCTTGACTCCAGAGATATTCTTGTAGTTCCTGGGTCTAGATAACAGCAAGTTGGGTGCAGTTGTCTTAACACCTTGGAACACATCCTCACAGGATACCATCCACCCTAAACTCAACCCAGATACTTTGTGTATTTGTCACACCACTGATGAACTGGTGAAAGACTGTAAGCAATTTGGTTTGTTTACAGTCTAATTAAAACAAAAAGTAAACAGGTTTCAGTTACAGCTGGAACATTTGTGTGCATTCCCGTCTGCTTATGCAGCACAGGTAGCAGCACAATAAAGACAAAATAGCATACTGTATTAAGCAAAGAGCACAGCAATACTGTATTTCCCTCGTGGGTCTCCCCAATACTGGATTCCCTCGTGGGTCTCCCCAAAATTGTGCAGTTTAAAAAATCTCTGAAACATGGACTTCTCTGTAGATCAGTATGCAGCTGTTTTAATTAACCTGTACCTCTTTCCCTGTTTTTGTAAATGCTTAGATACCTGAGCTTACCTCACTGCTACTGTTTGAAAATATCCTCTGGTGATGTTGTTATACAGTCATGTCATTAACTTCCAGTACTGTACCTGACCAGGCAACCTATGGAGCTGGTGGATGTATGCACTGTACCTGACCAGGCAACCTATGGAGCTGGTGGATGTGCACTGTACCTGACCAGGCAACCTATGGAGCTGGTGGATGTATGCACTGTACCTGACCAAGCAACCTATGGAGCTGGTGGATGTATGCACTGTACCTGACCAAGCAACCTATGGAGCTGGTGGATGTATGCACTGTACCTGACCAAGCAACCTATGGAGCTGGTGGATGTATGCACTGTACCTGACCAAGCAACCTATGAAGCTGGTGGAGGTATGTATTGTACCTGACCAGATTTCCCCTGGAGCTGCTGATTGTTTGTATTGTACCTATGTGTTCCTGTACCGACGTGGAACCTTTGTAAAAGAGCACTTGTGCGCGAAGGTGTTGTCTGAATAATCAAATAAATAAATAAATAAATTATGCATACCTCATTACTGCCATCGTGTCTTGCTTGCTTCTTTGGTGTACCTATAAAAAAAGTAAAGTGACATACAGCAGACTTTGTATCTTAAAACTATATGAAGACTTTTTTTTAAACCTCAAATTTATTCAAAAAAGGTGATGGTCCAAAACAGTATGAACTTGGGAAACACTTAGGAAACCTTGACTACTCGTGAATGTATGTAACCATATACACACACAAGAAGATGAAGAGGGTTGAAAATTCATCTGTTTCTTCAACCCACAGCAAGTCTATCTGATTTTGATCTTCAAAAAAATCCACCAAGAAACTCTGGTGAGAAGCTATTGCCATCCTCTCTTATCTCATTCAATCGCTGTTCTAAATGGACTTTTATATTTTATATTTTTTGATAACTCCGTTTTTTCAAACTAATTTATCAAGTGCTGGCTGTAGCTAACTGGCTTAGTATGTGGTTGCTCAGTCTAGTGGTAAGAAGAGGAGGCTACTGACCAGAAGGATTAAACCTGCTTGGTGATGAGTGCAAAAGTAGGGATGTGCACTGAACCCAGTAGAAAATTCAAACGTAACAATCCCCTCCTACCAGTGGAGAAGAAGGTTATTCACCTTATAGCCCGATTTTCAAAGGTGGATGCAGGACTTGCATCAAGCCCTACGTCAACCGCAGTGTTTGGCACAGCTGCGACAAACAGTGTGCCGTAACCTGCACCCGATTTTAGTACCTCAGGTGCAAGTGCAACATTTTCCACAATTTACGGCAGGTTGCTCCAAAACATTTGCACAAGCTCCATAAACAGGGTCCCCATGTGGCACAAAGTTGGACTGAGAGGAGCTGGTCTAACTTTTGCCCTTTAGTGCAGGGAACTGAAAATCACAATCTAAATTGGGCAAATGCCCCAAGCCCCCTGCGCTATTTTATCGGTAGGCATCCACAAAATGTTTGAAATTCCTGCCCTGTGTCCAGCCTGAGATGACAGTCTGGGATGAAGTCTCAGGGTGTATTTTTTTTTGTTTGTAGACTTTTTCCCTTCTGATGCATGACTGCGGGGCATCTCTCTGGCGTAGACCCACTCAACCGCACCTCCACAGCCCACCCGAACCCCCTCTCTGACTGAGGAATCAGGTGCTGGGTCTCCCCTCCAGCCAGCTCTTAAAGGAGGAGGCAGGGACCACAGAGAGTCAAGTCGGGATCAGGGCCGGCATTAGGCATGTGGGTTTGGCCCCTGGAGTCTCGCCATCGCCGCTCTGGCGGCCGGGGTTTTTCCTTCTTGGTTTTCACCCCGGGGGTGAGGACATGTAATGACATCCAGCACGTGATGGGCATGCCCCAGCACTCGTGTGCAGGACATCCGACGATGCACCCCTCCGCCTTGCAAATGCCCCTGCTAGCGGCAATGCCCCCAGTCTGCTCTGGGAGCCCCCAGAGCAGCGGGGTGCACCACCCTCCCTTCCCAGGAGGAAGGAGAGCAGTCCTCCGGGCTCGTCGTCTCCCTTCCCGGTCGACCACTGGCGTCCCGAGTCCGCGCCCGAACCCGGGTCGCTGGTGTGGAGTGAGGTGTGGCATCCAATGCCTCAATACTCAGTACCACTGGGCCAGCCTCTGGGTTTATCTTGGTGGGAGGAATTTAGGAATAAAAAATGCATCATCAATTTAGAGCAGTCTGAGTCAGGAGCAGACAAGAAAAGAGCAGCCTTTCAGGAGTGGTCTGGATCTAACTTCTTTATTTGGGGATCACCTTTGACAGTGGCAAGGTTGCTATGACCTGCTGGACAAAAGGGAATCTGAGTAGGTGCAAGTATGGGATATTTTCCTGCAGGCCCTCATGTGCGATTAGGACAGGGGGGGGGGGGAGTCAGAGGTCAAGCAGGAGAAAGCATGGACCCCTAATGATCTCTACTGCATAGAACCCTAGCTCACTCACATTGGGAAATATGCCCTCATGGGGTGGCAAGAGGTCAAAGGATTCGAGGCAGAGCCACGGCCAGTGGCCTACAGTGGGACGATCACAGGGAGCAATGACTGCAACTGTAGCAGGAAGCACTTCAGTGGTATTTAGTAACTAGATTGCTAATTGCTTTAGGAACAGAGATAGGTGAGGAATAAGGCTCCCCTGGCACAGCTATGCTAGACCTGTCCATGTGGCACAAAGTACAATGAAAAGACAAAGAGCTGTTACTGAATACAAGAACATGCAGTCTAGGTGTGTGAGACACCATGGATGAGACAGTGTGTCCCAGTGAGAGGGTGCAAAGGGCTATGCCACAGCAGCCTGGCACTGGGGTCAGCAGTAAGCCCAGGACTGGCCACAGTTCAGCTCAAGTGTGAGCATTGGAAGTGTACATAAATCCACTGAAGGATTGCACTGCTGGGACATTTATTAATGATTAAGATTCTTGGATCCATGATCAAGTGCACAAATAAACGTTGCTCATTGACGTTTCAGTATAAGCAAGTGCTTGAACATCCATGATGTGCATGCTAATCTGTTATCTTAGTCCGATTATCGGGGGTCCCAGTACTCTCCAGACATGACAGAAACCAAAGACTGTATTGAGTGCAGGGGAACTCCTGATGAGCGAAAAAATACCCCTAGACATGGGAGGATTGCTGGGCCATGCCCGTCCCCATTCCCAGGCAGTATAGTAGAAGGACGGTGTGCACATCATCTGATGAGGGTTGCAGAATGGTTATGAATATTGATATTGTTTGGAATGTGGCCTGAATACTGAACAGTTCCAGTATTCAAGGTGCTATTCAGTTCAGGAGTGGATGGAGCTGAAAAAAAGTCTAAAAACACAAACACCAGTGGCAAGAAGGATGATCAATTCATGAGACAGAACTCAAGACAGAAGATTAAAGAGTAGGAAGCGGTAGCCATCTCCATGCAGATCCTACCAATACAGTTTGCAGATAAATGATATAAAGCCATAATTCAAAGTATGAATGCTTATGTAACCTCCCCTCTAGGGTGGGGGCTTACTTGAATGGGGCTATGGCCTCACTGATTCCTGGCAGCGGCCCTTGTAGAATTCAGGTCCTAGGAGCCCCGTAACATTCACGGCCTCGGCTGCCGGAATCCTCATTCCTTGGCCCCATGGCAAGAAGCGGGCCATGGTCTGAAAGTGTTTCTGCACCTTGGGGCACTTAGGGGGTCAGTTACTCAGTCCTGGGGGGAAAGCAATTAGCCGACCGAGTGAAAGTAAAGAAAAAAGATGGCTGTAACGTGCCATATGTGCATGCGTGAGCCATAAACTCTCAATGAAGCCTGCGGCTCCACTATCTTGGTCACAGAAAGGGCACGAAAGGGGTCTGTGTTCCTGAAGCCCCATTGGGCAAATGGGGGCTCCCACAAAATAATTAGAGAGCATCCTGGCCACCACAGAATAAGTAGAGCCAGGACATATGGATCTTAGCCCCTTAAAGGGGTTTTATTAAATTTGGTGGGGCTGCAAATTAGGGGCAGAAATATAAACACATATGGTGTCCCCCATATGTTTTCTGCATTATGGGGGCCACTGGGAAAGGCACCAGAAAAAGCCAGAGAGTGTACTAGCCAATCAGAGGGGGAGTTGGGAAAATGGATAAAAGAGATTGAAACATAGAAACATAGACTTTGGCGGCAGATAGGACCGCTAGGCCCATCTAGTCTGCCCATTTCCCTACCTACAGGATGGGCCAGATCCTAGTTAACCAACAGCCTATATCTTCCTGCCCCCACAAGAATTGCCTTATGTCTGTCCCATGCATTCTTGAGATTCTCCCACAGCTTTAGACCCCACAACTTCCTCAGGAAGGCTGTTCCATGCATCCACTACCCTCTCTGTGAAATAATACTTCCTCACATTGCCCCTGAACCGCCTCCTTCTATCTTTAAATTGTGTCCCCTTGTTCTTGCAAGTCTCTTTTTCTGAAAGATGCTACCCTCTTGGACTTTGTTGATTCCCTTGAGGTACTTGAAAGTTTCTATCATGTCCCCCCTCTTCCTTCTTTCCTCAAGGGTATACATATTAAGCTCCTTTAGTCTCTCCTCATATGGCTTCTCTTGCAGACCCTGCACCATTTTAGTTGCCCTCCTCTGGACTGCCTCTATCCTGTCTATGTCCTTGAGATGGGGTCTCCAGAACTGGACACAGTATTCCAGATGGGGTCTCACCAACTGTCTGTACAGAGGATAACAACTTCCTGTTTTCTGCTGCTGATGCCTCTCCCTATACATCCCAGTATACCTCGGCCCTCCTACTGCCTTCTCACATTGCTTGCTAACCTTAAGGTCATCTGATATGATTACCCCAGGTCCCTTTCCTGTTTTGTTGTTGTTACTACCTCCCACCCATTGTATTCTTCCCTGGGTTCTTGTTTCCCAGGTGCATTATTTGCACTTTTTGCATTGAATCCTAGCTGCCATCGTCAGCCATTCCTCCAACCTCGCTAAGTCCCTTTCATCCTTTCCACGCCTCCTTGTGTAATCAACCCTGTTGCAGATCTTTGTGTCATCTGCAAAAGGCATACTTTCCTTCCAGTCCCTCTGCAATGTCACTGATGAAGACATTAAAAAGGACTGGACCCAATACTGAACCCTGCGGTACCCCACTAGTAACCGCCCTTTCTTCAGAGTGGACTCCGTTTACAATTACCTTCTGTGTCCTGTTGTCCAGCCAATGTTTTACCCAGGCTACCACCCTGGGACCCACTCCCAGGCTGGTTAATTTGACTAATAATCTTTTGTGTGGGACTGTGTCAAATGCCTTGCTAAAGTCTAGGTAGGCCATGTCCACAGCCCTCCCTGGTCTACTACTTTGGTCACCCAGTCAAAGAAATCTATTAGATTCGTCTGACATGACCTTCCGCTGTGAACCCATGCTGCCTTGGATCCTGTGCTCCACTGACCTCTAGGTACTCAACTATTCTTTCCTTCAGAAGTGACTCCATCACTTTCCCTACCACAGAGGTCAGACTGACAGGTCTGTAGTTTCCTGCCTCTGTCTTGGTCCCACTTTTGTGAAGGGGAATCACATCCGCCTTCCTCCAGTCCTCGGGTACCACACCATCCTCCCATGATTTATTAAAAAGAGTAGCCAGTGGTTTCACTAGTTCCTTCCTTAATTCTTTTAAATTCTGGGGTGAATTCCATCAGGACCCATTGCTTTGTCCACCTTCAGTTTTAGGAGTTCTTGCAGAACCCTTTCTTCTGTGAAAGGACTGGATCGACCCCCTATCAAGAGTGCTTCTGTTAATTGGATTAGGCACTTCCCCTCCTCTTTTGTGAATACTGAGCAGAAATATTAGTTCAGTATTCCTGCTTTTCACTGTCCCCTCTGCCCACCCACCGCTCATTCTATTCAGCCTCACTAACCTCCTTTGTCTTTTCTACGCCGCTGATGTACCTATAAAAGGTTTTATCCCCTTCTAACTGAGTTGGCTATCTTTCCTCAGTTTGGGCCTTTGCCTATTCTGACTTCCCTCCCTGCTTCTTTCTGCCTTAACTGGTACAGCTCTCTGTCCTGCTCCTTCTGTGTTCCTTATACTTCCGGAATGCTATCTTTTCTTCCTGACTTTCCAGCCACCTCTCTTGAGAACCATAGTGGCTTTTCTTTCGTTTTGATTTGTTTATTTGCTTCACACAAAGGCTTGTTGCCTCTGTGATGGCAGTTTTGATAATTCCCCATTGTTGCTCCACACCTCCTTCTAGCCTGTTTGCTAGTGCTTTTCTGAGGCACTCTCCCATCTTGCCAAAGTCAGCCCTCCTAAAGTCCAGTACCCTCACTTTTGTATGGCTTGACTCTGTAGCTGAGTTTAACGTGAACCACACTGTTTGATGGTCACTTGTCCCCAGATGGCAACCCACTTCTAGATCTGAGATCCTCTCACTGCCCCCGTTTGAGAGTACGAGGTCTAAGATTGCTCCCTCACGAGTGGGTTCCGAAACTAGCTGTCTAATGCTTGCCACCTGCCTGACAGAAGGGGAGAGTTCCATGGGATTCCAGAGAGAGCAGGCAGTAAGACTGTGTTGGGGCTCCCCAGCCCAAAGGCCTGTTCCTTCAGCCCATCAGCCTGGCTGGCTCAGAACTGAACCAGGCACAAAGTGCTTATAGCAGACACAGTGATAACAGGGAAAAGAGTGGTCTGCTGAGTGCTTTCCCTGGCACCAGACTTGAACCTGCTGCTGGCAAGTTACAGCCTGATTTTAGAGACTGAGTAGCAGTCTGCAAAGCTGAGGAACTGCAGCCTACAGCAGAGTTTCAGGACTCTGCAGCAGAGAGGATAAGACTGTGCAGCACAGAAACAGAGCAAGAGTGTGCAGCAGAGTAAAGATACTTTGCAGAGTCGAGAGAGAGAGTGAGTAAAGAAATCTTGCAGCCAAGACTCAAGAGACTCTGTATCCTGTGTGCCCCTCAGGGTGAAAGTTTTGGACTGTGCAACTGCTGCATAGCTCAAGAGAATTTGTGTGTGGGTGCTGGGGCTAGAGACTGTGCCAAAGCCCAGCCACAGTTTTTCCAGAGGAGCAGTGTGACAAGCAGAAAGTCTAGGGGGCACCCAGCCTGCTCAATCCTCTAGACCACTGAGGAGGGGTCTGGTACGAAATTCCAACATTCAAAATCCCATCAGATGCAAGCCCGACACCACAATCCAGACTATGCAAAACTTGACAAGTACTTAATACTGACCTCCAAAATCCAGACTGAAATCAAAGTAACGAAAAGAAAGGCTGCGGGCAAGGCATTCCTTCCCCAGTCAGCAGCCACAAAGACGAAAAAAAAAAAAAAAAAAGACACCATCATGATGTATGCTAAGCCATCAGGAATTCACCCTCTGGTCCCCGAAGAAACGACACAAATTTATTTTCTAGTTTTAAACCAAACGCCACACCGAGCAGCTTCTCATCACTGTAAGGTGTGCGCCTGCACATCTTCTGCTCCTTGACCTGTGTCAGGTCCCCACAGTGCCTTTGTTCCCCTCACTACCTTGCCTGCTTCCTTCTGTTTTGCTAGGTATACCTCAATGTTCTCCTCCCTCTGCGTTTCCTTATACCTCTTGAATGCAACCCTTTTTCCTTTTCCTTTCATTGCCACTTCATTGGAGAACCTTGGAGAGTCTTATCGTCCTGCTTTTGCTTACTTTCTTCATGAACAGGTTGATTGCTTTAGTGATGTCCTCCCTTATTCTTCCCCACTGTGCCTCTACCCCTCCCTGACACTCCTCCTTTACCTCCCTTAGGCAGTTCCTGAGGCAGTCACACATTTCTTTAAAATCCACCCACTTAAAGTCCAGAACCATTGTCCTTGTGTGGTTCGCCTATCTTTACATTGACCCACACTGTACAGTGATCACTGGTACCAAGAGGGCAGCCCACTGTGATATCTTCAGTGCTGTCCCAATTTGTAAGCACCAGCTCTCACATTGCCCCATCCCTAGTGGGTACTTTGACTAACTGCCCGAGAAAAGCCCCTTGCAGGGAGTCAAGGATGAAGCACACAAAGAAGCAGTGCACACCGACTTCTTCTGAAGGTGCAACTTCTGCCATAAAACTGAAACACTTGTAAAAATTAAAAAAACACACACCAATGGCTGAATTTTCAAGTCATTTAATCACTACCACTATAGCAACCACCCCTATGAAGCCCCTAATCATGCCTGATTGGGGGAGTCAAGAATGGCCCTGCTCCTTGCAGAAGCGGCAGTTGGAAGGCTGCACTCCATGATATCTGGCAGACTGGAGTTGCCAACAAGCAGCACCTCCACCTTACTTGCCATTCTGATGATGGATTCCCCTTGTGCCTCATCCATCTCCTCGCCCTGTGTCGGAGGTCTGCACACTACTACTGCACAGATAGTGGACCCAGAACCTATCTCCCAGTTGGTCCATAGTAATTCCAGCTCCTAATTTTCCTTTTTGTGTTCCTGTACCTCCATGGCCTTAATAATCTTCTTCACATATAATATAATCCCTCCCTCTTTCCTCCCTACTGTCCATCCTGAACATGCTTCCACCTCCCTTTGCAACCTCTGCACTAAACTCACAAGGAAGATCAAAGCCACCTATTTCTAAACCAAGCTCATGAGTCAAGGTTCACACACAACTAAACTTTGGAAAACCATTCACAGCCTCTTTAACACTTCCTTATCATTAGCCAAAGACCAGGCCATTCCTAGCTTCACGCTGACAGCTGAAAATTTAAACAGGTGCTTTACTGATGGTCCAAGGGCTCTAATAACTCAACACTTCCCCTTCCTCCAAAACCAGCCCCACCCAGCTGCCAATTTCTACCTCCAGGCGAATCCAGTCAAATAAATTTACAAAAAACTCTCCATGCTTAACACCTCCTCCAGTTGTGGGGACGATATAATGTCTCCCAAATTCCTGACCATTGGTACCCCTGCCATTGCGCTCCAATCGCCCACATTCTCAACCGGTCCCTCGCAGTCAGCTCCTTTTTCAATAACTGGAATCATGTGACAGTCATCCTTATCCACAAGGGTGACCCTTGCAGATGCTCCTTCCAACTTTGGCCTGATATCCCCTCTACCCATGGGTCACCCACAACAGGGCAAAAACAATTTCACCAAGGACAACTGGAGCACAACAACGAGGGAAAAGAATGTGGCAGGCAATTCAGCTGGCAGGCTCAGAGAAGGAAAATATGGTGAGTACATATGTGAAGCAGGGAGCTTCACTGCTTGACCCGCCCATCGCGGGCTCGCCCCCCACACCCTCCCAAAATATATATAAACAACTCCACCAACATGGCATAGTGAAGAAGAGCAGGCAGTGGGGGGAACCACCAACCCAGCACCAGGTACGCCACACCAAGTCAGACCTGCACTGCCTAGAGGAGGTACAACAGCCCAGACAGTCCCAGTATCCAAGCACAGCTGAAGACAGCAGTGCACACACAACCCACCCATACATTCCACACGCACAACACATTCACACTCACCCCACACAGACCTCTCACACATTTACCCACCAGCATGCCCACACTTCCATATGCTCCAAACACCAGGTCAAAAACTTTGCTTTTGCCCTAATTACCTCCCCCCATCACCCCGCACTTGTTCCTCCGCTCTACTGATGGGATATTCCTAACCAAGGTCTTTGAGAGGTTGGTGAGCAGGCAGTTCTCTAACTTCTACTCCCGCTCAGGCTTCCTGACCACATATCAGTCTGGCTTCCTCACTAACCACTTCACCTCCCTCCTGCATGTCTCCAACCACATCCATTTCAGCATGGACAAGGGCTTGGGCACAGAGGCCATCTTCATTGACTCAGCTAAGGCCTTCGATACAGTAGACCACAATCTTCTACTTGATAAGCTTGCTGCCTCTGGTATCTCCCTCTTCTCCGTAGCCTAGTTTTATTCCTACCTAATTGACCAGTCTCAGTCAGACTAGCCGGAACCACGTCTCCCCCATACCGGTCACCCTTAGGGACTGACAAGGCTCAGTCCTGGTCCATCTGCTGTTCACAGTCTTTGAAAATTACCTCACTTTAGCTCTCTCCTCCTGCAACATACACATGTGTGCTGACGACACAGTCTACGCATCTGGTCCAACCATCCCCTCTATTGAAGAGTCCCTACAAAGGTTTTTCTCAAGTTCAAAAATGGTTCCAAGATGCTGCCTAGTCATGAACCAGATGAAATCAGTACCCATGCTGTTCGGATCTAGCCTCTGGCTGAGAACCCCACCTGTCTCACTAAACTTGCGCTCTTCCCAAGGTGAACGCTTTGACAATAACTTCATACAAATACCTAGGTATACACTAGGACCATCTAGAATACTCTGTCCACATGTCCCACTTAACAGCCAAGTGCTATGCAAAGCTCGGAACTCTTTACAGGGCGAAGAGCTGCCTCCAGCCTCATATCAAGTAGTAAGTAAGTAAGACTTAATTTATTTGGTGCCCAGTCCCGGAGGCTCTGGGAGTCTTACAGGAGGTGTAAAACATAGCAAGATTACAGGAACAAATGCATACAGAGTCAGCAAACAAACAGCAGTTAAAACCAATAATAAATAAATAACAATAAAATCAGCTGCAACTAGTTAAGAAAGAAGCTGCTGGTTAAGCGTTCCATCTTTCCTCTGGTGGATCATGGTGACGTTGTTCATGCTGGCACCAACGTCCCTGCTCTGTCCAAACTATCAACAATAGCCAATGCCTTATGCAGAGTTTGTACTGGCCTCCTTCCCCTACAGCTTACCACTATACAATGATCTCAAGTGGTTACTGCCCCCGAACAGGCACTCTCTGCACACTGCCCTAGTGAGGGCTAGGTACTGAGCAGATAAACTCCCAGAATATCCGATGTCTTTATTTCAGCAACAAATCATACATACCTCCTTAGGTCTGAGGACAGTTGCCATTTCCAGATCCCATGCTGTAGAAGAAACCTAGAGCAAGCCGCAATTACGTATAGGCTGCCTTCCATATGGAACAGCCTACCTGCTCAAATCACCACTGACAACTCCTATCCCTTGTGTGTAAGTAGTCGTTCTCGCTTTTAATAACCCATCATTTCCAATGTAACCTGTCTCCTGTCGTCCTACACTGAACGAGTCGCAGATGCAACAGCTCTGCCTACCCTAGGTCTAACTGCTACCACTGTTATGTCAAAAGTTACCCCTTCTCCAATGATCATTGTACACTGTCTAAATATTCTGTTCGCACTGTACTGCTATGTATACTTTGATTATGCTCGCATTGCTCTACTGTAACCACTATGAATTCTTGGATTGCACCTGCACCGCTCTATGTAACCACTATGTACACTCTGACTGCACCTGCACTGCCTTTTGTATGTAATTAACTCTCGGTCGCCCCTAAAAAAGGGACCTCTGGGGCCCAGCGGGCTTACCCGGTTAACAAAATTTAATAAATAAACAAATAAGGCTAATCAAGGTTCATCATTCTTCCTTCATTTCATGCCCCAGTTGCCCCAATCATGCCCCCTCGGGCCATAACTGACCAAGTTGCTACATAGTGGGACTGCTGGGTCACCTATTCCCCAAGGCTCCTTATCTGAAGCTCAGGGTACTGATACAATCCCTCTCCTGCTGTTACGACTTGCACCTTGTTCTGTAACTTAGGCTTGCCAGACGTGACGTGTTTGGTTTCCGTACCCAGGGTTCCCACCGGACCGAATGGGCAGGTAGCTAGACAGCCAGCCGCATCCTCTAATCCTTTTCGGGTGGTGCTATGCAATGCCAAGTTGATGAGGAACAGGACCACTATTTTTGCGGACTTGATATCCTCTGTCGACCTGCCCTGCATTATGGAGACCTGGTTGGGTGATGATGCCAGCCCAGTCCTTGCGGCCACCGTTCCCTCTCGGTACTCTGTGGTATACTGCCCGAGGAAGGAATACAAGGGTGGAGGAATGACCATTGTTTTTCGAACCAGCCTGGGCTTCTTGGTGCATTCAGTTGGTAGCACCCGATCTTTTGAGTGCATCGCCATCCATGGGAGCACAGGTGCAGGATTCTTCTTCTCTCGGGCCGGGGGAGATTTCCTGCAGGAGGTAGCAGACTTCATCATCGACCAGGTGTTGGAGTCCCCCAGATGTTTAATCCTGGGGACTTCAATGCTTGGATCGACAATGCATCTTCACATTTCGGTTTCGACCTCCTCCAGTTGATGCAGTCTCTGGGCCTGTCACAAGCAGTTGCTTCTGCTACCCATCAGTTTGGCCACACACTCAATCTGGTGTTCCAGCTGGGTCTTGAGGCTGACAACCTCAAGACTGATCAGACCGTTTGGTCTGATCATTACACCGTGGAGTTCACGCCCCCCGCCCCCCCCAGGGAAATGGCCAGCTATCGCCCTTTAAGGGGCTTGCACCTAGAGGGACTGTTTGCGGTTGCTGATTTATCGTAGGGTTGATGCGGCATGTGCGATTGGCACTGGAGAGATGCCTGCCACCTATAATAAGGTGATTTCCGAAGCTCTGGATGCCATCGCACCAGTTCGTTTATGATCCTGATCTTCTCATGTGAAATCCCCATGGTTTGACGGGGATCTCAGGGTGACGAAGATCAAGGGCCAGAAGTTGGAACATCGCTGGCAGAAGACCCCGCTGGAGTCTGACAAGCTGGCCCTGTGTGCCCACTATATTGAGTACTAGGGGACAATCTTCCATAAGAAGGCAGAATTTCTGTCCAGAGAGATTGCTGCAGGGAGGAACAGACTTTCTCAGCTGTTTCAAACTGTAGACAGGCTTTTACATTCTGCCTGTCTACAGCCAAAAAAAAAAAAAAAAAAAAAAAAGCCTTTTCATCCACTTCATGTGAAGAGTTTGCTCTGTTCTTCTCCGACAGAGTGTTGGCTATCCAGTTGGGGATTCCACCAGGTAGGCTTTTGCCTAGCAGTGGTTGAGCTGAGGGGAATAGAGGCACTCCGCCTGTCTGGAAAGAGCTTAGGCCAGTAGAGGTGTCCGATGTGACTCCAGAGATCTCAGAGCTGAAGCACACATTTTGTGAACTGGACCCAGCCCCGACACGGTTCTTAATGGGATATGTTGAGGCTGTTGGCCCAGTGTTCAGCAGGATTGTCAGGTACTCTATGGCGGAGGGGGTTCTCCCAGCTGCATTGAAAGAGGCGCTGGTGAGGCCCCTCCCTAAGAAACCTTCCCTCGACCCGAATGTCCTGATGAATTACCATCCTATCTCCAACCTGCCTTGTGTGAGCAAGGTTGTTGAGAAGTTAGTGGCACAACAGCTCGAGGATCACCTGGTGTCCTTGGACATTTATGAGCCATTTCAGTCGGGTTTTTGGGCTAGACATAGTACTGAAACTGCTCTAGTGAGGGTGCATAATGATCTGCTCAGGGCTAGAGATAGAGGAGACAGGCATCAGTCCTTGTACTTCTTGATCTATCCTCAGCCTTTGACACTGTGGACCACATCGCGTTATTGCATTGGTTCTGTGAGTTTTGTGGACTCGCCAGTACTGCCATCAGATGGTTTGAGTCCTATCTCTCATACAGAGTGCAGCAGGTGGTGATCAGGAATTCCTCCTCCTCCACAATGCCTCTGTCCTGTGGAGTTCCATAGCACTCGATCCTGTCACCGATGTTGTTCGCAGTGTACATGCTGCCCCTTGGTGATATCATTCGACAATACAGTGTGGAGTTTTACTGCTATGCAGATGATACCCAACTGTATTTGTCATTTGCTCCTGGAACATCAGGAGCTGTAGATGTGCTTAACAACTGTCTGGCTAAAATCAATGACTGGATAGCTTCCAGCTGGCTGAGACTCAACCCAGCCAAGATGGAGGCGCTGGTAATCGAGCCTGGCATTATGGATTGCTGCCCGGGGTTAATTCTGCTCTTGTACTGGCTTTACCCTATTGACAGCTTCCCCAAGGGCGTGAAATCTGGGCATGATCCTTGACAGCAGACTGATTTTTGAAGATCAGGTGTCATCTGTAATCAGTAGTGGTTTCTACCATCTACGGAACATTGCCTGGATTAAGCCCCTACTCCACCCAAGGACCTGCCGACACTAGTTCATGCCTTTGTTTCCTCCAGGCTCAACTACTGCAATGATGTTTACTTTGGGGTCATGGGAGGGACCCTCCACAGACTGCAGCTAGTGCAGAATGCATCAGCTCAGGTACTGACTGGTCTTTCCAAGTCCAGTCATGTGGCCCCTGTTCTGCATGCCCTGCACTGGCTGCTGGTCAGACGGAGGGTCCTTTTCAAGGTGGGGCATCTTACCCATAAGGTCCTAAACGGACTGGGCCCTGGCTATCTGCCAGACCTCCTGACACCAGTGACCTCTGCTCGCTCCCTTCACGCCTCTTTGAGGGGCCTCCTGGATGTTTCCAGGGTTTGGCTCAAGACTTCTGGAGATCATGCTTTTAGCATTTCTGGACTGTCCCTGTTGAACGTGCTTCCATCTGCAGTCCAGGAGTCCCCTTCGGAAGAGGAGTTTAAGTGGAGCTTGAAGGCACACCTCTTTGGCCTGGCTTTTAATGAATACTGAATTTTAACATGTTGCTCGTTCCTGTTTATATTTTATTTTATTAGTCTTGAATTGTTTTGCATTTTAGTTATTTTAAATTGCTTTAATGAAACTTTATATTGATGTACTGTATATTTATTGTATATTTCCGTGAGGCACCCAGAGCCTCAGGGATTTGGGTGCCATACAAATAAAACTTGCCTTGCCTTATCAGCACATTGCCTGTTTGCAGTGTGTGTAGAATACCCTGTAGATAACATGTGAATTCTCTGCAATGACAAATTGCACCTGCCTCATATGTTTGCACCTTGTATGTATTTGCGATGTAACTGGTTGTCTGTCCTGCTATGACACAAATCGCTCCTGCCTCATTCCTTTGCATCTTATTTGTAATCAGCATTGTTTGTTAGAACCATTGTAGTGAATGTATTCTCGTAGTTTTTTAATGCACTTCTGCTGTTTTAAGAACTCTGTGGGTGAATGTATTCTCGTAGTTTTAATGCACTTCTGCTGTTTTAAGAACTCTGTGGGTGAATGTATTCTCGTAGTTTTAATGCACTTCTGCTGTTTTAAGAACTCTGTGGGTGGATGTATTCTCGTAGTTTTTAATGCACTTCTGCTGTTTTAGGAACTCTGTGGGTGAATGTATTCTGTAGTTTTTAATGCACTTCTGCTGTTTAAGAACTCTGTGGGTGAATGTA
The DNA here is from genome assembly GCA_016271365.2 of Neoceratodus forsteri. NCBI lineage: Eukaryota > Metazoa > Chordata > Ceratodontiformes > Ceratodontidae > Neoceratodus > Neoceratodus forsteri. Next base: position 302,782,969 of record CM057459.1, on the reverse strand, counting down.
TTCTCGTAGTTTTTAATGCACTTCTGCTGTTTTAAGAACTCTGTGGGTGAATGTATTCTCGTAGTTTTTAATGCACTTCTGCTGTTTTAGGAACTCTGTGGGTGAATGTATTCTCGTAGTTTTTAATGCACTTCTGCTGTTTTAAGAACTCTGTGGGTGAATGTATTCTCGTAGTTTTTATGCACTTCTGCTGTTTTAAGAACTCTGTGGGTGAATGTATTCTCGTAGTTTTAATGCACTTCTGCTGTTTTAAGAACTCTGTGGGTGAATGTATTCTCGTAGTTTTTAATGCACTTCTGCTGTTTTAAGAACTCTGTGGGTGAATGTATTCTTCCCTACAAACTTCCTTCCCCTTCCCCTCCACCCAGTCACAACAAGAAACAAGTCACCCAAGCTCTGTTTGTTTACCTGATAAAATATGTTTAAATAAATCGATCAATAACTAAACCCTAAAAACTGGGTTATCCAGTCTAAAACTGAACAGGTGGCAGCCCTAGTTCAATATTTGCTTTCTGATGGGAAGGGGGAGGGAGTGAAGCAAGAAAACAGGCAAAGTTCCTCCTTAGCCCATTCATAGGTGCACCACCCAGCCCATAAAAATCAGACCACAGTCAACAGCCCATCAGTCAATCAATCAGTCAATCAAAATCTTTATTTATCCAGGCGAACATTATTGAGCAGTGCTCTTTTACAAGATGGACCTGGTTAGAACAAGGTCATGGTATTATCCATCATAAAAACATATAAATACATGTAAATAAGTATATAAACACACTCACATTGATGCAGTATTAGGAGAGTCAGGGGTCAGGTCCACCACTGAACCATAAATATATAAATGCAACTGTATAAAAACTACGTTCGCTGTAGAGGAATACCAGTTAGTCCATTTACCAGGGGCAGTCACAGGAATTAGCCATGAAAATGGCGTAAAGAACCACCAACTAATGGCAGAAGGGGTACCAGGAAGGGTATGTAATGTGTGAATAAAGGATAACAAGGTGAGATGTGTATTCCAGTAGATAGGAGACTAGAACAGATCTGGCTGCGGGGGCCTATGGGGAGGGGGAAAGGGGCGTTAGGATCGTTATAGTATGACTGCATGTAGATTGTGGATAAATGCTGTGTAGTGTTGTGAGAAGAAGACTGGAGAAAGCGGGAAAGAAGACCAGTATCAAGAATGAGAACGGAGTCATCAAGTGTTACAGGTTAACATGATGACAGACCAGGGTCAAGGTAGGAAACAAACAATTGAACTAATTTGTTCCTGGTAAATGGTACCGGTTAGCATGATGACAAATCAGAGTCATGGAAACAATCGCACTGATAATTTCTGAGACATGAATATAAGAGCTTGAAGGATGAGATGCTGATGGGTGACCTGAATCTCAGTTTGTTTTGCAAATTATTCCACAAGGAGGACAGTGTAAAGCTTATAGCAGCCCTGCCAAAACGAGAGTTAACTTTGGAAACCTTTAGTAGGAGAGATTTGCAGCTTCTCGACATAATTGCCTATTGGTTTTATAGGAAGACACTCTGTAATGTATTGGGGAAGTTTTTGGGAGATGGCTCTCAGGGTCCATAAGGCTGCATTTCTATCACGCCTATATTGAAGAGAACTCCACCCCACTGATTGATCTAGGGAGCAGTGATGGATGGAATAAGGCAAGCCTGTGATGAACCTCAAAGCTCTATGATATAGTGTGTCAAGTTTGGTGAGATAGGAAGTGGGACAGTGACTGTACAGGATGTCAGCATAACCTACCAAGGATAGAAAGGTTGACTGGACCAGCTGTAGTGTGGCATCTCTAGTTAAGAAGCGGGCTATCCTGAAGAACAGGCCAAGTCTCTGTCGTAGTTTTTTTGAGTAATTCTTCAATGTGCTCTATAAAGGAGAGCCTATGGTCCAGCCATAATCCCAGGTATTTGAATTTAGAGACAAATTCCAGCTTTTCACCAAAAATTGTAGTAATCTGTGGCACAGGATCTGATAGAGCTGAATTTACCATTTGAGCAGAGGGAGAAAAGAGCATTGCTTTTGTTTTCTTGGCATTAAGTAATAGTTTTTTTATTTAGAAGTTGATGTTGCAGCAGGTTGAACTCAGATTGAAGGTCATTACGTGCAGATTGTAATGACGGGCGGCTTGCATAAAGAACTGCATCATCTGCAAACAGATGTATGTTGGTCTTAGTTATGCATCCATCAATATTGTTGATGCAGATTGTAAATAAAATTGGTCCTAAGCTAGAACCCTGGGGAACACCTCTTAGGAGGGGTTTGAGTCTCGAGAGATCTCCTTCCACTTTCACCTGCTGGAATCGATCAGAAAGGCAGTTGTTGAACCACTGTAAAGATAGTGTGTCAGCACCTAGTGAGGTCAGGGAAGAGAGTAGCAGAGAATGGTTGACAGTGTCGAAGGCCTTGATCAGGTCCAAGAACACGGCACAAGTGTAATTCCTGTTGTCTAGCTCTCTTTGCCAGTCATTAGTCACTTTGGGAAGTGCTATGTTTAGCTCTGAACCCCGATTGAACAGGATTAAGCAGGTTATTGGCTTCTAGATACTGCCTCAGCTGGTTACTTACGACTTTTTCCAGTAATTTTGACAAGACAGAGAACTGAAATCGGTCTGTAATTGTTTAGATCACAGGGATTTCCGGACTTGAAAAGGGGTACGATGTGCGCTGTTTTCCATATTGAGGGAATGGATCCTTGAGTTAATGATAGGTTAAATAAATGGGTCATGGGTACGGCAAACACATGGATGGCCACCTTCAAAACATATGGGTCAAGGGTATCCGTACCAGCACTTGTTTTTATGTCTAATTTTAGCAACAGGTCTTCAACTTCTTTCAGAGTAGTAGGACGCAAGGAGAAGACTGAATCGGTGATGCTACGTTCAGCACCGTGATTATCCACCTGAGAGCATATCAAATTTGCAGGGGAATTGTCGAAAGCTAAGCCTGCAGTCGCAAAGTGATTATTGAAGGCATTCAGAATTTCCAGTCTGTCACTAATGGTGTTATTTTTTTAAGGATATTTCATTGGGTAGTGAACCATCGGACGTGTGACCAGACAAATCCTTGACGGTTTTCCAAAATTTTGTTGGATTTTTGGAGGTAGCGAGAAATTCAAAATGATAGTAGGCAGCTTTTGTGTCTCTAACCATTCTAGTACATGAGTTTCGTGCCCTTTTGAACTGGCACCAGTCCGTAGCAGTCTGGGTTTTGTGTGCTTTTTTCCACAGGTTCTCTCTCTCAGTCAATGTGGATTTTAATGCTGGTGTGAACCATCGACACGCATTTTTTGCTATTCGCACCTTAACTATAGCAGCATATTTATTTAGGGCGTCTAGAATAATTTTGCTGAATATGTCAAATGCTGATTGCATGTTTTTTGCCAAATAGAACTCTTGCTAACACAAGGAGCGTTTTAGTTTGTTTATGTAGGCAGGGAGATCAAAATGCTGTCTAGATCTCTCAGCAGCAAACTTCTGTGTAGTAGTAGGTTTGCTGCTTGATCTTATGCGAGCAATAAAGGAGTGATCACTGATATCACTGAAGAAGGTGCCGGCAAAGGAGACGAGATGTGGTTTATTCACTAGGATAACATTTAGCAGGGAGCTGTTATCCATGTTCTTTTTATTTCATTTACTCGTGTTGGTTCAACTATGAGTTCTGATAAACCATGGGTGTCTCAGAAAGCTACGAGAGGTGCGGCGGTTTTAGATAGCCAGTCTGAATTAAGATCCCCAAGAATAATTATTTCTGAGGCTTGTTGTTCGAAGATATTGCTTAGATGAGTTAATTGTAGATCGGCAGAAGGAGATCTATAGCACCCTATAATACATAATGTAGAAGTATGCGAGGTAGTGACTTGAAGTGATGGACATTCATAAGCATTTACAACTGATGATGCACTCAGACAGGATGCCGTATACTTATCCTTGAAATAGATGGAACCCCTCCACCCCCTGGAATGTCTGTCTGCTCTAAATAGTACATAGTTAGGGATATTGACTTCCCTGTCAGAGGATGCCGGTCTAAGCCAGGTTTCTGAAACCACTAGGATGTCCAGTAGAGTTTGGAGAACCCAGGCCTGGATCATGGAGAACTTTTTTAACAGACTGCATACGTTAATGTGGAGGAAACTCATGCCTTTCAGTGTGGCAAAGGTCAGAGGGCAATGTGATTGCAGCTGGTGGCCCCGGATTGAGCTCCACATTTCCTGAGCACAAGAGAAGAAGGAGTAATAGTTTTCTTAGAGTAGCAATAGTAAGCTTCGTATTGGTAATCCCTTCACGTCGTCGGGTAACATCGTCCTGGAGGGGCGCCCCAACATTTTTTGCCCTTCCCACTAAGGGTGGCAGAAACAAGTAATTTGACTGCTAACTGTAGAAGTGACGCCTCTATGATGTTGGTGGAAGTCATAAGCTGTGATAGTAATTCACGTGTACCAGCTTTAATGGTAAAATGAGTACAGTGTTGGAGAATTGGAGAGTTGAAAAGACATTCATCAATGTAGGGACAGGAACTACTTACAGAGCATATCAGATTGGTATCCACAATAATAAAGGCTTGAGATGGCACCCAATGGGCATGCAATATAAGATAGAAGGACCAGAATAGGATCCACAGTTTTACACACATAGTGGAATAAGGATGGGGGCTAGAGAAAATCAAGAGTAAGTGGAGACTGGTACAAGAAAAGTGGTAGAAGGTGGTTGTGGCATAGGTAGATAGCAGCGTGGTATAAATAAAGAGGATAAGGCCTGTGAGTACTGGCAAACAGCAGTATGTTACAAGTCAGAGAAGCTGTAGTTTAAATAGCAGGGGATCTCTGCTTCCAGTATTTGGTGTGACTTATAAAGGAGGGTAGACATTGAGGAACGGCAGTGTATTGGATGTGTTAAAAGAAGGGAAGGCGTGGTATTGGAGAGGGGTGTGGAGAAGGAGTATTTAACAAAGGCTGGGGGTGGGGGATAGGTGGCTTGGCGCAAATTTGCGGCTTTAGCAGTACCTTGAGCTGCCAAGTGTCCGCTGCGCTGGTATCAGGCGGTGGCTGTGGAAATGCCGCCCGCTGGCCGGGAGTCCCTCGGCTTGAGCTGTGAGCCTTGATGTGGCTGCTCCTCGGCTGGGGAAACAAGAGAAGAAGGAAGGTTTACGTGCTTGCTGAAGACAAAAGGTCGACACTACACGCGGGGAACCCAAATTAACACAAGAAAGAGAGAGATTCAAACAAGAAGGGGCTGTGATCACTCGCTCTTTTTCTAATAATTAAGGCCCCCCCAAGACACGACTCAGGACCAAGTTTACATTTACAATGGTAACAGGCTCACAGAAGTTTTCTTGTATGCCATACAATCAGCAGTGAAAATGCAAAGATAACTTGAAACAAATTCCAGCAGGGGCCAAGCAGAAACGGAGACCAAAAGGTGCTTGCGTTCAGACTGGTGCGGCTTTAGCAGTACCTTGAGCCGCTGAGTGTACGCTGCGCTGGTATTGGGTGGCGGCTGTGGAAGTGCCACCCGCTCGCTGGCCGTGTGTCCCTCAGCTCGAGCTGTGAGCCTTGATGTGGCTGTTCCTCGGCTTGAGCCACCGAGTGTCCGCTGTGCTGGTATCGGGCGACGGCTGTGGAAGTGCCGCTTGCCCGCTGGCCGGGTGTCCCTTGGCTCGAGCTGTGAACCTTGATATGGCTGCTCCTCGGCTTGAGCCGCCAAGTGTCCGCTGTGCTGGTATCAGGCGGCAGCTGTGGAAGTGCCACCCGCCTGCTGGCAGAGTGTCCCTCAGCTCGAACTGTGAGCCTTGATGTGAGCCATCAAAAAGTGGAAAGGGAAAATAACACCTGTGAGTTTTCAAACAGCTATGATGGAGGATATGAAAGAACAAGCATCTTCCCAGCACCCCCTTCCCCGGAAGTCACTGGATACAATATATCCTGACATTTCTTCAGATATCACACGTAGGAGAATCTTACTTACCAGACTGGAAGTGCTGTAGTTCTTCATCACTGTCACATAAATCCACAACACGATGCCTAGGTTTCCAAAAGACAGATCTTTTGTTAACTAAAGCACAGTGCATAACTTTTCTGACCATGGGCTAAAATGTATCACTTTAGTTCTATCACTTTTTAAACACATGATGCAAAAAGGCAAAGCCATTATAAGCTACATTTTGTATGAACAGACCATGGTGCTTGCACACCCCTGCTTTAGGCCCTGTTCACACTACAGCACGGTAATTTAAAACGTTTTTAAATATGGATTCATTACCGTGCTGTAGCATCTGTGTTGAAATGTCCGCACTGTCACTAGCATGTTGTAAACTGTTATTAAAAATGGTTTACAGCATCCACACTACTGCCTCGGGACTGGATTAACTAGCAACCGGTTCCCATTCGGGGACATCCAGCTTTATGAAAGGATACCGTGCCTGACCATCTGCACTGCTGGTAAGTCCGATTTAACTCCTGAAACGCTTTTAAAACTGTGTTTAAGCCTAGGTTATATCAGGGTTTAAACACTCTCTTAAAAATCAGACTACCAAGCATGTTAAGTGCAAACGCGAACCAGGCTACGGCATTTTAATACGGTTTAAGCTCCTTAAACCATTTTAAATAAGTGTGAACGGGGCCTTAGAAACATCATTTTAACACTGCTTGGCCTTGTATGACAATCAAGCAATAAGACAATGAAGTTTTTGCCAGAATTGAGCAATATGACAATGAACTGTATTCATTTATTTGAAAACTGGTGACCGGGAAAGGCGCACTAAGCTGAGGCTCATTTCCAGGCATGACCTGGAGTTAGCAAAATACTGTTACTCCTATTCTCTGTAACCAAGGACTCCGCAATATTTGTCTTGACTTACAGTATGTGTCTGTTGGTATTAAAACAGTCCAAAAACTTTAAGTTAAAAAAAAAAAAAAAAAAAAAAAGATCTAAGCAATAAGGCAAGGTAGGACGTAATTCACTGCAGATTACAATCACTCCTTAGGTCCGTGGTATGCTTCAGGCCTGTCATAGCTTTGCAGTCGGCTAGGGGGTACGTAGGCAAAAAATTAATCCTAAAGACTTTGTTACAGTTTGCATTATCAGGACTGCCTGTATTGTAACGTGTAATAGTTTTTTCTAACCTAGCCCCGCTTGTACCTGTGTATTGTTTTCTTTTTCTGTGCTAATTTGGATTGACTACTACCCTATTGCTCCACTATATATTTTTAGTCTGATAAGGCCACTTGGGATTAGTGGATGCTTCCCATATGACTGGCTATGGTAGAGATGAGGAGGTGGGTTGTAGTTCTATCCCTAGGACATCTAGATGCAATGGCAGATACCTCATAGCAGAGTGTATGTAATCTGGTGTATTGAAAATCAGTGGAGGGTGACAGACTCTTCTTGGCTATTTTAATATCCACAATGCCACACTTATATCATGTGTCACCTGCTCATATCAGACTGTGCATTGATATGTATTGACCTTCAAGCTCTTTTGACATTTAAGCTCTTCTATCCTAGGGGCTGCTTGGATAACAGTTGCTCTCTCCCCATTTGGCTGTGGCAGGACCAAGTAGGTGGCTGAGAAATATAAATCTCAGAGCCCTTGACGATTTACGAACATATGAAATTTCCAGCAGATACAGATCTTATGGTCTATCAAGTCTGCTAGAGTGTGCAGAACCCAGTCTAATACACTGCAGCTGCCCCCCACCTTGCCACTTTGACATCCTTCACAGAGGCTAGGTGTGGCCAAGTGTACCTGAAGTTAGCGGCGGGTGGCAGACTCCACTAGGTTCAGTTACATTCTGCAGACACTTAAAGAGTTGAATACTTTCAGGTAGTTGTTTCTAATTTTACTGAATTACATATTTTGAAAATGTTGTACATAAAGTATATACTGTTTATTGGTTTAATTTTCAGGCTATAAGATAACTTAACAAGGAGGTTAATATGATCAAGTGCTCCTCCATCGACTCTACCGTGACAAGCATGGTTGATGACTGCACCGCACCCTCCACAGGTCTCTGACAATTAGGCAAATAGAAGATCTGTTTGATGTGGACAGAGTCCTTAGAAAGACCCGGAGAATCCATAAGTGAAGTTTGAAAAGCAGATTTTAAGTCCTGTACAGCGATGGTAAGGGGAAGCCCCACAATCCAAAGATTAGCAGCACAGAGCTGGTTCTCTAAAGTTTCCACTTTATTAGAAAAGAAATTTAAGAGTCCCAGGCCTGGACCACTGTGTAGCGCTCCTGCCGGCTACCAATCTCTTCCAAAGCCTTTGAACTCTCTCTTCTCTCCCCTCCTCAAGCTTTAAGACCAGTTGATCCCAGGACCTAGAAGGCAGAATTTCACTGTTCGCTGATGACACAAAGCTCTGTAACAGAGTAGACACACCAGAGGGTGTAGACAGAATGAGAAGCGACCTGCAGAAACTTGAAGAATGGTCAGGGGTTTGGCAGTTGAAATTCAATGCAAAGAAGTGCAAGATAATGCATATGGGGCACAAAAACCCTGGCACAATATATCAGTTGGGGGGTGAGGATATAGCATGCACCAAGCAGGAAAGGGATCTTGGGGTTGTCATCTCTGATGACCTCAAGGTAGGAAACAGTGCGACAAGGCAGCAGGTAAAGCAAATAGGATGCTGGGATGTATAGGCAGGGCATCACCAGCAGGAAAAGGGAGGTCATAATTCCGCTATACAAGACACTAGTGAGGCCCCACCTGGAGTACAGTGTACAGTTCTGGAGACCATACCACGTAGGACATAGACAGGGTAGAGAAGGTTCAGAGGAGGGCAACAAAGATGGTGCATGGATTGCATCACAAGTCCTATGAAGACAGGTTGAAGGAACTGAACATGTACTCCCTGGAGGAGAAGAGGAGAGAGGATATGATAAGAGACATACAAGTATCTTACAGGGAGGAACAGGGTGCAGGAAAACACTATTTTTAAGCGAAAAAGATGTTCCAGGACTAGAGGGCATGGGATGAAGTTGGAGGGAGGACGATTCAGAGGAAACATGAGAAAGAATTTCTTCACAGAACAGGTGGCGGACAAGTAGAACACCCTGCCAGAGGAAGTGGTGGGGGCTGAAACAATCACAGGATTTAAGAATGCATGGGAAAGACAAAGGAATTCTGGAGGTAAGGGGCAACAGACTTCTAGGAAAACAAACTGAACTTACAAGCTCAAATGGGCAGACTGGGTGGGCCATAGGTCCTTATCTGCCAACACTGTCTATGTACCTATGATCCATGGCTGTGAGAGAAGCATTATTGTGACTGACATTTTCTTCAATTTTCTGCAGGATTGCAAATATACTTTCTGTAGCTGGATCCTTCTGCGCCATTACAGATGTACCTGACTTAGAAAGCAAGAACTCCTCCACAGATTTAGAGTGGACCCATGTTAGCCAGTATTATTGTCTGAGCAGACCAATAACATTTTTACCGGTAAAAAGGCAAAAAATAGTAAATATAAAAGCAAAAAATAGCTTTCAAGTGAGAAGCAGATCCAGACGCATCTGTTCGGGTTGCTGGCTAGCTCTGCCTCCTATAGTCTGCCATTTTTAATTATAATCAGTTTTGCTGGACACCCAGCTTGAGCTACAGCGCTCCTCTTCCATTCCCTTCCTTCCTTCAAAGGTTTCTTTGTGCCTATGTGAGGAAGTTTTGAAGCCCAGCACTGGTTTTACCCCTACTGCCTCCCATGGAAGGCTGTTCTAGGAATCCACCACCCTTTCTGTGAAGAAGTACTTCCTCACTTCTCTCCTGAATCCACCTCCTTCCAGCTTCATAGCATGACCCCTTGTTCTACAGCACCTTTGTCTCTGAAACATACCTCCCTTCTGTACCTTATTAACCCCTGTGAGGTATTTAAAGGGCTCCATCATATCCAAACTCTCCCTCATCTCCTCCAGAGTGTACATATTAAACTCTTTCAATTTCCTCTCATACGGCTTCTGATACAGACCTTGCACCATTTTTACATCCCTCAGTTTTCTTTTTGTCACTTTCTCCTTTTACCAATTGTTCCTCCTTCCTCACCTTTTTTCTTTGACTTCTCCCCTCTTTGCTAATCCCCTGCATAGGATCTCCCTGCTCTCTATCTCAGCCTGTGGTGGCCCACTTTCTGCCTCCCCCATTTGTTCTATCACCCCCCTCGGCTACTTTAAATGTCCATCGAAGTAACATTTAAAATGTGCACTGGGGACTATGGTTCTCTCCTTAATGGAAGCTGGCATTCATTTCGGTATAGGCTCCTATCCTTCCAGATTGTCCCTCAGTCCCCAGTGTAGCCATACCTCTCCTCTCTGCACCACTTTTTCACCATAACTTGAAGGCCTTGGTGCCGAGCTCCCTCTTCTTCCCCACATTGTACAAGACGCACTCGCCGCTTGCACTTTAAACACATGGGAAACACAGGCTCAACCAGATAAATTATCTAACTTTACCAAAAATGAAATTTACACACAAAGCTGCCTACAGCAATAACTCTTTACATTTAAGCCCATGAAATATCCTTACCAATTTAATGCATTAGCAGCTATAGTGTCTCTGATCAGAATTTGTTATATTCTGGGATAGCTGCTCTTGATTCAAGATATTTATAATACTCTACCTTAAGAAAAGCAAACTGATTTCAGAACAGCTGAGATGGTGGGTGCTATATGACAGAGAAGCAGCACAAGTTTGGAGCTCTGAGTTTCACTCGCATATTTTAAAAGAATTTACCCTATTCTGCAAATGAAACCTGGACTTTGTCACATTTTTCTGTAGCGGGAGGAGTGGTGCATCAAAATGGCACTGCAAAAGGACCAAAAACACACAGGCCAGAGTGTGATGCCATTCTTTTCCTCAGCAGTGGATGCCAAGGGTTCTGGGCCTTCACACCAGGCTGGCTTGAGTGGCAAGGTTCTTGTAGAGCACGTCATGGGCCTGCTCAGGAAAATCCAGGCCACAGGTGAAGAAACAAACAACAGCTTAGCCACCGTTGAGGCTAAAGTAACGGACTTTGACACCTGCAGTAAAAGACAATAAATCTGGCATTGCTGAACTAAGCCCCGGAGTGGAGAAGCAAGTCATAGTGAAAGCAATACTTACAAAAGATATTACTTTCATTCACTCTAAAGTTGAAATACTCAAAACCAAAATGCACCAGAATAATATTAGTGTGGTGCGATTCCCTCTGAGGTTCATTAGCCGACAAGAACTGGTGCCAGCGTTTGGATGCCTGATCTTTACTATTCTGAACCTTCTTACCTCCACTGCTGGAGTAACAATACAGCCTTCACCATGGAGCGTCGCAATGTCTGTTAACTGCCACTCTCTCTAGCCCATAGGTTACAGTCTCTTTACTACGGGTGGCCAGCACCAAAGGGAAGATCATCTGAGAGGGGAATAAGTTGGCTCTCTTTCCAGATAGCCCTTCCTAAATGCAGACCCACAACAGAAAGTTGCAAGCCATCGTCTTTACTAAAGAGAGGCATGGACATTTATTTTTTCTTGCGTGACTACAAGTAAGAACCCAGACAAAAAGTTAAACGTGTCTATAGATCCAGAAACTGCTGTGGCCTTTGCTGAAATACACCAGAATAAGGATTCTGCAGTGGAACAGGAGCAGGATGATCCTTATTGACTTTAAAGTTCAGCTCCTCTTCCACATATTATTCTGCTTTGCTACAGGGGTTTACATCTATGCACTGGAGTGTAAAATGTGCTTTTGAGTTTATTAGGATATTAAAGAGGACCTTCACCAGTCCTTTTGACTTCCATGCATAAATTACCCCTTCTTGCATTGATTCTGGAATTGTATTTCATTACTGTCTGCTGCAGTTAGTTTTTGCATTCTGAGCTGCCAAAAATTGCAGGGTGTACCAGGGCTTCTGTGGACCTAGGGTTGTACAGCTGACATCACTGTAGGGCAGAGTCAATTTCACACACACACAAAAAAAAAAAAACATACTGACAAGGCATTTGGATTTTGGCATAATGCATTGTTTACAGGATGTCTTGGGGGAGGGGGAACACAGTATGTATAGTGAGTACTGATAGGTTTCCCTTGCAACATTGTTGCAACTGCATGGCACTGCACAGTGTGAGTCACTCCCCTATCCTACAATGATGTCACCAGGAGCTAGCAGCCCAGCAGCTAAACATCAAAGGCAAGTGCAGCAGGGCTCAAAAAACAAATCCAAATTATGGAAGGCAGCGTAAACCTTGGCCACAAATCACAAATGCAAACACCCTTTCAGGTCTAGTACTGCATATAATGACTACAAGCTGTATTTTTTTGGACCATCACTGAAGTTCCTCTTTAAGCTCTGTTGGCTGTGATAATCAGTAGTCACTGTTCTCCTATTAAGGAATGGTGTAAGTGATTCGGGGGTAAGTGCACCTACTCAGTTTGTAAACTTTTTCTCATTACTCTGATTTAATATTTTTTTCTTTGCATGGCAGTCGTTCAGTCTTCTTTAGTGTGCATGGTCAAAGGCAACTTAAACGAGCCCAGGCAATTTATATTATGTCCTGCATTTAACTTTTAGGTTTAAGTCCTCCACAAATACTTTTATTCCTGTGAGGAGCGGGGATGTCAGGTTAATAGATTTACAAGCATCTTAGATTCTGGGTGACAGCATAACATACAACAGTTTCACCAGCCTGGATTTTTATTCTTTGGACTGGACTACGGTCCCTTGCCGATACTGGACTACTCATTTGATGTGTCTTTATCATTGTACATGTATTTCTGCACATTATTATCTGGAGGGCTGTGCTCCAAATACTTGCTGGTTATGTACTATTCATTGCATAAGCTATAAATAAAATTTAAAGTGAACAACTGAGATGAGTAACCAAGTAGAATTAAGCACCTGGATAAGCTTTGTCATGTTTGCAAATTTTATTAACCTATGAAAATGCAACAGACTATGAAAATATTTAATTACAATAAGTTACTTGGTGTTGGTATTTAATAGACTGTCATGTTGCACCAATACTCCCTGATGAAGCAACTGGTCGAGGTTGATCTGTGGAGGACATGGCGTCTAGGCATGGTCTCTGATAGAATTGTTATGTACTGTATTTTAAATAAACAACCTTCTATGATGAAAGCTTTTTTGGTGCTCTTCTGAAAAAAACCTGGTGAGTGACTCCATATCATATTTTTCTGTGCAACAGATACATACTCAGTGGGTTACAGCAAAGAACACTCACAGCACTTTGAAGAGCTCTACAGTGCATAGTCAAATATGACCAAATTCTTTCATCTCCTGACTTCTAATTTGTCCCCCTACCAACCTTACTATGTTTGATGGAAGAGCGTTCTCCTTTGCTGCACCCTTCGTCTGTGACAGCCTTTGTGTTTCTTGGTGCGGCATTGACTTGCTCTCCCTGTTATAATCAAAAACACACCTTTTCTCTCTCCCATACGACTGCTAACCTTTCCCCCACTGCCAAAGCTGTCCTAGATATTATTTGGCAATAATTATCTTGAGTCCCTTTTCTCATATTTTAGCCTTTTGGCTTCAAAGATAGTGATTAAAGTAGTCCCTGAAAAAAAAAAAATTAAAATACAGCGTGTATTGAAAAATGCTAAATAAAATAAAGTTGTATTGGGTAAATGATTTTAAATTTTAGAATATAACGTACCTTTTTGATCTTCTTCTTGGAGTAAGGTTCTAAATGTAAAAAGAAGAAATCAGAAATGTTAATATCACTGGCAGTCTGACAACTGAAAATGCAGGATAGTTGAAATTTCATGTTATCTAAAATTGCTAAGTTTGAATCATTTCTTTTTTTTTTTTTTAAAAATTGGTAACCAGGAAAAGCACCATGAGCGAGGTTCATTTCCAGGTGCAACCCGGGAAAGGGCAAGTAAAGAGGTAAAATCAGCATAACAATACATATAGTAATAAAAATGCTCCTTATCGCCATAGCGGGGGATGACTATGAACTACTATAAAATAGCAAGAAAAAAATCTAGAAATCTCATTGGCCAAGACAGATCAGCTGACAGTACATTAATTCTCTGTATACGCACAGTCATCCTGGTCCTAAACCACATTACACAATGAGAAGATCAGTCCTCCTATAACAAGAACTATTCTCCATCAGTCTCCCTACAACCAGAACTGATCTTCCACCACAAACATGGCCGCTACCTTTACACTGTAGAAACTTTCAACTGGGCCCTAAAATTAAAATGATCTTAAATATAAAATAAATTAATTAAATGTTGTTTACCAGATTGTCACACTCTCCTAACACACATAAACAAATTAGAAACATTAAGTACTGTTTATAGTTTTCATTAAAACTGTTCGTTTGCCAATGGTGAAAAATCCCCCTTCTATCTTTACCTGCTCATCAGGGAACTCTCTTCTGCTTTCCCTGACAAGTGAGCTGATTGAGTCTCTGGCTCTAAAACAGGCCTTTGCTGTCTGTGTGTACAGTATGTTAGTAGAGGAACATTTTGCTAGTAGAACTGAGCAGAATTTTGAATTATTGTATTCCATGGTAAACATTCCCTGGCAAAGATTCAATTTCTTGAATGTGGGAAACACAGAGGGCAAAAAAAAAAAAAAAAAAACAGAATGAAGAAAGTAAGCAACAATACTATATAAACAAAGAGAAAAGGTGGTAAATGACTCACCCTGCTGTTTATCTCTTAGGACAGAGCGAGCAGTTCATGATGCTGTCAGTGAATGTGACAGTTTTGAACCACGCTCATGCTTGCAGCACTGGGGAACTGAGAAGCCTCTGTTATGGCGTCCTTTTAGTTTTGTCCACAGAGTGAGGAGAATGAAATAAAATAAGGGGGCTGTGTGTCATACTTAGAATTTGAAAAAAAAAAAAAAATTGTGAATTGTTGTGGCTGGCAGGAGAATATGAAGCTTAAGAGGGCAGGGAGGCACACACTGTATAACACTACTTTAATCTAGCACCAATAGGCGGAAGGACTATTTTATGTTAAAAGCACAGGTTCACGTACATTTTTACTTATTTAAAAATGTGTTTAAAAATAAAAAAAATGCTTCTAAAAATAAAGGGACATTTTATAAGCGCAATAAGACACTCCGGAGTTGTGCATTACAGTGTGATAACTGCACTCCTAGGAACGACCGGCATAAGGCCTCGGCCTCTTGTCTAACTATGTCCCTAGGAGTGTGGTTATCACACTGTAATGCGCACCCCATTGTGTCTTATTGTTTACTTAGCAAAAAAAGGCATAGGTCAGGCAAGACACTAATCATTGCCTCAGTCTACCTACCCCCCCAAAAAGCCAGAGAGGGTCTCCCCAAAATACTAGATGCAATTGCCACCCTCCCGAAGAGCACGGAACTTATCATAACAGGTGACCTTAACATCAACTGGGCTGGCAAGGAATCAATCCCCTTAAGGGATATGGTCGCTACTTCCAGCCTAACCCAATTTGTATCCTGCCCAACCAGGCGAAACTACAAAACAGGCGACACCCCTCTGCTAGACTGGCTCCTCTCAAGTTCCTACCTGACACCTTAAGAGACCACTACTCAGTCACATTCATGTGGACAAACACATTTAGCAAACCCCTCACCCATCCTAATCAAATCCAGGGTCCGGGGGAAGGGCAAGCTGGGCCTCTCCCAACATGACTGGTCCTCTATCGAATTGGCACCCAGCCCTGATCAGGCCCTGAGGCACTTCACTTGAGGGATTCGACAGCATTTGCGATCTCTTTGCCCCCCTCTGAGGAAAAGGAAAATCCAGGGGTACGAAAATGGCTGGATCATTTGGGGGGGGTCTTCTCACCCAGATGAAGGACAGGGACAGCCTCTGGGGAAAAAGCCAGGTCCACCCACAGCAAACAGGATTTCCAGTGCTACAGAGCTGCAAGGAACCACTGCACCAACCTCATCTGGCAAGCGAAAGCCTACTTCCACAAAGAACAGCTAAAAAAAAAACTCCTGGGGCGATGGGAAGAGATTTTGGGCGAATATTAAAAACCTCCTTGGGAAGGACGACAAGAAGCACCCCAAGCTGCTCAATACTAATAGCTACCCTACAACTGACCCACGACTTATCGCGGACTCCTTCAACATGGACTTCTCCAACCTCACCTCAGTACTAACACCCACCCACCCCCGCTACTGACCATCCCAACTGGATGCCTCACAGGGGCTCACATCCTGATTTCTATTTCAAAAGGTTGACGGTGAAGGAGGCCCTGAAACATGAAACTCCTATCCTTTACACTAGATGCCCTCATTGTGCCAGTTACAAGACTATTCAATAAATCACTGGCCCTTGCTCAATTCTCCAAGATCCGGAAGCAGGCCCTTGTGACACCAGTGCACAAGAAAGGAGACAAGCCTAAAATTGCCAACCACAGGCCTATCTCCATCCTTTCCCCCTATCCAAAGCATTGGAAAATATAGTGGCAGCACAACTGACAGTGTACCTCAGCAAGTACCAACTCCTATGCCCTAACCAACATGGCTTCAGACAGAATCATAGTACTACCACTGCACTTCAGGAGTACATGGACTACGCACACAAGGCACCAGACGAAGGCAAACTGGTGGGGTCTGTGTTCATCGACCTCACCAAAGCCTTTGACACTGTTAATCACTCCCTTTTACTGGCATAGCTGCAGAGCCTGGGTGTTGCAACCAATACCGCATGCTGGTTCAAGGACTACCAGACTTACAAAAGCCAATGTGTCAAAACAGGACACACAGTGTCTAGCTCCAGAGAAGTATCACTAGGGGTCCTCCAGGGTTCAGTACTGGGGCCCTTACTATTCAGCCTTTTTTCAGAATGATCTCTCTAAAGCATGTGACACTAAACTGTTCCCATACAAAGACAATGCAGTTCTTCTTAACTGCAATACATCCCTTGATGCCCTCCAATCCGAGCTGCAGATTTCATTCAACAAACTTGAGGACTGGTTCGGCACACATAAACTTCTACTAAATTACAAAAGACCAAGGCTATGCTGATAACCAGCCCCCAGCTCAAAAAGCCACCCCCCCACCTGGATCTTGATTCCCGGTCGGATGGCCGGCCATGAGGGCCTGGTGCAGACGCCCCCCCCGGGAAGCCAAACTGCTGCAGCCATTGACTGGATCCTGATTCCCTGTCAGATGGACGGTCGCGAGGGCCTGGTGCAGATGCCCCGGAGAAGCTGAACTGCTGCAGCCATTGACTGGATCCTGATTCCCGTCAGAAGGACAGTCGCAAGGGCCTGGTGCAGACACCCCCATCCTGAGAAGCCGAACTGCTGCAGGTACGAAATCGCGACACAGCATACAAACTGAGAATGGTGGCACAGTTCAAGCCAGTGTGCTTTGGCGCCTTTTCTCTATATACTTTTCTGTCGGCATAGCAGTGGAGATAGATTTTATTTCGGCCAAATCTCCATTGCGTTTACTTATTAGGAGTTTACTTGTGCCTTAAAGAGCCCAGGAATTGTATATAAACTAATTTAATATTATGCCTTAAATTTAGTTGTTTTTAACCAGGTATAGCACACTAAGCTGAAAGCTTTTTTACAGGAGCGACCTGGGAGCACAAGGAGGTTAAGTGACTTACTCAGGGTCACACAGTATGCAAGTGGAAGCTGTGGGATTCAAACCCAGGTCTGGTCTGCTGGATGTCACCAGATTTGCAGCTCAGAGCCTTAGACCACTGCGCTACACTGCCTCCCCCTTTTTTTTTTTTATTTTTTATTTAGTTGTTTTTTTAAAGGAACTCAAGAACTGTGATTACTGCATTGAAAGATTAAAAAAAAAATAAGAACTTAACTTTAACAACTGCTGGCAGACTAATTTACTCAGAATCAGCCATCTGTTAGCACTTTAGCTATCTGGTTAGTAGCCTCAACACTGCTGCCTTGTTACAGCCATCTGTTTAGTAGCCTTAACAATGCTGCCATTTTACAACCGTCTGAAATAGTCAGAGCAGCCATGTCCCGATAGAAGTGTTGTGTTGCAAGTCTCCACCCCATTTTTCCACAGTATAAATGTTACCTCCTTCCTCTCCACAGCCATTGACTGGATCCTGATTCCCGGTTGGACGGACGGTTGCGAGGACCTGGTGCCCCCCCGAAGAAGCCGAACTGCTGCAGGTACGAAATCGCAGACACAGCATACAAACTGAGAACGGTGGCGCAGTTCAAACCAGTGTGCTTTGGCGCCTTTTCTCTCTATACTTTTCTGTCGGCATAGCAGTGGAGATAGATTTTATTTCGGCCAAATCTCCATTGCTTTTACTTATTAGGCGTTTACTTGTGCCTTAAAGAGCCCAGGAACTGTATATAAACTCATTTAATTGTAACCCCCTTGCAAATGGGGGTTCCCAAAAGTCTTCCAGGAGCTTACCTGAACGTTCAAGTCTGGGTGGTGTTCTGCGTTTAAGCTGTTTAAATGTGGTTCCAAGTGAGGGCTATTTCAGCCTCCATGTACTGTCTCTTTAAGAGCTGTCTGCTTGCAGACTTATTATGGGGGGGCTGTGTATTTAATGCTCGAATCCCGCCTGAGCTGCTGTCAATTCGCTCCGTTTCTGCCGTCCCTACATGTGCATAGGGAGCCTTGTTGAAAGATATAACTATTTGCCAGAAATCATTTGGAGTGACTGAGAAAATGTAGTGTGTCTAACCTGTCTTCATTTCAGCACAAACTGTTTCAGTGTAGCTCTTTCATTTTGGTCCTGAATTGCTGAAATGGACCAATCAATGGGGAGGGGTTCCTTAAAATGGAGCCTATGGATGAATTGGAACTTGGACTCTCAATTTTAAGCCAGCCACAAGGGGACTGTATGGGCAGTGACTCTGGGAAATGTAGTTTTGACCTTGGTGCCTTTTTTCACGAACAGAGGGAGTCTCATTGTCAGTGACAGCCGAACCAGCCAACAGAATGGTGTGGAGCTAAAGGAAATGCCCTGTTCTGTGACAGGAAAGTCGGATCAGTTGTGACAGTGAAGAGTGAAGGAGCTCTGTGCTTCTACGGTGCATAGTTTTGCGCGGGAAGCGCGTGAGGCCCTGAGGTTCGGCCTGCAGCCGTTGTAAGTGCCAGTTCAGACTGAATCCGACTTGTGAGGAGAAAGAAGGAAGTCTGAAGAGTGGAAACCAGGCTCACCCTGTAGAAGCCTGGAGAATTGCTGAATCGCACACGGTCTGTCAGGAACTGAGGCTGCTGTGCGTGCTCCCGGGTATTTTGCAGTAATTGTGATCAGGATCGAGGAGCAGCCTGCCTGGTATAGTACTTTCCTTTTACATATGAATGTGCGTAGTACTTGTGGGGAATCGCTATTTCCAATCCTCTGTACTGTGTGCTGTGTGTTGAAGCTGGAAGCAAACCCCAGCTTGTCTCGGACTAAATCAGTTTGCTATCAACTGCAATGGGGTCCAGTCGCAAGGACCTTGTCTCCATTTCCTGTTGTTCTGGCAATCCAGAAGAACATTCACCATCCGGTCCTCAGCTTGGGTATTGTGAGTACAAATCGGGGTATTCCCCGGCAGCCTGTTTTCAATCACAAGTATGTCATCCAATTCTTGTTGTTTCACTGCTTCATGGACTGAGCCATCCAGCTCCAGATTACAACTGGGTGTTGTGCATATGTTTTCTTCTACAGGGCCCTATCCATCTGCACCTGCTGGCCAACCCCAGGCAACGGACCCGGCTAGCCCCCCCCCCCCCAACCTGGGTACCCAGAGTGTGACTTTTCAGGCCCTGTATGTGTGCACAGTACTGTGATTTAATGCCACTAATTAACCCGATTTCCCCCTCCCATGTTGCTGTCCCCGAAATAAATCAGATTTTTTGTTGTTATACTATATACTGTCTGTAGTTCTGGTACTTATGTAAACAGTATTGTGTTTTGCTGTGTATGTTGTTTAACCTTACTTTACAGGGGATCCTCAGAGACGTGCTGCAGAATCAGTCTCCAGGATAAGTGGTATCTATATGAGTGAACAGTGTGTATACGTGGGGTTTTGGGTCTGTAACTCTGGAGTACTGTGTGAGCCACTAGAGGGAATAAAAGGGGGTCTCAGTGTCCCAGAGGGCTGTGACCAAGCTAGTCTAACCACTACAAACCCTGACCTCTGGGTGGAGGCACCCGCCAAAGGACCTAGGCCCCTAAACTTATCCGTGGGAAAACAGGCAGGGGTAGTAGCCCTTGGGATATCGCCACCTAGGGGTTACACAATATTATGCCTTAGGAACTCAAGAACTGTGATTACTGCATTGAAAGATAAAAAAGAAAAAAAAGAACGTAACTTTAGCAACTGCTGGCAGACTAATTTAATTTACTCAGAATCAGCCATCTGTTAGCACTTTAGCTATCTGGTTAGTAGCCTCAACACTGCTGCCTTGTTACAGCCATCTGTTTAGTAGCCTTAACAATGCTGCCATTTTACAACCGTCTGAAACAGTCAGCGCAGCCATGTCCCGATAGAAGTGCTATGTTGCAAGTCTCCACCCCATTTTTCCACAGTATAAATGTTACCTCCTTCCTCTCCACAGCCATTGACTGGATCCTGATTCTCGGTCGGATGGACAGTCGCGAGGCCTGGTGCCCCGAGAGCCGAACTGCTGCAGATGCGAAATTCGGACACAGCACACAAACTGAGAACGGTAGTGCAGTTCAAACCAGCATGCTGCCCCGTCGCCCCACCACCACCCTTGGTCGACACTTACCTTTATAGGGCGAGTTAGCCAACAGGGACACGGTGCATTTTAACCAATCAGCCCACTTCTCCACCTGCAGATTATATTCATTGACCACTAGAGGGATCCTGCCTACCACCACTTACCTCTCTTCTTCTCATCCTATACACCAGTATGTCCCTTGCAGTGTTCTGTATACCCGCTTTGCTCCTCACTGTGCTGTCCACCCCCCACTATCCCTGCGATGAATCTCTCCAGCTCTATTGTAAGCACACATCTGCCAGAATGTCAGCCTCCTCTCGAAAATCCCCCAACTGCTCCTAGCTTTCCCATCTGTTTTCCGCTCACCACTAACACACCTCGCATGCTGGACCAACCTATAGCCCCACCAAACCCCCTCACCAACGTCCACCCCCTGCCCCCTGTACATAGTGTAAGGTGGGCCCTCTCTGTCCTAGCCATACCTGCCCTCAGCTCCTTACCCATCCCCTGCACCACTCCCCCCCGATCCTTGCATCTGCCCAAGCACTTCTACCACAACCGCCGTAGTCTTCTTCTCCGACTCATCACCTTACTCCTCATGCTCTCTGGGAATGTCCACCCTAACCCTGGACCTTCTACCCCCTCCCCGTTGCCCCCTACTGGGCGTGGCCTCCGCATTGCCTCTATAAATATCTGCAGTCTCCCAAAGAAAACTGCTGAACTCCAGTGTTGAATCTCCCAACACACGCCCGACATTCTTGCCATAGTGGAGACCTGGCTCTCCGCATTAACCCCAGACTCTGCTGTCTCCCTCCCTGGCTTCACCCTTTTTAGAGAAGATTGTGTGGGTAAGCGTGGTGGTGGATGTGCAGTCTACCTGCATGACTCCCTCCTGGGCCACGCACTACCCACCCCCAAGCTCGACCACGATGCCCAAGCCATCACCCTAAAAATCTCCCCTGACCCAGGCCGTGGCCCTCTTTACCTTACAACCACTTACATACCCCCACGGGCCCAAAATCTAGCTATCCACTCTCTCACTGACTATCTCTCTACCTTGCCCCACAAAGCCGAACCGCTCATCCTAGGTGACCTCAACATCAACTGGCTTGGCTCCACTACAACACACATTAAGGACAACTTCACGGTCATTGACCTATCTCAATTAGTCACTCATCCCACCAGATTCAACCAATCAAGTGGGTCCAGCTCCCTCCTTGATATAGTACTCTCCAACCGCCCCCACAAAATCAAGTCTGTTAACGTCCTAGCCAACTCCCTTAGCGACCAATCCCCAATTCTCTGTTTCTGGTCCTCCCCATGCTCAATCACACGTGCAAAGCCATCCCCCACCGCGGCTTTCGCCCCGGGAGCCTTAATAAACTAAAGCAGTACCTAGCCCAGCCGACTGGTCTCCGATCTCCCTTGCAACGGATATAGATACTGCTCTAGCCTTCCTCACCAGAGCCTTCTACAAGGCCTGTGACATCTCTGCCCCTGTCACCAGCACTCGCTCCAAGAGACACAATGCTGCCTGGATTTCCCCCTCCCTGATCCAGCAACTGAAGCAGTGGGATAACCTGTGGCATATTGCAGTCGAGTCCGGCAGGACAGCAGACAGACAAGCCTATAATGCCGGAACCAATGCACCTGGTCCATAAGGCAAGCCAAGGCCAGATACTATCTAACCACCTTGGCCTCATCCCGGGGCTCTGCTCCAGCTTTCTGGGATAACATTAAGGAGTTTAATCGGAAAACCCGCTCCCCCGCCTTTTCAGATGGTTAACAACGGCGCAATTAATACTGACCTACCACTTGTTGCCAACTGCCTCAACACAACCTTTTCTGACCTAAGTGCAGTCCTTCCTGCCCACTTCGATCCTATCTGTGCATCCAACACCCCTATTTTTCGACCCCATTTCTCTTCAGGACCATATCTCCTCGTGACCGCAAACCACTCCTACTAAAAGCCCTCTCCAGCTACAACCCCAGTTGTGACCCCCTTGATTCCAGGATTCTCCGCCTAACACTTGATGTCATGTTAGCCCCCCCTTACTGACCTTCTTAACCAGTCTCTACGCCTAGGCCAATTCCCAAGCACATGGAAATTGGCTGAAATTACCTCTATCCATAAAAATGCAGACCGCACATTACCAAACAACTACAGACCAATCTCCATCCTCCCCCCTCTCTATAAAGCCCTGGAGAAAATAGTATCCACCCAACTCACGGATTATCTATCCAAGCACAACATATTATGCCCAGAGCAGCGTGGCTTCCACCCTGGTCACAGCACCACTTCAGCCCTATTGGAGTTCTCCCACCAAATACACTCTGCACTTGATGCTGGGGAGATCGCCAGGCAGTGTTCATTGACCTATTCAAGGCCTTTGACACTGTGTGTCACCCCCTATTGCTTGACTCCGTCAGCTTGGTTTCTCATCTGGCACTCTGGCTTGGTCCTCCAGCTACCTCCGTGATAGATCCCAATGGGTCAAAATAAATGTATCCTATCAACTGCCTTACCTGTATGCTCTGGGGTCCCTCAAGGCTCCATCCTGGACCCCACATTGTTCAGTCTCTTTCTAAACACCCTCCCCAGCTCCTGCTCAGGCAAAATGCTTCTATACGCTGATGATGCAGTCCTCGTTGCCTCCCACCCTGACCCACTCACACTCCAGAGCTCCCTGCAACTCACCTTCAGCCAAGCTGAAAAGTGGTTCCTCGACCATTGTCTGGTTCTGAACTACAAGACGACAAAATTTATGATTTTTGCACACCGCCAAAGTAACTCCAGAAATGCTCCCCTTCGCATCATCCCCAGCACCCTACACCCCCTTAACAGGTATCAACATACAAATACCTGGGCATCACCTTCGACTCGGCTTTCTCCTTCCATGCCCATCTTAACTCACTGTCCTCTGCCATGAATGCCTGGATTAGACTCCTCTACCACCACAAAGACTGCCTCCCTGAGTTTGCCCTACGGCTGGCTATCACCGCCTCCATCCTATCTCTGGTTGATTATGGACTCCCTATCTATGCAGCTGCTGACCCCACTGCCCTCACCAAAGTCCAGACCTCTATCAACAAAGCCTGCAGGCTCCTGACTGGTGCCCCCAGCAGAACACACACAAGCCAGCTTTACTCCACCTCGAACCTACTCACTTTTGAAGAGTGCCTGCAATACCACACCTGTATACTGGCCAAAAAGACTCTACTTGGGCTCCCCCCCCCCCAGGAGTCGCTACATCCCTTCAACGGGCCTCCCACTCGGTCGCCCGAAATACAACCAAAGCCACCTTCCAGGTGCCGAGAGCTAGGACCTTGCTTGCCCAAAGGTCTTTCCACTACAGAGCACCTTCCTGGTATAACACCCTCCCCACTCACATCACTAACATCTCAAAAATCGGCCTCTTCAAAATCGCCCTATGCAAACACCTCACTGACACTCGGAGCTGTAAATGCCCATAATAGGGCCTTACCGAGAGCTCCGCCTGAACCAATCTGCAGACATAGCCCCCCCCCCCGATAACCATCACTTAGTACTCCTAGGTTTCTGATAGTATTACATATGTACTAGTTTATTTAGAATAGCTTTGTAGTCTGTACACCACGACTGTAACCTCGCGTGCTCCACTGTGTCACTGAAATTGTTTAGTTTTGTATGTTCTTTTGTATCTCACCTGTATTGTTCTCCACTGTTTTGCTCCACCAATATGTTGCCTCTCTTCCCTGTAACAAGGTGCCTTTGTAAACGAGTCTGACTCAAAGGTTGTAAATCCGAATTGTGAATAAATAAATAAAATCTCCAACAAAGTCAGACAGACGCTGGAACAAGTGCAATTGGTCAAATACCTGGGGATCACCATAGATGACACCCTAACCTTCACCCAGTACATCGACTCAGTGGTTAAGGTGGTAAACACCAAGCTGGTGTCCTCTAGAGGCATAAGAAACATCTTACCCCTGAGGCCCTCCGTCTCTCAGTCTCCAGTTCTATCCTCTCAACCACGGACTATGGTACGGTGCGGCTATGGATACAGCACTAAAAAGAGTACATACTGCTGTAAACAAAGCTTGCAGGCTCACACTGGCTGCAGATCGAAATATGCACACCTGCTCTTTGTATGCACAGACTTAATGGTTGCCTCTAAAGAACAGGATAAGTTCCAAACCTGCTTCATAGGTAAGAAGGTGTTAATGGGCAACCCCCCGGCATATCCAACATCCTCTCATTGAGTGCCAACAGCTATGCTACACCTTTCCATTGAACCACACAGGGCCAGCGTGCCTTTGCCTTCAGGGCCCCCCTATGGCTCAATGAAATCCCCGTGCCCATTCAAACCTCTGTTTGTCTATCCCACTTCAAAAATGGCCTAAGGCAACACCTCACCGGCACAGAGTGTGACTGCTTCTGAAAGTTCTAACCTTCCACCCCATGCCCCCCCATATGACAGCCTGCTTAACCCCTGCTCCTCCAGCTAGCGATAGCTAGCAACTTCTCCACCTCCCCCCCCGGCACCAAACTAACACTGTTATCCTCCCTGACAAAGCCCTAATTCACGGCTGCTCTAAACTCCCCAGACTTCCACCGGCTCTCTCCTAATACCTCTCTACTGCTCCTGCTCACACTGTAGCTCACTGGTACTAGGAATAACATTGTAATGAATGAAACCTAATATGTTCTGGATCAGCTAATGTAGTACGTATGTAAGTATGCATGCCTAATTGTTTGTACAACTGACAAGGAACCTTTGTAAAAGAGCCTGTGCTCAAAGATATTTTCCAAATCCTTAAATAAACTTATCACGGTACCAAGACCAGGGAAGACAGTCATGGCAAATGATACAGTAGGCAGGCAGGTTCTACAACAGAAAAGGTACAGTAACATTAATGAGGCATAAGTGCAAGACAAATTAGGGAATTCCTGGAGGAGGTTCCTGAAAAATAAGTGCAGTTGCAGAGTGAGTTGAGGCAGATGGATAACTACACCATGAGGATGGGCCAGGCAGAGACAGGTTTGGGCACTAAGAAGGGGCAGCCACCTGTGAGGCAGAGGCTGTAGAGGAGGAGCACTGGAGACACAAAGACAGGGGGAGGAGCCTGAGGAGTCTTTTGAGGGAGGAGGGAGAGGTGAATAGACGCAGGTCAGAGGGCAGATTATTCCAAAGAAGGAGGAAGCAGTAAGAGAAGGCCAGTTGGCCAGTAGTAGAGTGGGGGTGAGGGATAGAGGTGGTGTGGAATCATGAGGGTGGGATGAATCTGTATCCATAGTAAGAGATGGTAACCGTGGTATTGCTCAGCAATTTCTGCCACTAACTGACGCACTGTCTTACTATGATGTTGACTCAAAACTGATTCAAAATGAGATTATTACAGGATGGCCTGATCCTAAGCTTATTTATAGTGAAGTCCCAAATATGGAACCATAAAGCTGAATAAAAGCCCCAGAGCCAATACCCTTGACCCTAAGCTCCTTAGGATGGCAGCTCCTGCCACCACTGGGATGGTAACAGATAACTGATCCTTCTCGATTCACATTGATAACCTAACGAAAAGACTGAGACCAAGACTTGGCATCTTCTTCCACGTCAAGCATTTACTAACTCAGGAGGCAAAAATCCACCTAGTACAAACTACATTTTTACCGCTCCTAGACTATGCCGATATCTTGTTTTGGCATGGGACAAGTACGGCCCTAGGGAAACTTGACACCCTTTACCATCAGGCAATTAGATTCATCAGAAATGTACTATATTCCACTTATCACTGTACCCTTTACTCTATGCTTGGCTGGAACTCACAGACGGCATAAAACACTATCCTAAGCAGGGTTTTATTTAACTCTAAAAATTGATCAGCATTTTGCTCATAAAAGTTCTAAAACATTGTGAAAATGCATAGCACTTGCCTCACTGTGATTAACATAACACTTCTAGAAAACCTATATAAAATACTTTCTGTACAGTTAGTATTGTCCTAAGAAAAAAAATGCTGATCAATTATTTAAAACCCTGCTATGGACACTCAGAGCTTCAACAAATAAGCTCCCTAAATACATCTCTGACTGTCTGCCTCTCTGCCAGTCAGGGAATTACCTTCTAAGAAGTCTCTCGTATTCCTCTCTTGTTATCCTTATGGTAAGTATACGTTTCAGCAAAGCGGCCTTAAGTCACTTTCTCCCTGTCCTTTGGAATAATATGCAAATAAACCAAAAATTGCCCTTCCCATGAAAGTACCCTTTTTCAAAACCCTCTTTGCGATGGCCTTTAAAGAACCTTGCAACTGCCCTTGCCAACCTATCCAATATAGAGCTCCTCCCAATTCTAACGTCTATATCATGATGTCTACTATCCAGACAATTTGTCTACTGGGTGCAATGTACTACATGACTTAAATATCCCATAGTGCTTTATGATTATGATGCACAAACTGCAACCTATTTGTAAGACTGCACTTATTGTGCCTTGTATCATATGTATATTTAACTTTCTGTATATTATATAATTGTACCTGACCCAGGTCCACCTTGTAAATGAGCTGTCTCAATGGTGTTTCGCCCGGGTAAATAAAGATTGACTGAATGTACTGTTGAGCCAAGCTGCAGTCCCACCTACAATATATGAAAACATTCCAGGATTTTTCTACTACGTGACAGTGGCAGTAGACAGACATAAAGGCAGTACAGACACGTTTGGATACTCCCTGCACTGCAAACCATTCATGAACAGATCTGACTTCCTTCACAGTCCTTCACTCACAGAATATTGTGGCCTCCACCTGCACAACTCTATTCAAAGTGATGACTAACATTCTCATGGCAGTGGACCACAGCCACTTCACCAGAGCTCTTTGTGGAACCTGTCCAAAGTATCTGAACTGGTAAGCCATAGGCTCCTCCTGGGGACTTCGTCACACTTTGAAATAGTGGGCTTGATAACTACTGTGAACTGCTTTGAAGGCTACCAAAGGAGTTCCACTCAAAGTTGTGATCACCAGCCTATTGGCGCTGAGGGTTGAGGTGATGGACGCCACACCTCATGCTACGCCGGCAACCCCGGTTCGGGAACAAGCCCAGGCAATTGGGGTTGGCTGGGGAGGGAGTGGATTGAGCATCAGATGACTGCTGTCCTCTCCCTTGGGAGGGTTCAGGGCTTGCACCACACTGCAGCTGCCCCCCGATGGAGATCGGGGGTTCCACAGTCGTGGTGCATCTAGAGGGAGGTGTATGGCAGACATTGACATGCTGTGCCCAGATGTCGCTGCACGTCCGTGTTCCTAGGGGATGAAAAAAAATGGCGGTTGGTCATGGCGCATGATGGCCGTGCCTCTGCACATCGTCTGACCTGTATGGAATAGCGCCTGGGTATTAGATCCGGGCCCGGTGGCTGGGATTGGGGGCCCCCGCCGCGGGCACTGTACGTTGTAGCTCTGGGCGAGTGAGTCGTCGGAGATCGCATGAGGTGCAGAAGACAGCGGACGGGCGATGGCAGATCGAGCCACAGGAAGTAAATAATGTTGTGATGAAGACAAAAAAAAAAAAAAAAAAGAAAGAAAGTTGTGATCACTGATAATAGCTCTGACATGAAAAAAGTCTCCTTAGGTGTTCTGCAATGGTCAACATTGGGACATTTCCTGTTCTCCCTGCTTGTGAATGTTCTCCACAAAGTTGCACAATGCCATCATCTATTAAAAGTTTTCTGACTATATCCATATCACTTCTGTCCTACAGTCCTACCTTACTAACCAAGAGGTGAGGTTTGCCAGTAACAGCCTTATACTTAACTCAAGCAAGGTAAAGTCAATATTTCTGACTCAGTATCTGTGAAGAAAATATTAACGGCCCGACACAGAGACGAGCCGGCATACGTACAATTTGCTCATTACTGTCCTGTGCCACAACAGCCTAAATGCTGCTGTGTCAGCCAGACTTGTATGAAACATCCACGTTCCCAGGCATACCACAGAACTCTCCTCATGGGGGCAGAAACGTAGCTGGGGTTGGTGTTCACTGCCCTGCGTTCGAGCAGGTGCTAGTGAAATCACCTTTGGCCACAGGTTAAAAACAAAATAGAAAAAATGCTTGGTCTCACTTCCAGCCTTTCACGGCTCAGCAGGGATTGGGCAGTAGCTGTAAGGAAGAGTGGAGCAGGGCCAGACACTGGCCCGCGACTGGAAGCACTGGCCAGCCATCCAGTTGATCCTCTGTCCATGCAACAGCAGCGGACTGTGGCACAAGAATGGCAATCTGCCTCAGATTACTGCATCCTCTTTGGCAAGTTAAAAAAATAAAGAAAGCACCATTCAGAGTCACCAGCCCACCCATAGTGTGAGGTGTGACATCAAGTAGGGAGGGCCTCAACAGCTGACTGTATCAACAGCAGGGGGAGCAGATTGGCTATGGCATGGGTCATACAGGATACTGTCCCTCCCTTGGCCCACAGTCACAGATACCTGGTGCTGAAACATGGAAACAGAGAATCTAACAGAAGAAGGAGGCCAAGTCCATCGAGTCTAAGCTGTAAATAGCATACAGCATAGTTTTGTACCCCACCCTTCGTGACAGCTGGCAGAGCAGGACCCAGTGGCAGAAGCTTCTCCATAAATGCAGGCATACTTCTTCTCAAGTGTCCCTGATCACGAGGGATGTTCCTCATTTCACCCCACAAAACTGTTCCATCCCTCATGGAGATGGTGCTGACCACACAGAGAATGTGCTGTAAATTCTGACTTTAAAAGAGCAACTCTCTATTATAATAAAAAGTTTAAAAACAGTAAATTATGCCATTTATGTTTAAACTTTGTTTTCTAGTTATTTATTTCTTTTTACTTTCTCTCTATTGTTTGTCTACTAAATATTGTAGATAATGCAGCACTTATTTGACGGAGTCTTTCAAAATCTATCCGACTGTCCCCTGCTACCCACACAACTGGTGTTTGTGATATAGTCTGTTGTCGTGGTGAGCACTATGATTTCATAAACAAAGGCAGTGTGAGGTTAACAGAAGAGGCAAATGCTTTTTTATACAGACTTTTTTAAACAGACTACCAAGATGTACATCAAACCTTTGAAAGGAACACTGAAAATAAAAAAAAAATGTATTCTCTAGCGAACTGTAAAAGCTGAGACATCTTATTTATGAAAATACATGCTGAAGAGGAGAGTTGCTCTTTGAAGCAGGAATTCACAATTCTCCAAGATGCTAAATCAAACACAGACTTTGTGCAAGTAAACACAGTGGTTTCCAGTGTTTTAAGCTTGTAGCTCCATGTTTGAGGATGTGTCCCTCATTTTGTGTATCAATGACCCTCATTTCAGTGCCCAACTGTTGAGAGGTGTGAATGCAGGGGAGATTCATGGATCCCAGGAGTGCTCCACATACGTGCAACGGTCACTCCAAAGGTGTGTATTTTTTTAATTTTTTTTTTTTTTTTTTAATAGCCCCTCTCCTCTGCCGTGGTGGAACTTCTTCAGGGATTGCCCTAGACTGTGCTCCCCTAATCCACCCCGGGTACCTACCGTGGAGTCGCTCGGACCTACCTCCATGCTGCCTCGGCCTACCCCCCAGGCGGGGTGGAGGGGGGATGACCCATTTTACCCCCTCCAGTCCATCAGTGTGCGTCAGGAGGTCCATCTGTGGCATCCAGCGGTAGCCCGGTTATGGGTTATCTGGGGCAGTCGGGTCCCATCTCCGTCCTCCACGACAGGTTCCTTCTTCCATTTTCTGTCCCCTCCCACAGGACGTGAGCGTGCTAGCGAAACCTAGGGCGGAACACATCGAGATGTGCGAGCGTTCCGGTCTCTGGCCCACGTCCTCCTTCCCTTCTGTATACAGTCCCGCTGCACCTCCACCCGTGGTCACCCAGGTGGCGGTAGAGCTGTGGGACATGCATCACCTCCCTCCCCAGAGGAGGAGAGCGGCCGCTGGGCGCCAATCCTCCTCCCTGGCCGATCCTCCAGCCGCCCAGTCCCTGCCTCTTTAGCCCGGTTGCTGGCACCGGCAAGCGTAACCCCACCGCCATGCTATGGGTTTCTGCCACCCAAAGGTTTGAGGAGCTCTCCACAGCTGCAGAGGGCTTTGTGTAACCATCCCTTCAGAGTTGGACTGGCCCACCTGGATACCTTGAAATTTCCAGGTGGGCCCCCCTCTGTTGGGTAGTTGGCCACCTTCTAAACTCTGAAAACCTTTGCATTTATCATGCATTTTTTAATTAAATGATGTATTTGAGGCACTGCACATAAATGCAAGAAGCAAACACAGAACTAGTGTAACACATTTAGGTGGACTCTTGATATGACTGTGTCACCCTGGGCCCTCACCTGTTGATTTTCCAGCTGGGCCCCTGTATCCACTTTCCAGGTGGGCCCCCCTATATCGCATTCCAGCCCTGAGTCCCTTAATGCCAAATTTGAAATTAGTGATAGTAAGAAAATTCAAAGAACTGCACTGAACCTGTCTTCTATTTTTCAATACAGAAGCCGTGTTTCAAATACAGTACTGGTTCCCATTGTGTTATGGTTCTAGCTTTACCAGGAGTTTTGATTTGCTAGGCATTTCTGATTTATACTGTGTTGACACAGACCATTTTACAACAGTGAGATGTAGTTTATATCCTTTTTCATCTCCTACATTGGGTTCACAATGGATCTGTGTTCTAACATAAATCTCCATGGTTGAAAGGCATATAACCTACATTATACAGTGTTCATGTTGTACATTTCTGTATATGTTGATATGTGCAGTTTCTGTGTCTCTTGAAGTTACAAGCGTACATGCTTGAGTTCTTAGGGTGACAGAACTGCAAAGCGAACCTGAACAGTTCTGGCACACAAAGGACTTGAGAAGTAACTGAAAAAAAAAAAAAACACTTAATTTTCTAAAAGGCTGGTAAGGGTTAAACAGTAACTGAATTGAGACCTGTATTTAAAACAAAAAACAGCTTCTACAGGAACAAATAACTTACAAGTTCAGCACAGACTTCCTTCAAAATGCCAGGAAGCCCTCAGTATGCTTAACTATTGCAATAAGCCAGCTAGGTTTGACTGCCCTGGAGAGTGGAACTTGTGTAAATGAGAGAACACAGAGGTAGAATGTAGAACGCTGTTTAAATCTCTGCCTCTAGGTGCTGCTGTGGTCTACAGCTTACTGGTCAGATTCCTTTATCAGCCTAATTAGCAAGATGCCCCAACAAGCTCTCCCCAGCAACTTTGTTGCAAGTCTGTTATTTTCTGCGGATTTTAAGTATTTTCTTTTTCTTAGTAAGTTTTAGCTTACTTCTGCCATTTTATTCTTAGTTTAGAACTTTTCTCCAGTTCCTCAGCAGTTCCTGGGAACTGGAGAAATCCCTTGTTTTGTGCTTGCAGTTTTTCTTGTTACCACTTTTTTGTATTTATATATTTCTATCTACAAGCCCTCTTCCTTATATTTTTGATATTATTCTACAGTTTTTGTCCCAGTTCCACTGCTCTGGTAACTGAGACACACTTGTTTTTTTCCTATCTGAGGGCCTGCAAGTGGCATTAGAGCATCTGATTAAGGAATCACAGGGACGGAGTCTCCAAAAATCATCACAGACAGGGTTAAAGAGGTGTTATGGGTTGTCTCTCTGATATTCCTAGGGTGAGGTTGTGCCATTCGGGTGACAAAGCGTTCTCGGTGGCTGCACCCACCCTATGGAATCAATTACCTAAACAGCTATGGGAGGCACCCTCAGTGGATACCTTCAAAAAAGGTTTAAAAACTTATTTAATCAGGCTTTTAATTACATTTGTACTGGCACTGATTAGATAGATAATTTGATTTAGTATGTGTCACAGGATAATGGTGTACTTTTATTATTGTGGTATTATATTGATTGTGAAGTGCTCATAGTCCCCAGAAAGGAGCGCTATATAAATAAAGTATCGATCTATCTATCTATCTAAAGGCTGAAAAAGCAACAGGGTCTGATGGGCTACACTCAAGGGTGCTGAAAAAACCAGCTGAAGAACTAACAGACCCATTGACTCATCATTGGCAGCAGCTCCTCTATGCTGGCGACTGGTGTGGGTCTGCCTCGATTTCGTTCTCACAGTACTAGTTTTATTTTTATGCTATCTTGTTTCTAAGCTTGTTTTAAGTTTGTTTAAAGCCCATTTAAAGTTCGTTGTCTAAAATTTGTTTTGTGTTTTCTCTACTTGTCGTTATCGCGATATAGTTTTTGCTTTGGGACGTGGATTTGGAGATACCCCCCTCGCTGCTGTTTGCTTAAGCCTGTTCTTTCCTGGAACTGGTTATGTGACGGCATGAAGTACAACACTGTACTTCTTATTTTTTTAGCTTCTGTATGATTGTGGACTTGCCGAAGACTTTGCGGTCTTAGTGGGACACTCTGAGATCGCTCCAAGATCTTTTTCTGGGTTCGTGTTGGAGGAGGATTCTCTGGGATTGACTGGGTGTGTTTCCCCTTTGGTGGAGCCTGACTTGGCTAGAGGAGGTTGGATCAGAGACTGGCGTCTGTTTCCTAGCTGCAGACTATGGAGAAATTCCTGGGTAACTGTTAAGATCTGAAGCACTGAGCTGGGTCAAGACCCGAGGTTGCTACAGGGAGGTGCGCCCTATCTTCGCTCCCAGTGGGTGAGGAGGTTGGTCGGAGGCTTACCGGAGGGTAAAGTCTCTGTCTACCCTGAGGGCTTGCAGCTTTGGGTGGTCATTAGGCCACTATTGATCTGGGGCCCTGACCCTGGGGAGTGGTAGTTTTGGGGTGGTTACAATCCAGTGCCGAACTCTGGGTTTATTTTGGCCTTGGCTGCTGCAGTTTGGGGAAATTTTACTTCCCCCGGATTGTTAGTAAAACACGTCAAGAAGCAAGTTGTCGGTTTTGAGTGGGAACTGGCGCGTACCCCGAACGCTTGTTGGGGGATTCGGATTATAATTAAGCCTAGTCCTAATTGTATGGCACTGTGGATGATAATATTTGCCTGGATTGTGCGGCATGTCATTTTGAACTTTGGATTTTTTGAATCATCTGGCCCAGGAAAAGAGGATAAGTACTGGCGACTTACTAGATCTAACTTCAAGTAGCCCTTCGGGGAGGTTGTGAAAGGGCCCCTGTTTCGAATATTTTATTGGTAGTTTCACATGCTGCCGTGAAAGCACGGTGTTCGGTTTTTAAACAACAGTGGTGGGAGGGTGAAGAATTTATGGTCGTTTTTCTGACTGTAACCTACTTTCTGGAACAAAGAAAATCTTCTATCTTGTCCATGCAGTGAGAGTGCTCGGTTTCTGTGAACATTCGGGGAGTGAATCCCTGACTGCTCACAAATCTGTATTATTTATTTAATTTTTGTGGGAAAGTTTATTTTCTTTTCTATGAGCAGTGCCCAAGGGGCTGAGCATGCAAGTAGTGTGAGTACTTGTTTGCTTAGCTAACTTATATTGTTTTGATTATTCTGTGGGGGTTGTTTTGTGTATTTTATTTATTTTATCTTTATATTCTTTATTCCAAGTTGTGATTTTTATTCATTTTGGTTTTAGAAACAGGGATTCCTTGTGTGAGGAGGGATACCTATTTCTATTTTTATCTTTAATTTTATTTTCATTCTTTATTATGTGGTTATAGTTTTGTTTCTGATGAATGAGGATTAATTTGAGTTAATTGGATTTAAGTTTATTGATTTTTGGTTTGTTTTTGTTTAGTTCTTTGGTTGGTTTATTTTAATTATTTGGATTCAATTTTTATTAGTTATTACTGTGAGAGTAGAAGCTTATTGTTTTGCTCCATGTTGGAGGACTGGGAGATATATATCACTATCCTACCCCTCCGGTCATGCGCTATTCATCCCCCGCTCTTCATGCCCTCCACCCCTTTTCCCCCCACCGTTGCTTTTCTCCATCTATCAACGCTGTCGGGCTTTGGGAATTGCCCACAGGAGGATGGGGAGGGGCGGGGGCTTTAAACAGCGGAGGATGGATGAGGGGAGCGCTCGCATCACGGTCGTTAAGCCCAGAAGATGCCCTGGGGTGAAATGGAGTTCAGAACGTGGGTCTCTTTGATCTCCATACCCAAGGGCACCACCACTATTAATGGTGGGCAGGTGGCTGAGGCATCCCAGGAGTTATGTTCAACTCGGGCGGTGTTATGCAATGCCAGATCCGCTAGAACAAGATTGCTATTGTGGCAGACTTGGTGGGTACAACGGATCTCAATGCGTATCACCAAAACCTGGTTGGATGGTAATGCTGGTCTCTGTACTTGAGTAGTGCAGTTCCTGGCCAGGTATTCGGTGATACACCGCCTCATATTGGATTGCAAGGGTGGGGTGGGTTGCGGTCTGTTTTAAGACCGAATTGGATCTCACTAGTGTCCCAGTTGAGGAGACCAGATCATTCGAATGTGTCGTAGTGGCAGGTGGGGGCTATAGACTGGCTCTCGTCTATCGTCCACCCGGAGATGAGAAGCTATTCCTTAAGGAAGTGGCGGACTTCGTCGTCAACCTGGTGTTTGAGTCGCCCAGGTTGATGGTGCTGGGTGACTTTAATACCTGGATCGACGATGAACTCTCGCAATTTGGACAGCACTTCCTCCAACTGATTAATTCATTGGGCCTCTCACAGGTGGTTACCTCTGCAACTCATAAACATGGCCATTCCCTTGACCTGGTCTTCCTCCTGGGGATGGAAGCCTCTGACGTGGGGGTGGAACCTGTCGGATGGTCTCACCAGCACACTGTGAGATTCAGTTTTTGCACCCCTCTGCGTAGGCCTACCCCTGTGGAGATGGTCAAGTATCGCCCTTTACGGGATGCGACTCCCGATGGCCTAACTGCGGTGCTTGAGCTATCAGAATTTCCTGTGATGAGCTTGGATCCAGAGGTTTTGGTTCTGGCTTATAACAAGGCCATTACCTCCGCTCTGGATTCCACTGCTCCAATCTGTGTGCGTCCTCTCTCCTTCAACCCTCGGTCGCCATGGTTTGATGAAGACTTGAGGGAGATGCGGCGACTAGGACGCAGGTTAGAAAGGTGCTGGCAGAAATCCGGCTTAGATGCCGACCACCTTAGACTGCTAGAGCACTATCAACTCTGTCAGTCAGCAACTGCTCATAAGAAGGCAGTATTCCTGTCCGGGGAAATTGCTGCTGCCCAGAACCGACCAGCCCAGCTCTTTCGAACCATAGACAGGCTGTGCAACCCAGCCTGTTTACAGGTTCGTAAAGCTTTTTCACAGTTACAGTGTGAGGAGCTTGCTCAGTTCTTTGCAGATAAGGTGGACGACATCAGGGCGGAGACCCGCACAGCACTCTCTATGGGAATTGCCGTAGACCAGCCCCCAGTCACACACCCTCTTTTTTTCCTGGAGTTCCTTCGAAAGGCTGGAAATCGAGGATGTTATGAGGATTGTCCAAGGTATGCGGACTACATGCTGTAGTTTAGACCTGGGTCCTACAGTCCTGATTATGGGCTGTGGGGAGATTATCACCCTGGTTATGGCGAAGATCGTCTGGTGCTCCCTAGACTCTGGTGAGTACCCTGCTCCCTGAAGGAGGCAGTGGTGACACCAGTGTTGAAGAAGGCTTCTTTGGACCCAGACTCCCTCGCTAACTATAGGCCTATCTCAAACCTTCCCTTTGTGGGTAAGGTAATTGAGAAAGTAGTGGCTGCTCAGTTGGTCAACCATTTGACCATCCATAGCATCTACGACCCTCTTCAACTCGGTTTTCGAAAGAGGTACAGCACCCAGACTGTGCTGGATTGGGTGCTCAATGATCTCCTGATGGCGAGAGACCAGAAAAAACGGTCCATTTAGGTTCTGTTGGATCTGTCATCAGCATTTGACACCGTAGACCATGGGGTGCTGCTTGAGCGCCTGAGAGACATCTGTGGGCTTTCAGGTTTGGTTCACAGATGGTTTACTTCTTTCTTCACTGGTAGAACTCAGAGGGTGGTGTCGGGGGTGTTTTCCTCCGATCCTACCTCTCTGTCATGTGGGGTGCCTCAGGGCTCAGTGCTGTCTCCCATGTTGTCCACGGTGTACATGCTTCCCCTCGGAGACATTGTAAGACGGTATGGGCTGGAGTTTCACTGTTATGCCGATGATTCCCAGCTCTACCTGTCTTTTGCACCAGACCAGAATGGAGCACTCTCGGTGTTTAATAACTGCCTTGGTGAAATTCAAGGTTGGATGAGGTCCAGCTGGCTGAAGTTGAATTCCGGGAAGATGGAGGTGATGGTCGTGGACCCTGGTTGCCGGATAGGGAGGTGGAGGGCAAATCATCCCACAGGTTTATTCCTGGGGGATGCTGAGCTCCCCATCTCTGAACAGGTGCGCAACCTAGGAGTGTTTGACGATCGGCTGACATCACGTGCTCAGGTGTCTGCTGTCAAGTTATCCTTTTACCATCTAAGGAACATCGCTAGGATCAAGCACCTTGTTCCGTCTGGGAACCTGCCTACACTGATCCACACCTTTGTGACCTCGCATTTGGATTATTGCAATTCCCTTTACTTTGGGCTTCCAGGGGATGACATCTGCCGCTTGCAGCTGGTGCAGAACTCCGCAGCCTGGTTGTTAATGGGGATGCTTCGTTCTTCCCACATTACACCGTTGCTGCAGGAACTGCACCGGCTGCCAGTTCAGTGGCAGATCACCTTTAAAGGTCGGTTTACTGACTTATAAAGCCCTACACAGTTTGGGCCCTGACTACCTGAAAGAGCTTCTGGTTCCTTACCTCCCGGAGAGACCGCTCCGCTCGGCCAACGAGGGGTTGCTGGAGATTCCGAGGGTAGTTTTAAAATCTTCTAGCGCCCGGGCTATTACGTTCATGGCGCCAACCCTCTGGAATTCTCTACCCCATTGGATCAGACAGTGCATGACTGTAGGGGGTTTTAAACGAGCACTGAAGTCCTTTTTATGGATTAAGGCATTTGGGGATGGTGCCGACATGGATTGATGGTATTTGTTTTACTGATTTTATCATGATGTTTTACTGTGGATTGATTTTAATTATGTACTGCGCCTTGATTTTTGAAAGGCGCACTATAAATAAGGATTATTATTATATTATCTGTTTAACTGCACACTGTTGACAGATGTGGTACCAGAGGATTGGCGGAGAGCAGAGGTGGTACCTCTCCACAAGGGAGGAAGCAGAGAAGAGACTGGCAACTACAGGCCGGTCAGCCTCACATCTATAGTGGGGAAGTTAATGGAAACACTAGTTAAGCAGGATATAGTGGAATATCCGGAGATGAACACTATCCAGGATAACAGGCAACATGGTTTTGTGGCTGGCAGGTCATCCTAAACAAACCTTATTAAGTTTTTTTTTTTTTTTTTTTACTTTGTATTTATCCCTCCTTCCTACCCTCTGTGTCCACTCCTCTGGGCCGCTCATGCACTCCAGCTCCCAAACCCAGGATCTGCCCCTAGAATGCCTCTTCCTCTTTCTCTCCTGACAGTGAGGTCTGTCCCAAAATTGGTAGTCTGGGTGACTTCGGAACGGTAGTCATCTAGGACCACCGAGGGTTTTTTTCCTTTTTTCTGGGGTCCCTTTCCCAGCCCCGAGACACCAGCGCAAGGACGTACATCCAGAGAGACGATGTGGTGACGCACGTCTCTCTCAAGCGCCTAACAGCGTCTCCCCTTCCCGACTCCGTGAAACGGAGCTGCCAACCCCTCGAGAGCCCGTGTTCCCACCGGCTCTCTCAGGACATCAGTTGCATATTGCACCCCTGGTATCCCACCCCAGAGGGAGGAGCGCATCTGTTGGGACACTCAATCCTCCCTCTCCCAGGCCACCTCCGCCTACCCGAGTCTGTTCCCGAACCCGGGTCGCCAGTGTAGCGTGAGGTGCGGCATCCAGCGCCTCAACCCTCAGCGCCAATGGGCCGCCCTTATTACGTCTTTTGACTGGGTAACTAGGGAAGTGGATAGGGAGCATCTGGTGGACCTCTCCTACTTTGATTTCAGCAAGGCCTTTGATTCAGTACCACATAAGCGCTTGTTAGAAAAATTAGAAGACCTCGGCACTGCTAAAAACTTAGTCAAGTGGGTGGAAAATTGACTTAAGGACAGAAGCGAGAGGGCAGTAGTCAACAGAGTAAGGTCAAGCAAAGGTAGAGTCACTAGTGGAGTGCCCCAAGGGTCAGTCTTAGGCCTGGTGCTGTTTAATGTGTTTATCTGAGACATAGGCGTAGACATTCAAGGCAAGATCGTACTCTTCACAGATCATACAAAACTGGGCAGTAGGGACGATATCATGGAGGCAATATGGGAACTTCAGAAAGACCTACAAAGGCTAGAAAGAGGGTCCAACATCTGGCAGCTGAAGTTCAACACAATAAAGAGCAAAGTGGTAAATCTGGGCAAGGGTAATCCCAGGACAGGATATTGGCTCAATGGTGTCAAACTCAGCATCTCTCAGGAAGAAGGGTATCTAGGGCTCATCATATATGACACCCTTAAATAAACAAGCCGATGCAATAAGTGTTACGGCAAGGACAAGATTTTTTTTTTTTTGTTATTTTTTTAACCAGAACTAGCACACTAAGCTGAAAGCTTTTTTACAGGTGTGACCTGGGAGCACAGGGAAGTTAAGTGACTTGCTCAGGGTCACACAGTCTGCAAGTGGAAGCTGTGGGATTCAAACCAAGGTCTGGTCTGCTGGATGTCACCAGATTTGCAGCTCAGAGCCTTAAACCACTGTGTTAAACTGCCTCCCATACCAAGATGCTGGGCTGCATTGGGAGAGGTTTCAACAGCAGGAGCAGAGAGATGATCCTACCTTGATACAGGTCCCTGGTAAGACCCCACTTGGAGTACTGCGTCCAGTTTTGGAATCTACACCTTAAAAAGGACAAAGATAGCTTGGAAACTGTGCAGAGAAGAGCAACCAAGATAATACAGGGCCTTCGTGACCTCTCACATGAGGAATGACTGAGAGCGCAACTTGTTCTCACTGAAGACTAGGAAGGAGAGAGAGGGGAAATGATTGAGACAGTACAGTTACGTAACAACTTACCATAACAGTAGATCTTCAAGAGAAGCTCTTGCAGCAGCCCAAACTGATAGAACTAAGCCATCAGGCACCAGGACCACATAGAAAACTTCTACC
The DNA here is from genome assembly GCA_016271365.2 of Neoceratodus forsteri. NCBI lineage: Eukaryota > Metazoa > Chordata > Ceratodontiformes > Ceratodontidae > Neoceratodus > Neoceratodus forsteri. The sequence continues at coordinate 302,743,233 of CM057459.1, read as the reverse complement.
TAGCAGTTTACCACGGGCAACTGCCCACCGCCGACATCAGTCAGCGGATGTCAGATTAACCTGTACAGGTGGGTGGTTCCCCACATTTACCTCACTTCTCCTGCCCAGAGACCCCATACGGGCAGATGAAGGAGAATCAAGGAGGCTTCTTGAGAGCAAAAAGAAAGGCAGAAGTAGTGTGAGAGACAAAGAACAGCAGGGGAAGGAGGGAGGGAAAGCAGGGCCTGCTGCAAGAGCTTCTCTTGAAGATCTACTGTTCTTATGTAACTGTACTATCTTACTTCAAGGAAGACTCTTGTAGCAGGCCACACCAATAGGCAAGGGAGCCGCAGGAACCCTGGAGACTCTGGGGCCTTACACTTGTGCTGACCCTTGGCAGGCTAGGTCCAAGACTGCTTGTGGAAGGACCTGCAAAAGGGCTGATGTTGGCTCGCTCTAGGTTGGGTGTCAAAACAAGTGGACCAACTTGAGGACCCAACCAGACTCCTGCAAGGTGGAGATAATGTCTTGGACATCTCCCCCAAAAAGGACCGACACTCGGAAGGGGGCATCCAAGATGCTGGCTTGAACGTTCGAGGCAAAGTCGGAAACTCAGAGCCAAGAATGGTGCTGGAGACAAACCCCAGCAGCTGCCCCGTGCCCTGAGGCATCCACTGCATCATAAGTAGCTCAAAGTACATGGCTATCAATGTCTGAGCCTGACTTCATCAGCTGGGCAAGCTGCATCTTGGTGGGGTCCTCGGGTAGGGTTTGCACCAGATCTCTGGCTTGGTCCCAAAGAACATTTTGATATTGGACCATGTGGGCCAGATAATTTATGGCTCAAATAGCCAGGGTAGTAGAGGCAAAGACCCATTGGCCAAGGTGGTCCATCTGCTTAGACTCAGAGTCTGGGGACAGAGTACTAAGATGTTTAGGCTTCTTAGTAGGTTGTGTGCTGCATGAATGACCACTGAATCCACCTTAGGGTGAGTTCCCAGAAAGGGCTTGCCCACCGGGGCATGGTAAAGGCAGTTTACCTTTCTGGGCAGAGAAGGAGTGGTAAAAGGGTGGTTGCAGGCTGCTGGGGGCACCACCCAGAAGGGGATCATGCTGCTGGAAGTACTGTACCAAACGGCGCCTCCGGGTCCTGCTCCTCCATCTCCCAGCTTATAATGGACTAGATGTGGTGCATAACATCCATAAAGGATGGATCATCGAGGTGGAGGGGGGGGAAGAGACTTAGCACCTCTTTAGGATGGTCCTCCCCTTCAGAAGGGTCGCCAGGAGAGGAGGAAGACCCTGAAGAATCAGAATCATCCTCTGTAGTATCAGAGTCTGGGACCAATGCAGGCTGCCAGTGTTCATCCCGCTTAGAACCCAAACCTGTGTCAGAGTTGATTCTCTGAAGACCCCAACATACAGAAATTAATAGGACCAGTCCTGTCTGGATCCTGTGGCCGAGGGTCCTGGGCTGGGTGGTGGGGAGAAGCCAGCGGTGGCCCCTGAGGGGCAAGGTCTGGCACTGCATAAAGGACCCCCCACCCCACAAAAAAGGGCATTGTAAGCCATCTGGGGAGCCTGCTCGAACTCCAGAGGCAGGCCTTTTCCTACCACCTCCAACACCCAGCGGTCCGTGGTGACAGCGGACCAGGCGGAGAGGAAGTGGCGGAGCTGTTCCCCCATGGGGGGAACCCAGGGGGAAGTGACGAGGCTGGGGGCGGCACCCCTCAACCCATCACTGGGCAGGCTTGGAGGAGGAACCAGCCGAGGGACCTCCTAGGCCTTTACCTCCTTGCTTCCTGTTGGAGGAAGCCGCCGGCTTGGGTTTGGGACGCCAAGCGCGAGCCTGCTGGTCCTGTTGCTGGTGCTGCTGGGCCGGTCGAGATGCAGGGGCCAAAGGACAAAAGGACTTCTGCTGCTGACGGCGGCCTTCATCCCCTGGGTGGCACTGGACTTCTCGATCCACTGAAGGTGTCTCTTTACTCCAGGGCCAAAGGGGATAGTCCCCAAGAAGGGGACGTCCACCAACTTGTGCTGGGTATCCGCCGTGAAGGTGGATATCCTCAGCCATGCCCTGCGGCGCATGGCCACCGCGGCCGCTACTGACCTGGCACAGTAATCACCTACGTCCAGAGCAGTCTGAAGCTGCTGCTTTGCCACCGCCCTACCCTGGTCCCGCACCTGGTGGACCGTGGTCTGCAGGTCAGTCGGGAGATGAGGGACAACCTCATCCAGGGAGCCCAAGAGGGCGTGGGAGAAGTGTGCCATCAGCACGGCCGAGCTGGCCTGTCGGAGGCCGAGGGAGGACGCAGCGTACACCTTGCGCCCAGCAAAGTCCAGCTTTTGGACTTTGTCGGGGGCTTATCCACATCCCAGGCTGCTACCGAACGCCAGAAAACGCTGTCAGTGACTAACCCTCGGCAGAGGGTGCCCCAAGAACCGGGCAAAGAGTCAGTAGGACCAGATACTTCCTGGCCATCCTGGCCGAGCGCATGACAGGAAGCAGGCCGCTGCCAAAGCTCCAAGGCTGGGCCGACAATGGCCTCAGCCACCGGAAAGGCCTCTGTGGGGAATCCCCTGGCCCTAGTATCTCCGGCCAGGATACTGGCCGTTTGGACATGGGCTCGAGCTGCATCCCGGTGGACTCCGAGATGAGTCGAAGCAGACCTAAGAAGGACGATGGCTATCGTCCAATGACTGGCCACCGGAGGACTCCAGGTCGACCTGCCTGGAGAACAGGGAGTCGTCATCGTCCGATTCCGAAGAGTCTGTGAACAGCTGCCTCGACCCTGAGCCACCCTCCACCTGCAGAGGACGGTCAGGAGTGAGGGTGACCGACAACCTGTGGGGCAGGCCGTGACCCGACCGAGAATCCTTGGTTGGTGCCCCAGACTTCGGTTGTGGAGGCAGAGGTTCCACCACAATCGGTGGAGCAGCTGGTTTTGGCCGAGCAACCAGCCCTGGAGCGGGCAACTCGACTGGGGCGAGTGGTTGCTTCGGTCGTTCAGGCGACTGCCACTTGATGGCCGGGGTCTGGACCGGGGTCGGCTTAGGCCCAGACAACAGCAACTGCTGCCACATAAGCTCCTCGTACCGCCGGTGTAATTTACGCCGAAGCCTCCCCTCATCCGAGGAAGAGGAAGAACGGTGTCGCCGTTTACTTCGGTATCGAGACCGAGACCGCCGGTGTCGGTGGGAACGGCTAGACTGAGAAAAGGTCCGAGACCGAGACCCTCGGGGGGACCGAGGGTGGGTATGGAAAGGGGCAGGGGACACCCGCTCTTCCCTCGGCTCTGACACTTTAACCGGAGACTGCGGCCCAGAAGGCACAGGCAGATCCTTGGTATCCACCGGGGGAACCGGTGAAGGAGGGTTGTCGGCTTCTCCAGTCGACAGCCTGTCTAACGGAGAGAGAAAAATCTCGACTTCGACGACGGGAGTCTCGGCAGGCTGGCCCTGACGGGGCACCATGAAGCCAGCGGCCTCAGCCGCAACCTCGACGTTGACAGTTGGCTGTCCGGGAAGGGGACTCTCCGCCCCACAACGCAGACGTGGACTTACCCTTCAACCTCCTTCTTGGGCCGAGAAGAATGTCCTGATGGCCCCTCCACCTTTGGGAAAGGGACTGACAAAGCTCCTTGAACGAAGCTGTATACGAGGAACTCAGAGAGAGCAGGATAAATGCCGCGGCCAAGGAGGAGGAAGATGCGGCCTGGGCCTCCTCCCTCCTCAAGGGCAATCATCTGCTCGAGCTGCTCAGCCGAGCCAGCCGCCGCGGACACCGCCCAATGAGCCTTTTTGATTTTACTGGCGGGAAACATTTCTCAGGGCGCCCGAGCTTCAATTGGGCAGCGCGATCATCCAGGACGTTGGCCGAGAAAGAGCGCCACAACTCACAGGCCTGCGGGTCGTGATCTAGGCCTAGGCAGTAAACGCACGTGGAGTGCGGATCCATCCTGGACATTTTCTGCCCGCAAGGGCACCTCCTAAAGCCGGGAATAGATTTGTCCATTGCAGCCGTGAGGGAAGATGAAGACCGAAGTTTAGAAAACTTCAAAACCAATTTCGGACGAACCGAAGAGTTAGGATCCAGTCTAAAACGCAGATCGCTAAGGGAAGGAACCTGAGCTCAAGCGGTAAGGAAGATCTAAGGCCATGGGAGCGGAGTCTCAGAGTTTTACCACCCAGGTGGGAGGGAGGAGCCAGCTGAAGACCTTCCGGCAAGATTTAAAGCGGCAAGGAACCTGCCAATAAGTGTGGATTGAACAACATATCCATGTCCCTAGAATAAAAAATTTAGAAAAAACATTTCAGAAAATGGTGGGTGACTGAAGCTGTTCTACCATGTTAGGGCCAACGGTTCTGGTCAACAGCGAGAAAGAACTGGAGGGTGGGCGGGGGACTGCCCCTTTTACAGTCATGCTGACGTCCATTACCTGACGCCAGGGCGGTCCCCGTCAATGACTGCTAGCTACAAGTTTGCTGTGTGGTCCTGGATGCCAGGGGACGCAGTCCTATCTGTGAAGACCTACTGCAGGTCTCTCTTTACGGGATCTGAGGCCAAGACATTTTGGTCAAAATCATCTGCATGCTGGTTCCACTGTACCCGGAGTGTCCACTGAGGGATTCTCATGTACAGCCTGACTTCAGGGACAGTGGCTATAGTGGCTACCATATGACCCACAAGGCATAGCAATAGATGACCTGGGACATGACAAGAGGAGTACAGCTGTCTGACCAGCTCCATTAAGTGGTCTGCCATGCCCTGATCCACGTCCTGGACTGCCCCAATATACTGAAAGCATTGGGAGGGTGAGAGGAACCACCTGGCCAGACTGATGGTCACCCCAAGATCCTGCAAAAGGCAGCGGGTGTGCTCCAGGGTTAGCAGGAGATGCTCCTTGGATAGGGCCACTAGGAGCCAATCATCCACGTAGGGAAAAACATAGTACCCCAAATGCTGGAGGGCAGCTGCTACCACAGCCAGGTACTTGGTAAAAACCCTGGGGGCTGAGGACAAGCCAAAAGGGAGAGCCCAGAAATAGAAAAGAGCTCCCAGGAAGTGAAAGCACAGAAAGCGCCTACAAGAGGCACATATCTTGATGTGAAGATATGCATCCTGCATGTCCAGGGAACAGATCCAGTCTCCCCAATATAAAAGGGAAAGAAGGCCCTGCAGTGTGACCATTTTGAATTTCTTGTACTGAATGGATAGATTTAGTTCACTGAGGTCCAGGACTGGCTTGAGGTCTCCCGTGCACTTGGGGACCAGGAAGAAGTGGGAGTAGTACCCCTCTCCCTGTTTGGAAATGGGTATCTGCTCTATAGCCCGCTTTCAAAGAAGGGCATGGATTTCCTCCCAGGTCAGGGAGATATGATGGGGTAGGTAATGAATCTGAGTCAGGGGGGTTGTCTGGAGGCCATGCTAGGAACTCCAGAGAGTGACCATATTTGATTAGCTGAAGGACCCAACAGTCTGAGGTGATCTCCCTCCACTTGGACAGGCAGAAAGAGAAATGATCCCCTACCACCACCTCCTGCCCCACCTGAGAAGGGTGACGGGCAAGGAGTCAGGAGGGGGGTGCAGATACATGGGGGACTGTGGGTTCCCCTCTGGGGGATTTTGCTGGTGGAGGTGACTAGCATGGGCAATGCTGGTGCTGTAGTCTTGCATTTCTTTGGAGTCCTGGCTGGCTGTTGGGCTTGGCAGGGAGGCTGACAATGAAACGGCAGCTTCTGGATAGACGTGGGCTGAGTATGGTAAAGGGAGTGGACTGATATAATGGTCCTCCCTGAGGCCAGAAGCTTAGCGAGGATGTCCTCCACATCGCCACCGTACAGCAACGAGCCTCTAAAAGGGGTATTCAGGATGGATTGTTGCATATCCTGAGCGAACATCAAAACCTGGAGCCTAGAATACTGGTGAAGGCAGATGCTGGTGGCTACAGCCCTAGCCGATGCATCCACAGCATTGTAGGTGGTTCTAAGAAGGTGGTCACTGACAAAGACCGTATTGAGATTGTCCTGCAATTGTTTCTGAGAAGCCCCTAAGAGAAGGGAGTGGACGACCTCCTGGACCTTGTCCCACAGGGAATTCTGGTACTGAACCATGTGGCCAAGCTAGTTAAGGGCCCAAATGGCAAGCATGGTTGAAGCAAACATCCGTTTGCCAAATAAATCCAAATGGCAGGACTCCTAGTCAGGGAGATGAGGTGTTTACTGAGTCCACGTGAGCTTGTTTCCCCAAAAAAGGCCTGCCTTCTGGGGCATGATATAGTCTGTCAGCCTTGTGAGACATGGTTGGGAGGAGATGGGGCCAACGCCAGGCTGCAAGTGTCACATCTTCATAAGCATCAATAAGCAGGGGAACCACCAACAATGGGGTGTCAAGTTTACGTAGGTAAATGGCCAACTGCCTGCTATCAGGTCCTGCTCTTCAGAGCCGAAGCCCCTGTGCCTCCTAGAGTGTGGCGCATGACCACTGAAAAGAAAGTTGTCCGGGGGTGGAGGAACATCCTTAAGCATGGAAACCCCTTTGGAAGATCTGATGGAGGGAGTGGGTGACCCCAAAACATTGTCTCCATCGTCTGGAGCACCCTCATCCCCAGAGTCATGAAGGACCAGGTCTGGGAGATGCTCGTCCTCTTAGTCGGCTGGATGGGTAGGAGAGAAGGCCGACCAGGGCATCTGGGGGTGATGGTGCAGGGCGGGAGATGTAGGCCCCTGCGGCAGGTCCTGCGGTGGAGGCAATGGGGCCAGCGTTGGTACCTGGGAACGTAAGACACCCCCAAAGGGAGGACACCAGTCCCTGAATATCCACCATAACTGGTGTAGGACCTGATGGTGGTAGATAAGGGTAACTCAGAGGAGCCCTTGGCATAAGGAGAGGAAAGCCAGGATAAGGCCCTGTGGGAGCTGGGTGAGGGCCCTGTGGCAGAGCAGGTGACATAGGAGCTGATGAAGAGTAAACTCTGCATGGGGTAGAGTGAGGGCTGGGAGCTGGTGAAAAGCCCATCTCCAGAGGGGGCGCAGAACTGCGTGAGGCGTCAGACGCCAGAGAAGTGGGTGACGGGAGGGGTGATGAAGGTGCCCCTGCATCCGTAGGACCCATGTCAGTGGGGGTGACCACCAAGAGACACTCTGTTGTGTACCCAAGAAGGAAATGGCCCTAAGCAGCAGTTGCCTGGTGGTCTGGAAGGATCCCTGGCTCAACGCTCCTCCATCAGTAACAGAAATAGTAGTGGGAGGAGGAACCATTTGCTCTGAGGATGGGGGCTACTGGTGAAGTGCGGACCAACCCCCTGGAGGAGATGGACCCTGACACGGCTGGGCGAGAGTGCGGCAACCGTGAGCGGGAAGATGAAGACCGGGACCAGTGTTTCTCTCTGTCCCAGTGCTTGTGCTTCCCACTAGGTTTGTCCCGGGGCTTGGCCAGAGCTGAACCCAAGGACTGGCCCTGGCCAGAGGTTGGGCCTGGGAGGCTAAGGAAGAGAACGCTTGCAATTCCTGCTCCACAGAGGTGACCTTCAGCTTGACCAAGCATCTCTCAAGGGTCCGCTGATGGCGGTGCTGGGCGGTGGCATTGAACCCCTGGCAGAACTCACAAGATGGGATGTAGTGGTCCAAGCCTAGGCAGAACAGGCAAGCTAAATGGCCATCCTTCTTGGGAATTTGCTGGCCACAGGCACACTTATTCTGATGCTGTGACATCGACGAAGGAGGAGGAGAAGAAGACATAAAATGGCAGAAAACGCACAGAAGGAGGGGGAAAAAAAATAAAAAAGGGCATGAAAATGGTGACTGAAGAAGCAGCAGCGGTTTCCCTGCAGATCCAACATGACTCTGTCGACAGCAGGAAAGAACTGGGGAGAATGTGGGGCCACCCACCTATATAGGGTAGCTGATGTCAGAGAATGACGCAGGGGTGCCACCTTTGGAAGAAGCAAAGACCGGACCCTAATGCCGCCCCTGGCCCCACTCCTTTTCATGACAGATGCTGCATTGCTCCTCCTCCAAAGCCATTTGTTATGTCTGAGAAAACTTTAATGGAACAGTAACAGACAATATTTAAAGCAGCAGTTCAAAAAATGTGAACATGCTGTACCTTTTAAAATTGATTTTCTAGGTTCTTTCTAGTTATCAATTAATTGATTTATTCTGTTATTTACTGAAATTGTTTTACCAGGTAAACAAACAGGGATAAAGGAAATCTAATGTATGGATATCATCTGGGGGACAAGGGGAATACTGTAAATAGTATACAATCATATATAATAAACAAATTACTTGTTTCCTATAGTATTTACTTCATACAGTTGATTGATCCAGTTCATTTTTGTGTCCACAATGTTATTTTGAAGTCAAAGGAGGTGAGCATACTTTTTTCTAGAGGAAAGAGAACTAATTTAAAATGTCTAAACATGCTTAAATGCTGTTAGAAATAGAAAAGTTTACCAGAAAATTAAAGTGGAATATGACTTGAGTCTTTTACTGTTAAAAGGTAGAGTCAGACTTTTTGCCCAGCTTTTCTGTAGTGCTGCTTTAAGATACAGAGTGGAAAAAATAAAATTAAGTAACTGCTAATGAGCTGGCCCAGTGGCGTTGAGGGTTAAGGCACTAGATGCCTCACCTTGCGCCACGCCGGTGACTTGGGTTCAGCAGGGGCGGGAAGGGACTGAGTGTCCGACAGACGGCTCTCCCTTCCCGGGGAGGGTGCAGGGCAATGCATCGCTCCTATGCAACCTCTGATGGCAGTCAGGGGTGGCCAGGAATAGGCGATGCTGCCGCATGGCACTGGGGCGGAGACTGGCAGACGCTGGTCATCATTGCATGCCCGAGCTCCGTGGGGGAGGGGGGTGAAAAGCGGAAAATCCCTGGCGCCTGATAGGTGAAGGCCAGAGCAGTGGTTGGTCCCCACGCCCAATGTCGGGCCTCCCAGCTCCATCTCAGGCATTTCCTTCGCCCCCTGGTCGCTCAATTAGACTGTAGATAGAGCGCCAGTGGAGTCGGTGGTCCTGCCCCGGGGCCTAGAGTTGGGGGTGGGCTGCTATGTGGTGCAGTGGGGAGATGGGCCCATGCCTGGGAAAGAGTCTGGGGCTTCAGGCAGGTGGGAACAGACCGCACTCGAGTCCCTTGCGAGAGAGAGATCAGGTAAGCCTTGCACAAGGGGGCATAAAGACAGTTTAAAAAAAAAAAAAAAAAAGAGTAACTGCTAATAGTTTGGGGGTCAGGGCAACATGAGGAAGTACTTTTTCACTGAGAGAGTGGTGGCTGTTTGGAACGGCCTCCCTAGGGAGGTGGTGGAAGCACCTACTGTTAAGGAATTCAGGAATGCGTGGGATAGACATAAGGGTACCCTAGAGACAGGAAAGAAAGGTTGAGCTACAGATCAACTAGGCTGTGGTTTCTAGAAATAGGTAGACACTAGCCAGCCTGCTGGTACTGAGGGTTGAGGCCCTGGAAGCCACATCTCACACCAAGCTGGCGACCCAGGTTTGGAAATGCGCCCGGGCCATCAGGGATTGGCAGGGGAGGGATAGGATCGAGCATCTGAAGGGCTGCTCTCCTATCCCTGGGAAGGGCTGAGGGATTCCACCACTCTGCAGCGGCCCCCAGTGACAATCAGGGGCACTACTAGAGCAGTTGTCTTTGGGGATGGAGTGTGGTGGATGTAGGCACGTAGTGCCTCAGACGTCACTGCACCTCCGCACTCCAGGGGCACAAAACATGGAGGAAAAAGGCAGCGGGACTGAGCAGCTTGATGGCTGCACTTAATACCAAATGGGGAGGCCTATCATGGAATTGCGCTGCGGGCCTGGGCCCGGCAAGGGGGGGCATGGGGGACCCCTCTGAGGATACGGGAGCTGCGGCGCCAGGACCCGATATGACAGTGAGCTTGCTGACTCCCCGGGTTGTGGAAGGTGGTTGCTGGATATACAGCAGGTCACCCTGCAGGTGGAGGAACAAAAATAAAGTAGTGATAAAAAAAAAAAAATACTGTAGGTAGACAGAATGGGAAGACTGGGTTGGCCACCCGGTCCTTATCTGCCGTCAACGTCTATGTTTCTATGTTACTTCACACCTCCCAGGTTGACTGTTTTTACAATGAAAGGGCTATGTTAACATAGCTTGTTTGTAACCTGGACATACAGATGCAACAATGAATACGAACATACAAATTTGCCAGCAGATAAAGACCTTATGGTCTACTGAGTCTGCTCGAGTGTGCAGCTAGCAACCCTTATACTGAAGCTGACCCTCCCTTGACCCTCCCTCTTACCCTATCCTATTCCCTTTTGAAGCAGTCCACTGTTCTACAGGCTACCACTTCTGCAGACAACGCGTTTCACCCAGACACCACTCTCCAAAAAAAAAAAGTGTCTTCTCATTTCCCTCCTGAACCTTCCCCCTCCAATCCGAGATTGTGTTCTCGAGTGTCCCTACCCCCCCAAAACTGAATAGTCCCTCCGTGCCTGTCTTGTTTATTCCCTTCATGCACTTGAAGGTTTCAATCATATCCCCCCCGTCTCTCCTCTCCTCCAGTAAGCACATGTTGAACTCTGTCAGCCTGCTCACGTAGGATATGTCCCTTAGTCCCTGGATCATCTTTGTTGCCCTGTGCTGCACCCCCTCCAGTAACTTGGTGTCTCTCTTCAGGTATGGACGCCAGTACTGCATGCAGTACTCCAGGTGTGGCCTAACCAGTGACCTATACAATGGCAGGATCACCTCCCCTCTCCTTGAAGATATACCCCTGGCAATACAACTCAGCATTTTGTTGGCTTTTGCAGCTGCCTTCCTGCACTGTGCCGAGTTGTTTATTGAACCAGTTATAATCACCCCGAGATCCTTCTTCTCCTCCTCTGTCACGGCTAGCTGAACCCCCCCCCCGGTAGCTTCTTCCTGGGTTTTTTGCCCCGAAATATAGCACCTTGCACGTTTTGGCATTGAACTCCAACTGCCAGGTGTCCAACCAGGTCTCCAATTTTGACAGATCATCCTGCAACCCATGCCACCCTCCTAGGTCATCCACTACTGCTCCTATCTTGGTGTCATCTGCAAACAAACTGATCTTGTTCTTGATATCTTAAGCAGTGTCAGTGGCTCAGTAGGTAGCACACTCGCCTCTGAGGCCGGGAGATCAGAGGGCTGTGGGTTCAGTTCCCACATCTGGCACTTGGGTTAATATCCCAGTACTGACACTGTAGTGCAGCATGAGAGGGGTGCTGCACTTCTGAGGTGCCGTCTTTCGGATGAGACGTTAAACCGAGGTCCCATCTGCCTGGATTGGTGGTAGTTCAGGTGGATGTTAAAGATCCCATGACTCTTATTGAAAAGAGTAGGGGAAGTTTATTAGATAAGAAAACACATCACCATAAATCATAACATAAAGCAAATACACAAAAAAAAGTTGAACAATAATCCAAAAAGTAAACAGGAAATAGAACAGTTTAAACAAAGAAATGATTCCATCAAGAAAAAAAACTTAACAGGTGAACATTTTTGCTGATCATTTGATTTAACATGCATATACCATCCTCTACCTGAGAAATAATCGTAGAAGAAGGGACCAATTGTTGAAAAATAAATTGACATCTAGCTTGCCATAAGTAGAACTGAATAAGTGCAAAAAAAAAACATTCAAAGTACTAGGTTGAAAAGTTTGCCAAGGCCCCATATAATCACCCAAAATAAGAGTGTTATAAGTCACTGGGGACAATAAAGATATCCCCAATGACCAGCCACATCAGTCCAAAAACTTTTAACAAGGAGACAATCAAGATAAAAGTGCGAAAGACTTTCCTCAATGGAAATACAAGACGGTCTTAAACAATACCTATCAGTCAAAGGTTTATATTTAAGGTTACCACGTACCCCCAGTCTGCCGTGAGCAGACATCCAGACAATATCCCACACATAGGCAGGAAGCCTAGAAATCAGACAGTTTATGGAAGGCAAACGACATCCTAGTAGGAATACACTCTGGAAAGAGCAAAAGTATACCTTGCACTGTAAACACAATGTAATTCTAAAAGGATTTCCTAGAGTGGGACAACAGAGTTGAAAACAAATTCCATTGACAGCATTTTTTTAAGGTAGAGATCCCATAAAGTGGCACCTGGTCCTGTTGTAAGATCTTAGGGGGGTATGTAGTCCATTTTTGAAAGTAACGATCCCAGACAAAGTGGGACCATATCTGCCAGGGTAAGGTAATCGAACCCCATAAAAAACAAAAAGAATTAAACCAAAAACAGAATGAAAAAATGCAAGTGGGTTAAGCATGGCCAAGCCACCCTTTTTAACTGGTAAATAGGTGATATCCCTGCGCACCGGATTCAATCGATTACCCCAGATCATTTGGAAGAACACACTATAAAGCCTAGTTTCTAAAGAAACCGATGGTGGGTAAAGATAACTAAGATATAAAAACACAGGGATCAAACTTTTTTTTTTAAACTATGAAAACCCTCTTTTTTTCCCCAAATTTCCAATGTTTCCATATATGAACTTTAGCTTCACCCAAACATAACTGATGCTCCCAATTAAAGGTAGCCATATCCCCGAGGCCAAACCAGACCCCCAAAATTTTGCGTGGTGCAGATGCAAAGGGTTATACCCATTGTGTCAAAAAGACAATCTTGATTGGGGTGTAAAGAAGAAATATCAGGGGCAATCCCAATAATCCCACAGTGTCCTTGAATATAACGAATAATGGGATCCAGCGCATACGTATACAAGAGAGGGCTTAATGGACAACCCTGCTGAACCCCTCTAACCGCTGGAATTGCTGATCCCATTAGACCATTCACCAATGGGTGTACCGCAGCCTCAGAATACAACAGAGAAATCCAATGTACAAAAGGCCGTGGAATATTGTAAGACAGCAACAAATCAAATAAATAAGAGTGGCGAACTCTGTCAAAGGCCTTAATCTGATCCAATGCTACAATAAAACCTGACCCTTTTCCCCTACTACTATTCTCAAACAGTTCCCTCAAAATGTAAAGACTATGCTGAACCTTTCGCTGAGCAATAGCACAGGTTTGTGCCGGGTGTATAAGTGAGTCAGAAACCACAGCTAATCTATTTGTAAGGATTTTTGCAAAAATCTTGTAGTCACTAATTAGGAGACTAATGGGCCTCCAATTCCTCAATAAAGAAGAATCCCCTTTCTTATAAATAAATTTCAATAGAGAAATACTAAAATCCGGAAAGCTTAAACCAGAAGTCTACATAAAATTAAATACCATAGGGAGAAGGGAACACATAAATGGTAGAAATTTCTTGTAAAACTCATTCGGGATGCCATCTAAGCCAGGGGATGTTTTAGACTTAAGCGACCTTATAACCTGTTCTACTTCTAAGGAAGAAATAGGCTGTAATAAAAAGGTTTTGAAATTTGGCATCCGTAACAGGAAGAAAAGACAGGAATTCAGTTGGTAAGGTGGCAGTGGTACCAGGATCCCCACCAAGAGAGTCAGAGACAAAGGATTGAACAACAGACATCATTTCCAGATCTGAGGTTACCACAGTACCCTTTGAAGATAGCAACCCTGACATCAGGGTCTTGTCAAGGCGCTGTTTACAGGCCGAGAAGGGGTCGGAGGCAGGCTGTGAGTGAACTCCATACCTGAACTCCATGTCAAGAGATTTGTCCGATCATATTGATATAAGGACATTTGTTTCTTGATTTCAGTGATCTGGGATTGAAAGAGATGTTTATCACCAGGGAGGAAGGACATCAGTTTATATAACTGATTCCGATACTGCAAATAAGTAAGATAACGGGAATTAGCTTTAGATTTCCTTTAGAAACCAAAAAGGAGCAAATCTCAGATTTCGTATCAGTCCACCATTGAAATAAATTGTCATAAAGACATTGGGTAGAATAATGTGCTGCAAAGAGACCCTTCAAACCAGCTACACAATCACCATCTTCCAAGAGGGATACATTCAAACGCCATCTGGGACCTGCTGAAAATACTTTGGGTGGTATCCCAGCTAAACTTAAATGCCCAGACAGAAGATGATGATCTGAAAATTCAGTTGGTCTCACTTGAGAAAAAAAAGGTTTCAAAAACTGAGAAACAAAAAGAAAATCAATACGGGTAGAAAAAATATTTCTATGGTAGGAAGCACCCCCTGTAGCATGTAGGGCTTGAAACACATCCGTAAGGCCTGCATCTTTAACAATCTGCCGTAAAGCAAGTGAGTCACAATACATTTTTTTTGAGAATCACCCTTAAATTTAAGGTCAATATCACAATTAAAGACACCCCCCCAAATGATGTGCCGTCTGGAATAAAGAAAAGGTTTAATATCCTCAAATAATTTAATCCGGGCAGTCTTGCTTTGTGGAGCATAAATGTTTACTAGGTGGAAATCAAAGTCCCTAAAAAAACAATCTAGGAGCAAAGCACGCCCAGGGCAGACATCCACTAATTTAGAAACCCTAAAAAGGGTAGAGGCAAAAAGAATACCAACACCATCTGCCACATCAGGCCCAAAGGTCCAAAAAGAAGGTCCCCACACCCATCTCTTCTGTGCTTGGGCAATTTCTGCAAGAGAAGACAATCTAGTCTCTTGCAAAAAAATGACATCAACCTATAAAGTACTAAAAAAATGAAAAGAGTGAAAGCCTTTTCTTAAAATTTTTAATACTACACACGTTGAAAGAAGCAATTTTAAGCGTAGCCATAATCGAAAAGATTAGCTGCAGGACCCAGACTTCTGTGAAAAACTCGCCTTCCTTTTTTTTCCCCTTCTTCCCTTTCCTTTCTTCAGCAAGTTCAGTAGTTTTACTATCCTCCTCATCTGAAATCAATTCTGAACGATGAGAGGTATCAGATTCCAAGTCAGATTCCCTCCCCTCACCTTGTAAAGGAGAAAAAAAATGTTTCCACCAAAACAGGGGTAACAGAAGAGTGCTTAAGAGAGGCCCTTGTAAACCTCCTAGGTTTAACAGTCTCAAAGGGAGGGGGCATAGAGGAAGATGCCAGTGGTGAATCCGATATATCAGAGGGAACAGAGGGCACAGGAACCTGAGACACAGCCACCGTAGCAGAGGGGACCACCTCAGTGGTAGTAGAGGGAGGCCTATCTGTAGATACCTGGAGTGATTCACCATCACCCCCAGCCGAAAGCAAAGGAGCAGCATCATCTCCCCTTTTGGCCTGGGCTTTATGAACCAAGTCATCAGGATCCCAACCCCCTGATTTATTGTGCGTAGCTCATGGGCATTGGTGAAAGGCATGACCCTTCTCATCGCATAAATGACACTGGAAAATATTGTGGCATCTGTCCACCGAATGCCCAAACCCCCCGCACAGAGGGCATTTCAGTAGGTCACAAGAGCTACTAAGATGAGTTTGAGCACCACATTTATAATAGGCACGAGGTTGTCCTCCATAGAAGCAAACCCCTATCCTTACCCAGAAAAAAACTACTGGGTAAATGCCTAACCTCACCATCCACTTGAGATAGTTTTACCTTAAATTTCCAGCTGCCTGTCCAAATTCCTTCTAAATCTAAAATGGCTTCAGGGGGACCCAGAACTTCACATCGTTTTTGCAACCAGTGATATATATTGCCAACATTCACCCCTTCATTCCGAAACATAACTGTAACGTATCTAATCAGGGGCTTCGCAACGGGAAGAGCATAGAATGGGACCCAGAGAGGAGAAGATTTTAACGTAGCATATTTATCCCAGAATTTCTCCAAACTACAAGATGTCTTAAAACTAATATCAAAAGAGTCTTCACCTGAAATATGAATCAGAGCAAAAATATCAATAGGGAAAAAATTAATTGAACCCTTCAGTAAAGTATTCGCTACATAATATCTATCAGGGTGAGATTGCAAGCCTCCCCTATACATGAAGGCGAACTGCATTCTCTAGGAGCCTGTTCCAGTTGATTTTTAAACAATTCGGACATTGGAAGTCTAGGGCGCTGCAAGCCAGGTCGAACTTCTGAGGGCTGAGAGGCAGTAGTTTCATGCAATTCAGGCATAAGATTTTCAACACCCCCCAACGAACTTGGCCTAGAAAAGGCCAAAGAACGTTCACCTAAAGGCTGCGCAGCTACAACAACATCCCCACCCATGGCAGTCCATACCTGAGCTCAGTGGTGCAGACACGTTGGCATGCATTGGAGAGGCAGTAGAAGTTTGCAGGCAGTCTTTCCAGGCAGGGTCAGGCATCCATTGTCCAGCAGAAGTCAGAGTCCAGCCAGAGTCAGTAAGCACATCCTCAGCCGACCGGTCCATGGAAGGATAAGAAGATTTCCGCTGTGAAACCCCAAACTGCTGCCTAATCAATTGAGAAGCACTCGGTGTAGCAGGGGAACTCTCAGAGGCCACATCCCGAGCAACCGGTAAAGCCGACGGCAAGTGCACTCCCAATTGAGTCCCCTCAGTCATTTCCGGTGGTACGCTTCCGCTAGTCAGTCGATCCGCATCCGGCGGCTGCAAAGTTCGATCCGTGGAATGGTGAACCGAAGGCAGGGCAAAAGAAGTGTCATTAATCGGAGGACCAAGGTCAGTAGCACCCAAATCAGACTGCGACTCAGTCTGAAAATTCTCCAAAGTTAGCCTGCAATGCTCCATGTCCACTAAGAAGCCTCCGTAATAACAGCTATAGCTCCCATAGACTCCGATGAGTCTAACACCACAACCTCCTTCTCCATCGAGAACAGAAAGCACACTGAGCAGCCCAACAGACTGCAAACAGCGTCCTCTGCCGGCGGCAATGCACAGCAGAGTAGGGGAATTTCCCCGGTGTCCTGGCCAAATTTCCCTCATTCACTAAAGCTAGGACCAACAGCTTAATCTGGTTCAAGGTCAGTTGGCATTCATCCGTATCCCTCTCCCTGGGTCGTGCCTGAAAATAGGCAGGATCTGTCTAGTGCACTTACCCAGTCAACAAAAACGAAATAAATAAATAAAAATACCCATTGAGATATCGGATATGAACAACCCAAACAACATCGGTTTCAGCACCGAGCACTGTGGTACTCCGCTTGTCACTGCCCTCAGAGATGAGAGCTCTCCTCTCACTACCACCCTCTGCTGCCTTCCCTGTAACCAGTGTACTACCCATCTCACCATTTTCACCCCTGCACCTGTACCTGCCAGCTCACTACCCAGCCTCTCCTGCAGCACCAAGTCGAATACCTTACTGAAGTCCAGAAACAGGACATTCACTGCATGGCCCTTTTCCAACTGTCTAGTTACCCAGTCATAGTAATCCACCAGGGTGGTCTGAAAGGATCTGCCCATGACTAACCCATGCTGCCTAACATCCTGCAGCCCATTGGTCTCCAGAAGGGACACCAGGCTCTCCTTCAGGACTGTCTCCATCAGTTTTCCCATGAAGGATGTGAGGCTTACCACCCTGTAGTTTCCCGGTTCATCTTTGAGACCGCTCTTATGTGGGGGTACCATGTGAACCATCCTCCAGTCCTGAAGTACACTTCCTGAGACCAGGGAGGCATTGAAAAGGTCTGCCAAGGGTCCTGCCAGGACTTCTGCCAGCTCTCAGTACCCTGGGGCGAATGCCATCTGGCACTGGTGCCACGTCCAACATCAGTGCCCTCAGGCCATCCAGTACCCTGCCCTCTGTGATTCCCCCATCTGTCACCTCCTGCCCCTGAGCCTGACCTCCCACCCCCTTTGTAGCGCCCCTCCTTTCTCCTTAATAAACACCAAGCAGAAGTATTCATTAAGTGCTTCTGCCTGCTCTGCCCCCATTTCTATCCACCTCACCCCTCTTAATCCTTACTATTTTGTCCCTACAACTCCTTTTCTCCCTGATGTACCTGAAGAATTCCTTCTCTCCTTCTTGATACCTTGCCCCAGCCTGAGCTCCTTAAATGCCTTGGTTGCCCTTACTGCCTTCGTCACCTCCTTCGATTCCTTCAGGTAATCCTCTTTGTCCTCCCCTCTCCCTGTTTTTTGAACCTTCTAAAAGCAGCTCTTATTTCTTACTTTCTCCATGACCCCCTTGCTCAACCAGCTGGGTTTCTTGGCCCTAGCTTTCTTACTCTGGACCGATGCAGGTTTTGGTTGCCTCCTCAAATCCCAGTTTTATGACCTCCCACCTCTGGTTAGTGCCCATATTAGTTTGGATTCTGGCTAGATACCCTTTAACTACCTCCCCCATCCTCCCGAAGTTGCCCTTCCTGAAGTCCAAACACTCTTGTACCCGTTTCTACTTCCTCCTTACCCATTTTCAACGTGAACCACACTGAGTGGTGGTCGTTCCCTGCCAGCAGTTCTTCCACCCCCAGCTCCCTCACAAACTCCCCATTTGCCAGCACGAGGTCTAGGATATTCCTTAACCTGGTTGGCTCACTGACCATTTGCATTAGGAAGCTATCCTGAAACATGTCCATAAGTATCTGCTCCCTTCTATTCATGGTGGTTGGGGTACTCCAATCCACTACCAGCAAGCTGAAGTCCCCCACAATCACTGTGCTACCCTTTCCGAGGGCCCTTCTGATCTGTCCCGCTAGTTCCCTGTCTAACTCCTCTGTCTGAGATGGTGGCCTGTATACTACTCCCATCCTGAGAGTCCTATTCTTGGAATCCTGGATTTGCATCCATAACAACTCTGTATTATCCCCCCTCCCCCGACTACACACTTCAGTCCTTCTCTCACACATAGTGTCACCCCCCACAAAACCTTCCCATTTACCCTATCTCTGTGGAATATTTTATATCCTGGTACCAGCAGGTTCCAGTCCTAGTAATTGGTGGCCCATGTTTTAGCAATGGCTGATATGAGAGCCTGTAGTTCTACTGTTTTATTCCCTAGGCTCCTAGCGTTCAAGGTGACCACCCTCCATCGTTTTTCTCCACCCCCCCCCAGCATCCCCTTCCAGTACTCCCTTTTTTCCCATTTTTTTCTAGCATTGGGGGTAAGCTCATTCGGCTTCCCTTCCTGTGGATTCTGCATGCCTTCTGCCCACTTGCCACCACCCCCGCTCCTAGTTAAAATTCCCTTCTTTTGCTATGTAATCCTCCATCCTCTGCTTTAATACCTTCTTGCCCTCCTCACTTAGGTGAAGTCTATCCTTACCGTAGAGATTCCTGACCTCCCAGGTCCCTCCCCACTCACCCACCAGCCCATAACCTTTAGATTGGCACCAGGTTCTTAGTCATTTGTTAAATTCCTCTATCCTCAGTTTCCTTGCAGTGCCCACCCTGGGCACTGGAAGTACTTCCGAGAAAGCTATTATCTTCCTGCCTCCTTACATATTGGTCCTAGCTCCTCAAACCTCCCCTTAACTACCTCTATCATCTCTCTCTCTCGATAGGTCATTTGTCCCCACATGCAGAACTATATGTAGTTTCACCCTACCCCTGCTAGCAAACTTTAGAACAGATTGACCCACCCTTTCCGCTGTCATTCCTAGCATGGCCTCCACTGCTTCGCCACCTGACTCCTCTTAGTTCGGAGTCTCCCAGCACTAGCATTCCACCCTCTTTTCCATGAGCTGCACTCCCCAGTCTCCCTTTATCCCAACCCTTCCACCAGAGCCCCCCTCATCCTCCAGCACAGTTGTTCCCCCTTCCGTCCCTGTTGAATCATCCCCAGTTGTTCTCCTGTCCATTCCATGTTCCTCTGGTCTATTTTTAGTTCCTCCTCTGATCGCACCCTCTATCACATCACCCAGTCCTGCCAGTACTGCAAATCCGATTTTCGATGCCCCTCACTACCACATACTTCCTCCTTCCTATTACCAGCCCCTCCTTGCTACAGCTTCTGTGTCCGTCATCTCCCCCTTCCCCCCATTCTTCTCCTTTTCTGCCGTCTTTTAACCCTTTACCTGTGTCCCCCTGTCTCAGTTCTGCATCTGCCACCCTTTTCCTGCTCCTTCCCCCCACTGACCGTATTTGTCCTTCCTCCTCAGTTCCCCATCTACTTAATTCCACCTTTTGGGTTGTTATCCACTGCAGTCTGTCGTCGTCTCCTTCGCTCCTCCTGTAGACCTCTGATCTCATTTTTAAGCTGCGTTATTTACCTGCACACCAAACAGCCCTCCACTCTCCATGAAATTCTAAAAAGGACTGGCACTCCGCAGTTGTTACAGCCTACCATCCTACCCATCTCTCTATTTGCCACCAGCATCCCCCCACACTCACAGAAGGAAGCCCATCACACCCCCGTGCATCCTCCATTCGTCCATTTCTAGTTTTGTTCATGTTCCACCAGTACAATGAATATTGTAGCTAAAAAGATGTATATACTATCTGTTTAAGCTATGCTGTAATTAAAAAGTTACTGATATTTTCTTAAATACAAGATTATCATGCACTTTTCTTATCCCTCTATCCTTTTCTTTTCTCACAAAAATGTATGCCTAGCCAAAAACAGTTATGCAATGTAATATTTACAGAATATAATTTAGATCCCTAAACTACAGTCCCTTATAGCGTTAAAACATTTTTTGAATTTACAAGGACCATCTACAGGTGGTACCTAATTGCTCCACCCCTTTTAGCTCAGCATTTAATATGTGAGGTTGGGGGGGGGGTGGAAGGTGGGCCAAAAACAACTCGACTGTCCAGTGTAGCTCCTCAGTGTCCCACACAAACAGTAAATACAGGTTACTCACCTGTAACAGGAGTTCTAGGAATGGTATATGTTGTTCACCCACACTATCTGGCAGGTATCCTTGCCGCTTTAAGTCTTGCTGGAAGGTCTTCAAGCTGGCTCCTCCCACCCGGGTGATAAAACTCTCGGCTCTGCCCCATGACGCCAGATCTGGCCCGCTGGAACCTCAGGTTGTGCGTCGAAGCTGGGGAGTTTGGGTGGGTCGTGTGGATGAACAACATATATACCATTCCTAGAACTCCTGTTACAGGTGAGTAACCTGTATTTCTAGGGACATGGATATGTTGTTCATCCACACTATCTGGCAGACTCCTAGCAGTTCTCTGGGAGGAGGGAGGCAAGGGGCACTCCCACGATATTTACTTGGGAAAGAGAGACTGGAGAACCGAGGCCCCAAAACCAGCATCCCGGCGTGACTCAAGGTCGATGTGGTAGTGGGTAATAAAGGTATGTGCAGACTTCCAGGTAGCAGCCCTGCAGATATCCTGGATAGGGACATCCCTGGAAGCAGCTACCGATGCAGCGGTATGGCGGGTAGAATGAGCTCTTATCCCTCTGGGAGGCTCCATGCCCGCCAACCTATAGCAGAGCTCTATGCAGGAGGTGACCCACCTGCCTATCGTCTGCTTGGCTTCAGGTCTGCCAGGTGCGGCTTCAGCGTAGGTGACAAACAGCTGGCGAACCTCTCCCTGAACTTCAGCTGTCCGCTCCTTATAATAAGCAAGCGCTCATCTAGGGTCCAAAGTATGGAGCCTATACTTGGCCTCAGGTGTGATTGGGGTAGAACACCGGCAGAGTCAACACCTGGTTAAGGTGAAACTCCAACACCACCTTCGGAAGGAATTTTGGGTTGGGGCGCAGGACAACCTTGTCCCTGTGGAAGACCAGGTAAGAAGACTCGATGGAAAGCGCCTGGAGCTCTACCATCCTTCTGGCTGACGTGATAGCCACCAAAAAGGCAGTCTTCTACGACAGGTGTGAAATATCGCACCTGTGCATTGGTTCGAATGGCTTGCCCATAAGCTTGGCCAATACCAGCAGTAGATCCCACGGAGGTGGAGGTTCTCACACCAGAGGGGAATGTGGTCAAGGCCTTTGAAAACACCGACCACCTTCTCCTGCGCCACCGACTGCTTGCCGGCCCGCGCCCGGTAAGTAGAGATGGCTGCCAGGTGCACCTTAAGGGTCGTCGACCGAAGCCCTTGCTGAGAAAGGGACCATATGTAGTCCAGAATGCTTGCCAAGGAGCAGTCGGAAGGGTCCAAGCCCTTCCCCTGACACCAAATGGAGAATCTCTTCCATTTGAAGGCATAGCATTTTCTGGTCGACTCCTTACGGGATGCCTCAACGACATTGAGGACCTCGTCAGAAAGACCCAAGGCCTGGAATTCTAGCCGCTCAGGAACCAGGCCGTCAGGTGCAGGGATTGAAGGTCCGGATGGAATACCTTCCCCTGGTTGACTGAGATCAGGTCGGGGTGGGCTGGAAGCCGCCTCGGGAGCCTGGAGCGGAGGCTGAGGAGATCTGGATACCAGAACTGGCGGGGCCAGTCTGGGACTACCAGAATCACCTGCGCCTTGTCCCTCCTCGCCTTGAGAAGCACCTTATGGATCAAGGGAAATGGGGGAAAGGCGTAGAAGAGGCCTGGGGTCCACGGCCTCGAGAAGGCATCCCCCTGCAGCGAGCCCTGCTGAGGGGGGCCGGCATGGAACAGACTCAGCTTCGCATTCTCCCTGGAGGCAAACAGGTCCACCTGGAGCGTGCCCCAGTGGGAGAACAGATCTTGCACTACCTCCGGCAGGAGAGGCCACTCGTGAGACGCAGCCCCTATCTGGCTTAGGGCATCGGCCAGGGTGTTGGAGGCTCCTGCTATGTGAATGGCTAGGAGATCCGCCTCCAGGCTGCGCACGAGGGACCATATGCGGAGAGCTTCCTTTCATAACAACATGGAGCGCATCCCACCCTGGTGGTTCAGATAGTACATGGTCGTGGTGTTGTCCGTCTGGACCTGAACCACTTGACCCCGTAGAAACGGAGCAAAGGCGGCAAGAGCTAGACGGACCGCTTGGAGCTCCAGCAAGTTGATGTGGCATCGGGACTCCTGAGGGGACCAGAGGCCATGCGCTCGGTGTTCCCCCAGATGGGCACCCCAACCCATCAGAGATGCGTTGGTCGACAGAGAGACCGTCGGCTCGGGGCAGACGAACGGGATGCCCTCCTGCAGATGTGCTGGAACGATCCACCATTGGAGAGCGTCCCACATCTCCTGGGTCACTGTCACGGGCTGGTCCAACGGATCGCAGTGTTGTGACCATTGGCTGGCCAGTCCCCACTGAAGGGGACGCATGTACCAACGGGCCCAACGGACCACACTGGTGCAGGCCGCCATGAGGCCCAGGAGGCGCAGGAAGTCCCGGGCAGGGCACAATTGCCCGACCAGAAATGCTTGGGCAAAGGAGGAAAGAACCTCGGCCCTGTCCGCTGGGAGCCGAGCTCTGCCCCAATGAACAGTATCACCTGCTTTGGCATGAGTTCCGACTTGGCCTCATTCATGAGGAGGCCAACTTGAGAGCAAACCTGGAGGGCCAGATCTCTGGACCGCTCCACCTCCTGTCTGGAGGGGGCTGCTATCAGCCAATCGTCCAGGTAAGGGTACACCCGGACCAATCTGCGCCGCAGGAATGCTGTCACCACTGCTATGCATTTGGTGAAGACCCTGGGAGCTAGGGACAGGCCGAAGGGCATGGCCCGGAACTCGTAAAGGGATCCCTCCGCTCTGAAGTGGAGGAATCTCTGATGGGACGGACGGATTGGGACGTGAAAGAACATCATCCTGGAGGTCCAGGGAACAGAACCACACGCCTCGTTCCAAGGATGAGATTATCTGAGCCAGAGTGACCATCCTGAAGGTTCGAGACCTTAAGAACTTGTTCAGGTCGTGCAGGTCGAGAATGGGGCGCCAGCCCCCCGTCCGTTTTGAGATCAGGAAGTACCTGGACACAAACCCCGGGTCTGGAGGAGGATTCGCCACCTTCTTGATCACCTTTTTCGAGGAGCAGGGCAATATCGGCTCGGAGGGCCGACAGCGAGGCTGCGGACCCCGTGGCCCCCCGAGGGGAGACGGCTCGAAAGGGTGGGGCCTGCTCGAACTCCAGAGGCAGGCCTTTTCCTGCCACCTCCAACACCCAGCGGTCAGTGGTGATAGCGGACCAGGCGTAAAGGAAGTGGCGGAGCTGCCCCCCCACGAGGGGAACCCGGGGTGGGGGAGTGACTAGGCTGGGGGCGGCACCCCTCAACCCGTCACTGGGCAGGCTTGGAGGAAGAACCAGCCGAGGGACCTCCTGTGCCTTTACCTCCTTGCTCCCTGTTGGAGGAAGCCGCTGGCTTGGGTTTGGGACGCCAAGCGGGAGCCTGCTGGCCCTGTTGCTGGGCCGGTTGAGATGCAGGGACCGAAGGACAAAAGGACTTCTGCTGCTGACGGCGGCCTTTGTCCCTCTGGGCGGAGGTGACTCAGTCCAGGGTGGCACTGGACTTCTCAATCCGCTGGAGGTGTCCCTCCACTCCAGGGCCGAAGAGGTCAGTCCCCAAGAAGGGGACGTCCGCCCACTTGTGCTGGGTATCCGCCGTGAAGGTGCATATCCTCAGCCATGCCCCATGTCGCATGGCCACCGCGGCCGCTACTGACCTGGTACAGGAATCACCTATGTCCAGAGCAGTCTGAAGCTGCTGCTTCCCCGCCACCCTACCCTGGTCCCGCACCTGGCGGACCGTGGTCTGCAGGTCAGGCGGGAGATGAGGAACAACCTCATCTAGGGAGCCCAAGAGGGCGTGGGAGAAGTGTGCCATCAGCATGGCCGAGCTGGCCTATCGGAGGCAGAGGGAGGACGCAGCATACACCTTACGCCCGGCAAAGTCCAGCTTTTTGGACTCTTTGTCAGGGGGCTTATCCACATCCCGAGCTTTACCGGAACGCCGGAAAACGCTGTCGGTGACTAACCCCTCGGCAGAGGAGTGCCCCGAGAAACCGGGCAAAGAGCCGGTAGGGACCGCATACTTCCTGGCCATCCTGGCCGAGGGCGCAGGACAGGAAGCAGGCCGCTGCCAAAGCTCCAAGGCTGGGCCGACAATGGCCTCAGCCACCGGAAAGGCCTCCGTGGGAGAATCCCCTCGGTCCAGAATCTCCGTCAGGGGATACTTGGCATGTTTGGACACGGGCTCGAGCTGCATCATGGTAGACTCCGAGATGAGTCGAAGCAGACCCAAGAAGGACGATGGGCTATCGTCCAATGACTGGTCCCCCGGAGAACTCCAGGTCGAACTGCCTGGAGAACAGGGAGGAGTCGTTGTCGGATTCCGAAGAGTCTGTGAACAGCTGCCTCGGCCCTGAGCCACCCTCCACCTGCCGAGGACAGTCGGGAGTGAGGGTGACCGACAACCTGTGGGGCAGGCCGTGACCCGACTGAGAATTCTCGGTCGGTGCCCCTGACTTTGGTTGTGGAGGCGGAGGTTCCACCACAATCGGTGGAGCAGCTGGTTTTGGCCGAGCAACCGGCCCTGAAGCGGGCAACTCAGCTGGAGCGAGTGGTTGCTTCGGTTGTTCAGGCGACAGCACTTGATGGCCGGGGTCTTGACCAGGGTCGGCTTAGGCCCAGACAACAGCAACTGCTGCCACATAAGGTCCTCGTAGCGTCGGCGCAATTTGCGCCGCAGCCTCCCCTCATCCAAGGAAGAGGATGAGGAAGAACGGCATCGCGCCACCCCGGTAACGAGACCGAGACCGCTGATGGCGGAAACGGTTGGACCGAGAAGAGGTCCTAGGACTCGGGGACCGACGGTGGTATGGGAAGGGCGGGGACACCCGCTTCTTCCTCGGCTCAGGCACTTAACCGACTGCGGCCCAGAAGGCACAGGCAGATCCTCGGTATCCACCGGGGGAACTGGGGAAGGAGGGTTGTTGGCTTCTCCAGTCGACAGCCCATCTAACGGATCGAGAAAAATCTCGACTTTGTCGACGGGGGTCTTGGCAGGCTGGCCTGACGTGGGCACCGTGAAGCCAGCGGCCTCAGCAGCAACCTCAATCGAGGTCGACGGTTGGCTGTCCGGGGACGGGGACCTCTCCCGCTCCCACGAATGCCGACGGTGGGACTTACCTTTTGACTCCTTTTTCTTGGGCCGAGAAGAAAGTCCCGATGGCCCCTCTCCCTTCATGGAAAGGGACTGACAAAGCTCCTTGAACGAAGCCGTATACGAGGAACTCAGAGAGAGCGGGATAAATGCCACGGCTGAGGAGGAGGAAGATGCGGCCTGGTCCGCCTCCTCCTTGAGGGCGATCATCTGCTCGAGCTGCCGCCGCAGACACCGCCCAACGAGCCTCTTTAGATTTTACCGGCGGGAAACATTTCTCGAGGCGCCCGAGCTTCAATCGGGCAGTGCGATAGTCTAGGATGTTGGCCGAGAAAGAGCGGCACAACTCGCAGGCCTGCAGGTTGTGATCTAGGCCTAGGCAGTAGACGCACGTGGAGTGCAGATCCGTCCTGGACATTTTCTGCCCGCAAGGGCACATCCGAAAGCTGGGAACAGATTTGTCCATCGCAGCCATGAGGGAAGATGAAGACTGAAGTTTAGAAAACTTCAAAACCAATTTCGGACGAACCGAAGAATTAGGATCCAGTCTAAAACGCAGAGCGCTAAGGAGGGAACCTGAGCTTCCAAGCGGTAAGGAAGATCTGGCGTCATGAGGCGGTGCCGAGAGTTTTACCACCCGGGTTGGTGGGAGGAGCCAGCTTGAAGACCTTCCGGCAAGACTTAAAGCGGCAAGGATACCTGCCAGATAGTGTGGATGAACAACATATCCATGTCCCTAGAATAATTACTTAAAATATATTGTGGATTACGAAACTGAAATTTAAGTCCAGTACTGTGTATGGAGAGGACTGCTCCACTCAACTGCAGAGTTATAACTTGGAAAGTACTGTTCCTATTACTTCCCTTTCACCCCTGATGCTGCAAAGCACTATTGCAAATTGCTCACTGCAGGTCTCCGCTCCATTGCATGATATGACAAAATCGGTTTCAAAAGTATGTGAGCACTCAAAATGGCTCAAAAACCTGACCAGCACAGAGCAAAACTGGATTACCAGATGGGAACCCTGAAAACTGGATTACCAGGTAAAAAACCTGACAGGTGGCAATCCTAGTGGTGACATCAGAGGTGGGCGACCCCGATAGACTGCTAGCTAGAAACATTCTGTGTGGTCCTACTGCCCGACAGCAGAGTCCTACGTGTGATGATCTGCTACAAGGGATACACCCTAAGTAAGATCAGGCAGTACTGTATCTCACTTCCTTTTGCCCATCCAGGACCATGAAACTGTGGTCTACTTCTCAGCACCCAAAACCATGCTGTATGGAACCCCTGAATGTTCTTTTCAACAAGATTTCCACGTTTGTTCTATAATGTGACAGACTCCTCTCACCCCACCCCCACACACTGTTACTTGTATAACCGACTAAGCTGACTGAGCCCCACGCTGCACAGCCACTGTTCAGCCAGCCTCTTTTTTTTTTGCATCATTTGTTTATTATTTTCTTTTTTCCCCATAAAGTTAACATACAAACATACGGATATGTACTACATGAACCTTAATTCATAACCTATTTACATCAAGATCCATTTCCTTATTACAACATCTCATTCTACCCATTCAGTTAAAAAAGGTTTTATCCTAAACAGTTATCCAGGATGGTAAGGAGTCAGGGCCCCTGTTGTTTTGGTACCCGCACTTACCCCTTTCCCTTTATACTCACTTCAAACCCAGCCCTCTTTCAGTATTACACACTCTGCTACTGTCAACGATAAGAGGTATGGTTGCCATATTCTACAGAAAGCTCCTCTTTATCTTTGACAGTGTATGTCAACGTTCCAGAGTAATGGCCTGTATTATCAAGGCTTTCCAGTGGGCTATAGTAGGCCTCGCGGCCGTTACCAAAGTATTAAAGATACAGCGCCTAGCCACATATATTACAACCCTAAGCCATTTCTGCACAGGGGCCCAGTCTCCTTCGCCCATTTCTTCTACCCCAAATAACAGTTAATAGAGGGGACATGGGATTTTGCTGTCCTCCTATCTTTCGCAATTCGGACACTACCTCCTCCCAAAATTTCTGTAAAATTTGGCATGCCCAGAAGTAGTGGTAGTATGAGGCCGGGTTGTTGTTACATCTAGGACATAAAGATGAGACTGCAGGTTATACTTGTGAACAACTAAAGGTGGGCAGTATAACCTATGGCAAAACTTATAATAGGATTCTTTATATTTATTACACAACAGGACACCCTGATGCAGCTGGACAAGTATCTTCCAATTATCTGCTGAAATTGTGATCCCTAAATCTCTCTCTCCCAGAGTACCCTGGTGTTCTGTGTTTTATCCACAGGCCATTCTCATTAGCCAGTTTCTGGATGGTTCCCTTAGGTTTTTTTTGTCCTACCACTATTAGCTGTTCAATTGTCTCCCACTGTGATACAGAGTTCCCTAGCCTGCCAATAGATCTGATATATGCCCTTATTTGGAGATAGCGAAAGAAATGCTGGCTTCCCAGTCCTCTCTTGTATGCTCTCAAATGAATCCAATTCTCCACGTGTAAACAGATGCTTAAACACAACCAATTCCTCTTATTTCCCACTCTCGATATCCCCCGTCTTCCAGCCCTGAAGAAAAAACAGGTTTCTCCTCAGTGGTAAGAGTAGTGTATCATCCTGTCCAGTACCTCTCATTTTAGACATCTCCCTCCAACTACCCAACACCGCTATGACCAAACGATTAGGGTTAGGGATTCTCTGGTATGCCTTCCGGCCTCTAAGGGACAAATATGCTGAGATTTTCCCCATACTCCCTCTCTCCTCTAAGTCTAACCAGCCAGTTTCCCTAGGCCTGCCAATCCAGTCCTGTATATATCGGCATTGCATGGCCATTTGGTAGTTCTTTAAGTCTGGAAACTGAAGTCCTCCCTTTTCTATAGGGGCTTTCAAATGGGCTAAGCCCACCCTAGGGCGTCTGCCCCTCCAGATAAAGTCAGAGAAAGCGTTTTCCAATTTTCTCACATCAGTTTCTCTTAACCCAATATGAAGCATTTGTAAACTATAAAGTATTCTAGGGAGTGGGTACATTTTGATAAGATTTATCCTACCCAGCCACGTTATAGGGAGGTCACTCCATCTAGACAAGACCATAATTATTTTTTGCACAAGCGGCGTATAATTCAGGCCATACAGAGCTCCGATTTCTCCACCCACTCTGATGCCCAAATACGTAAAAGCCTCCCAGACAACCCAAAAGCCCCATTTCGATTTCTGTGTAGCAGTCCCACCATCCTGCTCTCCCACCCTCCGCTCCTCTGATTTATCCAGATTTAATTTATATCTTGAGAACTGGGAGAACCGGTCGGTCAGGCTCAAGAGAGCAGACCCTACTGGTCTTAGTTACACACAGCAACACATCATCCGCATAGAGGAATACTTAGTCTCTCTTCCAGTCTTCCCTATCACTCCTGAAATTTCAGGGTGCATCCAGATAGCAATAGCCAGGGGTCCAAGTGCTAGGGCGAACAAGAGGGGGGAAGCGGGCATCCTTGCTTGGTGCCTCTTCTTAATTCAAAGCTATCCGAAAGGGTGCCATTGGTTAGTATTCTGGCCCTGGGGTTCCTATACATATGCCGCACCATCCCTATAAACCCTTCACCCATACCAAACCGGGCCAAGGCCTCCATTAAATATTCCCACTCTGCTCTATCGAATGCCTTTTCTGCATCCATTGACAGAATATGCACCACTTCTCGACTATTCTTTACTCCCCAGATTACATTCAGAAGGGTCCTCATATTGTGGTGTGAGTACCTATCTCGGATAAACCCGATCTGGTCTGGGTGAATGAGCTCCAGCAGCAAGCCCTCCAGCCGGGTAGCCAAAATTTTGGCCAACACCTTAGAGTCACAGTTGAAGAGGGATATCGGCCTAAAGGAGGCGCACTCTAGCGAGTCCTTCCTGGGCTTTGGTATCAGGCAAATTGTGGCCTCCCCCCAGGATCGAGGTAGTTCTCCCTCCTCCTCCTTCTCCCTCACTTCTTGAAATACTGCCTCTAGGTGTTCTATAACTTTTAGTTTCATGACTTTGTAGTACTCGACTGAAAAGCCATCAGGCCCACTAGTCTTGCCCCTCTTAAGCACTCCAATGGTAGAAAGAATCTCCTCTCTTGTAATAGCATTTAAACGCGCTCTCTGTCCTTCTGCCACCTGTGATATCTCCAAGCTATTCAAAAATTCCACCATCCCCCTCTCTTCTCCCCCCACTTTTGACCATAATAAAGCTCTTGGTAAAATCTCCTGAACCTTTTCCCAATAGCTGTTTTATTTTTCAAAAGCGTCCCATCTTCTCCTCGCACAGCCTGAATCAGATGTCTCCCTCTTTTCCCCCTTATGAGATTTGCAAGCAAAGTGCCAGGTCTATTCCCCCATTCATAGAAATGCTTCCTAATAAATAAACCAGCTTTCCTTGCCTCTCCCAACAATAGGTTGTTCAGCGCTTCGCTAGTCCCTGCCAGTAGATGGTGCACATTTTCTCCTCCTACCCCCAAGGCAGCCTCTCTCTCCAGCACCTTAAGTCTCTGTTCTAAATTAGTTCTCCTTTCCTTAACTTTTTTTTTGTGGTGAGCAACATAGCTAATAATGGCCCCCCTCATAAACGCCTTCCCTGCATCCCAAAAGATTGCTTTAGAAGTGGCCGTCCCTGAATTAGTTCGCACATACTGCTGCCAATCATCATACAAATGTTCCCGAAACTCCTTATTAGCTAGCAAATAATTAGGAAATCTCCATGTCCTTTGAGCTTCCTTTTCTTCCCCCATATTTAGAGACATAATGACCATAGCATGGTCAGATATATGGATAGGCCCATGCTTAACGCATGTGACTCGAAAATACCACTCTCTGGGGAGAAATATGTAGTCTAACCGTGACCAGGTTCGGTGGGGGTGCGAGAAAAAAAGTGTACTCTCTTGCCATAGGATCAGCTGTTCGCCACCCATCTATAAGACCTAAATCATTCATTCCAGCCAACCATTCCCGAACAGCATTTTTAGGAGACCCCTTATGCTCCGAGTGGTCCAAAATGGGTTCATCAAACAATTCATGTCCCCACCCAGTATTAAATTTGGGAATTGTTCCGCAATTATTATAGACAAAATCTTTCCATAAAAATTTGGGTCATAAACAGCAGGCGCATATATACTTCCAAATGAGATTTTCTCCCCATATAGAGTTCCTACCACAAATACATAGCGCCCTTCACTAGGGTCAGCAACCACTCGCTTTGTTTGAAATGGTAGTCTCTTGTTCAGAATAGCCACCCCCCCTTTATGTGCATTAAAAGCTGCCGAAAAACATACCCCTACCCAGCCCTTTTTTAACTTTGCACGATCCTTATCCGTGAGGTGCGTCTCCTGAATCATGGCAACCTGGGTATTCTGCCACTTCAAAGCTGTGAGCAACATTGTTTGCTTCACGGAGGTGGCTATTCCCCTCACGTTCCAGGAGACCACATTTAAGTCCTGCATTCTAGACATGCCCTCAGAATCTTTTTCTCTACATCCAGCCCATTATTTAGCCCTGTCCCAGGCCCTGACTCCATCCCATCTAACTTATCTGAATGGTATCTTCTATGGCTCTGCAAACTGATTTCTAACTGTAAAAAACCTAACAAATAGTAACTATATACAAAAACCATCCCCCCCTTCGCTTTTTGTATCCCCCACCTCTAATAGTAACAGGAACTACAAATGCAGAAGTTTTACTATCCCTTCCTTCCATGAAGCAAAACAGAAAACGCATTCCCCGCCCCCAGAACCACCGCACTTTACGAACCATAAAACTGCCCATTAACTTCCCTAATGTAAATCTTTAATACAGTGAAACAACTTAATTCTCCTTATCATTGCTGTAGCTGCACGTTATTAAGTTAAGCAAGTGTGCCATATCGTCACAGGTCTCCATAAACATTGGAGTTATGAGGGGTTCTCCCCTCCCATCCCCTTTCCATCGCGGCTCCTCTCTCTCCAATAGTGCGAGTTGCATTTCCCAGAAAAAGTAAAGCACAACCTCTCCCCCACCCCCGGTAGTGCGAAAGGCCTCATCCTAATCTCCAGCTCAATACTCTCAGTTAGACATTTTCTTTCCCTTTAAATACATTTCGTGATTGTCAAGCCAGCAATTCAGTAAGAAAGCAATTTCGCCCCCTTCCCTTGCCCCTAAATCTGCATATCCACATTACTTCAGTCTCATTTTAAAAGGCAGCAAGCTCTTAAGTTCAAGTCCTGAAATAACACTTAATCTGTAGAGGCCCTCTGCCTACTGTCAGATCTTCATGGTTCGGGGTAGCGGTGCGAATTCCATCCCGTCCTGGTCACCTGTAAAGAAAAGAGAAAAGAAGAACAAACAAAAGGGTTTCCATTCAGAGACAGGCCAAGTTCTGCTTATCTCGAGCTGCCTAAGAGTAAGGAAAGAAAAGGAGAAGGAAAAAAACATAGGAAAAAAAAGCACCTTGTGGCCTGCTCCTTTTTCCAAAAAAAAAAAAAAAAGACACTTGTTCCCATAATTTATATAAGGGATGTTAAACCAGTCAGGCTGTAAGCAAATCCCCCACACTTTGTTTACATAAAAAAGTCTCCAGAGAGAAAAGAAGGGATGGGTGTTTCCATTCCCGTCACTTAGCTTTCTCAATCCTTCAATTAGTGTTGTCTCTGATAGCCTTCGCCGGAGAATCCAAGGAGAAGAGAGGAAGAGAATGAACCCCACTAGTTAACCGTGTGAGCAAGCATTCCAGCTGAGTGAGCTTTTTTCCCCGCTTCTGGTCACCCCATCTTTTTTTTATCAGGTCCCTCACAAATATCTCCGCTTTGGGAACTTCCCAGAAAGAATAGACCGCTCCCTCACGCTTAATCTTTAGAGTTGCAGGGTACAACATGTAGCAGTCAATGTTGGCTTCCCATAACTGCGCTATAACAGGGCCAAATGCCCTTCGACGTTTCAGCAGGTGAGCTGAGTAATCTTGAGAGATATAAACGGTGCCCCTCATATTCTAATTCTGACCGCTCTCGACAAGCCTTAAGGAGACTTTCCCTATCTGGGAAATAATGAAATCTCATGATCACTTGGCATGGAGGCTGGTTAGGCGCCAGTTTCGGCATGACGGCTCTGTGGGCCCTCTCCAGCTTCATGCGACCATTCTTAGGAGAGATACCGCGCAACTCCGGCAGTGTTTTTGCACAAAAATCCATCACACTTGTACTCTCCATTCCCTCTGGTAAGCCTCGTACTCGTAGGTTCAACCGTCGATGATAGCTCTCTTGGTAATCAAAAGGTTCTTTCAACTCCTCCAGCTATTTTTGCAGAGTGATCACTTGCTCAGGTAAAGGGGCTGTAACATCCTCTAAATCTGATATACGTTGCTCAGCCTCGTTAATTCTAGTAGTCTGCGTAGCATGTAAGTCAACCAGCTCCTGTAGTTTTCTATTGAAATTAGTTGCCAAACTGGTCAATTTGGGTTCCAGCGCAGCTAACACCTGCTGTGTCACTTTGCTGCCTACAGCATTCATTTCTCCGTCCGAGAGAGATATGTGGCCTGCACTCTCCACCTGGGACGCTGGCAATTGCTTGCGTTGATCTTTAGTCGCATTACAAATCACAAACTCGTCCATCTTTCTCTCCCATATACCTCTCAGCTTTTAATTGTTGTTTCTGGTAATTTTTAAGGTAGTTTAGGTTTATTATTTTGCGGCAATTTGGGGAGCGAGGTGAAACCATGTCTTTACTCCAGTTTGCTCATTAGCGCCCCCCCCCGCCAGCCTCTTTTATAGTGCTAGTGATCATATGACCTGTCAGTCATACATTAACTTTTAATTTAATGCATACAATAATTTGTGTATTGGTTGTTTCATACAGAAAAGTGAACAGAACATGAAAAACAACATTTTAACACACACCTGCTTTTATAGAAACAAAAAATAAAGCAGAAAGAAAAGAAAGAGGGGATCTGTCTGGCAGAAAGTCCCACCTTTCTTGTTCCCACACTCCCTCATGCCAGGGTTCTGTAATGCCCACTGATTCCAGCAAACCTGAGCCCACAGGACTTCACAAAATGGAAACTAGCAAACCAAATGCAAGTAAAGCCAGGCAGTTCTTAAACAGGTAATATTTCTGAACATTATAAGTTTCCTAAACATAGCAAATGTGTGCAGTTTGTGATTGAAGAATCGGTTCATTTAATGGCTGAAATACAGTGGAAACCAGCAATGTGAACAAAAAGGCATTGCTAATGCATTGCTTGTGGCAGTTTTTGAAACACGTGTTTTATACATTTTATCCCCCAAACAGCATCAAGCTTCCTGATAACTTGATTACCCTCAGTGTAAAACTAAAGGTAGTTGAGTCAGCCTGCCGGTGCAGTGGCATAGCGTCTGCTTGCGGTGCCTTCGGAGATGGACTCGGGAGTCAGAGCCAGCCGGAGGGAGAAGGAATGTGCATCCCTGGGACTGCTCTCCTTCTCTGGGGGAGAGTGCCCGACACTCTGCAGATCTCTCGGAGAGGCTGGGGGTACTGCCATTGCCACAGCCTCATGTATGAGGGGCGGGGTGGAAGCTGGCCATCATTGCATGTCCCTACCCCCAGGGATCTCCAATGCAGCTACAAAAAAATCTGTCCCTCATTCCTGACACCCTGCCTGCCGTTGCTCCCGCAGCAATCCATGTCTGCCAGGGGAGGCCCCGCCCTGGGGGCTAAGCCAAGACTTGAGATCACTGTCTGTGAGGATGGGGTGCCCGCCTGGTGGCCCTGCCCAGGGGGTAAGCCTGGACATGGGGAGCAGCGTACAGGGCAGGAGTCGATCCCCTAAGTGGGAGAGGGCCGGGACCAAAAGAAAAAAACAAACAAAAAAAATAAAAAATAAAATAAGAGTGGTTTTTCGTGGTTAATCTTCAGTGTTCCATTATATTTCATTTAGAGTCAAAACGGATTTATGTAATTTCTACCATTGTTGCTGTGTTTTGCAGACGGTAACTAACAAGAGAAGAGGACACAGCAGGGAAGCCCACAACCTTTGGGTTCACTCTAACTGTGCTAAAGCAGCCAGAGTAACTTATTGCTTAGCTGTGGTGGTGTCGGGAGAGGCATATTAGAAAGAAAATAATTCCCTTAGCCTTACTCCAGGTCTTGTGCTGTGGAATCCTTATTCCTCTCCCTGACTCTTGGCAATGACAAAAAGCTGATCGTTGGATGTACCTACCCCAAAAAAGTCCTCATCTGTCTTTGCCCCTTCATTACCTCCCTTGCCAATCTCCCACATCATGACCTTGTACTTTGCAGCAACTTTAATACTGATTGGCTAAACTCCTCTGCTGACAAAGTGTGTGTGTCTCTTGCAGATTCTAACCTGGTTCAACTTATTCATGACCCTACGCGTATTAATACAAAGTCTGGAAAACACACTGTGCTTGACTGGGTGGTCACTAATTGCCCTCTTAAGGTTAAATCCGTGGGAGTTCTCTCGGATAGCATCACTGGCCATTCTCCTACTCTCTGCATCTGGAGGAATAACTCCCACAACCCCTGTCCTAAGACTTGACAGTAGTAGCTTTCTTGCTTCTATCAATGATGCTGACTGGGGCCCAATTAACACTCTCCCTGACATCAACTCAGCCATGGATTTCTTTATATTCACCTTCACCGGATAGTTGATAGTCATGCTGCCCTAAAAAGATGCAGGTCTAAAGGTATCAAGGTACCATGGCTCACTAAGGACCTTAGGAAGCTCATATCCTCTTGTGACCATGCCTGGCGGACTTACAAAGGTAGTGAGCTACTCTACAACTGGCAAGTTTACAGGCAACTTAGAAATAACTGTAAAACCTCCCTCCAAAAAGCCAAATGCCTACAATACAAGACATTCCAAACTGAGCACCTCTGTAATCCCAAGGAGTTCTGGCAGCAAGTTAATTCTCTTATCAAGGAGAAGGCTGCCAAACTCCCTAGCTCCCTCACTGCCCACGGCTCTGTCCTAACAGACCCTCTGTCTGTCACCACTGGATCCAATTAATTTTTTACCGATCTCGACAAATACACTTCACTCTTTCCCAGCTCATCTGTACCCCTCTCAGCCCCACTGTCCCCTGGTGACACTGGGGCTTGACCCACGTTCCATCTGAAGTTGGCTTCCCTAAATGAGATCTGTCAGCTCCTTGCTAAGCTGAAACCTGATAGCTCACCAGGTCATGACACCCTTGAGCCCCAGTTTCCTAAGTTGGGAGCTCCTGCCCTCGCCCACCCTGTTCGTGATCTGTTCAAATGGTCCTTCCTATCAAGCACTGCCCCAGACAAATGAAAGGTTGCTGTGGTGGTGCCCATTCATAAGGGTGGGCCTAACACTGTTGCCAAAAATTTTAGACCCATTTCAATCCTTTGTCCGCTGGCAAAAATCCAGGAGCGTATTGTATATGATCACCTCCAAAAGTACCTGGAACACCATAACCTGCTATCCCTCTACCAGCAAGGGTTCAGAAAGAACCATAGTACCCTCACTGCCTCAATCAAAGTCACTTCTGATCTGCTCCAGGCTATGGACCAGGGCTTTACCACTGGTGCCATCTTCGTCAACCTCACAAAGGCATTTGACTTGGTCAACCACAGTCTCCTGTTTCAGCAGCTACAAGTTCTCGGCCTTGATGCCAGTGCCTTAGCATGGGTCCAAAGTTATCTCATCTGCTGCTCACAAAGGGTCAAGTGGGCTGGTTCTCTTTTGGTCCTTAGACCAATAACTTACTGTGTTCCTCATGGTTCTATACTGGGCCCACTGCTGTTCTCTCTATTTATTAATGATCTGCCAAATAACTGTAGAAGGGTTTCCATGCACCTCTATGCGGATGATGCAATCATCTATCGTTCCTCTTCTGATGTTGAGTGCAGACACAGTACACTAGCATCTGACTTAGTTGTTCTCGAAGGATGATTTGTACAAAATCATCTTGTTCTTAACACCAAGAAAACAAAAAGTATGCTATTCTTCCATCCACCTCTTCCTCCTCTAACCTCCCCCTCTCAGGATTACTTCCCTCAGTGGTGATGACCTTGAATTTGTCCATACCTTTAAATACTTCAGCACCACCCTGGATACCTCGCTATCCCTTAATGCTCATGTCTCCATCCTAATCAAATCTCTGAACCAAAAGCTAGGCTTTCTCTATCATAGCCGCCCCTTCCTCACCGCAGCCTCTTGTCATAAGATTGCATCTTCCTGTCTTCTCCCACTTCTATTTTACAGTGCTCCGCTTCCGCTCACAACTAACACTACTACCTTATCACTCCTCAAACAGGCTTACTATAGGGTAGGTAGGTTTGCCCTGGGGGTCAACGTCCATCACCACCGCTGAGATGTCATCTCTTCCCTGGGCTGGTTATCGTATGAATCTAAACTAAGGTATGCTACTCTGAGTTTTCTTCACAAGCTGGTCCACAAACATATTCCTCCTTGTCTCAGTGAGTCTGTTCATCTAAGACAACCTCAATGAACCCCAAGATCTGCCTTCCTCCCTTCCCTTTCTTATAATGCCCAAACCGTAGTTAGCTGTGGCCTGTAAATCATTCACCTGCACAGCTGTGTCTGACTGGAACTCCCTTCCTCCCTGAGTTCCAATGCAACTTGCTTTCTCTCCTCTCTGCCTCTACACCTAGCTCCTGCTACCAGTGATATTAAACACCTACCCCAACAGCTCTGTCTATTTGTCGTCCTTGATCTTCCACTAACCCTGACTTCTTACTTTGCTTTCTGTGTCTCACCTTTAAACATAACTGCTATTGGTTAGCCATAGATACATAGATAGTGTCGGCAGATAAGGGCCTATGGCCCACCCAGTCTGCCCATTTGAGCTTGTAAGTTGTTTATGTTTTCCTAGAAGTCTGTTGCCCCTTACCCTTGACCTCCAGAATTCCTTTATGTCTATCCCATGCATTCTTAAATCCTGTGATTGTTTCAGCCCCCACCACTTCCTCTGGCAGGGTGTTCCACTTGTCCACCACCCGTTCTGTGAAGAAATTTTCTCATGTTTCCTCTGAATCGTCCTCCCTCTAACTTCATCCCATGCCCTCTAGTCCTGGAAAATCTTTTTCGCTTAAAAATAGTGTATTCCTGCACCCTGTTCCTCCCTGTAAGATACTTGTATGTCTCTATCACATCCCCTCTCTCCCTCCTCTCCTCCAGGGAGTACATGTTCAGTTCCTTCAACCTGTCTTCATAGGACTTGTGATGCAATCCATGCACCATCTTTGTTGCCCTCCTCTGAACCTTCTCTACCCTGTCTATGTCCTTACGTAGGTATGGTCTCCAGAAATGAAAATTACGTACCTACCGTAATTCTTGATCTTCACCATTCATTACTGCTTGGGTTGGCGAGTGTGCACCCGCTACGGGAGGTTTTTTGGGAGTCGGCTCAACGGGCGCCGCCCTCGAGATCACGCACTGCCACATAAGGCGAGGGCGGCCGTTGGTGTCAGAGACCTCTTCCATCTCAGTTCTGGTAGCTGGAGAGTGAAGAAAAAGTAAGAAAAAGAAAGTGAGGAGGCAAGAGAGCAGAGGATAGATAAAGGAAAGGAAATAAACTGAAAAAGGAATAAGCCGATGGAGAACAGACAGAGAGAGAATTCCTACCTAAGGGACCATGAGGGCCTCCTTTCGAGGCGGCTCTAGGGAGGAACAGAGAGGGAGAGGAAGAAGATGAAGGAAAGAAGGAGGGAGGAGGGAGGAGGGAGGAGGAGAGAGAAAGAAAGAAGAAAGAAAGAAAGAGGAGGAGCATGAGAGGGAGAACAGTGCCCATCGAGCATTGTTGGTTAAGAGGCTATAGGCTCGAAACTAATAAGGGAGCAAGAATCCCAGTTGCTAGGACTGAGGAGAGGTTCCACCGAACCTCCTGAACAGACCCAAGAGAGGGCAGACTCTCTGAACTCTCAACATGCCAAGTCCCTTCGTCCTAGTTGAGGGCTCCTAGACTGTCCCAGCAGAACCTGTTCCGAAAGAGCGCCCATCCAGGAAGAGGACTAAGTTCCTTAGCACCTTGTTAAGTGCTAACACAGAAGAGTATGGGAAAGACTATGCCTTTTCAAAGGCAGTTTGTAAGAAAAGTAGAGAGGAACTCAATCAGACTTGCTAGGACAACAAGGCAGATAGAGGCTTGAAGCTGACAAGTTCAGTCAGAGGCTGGAATAATAATACCTGCCAGGGGGATTCCAAACTTTGAGGAGGCCAAGACAGGGCATGGCCACCAGGCTGTGAAACTACAAGACCTGAAGAAGGTAAGGAATCGCACCATAGGGCAGTCAGAAAGAGTTCCCTCAGAATAAAAGAAATTTGCAACCGTACTCGTTCCCCTCTACCTTGAGGAAAAAAGAGAATCCATTCACAAGAATGGGGGAAAAAAAACAGAAAAAATTTATTATTTTTTTGGCATAAAGGCCAAGGGGGGAGAGAGGAACGAGACGGGAGGGGGAGACGCCACAGAAGGAGGCCACTGAGGGGAAGGTGGGTGGGTATCAGTAATGAATGGTGAAGATACAAGAGAAGATCAAGAATTACGGTAGGTACGTAATTTTCATATCTTCCCTTGTCAATCTTCACCATTCATTACTGCTTGGGTGAGTACCAAGCCCCCTCCCCCCTTGAAAAAAGGGGGGTAGAACCCTGAGGGAACAAGACCCCCAGCCTCCTGTTGGTGAAGAACAGAAGGGGAAGACCCTGGCTAACACAAAGAGAAGCCTAAGTGGGAGAAGAGCTAGAGGTGCCCCGAGGACGGGAGACGGAGGAAGCCCCTGCAAAAGTCTCCTAGCTCTGGAGGAAAAAAGACGGGTCCCCCGGAAAGCGGAGCGCATCACCCTACGCCGGGCCAGGAGTGACAACCTTGATAGACGGAGCCATGTCGTCCGCCTAATGCAGATCGCTGTCCCCGCAAGCCTGGAAGCCACCTCACTGGCGTCATAAGATGCCCTTGCTTGATGTCTTGCCAGCTCCAGGCCTATAGCGGAGAGGGCAACAGCCTGTCTGGTTTGCTCCGTATCAGGCATTGATGCTAGGAGCTGGGAGAGCACCGACCACAGATGCCGATTGTAGGCAGCGTGGTGAGCCTGATGTGATGCAATGCAAGCCACCGCGCGAAGAAGAGAACACTCTTCGCCCCCACGGTCGAACTGTAGGGATCTGAATCTGGTGGTGATGGTGCCGAAGCTGACTGGCACGCCGGAAGGAGTCTCTGGGTGCACCAAATCCGAGGACGGGTTGGGAAGGTACCCAGGGATCCCGAGGGGCACAATCCTTCGGCGACAGTCTGCGGCAGCTGGAGAAAGGCGGCTGGCTACTGCCAGGAACAATGATAGACTTTCCTGGAAGGGATAGGCCAGGAAGGTACCACCAGGTGCTGGGCACTGAATTCTCCAAGGAATTCACGCGTCTCCCGTTCAGTATTGTCTCGCCTAACGTAAGAGATTCGAAGATCCCTCACCATCCTCGAGAGGAATCGCTGATATTCCGTGAAATCAGCGTCGGAAGAAAGATGAGCAAGGGGTTCCTCTCCCTCAGAGGAGGAAGACGAGGATGATGGAGAGCTCGAATGTCCAGAAGATTCCTGCGGCGGTGGGGAGAGTCGAAAGACCTGCTCATGCATGTATCAAACGTATGAGGGGAAGGCCCGCAGGAACCTCTGAACTGCTCCCAGGATAACGGACCCGTAGGACCGACATGGCCTGGAAGAGCGGGGGGTGGATGCAGAGGTACTGGGGAAGGGCACCTATGAAGAGGCAACTGACCTTTGCCAGGGCTCTGAAATCCGGGGAAGGGAGCCCGAGCTGGCGGGATCCCAGACAACAAACCAGGCCGCAAGACAAGACCCTGAGGATGCGATGCCTGGAAGAGCCCAGGGGGGGAACCTCCCCTGTGACGAACCCGGGACTGCATGGATCCAGAAGCACAGTCCACAGCAACGCCACCGGAGAGAACCCCGGGGCCCAAGAGGAAAGGGCGGGGTTCGGCGCTACGGCTCCTGGCCACCCCACGAGGGGTGGTCGGCAGGCGGGACCACCGTCCCAGCCTCACCCTCCGGACTCGAGAGAGTCCTCCTCCTCCTCGACTGCAGTGTTCCCACCCGAGAGGAGGCAACAGCACCCGGAGGGTAGCTGTCACAGGCCCCTAGGAGGGGAGCCTTCTCCTCAGTCCCCACCACATCACCCCCAGGGAGGACGGGAGTGGGGACAGTGGAAGGGCCCGCTGCAACTGCTCAGCACCCTGTGCCACGGGGACCCTGACCCCAAAGAGTCAGGGTGCCAGGATGGGTCCACATTGAGTCATCGACCTCCGGAGGACGAGACCAGCAGAACCTCAATGATGGCAACCTCAGGGTCCTCGATCAACGGCGCGTGAACGGTGCCGGTGCCAGGACGGCGCCGACGACCCCAGCCCACTTCTCGCGACAGCCAGGCCCGGTCCTGGCTCCCCGCCAACACCAGTTAGGTCCACGGCACCGCCTCCCGCCGCCGACTCAAACCGCACCGCCGGAGCACAGACCGGCCCGCGCGCTGTCGAAGGCCAGGGCGGCACTGCCCACGGCGCCGCCTTGATCGGGATCTGAAACTGCGCTGGAGGGCGGCTGGTGGTCCACCGGTGCCAGGCCAGGAAATCGTGGGCCCTCGACACTGGGAGCCTGCACCTCCGAGGAGGTGATTGCCGAGGCGGTGGTCCCTGTCACGGGCCCTGGAGTGGACCACGACGCTCCCCGACACCGCAGAGAAGCTTGCTCTTCGGCAAGAGAAGAGGAGTGCCTCCTCCGTGGACCGTGATAGGCCTGGGAGGGGGACCCGGGGAAGGGCCTGAGACCTTACCTGGGAATCCTGGAGCGACGCCGTCCCCCGAAGGTCAGCGGGGTCTTGCCGAGCTTGAACGCGTGGACTTCGAGGACATGACGGTCCATGAAGAAACAAGCGTCGCACGTGTCCATGTCGTGGTTGGGTCCCAGGCAACGGAGACAGACATCATGCCGGTCCGAGATGGAAAAATGCTGGCCACAGGAGCACCAACGCATAGGGGCGAGGCCCACCTTCGTCTTATGCCTTGCTCCTGAACCGGACATGATGCAAACTAAACGAGGTAAAAAAAGCAATAAAGCACCCGGCGCCGCAGTATAGAAAGAAAAGGAATGGTCTTACCGGTATGCGGCGTCAAGTGTGAATATTCTGAGAAGCGAGGAGTCTTTGAGGAACCGAGAAACTAACGCTACTGCGCAGCAGGTGCAGCCTCAATGGCGGGAGAAACAGAATTGAGATGGAGGAGGAGTCTGCGGCACCTAACGGCCACCCCTTAGATGCCTGTGCTGCACGGCCGCCCCGAGGGTGGCGCCTGCTGGAGCTGACTCAAAACACACTCCCAGAAGCGGTGCGCGCCCGGCTTAACTCAAGCAGTGATGAATGGTGGATTGACAAGGGAAGATCTGTACAATGTACTCCAGGTGGGGCCTCAC
Source organism: Neoceratodus forsteri (assembly GCA_016271365.2). Taxonomy (NCBI): domain Eukaryota; kingdom Metazoa; phylum Chordata; order Ceratodontiformes; family Ceratodontidae; genus Neoceratodus; species Neoceratodus forsteri. Next base: position 302,701,038 of record CM057459.1, on the reverse strand, counting down.
TAGTGTCTTGTATAGTGGAATTATGACCTCCCTTTTCCTGCTGGTGATGCCCCTGCCTATACATCCCAGCATCCTATTTGCTTTACCTGCTGCCTTGTCACACTGTTTCCCTACCTTGAGGTCATCAGAGATGATAACCCCAAGATCCCTTTCCTGCTTGGTGCATGCTATATCCTCACCCCCCAACTGATATATTGTGCCAGGGTTTTTGTGCCCATTTGCATTATCTTGCACTTCTTTGCATTGAATTTGAACTGCCAAACCCCTGACCATTCTTCAAGTTTCTTGCAGGTCCCTCTCATTCTGTCTACACCCTCTGGTGTGTCTACTCTGTTACAGAGCTTTGTGTCATCAGCGAACAGTGAAATTCTGCCTTCTAGGTCCTGCACAATGTCACTGATGAAGATGTTGAATAGGACCGTCCCAGCACTGATCCCTGTGGTACCCCACTGGTCACTCTTCCTCTGTGGAGTGACAGTCATTTACCACCACCCTCTGTGTCCTGCCACCCAGCCAGTTACCTACCCACCACACTACTGTCCTGCCCACACCCATATTCCCCAGTTTGTGTAATAGTCTTCTGTGTGGCACAGTGTCAAAGGCCTTGCTGAAGTCCAGATAGGCCATGTCCACTGCCCTCCCCTAATCCACCTCCCTAGTCACCTAGTCAAAAAAATTCAACGAGGTTGGTCTGACATGACCTCCCCCTAGTGAAACCATGCTGCCTTGGGTCCTGTAGTCCACTGACAACCAGATATTCCACCAATCTCTCCTTCAGTAATGCTTCCATGGTCTTCCCCACTACCGAGGTGAGGCTGACTGGTCTGTAGTTCCCTGCTTCCTCTTTGTTCCCACTTTTGTATAAGGGGACTACATCTGCTGTCCTCCAGTCTTTGGGTACCTCCCCTGTTTCCAGTGATCGGCTAAACAGGATAGCCAGAGGTTCAGCCACCACCTCTCTTAGTTCTTTAAGGACCCTGGGGTGCACCCCATCTGGCCCCATTGCTTTATCAACTCTTATTACTTCCAGTTCCTTCAGTACCCTTTCTCGTGTAAAGGACTCAGTCCATTTCTGCACCATTCTCACCCTTGTACTCCCTTCAGACCCATTACCCTCCTCTTCCTCAGTAAAGACTGAGCAGAAATACCTGTTCAATATGTCAGCTTTACTGTTGTCATCCTCCACGCCCCCATCCTCCCCTTCAGTCTCACTATCCTCCCTTTGTCTTTCTTTTTTCACTTATGTACCTGTAAAGGTTTTGTCCCTCTACCCACTGATTTTGCAATGTGTTCTTCTGTCTGAGTCTTTCCTTACTGACCTCCCTGCCTCCCTTTGCTTCTCCTGGTACTTCTCCTATCCCTTCTGCCTGTGTCTTTTGTATTGCCTGAATGCAATCTTTTTGGCTTTCACTTTCTTTGCTACCTCTTTGGAAACCATAATGGTCTCTCTTCCTTTCCTCTTGCTAACCTGCTTAATGCATATCTGTTGTTCTTTGTAATCCCCATTTTAAATACTGCCCACTGTTCCTCAACCCCTGATTCCTGTCCCATTCCCCTTAATGCCTCTTTCAAGTATCTCCCCATTTTCCCAAAGTCTGCCCCCCTAAAATCCAGGATACGTGTTTTTGTGTGGTTTGGTTCTGCTCTTTCTGTGATTTCAAACCACAATGACTGGTGGTCACTGTTCCCCAGGGGCTCCCCCACTGTTACCCCCATCACACTGTCCCTGTTTGTGAGCACAAGGTCCAGTATTGCCTTCTGCCGAGTTGGTTCCATGACCAGTTGCTTGAGGAAGGCACCCTGAAGGGAGTCCAGGATAAATCTGCTCCTAGTTGATGCTGCTGCTGGGATGCTCCAGTCCACGTCTGGAATATTGAAGTCTCCAACCAGTACTACCTCACCCTTGTCTGCCATCCTTTGGATGGCTAGCATCAGCTCCCTATCTGTTTCTTCCTCCTGGGCTGGTGGTCTATAGCCCACACCCAAGCGGATGGCTGTCCCCATTTTCCTTTCCAGCTTAACCCACAGTATCTCTCTCCCATTTTGTTCCTCCTGGATCTCTGTGGCCCTTATGTCATTTTTCATATACAGTGCCTCCTCCTCCCTTCCTGCCTGCTCTGTCTCTTCTGAATATGTTGTAGCCAGGTATGGCCATCTCCAGTCGTGGTTATCATTATACCAGGTTTCAGTGATGGCCACAGTGTCCAGGTCTGACTGCACCATGACAGCCTCCAGATCTTCCATCTTGTTGCTAAGGCTCCTGGCATTTGCACACATGGCTTTCCATGATTTGACCTCCCTAGACTGTTTCACTGTTCTACTCCAGCCCCTCCCTTGGTTGTCCTTTATCCCTGGTTCTCCTTGCTGTCTGCCCTTCTGCTGAATTTTGCCCCTTTTCTGCCTATCCACCTCTTGGGCCAATCTCCATCTTTTCCACACTGCTTTGCAGAGATAGCCACTCCTCTGGTTCACTGGTTCCACTTTTAGCTGTGGGGGGTGAGCAAGTAGGTACCCTCCTTGCTGGCCTGCCACCGCCCTTTGCTAGTTTAAATGCTTGTCAATGTAGCATTTAAACTTATCATTGAGTGCTTGGATTCCCCTCCAGGATGGATGCAGGCCGTCAGGCTTGAACAAACCTCCATCCCTCCAGGTGGATCCCCAGTCACCAATGAATCCAAACCCTTCCTCACAGCACCAGTTCTTCAACCACGAGTTAAAGTTCCTGGCCCTCTTGTATCTGACATCAATAGCTAACAATTATATATTTTAGTGCACTCTCTTTAATGTGTCATGTCCTTTTCGCAATACTGTGTAACTTACCTGCTTGTTAATTCATAAACCTGTGGTTGTATCTGTCTGCATCATAAATAGTCTTGTGGATCACTGAACACTGTATATCAATTTTTCCATTGTAACTGTCATTGCTATGTTAAAGCACTGTACTGTATACATACTGCACTTCTGGGTCGACCCTGAAAAAGGGACAGCAATTGTCTCAGTGGACTTACACGGTTACCAAAACTCAAATAAATAAGAGTCAGAAAAGGACACTAAACTTTCTACCTTGGGTGATCAGGACAGAGAGAAAAAATAGAACATTAGAAAGGTTAGCATAGAAGAATGGCTGCAGCCAAAAGGATAAGAAAGAAAAGTTGAAGGTCTTTGGCATGCTACAGCCATTTCTGCACTGAAGTTTTCAGGTCTCAGCATGCTTTCATTTTATCTGGCATCTTAGGGCAGCCTTATTGTAGCTGTATGGCTTTCAGGACCTTTAGAACCTCATTCTCTGTTTTTAACGACAAAAAAAAAAATAACACTGTGGGAGGGTTTCACCCCACCACACTGACAAAACCAGAAAGCATAAAAAAGTCAGTTAAATAAATATTATATGCCAATCTGTGATTAGATGTGCCATTACCAGGCATATGGAACTTATACTGTAGATGGTTACAGGCATTATTTTAAAAGGGAAAAAAATAACAGCCAAAAACTGATAGTGTCCCTTTAAAGAAGCAGCAGTGGCAGGCAGGTGTCAAGGATGAGGGATGGATTTCTCTTGTAACTGCTGTGGAGATCCCTGGGGGTAAAGACATGCAATGACAGCCAGCGTCTACCCCGCCCCTCATATGAGATGTTGGCAGTGGTGGTACCCCCCAGCCTCCACCACAGATCTGCAGAGCGCCAGACACTCTTCCCCCCTCCCCCCAAGAGAAGAGCAGTTCCTGGGATGCACACTCCTTCTCCCTCTAGGTGACCCTCTGACTCCAGAGTCAGTCTCTGAACCCAGGGTGTCGTGCCGCAAGCAGATGCTATGCCGCTGCGCTGGCAGGCCGTCTCAACCACCTTTAGTTTTACATTGAGGGTAAACAAGTTATCAGGAAGCTTGATGCTGTTTGGGGGATAAAATGTATAAAACATGCGTTTCAGAAACTGCCACAAGCAATGCATTAGTAATGCCTTTTGTGTTCGCATTGCTGGTTTCTACTCTATTTCAGCCATTAAATGAACTGATTCTTCAAGCACAAACTGTACACATTTGCTATGTTTAGGAAACTTACAATGTTCAGAAATATTACCCGTTTAAGAAATGCCTGGCTTTATTTGCACTTGGTTTGCTAGCCTCCATTCTGTGAAGTCCTTTGGGCCCAGGTTTGCTGGAATCAGTGGGAATTATAGAACCCTGGCATGAGGGAGTGTGGGAACAAGAAAGGTGGGACTTCCTGCCAAACAGTTCTTTTTCTTTTCTTTCTGCCTTATTTTGTGTTTCTATAAAAGCAGGTATGTGCTAAAATGTTGTTTTTCATGTTCTGTTCACTTTTCTGTATGAAACAACCAATACAAAAATTGTTGTAAACATTAAATTAAAAGTTAATGTATGACTGATAGGTCATATAACCTCTAGCACTATAAACGAGGCTGGCTGAACACATTCAGGCAGATGAGATCTGAACTGTGGAGGGAACAGTCCTCTAACAAGAGTGAAAGTTGGCTGACAATGCAAGATGAGATTAGCTGGTGCTGGGCAGTCTCAGAAAGACCGACTGTTGGCAGTGCTAACCAAGGCTGGGAGGTTTTGGACCACAGCAGAGTTGAGCAGCTGGAGGGGGGAATTGATTGGTCTACCTAGACTATAAGCTGCAGAGGTACATGTGCAGGTAGGACCACCTTCCACGACTGGTCTTGCCCTTGTGAGCCTACTGACTAAGCAGAAAGTGGCAGCCTTTTAAACCAAGTTTTTATAGCAGTCCAAGATAATCCTGACAAGTCAACCAATATAAACAGTTCCAGATTTGCACTGTTTGAACTATTTATTTCTTTGTCCAGTGTCTCCAATTCCTTATTTAATAAAGTGCACTGCCCTGTGGGACATTTTAGAAGAACTTTATCTCCTTCTGTGTCTTCATTCCAACCTGTCCTCCCACAGTAGGTCCACCTTTAGCCCCAGCTGCTGATGGTCAGTCTCGTTCACACAGTCTAATATAGCGCCGAAGCTCTGCTAAACTCACGCATAGAGGAGTTCAGAAAATGTTATGCTGTGCCAGTTTAGTGTGTTTCATAATACTAGACAGTGTACTGATCTTGGGAAAGTAACCCAGTTTTCAAAACGAGGGATATAAAACATAGTTCAAAGAAGAAAGGCAGTATAGCACAGTGATTTAAGGCTCTGAGCTGCAAATCTGGAGACCTGGGTTTGAATCCCATAGCCCCCACTTGCATACTGTGTGACCCTGAGCAAGTCACAATTTCTCTGTGCTCCCAGGTTGCAACTGTAAACAAGCTTTCAGCTTAGTGTGTCTCACCTGGTTAAAGAACTGGAAAAAAAAAAAAAAGATCTTCAAAGTAAAGCTGTGATTCTGTTTTGAAGCCCTGAGTGAAACCGTTTGGACCATTCAGCGTGTTGCTGCTGCAATATCCATGCGTTAGAGCACTTTATGCACTTTTGCACTTAACTCAGTAAAGATTGTGTTTTAATCCATGCCCGATGCTAGTTTGCTTTTGTTTACTGCTTTTTTAACTGTGCACAATCAGGCTATGGAACAACTGGTTTGTTATCATGCCTGTTCCACAGGTTCCCCACCCTCAGAGAGAAGTGCCCCCAAACATAACTCCTGAATGTACTACCATCAAACACAGGAATTTGTTGTAAATGGGTCCCCCCCCCCAAAAACAAATCAGCCTGTATAAAAATAAAATTTTTATCAAATCAAACTTCAGGGCATGTCCTTTCATCTTGCTGGAACACACCGATATAACATCTCCACTATCTGCACTTGTTCACCCTTGTCAGTACCCTTGAGTATATGAAAGACTGAGATCATGCCCCCAGTCAGCCCCCTTTTCTCTGGGGTGAGCATGTTAAGGGCCTCCCTTATCTCCTCATAGAGTATAATGGATAGGCAACAGTGAACAACAATGCTGAGTCACTTTGAGAGGTTGTCATGACCACCAAGTAGACCTCAAGAGCAAAGCTCGAGAGGTATATGGTTGTCACGACAACTTCAGGAAGTGAACTCAGCGTTGTTGTTCACTGTTGCCCATCCATTGTCTTTTAGAGAGTATGGGCAATAGTGCAACGACGGAGCATTTCTTGAGAACTTTAAAAAAAAAAACAAAAAAAAAAACCAGCTATTCTTTCAGGTTGTGTGTGGCCTGCTGTTCTTTGTACCTTCTGCTATTGGAAAACGTTCCCCACTGCCGCTCCCATGCGTGTTGGATTGCGCAGTCACTGTGACAGACTGACAGTCAGTATCTGGGCTGCAGATGGGATGGGGATGATGGTGACACCTCACATGGTAGCGGGGGGGTGACTGGGTCATATATGGGTTTGGGATGGGTAGGACGAGGTGGGTGAGGATGAAGCCTTTCTTTCCTCACACGAACTGAGATTTTAATTATATAATTTATTCAAAAAACATAAACAACAACACTGAGGAATTAAATACTAATAAAAAAGAAACACGGCGAATGGATTCAAACTGTTCTAGTAGTGGCTCACTTTTTCTCTTCACAAGTGTGAGAACAAACAAACAAAAAAAAGCCGTCCCACCAGTGCAGTGGCAAGGCATCCACTTGCGGCGCCAACATCCCAGGTTCTGTTACAGACTCGGGAGTCAGAGGGCCGTCCGGGGTGGGGGTGGGGAGGATTGAGCATCCCAGGGACTGCTCTCCTTCTCCGGGAGGTATCAGGTGCACTCGGGACCCTCAGGAGGCCGGGGTACCACCATTGCTGGCACCTCACAAAGGGGCAGGACGTATTCTGACATCATTGCACGTCCCTGACACCCGAGATCTCCTAAATAGAAAAAATCCTGCCCGTTCATGACACCCCCGCCATTGCTCCGCTGCAACTAATGTCTGTCAGGAGCATCCCACTTCCATGGCCCCGACCTGCTCAGTACACCAAGGCAAGAGACTGTGTACCTTGGGGTGGGGGCATCCACCTGATAGCACCTCCCAGGGAGGGTAAGCCTGGGTGCGGGGGGGGCAGCAAGTGGATCAGGGAGCCGAATCCTCTGGTGGGGCCGAGGGCAAAAAAAAAAAAAAAAAGGAACTGAAAAACAAAAGAACGATCGCCACAGCTGTCATGGTTACAGGAGCAGAAGGGAATTCTAACTTGTTGTACCATCATAGTGACACACTCTGGATGGTACAAGAGCAGTCTGATGTCACTACAATGGTACAAACCTAGGAATTCATTGAATTCCATTCATAATCACGTTCTCGCATACACTGCATAACTTTTATCCGCACAGCACGCAGCACTCCAAGTAGGACCTCACCAGGACTTTATAAAGCATGGTATTCAAGTATTGAAACTTTGTGATCTTAACAAACCTAAATGAAAACCATGCCAATAAACAGAATGTGAACTTATGAAATACCCTATTAAGGCAAAAAGAGAGAGAGTAAATTATCTTGACTGGTTACCAAAGTAATTCCACAGTGCCAGTTCATACTTACATTAGCTATCAATGATCCTGAAGGATTTACCCCAGAAGTACTTGGAACAACATCCTCTTCATCCTCTTCCATATTGTGTTGACTTCTGTTGTGCACACCTGGCAAAAATCACAGCATATTATTATCATTATTGCCATCGATAAAAACAGGTTACTCACCTGTAACAGTGGTTCTAGGAGTGATATATGTTGTTCATCCACACTCTTTGGCATGTCCTTTTCCACTTTAAATCTTGCCAGAAGTCTTCAAGCTGGCTCGTCCCACCCACCCGGGTGGTATAACCCTTGGCTCCGCCCCATGATGCCAGATCTTAGCCCGCTGGAAGCCAGGTGTTGTGTGTCCACAACCAGGGAGGTCGGGTGGGTCCACTGGATGAACAACATATACCACTCCTAGGACTACTGTTACACAGTAGTGCAAGTGGTAGACAAGAAGTACAGGAACTCAGGCACTGGCAATTATGAAATACAGAATGAAGATCTTCAATCTCAAGGACAGCGGTGTCAAGGCACAACTATCTAATTTGACATTAGTAGATTCAGTTAGAGATATTAAAGTATTTCTAGGTAAACAGCATTTTTGTACAAGTCAAATGGTGTTATGGAAACCCTGAGAGCAGATCACAGATCCAGAAACTGTCACTATGTTGCTGGTTTAAGAATTTCAGTTTTAGCGTCAGTGGGAAGAAGTACAGGAACTCAGTTCCTGCTGCAAGAAAAGTACAGGAACTGAGTTCCTGTGCGTTCCTGTTCACTTTCATCACTGCTGTTACAGGTGAGTAACCTGTTTTTCTAGGATCGTGGATTTGTTGTTCATTCACATTCTTTGGTAGACTCCTAGCAGTTCTCCGGGAGGTGGGAGGAAAGGCACACACCCCCTACTTAAGGAACAGAGATTGGAGAACTGAGGCCCCAAAACCAGCATCCCAGAATGACTCAAGGTTGATGTGGTAATGGGTAATGAAGGTGTTAGCTGACTTTCAGGTAGTAGCCCAGCAGATTTCCTGGATAGGGATGTCCCTGGAAGCAGCCACCGATGCAGCGGTATGGCTGCTAGAATGAGCTCTTATCCCTCTAGGAGGCTCCATGACCACTAACTCATAACACAGACTTATGCAAGATATAATCCACCTTGCAATAGTCTGTTTTGCTGCAGGTCTGAAACATAGGTGACAAACAGCTGATGAACCTCTCCCCAAATGTCTGCCATCCTCTCCTTGTAATAGGAGCGAGCTCGTCTCAGGCCCAAAGTATGGAGCCTGTACTTGACCTCCAAGGTGTAATTAGGGTAGTAAACCAGCAGGGTTAACACCTGGTTAAGATGAAACTCCGACACCACCTTCGGAAGAAATTTTGGGTGGAGGTACAGGACAACCTTGTCCCTGTGGAAGACCAGATAAGGGGAGTCCACCGAAAGCGCCTGGAGCTCCCCAATCCTTCTGGCAGATGTGATAGCCACCAGGAAGGCCGTCTTCCATGACAAGTGTAACAAGGCACACTTGTGCATTGGTTCGAATGGCTTGCCCATGAGCTTTGCCAGTACCAGCAGTAGATCCCACGGAGGTGGAGGTTCACACACACTGGAGGGGATATGTGATCCAGGCCTTTGAAAAAGCACCCAACCACTGTCTCCTGCACCAACATCAACTGACCAGCCCATGCCCGGTAAGCAGAGATGGCTGCCAGGTGCACCCTAAGGGTCGATGACTGAAGACCCCCTTTGGACAGAGACCAAAGGTAGTCGACAATGTTAGCCACTGGACAGGACAGAGGGTCCAGGCCCTTGCCCTGACACCAAATGGAAAACCTTTTCTATTTGAAGGCATAACATTTCCTGGTCGATTCCTTGTTGGATGCCTCCCCCACGGTGAGGACATCCTCGGAAAGACCCAAAGCCTGGAACTCTAGCCGCTCAGGTACCAGGCTTTGAGGCACAGGGATTGAAGGTCCAGATGGTATACCTTCATTTGATTGAGAGAGGATCAGGTCTAGGCTTGCTAGAAGCCACTCCTGGGGCCTGCAGCTGAGGCTAAGTAGATCTGGATACCAGAACTGGCGCGGCCAGTCTGGGGCTACCAGAATCACTTTCGCCCTGTCCCTCCTCACCTTGAGAAGCACCTTGTGGATCAAGGGAAATAGAGGGATGGTGTAGAGGAGGCCTGGGTTCCACGGCCTCGAGAAGGTATCCCGCTGCAGTGAGACCTGCTGAGGGGGGCGGGCATGAAACAGCCTCAGCTTGGTGTTTTCCCTGGAGGCAAACAGGTCCACCATCGGTTTGCCCCAGTGGGAGAACAGGCTGTAAGCTACCTCTGGATGGAGAGACCACTCGTGGGATGTCTCGCCTAAGCGGCTGAGAGTATCCGCCAGATGTCTCAGGCTCCTGCCACATGGATGGCTAGGTGATCCGCCTCCAAATGGCTGACGAGGGTCCAGATGCGGAGCGCCTCTCTAGAAAGCAGATGAGAGTGCGTATCACCCTGTTTGTTGAGGTAGTACATGGTCATGGTATTGTCCGTCTGGACTTGAACCACTTGACCCCGGAGCTGAGGAGCGAAAGCTGACAGTGCCAGTCTGACTGCTCAGAGCTCCAACAGCTTGATGTGGTATCAGGACTCTTTGGAGGTCCAGAACCCATGGGCCTTTTTGTCCCCCATGTGGGCTTCCCAGCTCATGAGAGAGGCATCAGTTGTGAGGACGGCCATTGGCTCAGGGTGAACAAACGGGATGCCTTCCTGCAACCGGTCTGGGGTGGTCCACCACTGGAGAGCGTCCCACATCTTCTGGATTACAGTGATCAGCTGGTCGAAATGACCATGGCCCTTAGTCCACTGGGCGACCAGCTCCCACTTGAGGGAGCGCATTTGCAACCAGGCCCAATGGACCACTGAAGTGCACGCCGCCATGTCATCCAGAAGGTGCAGAAAGTCCCGGGTGAGGTGCAATTGCCCAACCAGAAATGACTGGGCAAAGGAGGAAAGAACCTCCGCCCTGTCCACCGGGAGCTGAGCTCTGGCTTGATGAGAGTCGAGCTCTGCCCCGATAAAAGCACATCACCGGGCAAGGCATGAGTTCTGCCTTGGCCTCGTTGATCAGGAGCATGTGTTGGGAGCAGGATTGGAGGGCCAGGGCCCTGGACGTCTCCACTTCCTGCTGGGTGGGACCTGCTAAGATCCAGCTGTCAAGGTAGGGATAAATCCTAGCCCCCGGAGATCGGCTGCCACCACTGCAATGTATTTAGTGAAGACTCGTAGGGCCAATGACAGGCCGAATGGCATGGCTCGGAACTCATATAGGGTCCCTTCATCGCCGAAGCAGAGGAACCACTGATGAGACGGACGGATTAAGACATGAAAGAATGCATCCTGCAGATTCAGTGAACAGAACCATATGTTTTGCTCCAAGGATGGTATGATCTGGGACAGAGTGACCATCAGAAAGGTGCAGGACCTGAGATATTGATTCAGGTCGTGCAGATCTAGAATGAGGTGCCAGCTCCCCGTCAGCTTGAGCACCAAGAAGTACGTGGAGACAAAGACTGGGTCTGCTCGAGGATCCACCTCTGGAGCTACTGCCTCCTTGAGGAGGAGCTGAGCAATGTAGTCTCTGAGAGCTGACCGAGTCTGGATGGATACTCTTTCCTCCCGAGGGGCGCAGGCTCAGCCTGGAGGGTACTGCTCAAATTCCAGAGGCAGACCCTGACCGACCACTTCGAGAACCCACCTGCCCATAGTGACAGCAGACCAGGCGGAAAGGAAGTGGTGCGCCGGACCCCCACAGGAGAACCCAGAGCTGGCGTGATGGAAGAGGGGGAGGCAGCCCCTGCCCCATCACTGAGCAGGCTTGGAGGAGGAGGATCCAGGAACCAAACCTCAGCCTCCTTTACGGGCATGGGGTAGGCCCGGGCTTGGGCCAGGGGTAGGACCGGGCTTGGGCCAGGGGTGCCAAGCTTGAGCCTGCTGCTGCCCTCCTTGAAAGGAGGATTGCTGTGCCACAGGAGAAGAGTGCTGAAAAGGCTTCTTCTTTTGTTGGTTCTTGGCCGAAGAACCCTTAGCAGAAGTAGCATCCAAGGTGGCACTGGACTGCTCAATACGCTGAAGGTGACCAGCCACACCTGGGCCGAAAAGATTGTGCCCAGGAAAGGCACATCAACTAGTGTGTACTGAGTATCCACCGGAAAGGAGGACAGTCTCAGTCAAACCTTGCGACGAGAGGCAACTGTGGCTGCCATCGAACGGGCACAAGAATCCCCAATGTCCGGGGCGGTCTGAAGCTGCTGTTTGGCACCGTGGTCTGCAAGTTTGTTGAGAGGCGAGGGAGGACTTCATCCAAAGACCCCAGGAGGGCATGGGAGAAGTGTGCCATGACGACGGCCAAACCTGCCTGATGAAGACCTAAAGAAGAGGCCACACAGATCTTCCTGGCTGAGTGATCCAAGAGTTTGGATTCTTTCTCGGGAGATCGTCTGTGTCAGCAGAACTGCCAGCACACCTGAACACAGAGGTGGTCACCAGGCTCTTGGCCGAAGGGTGCTCTATGAACCATGCAAGGAACCCCATGGGCACCGTATACTTGAGGGCCATGCGGGCAGATGGAGCTGGACAAAACGCAGGGCGTTGCCAGAGTTCTAAGGCCAGGCCAACAATGGCCTCGACCACAGGAAAAGCCTCCGTCAGGGTATCCCTCCTTGAGGATGTCCGTGACAGGGTACGCTGCCTTTTTCTGGACTGGCTCCAGGGGCATCCTTGTGGACTCAGAGATGAGGTGAAGAATGCCCTGTAAGGACGAAGGACCTTCCTCCATCTCTATCCCATCAGCTGATTCGTCATCCCCAGGATGAGAATGTAGGCCAGTTACATCCAATTCTGAGGAATCCGGATACAGTGGTTGACCGGCCAAGTCACCCTTGACCTGCTGAGGATGGTCTGGGGTGAGAGTGACCGAAAGATGCTGGGGAAGCCCAGTGTCTGGCCCATCTTCCTTAGAAGGAGCCCCTCCCACAGGCTGCTTGAGCAGTAGTTCCACCACTATCGGTGGAGAGACCAGTTTAGGACAAACCGGGGGTTTTGCCAGCTCTGAGGGCAGGGGAACCAACTTGATCGGCTCTGAAGGAGTTGGCTTCGGCCTAGGAATCGAAAGCTAAGTAATAGCCAGGGTAGAAGCTGGGGTCAGCTTGTGCCCGGTCAGAATCAGCTGTTGCCACATGAGGTCCTCGTAGCACCGACTGAGTTTTCGCCGGAGCCTCTCCTCGTACGAAGAGGATGACCGATGTCATCGCCTCTTTTTAGAGCACTTGTGGCTCTTCCTTGGCCTCTCTGTCGAGGAGGTTCTGGACCTCAATCAAGATTGGACAGGCCAATTCAGTCGCTTGGGAGACACCGGCGGGACCTGTGATTTCCAGGGTCAGGGACCACTTCCTCAATGGGATTCCCAGCCGGCTGGGTCTCTTCGTCGGGGAAAGTAAGGATCGGAGTCTGTCAGAGAGTCGGAGACTGGAGTTGACAACAATGGGTCGATGATGATTTCAACATCGTCGATCGACACTTCAGTCGACTGGCCAGATGGCAAAATCGAGAAGCCAGTGGCCGAAGAGACAGTTTTGACCAAAGTCAAGACTTCCGGTTCCTGGGACTGAGATCTCTCCCGATCCCAAGAACGTCTTCGCCGAGACGAAGATGATCCCAGGTCCTTTTTCCGCTTACAGGACCGAGAGGAGTGCACGCTCACAGAAGCCTCCCCCTTAGTCGGGAGAGACTGGCACAACTCATGGAAAGAACACAAGAAGGTGGAGCCCAGGTTGAGTGGAACAAAGAAGCTCCGAGGGGAAGATTCTGCGGCCCAAGCTGCTTACTCCTGGAAGGCTTGCATGTGTTCCAATTGCTCAGTGGATCCCACGGCCATGGAAACCGCCCATTGAGTCTCCGTAGATTTCACCGGAGAGTTCAGTTTTTCTGGCCTCCCCAACTTCAGGCGTGCGAGATGGTCACCGAGGACTTTAGGATGAAAAGCGAGACCAAAAAAAAAAAAAAAAATCACACTTCGAGGTGTTACTGTCGACACCGAGGCAATATACACACACACGGTGTGAGGATTGGAGTGCAACATCTTCTGGCTGCACGAACACTGGCAAAATCCTTAGAAGACTTGTCTTCCATAATCAAAAGGTAAGTAATTATGTCATGTCGAACTAGACAAAGTTCGAATAACTGAAGGTTTTGAAGCCAGGGCCTACAAAATGCAGGAGCACGAAGGAGGCAACCTGTATGTTCCAGTGGAAAGGAAGATCTTGTGTCATGGGGCGGGGCCGAGGGTTATACCACCCAGATGGGTGGCAGGAGACAGCCTGAAGACTTCCGGCAAGATTTAAAGTGGAAAGTGACATGCCAAAGAGTGTGGATGAACAACATATCCATGGTCCTAGAAATAATTTTGTTTTTTAAATATGGACGTTTTATCATCACCACCAATAGGGGGTTACCTGAACACCTCAAAGGAACCTTTCTGTCCCAATAGCGACTTACAGTCCAGACACATGGGACATAACAGTAGTGTATCAAAGGGTCACCATTAGCTGATGAAGAGATTTTTCCTGATTTTTCCCTGCCCTCCCCTCCCCTTCCTCATATTCTACAGTGCAGTGCTGACCTTTCTGGCTCACTACATAAGTCACTGCAGGAATGGAATAAGGTCAGAAACAAGGCAAGACAATGCTTATTTTTAAGGTGCCCTTCCTAACAGGCTCAGGGTACCGTACAGGGAAACATCATAATAAAATGCAATATTAATTAAATAAAAACAATAAATATAGGTAGAAATACAATAAACTAACTAAAACAGTAGGCAATTTAGAAAAAATTGTGTTTTAAAGCACCCTTCAAGGCCTCCAAGAAGTAGAAAGAATTAATGCTGGGGGCACAGTTTCACACGACAACGCAGCCACCCTTTCTCCCCCGACAAAGGCAGGATCGGGGGATTCCTAATAGACCTGCATCTGGAGTGAGGAGGATGGAAAGCGATGTAAGGATATGTGAACTCTTAAGTTGTCAGGACCAAGATGGTGTAGGTCCTTGTACGATAACAAGCAGATCCTAACACGGATGTGCCACCAAAGCAATATCCAGTGCAGACTGCAGAGAACCAGAATGATGTGCTTGTTCCAAAATGTTCCTGCCACCAGCTGGGCTGCTGCAGTCTGGACTAGTTACAGGTAGAAGATCAGACTTCCAAATAACCCTAAGTAAGAGCATTGCAGTAATCCAGCCTTGATGTGACAAATGGATTGACCATTGTTAGAGACCCATGTTTCTCTTAAATAAGAAACAAGAAATAAACTTAAGGTATAACAAGAAATAAAACGAAAACAAACACATGAAAAGAGTTTAAACATTTTTGGGTTTTTTGGCAAAAACTAAATAAATGCTTGCACCAGTTGTTGTTTAGGTTCCACTGTTACCACAAAGATTGTCCGCAAGGAAGCCGCAGAGGAATTGTCCGATTCACAAAACCTTTCAAGACCATAGCATAAGGCTGCTTAATACAATACAGTATGCTAGGAATGTGATTTCTAGTGTGTATACGGTCATCTTGAGGTATTTTACGAATGTAAACATAACAACAAGAAATAAAACTACATTTTCAATGAATAAAAATAACACAAAATTCCAGAACAAGAAAAATTATAAAAAATTAAAAGAATTTCATGGGGGCTTTAACTATTGTCACCAGGTCCCTGGGCACAAAATGAGGTCAGATCTGGGTGATATTGCACAAATGTGTTGCTTTGTTTGGTGGGGTGTTTTCCTGTGAGGGAGGCGACTGCATCAGTGGTCGGAGGAGTGGAAGTGACTGCATCTGCAGGGGGGACAGCAGCATGCTTGAAGCCGCATCAGCGGTAGGAGTCTAGAGGATGCATTGAGGCTCCCACCAGAGCCATAGAGGGCCTCATCTGCGGCAAGGAGCGGCTGCTCCAGAGTTTGGGTGGCTCCCGCAGAGCTGCCAATCAGGGGAGGCAGCACTAAGGGGCACGAGATTTCAATTAATGACTGGGCTATTTAAGGGTAGGCCCGGCCACATACCAGCAGTGTGTTGCTTTGTTTGGAGGGGGTTTTATCCCGCCCACCCTCCTCTCCTTATTAAACAGCCCTGGGACCACTTCCAGCAGTGGTTGGAACGAATCAGGAGGGGCTGGAGGTGGAGAGTGAAGAGGAGGTGGACACCTGAGGAGCTATGTATCAAGGGAGTCTTCAGCTGGGGGAAGGGAACCAGAAGCGGGCAGGATGAGGAGCACGTCAGAAGAGTGACCCCTGGGTGACCTGGAGGGCAGGGATACATCCTGAGGTAAGGCCACTGTTACTGGTCTAAGGTACTGTCTCTTCAATTTTGGGGGGGCTTTACCATTGGGTCGGGGCACTGTGGCTGTGCCAGGAACAGGGTACTGTTCCATTTCTGGAGGGTATGCTGCAGAGCAGGGGCACAGTAACTGTTAATTGTTTTGGGGGTATTTGAAACTGTTTGGGCTCTGTAGTATACTGGGAACTTGATGCGACTGGTATATAGCATTTGGTGGAGTTTGTAACTGTTGGCCTGGGGGTAACTCAGTTTTACATACTGCATTTGAGGGGTACTCATTCTTCTACTGTCTTCACAGGAAGCACTGCTGGGGTCGTAAAGGAAGCTTCAAAGTACTGTCACTACATGGGGAAGGGTTCTTAAGTCTAGGGACTGTAGGAAGCAGTGCAGGGGTTTGTTAAAGACACGTTACATAAGGTCCATCTGCTAGGGGGGTATTCAGGGAGTAAAGGGACACCGAGATGAGAGGGAGCAGGGGTAGGACACAATAAGGGGTGGAGTGACTCTAGTGGAGGAGGAGGATGAGGGCAGCAAAGGAGAGGGAGCACAGGGGGCATCAAGATGCTAAGCGGGGCCATTGGGGGTAGAACAGCTGATTGCAATGGTTGTGGGGCGGCAGTCTGGATGAACGTATTGTGGAAGATATGAGGTAGTCCAATCTGTCACAGGCTGAGGAAACTCCTGGAAAAAGTGCTGTGGCTTGGAGAGAGTTGGGGAAGTTGGGGGAGGGTGAAAAGGGAGATAGGGAAGAGGGCACCAGGAGGACACCAGGTCGGGGACAACAGTTGGGCACAGGGAGGGGGCAGAAGCAACAGGTGGCCTAGCCACGGGGTAAGGGTAGGAGGAAGGAGCCCACACCTAGCATGGCAGAGAGGGCAGGTAATAGGTATCAGTGCTGGCAACATTGGAAGAGGAGGGGAGTGAGGATTTCAGGAGGGGGTGGATAAGAGGGTGGGGATAGCACAAGGGTCAGAAGTCGGGCAGAGGGATGGTGGTAAGGGGAGGGGCACAGCTGGAAGCATGGATGGAAGGAGCAGGGTGAAATATCTGGAGGAGCAATTCTGAGCCGGAGAACAAGAGGACTTAGAGGAAGGGAGACTGGGGAGGGGTAGGATGGGGAGAAATGTGAGGGAACAGTAAGGGGGAGGAAATAGGTCCGAAGCGTAGGGGGAACCATTGGAGGGAAGTGCAGGGGTTCAGCTGGGGGGCGGACTCTTGCAGCAGATACCAAGGTAAAAGGATAGGGGGCAGATGAGGATTGGAGAGGGAGGGGTGCTAGTGCTGGGGGACTTTATACTTAAAGGGGTTAGATGGGGCAGCAAAGCGGAATGGCATAGTCACATCTGGGCTGAGTCCATACCTGGCTTAACTGCAGGCAGGGCCGGGAAGTCAATTCTAAAGTGTGCTAGGAGGAAACAGCGTATCATGGTGTACATGGGTATGAATGACTTGGGGGAGACGGTGGAGGTAGTGAGGGAGAGGTTCGAGAAATTGAGCAGGCTGTGTGAGGAGCTAGGGGAATCGACTGCCTTCACAAAGGTGCTCCCAGTGTCCTGTGCTAGTACAGCAAGGAAAGTAAAGATTGGGGAGTTCAACACATGGCTGTGAGAATGGTGTTGATCCAGGGGATACGGGTTGGTGGGGGGCTGGGACAGAATCTGGGACAACAATGAACTTTACGAAGGGGACAGGCTACATTTGAGCGGGACGGGAAAGGGGTATTAAAGCAGAGGGTAGGGGAATACATAGCTATGAAGTTGGATTTACACTAGGTGTGGGGGGGTGGCAAGTGGACATAGAAACATAGAATTTAACGGCTGATAAGGACCGCTTGGCTCACCCAGTCTGCCCATTTTCCTACCTAATGGATAAGCTGCAGATCCTAGTTAACCAGCAGCCTACTTCTTCCTACCCCCAACCCCTAGAATTGCCTTATGACTGTCCCATGCATGCTTGAATTCCACCACTGTTTTTGACTCCACAACTTCCTCCGGGAAGGCGTTCCATGCATCCACAACCCTCTCTGTGAAAAAATACTTCCTTAAATTACCTCTGAGCCGCCCCATCTTCAAATTGTGCCCTCTTGTTCTTGCACACCTCTTTTTTTGAAAGATGCTACCCTCTTGGACTTTGTTGATTCCCTTGAGGTACTTGAAAGTTTCTATCATGTCCCCCCTCTCCCTCCTTTCCTCTAGGCTATACATATTAAACTCCTTAAGTCTCTCTTCATGTGTCTTCCGGTGCAGACCCTGCACCATTTTAGTTGCCCTCCTCTGGACAGCTTCCATCCTGTCTATGTCTTTGTGGAGATTGGGTCTCAGAACTGCACGCAGTACTCAGATGGGGTCTGACCAGCTGTCTGTACAGAGGGATGATAACTTCCTGTTTTCTACTGGTGATGCCTCCCTATGCAACCCAGTATCCCCCAGCCCTCCTTGCTGCCCTCTCACATTGTTTGCCCACCTTTAGGTCATCTGATATGACTACCCCAGGTCTCTTTCCATTTTGTTGTTAGTATCTCACCCCCATTGTGTCTCTATTCCCTGGGTTTGTGTTTCCCAGGTGCATTACCTTGCACTTCTTAGCATTGCATCTAAGCTGCCATACATTAGACCATTCCTCTAACCTTGCAAGTCCCTTCTCATCCTTTCCACCCCACCTTGTGCATCAACTCTGTTGCAGATCTTTGTGTCATCTGCAAAGAGACATACTTTTCCTTCCAGTCCCTCTGCAATGTCACTTAAAGACATTGAAGAGGACCGGATCTAATACTGAACCCTGCGGTACCCCACTAGTAACCCCCTTTCTTCAGAGTGGACTCCATTTACTATTACTCTCTGTCCTATTCTCCAGCCAATTCTTTACCCAAGCTGGCTAACTTGTAAATTAATCTTTTGTGTGGGACTGTGTCAAATGCCTTGCTAAAGTCTCGTGAGGCCATGTCACAGCCCCTCCCTGATCTACTACTTACTGCCCAGTCAAAGAAATCTATCAGATTTGTCTGGCACACCTTCCCGCTGTGAATCCATGTTGCCTTGGGTCCTGTGCCCCTCTAGCCTCTAGATACTCAACAATTCTTTCCTTCAGAAGTGATTCCATCATTTTCCCTACCACTGAGGTTGAACTAACAGGTCTGTAGTTTCCTGCTTCTGCCTTGCTCCCGCTTGTGTGAAGGGGAATCACATCTGCCCTCCTCCAGTCCTCGGGTACCACCCCATCCTCCCATGATTTGTTGAAGAGGGTAGTCAGTGGTGTCACTAGTTCTACCCTTAGTGCTTTTAGAATTCTGGGATGAATCCCATCAGGCCCCATTGCTTTGTCCACCTTCAGTTTTAAGAGTTCTTTCAGAACCCTTTCTTCTGTAAATGGGCTGGTATCAACTTCTGTATCCAGAGTGTTTCTACTGTTTGTTTTAGGTACCTTCCCACTTCCTTTGTAAATACTGAGCAAAATATTTGTTTAGTATCTCTGCCTTTTCACAGTCACCCTCTGCCCACCCTCCCTCCCTGTATTAAGCCTCACTATTCCTCCCTTGGTCTTCCTTCGCTCCCTGATGTACCTATAAAAGGTTTTATCCCCCTTCTTAACCGAGTTGGCTATCTTTTCCTCGGTTTGGGCCTCTGCTGTACTGACTGCCTTCCCAGCTTCCTTTTGCTTTAACTAATACAGTTCTCTGTCCTGCTCCTTCTGTGATTCCTTGTACTTCCTGAATGCTTTCTTTTTCTCTTGACCCTTCACTGCTACTTCCTTTGAGAACCATAGTGGTTTCTTACATCATTTCATTTTGTTTATTTGCTTCACACAAAGGCTTGTTACCTCTGTGATGGCAGTTTTTATTATTCCCCATTGTTCTTCCACCCTCCTTCCTGTCCATTTGCTAGTGCATTCCTTGAGGCACTCACCCATATTAGCAAAGTCAGCCTTCCTAAAGTCCAGTATTTTTTGCCTTTGTGGCTTGACTCTATTGCTGTGTTTATTGTGAACCATACTGTTCGATGGTCGCTAGTTCCCAGATGGCTACCCACTTCTACATTTGTGATCCTCTCTCATCTCCATTTGAGAGAACCAGGTCTAAGATTGCTTCCTCTCAAGTGGGCTCCAATACTAGTTGTCTAAGGCATGCCCCCTGTAGGGCATCTAGAATAGCCCCACTCTTCGAAGTGGCTGCTGCAACTGCACTCCAGTTAACATCTGGCATATTCAGATCACCCATCAGCAATATCTCCCCTTTTCCTTTCCTGCCATTCTAAGTATACTCTCTCATTTCCTTGTCCATTCCCCCCCCTGAGAAGGGGGTCTGTATACAACCCGTGCGGATTGTGGTGCCATTGCCGGTCTCCAAATTTACCCACAGTGCTTCTTCTCCTCCCTGTTTTCCCTTTTGTTCTGTTGCTTTGATTCCTTCCCTTATGTAAAGAGCTACTCCTCCTCCTCCTCTTTTACCCTCCCTGTCCCTCCTGTAGATAGTGTATCCTGGTATGTTTACGTCCCAGTCATGGTTTTGTGTACCATGTTTCTGTGACTGCCACACGATATCCAGATGTTCTTCCTCCATCAAGGCCACTAATTCAGGAAGCTTGTTACTCAGACTACGGGCATTGGTACTCATTGCTCTCCATTTCTTGATGGCTTTACCTTCTGTTGCAGCATCCCCCACTGACCTTTCTACCTCGGTCTTTTTCTCATTTAGTACCCTATTTTGTAGGGAGAGGCTGGGTTTTTCCTGCTGCTTACAGATGGCAGGCAGAGATCCCAGAGTGGGGAGCAAACAAGTTTACCCCCAGGCTAGCAGGGAGGAACTTGGAGCAGGAGCACGGGGGGATTAGGAGGGGAGTAATTCAGGGAGGGAAGGAGGCAAGAAATGGTTGGAGGGTGGTCTCTCTGAATGTGAGAAGCCTTGGTAATAAATCAGCGGAATTACAGGCTCTCTTGGCTATAGGGAAGTTGGACATTGCAGCCATCATGGAAACATGGGCCACCCAGTACCAGGAATGGGATATGATGATCCCAGGGTATAGAATATTCAGGAAGGATAGGGCTAAAGGAAAAGGAGGTAGGTGCGTGGCAATATATGTATGAGAAGGGATAAGGTGCATAAGGGAAGAGAGGAAGGAAGGCAGAACAGAGGCCCTATGGATGCAGCTTCAAGACCCAAAAATAGGACACTGAGAATGGGGGTAGGTGTACAGGCTGCCCGCCTAAGGGGATGATCTGGATAGGGAGTTAGCTGAGCAAATCAGGAGGGTCTGTAGGAAAGAGAACACTGTAGTGGTGGGAGACTTCACCTACCGGGGGTGGAGTGGAACACCCCAACCACCAAGAGTGCAAGGGAGCAGGTCCTGTTAGAAGCATTTCAGGACAGCTTCCCGATACAGTTTGTCAGCGAGCCAACTAGACTGCATAGGACTCTGGACCTAGTTCTATCAAATGGGGAGGCTGTAAGGGACCTGGAGGTGGAGGACCCTCTGGCTTGGAGTGGCCACCACACGGTATGGTTCACGTTCAACATGGGCAGGAAAGCAGGGGGTATGGGTAACACATTGATGGACTTTAAGGGGGTGGATTTTAAAAGAATAGGGCAAATCTGGGGCAGACATCTGGCAGAAATTCATCCGGGTATGGATGTGAGCCAAAAATGACATATTATTAAGGAAGGGCTGGTGGAGGCTACTGGGACATGTACAAGAACAAGGAGTAAGAAGGGAAGGGCAAAAAAATCCCAGCTGGCTGACGCAGGAGGTCATGGAAGGGGTGAGGTCCAAAAAAAGGCATTTCGGAGGCTCAAGAAAATAAGGGCGGGGGAAGAGATAACAGGGAGGTGAATATAAAGAAATCCAGGGAGGTTACCAGGCTAGTCAGAGTGGCCAAGATTTCCAGGGAACTGAGACTTGTGCAAGGCATTAAGAATGGAGAAAAGGACTTCTTAAGATACATCAGTGAAAGACGGAAAAACAAGGATCAGATTGTGAGGATTAGGCAGGACAGGGGCTGGGTGGAGAAGGGGGAGGACCAGGCAGAGGTACTGAATGATTACTTCTGCTCTGTGTTCATGAAGGAGAAAGGGGGGCAGACACCAATGGGGAGAGGAGGAGTGGGCGGGGGGGGGTGAATGGTATGGGGATTACAGAGGATAGGGTGCTAAAATGATTAAGGGCTCTGAGGGGGGTATAAGGCACCAGGTCCAGATGGCACTCACCCAAGGGTACTTAAGGAACTAGCAGAGATCATGCCAGGACCACTGGCTGACCTGTTCAACACCCTCCTTGGACGCTGAATGCGTATCACTGGAGGATGGCCAATGTGGTACCCATTCACAAAAGTGGATCTAAGGACGAACCAGGCAGCTACAGACCAGTGAGCCTCACATCAATTGTGGGGAAACTCATGGAGACAATCCTAAAAGAGAAGCTGGTGACATTTTTGGAGATCAATTGTCTCCAGGATGTCAGCAGCATGAGTTTGTCTCAGGAAGATACTGCCAAACAAACCTGATTAAGTATAACAACTGGGTGACAAGGGAACTGGACAAAGGCCATGCGGTGGATGTCCTGTATTTGGATTTCAGCAAGGCTTTTGATTCCATGCCACATGGAAGGCTGGGGGCTGAATATATAGGGGTGGGAACTAAGATAGTAATTTGTATTTCCAACTGGCCAGGGTAGGCAGCCAGAAAAGGGTGGTGGTGGGTGGGGAACTCTTATCACCAAGTGATGTAACAAGCGGAATGCCGCAGGGATCAGTATTAGGATCGGTGTTGTTCAGGATATTCATAGCTGATATCTTCCATGGGGTCCGGAGTAAGATCAGTCTCTTCGCAGATGACACAAAGATTGTAGCTGTTTTTAGACGACACTGAAGGGTGGAGGGGGTTGCAGGAGGACCTGACCAAACTACAGGAGTGGTCGGATGCATGGCAGCTGGGGTTTAATGCCAAAAAGTGCAAAGTCTTGCACCTCAGGGCTAATAAACAGGGGAGGAGCTATCAGCTGGGTGAGTACAACTGAAATGCACTGAGGAGGAAAAGCATTTAGGGGTGCTTATAACTGGGAGTATGAACAACTCAGCAACATCCCATTGTGTCAGGGAGAAAGGCAAGAGCAAAAGAAGGAGGAAACCACTTTGGTTCTCAAAAACAGTAGCAGAAAAGGTCAGAGCCAAAAGGTTGGCCTTCAGGAAATATAAGGGAACACAGCAGGGCGAGAATAGGGAGGCATACCAAACTTCCCTAAGGGAAGCAGAGAGAGCAGTAAGGGAGGCAAAGGCCCACAGAGAGAAACACTTGCGAACAGTAAAGAGGGGACAAGACTTTCTATAGATACATTAGTGAAGGAGAAAGTCAGAGGGGTATTACGAAGATCAAAGGGTATAAAGGGAACTGTGTGGAGAAGGACCAAGGAAACGCATCTATCGTAAATAGATACTTCTGCTCAGTATTTATGAGGAGAAAGTAGGGTAGGGCCCACAGCTCAGCATCACGGACACAGGGGGGGAGGGAGATGTGCACAAGTCCCGTCACCAAAGAAAGAGTCCTACAAGAACTCGCTAAGCTTAGAGTGGGCAAGGCAATGGGACCTGATGGCATACATCCCAGGGTACTAAAGGAGCTATGGGTGGAACTAGCCGAGCTATTATCAGAACTGTTTGGTAAGTCTCTGAGCACTGGAGAGGTCCCAGAAGACTGGAGAAGGGCTCATGTGATCCCACTCCACAAGAGTGGTAGCAGGGAGGAGGCAGAGAACTACAGACCAGTCAGTCTTACCTCAGTAGTGGGCAAGATTATGGAGGCACTCCTTAAGGAAAGGATAGTGCAACACCTGGAATCCATAGGGCACAGGATCCAAGACAGCATGGGTTTACAAAGGAAGGTCCTATCAAACTAATCTCATAGATTTCTTTGGCTGGGTAACCAGAGTGGTGGACCAAGGGGGTGCAGTTGATGTTGCCTACCATAACTTCAGCAAAAGCTTTCAATACTGTTCCAGATGGAAGATTAATAAGCTTGGTAGGCTCGGGGTGGAACAGAAGTTGGTCAACTGGGTGGCAAACTGGTTGGCGGGTAGAAAACAGAGTGGTGGTAAACGGTATACAGTCAGAAAAGATGCAAGTTACAAGTGGGGTACCTCAGGGATCAGTCCTGGAGCCAGTCCTCTTCAATATCTTCATCAGTGACATTGCAGATGGACTGGAGGGTAAGGTTGGTCTGTTTGCAGATGACACCAAGATCAGCAACAGAGTAGATGATCCAGATGGGGTGGGCAGAATGAGAAGAGATCTAGATAAACTGGCAAAATGGTCAGAAGAGTGGCAACTGGGGATTAACACAAAGAAGTGAAAGATCATGCGCATAGGGAAAGAAACCCTGAAGCCACCTGAAGGCTGGGAGAGGAGTTGCTGGCAATCACAAGGAAAGAAAGAGACTTGGGCATCATCATCACAGATAACCTGGAATCATTCAAGCAGACCACTAAAGCAGTAGGTAAGGCTAGAGGGATGTTGGGGTGTATTAGTAGGGGTATCACAAGTCACAAGAGGGAGGTAATAATCCCTCTTTACAAGACACTGGTTAGGCCCCATCTGGAGTACCGCAGGCTGCACCTACACAAGGACATTAACAAAATGGAGGCAGTCCAGTGAAGGGCAACAGAGATGTTGCAGGGACTGCATCAGAAAACGTATGAGGACAGATTAACAAAGCTCAATAGGTATACCCTAGAGCAAAGGAGGGAGAGAGGTGATATGATCGAAATATTCAAACAACTTAAGGGCATTAACAAGGTGAAAGAGTCTAACATGTTTAAATATAAGAAAAATAGCAGGACAAGAGGAGGCAGCATGAGATTAAAGGGAGGTCGATTAAGAGGTAAGTGAGGAAGTTCCTTTTCGCAGAAAGGGTGGTGGATGCATAGAATAGCCTACCAGTAAGTGGTGGATATGAATACAGTGCAGGGCTTCAAACCGGCATGGGATAGGTATAAGGGAGCAATACAGATTAGTATGAACAGATAGACCATTGACAGAGTAAAGACCTATGGCACATTCATAAGGTAGAAAAAATGGGCAGATTGGATGGGCCTTGTGGTCCTTATCTGCTGTCAACTTCTATGTTTCTGTGCAGAAAAGCAGCAGCAAAAGCCAACACACAGCGATGGGAATCTCCTCCAGGAATAGGGAAGTGATCCTGCCCCTATACAGGTCGCTGGTCAGGCCACACCTGGAATACTGCGTGCAGCACTGGTGCCCATTCTTGAAGAAGGACATCAGGTTGTTGGAGGGTTTACAGCAGATGACAGCAAAGATGATCCAGGATTTAGAGGGATACTCCTGTGAGGAGATGCTGGGCGAGCTGAACATGTATTCCCTGGAGGAGAGGAGGGATGGGAGGACATGATCGAAACCTTTAACTACTTAGAGGGGATTAACAACACAAAGTACAGAAAGAATTTTTCAGATTGGGGGTCACAAGGGGCACCAGATGAGACTGGAGAGGGGAAGATTCAGGAGGGAAGTCAGGAGACACTATTTCACCGAAAGAGTGGTGGATAAGTGGAATAAGCTGCTGGAGGAGGTAGTAGCCTGTGATGCAGTGAAGCGGTTTAAAGCGGGGAGTAGTTGAGGAGAGAGGAGGGGCAGCTGCAAGGTGAAGGGCTAGCTGCACAATTGAGCAGATGCGAAAGTAGGCCCATGCTGGTGTTTTCGTATGAATAAAAAGCCACTGCTGACTACAGCCAACATGTGGTGTTCCAGAGTAAGCCTGCTGTCTGGTGACCCCAGATTCCACACTACATCCACAGTTTGAAGTGTAGTGCCATTTAAAAATAGTTTATGGCATCTACATTTCTCACTGTTGACCCACAGGGTCCTGGTTCAACAGTCACCTCTACCTTACCTGGAATGAGGCTCAGCCAGCTGGAGGCCATCCAATTGTTGATTTCCCAAAGGCAAAACTCCAACACTGGTCCACATTATTCCCATCAAGTACACAAGATGGATATAGCCGAGTATTACCTGCATAGCAGTGAAACTCAGTGGCATACTGCTTAGCAGCAGCATGTACACAGCAAAGAGCACTGGTGCAAGGATCAAGCCTTGAAGCACTCCACAGCAAAGCACAGTGGTTCTAGAGATGGAATTATCTATAGTACTTGCTGTGCCCTTCCTGTGAAGTAGAACTTAAACTAGCTTAAGATCATATTGGTGAGACTCGCATATCTCCTCTGGTGATTCAGCAATACTCTGTGGTCTGCTGTGTCAAATGTTTCAATATAGATTTTTTATAGAGCTCTAGAAGGGCCAAGATAGACTGGTACCCTCTGTCTCTTGTGGTGAGATCACAGAACACCTTGACCCACATACTGCCTTAACAAGAGTGGTCTTTGTGCTATGGCAGGTATAAATCCCGTCTGAAGTGGCTCAGAGATGTCAAACTGTTACAGGTGAGCCTCAAACTGCACTGCCATTCCGTTCTTGATAATCATCCCCGGAAAAAGGTAGGTTTGAGACAGGTCGTTATTCACATAACTGTCAGGGTCCAAAAATGTTTTCTTCAGGAGGGCTCTCACAGCAACCCCGTTTACGAGCTGCAGTAAAGATAAACTCCTGCAAGGAACTCCTGACAAACTCAAAGAAAAGGGGTCCCAGGGATTACCAACAGTCCATAAACAGCCAAAGCCCAGGGTCCAAAGTATAGCAGGCGAGGCACAGTCCAGAGAACACCCGGAACACTTCCTCATCCACAAGTGGATGAAACTCAGCCTAGGATAACAGATAGCCTAAAGAGGCATTGCAGGCCCAATTGTGCTAGCAGAGGAGTTTTGAAGGTAGGAGACACCCATTCATATGTCCGACAGCCATGATAGGTATTCTGTCAGGTTGCTCCTCAAGACCGTGGCCTGTGGCAAAACAAGTGAGAGCTAAGTGGAAAAAATACTCCATGAGCCCAGGCAGATGAAGCTGTAATGCCCCCATACTACAGTAGGGCCCTATTGACTGCTCCCTTGCCTCACTGCCTCCTTCTGGACCTCGACCATCAAATGAAGTATGTTTCTCCCAAACTGGAGAAATCGGGGCTCCTACCCCAAGAGTCAAGCTATGAGTTACAGTCAGGATTCCACTGGAGGAGAGGGGCAGTGGTGCTGGGTCCCAGTGCTGTAGCTTTTGACGTTCTGGATCAACGAGTAGACAGAGAGTAGATACGTCCTACTCGAGGGTCATTTCAGTAAATTCTGCTTTCTTTGGCCTCCATTTATGCTCCCCATGGCTATGACTTTGAATTTTTTAGGGAACTGTTCTTACTGCTTACTCCATGGAGGGACAACTCCTTAACATGTGGGGGTGATCACTAGTTGACCTTTCAGCCAGTTAGATAGTACCTCACAAATAGCTAAGAAAACAAAGAAAGAAACAAAACACATCAGGACTCGAGGCAAAATAAGCAAGAACATTTTATTTAATTTCACTTATTTGAAATTGCAGCTAGGTACACTGGAATATACATTCTTTTTCAGGTACGACCTAAACTCAGGTCAAATACAGACTTACACAACATACTGTAACATTAAGACACAAAATAATATCAATACATCAGTACATTCATTTACATCACACATTTAAACTTTTAAATAGTTAAGAGCTACCATTGAAAAGTGCTAGTGGAGGTAAAATGCTTAATATAATTCAGCAAAGAATTCCACACAGAAGCAAAGCACAGTAAGCAGGTTCTTTTCCTGAATTTGTACATACAAGTGGTAGAACCAACTGAGATTTCTGAAAAGATTATGACACATAAGTAGAGATATAATTAACAAGCAGGTTACGTTCTGTAACTGGAATGCCTGAATCCATTATCTTAAGCATAAGCATGACAAGTTAACTTACAGTTGTTCTGGACATACACAGACACTGTCAGCAAATAAGGGCATCGAAGGCCATCCAATCTGCCCGTTTATGCTACGGATAAAGTGGCCAGTGACCCTATCTGGTCATTGGCTTTAGCGTTTTCTTCTTATCTCTAATATTCCTTTATTCTTGTCCCATGCATGTTTGAAGCCTGTCACTGCACCAATCAAATTCATTTAGTATTTGACAATGATGAGTCCGGTACGGAACCAAAAGTGCAAATTTTCCAATTTTTTGCAACGTCTCGTTTCTACATACAACACTAACAGGAGAGGTGTCAATAATGATAGAAGCATAATTCAATATAGGAAGGAGATTTTGTTGTGCTATGACTTATTGTTCTTTTGTTAGAAAATTACGCAATCGATAAAGAGTTCCTGTTTTTGAATGCAACTTAGCTGTGATTTTGTCTGTGTGAATATAACATTTTAAGGCTAAATCCAATGTAATTCCAAGATATTTAAATGGGTCTACGATTTCAATCAGGCTTCCCTCAAGTGAGTGCACTGAGAAATCTCTTGAGAATTTTTTTAGTTTTGGATCCAAGCCAAATAAATACAGGTTACTCACCTGTAACAGGAGTTCTAGGAATGGTATATGTTGTTCATCCACACTCATTGGCAGGTATCCTTGCCGCTTTAAATCTTGCCGGAAGGTCTTCAAGCTTGCTCCTCCCACCCACCCGGGTGGTATAACTCTCGGCTCCGCCCCATGACGCCAGATCTGGCCCGCTGGAAGCTCAGGTTGATGCGTCGAAGCCGAGGAGGTCGGGGTGGAATGTGTGGATGAACAACATATACCATTCCTAGAACTCCTGTTACAGGTGAGTAACCTATATTCTAGGAACATGGATATGTTGTTCATCCACACTCATTGGCAGACTCCCTAGCAGTTCTCCGGAGGAGGAGGCAAGACGCACACCCTAATACTTACTTGGGAAGAGAGACTGAGAACTGAGGCCCTAAAACCAGCATCCCGGCGTGACTCAAGGTCGATGTGGTAATGGGTAATGAAGGTGTTGCTGACTTCCAGGTAGCAGCCTCAAGATTTCCTGGATAGGGACGTCCCTGGAAGCAGCCACTGTTAGAGCAGTATGGCGGGTAGAATTGAGCTCTTATCCTCTGGGAGGCTCCATGCCCGCCAACTTATAGCAGAGATCTATGCAGGAAGTGACCCACCTGCTTATCGTCCGCTTGGCTGCAGGTCTGCCAGATCTGACTTCAGCGTGGGTGACAAACGCTGCAACCTCTCCCGAATTTCAGCCGTGCGCTCTTTGTAATAAGCGACGCCCTTCTAGGGTCCAAAGTATGGAGCCTATATTCGGCCTCCGGGTGTGATTGGGGTAGAACACCGGCAGAGTCAACACCTGGTTAAGGTGAAACTCGACACCACCTTGGAAGGAATTTGGTGGGGGCGCAGGACAACTCTGTCCCTGTGGAAGACCACGTAAGGAGACTCGATGGAAAGCGCCTGGAGCTCTCCCATCCTTCTGGCTGACGTGATAGCCACCAAGAGCGGTGCTTCCACGACAGGTGAGAGAGAGCACACCTGTGCATAGGTTGAATAAACGCCCATGAGCTTTGCCAGTACCAGCAGTAGATCACGGAGGTGGGGTTCCCGCACTGGAGGAAATGTGATCAAGGCCTTTGAAAAGCCTCAGACCACCTCTCTCCTTGCGCCACCGACTGCTTCCCAGCCCGCTACCGTAAGCAGAGATGGCTGCCAGGTGCACCCTTAGGGTCGACGACCTAAGCCCTTGATTAGAAAGGGACCATAAATAGTCCAAGATGCTTGCCAAGGAACAGGAGGAAGGGTCCAAGCCCTTGCCCTGACACCAAATGGAAAACCTTTTCCATTTGAAGGCGTAGCATTTTCTGGTCGACTCCTTACGGGACGCCTCAACTACATTGAGGACCTCGTCGGAAAGACCCAAGGCCTGGAACTCTAGCAGCTCAGGAACCAGGCCGTCAGGTGCAGGGATTGAAGGTCCGGATGGAACACCTTCCCGATTGACAGAGCAGGTCGGGCGAGCTGGAAGCTGCCGAGGAGTCCTGGAGCTGAGACTGAGGAGATCTGGTACCAGAACTGGCGAGGCCAGTCTGGGGCTATCAGAATCACCTGCGCCTTGTCCCTCCTCGCTTTGAGAAGCACCTTGTGGATCAAGGGAAATGGGAAGAAGGCGTAAAAAGAGGCCAGGGGTCCACTGCCCTCGAAGGCATCCCCTGCAGCGAGCCCTGCTGAGGCGGGCATGGAACAGTCTCAACCTGCGTTCTCCTGGAGGCGATAACAGGTCCACCTGAGGTGTGCCCCAATGGGAGAACAGATGCTGTACTACCTCCGGCAGGAGAGACCACTCGTGGGATGCAGCCCCTATCCGGCTCAGGGCATCGGCCAGGGTGTTGGAGGCTCCTGCCACATGAATGGCTAGGAGATCCGCCTCCAGGCTGCGCACGAGTGACCAAATGCGGAGAGCTTCCTTGCATAGAAGCATGGAGCGCGTCCCGCCCTGGCGGTTTAGATAGAACATGGTCGTGGTATTGTCCGTCTGGACTCGGACCACTTGACCCGGAGAACGGACAAAAGGCGGTGAGAGCTAGGTGGACCTCGAGGGCTCCAGCAGGTTGATGTGGCATCGGGACTCGCGGGGACCAGAGGCCATGAGCCCGTGTTCCCCAGATGGGCACCCCAACCCATCAGAGGAGCATCGGTCGATAGAGACCGCCGGCTCGGGGCGGACGAACAGGATGCCCTCCTGCAAATGATCTGAACGGTCCACCACTGGAGCGTCCGCATCCCTGTGTCACCGACTAAGCTGGTCAAAGGATCGCAGCGTTGTGACCACTGGCTGGCCAGTCCCATTGAAGGGCGCATGTTCCAGCGGACCCCAACGGACCACGCTGGTGCAGGCCGCCATGAGACCCAGGAGCCGAGGAAGTCCCGGGCAGGCGCGGAATTGCCCAACCAGAAATGATCGGGCAAAGGAGGAAAGAACCCGGCCCTGTCCGCCGGGGCACGCGCTCTGGTTCAAGAGAGTCGAGCTGTGCCCGATGAATAGAATCACCTGCTTTGGCTCGAGTTCCGACTTGGCCTCGTTGATAAGGAGGCCCAGTTGAGAGCAGACCTGGAGGCCAGATCTCTGGACCACTCCGCCTCCTTCCTGAGGGAGCTGCTATCAGCCAGCGTCCAGGTAAGGGTACACCCGACCTCGCGCCAGAGGAATGCTGTCACCACTGCCATGCATTTGGTGAAGACCCTGGGAGCTGGAGACAAGCCGAAGGGCATGGCCTGGAACTCGAAAAGGGATCCTTCCGCTCGGAAGCGAAGGAATCTCTGGTGAGACGGCGGATAGGGACGGAAGACGCTCCCTGCAAGTCCAGAGAGCAGAACCACACGCCTGCGTTCAAGGATGGTATTATCTGAGCCAGAGTGACCATCCTGGAAGGTTCGAGACCTTAGGAACTTTGTTTAGGCGTGTGAGGTCGAGAATGGGGCGCCAGCCCCCGTCTGCTTCGAACCAGGGAAGTACCTGGACACAAACCCTGGGTCTGAAGGAGGGTCCGCCACCTCTTATCACCTCCTTCTGGAGGAGGAGGCGATATCGACTCGACGAGCCGCCAGTGAGGCTGGGACCCGAAGCTTCCCGAGGGGCGGCTCTGCCAGGGTGGTGCCTGCTCGAATTCCAGAGACAGGCCTCTTCCACCACCTCAAGACCCACCTGTCCGTGGTAACAGCGGACCAGGCGGAACAGGTGCGGAGCCGTCCCCATGGGGGACCAGGGGCAGGTGACGGGAATGGGGCGAGACCCCTCAGCCCGCCACTGGGCAGGCTTGAGGAGGGACCGGCCGAGGGACCTCCTGGGCCTTTCCTCCCTGCCTCCTGTTAGAAGCAGGCGGCTTGGGTTTGGGATGCCAAGGCGAGCCTGCTGGCCCTGGCCGTTAACTGGGCGGGCGCGCCGAGGCGCAGAGGACGAAAGGGCTTAGGCTGTGGTTTGCGGCCTTTGTCCTTCTGGAGCGGAAGAGACCGAGTCCAAGGTAGCATTGACTTCTCGATCCTCTGCAGGTGACCTTCCACCCCAGGGCTCAAGAGGTCAGTCCCCAAAAGGAACATCCGCCAACTTGTGCTGGGTATCCGAAGCAAAGGTGGATATCCTCAGCCAAGCCACCGCATAGCCACTGCGCCGCCACCGATCTGGCACATGAGTCTCCTATATCCAAAGCAGTCTGGAGCTGCTGTTTGGCCACTACCCTACTCTGGTCCCGCACCTGCTTAACACGTAGTCTGCAGATCAGGCGGAAGATGAGGATGACCTCATCCTGGAGCCCAACAGGGCATGAGAAAAATGTGCCATGAGGACGGCCGAACTGGCCTGGCGAAGACCGAGAGAGGGCATAACGTAGACTTTTCGCCCGACATAGTCCAATTTCTTGGACTCCTTGTCAGGAGGTTTGTCCACATCCTGGCGTTGCCGGCGCGCGGACGCTGTCGGTAACCAACCCTCAGCAGAGGTGTTCCAAACGGACAAGGAACGGTAGGGACCGCATACTTCCTGGCCATCCTGGCCGAAGGCGCAGGACAGGAAGCAGGGCGCTGCCAAAGCTCCAATGCCGGACCCACTATGGCCTCGGCCACCGGAAAGGCCTCCGTAGGGGAATCCCCTCGGTCCAGAATCTCCGTGAGGATACTGGCCCGTTGGAACGAGTTCGAGCTCCATCCCGGTGGACTCCGAGATGAGCCGAAGCAGTCCTAGGAAGACGGGGCTATCGTCCATTGACTGACCTCCTGAAGACTCAAGTCCAGTCGCTTGGAGAAAAGGAGGAATCATCTCGGACTGGAAGAGTCCTCGAAAAACTGCCTCTGGCCTGAGCCACCCTTCACCTGCCGAGGGTCGGTCGGGAGTGAGGGTAACTGACAAGCCGATGGGGTGAACCCTTGGCCCAGGCCGAGAATCCTTGGTGGGAGCCCCAGTGGTGGCTGTGGAAGCGGGAGGTTCCACTGGAATCGGTGGGCAGCTGGTTTTGGCCAGACAACCGGCACCGGGTATAGGCTCCCGGATAAGTCGAGGGTTGTGTCGGCCGCTCCGGTGACAGCCATAATGGCGGGGAAGGCGGCGGGGTCGACACTCCCGGCAGGAGAGCTGTTGCAACATGAATCCTAAATGCCGTCCGTAATTCACGCGGAAGCATCCCTCGTCGAGGGGCCGGCGGCGGCCGCCGCTTACATCGATGCCGAGACCGAGACCGCCCTACGGCGGTGGGATCGGCTGGACCGCTGACAGGTCCGAGACCGAGAATCCCGGAATTTCCGAGGTCGGTCCGAGGAGGTGTCGGCGAACCGGCACTCCCTTGACTCCGGATGGTCCATCCGAGGGGCTCGAACGGAGGAGCAAGCGACACGGGATCCTCAACTCCTCCCGGGGAACCGGGAGAGGGAATCTGGCTGCTAAAGGCGACAGCCGTCACCGAGTCAGAAAAATCGACTTGGTCGGTGGAGTCTCGGTCCAACTGACCTGGCGGGGGACACCGTGAGGCCAGTGGCGAGCAGCGATCGGCGAAGCCGGCGATTAAACGACTCGGGGAGAGGGGACCTTTCCGCTCCCAAGGCGTCGTGGACTTACCCTGTCCTTCTTTTTGGACCGAGAATAAGGTCCAGCAGGCGTAGAGCCTTCTCCCTTAGTGGAGAGGGACGAACCAAACTCCTTAAAGCCGTGTAGGAAGAACCCAGAGAGGCGGGATAAATGCCGCTGACCGAGGAAAAGCAGCCCGCGCCGCCTCCTCTTGAGAAGCGATCATCAGCCGAGCTGATCCGCCCGAGCCCGCCCGCCCGCGGACACCGCCAACAGGCCTCCGCCGGACTTCACCGGAGAAGCGGCTTCTCGGGGCGGCCCAGTTGCAATCGAACATGCACTGATCTTAGGGGGCGTAGGCCGAGAAAGATGAGCACAGGTCGCCAAGCCTGCGGGTCGTGCTCAAAGGCCTAAAGCAGTAGACACCGCGTGGAGTGTGGATCCGTCCGAGACATCTTCTGCCCGCATGGGCATCTCAAAATCGAGTCGATTTGTCCAGCCGGCCGCGAGGAATCGAAGACTGAAGTCTTTCGCAAATTTATTTTTAAATCCATAAGCGGAGAAATAGGAACCAGTCTCAAGCATAGGCGTTAAGAAGGAGGAACCTGAGCTTCCAGCGGTAAGGAAGATCTGGCGTCATGAGGCGGGCCGAGGAGTTATACCACCCGGGTGGGTGGGAGGAGCAAGCTTGAAGACCTTCCGGCAAGATTTAAAGCGGCAAGGATACCTGCCAATGAGTGTGGATGAACAACATATCCATGTCCCTAGAACATAGTTTTTGTTTTGATTTCGTTTAGAAGCAAATTATTTTGACCAAGCCAACTGTGTACTTTGGTAAATTCACAACTTAATAAAGAATTGATTTCTGTAACAGATGAATTATAGGTTAACAGAACTGTGTCATTTGCGTATAATATCAGATCACAATTGTAAGTTACTTGTGTAATAGGGTTGATGAAAAGAGAAAAAAGCAAAGGACCAAGTATGGAGCCTTGGGGACTCCAAACTGAACCCTCTGAAAAGCAGAATAAGCACCATTAAGTTTCACACACTAAAACCGATTAGCAAGGTAATCCCTATTAGGTCCACAAACACTGCCCCTGTTAGGCAACCGGTCTCAGTAGTCCTGTGGACAGTGTCAGTAAACCTAACCAAGGCAGTCTCAGTACTATATACGCCCCCTAAAACCATGCTGATTCAGGAGATCAAATCATATAACCTAATGTATTCATTGAACTGTTGGTATACGATTTTCTCTTGTATTTTGAAAGTGCAGATAAAATTGAAACAGGAATTACAGAATTCAGACTGAGGCCCGATTTATGTATTGGTATTATGTAAGATGTTTTCTATACATTTGTATTTTTCAGTTTGGAATGAAAGATTAAATATTAAACTGATAGGATAGGCAATTTTAGATGCAGCGAAAACCAAAAGTTTAGGGGCAGTTCATCACAACCAGGAGCTTTATAAGTTTTTAGCTTTTTAAGTAATTTTAATACTTCTGCACTTTTAACCATTTTTAAATACAAACTCGGCCTAATTAAATTTTATTTCTTGATCAGTGCTTACATGACCCTTTAAATACTTCCACTAAGTGTCCAAATTGGTAAACTGTAAATTAAATTCTTCATCAATTGAAGCAGAGTCAGTCGGCATTTCCCCATCCTTAAACATACCAGTGCTGCCTTGATTAGGGGGAGATAATTGGGATCTAACTGAACCCCAGAATATTTTGGGGTTTGACACATTTTCTGTTTGTTGTTGCTCAAAGTAGTTAATTTTAGCTGATCTTAGTTCCCTTTACACTTATTACTTTTGTTCCTATGTTCAGTTAAAATCAAAACCAGATTTACTTTTTTTTTTTTATATTTTGCCAAACAATATCCCTGTCTTTCAATATTTAAAAAGTTTCTTATTAAGACATGTAGCATTCCTTCCACGAACTCTCTTTCTAATATCTGGTGCATATTTATCTACTACCTCCATAAAAGTTCTAATAAAATAATCTAGTGCACAGTCTACATAGGGTATCACTTTTAGATATGACCAGTCCACATCAGACAACTTGTACAGAAAACTAGAATCATCTATTTTAATATAATTTCTTATACAAATAAATCTAGGAGAGGGCTTTGTTATTCTACCACCTTTCCAAATCCCTACTATTGGGTGATAGCTACTGCTGTAATCTGAAATTAAACTGCTGGCTACAATATGCTCATTCTGTTAGTTAAGAACCACTCTCATAAAGTATTCCTATTAGATTTTAAATTGAAGTGGGTAGGGTTGGTTATCAATTGCTGTAATCCTGCATCCAACAGAGCAGTCTCAAATATAAGACTGTCTTTACCCATTCAGTTTAAATTAAGGTCACTACAACGATTAATCCTTTTGCCACAATTTGTTACAAGGTCTACAAAATCCTGAAATCCCAAGTTATTATTATTTTAGGAGGGTTACAAATTAAATAAATGTATATATTTTTGAACACACCAATCTAACACAGTCCCAGCTACCCAAATCTATAATGGCTTAGCTCATTGTGGGTAGGGGGTTTAACAGTCAGGATATTTTTAATATAAAACATGACTCTTCCCCCTTTTCCCTTAATTCTATCCTTTATATAAATACAATATTCTGGTAGCATTAGTTTGTTGTTCGATATTGAGGGGCGAAGCCAGGTTTCAGTAACTGCTGAAATATCTGACTTATAATAGTCTACTCAAGCCTCTATTTCATGCAGTTTAGAAGCAATACTTCTTGCGCTGATGTGGATAATTTTTAGGCCTCCTTTTACAGATAAAACTAGTCTGTATAAATTTCATTTGAGTCACCCACAGGTCCTGGGTTCATTTCTACATCCCCAGATAACACAAGTAGCCTGAGGAAGAATAATGAAATAAGGCGGAGTCAGGCCCCTACACAGGCGAAGGTAGATTTCAAGGCAGGTGTCGTAGGCCAAGATCTTAGAACGTGTGCCCAACAATCGAGTGTGATTCAGGCAAACACCATCACCTGTGGGGGTGCAAAATCCTGCTTCCCCAGCCCTCCCATATAGGATATGTCACATAGTACTCTGGGCTAGCAAATAGAGTGAAAAAACGATGAAGGTGATACCCAGGCAGACACCTCATGTAGCCATTTTAGAAGGAACAAATCTTACAGTAAAACAAAAGATGAATTAGAATAAACAAGATTAAATATTAGCAACTAGTTTAAAATGTGCCTCCAAATGGTACTGTAAGGAAATGAGAAGATGCAGCAGTATATTATAACAAACATTTGTCAATGCCGAATGTTTGCTTGCTGGTATTAGCACTGGAAATGCAGGAGTGAGACAGATGCAGAACAGGAATGGCAGTGAAGTGCTGAACTTCATGCCAACCCCATCTCCATCCTGTACAGATGGACAGGCACTGGGGTAAGTGTTTGGGTCATCGCCCATGACGGTCATGGCATGTCACCTCACCCTATTCTGCAGACACTGGCACATGTTAAGGTGTGCCTTGGGGTATTTGGCTTTACACTCACCCCATTCCAATGGGTGTAGCATAGGAGAATGGGGTGAAGTCTGGGGCCGAAGAGTCCAAGGCACACCCCAATGCCTGTCAGTCTGTACAGGGTGGGACATTATGGTTAGAAACCCTAATGCCCCGGGCGTTTGTTGGTATTTGCCCTACAAATTTTCAACATGGCCTTTTTGTGACCCCACCTCATGAAAGCATTTGGGACCTCTTCTCATGAAGAGTGGCAGTGTAATTCTGTCAATGTGTCCCGAACATTGAGTTCCAACAGCAACCGTGCCATTCTGCACCACATGTCTGAAGAAAACAGATTGGGCAGGATGTGAAGAATAACAGCTATACCATCCATAGGGAGGTGCGAAGAGATGGTAATGTTGAAAATCTGTAGTAGGAATATTAAAAATGCTAGCACTTCGCACATACATGGAAACTGCCGGCATGTAACACAGTCATTTATGGACTTTCGTCACCAAAGTTTCAGCATAATGTTTTAGGACCTCTGCTCATGAACAGTGTCTCTGTAGTTGTCTTACTGTGTCCCAAACACTGATTTCCCACAGTGACCACGCTATTCTGTGCGGGCATAAAAACACATTTTGGCCAGGATGTGAAAAATGACAGCTGTACTGTTCATAGGAGGTGTGGAAAATTGCAATGTTGAAAATCTGGGTGAAAATATTACAAATTTGCGAGTTACGAAGCATGCTTAGCAACTGCACAATGCATGCTCATAAAACTAATTTCTTGGATTTTCCACCAGATTTGCAACATAGACTTTGAGAGCCCACTTCATGAACACTGACACTGTCGTGTTGTTATCGGTCCCATAAGGTGATTTTGTGCAGTGACATAAAATCATCTTTTGAGAACTGAATAACTCCATGACAGTGGCTGAATTCATGAAGGGGTCCCAACAACTCCATGTTGAAATTTTGGTGCCAAAATTCCTAAAATGCCCAAGATGGGCACCAAAGTTGAAAACACCCTATTTATGCCATTATACAGCTTACGGCATTCCTTCAGTTCAGTGGTCGGCTTTGAAGAGTGCAGGCGTGTTCCTGGTCCACGAAGGCGTTGCGCTGGGCTCCGGAGGTAAGTATGGGGTGGGATGTGGGGAGGGTGGACACAGGTTTTAGGCGGGGCCACTGGACTCGATGAGGACCGTTTCTAGATTTACAGGGACAAAAAAAAACAAACATCACTTGGGACCGTTTTTGTTTAACAGGGACTTTGGCATGCTGGGGTGGGCTCCAGCATGCCATCAAATGTTTTTGGGGACTAAGCCGATGAGGATTGGCCCCCCATCGGCAAACAAATACAGGTTACTCACCTGTAACAGGAGTTCTAGGAATGGTATATGTTGTTCATCCACAATTATTGGCAGGTTCCTTGCCGCTTTAAATCTTGCGGAAGGTCTTCAAGCTGGCTCCTCCCACCCACCCGGGTGGTAAAACTCTCGGCTCCGCCCCATGATGCCAGATCTAGCCTGCTGGAAGCCAGGTTGTGCGTCGAAGCCGGGGAGGCTGGGTGGGTCGTGTGAATGAAAAACATATACCATTCCTAGAACTCCTGTTACAGGTGAGTAACCTGCATTTCTAGGGACATGGATATGTTGTTCAACCACACTTATTGGCAGACTCCTAGCAGTTCTCCAGGAGGAGGGAGGCAAGGTGCACTCCTTTCTTAGAGAAAGACTGGAGAACCGAGGCCCCGACCAACATCCCGGCGTGACCCAAGGTCGATGTGGAAGGGAGATGGTAAGCCTGCTTCTGGGCGAAGCCCGTGGATATCCTGGGCGGAGTATCCTCTGAAGCAGCCACCAGTGCAGCGGAAGGGCGGTAAATGAGCACTTATCCCTCTGGGAGGCTCCATGCCCGCCACCTATAGCGGAGACCTATGCAGGAGGTGACCCACCCGCTCGTCGCCCGCTAGGCTGCAGGTCTGCCAGGTGCGGCTCCAGCGTAGATGATAAACAGCTGGTGAACCTTTCCCAAACTTCAGCCATACGCTCCCTGTGTAGGTGAGCGATAAATAGAGTCCCATGGAACCTATATACGGCCTCCGAGGTGTGAATGGGGATGAACCCCGGCAGAGACAATACTAGGTATAGGAAGACTCCACCGCCGCCTTCGGAAGGAACTTCGGATGGGGCGCAGGACAACCTTGTTCCTGTGGAAGACCAGACAGGGAGATTCAAAGGAGCGCCTGGAACTCTCCCCTCCTTCTGGATGGCAGAGTAGCCCCAAGAAGGTGATCTTCCACAACAGGTGGGGAACTCGCACCTGTGCAACAGTTCAAACGGCTTGCCCGTGAGCTAATCCCATACCAGTGCAGGTCCCACAGAATGGGGATACTCTCCCCAAGGGAGGTGTGATCGAGGCCTAGAAAGAGGCCAGACCACCTTATCTGCGCCACCGACTGCCTTCCGGCCCGCGCCTGGAAGAAGGGTGATCAACAGAAGCACCTAGAGGGTCGTCGGCCGAAGCCCTAGTTCAAAGAACGGACCACAGATGGTCCAGAATGCTCGCCCGGTGACGAGAGAGGGCCAGACCCTATCCCCTCATCAAATGGAGAACTCTACCCATTGAAGGCGAGCATGTTTGGCCGACCTCTAGCAGGATGCCTCGAAACGTTGAGGACCTTGCCAAGGACCCAAGGCCTGGCCCCTAGCCACACAGGGACCAGGCCTTCAGGTCTGAGGACTGAAGGTCCAGATGGAAAACCTTCCCCTGAAAACAGAGATCAGGACCGGGTGGACTGGAAGCTGCCTCGGGAGCCTGGGGCTGAGACTGAGGAGAGCTGGATACCACAGCTGGAAACCCAGTCTGGGCTACCAGCATCACCTGCGCCTAGTCCCTCCTTGCCTTGCCTACGGGTCAAGGGAAATGGGGGAGAGACGTAGAAGAGGCCTGGGGTCCGCGACCTGGACGGCATCCTCTACAGCAAACCCTGCTGAGGAGGCGGGCATGAGACAGTCTCAGCCTTGTATTCTCCCTGGAGAGAGGAGGGAGAAGATCCTGTGCTACCTCCGGCAGGGAAGACCACTCATGAGGCGCAGCTTATGTCTGGCTTAGGGCAGCAGCCAGGGAGTTGGAGGCTCCTGCCATCAAATGGCTGGGAACTCGCCTCCGACTGCGTGAAAAACCCAATGCGGAGAACCTCCTTATGCCGAGGCAAGGGGTTCGACCGAACCTGGCAGGGTAGGTAGCACATGGTTGTGGTGCTGTCTGCATGGACTTAAACCACTAGACTCCGCACAAACGGAGCGAGCGGTGCAAGCCAAGTGGACCGCCTGGAGCTCCAGCGGGTAGGAAGGGCATCAGGACTCCCGAGAGGACCAGAGGCGAAGCACTCTGTATTCCCTAGATGGGCACCCCCACCCATCCGAGAAGCATCGGTCGGAGAGACCGTCAACTCAGGGGGGACGAACAGGATGTTCTCCTGCAGGAGTTGGAACGGTCCGATGGGGAGCGTTCCCCTAACTCCTGGGCTGTAGTCATGAACTGGTCCGAGGAACGCAGCACTGTGACCGCTGGCTGGCCCGTCCCACTAGTGGAACTCAGCCGCCGTGAGGCCCAGGAGGTGCAGGAGGTCCCGGCAGGGCATAATTACCCGACCAAACCTGACTGGGTAAGGGAGGAAGAACCTCAGCCCTGTCCGCCCGGAGCCGAGCTTGGACTCAAGAGTTGAGCCTAGTTCCGAAGAAGCCTCACCCGCTAAGGCACGAGTTCCAATGTGGCTCCGGTAAAGGGAGACCGGTCTGAGCCTGGAAGGGTTTTAATCAGGCCGCCATCTGGGTGGGGTTACGCCCGGACCCCTCTATGCCGCAGAAACTGCGGAGCAGAGAATGAAGGCCTGGCCAGGAACTCATAAGGAGATCTCTCGCTTAGGAAAGGAGGGTCTTCCAAGAAACGGATGGAGCACGAGTAGAGTACATCCTGGAGGCCCAGGGAGAAGCCATAGCCTCGATCTGAGGATGGGATATCTGCAGAGGGACCATCTGGGAGTGAGAAGGATGGGCGCAAGCCCCGTCCGCTTGAGACCAGGAATACTTGGACATGAACCCAGGGTCAGAAGGAGGGCCCACCACCTCCCGATCACCTCTAATTAGAGGGCCAGGCAAGTCGGCTCAGCAGTCCGTGAAGAGTCTGTGGACCCAAGATCCCCGGTGAGGCAACGGCTCAAAAGGGAAACCTGCTCTGCCAACGACAGGACTTACCCTAGCACCACCCAAGAGGAAGAGATGGAGCCGTCCCAGCGGGAAACCCGGCAGGCGGCGGGGCCGGGACAGCGCCTATAGCCCGTCACTGAGCAGGCTTGGCGGAGGAAGAGGCCAAGGGGGCTCTCGAATCCCTACCTCCCTGCTTCCTTTTGGAGGAAGACGCTGGTCTGGCGACAGGCCGCCCAGCGCATGCCTGCTGGCCCTCGTGCTGGGCCAGTTGAGCCGCAGGGGACCGGGGGGGGCAAAGGGGCTTACGCAAAGGCTGACGGCTGCCCTTGTCCCTCCGGGCGGGAGTGACAGAGTCCGGAGTGGCATCGGACTTCTCGGGCCCCTGGATATGTCCCTCCACTCCAGGGCCGAAAAGGTCAGTCCCCAAGAAGAGGATGTCCACCAACTCATGCTGGGTTTCCAGGAGAAGGAGGATAACCTCAGCCACGCCTTATGCGCATGGCCACTCTGACGCCACCGATCTGGCACAGGAGTCGCCCAGATCCAGAGCCATCTGGAGCTGCTGTCTTGCCACCGCCATACCCTGGTCCCGCACCCGCCAGACCGTGGTCCGCAGGTCGGCCGGGAGATGAGGGAGGACCTCGTCCAGGGAGCCCAAAAGGGCGTGGGAACAGTGTGCCATCAGTGCCGCCAAGCTGGCCTGACGGAGGACT
The DNA here is from genome assembly GCA_016271365.2 of Neoceratodus forsteri. Taxonomy (NCBI): domain Eukaryota; kingdom Metazoa; phylum Chordata; order Ceratodontiformes; family Ceratodontidae; genus Neoceratodus; species Neoceratodus forsteri. The sequence goes on along the minus strand of CM057459.1, from coordinate 302,659,363 downwards.
AGGGAGCACGCGGCGTAAACCTTGCGCCCGACATAGTCCATCCTTTTGGACTCTTTGTCAGAGGGCCTATCCACATCCCTAGCGTTTCCAAAACATTGGAAAACATTGTTGGTGACTACCCCTTCAGCCAAGGGGTGCTCAGAGAAACCGGGCAGAGAACCGACAGGGACAGGGTACTTCCTGGCCACCTTGGCTGAAGGCGCAGGGCAGGAAGTAGGCTGCTGCCAGAGCTCCAAGGCTGGGCCCACGATTGCCTCAGCCACCAGGAAGGCCTCAGAGGGAGAGCCCCCTCGGTCCAGAATCTCCGTAAGGGGGTAAGGTGCCCGTTTGGAAGCGGGCTTGAGCTGCATCCCGGTGAATTCCGAGATGAGCTGGAGCAGACCCATAAAGGACGATGGGCTGTCGTCCACGGAATGTTCCAGGGAAGACCATGGGTCCTCCCTGCTAGGAAACATAACGGAGCCGACTTCAGGCTCCGAGGGGTCTGCAAAAAGCTGCTGCAGGCCTGAGACACTCTTCATCCGCCAAGGGCGAGGAGTGAGGGGACCGAGTAACCTGCAGGACAGGTCAAGACCCGGCCCGGGTTCCGCCGAGGACGGCGGGGCAGCGAGGATCGGACGAGCAACCGGCCCTGGAGAGGGCTCCTCGACTGCCTCGAGCGGCTGCGACCGGGCGGCGGCTGCTTACTAGCCAGAGAATGAACCGGGGTCGATCGATTCCCGGACAACAACAGCTGCTGCCACATAAATTCCTTGTAACGTCGACGCCAACAGCATCGGAGCCACTCCTCGTCCAAGAAGGGGGACGAGGAAGAACGGCAATGCCACTTGACTCGGTTCCCCGACCGAGAACGCCGAGGTCGGCGTGAGCGGCTAGACCGAGAGGAGGACCGAGACCCGAATCCTCGGGGGAACCGAGGGCGGGCCTGGGAGGGAGCGGAGCACGCCCGCTCCTCCTTCGGCTCGGAGAAAATGGCCGAGGACTGTTGACACGAAGGTACCGGCAGAACCTCAGCCCCACCGGGGAACCGGCGAAGGGATTGCGGCACTAGCAGGAGACCGCCCAGATGACGGGCAGAGAGGCTCGGCCATGTCGACAGGGGTCCTGGCCGGCTGACCTGACGGGGACACCATGAGGCCAGTGGCCGAAGCCGCATCCTCGACCGAAGCCGAGCGTCGGCTGGCAGGGAGGGGACTTTCCCGCTCCCACCGCGGCCGACGAAGGACGCGTTCGGCGGCACCTGGACTTGGGCCGAGGGGCAAGTCCCCGGCCCCTCTCCTTCGAGGAAAGGGACTGATGAAGCTCCTTGAACGAAGCTGCATGAGTGAGCCCAAGGACAGCGGATAAGCGCCGCAACCGAGGAAGAGGAGGTGGATCGCTCCCTCCCAGCGGAAGGAGACTTTGAGCTGCTCAGAAACAGCCGAAGCGGACGCCTCGCCCGACGATCTGAGTGGATTCTCCGGAGCGGGAAAAACTACCGGGTGCCCAAGCCCCGATCGGGCCGCGCGGTCCTCCAGAGAGCTGGCCGAAAGGGCACAACAAAACTCGCAAAGCTGAGGATCATGATCCAGGTCAAGGCGGTAAACGCCGTGGAGTGTGGGTCTCTCCTGGAGGAATTAACCGGCGCTCCTGGGGCCGGAAAGAGATGAGCCATCGCTGCAGGGAAGGATCGAAGTTACAGAAAACTTCCAATTGATTTCGAAGACCGAAAATTTTCAGGAACCAGTCGAAACGCAGAGCGCTAAGGAGGGAACCTGAGCTTCCAAGTGGTAAGGAAGATCTGGCGTCATGGGGCGGAGCCGAGAGTTTTACCACCCGGGTGGGTGGGAGGAGCCAACTGAGACCTTCGGCAAGACTTAAGCGGCAAGGAACCTGCCAATAAGTGTGGATGAACAACATATCCATGTCCCTAGAAACACTGTTTTGCGGGGGCATGATGCCGAGGACTAGGCACCCCTCGGCAGTGGAGGCTCTGTAACATTGTTTATGAACACGGCGGCTTCACAAACAATATTTCAGTATGCAACGTTCTGCCCTGCAATGACAGGTCGCTCCCTCATTGCAGCGGAATGGCTGATGCTGCAATGACGAGGCGGCCTCCAACTGCTGCAGTGAAAACATTACAACTTGGTGCACTTTTGGTAGCCAGTGTCAGCCAAGCCCCCAAATGCAGTGCCTCCATTGGCTGCCACAGTGCCGCGCCTCCACAATCTGCTTCTCTCCTAAGTTGCCACATAATGTTTCTTACGCAAGCAAACATAAAAATCATACTATTTCAATCAAATCTAAAATACCTTTTTATAAATAAACATTTGTACATAGAAAGTGTCCCACTTTCTTGCTAGTATCCTACTGAGAATTAGTTCCGAGTGGCGCTGGCGCTACTTGCGCACGTACCACACGCTCGTGCAGGATGGTGACGCAGGCTTTTATGTTTGTGCAGCCCTGCCTTGCTGTTCAAACACAGCTGCCAGACTGCCCCCGAGCCTGCTGTGTTCAGCAAAAAGCTGAATAAAAAAAGTTCTTAGTGGCCCCTTATTCAGTTGCTCAATTGTTAAAGGTGGATAGTTGTTGGCAGGATATCTCAAATTGTGTGGCAGAAATCCATTGGGTTGCTGTGCCTCTCAGCAGCAAGATCAGCTGTTCTGTAGGTGGAAACTGTGGTCTGGATACTGGCTGGCGACGCAGGCTTTTATACTGGAGCAGCCCCGCTCCTGCTGTTCAAACAGCTGCTGGCTTGCCCCCGAGCCTACTGTGTTCAGCAAAAAGCTAAATGAAAAGTTCTTAGTAGCCCCTTATTAAGTTGCTCAGTTGTTAAAGGCAGCTAGTTTCTGGCAGGATCTCATTGTCAGGCAAGAATCCATTAGTCTGGCATGTGTCTCAGCAGCAAGATCAGCTGTTCTGTTGGTGGAAACTGTAGTCATCTGGTTACCTGGGTGTCTGGTGTCGTGTCTATAGGAGGCTCAGGACTACACTTTCTGCTCTGCACCACACAAATATACCTCCAGAATAGACATTTTTTATCCAGGAGTTGGGAGCTGAACTGGAAGACAGTTGGATAGGTTATCTGGATTTCTAACCATACTCCTATACACTCCAGCTACAGCAGAATATGGTCAGGAGGTCCAGCAGAAGGTACCCCAACTGACTGAGCAAGCAATGCGTGACAATGCTTCACCTGACAGCCCTAGGTATCCTATGGGATATAGTGAAAGCCATCATTAGAGGCAAATTAATAGGATTTTGGGCTAGACAAAGGATGAAGAAAACTAGACAGGTGGAGTTGGTCATCCAAATATGGGAGTTAGAAGCCCAGTATCACAGGACCTCAAAGGATGCCCAGAAAGAAGAGTGATTGGACCACGTTGAGCTTGGGGTGGGTAAGGGAGGGTGGTGAAAGCACATCCCCAACGGTCCCACTAGTAATGCCTACATTTTTTTTTTTTTATTTAGTTTTGTTGACGGGTAAGTGCACTAGACAAATCCTGCCTATTTTCAGGCACGACCTGGGGAAGGGATACAGATGAATGCCAACTGACCTTGAACCAGATTAAGCTGTTGGTGGTATTTTAGTGAATGAGGGAAATTTGGCCAGGACACCAGGGAAATTCCCCTACTCTTTTCGATAAGTGCCATGGGATCTTTAACATCCACCTGAACTACCACCAATCCAGGCAGATGGGACCTCGGTTTAACGTCTCATCCGAAAGACGGCACCTCAGAAGTACAGCACCCCTCTCATGCTGCACTACAGTGTCAGTACTGGGATATTAACCCAAGTGCCAGATGTGGGAACTGAACCCACAGCCCTCTGATCTCCCGGCCTCAGAGGCGAGTGTGCTACCTACTGAGCCACTGACACTGCTTAACACATTGTTTTGGAGGAACGGGAATGTCCCACTCAGGAACCAGAGGCTGGGACCAGGAAGGGATAAGGAGGGTCTGCTCTGCCTGGCCCTGCCATCTCAGCCTAGGCCACTGTTCCAGATTCAGAGGCATTCTGTCAAAAGACCCACTTGGGAATTCGGCCCACTGCTCAACACCACTGAACAGGTAGCGACCACCACAGTGAGTCATGCCAGCCCTGCTTCCCCTGGCAATCCAGTACAACATCTAGAGGTCTTCATTTTGTCTGTCCTGCATCTTGGTCTGAGTAGCGCGAGTACAAACAGGGTAGCTCCCTGCAACATAAGCTACAATCATTGTGTGACATCTGATTTGCTTGTTGGGTTTCTTACAACAAACAGCCATCAGCTCGGATCACAAATTTTGGGTTGAGTGCATGTTAATTGTTTTCCTTCCTAAGGGCACCAACAACAGCTGCAACGCCTGCCTACCCTGGGCAATGCTTCAGGCTAACCTGTTTAACAACTGGGTACCCAGAGTTGTGTGGCTACGTCAGAAGGACTTAAAAGTGCATGTTTGTTCAACCTGAATTTAATCAGATCTGCTAACCACCAGATAGATCCATGCCGCACCCTTGTTCACATCCCACTGAATAAATCAGATTGTGGTTGTTCACGTTTAGCCTGGCTGGTGTGTACCTTCTTGGTGGGGATATTGTACTGCCATTGTATTGTTATATCACTGATCTTATTTTCCAGCGGGTCTCCAGGGTAACTGCAGCAGCTTCAGCCCTGGTGGTAAGTGCAAGGAGTGTGAGCATATTATTACTGTCATATGGTATATGTGAGTACCTTATTGCTGAACTGTTTGGGCCACTAGAAGGGTTGATGAGTGGTTATAACATCCCAGAGGCTTACCAACAGCAGTTACGTTACCCCAAAACCATTCCTCTGGGTGGAGCACCCCGCTCACCGAGCTCAGGCCCCTCAACCTGTGCCTAGTCACGCAGGCAAGTAGTGCCACCAAGGGTTACATGAGACCTGAAACTAATCCACTGCCATTCCCTTTCTCCGCTCAAGCTTCACCTGCTATACTACCCTCCATTCACCTATTTTAGCCCCTTGAATAAGCTTAACACTAATGGTTTGCACTAAGTTGTTCCTTCTGGGTGGCATCAATATATTTCTACGATGCACTTATTTGGACACTGCTTACGCCAGTGTTTATGCAATCCAGTTATGATGTCACTTTGTTTTGCTTCTCTGCTTATACTGTATTATTGTTTAATTGGATGCATGTACTTTGTAGATATTGTTCATTTGCTTACAGAAGGTACATTGTGTAACCTGTTAAGTTTGCTGCTGATGACTCGCATCACTATTTAAATGTCAGTTGGCTGTATGAATTTGTAGCTTTTATGTATGCTATTTCCCTATTTTCCCTTCCCCCAAAACGCACCGTGAGATATTTTATTTTATTTATTTATTTATTGTAGAGATCAGTTTTACAACCTTTGAGTCAAAGACTCGTTTACAAAGGTATCTCGTCAAAAAAAAAAAAAAAAAAAGGGGGGAGACAACAATAAAGTGAGGTTAGGACAGGGGAATGACGAAACAGGTTAGATACATAAAAAAATATACACTTGGAGAGAGCAGACAGCTAGGCTGCGCTGGATTAAACTTGTGGAAGGTACTAACATAGGTAAAAAGCAACAAGAGATTCAATATGACAGCAAGTCGCAAGTTAAGTAGGTAAATAACATTGGTGAAACAATAATAGTTACATTATTCATAATTGAGCATGTCAGGCTAATATGTAGATATAAAAGACCGGTGGGCGAGGGGTTTGAAAAGAGGATTAGTAGGGACCGGCATAGGGCAGAGGGACCGGCAAAAGGCAGCTACAGGCATTTACAACATCGGCTGTCAATAATATGCTGGCGAAGGGCAATTTTGAATGGCCAATACCAGGGATCTTGGAGATAGCTTCAGGAAGGGAGTTGAAACAGGACGGGGCTTGGTGATGGAAAGATCTTTGGCAGCGAGAGGTCCTCGCTCTGGGAACTATGAAAGTGGCTGTGGCGGCATACCGGGTTGGCAGTGACCTAGCAGCGCGCTGCAAGGGTCCAGAGACCCCAGGAGGGCAGAGTCCTGACAAGGATTTTTTGGCCAGTAGGCAGGTTTGATAACTCAGTCTTTCCTCAAGAGTGAGTATTTTAGTGGCAGAGTATAGTAAACAGGTGGGTTCTGCTGTGGGCACCGTGAGGAGCCCATGCTTTATTAATAGAGGTCTGGACTTTGGATAAGGCAGAGGCATCAGCAGCAGCGTGAACAGGGGCCCATAGTCAGCCAGCGATAATACCAATGAGGTGATGCGAAGTTGAAGGCGGGTTCAGGGAGACAGTCTTGTAGGCGGTAGAGAAGACCGATCCTGGAGTTTATAGCAGATGACAGAGCTTTGAGGTGGTCGTGGAAAGTAAGGCCGAGTCAAAGGTGATGCCCAGGTACTTATAGGATGCAACCTGCTCCAGGGGGAGGGGCATGCTGGTGGTGATGTGGAGGGGGAAGTTTCTGGCATTGTTTTGCCGATGGGAAAGAGCATGGACTTTGTTTTCTTTAGGTTCAGGACTAGGCGGTGATTATCGAACCACTTTTCGGTTTGGAGGAAGGCGCTTTGCAGCATGCTTTGGAGTGGGAGTGGGTCAGGGTGTGATGCAAGGATAACAGCGTCATCAGCATAGAGTAATATTTTACTGGAACAGGAGCTGGGAAGGGTGTTCAGGAATAGGCTGAAAAGGGTTGGGCCAAGGATGGAGCCTTGGGGGACACCCGAGAATACTGGAAGATAGGAGGAGAGGGTCCCATTTAGTTTGACTCTTTGGGACCTGTTGTGTAGGTAGCTTGCGAACCACTTCAGGGGCAGTTGCGAGACCTAGTGTGCTGAGGAGTTTAGTAGTAGGGGGTGACACACACACGTGTCGAGAAGGCCCTTGAACAGGTCTATGAAGACCGCCCCTGCAAGATGACCTTTGTCAAGCGCTGAGTGAATGTGGTAGGAGAATTCCAGAAGGGCAGTGGTTGTGCTATGGCCAGGGCGAAAACCGTGTTGCTCCGGACAAAGAAGGTTGTAGTTAGTAAGGTATTCCGAGAGCTGAGTGTTTACTATTTTTTCTAAGGCTTTGGATAGGGGGGGAAGGATGGAGATGGGCCTGTAGTTGTTAGGCAGAGTGCGGTCCCCCAACTTATGGATGGGGTTACTTCTGCATGCTTCAGGCCTTAGGGAATTGGCCAAGGCATAGGGATTTGTTAATGATAAGCGTCAGCGGGGTGAGCATGACATCCAGCACGAGGCGAAGAATCCTGGAGTCGAGAGGGTCATTGGTAGGGTTCTGAGAGGCGAGGGCCTTTATTAAGAAAGGTTTGGCATCGTGGGGTGAGATCACTCGGAAGTGGAATTGCGGCCTGGAAATGGGTGCGTGGGAGGGTTTGGCAACTGGGTCAGAAAAATGGGCTGGGAGGACGGCACTTAAGTCAGTGAAAGTTTGATTGAGGCAGTTAGCAATACAGGTGGGGTCAGTCGAGACAGTCCCATTTAAGACAATCTGGGATGGAGGGGGGGAGCGGGTCTTACCATTTAAATCTTTAATGTTGTCCCAGAAAGCTCTGGACGAGCCCCAGGTGGATGTCAACGCAGCCTGGTAGAATTTGGCTTTAGCCTGCTTGAAGATAAGCAACTTGTTGTTCAGAGTGCCCTTCCTGATGAAACTTTTCAATAAATGAATATCCGAGATTCACTTCTGGGCCGTCTGTGAAAATGTATGGAGCACTGCCTGACTTTACTTTTTTTTAACCAATTATTTTACCAGGTGAGACACACCAAGCTGAAAGCTTGTTTGCAGGTGCAACCTGGGAGCACGAGGAAGTTAAGTGACTTGCTCAGGGTCACAGAGTATGCAAGCGGGGGCTGTGGGATTCAAACCCAGGTCTCCAGATTTGAAGCTCAGAGCCTTAAACCACTGTGCCACACTGCCTCCATACTTTGGTTTGTGGCTGACAAAACGCAGATTAGTTTTGACAGTACAGGTACTGTTTATGTTTTTAAATGGCATACTAACAAAACAGAAGTTTTTTTTTTTGTGTGTGTTTTTTTTTTTTTTTTATATTTGCTGGTGGCTTCTCATTGCAGACTTAATTTCAAATGTCAGAGATGCAGTTGGCCTCTAATGAAGCCACAGCATGGTGCTAGAATCTCCAGATTAGAGATGTGGTTGGTTCCTTTAGAGAAGGGCAGCATGGGGGGCTTGCTGTAAAGATTAAGTTAAATACAGTGCATTAAGTGATTTAATTTCAGTGCTGACCTATAACCAACTAAATTAAACCGACCTCTAACCATCTAAACTAAAGAAAAGAAACTACATGCATGACGTGTGGGGTTGAGGGCAAGCTGGAAAAAGCGGTCTTACAAAACAGTAAGTAAAGCTCAAATTCCATACTGTTAAGTAAAAGGAAATGTTGGTAGTTTGGGGAGAGCATGGTCAGTAGAACAGAACCCTATGTGCTTATATAGTAGTTTGATAGTGTTATGTGTATTGAGCTGTAATGGGTAAAACATCTGCCAGAACTGAATTTTGCTTAAATTGGACACCGCAATTAATGGACGAAAGTGCTTTGTACAGAGTGGTCTGGTATAAGCGTCTTGCACTGTATATTGAAAAAAAAAATGCAAACAACATTGTTAATTTTCCCTTTGAGAGCTTGAGCCACAAAGTGACCCAGAATATGTGCTATCTGAGCATATCCCAGGTGTGGAGTCCTGCACCACTCGCTTCCTCACTGGACAGCATACACAGTCACTGCTTGCTGATCCCCACGAGTGCAGAGCTTCAAGAGAGGGCAGGGGCGGCAAGAGGATGGAGCTGTGCCAGACAACAGGCATCCAAATGGATGCATGGGTCGGCCAGCTAGTGGATCTGTGGCTCTGAATGTGGCTGGGGCTGGCAGGATACAGCTGTTCTCCAAGGACTGCCATATCCTCACTGGCAACTCGTTACATTTTATATGTTATCAACTGGTATGGTACTCAGCCCTCGGTACAGACTCGAGGGCTGAGGTCTAGCCACCATCGGAAGTATGGAATGCCCTGTGGCCATATGGAGGGAGGAGGAAAGAATAAGCATACAGTGGCTAATACCTTCAACTCGCTGGTCCAGCGGGCAATTACCTGTATGTATGAAGTAGACAGTGACAGTAGCTGTTTGCCTGGATAATTTTAGAAGGTTGATTGTAAGTAGGCTTGGTAGTATTAGATTTAAATTGGTAAATGTAGATAAATGTCGATTTCACTCACCACACACACACACACACACACAGAAGAAAATATATTTCCATCGATAATGATCTAAATTTACAGATAGAAAAGTAAGTTCTGATGCTATTTTGACATGTAAAGATAACAATTTGTGCTTTTATCAGTTTGTAAATCCTTAGCATTGCTGTCATTAACTGCAACAGTGAAAATTAAATCGATACAAATAGAAATAAATGCTTAAAACCCCATAATTTACTTGCAACTGGTAAAGTTTAAATCAGCAAAACTCGGGGTTAAAAAAAACAAAACAAAACAAAACAAAACAAAAAAAAAAAAAATCGATATTTTTCCTCGAAATTATAAAAAAATTAAAATCGAAAACTGCCAATCATAATTGTAAGTAAGTAAAACTTTATGTATATACAGTGTCAATCCAGAGGGCTCCAGGAGCCATTACAGGTATTAAAAGCAGGGCTCACAGCAACACACAAGACATACAGTATATAATAAGTTAATAAATGAATCGGTAATTACTAAAATTAGCTTAAACTTTCTGAGAATGCTTTCCTACAAAGGTAGGCCTTCAGGCCCCTTTTAAATGCTTCCACCAATGGGGCCTCCCTCAAACATTTAGCAAATGAGTTTTAGAGGGCTGGGTTGACCATCTCAAACGAGTGATCTCCTACAGGTTTTCAGACTGGCTCTCGGAATCGCCAGGAGGCCCATGTTGGAGGAGCGGATGGAACACACTGGGATGGCTGGAGTAAGGAGGTCAGAGAGATAACCAGGGCCCGATCTACATAAGGTCTTATAGGTGAGGAAGCCCACCTTGAAGATGATCCTCCACCTGACAGGCAGCCAGTGCAAATCTCTCAGGACTGAGGTTACACAACAGGACCTGGGTAGGCCCGTCGGCAACCTGGCTGCCACATTCTGCACCAGCTGCAGTCTACACTGAAGTGGAACATGGTGACATAAGATGATGTTACTGTGTTCTAATTCACTGTAGTCTTCAGCTCAACTGATGTCACAGAGTTAGAAACTGCAAAGTAATTGAAAAAATAAATATGAGGGAATGCTTACATTAATATGAGTCCTAAACAAGGACAAAATAGGACTACAGTATTTCAAACACAAAACAAAACACTGGGGTGATAAATCAGACTTCACACATGTCCAAATTTACAACTGCGTGCACATCACTTATACTGTATGCTTTGTATGGACAGCTGCTTTATACAGACAAAACCGCATTTCCCAAACCCATCCCACAGACACACCATTATAAATCTTGCGGACAGAGTGAACTACTCAGGCCGCCTATAGTGGATGCCAGTGGCACCTAATGAGGTGCTAAATAGCTTACTTGTCGGACCTAGACTACTGGTGATGAGGTGTGGGAGGCAGCAATCAATCTACTCAAGATTCACTTCTGAGCCGGCTGTAAGAAATCATGTGGAGCACTTGCCTGACTTGATTCTGGTTTGTGGCTGACAAAATGCAGATTAGTTTTGACAGTACAGGTACTGTTCATGTTTTTTAAATGGTACTAACTAAACAGAAGTATTTTTTTATATTTGCTGGTGGCTTCTCAGTACAAACTTAATCTCAAGCGTCAGAGATGCAGTTGGCCTCTAGTGAAGCCACAGTGTGGCACTAGAATCTCCGGAGTCAGAGATGTGGTTGGTCACTTTAGAGAAAGGCAGCATGGAGTGGTCTCTTTAGTAAAAAGTAGCAGGGGCTCGCTGTAAAGATAAAGTTAAACACAGTGCATTAAGTGATTTAATTTCAACTATCTCAAAGGAGCGATCTCCTGAGGTTTTCAGCCTGGCCATCGGAACAGACAGTAGGCCCTCAGTGGAGGAGCAGATGGAACATACTGGGTTAGCTGGAGTAAGGGGTCAGACAGGTAACCAGGGTCCGATCCATACAAGGCCTTATAGGTGAACAAGTCCACATTGAAGATGTGGTGACCTGAGTTTGGTAGCGAGCCGGGTTACTGGGATTGGGTGGCCAGGCTGGGGAGTGCTGCTGAGGGAGTGCAAGCCAGCTGGAGAGAGAAGAGATGACTGGGCTCCCGTGGAGCAGTGACACTCTTCATGACGTACCGGAGAGCTAGCTCCCCTGCGAGGGGTAATGTCAGCCCACTGCTCACTGCTGACATTAAGGTAGCTAAGAGACTGTGCCTGATATCGTGGGATGGTGGGTGGGAAAGAGGGAGATACAGCAGAAAAAAATATATGTGCCTCAGCTGCCATGAATGCTGGTCCCTTCGATCCTCTGGTCTCACTCAGAGTGGATCCCCACTGGACATGATGGCAGGAGGAGCAACAGTTGGGGCTAGGGGTCAACCAGGGGACCCAAAGTAAGGAGCAGATGGCAGTTAAGGGCCATACTGCTATATGGCAAAGAAAACAAAAAAAAAAAAAAAGCCCCTCACAGTCCTCCCACAAGTAACGTTTTATAATGTTCACCAAGAACAATCCAGTATGGACCAAATTCTGCTGCTGACAGAGCATGGATAGATTCAAATCACTGAGCATGGAGATTCAGATAGAATTTTCATTTATTTGATATCTTTTAGCTGTTACTTATATTAATCCTCCGGCATTTTGCTGGTCTCCCCCACCTTTATCAAGGAAAAGGGGATCCTGTAGGTACATGAAATCACAAAGACAAATTTTTAGTAGTTCACGCCCAGCACAGCTGCTATGGGACTCGGAGTTTATTTCCTAGGACTCTCACATTATTTGTTTAGTGTTTATTTTAGAACATATAGAAAAGTTTATGTAGATTTTAGTGTTTTCATACCATTTCATTTTATTACCTAACCCTGAATTGTGTTAGCTCCATACTGCCTGTGGTTTTCAAAGTGGGGACACCCTGGGTGACTTGCCAAGATTGTGAACTTGCAAATCCACAAACTGTATTTTTTTTACAACTGTTATGAAATTTTTTGATGACATAAATGTACTCGGTGACAATCGTACCAATTTATTTGGCTATTAAGTGGCCACAGTAGATAAGATAGTTGCAGAGCACATCAAGTGCTAACGTACCAAATGAAAAATCTCTTACTAAAAAATTGGAACACCTGAAAGAAAAAGATTTGAAGCTTGAGTGGCACATGGTCACATTAACAGAGTACCCCCATAATGTTCACTGGTTTGAATATATCCATCCTTTGTTTGCAGTGGAAATTCAATGCCAAAAATGCAAGGTTCTAGGAGCTGGGATATGTTGTTCTAGCCACACTAGTTGGCATGTCCTTGTCCCTTTAAATCTTGCCAGATGGTCTAAAAGCTGGCTTCTCCCACCCACCTGGGTAATGTGAGCCTCGGCTCTGCCCCTTGACACCAATCTTCCTTTCTGCTGGAAGATTCTGGCGCTTAATCCTTTGGCTAGTTTACCTAAAATCAAACTCTTGTTAGAGTTTCCCCATGTAATTTCACGATGGCGACTGTGATGGGAGACAAGTCCTCACCTGGTTTTTGCCTGTGTCCCTGCGGGTAGAAGATGTCCTGTACTGACCCATATGCCACATGCGTCTACTACCTAGGCCATGCGCATGACCCCCAGACCTGCAATTCTGGTTTCACCTTTCATCCTACAGTTTTGGATGATTGCCTTGCGCGTTTGCATGTCAGACGTCCGTGAAAATGGCAACCACCGGTCAAATTTAAAGATGCCTGTCGTGGTTTCTGCGGCCGCAGGACCTGCTGAACCATTGGAGCAGATGAAGGCCTTCAAGGAGGAGGGCGCTCGTGCCACCACTCAGTCCTCTTCAGTCTCTGTCTTTGTCTCACTCAATCTGGGTACTTCCTTCTCTGGATCCTTCAGAGATGTGCTAGTCTCTCCCAAAGAAAGGAGAGGGCCGTCCGTTCTTTACCTCCCGGTCCATAAGAAGGGCAAGGATGGGGAAGATTCTTCGCATCGTCGATGTCTTGGGATAGAGATCATGATCCCAGGAGTCTTTCATCTTGACTTGAGGTCCAAAATTGCGACCTCGGTGGCTTGCGGTACCCCGTCAGGCCAGTTGGCTCAGGCGCGCAGGACAACAATCAGGTCGAAATTGTAATCAACCCTGTCGACCCATTGTTGACTGAGGCTGACAAATCTCTGTTTAGGACTGCGGTCCTGCCCACCGAGGAGGAGACCCAGCTGACCCCCCACCACCCCCATCCTGTGGTCACTGTTCCTGACCTGGAGGAGCGGCGGTACTGCCTGGCACCTTCAAATACCACCCTTGATCACCCCAACATTCTACACCGAGGTCTCGGACACCCTTGACTGACAGGCCGAGGAAGTCTCATAAATGTCATTCCAAGAAGAGGCAACACCGCCATTTGTCTTCCTCTAATAAGGAGAGGCTTTGGCGCAAGTTGCATGATCACTACGAGTACCTTATGTGGCAACAGCTCATGCTGTCTGGTCTGAAGTTGACCCTGGCTTCTACTCCGGCCATCACTTGACTGTCGCCTTCCAGGCCGACGCCGACTCCTTCGGAGCCAGTCAACACCACCCCTCCACCCGCGAAGCTGGTGAAGACCCTCCCGGCTTGGCCAAAGCTGGCCTCTCCACCTATTTTGGTGGAGCCGCCACCTCAGAAACCTCCCTCAGGGGCTCCTGCCAAGGAGTCTAGGCCCATCCAGGGCCTCCCGAATAGGCTTCTATCACCCTTTGGGGTTACCACCTGTCCTAATTTTCACAGGACAGTCCTGATTTTACAGCTGGGTCCTGCAAAAAACATGAAAATACTACATGTCTTGACTTTATAGAAAAATATATCTAGGATCGTGGATATGTTGTTCATCCACACTATTTGGCCTGTCCTTTAAGGATCACTGAAAGGTCTTCAAGCTGGCTTCTCCACCCATCTGGGTGGTATATCCCAAGCTCCACCCATGGCGTAGATCTTCCTTTCTGCTGGAAGATTCAGGCTGCCTCCTTTGTGCTTCCGCATTTTGTAGGCCCTGGCTTCAAAACCTTCGGTTGTTCTGAAAATTTGTCTAATTCACATTATGAGCATGACTGCTTATCTTTGATTATGGAATATAAATCTTCCCCGGATTTCGCCCCTGTCAGTGCAGCCAGAAAATGTCACGCACCGATCCCTACACCGCGTGCGTCTACTGCTTTGGTATCGACCATGACACCTTGAAGTGCGATTTTTGTCTTGCATTTCACCCTAATGTCCTTTTTTTATTTTTATTTTTTTCTTTATGCCCCAATGCCCGGGATCGAACTCTCCCAGCGGCACTCGGTCAGCCTGTTCCCACCCACCTGAAGCCTCACGGGTTCCACCACCATGTAAGGGCCCATCTCCCTACCCGCCCCGGGGCAGGACTGCCGACTCCTCTGGCACTTTATCTATAGACTAGTTGAGTGACCAGGAGAGAGAAGTATCTGGGATGGATGCGAGGCCCGACATTGGGTGTGAGGGCGGCCACTGGTCTTGGCCTTCTCCTGTTGGGTGCGGGGAATTTTCTTTTTCTTGTTCCCCACGGGCTCGATCGTGCAATGGCAGCCAGCATCCGTCGGCACCACCCACACCATCGGCAGCGGCGAATTCCTGGCTACCCTGACTGCAGCCAAGGGCGGCGCAAGCGACACGTAGCCTACACCCTCCCAGGAAAGGAGGCTGTCCATCAGACACTCAATCCCTTCCCACCCCTGACTGACCCAGGCATGTTCCGGTCGCGGTGTGTGCAGGTGAGGCATCTAGCGCCTTAACTCTCAGAGCCACTGGGCCGGCTCACCCTAATGTCCTTGACGACCATCTTGCATGCCTGAAGTTGGGGAAGCTGGAAAAACAGAACCCTCCGGTGAAATCAAAGGAGGCTTGGTGGGCGGTTCCGCGGCCACGGAATACGCCGAGCAATTGGAACACATGCAAGCCTTCAAGGAGGAAGCAGCTTTTGCCATGGAATCTTCCTCGAGCTTCTTCGTTACGCTCAACCTGGGCTCCACCTTCTTGGGTTCTTTCTGAGAGTTGGGCCAGTCTCTCCCGACTAAGGGAGAGGATCCTGCTCGCACGCACTCCTCTTGGTCCCGTAAGCAGGAAAAGGACCCAGGATCATCTTCGTCTTGGTGAAGACGTTCTTGGTATCAGGAAAGATCTTGGTCCCAGGTATCTGCAGTCTCGACTTCGGTCAAAATTGCTTCTTAGGCCGCTGGCTTCTCAGCCTTTCCTTTTGGCCAGTCAACCGAAGTGTCGATCGACGAGGTTGAAATAATCATCGACCCAGTCGACCCTTTGCAGCCGACTCCAGTCAACGATTCTCTCAGTCGAACTCCGGTCCTTTCTTTCCCCGACGAGGAGACCCAGCCCGCTGGGAATCCCATAGAGGAATTGGTCCCTGACCCGGAAATCACCAGTCCCACCGGTGTCTCGAACAGCGAGATCAGCCCATCTGATCTCGATGAGTCTAGGACCCCCTCAACCAACAGGCGAAGGAAGAGGCACAAGAGCTCAAAAGAAGGCGATGCCATCAGTCGTCCTTGTCCTCCTCCAGATGAGGAGAGCTCCATGATAACTCGTTGGCGCTACAAGGACCTCATGTGGCAACAGCTGATTTTGTCCGGGCACAAGCCGGCCCCAACTTCTACCCTGGCCATTAATTGGCTTTCGCCTCCCAGGCTGAAGCAGACTCCCTCGGAGCCAATTAAGTCAGTTCTTCCGCCCACAGAGCTGGCACTCCCACCAATCATGGTGGAACCACCTCTCAAACAGTCTGTGGGAGGGGCTCCTTCTAAAGGAGATAGACCAGACACCGGGCTTCCCTGGCGTCTTTCAGTCACTGTCACCCCGGACTGCCATTGGTGGGTCGAATGTGACCTGGGCGGTCGACCTTTGTATCCGCATTCCTCAGATTCGGATGAGACCAGCCTACATTCTCATCCCGGGGGTGATGAATCGGCTGGTGGGATAGAGACGGAGGAAGGTTCTTTGTCTTTGCAAAGCTTTCTTCGCCTCATCTCCGAGTCTACAGGGATGCCTCTGGAACCTATCCAGAAAAAGGTGGAGTACCCTCTCATGGACATCCTCAAGAGAGGGGGTACCCCGACAGAGGCCTTTCCTGTGGCCAAGGCCATAGTTGGCCCAGCCTTAGAACTTTGGCAGCGCCCTGCATCCTGTCCAGCTCTGTCTGCTCTCATGGCCCATAAGTATGCAGTGCCCATGGGGTCCCTTGCGGGGTTCATAGAGCACCGTTCAGTGGAGAGCCTGGTGACCGCCTCTGTGTTCAGGCATACTGGCAGTTCTGCCAACACTGAATGACCTCCCGAGAAGGAATCCAAAAACTTGGATCATTCGGCTCAAAAGGTCTATACTGCCTCACTCTTAGGCCTCCGTCAGGCAAGTTCGGACGTCATCATGGCACACAGTTCCCATGCCCTCTTGGGGTCTTTGGATGAAGTCCTCCCACATCTCCCCACGGACATGCAGACCACAGTCAAGCAAGTCCGAGACTAGGGCCGAACAGCAGCTTCAGACAGCCCTGGACATTGGGATTCTTATGCCGCTCATTGGCTGCTGCAGTTGCTCTCGCAGCAGGGCTTGGCTGAGACTCTCCTCTTTCCGCAGATACTCTAGCACAGTCTAGCATATGTACTTTCCTTGCTCTGACCTTTTTGGCCCAGAGTGTGGCTGGTCATATTCCAGCATAGTGAGCAGTCCAGGTGCACCTTGGATTACCACTTCTGCTAAAGGTTCTTGGTGAAGCAGCAGAAGAAGCCTTTCAGCACTTTCCCTGTGGCCCAGCAACCCTCCTTTCAGGAGGGCAGCAGTAACTGAGCTTAGTGCCCCTAGCCCAGCTGAGCCCTCAGGGCTGTAAAAGGAGAAATGAGTTTGGGTCCTGGATCCTTCTCCTCCTTAAGCCTGCTCAGTGACAGGGTGGGGTTTGCCACCTCTCCCATCACGCGGCTCTAAGTCCTCCAGTGGTGGGCCGGCTACACTTCCTTTCCACTTGGTCCCCTATCACCATGGACAGGTGGTTCTTGGAGTGGTCGGTCAGGACTGCCTCTGAAGTCCAGGCAGTACCCTCCAAGGCAGGCCCAGCCCATGGGAGGAAAGCGTCGCCATCCACACTCAGTCGGCTCTCCTGAGATGACATCCTCAGCTCCTCCTCAAGGAGGCAGTATCTCAGTGGCGGTTCTGCAGCACATCCAGGCTTTGTCTCCAAGTACTTCCTGGTGCAGTCGACGGGGGCTGGTGCTCATTCTAGATCTCTTGGACCTGAATCAGTATCTCAGGTAACACATTTGGGTGATCACTCTGTCCCAGATCATACCGGCATCTTTGGGGGCGAAACATGTGGTTCTGTTCTGGATCTGCAGGATGGCGTTCTTTCACGTCCCAATCCATCCATCTCATTGGTGGTTCCTCCGCTCTGATCCGAAGGAACCCTATATGAGTTCTGAGCCATGCTGTTTGGCCTGTCGCTCTTGCCCCGGGTCTTCACCAAATGAATCGCAGTAGTGGCCAGCCCATCTCAGCATCGGGGGTCCAAATTTCTCCCTGGTGATTGGCTCTTAGCAAGGTCCCCACCCAGCAGGAGGTGGGGGTCCAGAGACTCTGGCACTTCAGACCTGCTTCCAACTGGCCTCTTGATCAATGAGTCCAAGTCGGATTCATGCCTTCCCAGATGTGTGCTTCATCAGGGCAGGCTCGAGTCTCATCCAGCCAGGCTTCGGCGGCACCCAGCGGACAGGATGGAGGTCCTCTCCTCCTTTATTAATCGTTTCTGGTTGGGCAATTTACCCCTGCCGGGGTTTCTCGCCTTCTGGGTTACATGGCATGCCTTCCGTGGTCCATTGGGCCTGGTGGCATACGCCTCAATGGGGCTGGTCACCCAGTGGACTCAGGCGCCTACGGCTGTTGGACCAGCTGATCACTGTAACCCAGAAGATGGGACATGCTCCAATGTGGACCGCTAGGCAGGTTGCAGAAAGGGATCCCGTTTGTCTTCCCTGAGCCAATGGCCGTCCTCTTGGCTGATGCCTCTTTCATGGGCTGGGAGTCCACATGGGGATAAAAAGGGCCCATGGGTTCTGGACCTAAGGAGACCTGTTCCACATCAACCTGTTGGAGCTCAGAGCAGTCAGACTGGCACTGTTAGCTTTGCTCCTCAGCTCCAGGGTCAAGTAGTTCAAGTCCAGATGGACAATACCATGACCATGTACTACCTCAACAAACAGGGTGGCACTTATTCCTGTCTGCTTTGGGAGGCGCTCCGCATCTGGACCTTGGCATCTGGAGGCGGATCTCCTAGCCATTCATGTGGCAAGAGCCTCAAACCATCTGGCGGATGCTCTCAGCCGCTTAGTGAGGTTTGTCCATGAGTGGTCTCTGCATCATCGGTAGCTTACAGCCTGTTCTCCCACTGGAAACCAATGGTGGATCTGTTTGCCTCAGGGACGACCCCCAAGCTGAAGCTGTTTCATTCCGCGCCCCCTCAGCAGGAGGCTCTCTTCAGGAGATTCCTTCTCGGGCTGTTGATTCTAGGTCTCTCACACTTCCTTCCATTTCCCTCTGATCCTGAGGGTGCTTCTCTCAGGTGTGAGGAGGACAATGGAAGGTGATCCTGGTAGCCCCAGACTGGCCTCTCCAGTTCTGATATCCAGATCTTGCTTGGTCTCATGCTGCAGCCAGAGCGACTTCCAACATGACAGATTTGATCTCTATCAATCAGAGGAAGTATACCATCTGGATCTTCAATCCTGCAGCTCACAGTCAGATACAAGGCGACTAGAGTTCCAGGCTTTGGGTCTTTCTGAGGATGTCCTCACCATGAGTGGAGGCATCCAGAAAACAACCAGGAGATATATGCCTTCAAATGGAAAGGTTTCCGACGGTGTCCCAAGGGCGAGGCTTGGACCCTCTGTCACCGTCCAGTGGCTAACATTCTCAACTACCTTTGGTCTCTGGCAAAGGGGTCTTCAGTCATCGACCCTTAGGGTGCACCTGGCAGCCATCTTTGCTTACCAGGCATGGGCGGGTCAGCAGCGTTGGTGCAGGAGACGGTGGTCAGGCACTTTTTCAAAGGCCTGGATCACATATCCTCCATGCGTGAACCTCCACCTCTGTGGGATCTGCTGGTACTGCAGCTCATGAGCAAGCCATTGAACCAATGCACAATTAGATTATCACACTTAATAGTGAAGGCAGCCTTCTAGTGCCTACTATCATGTCTGCCAGGACAGGAGCTCCAGGTGCTCTGGTGAACTCCCATATCTGGTCTTCCACAGGGACAAGGTTGTCTACACCCCACCCACAATTCCTTCCAGTGGTATCAGGGTTTCACCTTAACCAGGTGTTAACTCTGCCAGTATACTATCTAATTACACCTTGGATGCGAATACAGGCCCCATACCCTGGACCTGGGATGAGCCTGTCACAACCCCTCTCAGCGGGTCAGGCCTCTGCTCCCATAGTGCCAACCTCCGGCGTAGTATTGTGAACAGGAACAGAAACAGGGTAACCTGTCTGTTTTGTGAGGTTTGAATCAAACTTGGGTCTCAAGTTCTGGAGGATTCAAACTGTGAACCTCTTGCTACGTGCACCCAATGTGCAGGCTCAGATAATTCTGCTCTGGGAGCCAGATATCTTTGCCTAATGCACCTAACCAGGCGTTCAAAATGAACCCTTAGAAACTCTATGAAAGACCTTAGAATAAACTCTTACATTTTTCCAGTTTGGTAAACCAGTGACTTATGCACAATGTCAGGTTTAACCATATATGCTTCACTTGTCAAAGAAAAATTTCAAAGGCACACCAAGTAGTCTGTTAAATGAGATATTTACAAAAATAGATAAACATGTAAAATGTAAAGCTCAGAACATTATAATCACAAATGTTACAATCACTTAAAAAAAAAAAAGGGTTTAAAAGTGCAATTTCCTACCAGTCATACACTTAGACTGCCTAGCTAATGTATTCTTATATTCTTACAATGCTGAAAGATGTTGTAGTAAACGATGTGTGTGTGTGTGTGTGTGTGTGTGTGTGTGTCTAAAGGTCAGTTACAGCATAATTCAAAAACTGTCTTGACTCTGCCTTCTCCATGATGTCACCCAGCTCCTCCTCTGTTTATTAAAAATTATACAATCAGGATGTCTAATCAAGCAGGAGGTAAATTAATAGGTGACATCAGCAAAACTCATGTCCCTCATGACTTCCCAATCAAGTCTGTAATTTTCCAAGTTCTTTCCTTCATCCATGAGCAGCATCCTGCTCTTTACAGACATCAAAGGAACATTTATGACTTAGCACCTAAGTGACATAACCTGGTTTTTTCCTCTAAACGTCATAAACGTTTGAGTTCCTATCCTAGCAGCTGGCAGCTACAATTAAGCTAGATAAGCAGGAGATCCTTAATTTAGGTCTCTTTCAGCCATTAATTAACTCCGTGGCTTTTATCTTTTAGCTGAAATCTGGGGAGATGTTAACCTACAGGCTTGTCTAGCATGTCTCATGAGACACACTCAATAACACATTTTGTATTACAAAAGCATAGATTAATCAGAACCAGCTGTCCAAGCACCACAATCTCCCCTACCTAGACTAAAGTTGAGGGCTCTATCCCCTGCTTGGGATAAGCTTCCAAAATCGGTTCACTCCTCATAGACGCGAGCCAATCCATCTGAGTTCTGATTCTTCGCTGCATCCCTATGTAGAATTGTCATGTCATACCCTTGCAAAGCAAGACTCCATCTTAGTAATCTGCCATTGTTTTTACCCATCTGCATCAGCCAAACCAGGGAGTTATGGCCAGTCTCTACCACAAAATGCTGCCCATACAAGTATGGCTCCAACTTCTTTAGGGCCCACACAATGGCAAGACGCTCCTTTTCCACAGTGGAGTATGCCTGCTCCCTGGGAAGTAACTTTTTACTTAGAAACGCTACAGGGTGATCTTTCCCTTGGCTGGATGTCTGCCTTAGTACTGCCCCAATACCCACGTCTGAGGAGTTAGTCTGAACTATAAAGTGTCTGCTATAGTCTGGACTTGTCAAAACAGGAGCACTGCACAGTGCCTCCTTCAATCTGGTAAAGGATTCTTCACAGGTTGGCCCCCAGGTAATTTTGTTTGGCATCCTTTTCTTTATCAGGTCAGATAGGGGAGCAGCCAGGGCACTGTAATTGGATACAAATTTCCTATAGTACCCTGCTGTCCCTAGAAAACTCCTGACCTGCTTCTGCGTTTCTGGTCTGGGCCACGCCTGGATTACCTCTATTTTTATTTGGTTAGGACGGAGCTGTCCCTGGCCTACTACATGCCTGAGGTATGCCACCTCTCCCATGGCCACCTGGCACTTCTCTGCTTTGACAGTGAGCCCGGCCCTCTTTATCCTGCCCAGCACTTCCCTAAGGTGGGATAGGTGTTCCTCCCAGCTGGCACTAAAGATGGCAGTGTCATCCAGGTACGCCATGGCGTACTCCTCAGCACCATTTAACACCTTGTTGACCAACCTTTGGAAAGTGACCGGGGCATTCTTCATTCCGAAAGGCATTACTTTAAATTCAAATAAGCCTATCGGAGTGATGAAGGCCGACCTCTCTCTAGCTCTGTCCGTCAACTCTACCTGCCAATACCCCCTTATCAGGTCAGTGGTCGTAAGGTAGGTTACCCCTCCCAACTTGTCCAGGAGTTCGTTTGTCTGTGGCATTGGGTGGATGTCTGACTTTGTGACTGCATTCAGTCCACAGTAGTCCACATAGAAACGAGTAGAGCCATCTAGCTTGGGCACAAGGACTGTGGGTGAGGCCCAGGGGCTGTGGGATCTCTGGATCACCCTAAATCCAGCATCTTCTCCATTCCCTCCTAATGTCCTTTTGAACAGCCTCCAACACCTGATATGCTGTCCACCGTGTAGGGCGTCTGTGTCCCTGTCTCCACATCATGAGTAACTAAGGGGTTAGTCAAGGCTTGGCCAAACAATGGGGCAGAGTTTGCTAAAACCTCCCTTACTTCCTGGATCTTGTCCAGGGTCAGCTGGGGAAATGGTTTTAACTGCCTCCACAGAGGACTCCCGCTTACTGTCTTCCAGCAAGTCCAGAAGGGGTCTCCTTTGTCCGTCCCCTCCCCAGAACTACACACTGCAAACACCATGTCAGCCCTATTTGCATATGGCTTCATCATGTTGACATGGTACATCCTTTCTTTCTGTATTCTGTCAGGTAACTCTGTAATATAGTTCACGTCATTTACCTTCCTAACTACTTTGTATGGTCCTGCCCACTCAGCCAGCAGCTCATCTTTCTGGATCGGAATAAGGACCATGACTTCCTGACCCACCATGTACGAGTGAGCTCTGGCTCTGTGGTATGACAATTTTGTTTCTGTTGGGCAGTTGTCAGGTTACTCTTGCCTGTTCCCATAAGCTCCTTTAGCCTTTCCCTCAACCTAAGGATGTAGTCCACAATAGGAGTTCCTTGGTGGTGTGCTTGCCTTCCCAGTCCTCCTGGATAAAGTCTAGGGGCCCACGTGCCAGTCATAAGAGTTCGAAGGGGACAATCCTTTCAACTCTTGGGGCATCTCCTCGTATGCAAACAGGTGGGAAGGTATTTCTTCCAGTCCCTCCCATGCTGTTCAGCAAACGCCCAGAGCATTGACTTCGGGGTACCATTGAATCTTTCCACAAGCCCATTGGCTTGTGGGTGATATGGTGTCATGCATCTCTGCACCACCCCACACTTCTCCCATAAACATTTCATCAGGTCTGACATGAAGGAACCCCCTCGATCGGTGATAACTCCTGCAGAAACCCAGTACGGGAGAAAATCCCAAGTAAAGCATATGCCAATTTATTCTGTCTTCAGTGAGGATAGGGCGACTGCCTCTGGGTACCGGGTGACATAATCCGTCACAGCCAGGATGAATCTCTTCCCTGAGGAGCTGGGGGTATTTAAAGGCCCCAAAATATAGATTCCCACCCTCTGGAATGGCTCCTCCACTAGGGGCAGTGGAATCAGGGCAGCTTGGGTTTTCTTGCCCGCCTTCCCTATTTCATGGCACGGTGATAAGACCTGCAATACTTGTTCACCTGCTAGGTGAAGGTGGACTAATAGAAATTCTGGGCCAACTGCTGCATAGTGCACACGATCCCCAAATGGCCAGACAAGGGAATATCATGTGCAGTCTTGAGCAACTGCTCACAATACCCCTGGGGAAGAACAAACTGCCTGCCTAGCATCCCTCCCTCTGTCTGCACAGCCTGAGTATACATCAGTCCATTTTCCCAATAAACCTTATGTCTGCTGTCACCTCCCTGTGCTCCGTCAGTCTGCTCAAGCCCTCAGCTTCTCTAGACTAGGGTCACTTCTCTGAGCAGCTGAAAACTCCTCACACATTCCCAAGGTACGGGACAGGTCCCCTTCAGTTGCCAAACTAGGGCAGGGCCCCATGTTTACTGCAGCAAAGTGGACCTACATTCTGTGGCAGGATCTCATACTTTCTGCGGCAGAACAACTGCTGATTCTGTGGCAGATAAATTGTGGTTAAACAGCATACCTTCAAGGGGATTAAGTCTTAGTTTACTCTTTGACTGCCTTTGTGCAACCACTCCGCTACACTGAAAATGGAACAGCAGGCCATTTAACAGTATGTAATCTTATCACAGATATTAAACTGCAATAACCCAAACCTGGTGTTCTTTTTTTTTTTTTTTTTTTAACAATTTCATGTTTATTGAGCTTTTAGCATACATAGTTGACATATCAGACTGTTTACAGCATTCAGATGTTACTTATGATTATGGAATTAATTCCAAAAAGCATTGAAACAGTAGGCTTATAGCTTATGACAGAGGCCACTATTATATCAACTTTAATAATTTAGATAAAAAGAGATGAAAATCAGAACATTCTGTGCTAATTATGAGAGGTCTGTCTATGTCACTAGTATTGAGTAAAGAAACAATTGGTCCACATGTTAAGCTTGAGATTCCTATTAGTTAGTGACCTATTTCATGCTTTTACATGGATCTAGTATCTTGTCTCCCACGGACCACCCCATTGGGGGGAAGGTGGGTAGGGAAGGGGTGAGGCACTGACCACCCAATTTGGGGATAGGGTGGTGTAGGAGGGGAGGATAACTCGTGAGGTGCCCCGCAGCATCCCTACCCAGCATTACAGGAGGGGGAGAGGAAGTGGGGAAAGGGGAATTTTGTACTGGGGAGGGATTAGGAAGGGATAGTAGGTGGGTAGTCAATCGTGAGGATCTAAAAAGTCTGAGTGACTATAACTATTTTAAGGGATTCTTTGCCTCAGTAGTGTGGTTTAAGGGACAAAGGAGTCGTCTTGTGGCATGTAATATAGCTGCCATCTGGACCAGCTGGAATTAAATTGATCTCTTTGGTCATTTAGGTTATGTGTTGTCCGCTCCATATATTATATCTGCTTAGTGATCTGCCACCAATCTTGAATGGTTGGGACTTTTGTGGTTAACCATACTTTTGTAATGGCCTTCTTGGCCGCTGTGAGGAGAAGGAGGCGGTTATCTAATAGATGGTTTTCTTAGTTCTCTAGGGATTAATAGTAAAAGATATATTTCCCAGTTAATTGAAATTGTGGACCAAAGAGTTCCCGCAGGTTAGCCTGGAGTACTATTATAAAGGGTTGGAGTTTGGGGCAGGTCCACATAATATGTGAATGAGTCTCTCTGACCTCTCCGCATTGACACCAGCAGGCTGTTGATCCAGATTGGGGCGTAGTGACTGGTGATTATAGGAGTTCTGAAATATCTAATAAGGTTTTTCCATGCGTATTCACGCCACTGATGGGAGCTGGTTACCTTAGAGACATATTGGCATGCTTTCTGCCATTCCTTGGGAGTAATAAGGTGTTCTAACTCCTCTTGTTATTGGAGTCTAATATTATCAGTAATGGTTAGCTGATGAGCTTTTTAGGAGTGGTATTATGCTGAGAGTAGGTGTCTTTGCTCATGGGAATTATTCAGTTGGATTTGAAGGTTGATCGGGGGGTATCTGAGCGGGCGTTCGAGCAGAGACAGGCAGGGAGTCGTAATAGTGGCAAAGCTGTAAAAATCTATAGAAGTCCCTGTGAGGTAGATTGAATTGGGTTTGAATTTCAATAAAGAATCATACATTCCCCTGAGTTGTGACCTGTGAGAGGTATAGCAATCCCAGTCTTTCCCACACTAAGAACCTGTGATCCATTCTGTTAGGAAGGAACTGTTCTGTGCTTGCTATGGGACAAATAAGGGTTAAAAAAGGCTCTAGATGTTGTGAGCCCCTTATAGTTCTCCAAGCGTTTAGATAATGAATTATCCATGGGTTCGTAAGGTTTGGGGGAGGTGATTTGTTGTGTTGGCCGTATATTTTCCCAAAGTAGTCCCTATTGCTAATAAGAGACATTTCAGTTTCTACCCAGTGTGGGTTAGTTATGCCATTCTGCCTCACCATCAGGTGCATAAGCAGTGCAGCATTATGATAAAGCCGGAGGTCGGGAAGTGCAAGCCCCCTTTCCGCTCTTGGGAGAGTGAGCACCTTAAGGCGAACTCTGGGTCTCTGCCCTGCCCAAATGAATCTGGAAATGGAGCGGTTCCATATCTAGAATGTTTTGTCCTAAGGGAATGGGAATGTTCTGGAATAAGTAAAGGGCCCTTAGGAAGTACTACCATTCTAATTAGCTCTGTTCTTCTGGAAAGGCTTAGTGGCAGTGTGTTCCAGGTGGCCAAATCAGTTTTAAGTTGAGAGCTGAAGGGGCATAGTTATTTTTATAGTATTCTGTTGGAGATTGGGATAATTGAATACCTAAGTATTTCATTTTAGTCAGGGTCTAGTTGCAGGGAAATAGGTTTTGTACATTGGGGAACGGGGAGTAGTGAAATGTGAGGATCTCAGTTTTAGAAAGGTTAAGCTTGTATCCGGACACCTGTCCGAACTCATCCAAAAGCTGCCTTATTGCTGGGAGTGATTTTTCTGGGTTCTGGAGGTAAAGTAGCATGTCATCAGCATATAACGCAACTCTGTGCTCCATGCCCCCCAAAGTGACTCTGAGATTCTGTGATTCCCGAATATACTGTGCAAGGGGTTCTATGAATAAAGTGAATAAGAGCGGGGAGGGACAGCCTTGTCTGGTCCCTCTGCCCAACAAATACCCAGAGTGATGCCCATCTATTTTACACAAGCCTGGGGTAGCATATATATTTGTATGACCTTAATTAGGGTTGGAGGATCCCAATTTTGTGGAGAACCTGATATAGGAATGGCCAAGCCACCCTATTGAATGCCTTTCGGTGTCAGGCTGATTAAGACTGAGGAGGTGTTAGAAGATTGCATCTTATGAGTCAAATTGAGGGTAGCTAATATTATCAGTGGTGGATCGGTACTCACAAAGCCAGTTTGATCTCTATCTATAAGTTGGGAAGAAAAGCATCTAGGCGGTGGGTCAGGATAGACATAAATAATTTGTAGTCAGTATTTAGAATCGAATTGGTCTGTAGGAGCTACAGAATTGTTTTTTGAGGGTTGCCTGGTTTAGGGATAACTGAGATGGTCGCGTATGACCACGAGTGGGAGCAAGTCTCCTCCAGGACAGAATTGAATAGTCTCAAAGTTTATGGTAAACCTGGGATTTAGCTGCCCTGTAGAACTCTATTCCATACCCATCTGATCCAGGGGCCTTTAAGGTTTCATCTAGCTAAGGCAGCGGACAGCTCAATTTTTATGTCGGTTGGTCAGGATTTCCTCTGTGGATCTGAGAGTGTAGGCATGGTAATAGGGTGGGGATAATGATCATTGCTGGGCAGTAGGAGATTGTTCTGGAGTGTATGAAGTGGAGTAGTAGGAAGTGAATGCCTCCGTGACATCGTGCAGCTTAGTTAGCAGCTGACCATGGGCAGGGTGTCTGATAGTGGTTATAACTGAGGACTTCTTCTGTTTTCGGATCTGGTAGGCTAGTAACCTTGTTGCCCTAGGCCCTACTTCGTAGTATGTTTGTCTCAGAAAAGTTAAAGCAATCTCTGTTTGTTGTAAGGCTAAGCGGTCAAGGTCTGACTTGGTTTGTTGTAATTGAGGGAAGACTGAGGTATCCCCTTGTTTGTGAGCCATTTGCAAAAATGTAATGTGTCCCCTAATTTACTCTTCTGCTCCCGTCTTTGTTTGTTTGTTTAGGTCCGCTGTGTGCTGAATTTTTATGTCCACGGAGGACAGATCTCACTGTGTCCCAGTGTATTGCAGGGGTTGATTCTTCTGAGGGTTGTTCCCACGATTTCCTTATTTTGTCTACTAAGTATTCTTGAAATTGCTTCAGCGGAAGATAATAAGGGTTAAGTTTCCATCGGGTATTTTTGGTTGGAGTCCCATGTCCCAGGTAGTAACCAAGGGGCATGATTGGAGAGGACTATGTCACCCATCCGTGCATCCTGCAATATGCTTAGGCTCTCAATTTGGGTATAGGCTTGGTCTATGCAGAGTAGATGCGATGCACTAAGAGTAGTGGGAATAATTCTGAGTTTGTGTGCATGCCAGTATAAATCTCTTAAAGAGCCTTTGGTTAGCTGTTTGCCTTGGGGGCATGGATTGGAAGAGTCCAGATCGGCATCCAGAAGGAGGTTAAAGTCTCCTGCCAACAGGAGAGTCCCTCTTGTCATTTGGACTGTTTTATCCAGGAGTGTTTTAGTTGGGAGATGGGGAGACCCATGGGAGACCCAGGGGAAGTATGCATTTGTCAGGGTTATCTGCCTAGGAACAATTATGCCCTGCACGATAACAAGCCTGCCCTCAGGGTCAGCCCATTGCAGTCCCAGACTAAAGGGGTGCGTGAGAGTTATAATTGCACTTCTCTATGTCTGCCACTACCACTAGAGGAGTAAAACTTCACCACGACTCAGCCGTGCCAACTGGTGTGCTCTGTAGAGCTTAAGTGGGTTTCTTGCAGATGAATCAAATCTGATTTACTCTTCCTCAGGTATGCTAGGACTCTGGATCTCTTGACTGGGGAGGTTAAGCCATTTATGTTATGGGATAAAAGTTTCAAATGCAGATAGTCATGAGCTGAGCTGGGGTAAGAGCTGCCAGGGGTCCCCACCCCTCCCCAGAACATTCAGATCATCTCGGGGGTCCTCTGTCATAGATTTTCTTGATCCAATTACATAGTGACAGTTGACTAGATTATTAGAACAATAACAAATTTGACATTCATACAATCCTTTCACAACAGGTACTTCTTGTAAGAAGTTAACTTGTAACAGAGAATCAACATTTACTAGCATTAAAAACCTAACTAATAACAGGTTCCAACATGCGGCCAACTGGTCCACTTCGTCGGTGTAACAGTAACTAGTGCTTCCATGGAACAGGGTCATTTCTAGACCCTGAAGAGAGAGATCTCGTTCCAAGGAGGAATCTTCCTGTGATAGAGGTCCTCCGGACACCTACAGTGTCTAGATAGGGTATAGGGGAGAAGAAAAAAATTGTGAAAGGGGGAAAAACAATATAAGACGCCATAAAGAGAGGCAGTGATCAACCTTTGAGAGGGTGTAGTAGGTAAAGGTTAGCCTTAAGCAAGGGTCCTCGTTAGGGCAGCCAGCCAGGAGGGAGGGTGCCTGAATCACCCACATTTTGAAAATCCCAGTCCCACGCAGCATGTAGGGGGAGAGCAAGACCCTCCATTGTCACTGTCTTGCACAGTCTGGTCTAATTCCACTCCGGCAGGGAGTGAGGGGTAATCAACTTATGCAATTAAGTGGCACTCCATCCGCATAGGCGAGGCGGTCCCCACGGGGGGGGGGGATAGGAGGGCAAGCAGAGGAGTCAGAAATCGGGCCCTCCATCCAGCCCAAACCCAGCCACAGTGACCTCCATGGTCCAACCAACTCAGAGGCCCCATGGTGAGAAGACAACACTAATCAGCCTACTCCATTTCCTTAGCTTGTAATTATCCATTATCAGCACTGGTTTTATACAGCACACAGTGGTGTTCCCAGTCAAGTGGACAGGTCGACTGTTGACTAGCAGCAGCCCAACCACCCTACCCGAATCCCGGCAGACTGCCGCAATTGAATACTTAACCATGAGCAGCACATTGATTGCCCATGTTGAAATTGGCATGTGAATGTGTAGTTCAACTAATGGGGGGGTAGGACTGTGTGCGCAGCAGAGCGCCTGTGATTGAATTCATCACTCCCCCCTTCTCGCAGCCGGACCCAAAGTGATCCAGAAAAAGAAGAGGAAAAGTGTAAAGGTGGGAATATAGGAGCCAGAGGTGTCTCGCTGTTCCAAACACTCTCGCTCTGGGGTGAATGACCCACCTCCTAATTCCCAATCAAAGCCAGTGATATGAAACATTAGAGACCAGGCTACGGTAGGCTTCGCACATCCCAATCTCAGGAGACGGGCAGATGCCCAAAAATGCAGATCCCATCCCATTCCACAAGGGCAGGGCCCTCTCACTAATCTGTGCCATTCTCTATGCTAGCCTCTCCTTAGGCCTAGCGAGCATGCAAAATACAACACGCAGGACCAGGCCCACCTCTGAGGCATAAGCCAGGCAGTCAGGCAGCATCGACCTTATGTCCCGTACCCCCCCTCTTCCAGGAGAGAGCATGCCCCATCTACAGTTTCCCAGTCTGGACATCCCCTCGGGAACAAAGACTCGAAAGGTGGGAGGGAGAAACAGGGAACATCGGGGTAGGTGAATAAGGTGCTCAGTGGTGCGCACGCCCACTCTCAAGGCAGTTGCAGGTAAACTAGAGGAGGGTGAGGGCCGAGCACCCACCATTTCTGACCGGGAAGAAGCAGCAGGCATACCATGCCCCACGGAACCCCAGAACTATAGTTTATATTGTTATATCAAAGCGGGTTGCACACCCCCAACCCCCGGCCCCAGCAGATCAATCAAACAGTGGTATTTTAATATTAGAAGTGTCTGTTACAGAGAGAATACTTGCTGTTCGAGACAGCAGTTCTAGTCTCATGGGGGCATCTGAGAATCCAAACGGTCAGGGGCGGAGGCGGATTGTCGTGCCTTCAAGGTGTTCATAATGCCCAGTATTGCCTCTGCTCCCTGACGGCAACCTGCATCACGTTGACCACCACTCCACATTTTCTGAGACAGTCTTGCCGCAGTGGAGGGGCCAGCTGCATCGGCTCTGGATCTCTGCTGGGGGACATCCATCTTTCTATTTTTCAGGGCCACCATTGCTGCAGTCGCCGAGTCGAAGGTGAGGGTGCTATCTTTGAAGTAAATTGTCATCCTCGCTGGGTATGGTGTCGTAAATCGAATGCCTACATTTTTTGAGCACCTTCATGACGGGGATGTAGGCCCTCTGTCTCAATATAACCTCCGGGTCGAAATCATTTTCAAAATACAACTGCTGGTTGTTGAGGATTACCACCCCTTTCTTCCATGCAGCACACTTTCCTTTTCCTGAAATCAAAGTAATTTGGCTAAAATCACTCTCTGCCATGCTCCAGTGGCTGCTCTTGGGCCTAGGGTGCGTGGACACGCTCGAACTCCAGAGTGCAGTGAGGTGGGAGGGTGAGCACTTCGCGGAGGGTGTTCTGGAGGAATTGAATGGTATCCGAGCCCTCGGCTCCCTCAGGTATGCCAGCAATCCAGATGTTATTGCGGTGATTCCTGCTCTCCGCATCTTCAGCCCAGTCTTGAAGCTGTTTGATGTAGTTGCACAATAGCTCTTTTGGTACTATCCACCCTGCCATCCGTTTCTGTGACCTGTGCCTCAGTAGTTTCTTGGAAGTTTTTCCAATTTAGTGATGTCGCTGTGAAGGCCCGTGATAGTGGATCTCATTTCTTTTCGAAAATCCCACAGTTCGGCCAACATCTGTGTCATTTGTCGCTGAAGGATATCTGTTGAGATGTGACTGCAAGTGGTCGCACTACGGCGCGAGGCCGAAGAGGCCCAGGAGCCCTCGCTTTCTGAGCCACCCTCTGACAATCTCTCCTCATCCGGTGTTGTAAGTGGTTTGATTTTCGACCGATCCCTTGCTCATGGCATTTTGTTTCCTCCTTGTAGTTTGGATAGATTATTTTTTGTTGAAAGAGCTGAAATTTGGAGGTTTTATGTTGATCACCACGGGGGCTCCTTGTCTAAGATGTGCCAGGGTGCATGACGTCACCAGAAGTCCCCATGTGTTCTCTTCTAATGACTTTTCCCTTCCACCCAGAATTTGAAGGCTTATGTGTTCTTCTGGAAATTGGCTGCCTTTGTTATTCTCCTAGGTTATAATAATCAGAGGAGGACATACACACTTAGCTAAAACTACACATAAGGCAAAACCTGCTTAGAATTCTTCTGGTTTATATTTACAGTTAGCAGACATAAAGAGAAACTCCCACTTGAAGCCATTTAATTTTTTTTCTGATTTTGATCAACATTCTTTTTGATTATAATTTTTTAAACTAGGAATACCCTGTCTTGCTACAAACATGTTGAGTGCAGTGTGCAAATTGTCTTCCTATAATAGTGATGGAGAGTGTAACTTGCAGTGTCTGTAGGATTTGCGGACTCCTGGTTTTTCTTTTGGGGAACACACTAAAAAATGCAAGCGAGTCATTCTTATTAAACTGAAGTAACCTTGGTTAGCATGTTTTCTCCAGCAACTGGGGTGGTGGTGTTCTTTAGTCAGTGATCCTCATTTCACTTATGTATAGCAGCAATCAATACAATTCTCCATCCTGATTTTTTCCTTATCTGCTTGCTCCAGTTCTAGTATATCCTAGTCCCCAACTCTTCTGCAGCTGAGCAACTTGTCCCTCCTTAAGAATTGAGCTTGATGCCACCACTTAGGCTGCAGGTTCAAATCTGCCAAGAAATTACTTCCCACACTTGCAGGTACAGATCTGCAGCCCACCAATCCAAACTGTGATCGATGTTCATCAGTGGGGACCGAGTCCTCTGCTCAGTCTGCTGCCAGCCACATGTTTCTGCAGTCAACTCCTCCTCTGACATGCCATCACACCGAGATCGATTCCACCTCCACGGACACTACTGAATCTTCTCACTTCTTGATTACTGCTCACCTTCCAGTTCTTCCTTCCAA
This sequence comes from Neoceratodus forsteri, assembly GCA_016271365.2. Taxonomy (NCBI): domain Eukaryota; kingdom Metazoa; phylum Chordata; order Ceratodontiformes; family Ceratodontidae; genus Neoceratodus; species Neoceratodus forsteri. The sequence goes on along the minus strand of CM057459.1, from coordinate 302,627,181 downwards.
ATTCATTGCCCAAGGATTCAGTGTGCACCGTGAGCAGCCTCACAGTGAAAAATTAACATGGCTGAGCTACCCACACCTACACCTACACAGCAGCAAATTATAACTGCTATGGACCTAATCAATCTCTGCTACTCCTGCGTCAGCTCCCCAACACATCACAGGCTGGACGGAGTAATGTAACAAGAGCCAACACGAGTGAAGATGTTATGTGGCCACTAGCTTTTCGGCTTTGTTGCGGGTGGCATCAGTTTGTTGCCCCTTCTAATGAGTATGTATGCCATGGCATACTTAATATATCAGTAGCTATGCCCTTGCCTTGTGTCATCATATAGCACAGTTAGCATTTTTGCGGCCATATGGCTGGTTTTCCCGATTTCTGTGTCCAGTACTGATTTCTGCAGTCACTGCTGCAACTGCAGAATCGTAGAAAACACGGGGCCCTGCACTAGGGTCCCTAGCACTAACGTCAGGGCTCTTAAGATCACTGTCAATCCCAACCCTCTAGCAAGCGGCAAATATCCACTCCCGGCATAGATAAAAGACATTGCAGTAATCAAGGCGACTGGCAACAAAGGCGTGGACCAGGGTAGGAAGATCCTCTGATGGAATCAAGTGTTTCACCTGTGCTATATTCCTTAGATGAAAAAGGGATGATTTGACTATGGCCGACACCTGCGCCCTCGTGGTCAGGCCCTTGTCAAATATAACACCAAGGTTACGTACCTGACCAGATGCCATAAGCGGGGTTCCCCCCAGAAATAAACCTGAGGGTTTTCCCGCCCATGGACTTGACATCCTCACCCCCAGTTCCACCACCAATACCTCTGTTTTTCCCGGGTTCAGCATCAGCCAATTGGTACTCATCCAGTTCTGTATCTCCAGGAGGTAGTTGTTAAACAATGTACTTGACTCAGATTCCTGCTCTGGCACAAAAGACATATAGAGTTGAGAATCATCAGCATAGCAATGAAAACTCAATCCATACTGTCTTATGTCCCCTGATGGAAGCATGTACACCGCAAATAACATGAGGGACAACACCGAACCCTGTGGCACCCTCAAGCGTAGTCAATGAGAGCAGGAATAAATCCCTGCCACTACTCTCTGAGTCCTACCCTGCAGGAAAGATTTAAACGAACTGTGGACCACCCCCGTAGTCCACAGAAACCACAGGCGTTCGAGCAGCATCACATGATCTCGGTGTCAAACGCTGCTAAGAGATCAAGAGAACCAAGATAGAACAAGTTCTCCAATCTCTCGCCATCAGGAGATCATTTAGTACTTGTACAAGAGCCGTCTCAGTACTATGGTGTTTCTTGAAGCCAGACTGGAGAGGATATAGATACTGTGGATGGTTAAATGGTCTTCCAGCTGCAAGGCGACCACCTTCTCAATAATCTTCCCCAAAAAGGGAAGATTCAAAACTGGTCTGTAGTTTATTGGGCAGTCAGGATCAAGGGGAGGCTTTTTCAAGAGGGGACGTACTATTGCCTCCTTCAAGGGATCAGGAAAGATCCCTCTCTCCAGTGATGCCACTACTATCCCAGTAAGGATCAGGCCAATAATCTCTACACACCCAACAAGTAGGTGAGTAGGGCCCGGATCCAGACTACAGCAGGTTGGACACAAAGTCTGGACGATCCTCACTATATCCATGACTGCCGGATGACTGAAGATGAACCAAGTTAGTTGGGTATTTTTGTCCCTCGGTTGATCACTGCAAGACCCAATGGGGAGGCGCTGGCTGATCTCATCCCTGATAGCGGACACCTTATCAGTAAAGAACGTTGCAAATTCCTCACACTGCAACTGTGATAGCATTCGTCTGCATGAAGACAGACTGGATTGCACAGTCTGTCCACAGTCAGAAGAGCTGGGCCGGTCTATTCTTCGCTGTAGCAATTTCCCTGGACTGGAACTCTGCCTTCTTATGGGAAATTGCTAATTGATAGATTTTATAATGATCTAACGGTCTATGCCTGTCCACTTCAGGTGAGTTTTCCACCAGCATCTCCAATCTTGGCCCTGTCTCTTCAACCCACGGATCTCTGTGGTAAACCATGGAGCCCTGGGTGAAGTGTACAGGGAAGAACACGAATGGAGCAGTGGCATCCAGGGCCCTCACAACTGCCCCTATTATAGGCCAGCACTAAGACCCTGAGTCAGTGCTATCCATTGGAAATCCCAAGAAGTCCAACTCCGTCATTAGGCCTTCTGAGGTAACTCCTCCCAAAGGATGGAACTGTACTATCTCCTTAGGGGCAGGCCTCTTTCAGGGGCCACGAAACTGAACCTCAGGGTATGATGGTCAGACCAAACCGATGGGCTCATCTCCAAATCGGAGACTTCCATCCCCAGGTGGAATATCAAGTCCAATGAATGTCCCCCGTGGTAGGTTGCAGAGGTAATAACCCATGTCAGGCCCAATGAATCCATCAGTTGGAGGAGGTTTTGTCCAAAATGTGCAAGTTCATCATCGACCCAGGCATTGAAATCCCCCAGAATTAACCATGGGGGGGGGGGGATTCCAATACTATCTCGGCGATGAAGTCCGCCACCTCCCTCAGGAATTCCCTCCCATCACCTGGTGGATGATAAATGAGAAGTATCCTGAAGCCTGCATCCACAATACATTCAAAGGAGTTGGTACATCCAACTGGCACCTCCCTGAGGTCCAGTTCCTGTCTAAAACAGACTGCAACTCCCGCCCCTACGATTCCACTCTGGAGCTGAATCACGAAAACCCAGCTGGAACCGTGGACTCCAAATGAGGGCCTGCATTTTCATCAAGCCGGGTCGGTGATGTGTAAGCTAAGTCCACAGATGTAACAAGATCTGCCACTAAAGCAGTCTTGTTTCTGATAGACCTATCATTGCTTAACATCACCCTAAAGGGACGAGACTCCAAGGATGACTCCACCCCCTGCCTGACCAAGTCAGTGCCCTTGGGTATGGATACAAGACATGATGGACCTCGCTCCTTATCCATTTTGCCCCAGGGTGCCTCCTGATTCTGTCTCTATCCGCCCACTCTTTTCCCATCCCCCACAAGAGTTCCAGGATCTCCTATTCCCTGCACTCCTTCGTCTCACAATGCCGAATGTTCGGCATTTCCTATAAACTTCCGAACGAAGTGTGGAACATTCAAATGGTAGGAGATCCTTCAGTCCTGAGGGAGTACCGCCTGTTCTGTTTTAGCAACCCAACACATTCAGATCCTAGCAATACTACTAAATTACAAAAACTCCACTAAATCAACACTTTTATTTATTCCTAATATACCCCTTTAATGAGAAAAAAAAAGCCCCACCCCTACATTAAATCAAAAATATAGTACAAAATAAACAACTATTAACAAAACAAAACAAAACCACTTTTAGATGGCGACTCCACCACTCTCTCTCACAAAGTGGGGGAAAACGAGGGAAGGTTTACAAATCCCACCCACTGCCCTCTCACAGAAGGAGAAAATAATATAAATTACAACATTAATACTTATTAAACTAACATAAAACATTAAAATAAATAAATTATAAAAATAAATATTCACTCAACAAAAGTCACTTAACAGTCCTAGTCAGTCCAGTATTTCTTCTTCTTAATCAGCTTTATCACTCCTTTTATCCAAGAAACAGGAAACCAAAAGTTATACATAGAGCTCACATCTCAAGGAGCCACAAATGCAATTCAGTCCCTTCTGTGGTCTCTCACGTCCACAAAGAACTAAGAACAGTCATGAATCCAGGATAAGTTCTAGAAACAATTCTCTAGTCAGATTTTACTACTTGATCCAAATTAAATTCAAATAATACATACGGACCCGCCACTGTCACTCCCCACTGTAATCACAGATCACACAGATTCAAATATCCAAATTTCTAAATTTGTTTCAATGTCTCCTCGCAGTCTTCACTCCAGCCAGAGTCAGGCTAAAGTTATTTTATTAGCTGATTTTAACTGATTTCATCAACAGCACTTCCTGAACTCAGCCCTGCCACAAAATCCTTCCCCAGACCCGTTCTGCTCCACGGCAGCCTACCAGCTACCGTCCAACTGATCGGAAGCACTACAGCGCCGACCGCCTTACGGCGGCAAGCCCACAGCACACCACTAGGTCGGGCCAGGGCCAAGAAGAGATTCTTCTCGGAGGAAATCAACAAACTTGCTGCACTGTGAGAAAGCCGACCGACTCCAACACTCCTCCACTGCACCAGGATACGACACAATCCAGCCTCCGACTCTCTTCCACGCTTCACAGCCCGGCAACTAAGGCAAGAAATTTCTCTCGCTCTGTTACCAGATTTTTAGACTCGCTACCAGCGCTTCACAGTAGTCTCATCCAGGGATAATCCAGGGGCGATCCTTTCCCATTTCAATTTATAGAAAAGAGTCAATACAGTTCACCAGGACCGCTGAATAAACGAAACAGAACAGAAAATGGAGCCAAGATAAAAACAAAACGAATAACTTCAACGCATCAACTTAAATAAACACATTTAAATTAATAAGACCAAAAAGGTTAAAACAATCCTGCAGCTATTCCATTGCTGCTTACAGCCTGCATAGCACGGCTATAAGCTGACCAGGCTCTACTAGATCCCCTTTACTAAGGTCAGGAGGCCCCTGTGTCCCTTAACCCTTGCGTCTGTACACCATGCACCATGACTGGTGCATGTGCTCCCTCATGTTCACAGGCATGCTTCCAGGGACACACAAACAACCCACTTTTTCCTAGCACCACCTTCATGTATTATTGCTCGTCCAGTTGGGACACTATCTGGCAATATGCCCAGTTTCTTTACACAACCAACATTAATTTCTTTTTCAGAGAATTCTTTCTCTGAAACCTGAACTAACTGGTTTTGGTAGAGGCAGTGACGGTTTTACCTGCTGCCTGAGACGCGTTTCCCTCTCGCTGCCGTCCACCCATTGCTCCAGAGCAGGTCTGCTCTTGGCATAGCGGTCCGAGAGTTTAGCAGCCCTGCACTTGTAACCCCAGGGTCGCATCTAAAGGGCTACTACCCCTGCCTGCTCAGTTGATAACAGGTTGAGGGCCTGGATCCAATGGCGGTGCCTCCACCCAGAGGTCGGGGTTGGAACAGTCAAAGCGACCTGGTCACAGCCCTCTGGGTCACTGCAACCCCCTTTCTTCCCACTAGTGGCCCACACAAGTCAATCACAGTATCCTTGCAATACCCTCTTACCCCCAGAATTGGTTCAGTCATCTTGGCCCTGAGGACCCCCTATAAAGTAAGTTGCAGTTAGACAATGACCACCTGTACAGTAGTTCAACATAGACACACAGATCAGTCAGTATACCTTTGCAAAACAACCAATCTGATTTATTTTAGGGGGAGATGACAAGGACCGGAGGAAGTCAGGTTAATTAGCTTTCCACTCTATATATATCTAGGGCACTGTGCACAGGCCTAACCTATAAGTCACTGTCTCTGGGTACCCAGGCAGTAGAAGGCTAGCCTCTCGATGCAGCTGGTTGGGGCCCTGACACAGAAAACCAGCATTTGATTCCTAAGAGGATTAAGTAGAGCTAGCAGGCTCAGTTTGTGTAGCCAGTAAAGTAGTCAGACCAATCTTGCCCTCACTATGAACATCTGACAGGGAGCCACCCTGATTTAGTACTCACAACTCCAGCAGAAAGATTGCTCTCACAGCTCTCGCAGGACCGAGCCTGGGATTCAGCACTTCTCCACACATTTATATGAAGAGCAGAGGGGTACCATACCAGGCAGCTGCTGTATAATCCCAATTGCTTTCACACAGAACACCGGGCCCAAACGACACAGCTTACCTTGTCCTGACAGACCGAGCGCAATTGAAGCAGATTCTCCAGTCCTCTACAGGGTGAGCTTGGTAGGTAGCTGCACTTTTGCACAGCCTCCTCTGACCGCTGCCCAGCAGATTTAGTCCAACACTTGCTGGCATTCACTCTGCCGAAATCTGGCCTTCCACACGGAAAGCTCAACAGCGCAGGAGCCCAGAGCTCCTTCCTCGCTCACCACCACCACAAAGACTCTGCCCCTTGGCAGTTTGGGCAAGGACCTTCAGTTCGGGCGCCACCCGATCCCATTGGTGGGCTGCAGATGCCAGTAACTTGTTTTGGCCCCCCATTGGTGCAAAAAGGTGCCGAAGTCCAGAACTCCACATCCCAGAATTACTAACTGTATCCTCTATGGACAGCCGGCTCCAAAATTAGTCCTGATCCGGGTTGGCTCAAAAGATCTCCATTTTAATTACCCCTCATTCACCTTTGGCCCAGTTCAGTAGTCCAGGTCCAAAATGGAGGGGCCAAGCGCACGACGTCCCAGCTGCAAGGGAAGCAGGTTAGACAAACTGTAACTTCACCAATACTCTAAATGATGCTAGCCAAACAGCTACATCTGTTCGTCAGACTCCCTTTCTCACTTGCAGCGACTACAAAATGGGAGCAATTTCCCCGCAGCTCAGGTAGGATTCGAGTAAGGAAGCCCCGGTCCCCCCTGTACAAACCATGGAAACCTGCGAGCAGGCAGCTCTTAAAGGGACAGTACTGGAGGCTTTAAAAACACTCACAGTGGCTGCATTTTGGCGGCATTGCGCCGAACACCAGTTAGGCAAGGAGCTCTTAAGCAGCTCCGGGAAGGCTTTTAGGACGACCCCCCCCCCATTTGTAAGGGGGTTAACACACTGTTTTGGGATCTCGGTCCTCTAGCCAGGTTTTCAGCTCGGCTGGGCATGCCAGGAAAAACTGTTCTAACTGTAACCCCAGGTGGCACTGTCCCAAGGGCTACTACCCCTGCCTGCTTGACTACTAAACCCAAGGGCTACTACCCCTGCCTGCTTGACTACTAACAGGTTGAGGGGCCTAGGTTCTATGGCGGGTGCCTCCACCCAGAGGTCAGGGTTTGTAGTGGTTAGACTAGCTTGGTCACAGCATTCTGGGACACTGAGACCCCCTTTTATTCCCTCTAGTGGCTCACACAGTACACAGGAGTTACAGTCCCAATACCCCACGTATACACACTGTTCAGTCATAAAGTACCACTTATCCTCGAGACTGGTTCTGCAGCATGTCTCTGAGGACCCCCTGTAAAACAACGTTAAACAACATACACAGCAAAATACAATACTGTTTCCATAAGTACCAACACAGGAGGGGGCAATCAGGTTAATTGGCAGAATTAAATCACAGTACTGTGCACACATACAGGGTCTGAAAAGTCACACTCTGGGTACCCAGGTTGGGGGGGGGGCTAGCCAGGTCCGTTGCCAGGGGTTCGCCGGCAGGTGCAGATGGACAGGGCCCTGTAGAAGAAAATGTATGCACAATACCCAATTGTAATCCGGAGCCGGATGGCTCAGTCCATGAAGAAGTGAAACAACAATAATTAGATGAGACACTTGTAATTGAAAACAGGCTGCAGGGGAATACCCTGATTTGTACTCACAATATCCAAGCTGAGAGCCGGATGATGGATGTTCTTCTGGGTTGCCAGAACAAAAGGTCATGGAGACAAGGTCCTTGTGACTGGATCCCACTGCAGTAGATAACAAATGGATTTAGTCCGAGACAAGCTGGGGTTTGCTTCCAGCTTCAACACACAGCACAGGGGATTGGAAATAGTGATTCCCCACAAGCACTACGCATATTCATATGTTAAAGGAAAGTACTATACCAGGCAGGTTGCTCCTAGATCCTGATCGCAATTACTGCAAAATACCCGGGAGCACACACAGTAGCTTCAGTCCCTGACAGACCGAGTGCGATTCAGCAATTTCTCCAGTCTTTCTACAGGGTGAGCCTAGTTTCCACTCTTCAGACTTCCTTCCTTCTCCTCACAAATCAAGATTCAGTCCGAACTGGCACTTACAATGGCTGCAGGCCAAACCTCAGGGCCTCAAATGCACTTCCCGCTCAAAACTATGCACCGCAGAAGCACAGAGCTCCTTCTCTTTTCACTGTCACAACTGATCTGATCTTTTCAGTCACAGAGCAGGGCATTTCCTTTAGCTCCACACCATTCTGTTGGCTGGTTCGGCTGTCACTCACAATGAGACTCCCTCTGTTGGTGAAAAAAAAGCACCAAGTTCAAAACTACATTTCCCAGAGTCACTGCCCGTACAATCCCCTTGTGGCTGGCTCAAAATTGAGAGTCCAAGTTCTGATTCGTCCACAGGCTCCATTTTAAGGAACCCCTCCCCATTTTGATTGGTCCATTTCAGCAGTTCAGGACCAAAATGAAGGAGCTACACTGAAACAGTTTGTGCTGAAATGAAGACAGGTTAGACAAACTACATTTTCTCAGTCATTCCAAATGATTTCTGGCAAATAGTTATATCTTTCAGCAGGGCTCCCTCTGTAAATGGAGCGAAATGACAGCTAGCTCGGGTGGGATTGAGCATTAAATACACAGTCCCCATACAACTAATTAAGCCTGCAAGCAGACAGCTCTTAAAGAGACAGTACGTGAGGCTCAAGTAGCACTCACTTGGAACCACATTTAAACAGCTTAAACGCTATGAACACTGCCCAGATTGGACATTCAGGCAAGCTCCTGGAGACTCTTGGGAACCCCCATTTGCAGGGGGGTTACATAACAAGATCACATTTTCAATTTTATCAACAGTTTGCTTCAATTCCTTCCCACCAATGTTTTAGAAACCGACGTTTCATGGCTAGCTCTTTGTGGTTCATTTCAGGGCTTCTCCTGAGCTTACGGAATTTAGCTCTGTATGATTCGGCAGTTAATTAAAATTTCTGTAACAGTGCAGCTTTAAGTTTGCTGTAATCATCACTGTCCTGATTGTCCATTTGACCCAGTGCATCCTGAGCTTTCCCAGTAAGTAGCGGGAATAGCTGGAAGCCTGAATACAAACTTTTTCAAAAGAATTTAAAAAGGCATCCATAACCTCCTCCTCCTCTTTAAATTCGGCTATCAATTTGGAATTCAATTTGTAACCCAGTCCTGTAGTCCCAGTTAAACCCAAGCTACTTACCTGCTCTGGTGCTGGTGGTTGAAGTCGTAGCTTCTCCAGTTCATATTGCCTCTGGCGCTCATGCTCCTCACGGTCAGCCTCCCACTGTTCCCGCTCTGCCTCTCGGCGTTCTTGATCCCTCTTCTCCTCTGCAACTCGCTGTTCTCGCTTCTCTTCTGTCTCTGGAACTCCAGCTCCATTCTGCGCAACTCAATCTGCAGCCTGAGTACTTCTGGATGCAGGATACTGGTGACCTTCCCCAGCTGCTGTGGCCCTTCGCCTGCACTGTCCCTGTTGCGATCCTCATTGGATCTGGACACTGCACTGGCCGCTAGCCCTTCCACACTCAAGGTTTGCTCCTTTACAGTCACTGTCTTTGACTCAATGCTCTGGGTATCTGCTACCATCAGGGAATCCAGGAGGTTCTGCATGGTGGCTTTCACCTCGAACGGAACTCCTCTGTCCCTGCACAACTGCTTTAAGTAGTCTACAGTGTGCCCGCCTGTAGTTGAAGCCATCTTCTTCCCAACTATGACAACTCTGACTTGCACTTTAGAGAAAAAATAAAACTGGTAGGAACTTAACTGTAAGCCAAGTGATACAGTTCTGTTTCCTTTTTAAAAATAAATCACTGCCTTTTTCTTTTTTGCAAGAGAGCTGACAGTATTGAGCCAACACACTGAACAATAAAAGCTTGTAATACCAAACTTATGCACACCGCTGCCAACCAATCTATCACAACCCCTCTCAGCAGGTCAGGCCTCTGCTCCCACAGTGCCAACCTCCGAGCGCAGTATTGTGAACAGAAACAGGGTAATCCTTCTGTCTGTTTTGTGGGTTCAAATCAAACTTTGGTCTCAAATTCTGGAGGGATTCAAACTGTGAACCTCTTGCCATGATGTCACCCAGCTCCTCCTCTGTTTAGTAAAAATTATACAAATCAGGATGTCTTATCAAGCGAGGTAAATTAATAGGTGACAGCAGCAAAAACTCATGTCCCCTCATGACTTCCCAATCAAGTCTGTAATTTTCCAAGTTCTTTCTTTCATCCATGAGCAGCATCCTGCTCTTTATAGACATCAAAGGAACATGTATAACTTCGCAGCTAAGTGACATAACCTGGTTTCTTCCTCTCACGTCATAAAAGTTTGAGTTCTGATCCTAGCAGCTGGCAGCTACAATTAAGCTAAATAAACAGGAGATATTTAATTTAGGTCTCTTCTAGCCTTTAATTATCTCCTGGTTTTTATCTTTTAGCTGAAACCTGGTGGGCAGGATGTTAACCCACAGGCTGTTTCAGCATGTCTCATGAGAGACACTCAATAACACATTTTATATTACAAAAGCATAGATTAATCAGAACCAGCTGTCTAGTGTCTCAGAGCCGTCTTCTGTTATAAGGAGAGGATTTGGAAATTGAGGAGAGGTTCGCCAGCTGTTTGTCACCCACGCTGAAGCCGCTTGGCAGACCTGCAGCAAAATGGACTGTTGCCAAGTGGATTACATCTTGCATAAGTCTGTCCTATGAGTTGGCGGGCATGGAGCCTCCCAGAGGGATAAGAGCTCATTCTACTTGCCATACCGCTGCAGCGGTGGCTGCTTCCAGGGACATCCCTATACAGGAAATCTGTCGAGCTGCTACCTGGAAGTCAGCAAATACCTTCATTACCCGTTACCACATTGACTTTGAGTCACGCCAGGATGCTGGTTTTGGAGCGTCGGTTCTCCAGTCTCTTTTTCCCAAGTGAGTATCAGTGGGGGTGTGCACCTTGCCTCTCCTCCCAGAGAACTGCTAGGAGTCTGCCAAATGGTGTGAGTGAACAACATATCCACGATCCTAGAAAAACAAGTTACTTACCTTTAACAGTAGTTCTAGGGGTGGTATGTTGCTCATCCTGAAGACCCACCGACCTCCCCTGCTGCGGATGCACAAACCTGGCTTCCAGCGGGCTAAGATCTGGCATCATGAGGCGAAGCAAGGGATATACCACCGGGTGGGTGGGAGGAGCCAGCTTGAAGACCTTCTGACTATCCTTAAAGGGAAAGGACATGCCAAATTGTGTCAATGAACAAACATACCACTCCTAGAACTACTGTTACGGGTGAGTAACCTGTTTTTCTTAGTTTACACTAAATGTTGCGAAAACTATAATACCTTAACTAAAATACTTTAAAATGATAAAAAAAGTAGAAGTAACTAAGAAACTACAGTGGTTAGCCTTATTTCTGATTATATAGAGAAAACAAGTCTGTTGCATTGGTTGAGGTTACGTACTGTCCTGTGAAAAGTCATGTTCCAGTAAGAAATGTCCCACTTTGGGCTTCTTAAAAGGTGGTAACCCTATCACCCTACTCCCAACCATCAGTGGCGGTCGAGAGTGACTCTGGTGGTCGGTCATTATACTCAGACCAGGGTCTGATGAGTCAGACCTGAATTTGCGCCCCGCGATGATGACTCCATGAGTCTTCGACGGAGGAAGGTCCCACGTTCTTCCTGGGCATCCTCCGTCTCATCTCCGAATCTACTAGGGTGACCTTGGAGAATGTTGAAAAATGGGCTGAATATCCCTAGCTGATATCCTCAGAAAAGGATTCTTCGTCTGAGGCCTTCCCAGTGGCCGAAGCCATAGTTGGCCCGGCCTTGGAGCTTTGGCAGCACCCAGCCTCCTTCCCTGCACCTTCAGCCCACATGGCCTACAAATACGTGGTTCCCATAGGCTCCCCTTCGGGGTTCACACAGCATCCCTCTCAGGAGACACTGATAGACCTCAGGACAAACAGTCAAAGAAATTGGATCATTCGGCCAGAAAGGTCTGTGTTGCCTCCTCGCTTGGTCTCAAACAAGCGAGTTCAGTCGTCATTATGGCACACTTCTCTCATGCCTTCTTGGGCTCTCTGGATGAGGTGCTTCCTCATCTCCCCATGGACCTTCAGACCATGGTCAGGCAGGTCTGTGACTAGGGCTGGGCTGTTGCCAAGCAGCAGCTCCAAATGGCTTTGGACATCGGGGATTCTTGTGCTCGTTCAGTGGCGGCTGCAGTGGCCACGCCATGGGGCCTGGCTGAGAGTCTCGACCTTTACGGCAGTCACCCAGCACAAACTGGCAGCTGTTCCTTTCCTGTGTACTGACTTGTTCAGTCCAGGAGTGGACGGTCACCTCCAGTGTATCGAAGTCCTGTGCCACCTTGGACTCCATTACCTCTGCTCAGAAAGAACCCCAGGGTTTGAAGAAGCAGAAAAGGAAGCCTTTTTAGCCTTCTGCCCCTGCTGCCAAACATCCCCAGTACCAATCTGGGCAGCAGCATCAGCAGGCTCAATCTTGGCACCCTCGGCCCAAGTGAGGGGCTTCGGCAGCCTGTAAGCCAGGAGGGAAGGGCCCCGGTGTCTCCCCGCTAGATCCTTCTCCAAGCCTGCACAGTGACAGGATGGGGGTAGCCACCCCATGCCCATCATGACCACTCTGGGTCCTCCCATGAGGTGCCAGCTCCACCACTTCCTTTCTGCCTGGTCCGCTGTTACAACGGACAGGTGGGTCTTGGAAGTGGTCGGCCAGGGACTGCCTCTGGAATTCAAGCGGTACCCTCCAAGTCGAGCCTACACCCCACGGGAGGAGAAAGTATCTGCCCATACTCGGTTGTGTCTCAGAGACGACATTGCCCAACTCCTCCACAAGGAGGGAGTGGTCAGAGTCACAGATACCACTGTCAACCCAGGGTTTGTTTCCAGATACTTCTTGATCCCAAAATGGATTTGGGGGGCTGGTGCCCTTTTCTGGATCTGCATGACCTAAATCAGTTTCTCAGGTCTCACACCTTCAGGATGGTAACTCTGTCTTGGATCATACCATCTTTCAAGCAGAACGTGTGGTTCTGTTCCCTGGATCTACAGGACACGTTCTTTCATGTCCCAATCCGTCCGTCCCACCGAAGGTTCCTCCACTTCAGGGTGGAAGGAGCCCTCTACGAGTTCCAAGCCATGCCGCTCAGCCTGTCGTCAGCCCCCAGGGTCTTCACCAAATGTATTGCAGTGGTGGCAGCCCATCTTTGGGGTCGAGGGGTCTGGGTATACCCCTATCTCAACAACTGGCTCATAGCGGGTCCCTCCAGACTGGAGGTGGAGAGGTCCAGGGATCTGGCCCTCCAAACCTGCCTCAGCCTTGGCCTCCTGAACAACGAGATCAAGGTGGAACTCGTGCCTTTGCAGCTGATTTGCTTCATCGGGGCAGAGCTCGACTCATGCCAAGCCAGACCCAGGCTCCCGGCGGATAGGGTGGAGGTTCTCTCCTCCTTTGCCTGATAATTTCTGGTTGGGCAATTGCGCCCTGCCTGGGACTTCCTGCGACTTCCGTGTTACATGGCGGCCTGCACCTCTGTGGTCCAATGGGCCCAGTGGCATATGCGCTTCCTTCAATGACAGCTGGCCAGCCAGTGGTCTCAGCGACATGGTCATTTCATCTAGCTAGTCACTGTGACCTAGAAGATGTTGGACTCTCTCCACTGGTGGACCATCCTGGAACATCTGCAGGGAGAGATCCCATTTGTCCGCCTCAAGCTGATGGTCGTCCTGATGACTGATGCTCTCTCATGGGCTGGGGTGCCCACATGGGGAATCAGAGTCCATGGGCTCTAGACCCCGAGGAATCCTGATGCCATATCAACCTGCTGGAGCTCCGAGCAGTACAGCTGGCACTGGCTGCATTCGCCTGTTCCTTCTGGGTCAAGTTGTTCAGGTCCAGATGGACAATACCTCAACCATGTACTATCTCAATAAATAGGGTGGCATACACCCCCAGACTCTGTGTAGGGAAGCGCTCCATGTCTGGACCCTCGTGAGCTGATCGGGGTCAGATCTCCTAGTCATCCATCTGACAGAAACCTCGAATCAGTTGGCGGACACCCTCAGTGATGTGGGCGAAGCGTCCCATGAGTGGTCTCTCCATCCAGAGGTAGTACACGACCTGTTCTCCCAGTGGGGCACCCCTCAGGTGGACCTGTTCACCTCCAGGGAGAACAGCAAGCTGAGGCTGTTCCATGCCTGCCCCCCTCAGCAGTGCTCACTGTAGGGGTATGCTTTCTCAAGACCATGGATCCCAGGCCTCTTTGCCTTCCCTCGGTCCACAAGGTACTCCTGAAGGTCAGGAGGGACAAATCACAGGTGATCCTGGTCGCCCCAGACTGGCCCTGCCAGTTCTGGTATCCACAGCTCCTCAGTCTCCGCACCAGGCTCCCAAGGCATTTTCCCACATGCCTGGACCTCCTCTCAATCAATCAGGGGAAGGTGTTCCATCTGGATTTTCAATCCCTGCATCTGACAGCCTGGTTCCTGAGTGACTAGAGTTCCAGGCATTTGGTCTCTCCAGTGATGTTCTCAGTGTAGTTGAGGCATCTAGGAAGGAGTCAACCAGGAGGTGCTATGTCTTCAAATGGAAGAGATTCTCCATTTGGTATCAGGGCAAGGGCCTGGACCAGTCGTCCTGTCCAGTGGTGAGCATCCTTGACTATCTTTGGTTTCTCTCCAAAGGGGGTCTTCGATCTACGATCCTTAAGGTGCACCTGGCAGCCATCTCTGCTTACCAGGTGCTGGCCAGTCAGCAGATGGTGGCACCAGGTGCTGGCCAGTCAGCAGATGGTGGCACTGGAGAAGGTGATCTTGCATTTCTTTAAAGGCCTCGACCACATTTCTCCTCTGGTGCGTGAACCACCACCATGGGATCTACTGCTGGTACTGGAAAAGCTCATGGGCAGGCCATTCGAACCAATGCACAGGTGTGAGATGTTACATCTGTCATGGAAGACCGCCTTCTCAGTGGCTATCACATCAGCCGGAAGGATGGGGGAACTCCAGGCGCTCTCGGTGCAGTCTCCTTATCTGGTCTTCCACAGGGACAGGGTTGTCCTGCACCCCAACCTGAAGTTCCTTCCGAAGGTGGTGTTGAAGTTTTACCTGAATCAGGTGATAACTCAGCCAGTTTACTACCCCAATTACACCTCAGAGGCTGAGTACAGGCTCCATACTTTGGATCTGAGATGAACGCTGTCTTAGTACAAGGAGCGTTCAGCTGAAGTTCGGGGAGAGGTTCACCAGCTGTTTGTCACCTACGCTGAAGCTGCACCTGGCAGACCTGCAGCAAATCGGGTGATTGGCAGATGGATAACATCATGCATTGATCTCTGCTATAGGTTGGTGGGCAAGGAGCCTCCTGTAGAAATAAGAGCTCACGCTACCTGCCATACTGCTGTGTCGGTGGCTGCTTCTAGGGACGTCCCTATCCAGCATATCTGCAAGGCTGCTGCCTGGAAGTCAGCAAGCACCTTCATTTTCCATTACCACATTGACTTTGACTCATGCCGTGATGCTGGTTTTGAGGCCTCAGTTCTCCAGTCTCTGTTACCTAAGCAGAGGGTGCATGCCTTCCCTCCTTCATCCCAGAGAACTGCTAGGAGTCTGCCAACTAGTGTGGATAGAACAACATATCCATGCTCCAAGAAAGACTGGTTACTCACCTGTAACAGTGGATCTTCTACGGACTGGTCTCTTGCAAGTAAGTCATTACTTATGGGAGTATCCACCAGGTGGCACTGTCACACGGCAGCTTCTTCCAGCAGTCTTCAGTGGGGGCCACCCACACAACATCCCTTCCTGTGGATGTGTATAAGAGTGGGTGGCCCCCAGTACCCTCTGTTCATTTTTCTGCCAGCTTCAGCTCATACACTCAGCTCTCCTGACCTCCTGGGTTGCAGTCTTCGACTCAAACTTGAACCGATTTTCTACCTTTGGGTCCAGGACCTGGGACTTGCTCTCAGCACCCCCAGACTTCCATAGCAGGCCTGTGACCCACTCACAGTACCGCTGCTGCTCCCAGACTCTGGCTGTCTTATTGGGTCTGGAGGTTCTTTAGGGCCTAGCCTGATTTTTGTCTTCTACAGCAGGCCCGGTGTTCCATTAAAGCTCCCAGTACACCTGCTGCTCCCTGGCCCAGGCACTCTTGCTGGGTCTGGGGATTCACTAGGGCTGCTATTCACAGCTCAGCCCGATTTTGCTTCTCTCTGCTGGGCCTGTGGAACACTCCCAGGCCCTGGCTCTTCTGCTTCCAGGACCCAGGCCTGTGCACCACTCACTACACCTCCGGCTCCTGCCTCTGGTCCTGGGTATGTGTACTACTCCCAGGCCCTGGCTCTTCTACTTCCATTGGGCCGGGCCTGTGCTCCTCTCAGTGCCCCCAGCCCTCTTTGCTCACAGCACCCTGCTACTTCTGGCTCAGGCTCTCTTGCTGGACCTTGGGACTTGCTCATGGCTGATCAATCCAGCCAGGCTGGAATGGACCTCGGGGAGGGGGGCTGCCTTAAAGGCTCCCCGGCCAAGGGCACAGGGATTCAGTCTCCCTCCACATTACTCCGTCGACGATGGCTCCTCTGTCGTCGACAGTTCCTTCCTTGTTCATGGGGCTGCTCGCCCTGTTGACGGTGCCTGATGGGCTTATTGTGTCATCGATGGACCATATCCCATCGACAGAGCTCGTTTCTGAATGTTTTCCGTTGATGGGCAGTGTTGCCCCGTCAACGGCACGTTCCTCATCAATGGGGATGCTTCCCCCGTCAACAACACGTGTTCTTTCTTCTCCCTCGTTGATGGGAGCTCTTTTCCCATCGACGGGCCATGTTTCTCCTGTTCTCTCATTGACAGAGCACTCCTCGTCGCCAGGGCAGCCTCTCCTGTCGATGGGACAGCTTTCCCCGTTGATGGAGAGGCTACCTTTTGATCCCTCATCGACGGGGATAATTCTGCCGTCAACAGAGGGGCCTCTCCTGCTTTCTTCATCAACAGGCTGCCTCCATTGTCAACGATGGGGGCTTCCCACTCCAGGACTCCCCCTGCTAGGGCTCTGTTACCTTGCCCCCCCCTTGTCCCAGCACGGGCTGACATCCCTCGTGGTCCCCTCCCCGCCGGTGCCCTTTTCAACGCCCCTTTGTTGTGTTCTTTTTCCAGGCTCAGCCCACTGCATGGACCTCACCTTGAGTCCCTTACTCCTTTATCGGTCCCTGTCCACAGGGGTTGGGGTGCCTTCCCCACTGCTCCAGGGTCAGCGCTTCCGGCTGGCTTGCCCTCTTCCTGATGCCGCCTTGGGCGTTCTCCGCCTCTGGACCCATCACAGATTCTGGGCATCGCCTGCATTGTGATGGGGGTCCTGTGGCATGTGGGTCAGGTCGGCCTCGTTCCGTTCCCCTCCCCATCGCTCGGGTGCTTGTGCCCAGACGCGCGCTCCCGCCTGGTCCCCACTCCTCCCTATGTGAGGCCTCCCTTTATGGTGATTTCGGAAGGTGGAATCTCTTCATGGGGAATGTTCCTGGCGGGACCACTTGGACCATGGGGACCTTGATTCCCCCCTCGTCCGCGTCCTCTGTTTTGGAGGCCACCCCAGCTGAACCCCCTGATCCCTCCTTCATGGAGCTCTTACTGCAGATCCAGCACACTTTTGGCTTCCGTGCTGCGGCTCAGGATTCCTTTTGTCTGGACATGGCTGCCTACCTCAGCGTTCCCGAGGAGCCTTCCCTGGTTGTCTTGCCTTTGATTCCTGCGTGGTTTCATGCACTCTCTCATATTTGGTCTCACCCTGTCCCTCGTAGCCCTGCTCAGCTCAGCCGCTGTCTGCCATGCCCTCCCTTTCCCATCACCTGCTCCATGCATGCTTCAATGCGGCTGACGCATCGGCCCACCTTTCAGCCTCCAGCATTGTCCTTCGGCACTTCACGTGGCTGCGGGTTTCGGGTTTGCCGCCCAGCGTCCAGCTGTCTGTTGCCGATGCCCCCTTTTTCTGGGAACCTGCTGTTTGGACCTGGTGCTCAGGCCATCCTGGATTCCCTTCAGGCTTCAAGACATACTCTCCAGTCTTTTCAGGACCTCTGTCATGCCCCCGGCTCCCACCCTTGTGCCCCCATGGGCAGGCTGCCTCATGCCCAGCCCCCTACGGGGTGCTTCTCAGGGATCACGGTAGGGCCTCCAGGCGGCTAGTCTGCCCCTGCAGTTCCCGTTCCTCACGCGGGCGGGACCCGCTTCTGTGCCTTAACCCACTTTTCAGGTATCCCCCCGCCTCCTCTTCCAGGCCTCAGAGGTGCCCGGGGATCTCTACTTTTCTTGGAGGCTTGCTCCCAGACTGGACACTTCACTCCTCCATGCTGATCTGATTGGAACTCCTGCCACTGTCCTTGCTGGAACCCTTCAGTTGTTCCTTCCTGTGACCATCCGGGATGTTTTTTCCCCGGTGCTCCTTTTCTACTATCTGATCTGCTCTACTTGTCTGTTCCAGACTCTGACTTTATGCAGGGCCTCGTAGGCCTCTGCCTCATCAGGATGAATCACTGTGCCTGGCCACCTACAGCTCTTTCTACATCATGCCTTCTGCATGCTGTCCTCACCCACCTTTGTGCCTTTCTGCCTGAGCAGGTGTGGTTGAGTTGACATTTCTCTAGTTTCGCAAAATGTCTTTTGCTAACCATTAGCCTATCTGCCTTCACAGAAGGGGTTTGAGTTGGACATTTCTCCTGGTTTCATGCCAGATGTCTTCGCCTAACCATTGGCCTATCTGCCTGCAGGGAGAGGTTTGAGTTGGACATTTCTGTTACTTATCAAACATTTAGTCCTTACCCCACCCCGGCCTGTCTGCCTCTGGGGTGCGGTTGAAGTTGATGTTTTATTGTCCTTTTACATCTTTGGCTTTGCCTTTCCTCCCATTTGGATTTTACTGCTTGGTAGTCTCCCATAAGTAATGACTTGCTGTAAGACACCAGTCCGTAGAAGATACTACAGTTACTTAAGAACTTACCGTAACAGTAGATCTTCTGAGGGCTGTCTGTTGCAGTAAGTACCCCTGCCTTGTTTCCTCAAATCTGCAACTCAGGACGTTGGGTGTGATCGCTGATCTCTGTTTTTCTGGCCCTCATTTACCTTGGTCCAGGCTGTGCTTGCCGAAGCAGACGGTGAACAGAGGGTACTGGGGGCCACCCACTCTTATACATGTCCACAGGAAGTGATGTTATGTAGGCAGCACCTATGGAAGAAGCTGCCACGTGACAGCCGCCATCTGGTGGATACTCCCATAAGTAATGACTTACTGCAAGAGACAGACCTCGGAAGATCTACTGTTACGGTAAGTTCTTACGTAACTGTACTTCCTAGGGTAGTACTGTATGTGTTGTTCATCCACACTAGCTGGCATGTCCCTTTCCATTTAAATCTTGCCAGATGGTCTAAGCTGGCTCCTCCCACCCACCCAGGCAGTATAAGCCTTGGCTCACCCCTTGATGCAGCTTGCCTACTGGAAGCAGATGGTTGTGTTGAAGCCTGAAGGTAGCGTGGTCTGTGTGGATGATAACATATACCACTCCTAGAACTACTGTTACAGGTGAGTAATCTGTTTATCTGCGTCTGGGGGGAAGACAGGACAGAGTATTGCATGGGGGACTTAAAGTGAGCACTTTGACAGCGGAAAGGGACCTGAGAATCATCATTAGTGACCCCCTCAAACACTCAAGCCAGTGTAACAAGTCCTGTAGTAAGGCTAATGCAATACTGGGGTGCTTCGGAAGGGGTATTAAGAACAGGAAAAAGGAGGTATTTCTACTCCTACGTAGGTTACTGCTGAGACTACACCTGGAATACTGTGCTCAGTTCAGAGTCCTTATCTAAGGAAGGACAGGGACAGGCTGGAGATGGTGCAACGCAGGGTGACCAAAATGATTCGGGACTATCGGCCCCCCTTACCTCGTGTCATGCTGGTGACCCGGGTATAGAACTACCTCAGATTGTTAGGGAGCTGGCATGGGGGAGTTGGATCGAGCAGCCAGCCAGAGCAGCTCTTCTGTCCTAGGGAGGTTGCTCTCCCTCCGTAGTTCCGCTCCTATCAGGTGGAGGTCCAGTGGGAAGTGTAGGCAGAGGGGCAGCAGGTGATTGCCAGAGGTGAGGTGGAAGGGGAAGCCAGTACCCGGCATGCATGTGCACTCACGCTGGGGTCCAGGGACCTGGGAAGGAAGCATGCAAAACTAAATTAAAAACAAATTATTCAGGCCCAACAAGGCAGACATTATGAAGATCATCTCAAAGCACTGCATATGTACTCACTGGAGACCAGAGGGGGATATGATAGAGACCTCAAGTTCCTGAAGGAATAAACAAGGTGAACTTGCGCGAACTATTCAGCATGAGTATAGGGTCAAGAACCCAAGGTCACTGTATGAGCACTCTCCCTCCATTTTATGGAAAGAGAGGTGGAGCCATGGAACAGTCTAGCAGAAGAGCTGGTGGGCATCAAAACCATAAATGGTGATTTCCCTCATACCTGAGCACTCTGCCCCAACACCCATTGTGTCCTACTACTGAGCCAATTTGTCAACCACCTTGTTGGTTTGTTTCCTGCTGGGGTACCAAGTCAAAGGCCTTAACGAAATCTAAGTATAGAATTATCAACTGCCTGGCCCTTGTCTGCTACCTTAATTACCCAGTCAAAGAGGCTAATCAGGTTGGTTTGGCAAGATCTCCCAGACATGAATTGTGCTGTCTCTCGTCGTGAAGCCTGTTTTCTTCAAGGAATCCCACTAGCCTTTCCTTCAGAATTGCTTCCCTCAGCTTACAGATAGTGGAGGTCATACTGACCGGCCTGTAGTTGCCAGGATCTTACTTAGGCCCACTCTTGTGCACTTACACTGGATGTGCAGTTCTCCACTCCTGTGGGACCGCCCTCATATCTAATAAGTTGTTGAACAGATCTGCCAGTGGATCCACCAGTTCCACCACCAGCTCTTTGACACCCTTGGGCACATGCCGTCTGGTCCCAGGGACTTGTTCACCATCTTCTTCCAAGTTGTGTGCTTTGAAACAACTGAGAAGCTGCATGGGATATACTATATTGGACTAAATATCTGTAACTAATCTCTCTCTCTCTTGTTTACATCTGAGAGAAGTTTTCCTCACTTTTACAGAGGTATTGCTTTGTGTGTAATTATTTTAGTTTTTAATTCAGGAAGGGGGTTTTCAAAACTGCTTATCTTGTCAGCATCTTCAGAAGGGCTGAAGTAACTGCATATTTGATTTTCCTTTGTGGCTAACTGTACTGATTACTAGAATTCTGTGACAATCTGCATCAATATATTTTGCAATACTTGGTGGGGTTGTGTGAGTTAAAATAGCAAAGGCTGCAGTTTGTAATTGGATGCCAGACATAGCCTGAGGTGGGGGAATTGTCTTCACAAGTCAGAGGTCTGCATCACAGCCAATTGTCTAGCTTGACCATGTCAGCATTGTTCAATTACTATAAACTACTGGTGTGACCCTGTTTCAGACAGAAGTCCATCTTCTTCCAAGTTGTGTGCTTTGAAACAAGTGAGAAGCTCGTGGGATATACTATATTGGACTAAATATCTGTAACTAATCTCTTTCTTTGTTTACATCTGAGAGAAGTTTTCCTCACTTTACAGAGGTATTGCTTTTGTGTTTATTTTAGTTTTTAATTCAGGAAGGGGGTTTTCAGAACTGCTTATCTTGTCAGCATCTTCAGAAGGGCTGAAATAACTGCATATTTGATTTTCCTTTGTGGCTAACAAACCACCAGGCTGTTTTGGGGCTGGAGAGGTTTACCTGTGTCTGACTTGGATGTCTGGATTTTTCTCTGTTTGATTAGCAGAGTATTTTCTCTGTCAGATTGATGTGTAGGGTATCTTGCTGACAGGAGGCACTCATCGCAGCGGTGGGTGAGAGCTTTTAGCTGATTGTTTTGTGAGGGCACAGTTTAGGCCCAACCCCTTCCCACCCCTCACCCCACCCATCCCTGGAAATAGTTCCTTTATACCTGAGGTTCTGACATCATTTCCTCAAGAGTGCAAGGTGCATATCACTGTCATATCCTCTCTAGCACACTGCACTGACAATATAAGCATACATTGTATAATATATATATATTTCTATATAACCAATCACACATGCACACACACAAAACAAACAAAAAAGTAGATAAACATGTGGGAGTAGTGCAATGTAATGGCTATGGGGCAGCAGTCTTCCGGGAGTCTTTCTGGAGGCTGAGATGCTGCCCTATTTGTAGACAACTCTCTGCCCTGAGGGAGGAAGCTGCCCGTCTTCAGGCCGCACTGGACAGTAGGAAGGGAACCTCCCCCATCCAGGGAGCACGAGGGCCACCACCACTACCTCAGAGGCTGCGAAGAAAGCACAGCAATTGGACCACAGTGGGCTCAGGGAGGGTGAGGATGGTGGAACAGAGGCACACCCAGTCAGTTGTTCCACTCCACAATCCATACACCATTCTGGGGGAGCATAGCTCCCCTATGGATGCACCCGCAGAGAAGACTGATGACAACTGTCACAAGGGAGGCCCACAGGAAGGAGGCAGAGGACACCACAGGGAAAGGAAGCAGCTCCTGGTGGGGGACTCAATTATTAGGGGTATAGAACTGGGGGGAGCTGGGAAAACTGAAGTAAAGTGCCTGCCTGGTGCCATGGCTTGGAGGGACAGGAAGTGCATCCTCAGGATCACGAGAACAGCTGCAAGGGAGTCTGAGCTGGGACGAATTGTCCACCTAGGGACAAATGACTTGGCTCATCATGAGATTAGAGCAGTGCAGGAGGACATTGCAGAGTTGGGGAGGGGCCTAAGACAAGTAGCACACACAGTATCCTTCTCAGAGGTGCTGCTTGTCAAAGGCATGGGGGAGGCGAGGGTAATTAGCACCATGCAGTTTAATGAATGGTTGAAAAAATGGTGTGGAGCACAGGGGTTTGGCTTCATTGGGGACTGGGGTTCCACCTGGAGGGACACCAGCCTATACTGGCAGGATGGTCTGCATCTGTCCAGGAAGGGAACAAGTCTTTTGAGCAATCGGTTTAAATGCTTCATTGGCAAGCTTTTAAACTAGTCAAAGGGGGAGGCACTGACAAACAGCAGGAAAATCCCAGCCTCTCCCTACAAAACAGGGTACTAAATGAGAAAAAGACCAAGGTAGAACGGTCAGTGGGGGATGCTGCAACAGAAGGTAAAGCCATCAAAAAATGGAGAGCAATGAGTACCAATGCCCGTAGTCTGGGTAACAAGCTTCCTGAATTAGTGGCCTTGATGGAGGAGGAACATCTGGATATTGTGGCAGTCACAGAAAGATGGTACACACAAAACCATGACTGGGACGTAAACATACCAGGATACACTATCTACAGGAGGGACAGGGAGGGTAAAAGAGGAGGAGGAGTAGCTCTTTACATAAGGGAAGGAATAAAAGCAACAGAACAAAAGGGTAAACGGAGGAGAAGGAGCACTGTGGGTAAATTTGGAGACAGGCAATGGCACCACAATCTGCACAGGGGTTGTATACAGACCCCCTTCTCAAGGGGAGGAAATGGACAAGGAAATGATAGAAAGTATACTTAGAATGGCAGAAAAAGGGGAGATATTGCTGATGGGTGATCTGAATATGCCAGATGTTAACTGGAGTGCAGTTGCAGCTGCCACTCCGAAGAGTGGAGTTATTCTAGATTCCATACAGGGGGCATGCCTTAGACAAACTAGTATTGGAGCCCACTTGAGAGGGAGCAATATTAGACTTGCTTCTCTCAAATGGAGATGGAGAGAGGATCACAGATGTAGAAGTGGGTAGCCATCTGGGAACTAGCGACCACTCGAACAGTATGGTTCAAATAAACACAGCAATAGAGTCAAGCCATACAAAGACAAAAGTACTGGACTTTAGGAGGGCTGACTTTGCCAAATGGGTGAGTGCCTAAGGAATGCACTAGCAAATGGGCAGGAAGGAGGGTGGAAGAACAATGGGGAATAATAAAAACTGCCATCACAGAGGTAACGAGCCTTGTGTGAAGCAAATAAACAAAACAAGATGATGTAAGAAACCACTATGGTTCTCAAAGGAAGTGGCAGTGAAGGTTCAAGAGAAAAAGAAAGCATTCAGGAAGTACAATGAATCGCAGAAGGAGCAGGACAGAGAACTGTATCAGTTAAAGCAAAAGGAGGCTGGGAAGGCACTCAGAACAGCAAAGGCCCAAACCGAGGAAAAGATAGCCAAATCAGTTAAGAAGGGGGATAAAACCTTTTATAGGTACATCAGGAGCGAAGGAAGACCAAGGGAGGAGTAGTGAGGCTTAATAAAGGGAGAGAGGGTGGGCAGAGGGAGACACTGAAAGGCAGAGATACTAAACAAATATTTTTGCTCAGTATTTACAAATGAAGAGGGAGAGGCATAAAACAAACAGTAGAAACACTCTGGATACAGAAGTTGATACCAGCCCATTTACAGAAGAAAGGGTTCTGAAAGAACTCTTAAAACTGATGGTGGACAAAGCAATGGGGCCTGATGGGATTCATCCCAGAATTCTAAAGAACTAAGGGTAGAACTAGTGACACCACTGACTACCCTTTTAACAAATCATGGGAGGATGGGGTGGTACCCGAGGACTGGAGGAGGGCAGATGTGATTCCCCTTCACAAAAGTGGGAGCAAGGCAGAAGCAGGAAACAACAGACCTATTAGTTTAACCTCAGTGATAGGGAAAATGACGGAATCACTTCTGAAGCAAAGAATTGTTGAGTATCTAGAGGCCAGAGGGGCACAGGACCCTAGGCAGCATGGATTCACAGCGGGAAGGTCATGCCAGAGCGAATCTGATAGATTTCTTTGACTGGGTGACCAAAGTAGTAGATCAGGGAGGGGCTGGACATGGCCTACCTAGACTTTAGCAAGGCATTTGACACAGTCCCACACAAAGATTAATATACAAAGTTAGCCAGCCTGGGAGTGGGTCCCAAGATGACAGCCTGGTAAAGAATTGGCTGGAGAATAGGACACAGAGAGTAATAGTAAATGGAGTCCACTCAGAAGAAAGGAAGGTTACTAGTGGGGTACCATGAGGGTTCAGATTAGGACCAGTCCTCTCAATGTCTTTATAGCTACATTGCAGAAGGACTGAAAGGAAAAGTATGTCTCTTTGCAGATGACACAAAGATCTGCAACAGAGTTGATGCACAGGGTGGGGTGGAAAGGATGAGAAGGGACTTGGCAAGGTTAGAGGAATGGTCAAATGTATGGCAGCTTAGATTCAATGCTAAGAAGTGCAGGTAATGCACCTGGGAAACAAAAACCAGGGAAGAGTACACAATGGGGGTGAGATACTAACAACAACAAAATGGAAAGGGACCAGGGGTAGTCATATCAGATGACCTAATGGTGGGCAAGCAATGTGAGAGGGCAGCAAGGAGGGCTGGGGATACTGGGATGCATGAGGGAGAGCATCATAGTAGAAAACAGGAAGTTATTATCCCTCTGTATAGACAGCTGGTGAGACCCCATCTGGAGTACTGTGTGTGTTCTGGAGACCCAATCTCCATAAAGACATAGACAAGATGGAAGCTGTCCAGAGGAGGGCAACTAAATGGTGCAGGGTCTGCACGGAAGACATATGAAGAGAGACTAAAGGAGCTTAATATGTATAGCCTCAAGGAAAGGAGGTGAGAGGGGACATGATAGAAACGCTCAAGTACCTCAAGGAGTCAACAAAGTCCAAGAGGATAGCATCTTTCAAAAAAGATGTGCAAGAACAAGAGGGCACAATTTGAAGATGGGGGCGGCGTCAGAGGTAATTTAAGAAGTATTTTTTCACGAGAGGGTTGTGGATGCATGGAGCGGCCTTCCGGGGAGGTTGTGGAGTCAAAATCAGTGGTGAAATTCAAGCATGCATGGGACAGTCATAAGGCAATTCTGGGGGTGTGGGGGGTAGGAAGAAGTAGGCTGCTGGTTAACTAGGATCTGCAGCTTATCCAGTAGGTAGGGAAATGGGCAGACTGGGTGGGCCAAGCGGTCCTTATCTGCCGTCAAATTCTATATTTCTATGTTTCTATCATGGACAGGAGCCCTTTCCTAACCCTGTCTTCTGCTGTCCTGTCAACATCCATGTCCCTTCCTCACCCTTTCACTCCCTTCATCCTCTGTTGTGGCACCAGTCCATCCATTTCCTTAGTGAAGACAGAGCAGAAGTATTCATTCAACACCTCTTCTTTCACTTTTCTGCCTTCCACCCACCCCTCCCCTTTTTTAACTTTACTATGCCCACTTTTGTGTCCTTTTCACTGATATGCCATAAGTCGACTCTCTCTCCCCCTCCTTGATACCCTCCACAATTTGCAGCTTCTTCCTAGCCTTCTGTACTCTCCTCTACCTTTGTACACACATAAACCCCTCTTGGCAATTCTCAAGCTTACCCTTACAGAGGACAGGAAATAAAAAAATCACTAGTTGGTGATCAGATGTATATTGTCATCCCCATCTATATCACTGGTGCCTTTTACATATAAATTTGCTTGTAAAAAAATTAGCCTAATGTTTATAATTTTAAATCTGTTGTTTTTTTCTAGTATGGCTGACTATGTAGAAAAGTGCAGTCAGCTTTCTGGTCAGTACCATGCTGAAGAGAGCAAATTTTTTTTTTACTGATGTCTTTGTGTTTGGCACCATCCAGTGTCCTCGTGCCTGGCACCAAATGCAGTCTCATTGCTGCCAACATAGAATGGCTGACTGTTATGTTCCCTTCACTGTCTGGTAATGGGGACAGTGGGGTTTGAGAAGAACAGTGCTGGAGATTGTTCCTCTTGTGTATCCCTGAGTTCCAGTGCCAACAGTATGCATAAGTGCCAAACCTTCATACGACAAAATGTGAACACAATAGAAAAATCTATACAAAACCATTAAAATTACAGTTACCCAATGGGGCAACTATCATTTTAATGGTTTTATAGATCCTTTCTTTTCTCTGTTTGTGTTCACTTTTCGGGCCCACATGAAGGGTTGGCACCTATGAGTGTGAAACTACAGATCTACTGTACCTCAGTGTGAGGTAAGGACTGAGACTGACTGGGTCTGTGTCAGAAACAGCTGGGTTCAGCATGGGGGCAGTGAGGCAGAGTGCTGGTATTGTGCATCCTTGATTTTTCATGACTGACGCTTTGACAAAATTATCCTGCTCAGAGACCCGTTCTTGAGAGAGACCAAAAGGGAGGGTCCAGCATCAGGGACAGGGAGGGAGAGTGCTCATACAGTGAGTAGTAGTACGGACCGATCTGCTGAGTTACCCAATGAGACAGAGTTTGATATGGAGCTCTTTTTTTACCTTTCGCCTGGATGGCCCTCCATCTGTAACAAACCAAAACTGCACACAATTCTTTTTTTTTGGGGGATATTGGCTGGCGTGGTCAGCAAGGGAAGCCCAGTAATCTTTACCCAGCTTGGGGAACCTGACAGTATGGCTCAAACCCATAATCTATCAGAGAAGCCCTGCTTATCCTCCAGTACTGAAAGGAATAGGATTTTGAGCACTGCAAGGGACTCCAGTAATATCTGAATGATGTGGGGGAGTTGGAAGGGCTCACTGCTGCCACCTGGACCCACCGGGAAAATTGCACAAAGAATGTCCTTGACACTCCTGCACACAGCCGAGATCAGCGGTTCTGCATGGCATTTTTTGTTTTTTTTGTATTATTGCATGTTGCTGGAGAGTGGACAGGGCAGTGAAACGCAAAGGGGGTAGCTATTGTAGGTGTGACTGGCTCATCTTGATGGGAATAAGCATAGAGGGAGGGTAAGTGCTATTGGGGGATCATTGCTCAACTGTAAAGGATTTCAAATTACCAAACAGGAGCTACACTGTCATCATATCGTGCATAACATGTTCTTTCTTGCCTGTTACGATCAATGGATAAAAAATTGAATGTCGACAAATTTCCATTTTTTAGGATATCCCCTACAGAAATGCACTGGATAAACAATTTAAGCTATTCATTATTGGCTATTCTCAGATTTTGAACCACTGACAACAGATGGAATGCATAAATGAACACGTCAGCTGATGACACTACATCCCATCTGATGAGCTGGTGTCAAAAACTGAATACCGAGGATTGCTATGTACAGGAGTGTTGTGTTTGGATGAAATGTTCCCAGTCAGTGAATATAGGAGGCAAAATAATGTGAAAGACATGATTTTAATGAAAATTACAATACATAAAAACAGTATAAGTCACATAAATGCATTCTTGTCTCCTTTAACATTCCCTGTCTGGGTGGTCCCAATATCTTGATTTCAAGTTATTTATACTAGGCACCTGCACACCTCTGTGACTCCCTATCTGGGTGGTCCCAATATCTTGATCTCCAGTTGGCATTGATTGCTTTTCCCTACCCAAGAGGGAGCTCATTATGTTAAAGGACCTCACCCTAGCTTGGCTAGCATTTAGCTTGTGTGTACTGGACTGCTGAAGCAACCTCTCACAACTTATCTCCTCCCCCACTCATATGAACCATAAGTTCTCAAACCCCTCCCTTCAAGATTTGATCCTCACAAACTGGGAGGACAGGGTTCTCCAGGCAGGAGTCCTGTCCGACTCCATAAGTGACAACTCCCTGACTTTTTGCATCTGGTACTGTAAGTGTCCCTGCCATTTCCCCCAAATTCTGTCCTTTAGAGACTTTACTAAATGTGCAAATCTGCCAGCAGAAACAGGTCTCATGGTCTGTTAAGTCTGCTTGAATGTGCAGCTACCCCCCACATTGCAGTTGCCCCCTCACGTTTACCCCCCCTTACCTTGTCCCATCCCTTTTAAAACTGCCCACCGTCCTACAGGATGCCACCTCCTCAGGCAGAGTGTTACTCTTGGCCACCACCTTCTCTGTAAAATAAATCTCATCTCTCTTCTATATCTCCCCCACCCCAATCTGAGACCATACCCTCTGTGTCCCTCCCCCTCAACTTAAATACCCTTCTGTACCTGTCTTGTTTTATCCCTGTCATGTATTTAAAGGTCTCAATCATATCCCCTCGATCCTTCTCTCCTCCAGTGAATACATATTCATCTCCCTCAGCCTGTCCTCGTAGGGTCTGTCCTCCAAACCCTGGATCATCTTTGTTGCACTGCGCTGTACCCCTCAGTAATCTGACATTATTCTTCAGAAATGGGTGCCAGAACTGCACGTAGTATTCCAGTGTGGTTTGACCAGTGACCTCTACAGAGGCAGGATCAACTCTCTCTTTCTGGAGAGATTCTTGCAATACACCCCAGCATCCTGTTGGCTGTAGCTGCTGCCTTCCTGCACTGAGGCTGAGTTGTTCATATACCCGTTATAACCACCCCTAGATCCTTTCTTATTACGTGGTACCTAACTGAACCCCCCACCAACTGGTAGCTCCTCCCAGGGTACCTTGCTGTGAAGTGCAGTACCTTGCACTTCTTAGCATTGAACCCCAACTACCACATTTCTTACCACTCCTCCAGTTTAGTTAGGTCATCATGTAGCCCTTGCCGCCCTACTATATCGTCCACCACTGTCCCCATCTCGGTATCATGTGACGTATCCCAGCTGCTTTCAAACATTAGAACTGTCAAGCAGTCAGTTCTCCACACTGTCCAATATGAACTCAGCCCTGGAATTCTTCACTGCTATCCTGTCCTCCATCCAGGACAAGCACTTTCTCATCGCCACCTGGGGAGTGGGAGGCGGAAACTCTAGATGGCAACTCAGAAAAATGAGAGAGCATAGATGCCTTTGGACAACACACAACCCACTCCATCACCCTTTCCTGGAACAATTACCAAAGGCTGCGTGACCTCTGTAAACAGGAGATCAAAACCCTTAAGTCAGACTACCTTAAAAGCTTCATGTCAAAACCTAGGTGACCCCAAAATGCTCTGGTCATTGATGAATGGCGTCATCAAACTCTGTAGTAAACAAAATTCCATCAAGATATATACTGAAACTGGGACCCTAACAGACCTCCACTAGGTCACAGAGGCCCTTAATACTAAATTAATTAACCCAGTGGCCTCAGAATTCTTCCTTTCCACTTTAAGGCCACCACCTTAGGGAGATCTGTTGCCTGCTTAAGGCTCTCCCAAACTATGGCAGTGCCAGCAGCAGTGGTCTCTGCCCAAGGTTCCTTAAGTTAGCGTCAGCCACATTGCCAACCCCTTTCTATAGTCTTTAACCTTGCCTATCTTTGACCTATCACTGACATCCTTGGCTGTTTCCACATTATGGAAACAGGCCAGAGTAGTTCCTATATTTAAATCTGGTG
Source organism: Neoceratodus forsteri (assembly GCA_016271365.2). Classification (NCBI taxonomy): domain Eukaryota; kingdom Metazoa; phylum Chordata; order Ceratodontiformes; family Ceratodontidae; genus Neoceratodus; species Neoceratodus forsteri. Next base: position 302,597,083 of record CM057459.1, on the reverse strand, counting down.
ACCCTACCTTTCTCAACAACTACCGACAATTTTCCATCCTCTCCCAACTAAGCTCAGTATTCAAAATAAACTGTTTTCCAGAAAAATTTCTGAACATTTGCCTAGGTATAATCTACTCTCTCCCCACCAACATGGTTTCAGAAAGGGTCACAGCACCATCACTGCCTTGGCTTGCTTCACTAACCATTTTATTAAGGCAGATTAACCGGTGCCATTTTCTTGGATCTAACAAAGGCCTTTGATCTAGTAGGCAACAACATCCTACTGGGTAAACTGCTTCTCTATGAGCTCTCAGCTATAAACAGATCTTGGTTTTACAACTACCTCACAGGGAGAACTCAGGTGGTCTGAACGGGGTGCCACCTCCATCACTTTGAGTGTCAAAAGTATTGTCCCTCAGGGATCTATCCTGGGACCAATTTCCTCCCCATGGATTGCAAGGGTTGATTGACTGATTAATTAAAGCAATTTATTTTTATACAGGGTGCAAACTTTTGAGGACTGAACCCCTATTTTAAATAAATTAGCCCTGTCATAAATTCACCTGAGACAATTACAACATTCAACTAAGTCATTTTCTTACAATAAACTGTACATACATTATTAAAAACACATTGGACTTCTAAACATATAAATACAGAGCTCCCAAGAGAAACAGCAACTATTCATTCTTACTGAATGCATGAATTACATTCAGTTTTTAGGATCTTTTCACAGCTAACTGAAATTCTTTCACAGAGTGTTTAGCTTTAATGCATACAGGAATAGAATTCCAAGTCTTAGCTATGCAGGTCTGCAACATCATATCCCCATGTTTGTTATGTATTTTTGGCCAAGCGAATATTTCATTCTGTCTAAATTAATACTTTGTGTTGACCTGTGTTCTTGAGAACACTAAACTCCTCCGAGGGTGCTCTTTTTTGGGGTTCAGCAGTTTAAAACACTATGTAAGGCAGTTTAACTTTCTATTGTTTTCAGGAGTCAACCATCCTAATTCTTGAGAAACCAGGCAATGGTGTTTACCATACTGGCTATTATTAAGAAAACGAGCCAATCTGTAATAGGCTTGGTCAACTTTCGCCTTCACAGTTTTTGGGACGTTTCTATATATTATTTTTCCATATACCATTACTGGGAGAATTAATTGTCTCACAGTCTTACTATGCATATCTAGAATCAGGCAATGTGAGAGTCTTCATGATGCTCCAAGTTTCTGGTTTACTCTCTTTACCATTCCATTTACTGTATGTGTGCAGCGAAGGCTAGTCGCTTACCCACTATGATACCCAAGTACTTACATTGTTCTATATTTGTACTTTTATTCCCATTTAATAAAAACAAGTTCAAGCAGTCCGTATTTTCCTTTATGCCATTCTGAAACATCATAAATTGAGTTTTCTTTAGGTTCATTACCAAATCTGAATCCCGGAACTAATCCTGCTGGATTTTCTGTTTTAATTCTCCCGGCTGTACGCGGACAACATCAAAACTGTGTCGTCTGCATACAGTCGGATTTCTCAACTCCTTATAACCTCTGGAAGCCCATTTACAAATACATTGAAGAGGAGTGGTCCCAGCTCCCAGGATCAATCCCTGGGGTACCCCCTTACAATATTCCTCAATGTTGAGTAGTCTGCTATGCCCAAAGATACATAATGCTGTTGGTTTGACAAATATGATCTGAACCATCTTAAAGGTTCATCATGCACACCCATGCTGTGCAGTCTCTGAAGCAGAAGGTGATGGCTGACCAAGTCAAATGCCTTACTGAGGTCCACAAGCATGGCCCCTGTCTTGCTACCATTGTTTAAAGATGTTACTATTAAAGTCCATTAGGATTGTGTTCGTGGACCTTCCAGCTCTAAATCCATATTGACTTTTGGTCAACACAACCAACCTTCAGATACTGATACAGTTATCTTTGTATAAGTTTCTGTAAAACCTTGGACAATGTTGGTAACAGAGCGATTGGCCTATAGTTCGCTGGGCCAGAATCCTCCCTTTGAAAATGGGGACAATTTTCCTACCTTCCAAGCCTCTGTAACTCTACCTGTACTAATACTTTCATTAAATATAAAGTTATTATGGGAGCTAATTTTCTGCTCTCCAACTTTAAAACATAGGCCCTATGTTGTCCGTCCTCCTGCTTTATTCATTTTAATATGCTAAGTTCTTTTTAAACCTCGTTTAATGTCAGCTGTTTAAATCTAAACCATTGATTTCTGTTATTTGAGAAACCTTTTGTTGTAAACATTTGATCTGGTACTACTGTATCTCGGACTTCTTTATTTATGTTTGTCGTTCCTATATCTGGAAGGTCTACGAAGTACCTGTTTAAAATTTTGGCCACCTTGTTTTGATACGTAACCACCTCACCCCATCATTTATATTTACTTGAGTTTGTGAAGTTACTGGGTTTTGTAAGTGTTTGATCTGTTGCCAGAATTACTTTGGGTCAGTTGTCCCTGTTATTTTTGTTTTATAAAAGTGTGATTTTGTTTTAATTACCATTTTTTTACACTTATTTCTCCATTTTGTAAAAGGTTTCTCAATCGCCTACCATTTTTTTTGCCCCTCCCCGAGTCTATTTTTAATCCGAATCTGAGTTTTTTACTTTTCGCTTACTCAAGGTAGGTGATTCCTGTGTGTTGTTTTCAGTACTTTGGGTGCATGTTCATTTATTACAGTTTGCAACTCCCTGTTGAACTCTAAAACTGCCTGATCTAGAGCTGGAATTAAAATTATCTTGTCCCACCTCACCTGAGACTCTCCCTAAAGGCTGTTTCACTGAACTTTTTACAGTTTATAACCCAGTGGCTTGTAGGCCCTACATTTAACACTATGGGCCTTTGTATTACATATTTTATGGGTAACGATCGCCTAGATTGTTAGACATAACTCTGCTCTCTTTACAGTTTCTTCCTTTGGAGCTAATATTAAATCCAGAATTGTTCCTGATTTATTGTTTTAGTACAACATGTTTGGCTATGTATAACTTGCTTTTATGCCTAATAAGTCCATCTTTTCTTTTAAAATTAACCCTTTTTGGGCCCAATCCATTAAAATCTCTTATTATTATTATTATTATGTCTTTATGTAAGACCGTCTCTGTTATTTTAGCTACCAGTGTGCCAAAAGATATAATTTTTTTTTGGGGGAATAACATCAATTGTTAGTTTTTGCAATGGTATTTCCTCTATTATACTATCCATTCCCTCAATACTTTCATCCAATTTGATTTGTATTGGATCCAACTCAACTTTTGTGTACACCAAAACTCCACCTCCTCTTTTATACATATCTCTTCTAGCCATGTTATACCTATCAAGCTGAATTTCATCATCTCTTATTCCAGAATGCAACCAGGTTTCAGATAGGCCCACACTATCTAGCTCCTCCTTTCTGTCCACATTCTGAAATGTTCTGTTTTTCTAACCAACCTTCTGGCATTATTGTGGGATAGAGTTAAATCCAAACTGTGTGGACCAGGATTTACATGAATGTCCCCACTCAATATTATTTAAAAAGACAGTGCATGACCCTGGATTTTCATTCTGTGTCCCATTAATCCCTGGTTTATAACTTTACAACTTTGTGTCAGTGGCTCAGTAGGTAGCACACTCGCCTCTGAGGCCGGGAGATCAGAGGGCTGTGGGTTCAGTTCCCACATCTGCACTTGGGTTAATATCCCATGGCTGACACTGTAGTGCAGCATGAGAGGGTGCTGCACTCTGATGTGCCGCCTTCGGATGAGACGTTAAACCGAGGTCCCATCTGCCTGGATTGGTGGTAGTTCAGGTGGATGTTAAAGATCCCATGGCACTTATCGAAAAGAGTAGGGGAATGTCCCTCATTCACTAAAAAAACAAAATACCACCAATAGCTTAATCTGGTTCAAGGTCAGTTGGCATTCATCTGTATCCCCCTCCCCCGGGGTCGTGCCTGAAAATAGGCAGGATTTGTCTAGTGCGCTTACCCGGTCAACAAAAACTAAATAAATAAAATAAATATATTGCATCCAGTGGTGTGCAGATATGTTCCTCTTCCTTTCAAGTGTATTTCTTTGTTGTAAAATCCCCACCCCCTGATATGCATACCACCCCAAGATTTGCTCTTGTAACTTTACAACACCCTGCTTTGTCCCATCCCACTGTGTACCATAACCCCGTAGTGTCCCCATTAAGAATAATCCACAAGCTACAATAAAACACTTAATTTTATCCAATTACACCACAGTGGGGGGGGGGGTCAAACACTATCAATTTTCAAATATTTCATTCAGTCTCAGCTGTCCCAGCTGACTCTGGCAGACTCCTCCGCATCCCTGCTGGCTTTGCCATGGCATCAATCCTCCTGGAGTCCTTATCTGGGGTGTGAGGTCAAGGGTATACTTGCCTGATCACAGGTAGCAGCCTGCACTCCCCAACATGACTGCATTGCTGGGTAAGGAACTCCGTGTCTGAGCCTGAGAGAGTATACCTCTGTCCATTCTCTTGTCCACAGGAGGTATAGAATTAGGAGTCTTTAAAATTTTCATTGTCTGTTTCCCAAAAGACTTATGGAGGGGAATAGACAGCCTCCTGGACTCTGGGATATCCATCATCTCAACGTAATCAGGCTCCTCCTGATTCTCTAGAGCTTCCTCCATAGGAAGCTGAAGAGTTTCAGCCATTTTTTTTGTAAAACATAAAATGGGAAGAGGACTCAGAAAGCCTAGGAGGAGAAACCCTTGAAGGTCTGTCTGGGGAGATGTCCGGGTCAATGGGCACATCCAGACTTTCATAATCACCATCACTATCCTCATACTCTCCTTCCTCCTCCGCCGGTTCATAAAAATCAGCTAAATTATAATCTGGAACCGGGGGAACCAACCGAACAGAGCCCCTAACCGATGGTGCCAGTTCAGTCGGAACCGGGTTAGCGCTGAACAATCCTTATCGCTTTGGCTATTTCATCAGCGGTCAGAGAAAGAACTTCATGATCCGCACCGCTGATTTATCCTTTCTTTCTTTTAACTGGAACCGACTCCTCAGAGTCGGTTCTCCTTTGCCCAAAGAAGTTTCACCCTGGTCAGAGGGCACTCCTTCTGGTACGGTTGAACCCGAACCGGCTGGCCATCCGGTCAGCGGACTTTTGGCCTCCCTTCCTTAGCCTACCAACTCTCTTTCCAGGGTAGCTGCAGGAAAATATCTGCAAATCTGGCAGTCTGAATCGAGGTGGTCAAACCCCAGACAAACATAGGTGGGGGGTCAGCCTTAGCAAAGGCTTCCCCACACACACACACAATGTTGAAACCCAGTGGGCCCAGTTTTTCTCTTGCATTTCTCAGACATGGCCAGTCCTAACCAAACTTACCCTTTTTCGATGACTCCGGCAAGACACCCTTTATCGGTTCCTGACCGTGTTATGGGTCGTGGAAAAAAACGTAATGAAATTCGGTTTGTTTAGAACCGATAAGGACCGGTTACCACACTCTAAAAGTAGAACAAACCTGATCGGTTCAAACCGAACCGATCCAACGTTTACAAGTCCCACACAGAAGAGACAATAATAAACCTATCTAGTACTCACGATACCACAGACAGAGACTGAAATGGCAGGTTAAACGGATTAAATTCGGTTGAAACCGAGGAAAAACGACACTTTAACCGACAAAATTGAACCAAGCAAAGGAGAAATCTCCGGAGTGACTATTCAGTGAGGCGAAGTAAAGAATCTGGCGGTTTGAGTTCAAACAACAACAGACAGAGTCTCAACCGAGCTCGAGCTCAGCGTTCCATGCCTTGCCTGGAAAGTTAACTCTTTCCTCTCCAGGGCAATTCAAAGGTTGGACATCACTGCATTTGTCAGAATACAGCAAGACTTCATGTTGTTTGAAAGACCGAGCATCCGCTGAACTGCTCTTCTTCACCGGGGAGGGAGGGTGCAAGACAGTCAGCACCTGATTGCCCCCAGCGACGACTGGAGGGCAAGGCACTGCTCTGTACCATCAGGGAGGAGCTGGGGGTAGCGCGTGCGGACACGTGCATGCTCCCCTCCACCAGCGTCATTGCACACCTCCGCTCTGGGGAAAAAATGGAAAAGTGGAGTTCTCATGGTTGGGCGGCAGTGGCGTCCTGTGGTGAACTGGCTCTGGGGAAGCTGCCTGACTGGATACAGACAAGGTGGATGAGTGAGGGCTCCCACCACCCCTCGCAGGGGAGTGGCTACAGGGGAACAGACAGGGACCCTAAGGGAGCATGGGAGATGGCGGATGGAATCCTCAGAGTTTCCAGAAACAGGAGCAGGCCAGCTAGGAACCAGCAAAAACAAAATAGCAAAAAAACAAACAAAACTTCTAAACTTGGAAAGAGGTTCATACCAAATAAAAATATACAACAGAAGGGGAAAACACCACGTGTACTTAATAAAGTATTAAAATTAAGCACCAAAAGGGAAATGCATTTGGAAAATGAAAAGACATGTTCAGCAGAAGCAAAGGAAGAATATAAAAATTCTTAAAAGGTTGAAACTAATAATAAGAAAAGAAAGGAGAAGAGTGGAAATAAACCTTGCATATAGAAGGGATAACAGTAAACATTTTTATACATATATAAACCAGCAAAAAAAGGGTAAAAATCAAGTGGGTCCATTGATAGTCAATGAGAGAGAAGTTAAGAGAGCGAAAGAAGTGGCGAATGCGTTTAATGAATACTTTGGGACAGCATTTGAAAAAAAAAAAAAAAAATATCTATTATAACTTAAATCTAGCCACAACCCCACAAGAAATAGAAGGCCTATTAAAACAGCTTAAATCCCACAAGTTGGCAGGCCCCGATAAATTGAACCCAGGATATCTGAAGGAAATAAGTTCCTAGATTTCAGAACCTCTGGCTATGATCAATAATATCTCATTTGAGAGGGGAGAAGTCCCTGGTGATTGGAGGCAAACAATAATGGTACCACTATTTAAAACCGGCAACAGAATGGAATCTTTTAACTACAGACCAGTAAATCTAACATCGATTCCAGGAAAAATTTCGGAAACCATTCTTAAGAATAAAACTGAATATAACTTGGAGGTCATGGGTTATGTGGCTAGCAAACAGCATGGGTTCAGAAAAAATAGGGCATGTATGACAAACCACCTGTGTTTTTATGAATATATAAATAAAAAACATAAATAATAATATACCTATGGATATTCTATTTTTTTCCCAGAAAGCATTTGATGAAGTTCCACAGGACAAATTAGTGTCAAAAATGGTAAAAATTGGTTTGGACACTCGTACTGTCTCATGGACAAACAGTTGGCCCGATGGCAGAACATAGAAAGTCAGAATAATGGGAGACTTGTCTGATGCAATTTGGGTGACTAGTGGGGCCCCACAGGGATCAGTGATGGGACCATCACTATTCCCCATTTATATTAGTGATTTACATAACATTTACAATCAGGTGATTAACTTTGCAGATGACATCAAACTGGGGGGACCTGTTGGTACACCAGAGGAACAAAGAATCGTGGTAGAGGATGTAAAAAAAAAAATAGAATTATGGGCACAAGAAAATCAGATGCCATTTAGTGTTAATAAATGTTTGGTTATGCATTTAGGAAAAAATAAAAATCAAATATGTACACTGGAGAACAAATATTAAGAAGTACCCAAGAAGAAAGGGATTGTGGGATGATTATTGATAATTTAAGTTTCAAAAAGCAAAGAACATATGCTATACAAAAAGCAAATTATATGATAAGGAATATCAAGAGAACCGTTGTAAATAGATCCATAGGGTGTCTTTTACCATTATATAAGACATACACTAGACCACAAATGGATTATGGGTCATAGATGTGGAGTCCCTATACAAAGGGAGAAATTAAAAGACTAGAAGCAGTACAAAGAAGATACACAAAAATGACTGGATCTTTAGCAATAAAATAAATATGAAAATAGAATTAAAAAAAAAGGATTGTTTACACTACAACAGAGAAGATTAAGGGGGGACCCGATGACAGTGTATAAAACCGTAAAAGGGAACTACTGAATGAGATGGGTATAATAATACAGAATAAACCAAGAGGACTGAGAGGTCATATGATGCAAATAAAAATTAGTACAGTTAAAATAAATAGTAGATATTATACATTTGTAAAGAGGACAGGCAGAATATGGAATTCACTTCCAAGCAGAATAGTTAAAAGTGGATCTTTGTTAAATAAAAAAGAGGTAGATAAACGGTTAGAACAAAACAAGAATAAATGTACCCACTAAGGTTGAGTGGACCAAAATGTCTTCTACCATTCAAAGCCCAATATAAGAATCCAGTATAAGGCAATTTTATTTCTTTGGCACCCTTTCAAGGGCTTATCGTGCCATGTGAAACAAACACAAAAAGCAGAAAACAAAAACCATGAAATTAATCAAAATTACAACATAAATAAAACTTCACAAATGCAACATATTTTCCTGCTAGCTATAAATTAATTTCAGATTTAAGTAATAGGTAAGTCAGGTAGTAAGTAAGTTTGAAAAGATGGTATTTCAGGACCTCTTAAAGTAGCCCCCACTATGCTGGCAGATCTAATATGAGCACTCAAAGCATTCCAAAATATCAGTGCTGATACACAACCTATGTGGGGCTTTGTATACCAATAAGTGTATCTTGAAGCTGACACCACTGAATAGGGACGCAGTGCAGCTTGCACAGCACCGGGGAAATATGGTCTCTATGGGGAGCCCCTGAAATCAAACAGGATGCCATATTCAGGACTAGCTGCACATAGGTAGGGAACATTTCAGTAATCTATCCTGCATGTGTTGAAAGCAAGGACTGTCCTTGCCAAGTCACCTGGTGCAAGAAACAGTTTAATCTGGGAGATGTTTAGAAGGCAAAAAAAAGGCCACTATGTACAACTGCAAACACCTGGTTTTCCAAGGACAACTTGGAGTCCCTAGTGACCCGACCCTAGGATCCTGACCACATCCACAGCTCCAGAAGTGGGGACATTTAATGATGAAAACTAGGTGTCACTCCCTGTCAATACCGACCTTCTGTAGCCGGGTTCGATAACCATCACCTCAGTCTTACCCGGGTTGCGACTTAACCAGCTGAAGGACATTGGGTCATTCATCTCCTTTAAACAATGGCATGGCACTGACACAACATTTACGCTGTCAAGTATACACAGCACAAATAGTTGGGTACCATCTGCAAAGCAGTAAAACTCAGCCATACTATCTCAAGATTTCACCCAAAGGCAACGTGTACAAGGCAAACAGCATAGGGGCCAGGATCCAACAGTCCAACGCAGCTGTCTCTGAGATGGAATTACCCAAGACTGCCTGCCAAACACCAGTGATGTCCTCAGGGACCATCACATGGTCTACTGCATTCACAAAACCCACCAACCCAAAGCCCCTTCCAAACTCCTCTCGATCCGGTCTTTGGATCTGTCTGCCCTCCACGAGAAAATGGCTGCAACCAATTGGTCACCCATCTCAAACTCCAGCACCATCGATTCTGCCCTAGACTACTTCAAATCCAAAGTCTTATCCACAGTTTTGCAATATATTTACCCAGGATAAACCAGCTGAGATGCATGCACGAATTCCCCACCGTCCCTCATACCAGCATCCAAAATAAACCCCATAGCCATATAAAGCCCCATAAGTGACCATATTTAACACTGCCACCCGAAGTGTGCCACCTGCACACCTTAGTGACTGCCCTCCACAATAGACAAATCCAAACTACAGATCATAACTGTGGGTGCCCCCCCATATTAGAGACTTGAGAGGTGACCATGTCCAAACCACTGCGTCTCCCATAAGAGATCTGCCAGTCAAGCCTTCAGTTTTCCAATGGTAAGCCGCCACCACCAGCCCCTATCTGCCCTTGGAGATAAACGTCCAGTCTCCTCACCAACACACCCTCTGCCCCCCACGGACACGTCTGTCACTTCCCTTGGCCCTTACATACTGGAGGAGAACAACTCCACTCCAGCAACTTTGAATTACCAGGTGCCCAGAGAAGTGAGGTCTTCCTCATCCTGGCCCATCATTTTCCCAGCAGTTATCTAATCTGATGCCCAATGGTACCCGAAAGTCATTTGTCAGAGGCACACCAACACCCTCTTTTACCCTACTCCCCCTACCCCCAGATGGCCACTGGCACAGCCCTCATGATAGGAAGGTACCTGCACCATTCTGGCACCAGAGATGGGAGAGGAGTACTCATCACTGAAATGAAGGGGAAAACGTGGTCAGTACTTTTTTTTTTTTTTAAAGGGCCAGGCAGCCTGACTCTGCTCTCTGTTTACCCCTAGGAGCCAGAAGAGTGAGCAGAACCAAACAGAGGGAAGTTTACCCGTATCACCACCAGCACCAGAGATGGAAGGGGCACTGGCATCTAGACTGGGAGGGTGACATTCTCAGTTCTTTATTTTCTCGTAAGGGCCAGGCAGCCCAGCTCTACTTTCCCTTCACTGGTAAAAGCAGGGACTGGTGAGTGGGAGTAAACTGAGACTTCTTTATAAGAAGAAAAAAAAAAAAACAAGGGCCTTGGGGCCCAGCACTACTTCCATTGACTAGCAAGAGCCAGGACAGTAAGAGTGAGCAAATGGAGACCTGTTTTTTTGAGGGGAAAGCAATTTTCCAGCAGCCAGACTCTCTCTCTCCCCTCACCAGTAGTAGTCAGAACCAGCAGGGGAGCAAATCAGAGACCTTTTTTATTTTAACGTAAACTGTTCTGCAGTCTGAATCTCTCCTTCTGTTGACAGGACCAAACACCAGTGTGGGAGGAAATGAGTGCATTGTTCATTATTTTATTTATAATTTTTCCAAACTGAGATGCAGTGGTTTGCATTAGAGTTAGGGCACACTGCCAGCCCACCGAGCTAGCGTTAGTGCTACCGTCAGGCCAGCGACCCGGGTTCTGTATGGCGAGCCAGGTTGCTGGAGGGCCAGCTGGGGAGAGAAGGATCAGGTGCCCAATGGGCTGCTCTCCTTCTCTGGGAGGGAGGAATGTATCCTCACACCATACTGCCACCACCTGGGTGACCATGGGTGGTGCTGTGCAGTGGGAATCAGACAGTAGGGGAGGGCTGGCGTCAGCCGGGGATCTGAGCAGAGGAACATCTCACCGGGCCTCCGCGCAGTAGGGAGGGCTGGGGGTATACTGGGATGTATAGGGAGAGGCATCAGCAGCAGAAGACAGGAAGTTGTTATCCCTCTGTACAGACAGTTGGTGAGACCCCATCTGGAGTACTGTGTCCAGTTCTGGAGACCTCATCTCCGCAAGGACAGACAGGACAGAGGTAGTCCAGAGGAGGGCAACTAAAATGGTGCAGGGTCTGCAAGAGAAGCCGTATGAGGAGAGACTAAAGGAGCTTAATATGTATACCCTTGAGGAAAGAAGGGAGAGGGGGGACATGACAGAAACTTTTAAGTACCTCAGTGGAATTAACAAAGTCCAAGAGGGCAGCATCCTTCAGAAAAAGAGACTTACAAGAACAAAGGAACACAATTTAAAGATAGAAGGAGGGTGGTTCACGGGCAATGTGAGGAAGTATTATTTCACAGAGAGGGTAGTGGATGCATGGAACAGCCTTCCTGAAGAGGTTGTGGGGTCTAAAACTGTGGGAGATTTCAAGAATGCATGGGACAGACATAAAGCAATTCTTGTGGGGGGTAGGAAGAAATAGGCTGTTGGTTAACTAGGATCTGCGGCCTATCCTGTAGGTAGGGAAATGGGCAGACTAGATGGCCTAGCAGTCCTTATCTGCCGTCAAAGTCTATGTTTCTATGTTTCCATCCCGTTGGTCCCCCTCGAGTGCTGAAACCAGAGGGAAGGGGACCAAAACAAGGAAAATGTGCCCTGCTCCCAGTCTAAGTGACGTACCTCCAGCACCATGCCTACAGGAGGATCCGAGGACAGACTCCACAAGTGCGCACTCCATGATGTTCAAGGGAGGTAAGGGGAGGAGGCCTTTACCCTGCCCAGTGGGTTATCTGGGGGCTCTAGAGTAAGCCCAGACAAGCAGCACGTTAAAAGCAGACATCTAGGGCCTCTCAACATGGGGCTCTGAGAGAGGGACTAGGAGTGGAGCGTATAAGGGGGGAAAAAAGAAAGAGTACAGAAAAAAAAAAAAAAAGAGGGCCACACGATACAAAATGTTTTACAAAAAATGTTTTCAAAACTTCTGTTATTAAACCAGTTCAGCAAGCATAACTGTTCTTGAAAACTGTTTGTGTCCACACTGCTGTTGCTAAACCAGTTCTTCCTGTGAGCAGTTCCTATTGACTTCTGGGACAGATTCTTTTTTTTTTTTTTTTTTATGAGTATCCCAGAATTCTGTAAATATATCCCTAGAGCTTTGCGGCTGAAGTGTGAACTGTCGCTGGGAATAACAAAGATAGATGCCCCAATAACCGATGCTGCAGTGCTGTGCCATTTTCATTATTGCATGATCATAAAATAGTATCTGTCTGGTGTATCTGAGCTCACGTACTTGCAATGCAATAGTGTGCACACCATTAAATAAACTTATATACAACAGTATCATCTCTGAGATTTACTGGACTACAAATCTTACAGTATCTCTTTATTTAAAATATTTTCTTACTCCCCCATCACTGGTGTTTCACGCTCTGCTCAGCTACCTCCCAGCTCCCTCCATTCCTTTCCCCATCTCTTACCCAGTCCCAAGGGGGTTCAAAGGGAGAGATAGAGCCTTGCTTCACATGGTGGATTCAGTTGGGATAGTGGAAGCTGATCTCCTTCAGGGCCATAAACATGGGAGGCTGTTGGGCAATCGGAACTCGTGGGACCCAGAGTGACAGCATCATTCTGTCATGCTTTGGGGTTTTCACCTAAATTTATTCCTCCAAATCGGTGACAAGGACTCTGGTGGATGCCTGTGTATGCTGCTATTGACTGTGCACTCTAGGTCAGCCTATATCCTCCCTCACGAATATCTCCTGCTGGCCCATCATTAGTGAAGGTCAGGCAGAGCACTACCAGCCGATTATCACTTGTGCTACTGGAGAGGCAGTCAGTGAAGGATATTTTTCTCAGGGTATTGTATGTCTATTTCCCCCATCCACATTTAAAAGATTAACGGGCGAGCCATCCCGGTGGCGTTGAGGGTTGAAGCGCTGGATTCCCCACTTCACACCACACCGGTGACCCAAGTTGAAGGATTTATGTGAAAGACCACTATGGATCTCTTACAGGAGTGCCACCAACACTGGACACAAGGTAACTAGCAGCTACCAGCCAGTGAGACAACAAACATGGTTGCCAAAACTACCAGCTAGTTGCTTCAACTGTGGCCAGTTGGTACATGTTAAGATTTTGTAACTTGCAATACAAAAGGAGTAGTCTGCTTAGTTCAGTGCCTGTCTGGCACCTCCTACGTGGGACATACCAAGCACAAATTTAAAGCAAGATTACGTGAGCATCTACTATAAGAGCTATCCAAAGGGATGACATGAGTTATGCAATGGGAGCCCACTTCACACAAGCAAGGGACAAAATGAAACATAAAAGCTACTGGGATTGAGCATATAGAAATGGATCCAAGAGGGACAGATTATGAAAATAAATTGAACCAAAGAAAAGTTATGGATACACAAACTGAATGGTTTACAATGGCCCTGTTTAAATGATACATTTGAAATTCAGCCCTTTTTCCAAATGAGATAACAGAATTGATTTTACTATATGTGTGTTCCTGCCAATCAACCCCTCCCCCTCCTCTGATTCAGTCTCTGTCTCTGCTCTTTTTAATCTCATATCATCCCACATGTATTCTTTTTGCCCCTCAGGATTTAGTCCCCAGTCATGCTTCTGTGCAACCCTCTCCTCTTCCCCCCAACACTTCCCTTTCCTTTTCCCCCCCACACATTCCCACAACAGTGTTCAATAACTACAGATTCGCATCCTGCTTTCCAGTGAATATCAGAAACTGAATATATAAATTACTGTGCTAATGTCTGCATTTTTATCAATTTTAAGGAGTAACAGATGGGAGTTGGAATATCCGTGCAAGACATAAATATGGGAGCAACATTAGATTAATAAAATGTCTTGTACACTAGATTATCATTCATGCTGTTTCTTACTTGTTTTTATCTGTTTTTCAACATTTGGCTTTGTGATTTTAGTTTATATTATTCACACTTGCATTTTGGATACATTTGTTGACATTTTACCATGACAATGATGTCAGGCACTGGCCGACTATATATGTGTATTTGCCCAGGTCATGCATCTCTGATGAAGCGCTAGGTGTAAAATGTTTGGCTGACTGAATGCATTCCGCATTCTGCTTTTGTCTGTACCTGCCATGCTTATCTGCTTGTCATACTGCACTTACAGCTGCACAGAAATAAAGCCAGAACTTGCCCTAGCTATCGGCATGAAGTACGCTTTCTTCATTCAGAGAACTGAGTACAGCTTGACCTTCCTGACTTTGCAGTGATCCAGCTATGTAGCACAGTATCATGCATGGCCTTGTGGGGGCACCCTGTTTTGTTGTTACAGACCCCCATTTTTCTCCTCGATTTTTACCCATGAAGGTGCCAGCATGCAATGATACATGAACAATATGGCTGTCACCCAGCAGCTGCCCCTTTCCCTTAAGACATGCACTCACTGTGCAGCTACCTGGCCTCCACCAGTTGTCATTCAATAAATACAGGTTACTCACCTGTAACAGGAGTTCTAGGAATGGTATATGTTGTTCATCCACACTGTCTGGCAGATTCCTTGCCGCTTTAAATCTTGTCGGAAGGTCTTCAAGCTGGCTCCTCCCACCCACCCGGGTGGTAAAACTCTCGGCTCCACCCCATGATGCCAGATCTAGCCAGCTAGAAGCCAGGTTGTGCGTTGAAGCCGGGGAGGTCGGGTGGGTCGTGTGGATGAACAACATATACCATTTCTAGAACTCCTGTTACAGGTAAGTAACCTGTATTTCTTGGGACGTGGATGTGTTGTTCAATCCACACTTATTGGCAGACTCTAGCAGTTCTCCGAGGAGGGAGGCAAGGCACACACCCCTACTTAGGGAATAAAGACTGAGAACCGAGGCCCCAAAACCAGCATCCCGGCATGACTCAAGGTTGATGTGGTAGTGGGTAATTAAGGTATACGCGACTTCCAGGTAGCAGCCCTGCAGATATCCTGGATAGGGACATCCCTGGAAGCAGCTACCGGCGAGCGGTATGGCGGGTAAATGAGCTCTTATCCCTCTGGGAGGCTCCATGCCCGCCAACCTGTAGTAGAGCTCTATGCAGGAGGTGATCCACCTGCCTATCGTCCGCTTTGCTGCAGGTCTGCCAGGTGCGGCTTCAGCATAGGTGACAAACAGCTGGCTTATCTCTCCCGAACTTCAGCCACACTCCCTGAAGTAAGCAAGCCTACTAGGGTCCAATATGGAGCCTATATTTCGGCCTCCGAGGTGTGATTAGGGTAGAACACCAGCAGAGTCAACACCTGGATAAGGTGAAGCTCCACACCACCTTCGGAAGTAACTTCGGGTGGGGCGCAGGACAACCTTGTCCCTGCGGAAGACCAGATAGGGAGACTCAAAGGAAACGCCTGGAGCTCTCCCATCCTTCTGGTTGACGTGATAGGCACCAAGAAGGCGGGCTTCCACAACAGCTGGAGATATCACACCTGTGCATTGGTTCGAATGGCTTGCCGTGAGCTTGGCCAATACCAGCAGTAGATCCACGGAGGTGGAGGTTCTTGCACCGAGGGAAATGTGATCAAGGCCTTAAAAGCACCAGACCACCTTCCCGCGCCTACCGACTGCTTTACGTCTGCCCTGTAAGCAGAGATGGCCCCAGGTGCACCTTAAGGGTCGTCGACCGAAGCCCTTGCTGAGAAAAGGACCACAGGTAGTCCGGAATGCTTGTCGAGGAACAGGAGGAAGGGTCCAGGCCCTCTCCTGACACCAAATGGAGGATCTCTTCCATTTGAAGGCATAGCATTTTCTGGTCGACTCCTTATGGGACGCCTCAACAACGTTGAGGGCCTCGTCGGAAGACCCAAGGCCTGGAAATCTAGCCGCTCAGGAACCAGGCCGTCAGGTGCAGGGATTGAAGGTCCGGATGGAATACCTTCCCCTGATGACTGAGATTAGGTCCAGGCGGGCTGGAAGCCACATCGGGAGCCTGGAGCTGAGACTGAGGAGATCTGGATACCAGAGCTGGCGGAGCCAGTCTGGGGCTACCAGAATCACCTGCGCCTTGTCCCTCCACGCCTTGAGAAGCACCTTGTGGATCAAGGGAAATGGGGGAAAGGCGTAGAAGAGGTCCGGGGTCCACGGACTCGAGAAGGCATCCCCCTGCAGCGAGCCCTGCTGAGGGGGGCGGGCATTAAACAGTCTCAGCTTCGCATCCTCCCTGGAGGCAAAACGTCCGCCTGAGGCGTGACCCAGTGGGAGAAGAGATCTTGTACTACCTCCGCAGGAGAGAACCACTCATGAGATGCAGCTCTATCCGGTTTAGGCACGGCCAGGGTGTTGGAGGCCCCATTTGAATGGTTAGAGATCCGCCTCCAGGCTGCACACCAGACTATATGCAGAGAGCTTTGCAGCACATGGCGCTGCCCCGCCTGGCTGTTTAGGTAGTACATGGTCGTGGTATTGTCCGTCTGGACCTGAATCACTTGACCTTGAGAAAGGAGCAAAGGCGGTGAGAGTTTGCGGACCGCCGAGTCTAGCAGGTTGATAAAGCATCGACTCGGAGGGGACCAGACTATGCGCTCTGGCTTCAGATGGCACCAAACCATCTGAGAAGTGTCGCCGACAGAGAGAGACCGCCGCCAATGGATTTAACGGATGCCTCCTGCAGATGTGCTGAACGTCCCACTGAGAGCATTCACATTTCCCGGTCACTGTCACCAACTGATCTAATGCATCAAGTGTTGTGACCACTGACTGGCCAGTCCTGCTGAAGGGGATGGCGTTCAACGGGCCCAAGAGACCACGCTGGTAAGCCGCCATGAGACCCAGGAGACACAGGAGTCCTGGTAGACGCAATTGCCCATCCAGAAATGATTGGGCAAAGGAGGAATCCTGGTCTGTCCCCCAGGAGCCGTGCCTGGCTCAGAGATGGAGCCTGCCCAGATGAAATGTATCACCTGTTTTCACGAAGCCCACTTGGCCTGGGTTAGAGGCCAATCTGAGGCTGACTCCTGTGGCCAGATTTCGACCACTCCACCTCCCTCTCTGAGGGCTAACAGCCAGACCAGGTATGCCTGACCTCTTCCGGGGTACGTGGCTTCGGCCACTGCCATGCATTTGTGAAGACCTGGGAGCTAGAGAGAGGGTCAAGGGCATGGCCCAGAACTCTAAAAGAGATCCTTCCTCTGAAGTGGGAATTTGGACAAACGTGATGATCGACTAGAAGAATGCGCCCTGAGGTCCAGGAACAAAACCACATGCCTGACCTAGATTATCTGAACCAGAGACCATCCTGGCTGTCCTAGATCTAAGGACCTGTTCAGGCCTACAGGTTTGGGCGCCATCTCGTCTGCTTTGGGACCAGGATTTCTGACACAAACCCAGAGTCTGGAGGAGGATCCTCCACCTTCCTGATCACCTTTTCGAGGCGCAGGCAATATCGGCGCGGAGCGACAGCTAGTTTTGGATCATTTTGCGGGCGGTTCGAAGGAAGGTGCTCGAATACCGAGGCGGGCCCTTCCCTACCACTTTAATAACTAACGTCCATGGTGATAGCGACCAGGTGAGTGAAGTGGGGAGGCGCCTCCACGTGAGGGGACCCAGGAAGGGGTGGCGGTGTTGGAGGCCACGCCTCAACCCCTTACTGGTACGCTTGAGGAGGACTGCCCAGGGTCCCGCATTTACCTCCTGTTTCCCATTAGAGGAAGTCGCTGGTTTGGGATTGGGATGCTTGCGAGCCTGCTCTTTCAGATTAGTGCTGTTGTGGTCGCCGCAGGGACCAGGCAAGAAAGGACTTATGCTGTTGTTGCCGCTGCCCTTGTCCCTCTAGCGGGGGTGACCAAGTCAGAGTGGTACTGGACTTTGGATCCGTTGAGGTGTCCTCCACCCAGGGTCGAGAGGTCAGTCGAGAAGGGATGTCCGCTAACTTTGCTGGGTATCCGCGGAAGGTGGATATCTCAGCCGCGCCTGTGGTGCAATGCCGTGGCTGCTTATTGACCTGGCACAGAATCACCTATGTCCAGAGTAGTCTGTGCTGCGTTAGCCACCGCCTTCCTGTCCCGCACCTGCCAGACCATGGTCCGATAGTCGCTGTTGATGAGGGATCACCTCATCCAGAGCCCATGAGGATGTGGGAGAAGTGCCATCAGCGGCCGAGCTGGCCTGTTGGGCCGAGGAGGACGGAGCTGAGGACCCGCGTGCCTGACGAGTCCAGCTTTTGACTCTTTGTGGGGGTTTATCCACGTCCCAAGCATTTCTGGAATGTTGAGATGTGTCGTTGACTAACCCCGCTGCAGAGGGTGCTCAGAAACCGGGCAGATAGCGATAGGGACCACATACTTCCTGGCCATCCTGGCCGGGGCAGGACAGGAAGCAGGCTGCTGCTGTGCCCAAGTGGCTAATGCCTCAGCTACTGAGAGCCTCGTGGTGAACTTTGGTCTAGAATCTCCATCAGGGATAACGTCCCTTTCGACCCGGCTCGAGCTGCATCCCGTAGACTCCGAGATGAGCCTGGCAGACCCAAGAAGGACGATGCATCGCCTGACTGGCCGGAGGACCCAGGCCCACCACCTGGGGCAGGAGGAGTCGCTACTGACTGCACGGTAACACCTCTACCTGCCGAGACGGCCGGGAGGAGGGTGACCGATAACCGGGGGCAGGCTGTGACCGACCTAGTTCTACCACATCGGTGGGTAGCTAGATTTGTCGGAACAACCGCCCAGAAATGGGATCTCGATTGAGGCGAGCGGTTGCCGTATTCAGGCGGTGTTACTGATAGCCGGGATGAACGGAGCCATTTAATCCCGACAACAGCAACTGCTGCCACATAAGCTCCTCGAACGCGCGGTCGCATTAAGCCTCCTCATCGAGGGAGGAATATGAGAGAAGCTGTGTCGCCATAATTGATGTCTAGGCTCGACCGATGTCGGCGGGAGCGTTGACCGAGATGAAGCTAGATCGAGACCTCGGTGAAACCGAGGAGGGGTCTGGGAAGGGGGTGACACCGCTCTTCCCTCGGCTCGGGCTACTTTAACCGGGGAATGCCGCCCGGAAGGTGCGGAGCAGATCCTCGGTCTCCGCTGGGGAACCAGCGAAGAGGGGTTGACGGTTGTACCAGTCGACCCCCGCTGTTGAATCGAGATATCTCGACTGTGTCGACGGGTGTCTCGCAGGCTAGCCTGACGGGACTGCCGTAGCCAGCTGCCTGAGCCTCAACTGACTCAAGTCGGCTTGTCGGTGTCTGGGGAGGGGAGACCTCTCCCGCTCCCACGAACGCCGACCATGTGGACTTCCCTTGACTCCTCTTCTTGGGCTGAGAGGAATGTCCCGATGGCCCTCTCCCGCCCGTGAAAGGGACAGGTGGAAGCTCCTTGAGCGAAGCCCGAATAAAAGGAACTCAGAGAGAGGCGGGATAAGCGCCCCGCGTCCGAGGGAGGGAGGAGGAGATGCAGCTAGGCGCCCCTCCTCGAGGCGATCAAGTGCTCGAGCTGCCCAGCCCGAGCCAGCCACCGGACACCTCGCAGCGCGTCTTTAGGTTTCACTGGTGAGGGAACTCATCGAAGTGCCGGGTTCAATCGGCAGCGATCTCCAGGACGCTGGCCAAAAGGCGCGGCACAACTCGCAGACCTCGTGGTCATGGTCTCAGGTCGAGGCAGTACACACACGGAGGGCAACTGTCCTGGACATCTTCTGCCCGCCATGGCGCCTGAAAGCCAGGAATCGAACTGTCCATCGTGAGCCGTGAGGGATGAGAAGACCGAGTTTAGAAAACATTCAAACTAGATTCGTTATGCGGTCATTTTAGGCTTCCTTAAACCCTGGGAAGGACACCGCGCATGTGGTGCTTTTCGCCTCTATTTCAGTCTTAAATATTGATTATGTTATTTACTCAATATTGGCGGGACGCCTAGAGGGGCTCTTTACCGGAATTGATCAATGGGATCAGGCTGGGTTTATCCCTGTAGGCAGACCCAGGACAATATTAAAAGATCACTACAAATATTATACCATGCCAGCTGGTGGGCTCCCAGCCTGGTTTCAGCCTGGATGCGGAGAAGGCCTTTGACCGAGTGGCATGGAAATTTCTGGGTTTGGCCTTGACGCTTTTGATTACCGAATCATTCACTGAAGTTGTAAAGAATATATATACCAGACCAAGGCATATAAAAGATTAACGGAAAGTCTCCCCTCCAATAGATCTACATTGGGGCACGAGACAGGGATGCCCTCTCTCCCCCTTGCTCTTTGCGTTATACTTAGAGCCTTTGGCCCAAGCCTTAAGGATGGATGATCTGGTGAGGGGTTGGGATCTGGAGGGGCATCATAAGTTGGCGCTATATGCTGATGACTTTCATGGTTTTATCTCAGAGACCCTGAATATATGTTGGAACACTTATGGGCTGAGTTATCAGAGTTTAGTCCTTTTACTGGCTACAAAATCAATATGACTAAAACAGAGGTCTTGAAATTACACTATGATCCCTCGGGCAGATCCGGAGGAGTACCCTCTCAGATTGGATACTTCCTGGTTCAAATACTTGGGGGTTCATTTGAGTGATCGAAATGGACCAGCTGTATCTCCTAAATTTTGTGCCATTGTTGAGGAAAATAAAGTTAGGAGTTGGACAGGTTGGCTCCTGTTGCTATGCCATGATTCAGGAAGGTAGAGGGATAAAAATGATAATACTTCTTCAATTTCTATATCTGGCTCAGACTCTTCCTATTCCGGTTCCAGATGCATTTTCCTCTCTAAATAGGACAGTGTCACGCTTTATTTGGGGCCCACATAAACCCAAAATCAGTTTCAGTACTCCAGATCTCAAAAACAGGAGAGGAGCTTTAGCACTACCAAATTTTAAATTATATTACTGTGCAGCTTGATTCATTATTGCCATCTACTGTTGGATCAGGCATACTCGGCCAAGTGGAAAGACTTGCAGTTAAGTGAGACCGAATCATTTAAAAATATGAACGACATGCTATTAAAGCAAAAAGGGAGGTCAAATGTAAGTCAGGAAGGAAACCCATACACAGCCACCACTCTTAAGTGTTTGGTAAGGGGTTCTGGGGGATAAGAGAGCTAAGAGTTGGAGCTACTTGTTGACTTCGGTCCCATACCTGAATTCTTTTCCACCTAACAGGTGGGATGGGGGCTTTAAGAGACAGGAGGAGAGGGGTTTGCACTTGATTTGGCATTTTTTGGACGGAAACAAGATTCTACCACTTGATACACTGGTTAACAAATATGGAATCAGTTGGAAGGATAGATTCAGATATTTTCAAATAAGAAATTATATAAGCAACTTGATAACACAATTTAAGCTGGGGAGTTCCTCACCTTCACAGATTGCATACTTACTTAAAGGACCCGATTAGGTCTCATATCAATATCCAAGTTATATCAGGCACTGTTATCTTGGAAAGGGGATTCCATTGCCCACACTAAAAGAGCCTGGGAAAGGGACTTAAGAGTCCTGATTCCGGATGACTTCTGGGCGTGGACTCAAGGAAGAACTCACTGGGGTATTCCATCAGGGAGTTTTCATGGAAGATTCTTGTCCGCTATTTTCGATCCCCAGCTATTCAGACTTTTGTTGGAGGAGCTGCGGGTTTACACCCACATCTTTAGCTCACTTACTATGGGAGTGCCCTGAGTTGACCCCCTTTAAGCAAAGCCTTCAGCAGGCTTTGAGAGAAATCATAGATCCTGAATTGGAGATGTCCCCGTGTTATTTTTTCTTGAATCTGACTAGGGAACTCCGAGACCCCTGACAATTAAGTTTTTGAAGATCTCTTTCTTAGTGGCTCAAAAGTGATTACTAACTTTCATTTATCCACTAAGAGGATTGCCCCTAAACATGTGGCAAGACCATGATGATAGATGTGTACAGACTGGAATCAATAACTGCCAAGTTTAATAAGAGAGTCCCACCTTTGAGATTTTGGAGGCGTTGGGTTCTCTACATGGCAGTGGTGAGGCCTGAGTTTGTTCCATGAACAGGGTAAATGTAGGCCTAGGTTAGGGTTTTAACAAGACAAAAGTTAATAAAACAGTGGGTCTTTTGATGCACTTGTTGATTGACGCCGTGTGGGTTTGCCCTCCAGTTGATCTTCCTTATCCTGAGATGGGACATCCATGAGATACAAGTTGGGAAATGTAAGTTGGAGATAATATAGGATGCTTCTAGATAAATGCTTTAGAGACAATTATTTTAGATACTGTAACTTATTATAGCATAAATTCAACCTATGTATTGTACATTTAGTTCACTATTAGATTTCTTCTGCCAGTGATAGCAATAGAAATGAATCAACTTGGATGATTGTGACTGGTTTGTTGTCCATGATGCTGTTTGGGTCTCAACGGTGAAACTACATTAAATAAAGAAAGTTTAAAACAAAAAAAAAACTAGATTCGGACGAACCGAAGAATTAGGATCCAGTCTAAAATGCAGAGTGCTAAGGAGGGAACCTGAGCTTCCAAGCAGTAAGGAAGTTCTGGCGTCATGGGGCGGAGCCGAGAATTTTACCACCTGGGTGGCTGGGAGGAGCCAGCTTGAAGACCTTCCGGCAAGATTTAAAGTGGCAAGGAATCTGCCAGACAGTGTGGATGAACAACATATCCTTCTCCCTAGAAACAGTACCCAGGGTTCCCATTCATGAGGGAATAAAGCTTTCCTCAGGACGCCTGATCCTGTTTCTCCTGTCCAGTCTTTGAGTGACTCAAGTCTGTTCCCGAATCCAGTTTACCAGATTAGGTTAGCAACCACCCCAGCACAGTTATATACATATTTAACAAAAGCAAACTAATAAGGATTGAGGTTGGGTCACAGACCCAAAAGGATCCTCAGAGTTCCTGAACAGGGCTTGTAAAAAAAAATTGGAAATTGATGTAGAATACCAGTACATATTTGTAAACACAATATCCAATGAGTTGCCCACAAAGAACATTAGTGGAAAAAGTAAATTTGTGATCATGGTACGGCACTGAATGCTTAACAATATGATACTATATAAAACTATTCACTTTACTGAAAAAGAAAAAAGTAACTCTTCTTGAGACTGTCTTAAAGAGCTATAATACATAGAACTGTAAACCATCATCATAAGGACTTTACTTGAAGCTTTTGCACGATAGAACACCCCATCGACATGCCTATATGCATGCTGTCAGTACATAGCATTACTTGTATAACGTGATGGGCCCCAACAACTCCAGTTCTGTTTCTCCTGCTGACAAGAGAGTAAATGTCAGACAAATGGAAGGTGTTTTTCCGTCATTGTGTCTTCATTAACTGAATAATTTTTTTTCCTGGTAGCTACTCCTGATCACTGGAGTACGCAATCGCCGAGTAATAAGCTTTTTCACCATTGTCTCTGTGAAAACCAGATTTATCATTAGGGCGCCCATGAGTTGTGTGTTTGTTGTTTGGGCCCATCAGCCAATGTGAAAAACTGCAGTTTGCCAGGATTCCAACCAGCTACACAGAAATGCAAACAAAACATTTCAGAGCATTATTTGGAGAAAATGGACTACTGCAGTGCCTGATAAGCCAAACCATCTCCTGCCAACACCAGTAAAGCAGAAATTATTGATGCTGGAAAGAGGGGAACTTAATGTGTAAACTGACAGCACGGCCGCTGATGAGATCAGACGCCCTGATTAAGTCTCTGCCATCACTGACAGGCAGCTTGTTCCAGTTTGGGTCCTGAACCTTGTACTCAAATCGCTGATGAAAGCCCCTTTCAAGCCTGCATATTCCTGTGGCATGAAGGATCTGTTCTGGAAGACTACTCCTCTGTGTCTGTTACCTCGAAAAGGCAAGTGTCTGTACTACAGACCTTGGTTCATGGATCTCTGTTGTGGGTGTTTCACGGGGATAAGGTGGTGATGTGTACTCACACCGAAGTCTTGCCTAAAGTTCTAATTTCACATTAAATCAGTCTGTTAATTTACCCATCTTCTTCTCTTCCCTTCCCTTCCCTTCAGAACGCAAAGGAAGTGCTGTTGCATGCTTTGGTTGTCCCCAAAAAGCCTTTGGTACTTCCTGATTGTACTGAGGACTGTGCTCAGTCCTGCCAGTTTTATTTGCTTTGGCCATGGCACCAGGGGTAAGCCAGTTTCCAACCAGTGCCTCTCAAAATGGATCTCCTCCTGTATTCTCTTCTGCTACAGACAGGCAGGGCACAAACTACCCAATACTGATACAGTGAAAGCCACCATGGACAAGGCAGCCTCGGTGGCCTGTTTTAGTCAGTTTCACTTACTGACATGCATCTAGTGTTGCTACCTGGAACACAGCAAAATGCAGCACACTCAGATACAGCAGGCAAGACCATTTATTTCTTCACATTTCCAGATTATTGTTCTTCAATGGCATTCTTAAAGTGCCACTTGGAAGAGGATCCATACTTTTACTAGGCCTTACAGTCTGGAGCTGATCTCTCAAAACAGGGCTGGCTTTAACCTGGCTGTCTCGCAAAGCGTTCTCTCCTGAAGGGTATGGGTCTGCTGCTACTTTATGGGCAGCCTGGTTGGAGTTGGTACTACTTGCTAATCAGCCAATGAATTATGGAGCTATCGAAGACAATATAGAGGATAATGTACGGGTCACTATCGGAAACCAGCTCGTTAACCATCGAGGGGTTGCCATGGTGACCTTGTAGACCTCGACAGCGAAGCTTGAGAGGTTTACATAGCCATGGCAATCACAAGATGGTTAAACCAGCTGGTTGCTGATAGTGAACCATACATTATATTTTATAGTGTATGGTTCACATAACCAATTAAAAAATTAAAGCAGGTCCAGGAACCTTACACCTGCTGTTATATCAGTCACAGCTGCTAATTCCAGGTCATGGGCTCACGGCCATTTCAGGAAGGCCACTGATTTGCATAGCACGCATCCGCAGACTGTTCCCAACTGTTAACCCATCGATGTGATGTATTATCAATGGGTTAACAAAATTGTGACTTCACATCGATGGAACAATGTTGTTATAAAAGGGTAGATGTCTACCTATAACAAAGTTCTACCATACATTATAAGTTTGTTACATATCAGTAACATTAGACCTTAGAAGTATCTCTGTGGTGTGATACCTTTCCCCACCCCACCCCCATCCCCATGATAAGGCAGTCCTTTACTTGCCAAGACACTGCACAGCCCTATGCTGTTTATATCATTACTTTCACGAGCTGCCCAGCAGACAGGGTTTGCTTCACTCCACTCCATCTGCCTCTCTGTGCATGATTAGTATGGCAGACTCAATCCTGCTAGATGTTTAGAACTCCATTCACCAACAGTGAGAAACTGAAATGACTGGAACCTGCTCACGTTAAGTAGGCAGCGCTGTACTGATGACATGTATACAGGCACATCAATGTGGGTGGCCATGTCATGTAAAAGCATGCTGCGTAGTCTTGACACCGATGGTTCACAGTTCAATGTTTCATGGCTCTATGGAGATCCTCTCGAACGTCTGTTACTGGAGTAACAAACCTTTTCATACTAAGAGCTCAACAGAGCCTGTTGATACTGGGTCAATATTCTAAATATGCCACTCTCAGTTTTTGTGTATAATTGCTCAAGCATTAAACTGTTTTTCCAGGTTGGTCTGTTAATGTAGTGGTATCACTTCCACTCACAGCCCTGGTGACTGGAGGTCAGCTGGGGGGGAGGAGGACTGACCATTCCAGCAGACTCACTTCTCCTCCCAGGAGGGTTGTGCTCCCAGACACTATGCTGTCCTTTTCACCTGGCTATCTACAGGCAGCAGTGCAGCAGGTAAGTAATGTCGGGAAGGAGGGATGCTGCTTGGCTCTGGTGCACGGTCCCTCATGTACCTGAGCACCTTAGAACCCCGAGTCAGCAACACTGTACAGGAGTAACCACGACACCAGCTAAAAATCCCAGGAGTGACCAGGATGACAATCCAATGCTCTCGGGCACTGATCTCCCAACTGGCTACACTACTCTACACTCCACACCTAGCAGACTAACAAAAGGGCAGCTGAGTATGATATTTCCACCATCTGGAGTCAGATGAAAGTGTCAGTGATAGGCAGGGGGCACAGCTAGGAGCATCTGTGGATAGATGGGGAAGCACCATTGTCGGGAGGAAGTCAAAAGAATGTTATATATATTTCTGAGGTATTTACAGTTACTAGAGAAAATCTACTTACTCTGCCCCGATTTGATTTAGTTTGTGGCGTTTTATAATCACTGATTTTGTCGTTATCATCAGTATCATCAATTTCATCATCTTCTTTTTCTGAATCATCTTCATCCTCATCTTCTGCAAGATAAATCACAATACTCGTATCACGATAAAAATCACAATTCAGGTATCCACTAATGCTTCTGCTGAAACAGCAAAACAACTTTTGGGCCACCTCACTGGTTCAGAGCTAATGCAAGGTGAGGGTCTGGTTTAGGAGGCCGGTCGGTGGTCTGTTCTCATGTGGCTACAGCATCAGGGTGCTGCTGATGAGCAGCTTTCTGACCACAGATAGAGGCACCCACTTATTTATATTTACTCCATCAGTGACTACTGTAATGCATCAAGTCAGTAGCTTCCTAACTTCTCCATTAGACTATGGGCATGTTGCAGGGTGCCACAGAGATGGCATACGAAACGGGGAAACACACAATCTGATCCAGTGCTCCCAGGCTTTGTGTATTGTAACTGTAATGCTGCAGATATGGCCTGACATGTGAAAAGCAAAGTAGGATAAAAACCTATAAAGAACTGTAAAACAACCATAGCTGTTATCCTATCCTGTTAGGGTTATTGTATCCTGTCATGTTATCCTGTCGGTTCCACATTGCCTGGTATTTAAACGCTTCTGCTCATGTTTCCCCTTAACACTCTGTCCTCACCTGTGTTCCTCTTCCCCTACCCTTATCCATTCCCATCCTTCCACACTTAACTTTTCTGTTCATCCTCCCCCTTTCCCACGCACAGGCCCTGTAACCTGTACTCCGCCCTCTGCCATCACCTCGATCCTGTTCCGCTCTTTCTGACAGACTTACACCACTGGGCGTATTCCTTTTGTCCTTTTCACCACCTCAGGTTCCGGTCTGTCTTTTCTGTCTACATCCTTTGTAATAATGCCTAAGCTACTGTAACTGACTCTGGCTATTTGCACATAGCCTCACACTGTGACTTTACTATTTACAACCATTCCTGTACAACTGTGTTGCTATTTGCCTATCTGTATAATGTTCTTATTCTTTCTTTGCACTGATGTGGAACCTATTTAATGAGCTTATCCTCAAATGTGCTAATCCAAGATTTCAAATAAGTAAAAATAAATAATACAATTCTCTCCTGACACTTTCACAGGCAAAGTCTGCAAAAGCAAGGAACTGCAGAGATTGCTAGAGGAGAGGAAATGTTAATGTGATTAAGGACATGAGATGAATACAAATTAAGATGCAAACTGCTAATTTCTAATTCTACACAGTTTCTAATTATACAAAGTATTAACAAAATTCTGAAAAAGTAAAAATAATGTTAGGTATTAAAATTCAGAAAAAGTAAACAAAATTTTCATTTTATGTAACAATACAAAAAATTGTATCAACACAATTTATTAATACAAAAATAGTACAGACACTATGTGTTTGTCGATTTTAACTATGTCAACTAAAAAACATTATTGATATTATAATTAAAAGCTGTACAAACTCTAATACCTGGCGGCAATTTTTGTGTCAGGTAAACAGTGGATAGTTCGGACTTCATATGAAGTTACTGAAGTATTGAAGTAATGAGTTAAGTAGTACTGATACTGTACATAGTAAAACCATATCGACACATAACAGTATCAACAAGGCTAAAGCAGCTGAACTCCAAGCTTTCATTAAAACAATAGTTTCTAGCCTGAATGGTTCTAAAGTAAGACCTTTCAAAAGATAATTTATTTAAAATCAGATGACTCTGGAACCATTATGACTAAAATATAATTTAAAAAAAACATGAAAACTTGGGAGTCCATATCGATATAAGATACTGCTTCAACTACCATACAGTGATATATAGGGGATACATGATGGGCACGAGTGCGATATGGGAAAATATTTTCACTCCTTTAGAGTGACCTCTGGATATTCATGGGTGGCAAAGTCACTCCGTGAGTATCCAGAGGTCACTGTGCAGGAGTGAAAATATTTTCCATATCACATGAGTGCACATCATGTATCCGATTTATACAATAGGGACCCCTATTGGCACAAAAGTTACCATTTGCGTGGGTGTGATAAATGTCATGTATTTTCACTGTGGTGATGTCGGCAGCAGTTACTCTCAACTCTGGTTACATCACTGATGATTTATACAATGGGATAAGTGTGATATATGTTTTTTATTTTATGTGTTATACGCTCACCCTATTATAAATAAAAACATAGAATGGCTCACTAAATTTATAAAGTCCTGTTATTTTTAACACCATATTATACTGACATGCATAAACATGTACTAATGCAGGAGAAATGAATCCTTAGTACCTATTCATGTTTATCAGACACTAAACCTCCATAACAAAATATGTTTCTACACCTAAAAGTTCCCAGCTGCAGTTCTCTTAGCTAGTAACTGCAGCTTCCAGCCAGAGGTAGTTTCACTTGAAGAATATTAGCTGTTATTATGAGTTTGCTATAAAACACTTGCTTATAATATTACTGTTCTCAGGTCTGTTACCAAAGCTATTGGCTGATAAGTAGCTATGATGTAAGCACTTCCTGACAAAGTCTGGTCTGGCCTTTTGAAACACACACAGATAAACACAAAAAACAGTTTCCTCCCCCTAGGGCACTGTCTGGGTCAAATACACAACCTGTAAATGCACTTATTTCAAGACTTATGACAAATTCTTAGCCCAGGGTTTAAACTCTTCCTGCACTGAAAATCTTAAGAATTGGAACAAAAGTAAAGCTAGATCCACCTCCCTTTGTTGCTTGAAAGACTGTCTTTTCCTGATAATTCTAAGTTCCTTATTTCACCTTTCAATTAGAAGTAGCCTCCACCTGCAGAATATCTGCTACAAACCAAAGACAACTGTAAGGTTCATCTCAATCTGTTGTGAGCACAACTCGCTTTCTTGCAAATCCTATGTTCAGTATTGCAGCTTCCAGACAGAGGTAGTTTCACTTGAAGAATATTAAGAGGAGGAGGAGTAGCTCTTTACATAAGGGAAGGAATCAAAGCAATAGAACAAAAGGATAAACAGGGAGGAGAAGAAGCACTGTGGGTAAATTTGGAGACCGGCAATGGTACCACAATCCATAGGGTTAGACACGGATTCTTCTCAGGGGAGGAAATGGACAAGGAAATTATAGAAAGTACACTTAGAATGGCAGAAAAGGGAGATATTGCTGATGGCGATCTGAATATGCCAGATGTTAACTGGAGTGCAGTTGCAGCAGCCACTTCAAGAGTGGGGTTATTCTAGGTGCCCTACAGGGGCATGCCTTCGACAACTAGTATTGGAGCCCACTCGAGGGAGCAATCTTAGACCTGGTTCTCTCAAATGGAGATGAAGAGAGGATCACAGATGTAGAAGTGGGTAGCCATCTGGGAACTAGCGACCATCAAACAATATGGTTCACAATAAACACAGCAATAGAGTCAAGCCATACAAAGGCAAAAGTACTGGACTTTAGGAGGGCTGACTTTGCCAAAATGGATGAGTGCCTAAGGAATGCACTAGCAAATGGGCAGGAAGGAGGGGTGGAAGAACAATGGGGAATAATAAAATTGCCATCACAGAGGTAACAAGCCTTTGTGTGAAGCAAATAAACAAAACGAAACGATGTAAGAAACCACTATGATTCTCAAAGGAAGTAGCAGGGAAGGTTCAAGAGAAAAGAAAGCATTCAAGAAGTACAAGGAATCACAGAAGGAGCAGGACAGAGAACTGTATCAAAAGCAAAAGGAAGCTGGGAAGGCAGTCAGAACAGCAAAGGCCCAAACCGAGGAAAAGATAGCCAACTCAGTTAAGAAGGGGGATAAAACCTTTTATAGGTACATCAGGGAGCCAAGGAAGACCAAGGGAGGGATAGTGAGGCTTAATACAGGGGAGGAGGATGGGCAGAGGGTGACTGTGAAAAGGCAGAGATACTAAACAAATATTTTTGCTCAGTATTTACAAAGGAAGAGGGGGAGGTACCTAAAACAAACAGTAGAAACACTCTGGATACAGAAGTTGATACCAGCCCATTTACAGAAGAAAGGGTTCTAAAAGAACTCTTAAAACTGAAGGTGGACAAAGCAATGGGCCTGATGGGATTCATCCCAGAATTCTAAAGAACTAAGGTAGAACTAGTGACACCACTGACTACCCTCTTTAACAAATCATGGAGGATGGGGTGGTACCCGAGGACTGGAGGAGGGCAGATGCGATTCCCTTCACAAAAGTGGGAGTAAGGCAGAAGCAGGAAACTACAGACCTGTTAGTTTAACCTCAGTGGTAGGGAAAATGATGGAATCACTTCTGAAGGAAAGAACTGTCGAGTATCTAGAGGCCAGAGGGGCACAGGACCCAAGGCAGCATGGATTCACAGCGGGAAGGTCATGCCAGACAAATCTGATCGATTTCTTTGACTGGGTAACCAAAGTAGTAGATCAGGAAGGGACTGTGGACATGGCCTACCTAGACTTTAGCAAGGCATCTGACACAGTCCCACACAAAAGATTAATATACAAGTTAGCCAGCCTGGGAGTGGGTCCCAAGATGACAGCCTGGGTAAAGAACTGGCTGGAGAATAAGACACAGAGAGTAATAGTAAATGGAGTCCACACTGAAGAAAGGGGGGTTACTAGTGGGGTACTGCAGGGTTCAGTATTAGGACCAGTCCTATTCAATGTCTTTATAAGTGACATTGCAGAGGGACTGGAAGGAAAAGTATGTCTCTTTGCAGATGACACAAAGATCTGCAACAGAGTTGATGCACAAGGTGGGGTGGAAAGGATGAGAAGGGACTTGGCAAGGTTAGAGGAATGGTCAAATGTATGGCAGCTTAGATTCAATGCTAAGAAGTGCAAAGTAATGCACCTGGGAAACAAAACCCAGGGAAGAGTACACAATGGGGATGAGATACTAACAACAACAAAAATGGAAAGGGACCTGGGGTAGTCATATCAGATGACCTAAAGGTGGGAAAGCAATGTGAGAGGGCAGCAAGAAGGGCTGGGGGATACTGGGATGCATAGGAGAGGCATCACCAGTAGAAAACTGGAAGTTATTATCCCTCTGTACAGACAACTGGTGAGACCCCATCTGAGTACTGCGTGCAGGTCTGGAGACCAATCTCCATAAGACATAGACAGGATGGAAGCTGTCCAGAGGAGGGCAACCTAAATGGTGCAGGGTCTGCACCGGAGGAATATGAAGAGAGACTTAAGGAGCTTAATATGTATAGCCTCGAGGAAAGAAGGGGGACACGCTAGAAACTTTCAAGTACCTCAAGGGAATCAACAAAGTCCAAGAGGGTAGCATCTTTCAAAAAAAGAGTGTGCAAGAACAAGGGGCACAATTTGAAGATAATGGGGCGGCTCAGAGGTAATTTAAGGAGGTATTTTTCACGGAGAGGGTTGTGGATGCATGGAACGCCTTCGGTGGAGGTCAGTGGAGGCAAAAACAGTGGGGAATTCAAGCATGCATGGGACACAAAGGCAATTTAGGGTGTGGGTAGGAAGAAGTGGGCTGCTGGTTAACTAGGATCTGCAGCTTATCCATTAGGTAGGGAAATGGGCAGACTGGGTGGACCAAGCGGTCCTTATCTGCTGTCAAAATTCTATGTTTCTATGTTTCCAGCAACAACTTAGCAAATTTCTCCTCAAAAGTTTCAGAGAGTGGGGGGCTCACTCCCCGAGTCTTTACTGTCCTTAGTTATCACTCTCCAGGCAGTGAGGGCTCCCTCTGAGGTAATAGTCTGTGGCACTTTGGAGCTATCTATGGTGTCCTTATACTCTACTAGGGCCATGAAAGTGTGGGTGAGCAGATCAGCAATGTCGGCCCACCACCACAGGGTTTTGTAAACCTTCCACCTTGGAAAGGACTCCCGCTACAGTGTCCGTATTGATACTCAGGGGGATGTCCAGGATAAGCATAGCATTTTGGGGGGGAGGTGTCGATCTCCTCCCCAGTACACCACTCCACCAACCGGTACACAGCCACTTCTGTCAGGGTACCCATTTATTTTATTTTTTTTTTTTTTTTTTTAACAGTGGTTCGTGAATGGCCACTAGAGGACACAAAATCCCAGCGTGCCTCCAAGATGTAACCCCTAGGTGGCGCTATCTCAAGGGTTAGTACCCTGCCTGTTTGACTACAGACAGGTTGAGAGGTCTAGGTCCTATGGTGGGTGCCACCACCCAGAGGTCAGGGTTTGCAGTGGTTAGACTAGCTTGGTCACAGCCCTCTGGGACACCGAGTCCACCTTTCATACCCTCTAGTGGCTCACACAGTACACCGAAGTTACAGCCCCAATAGCCCATGTATACACACTGTTCACTCATATAGATACCACTTACCCTCAAGACTGATTCTGCAGCACGTCTCTGAGGACTCCCTGTAAAATAAGGTTAAACAACATATACAGCAAATCGCAAGACTGTTTCCATAAGTACCACACCACAGACAGTATACAGTATAACAACAACAAATCTGATTTATTTAGGGGGCAGTAACAAGGGAGGGGTAAATCAGGTTAATTGGTGGCATTAAATCACAGTACTGTGCACACATACAGGGTCTGAAAAGTCACACTCTGGGTACCCTGGTTTGGGGGGCTAAGCCAGGTCCGTTGCCCAGGGTTGGTCAGCAAATGCAGATGGATGGGGCCCTGTAGAAGAAAATATATGCACAACATCCAATTGTAATCCGGAGCCAGATGGCTCAGCCTATGAAGCAGGGAAACAACAAGAATTAGATGACACACTTGTGATTGAAAACAGACCGCAGGGTAATACCCTGATTTGTACTCACAATACCCAAGCTGAGGACCGGATGGTAGATGTTCTTCTGGATTGCCAGAACAGGGCATGGAGACAAGGTCCTTGTGACTGGACCCCACTACAGTCGATAACAAACGGATTTAGTCCACGCTAAGATGGGGTTTGCTTCCAGCTTCAGCACACAGCACGTGGGATTGGAAATAGCAATTCCCCACAAGCACTACGCACATTCATATGTAAAAGGAAAGTACTATACCAGGCAGGCTGCTCCTCGATCCCGATCGTAATTACTGCAAAATACCCGGAACACACACAGCAGCTTCAGTTTCTGACAGACCGGGTAGCGATTCAGCAATTTCTCCAGTCTTCTATAGGGTGAGCCTGGTTTCCACTCTTCAGACTTCCTTCTTTCTCCTCACAATCGGATTCAGTCCAAACTGGCACTTGAAACAGCCACAGGCTGAACCTCAGGGCCGCACATGTGCTTCCCGCACGAAACTATGCACCGCAGAAGCACAGAGCTCCTTCTCTTTTCACTGTCACAGCTGATCTGAGCTTTCCAGTCACAGAGCAGGGCATTTCCTTTAGCTCCACACCATTCTGTTGGTTGGTTCGGCTGTCACTTACAATAAGACTTCCTCTGTTGGTGGAAAAAGGCGCCAAGGTCAAAACTACATTTCCCAGAGTTACTGCCCGTACAATCCCCTTGTGGCTGGCTCAAAATTAAGAGTCCAAGTTCTGATTCATCCACAGGCTCCATTTTAGGGCTCCCTTAACCCAGGGCCCCGATTTTTCTGCGGCACTCTGTGACCAAATTCTGCGACAGGGTTACCATTTGCCGCAGAACTTCTTCGGCACTGGTTTGTAATTTCTGCGGCAACAGTGTATTGCCTTGTTGCAGCATCCATCACTGTATCCATGGCACGGCATGGCAATGGCTATTGCAAATGGGATGGTGGAATACACAAAACAACTTATTCACAAAATAGACCCTCAGATTTTTATAAATAATATATTTTTAAAAAGTTAACCGCAAAATTTCAAGAGTCTTTTTATGACTCTTCCTTCTGAGCATGGCAGATGTCATTTATATAGTACTGGACACAGTGTAATTTTGCACCACAAGTGCAAAATTGCTTTTGGCCAGGATATGGGAAACAACAGCTGTTGTGTTCATGAGGTTGTGTGAAAAAATGACCATGCTGCAGATTTGGGTTGACATGTTTAAAATCAGAAGACATTGTTGGATGGTCTTCTGCTTTCAGGGTTAAATAAATAAAAATATACAATTGTGGGTGTGTCTGTTTTTATATTCTAGTTCAATAAAAACTGCATCTAATATTGTGTGGTTTCTTTGTTCATTTGTTCACAACTCAAGTATATACTGTACAGTACATAAATAGCATACCGATGTCTCCATTTCTGTCAGCCCTATAAGTTATTAACCTTATTAGGTGATATAGCCTCCATGAATAATTATTATTTGCGTGTTGTTCCATGGGTGTGTGAACTGCAGCATCTCAGTATGTGAGGGGGCTGGGGGCGCAGTAGCACATAGTCACCTAGGTTCTGCACTGGAGCTGCAAATTAGTAAAGTTAATCAGGGGAAAAAGTAGGTAATGTTTTTGATCAGGCATTCCATTTTTGCTGCAAATTAGAAAAATAAATATTCTTCATGAGTACAGATTGCTCTGTGCACCCCCCCCCCCAATTCTGCAGTTCACTCATTCTTGGATTTAGCTTTTAGTGAGTAATAACACTAATGGCTTGTGCTACAGAAACTAAGACATTGGCATGCTATGTGCTTTGGAACTTGAAACTTTATTTATAAGCACAATTCCAAATAGATCAAAGCTCTGTACATAAAACAATAAAATCCATATTACCAACAGTAAAATAAGCTTAAAATTGAGGCATGATCATGACTATTATTGGTGGCAGAACACTAAATTTCACTTAAATCAAGGAATGCTAGGCAGAATAAATGTGTCTTCAGAGCAGTTTGAAAAATCCCAATGGTCAGGCACTCTAATCTTTTGCTGCACTTTCCGTTTGTGGTGTAGTTGGTAGAGCGACAGCAGGGATAGCTATAGCTCTGTTAGAGCAGTCGTCAGGCAGGCCTGGAGAGTGCTGCATTGTTTGTTTCTTGCCGACCATGTTAATTTGCCTTCCTTTATTTTTTTTTGCTGCGATAGATCCTTGGTTAGCTCTTTAACTCAGCATACCGATTTCGACATCCCCTACTGTGATTAGTTTCCCATACCAACGGAACGAAAATAAAAACTGAAGCCACACAACGAAAACAGAGAAAAAAATAAAAGCGAACCACCTATCAAGGGTGGAGAGTAGATTGCACAAATGTGCTACTGCTACTTCCCTGGTGCATCGCTCCTTTTTCCCTTTGTCTTACTTCGAAGTATTCCGTTTCCACCTTCTCCCGAACACTGCTGGTGTATAGTTTACCATTTACGATATAAGCCGAGATAGGTTCTTCATCCAGGTGCCATGCCTTTTGGGGGTTTGGAGTTTGTGGTGGGGGAAGGCAAATATAAAAAAAAAGAAAAGAACTGTTGTCGAACTAGTCAGGTTGGAAAACAACATTGCTTACATTCATAAAGTCTGTTTCTGTGTGCACTGTCAATTCATAATAGGTTAGTTCAGTAAATCCTGTTGTGCTTGGGGTATGTACAGTATGTACACTGAACGAAATGACGGTGCACACAGAAACAGAATTTATGAAGGAAGCAATATTTTTTCCAGCCTGACTAGTTCGACAACAGTTATTCTGAAGGAAGCCTTCTACCATTAACTGATGACACTTTCTTTTTCTTTTAGCATTTCAGCTGTTCTACTGACAACTGCGATCCGCGTTGAATAGCTCCCAAAAAGGCGGTACATTTGTTAATCAATGAGGTGGCCTGGGGTCTTACTGTACATCCTGGTATGATTCTTCTGCTGGTATAACCCTTCAGGTGAGTGCTGTAAACATTGATGGACCCGTTACCCTACCCCCGCAGCCATACCAGTACCCAGCGTTGGTTCCCCCCCTGCGGCGACCCACAGGCAGTTCTGAATTTTAAATTACCTGATCCAAGTGGGTCTCAGCGCAGCAAAGCCCAAGTCCTGTGCTGATTTTCACAAAGATTAAAAAGAAACAGACTCGGAACTATGGTCTGTTGCCGGAGAAGCGAATGAGCCATTGAGATGGGTTGGGGTCTGGCTGTACATCCTGGTCTGATCCTCCTGCAGCTGTTCAATTAACAAACTTCCCCGCTCCGAGCAATCAATCTGATTTCCGAGGAGATTGAGGGAAACTTCAGGCGAGTGCTGGGACCAATTTCTGAACTTTAAATCTCCTCGATCAGTTGTTACTTCCGTGGTGGCCACAACTCCTGCGGTCGGCTGCAACTTCCGCAGTCAGCCACAACTTCTGCGGTTAATTCCACGGTTACGCGTGCATGAAAACTGGGCCATGCTCTTAACCTAATTAGCCCAGCACAGCAGTTCAGACCAAATGAAAGAGCTACACTGAAACAGTTTGTGCTAAAATAAAGACAGTTAGACAAACTACATTTTCTCAGTTACTCTAAATGATTTCTGGAAACAGTTGCATCTTTCAACAAGGCTCCCTCTGCACATGTAGCGACGGCAGAAACTGATAATTGGCAGCAGCTTGAACGGGATTCGAACATTAAATACACAGTCCCCCCATACAAACTAATTAAGTCTGCAAGCAGTCAGCTCTTAAAGAGACAGTACGTGGAGGCTCAAATAGCACTCACTTGGAACCACATTTAAACAGCTCAGACACCGAACACCGCCCAGACTTGGAGCATTCAGGCAAGCTCCAGGAAGACTTTTGGGAACCTCATTTGCAGGGGCTACCATATAAGACTAGTTATATGCTCATGCCATCGGCTAAAATGACCATTGCGAGAGGGATTCTGCTCCCACCCAAACCCATGGGGCTCCCTTATTTGGGGCTGCTCACAAACTGATCTACTTAGATGGGATATTACGTATAATGACATATGTCGCTATGCTTCTTCTGCTCCTCGGCTTAAACACCACTGTCAACTTTATAATGATCTTGGTTGGCTCTCTCCGTTAGCTAGTAGGAAATACTACCTTGGCTCTCTTATTGAATTGATCATTCGAAATCAAACCCCTAGGCATGTTGCAGCTATGCTTGTTCCTCAGGACACACTCCATGGTCTACGATCAGCTGATAAATCCTTTCTGAAGTTGCCGAGGTGCCACACTAGGAAAGGAACTGTTGCATTTGAGCATGCGACTCCACAGCTGTGAATTCCTTCCCTTGACATTAGACTTTCTAGCTCCCCACACATGCTTTAAGAGAAAACTGCACTTAATCTGCTGATTGCTGATACCTGTTCCTGCCTTCACCCTACCCAATAACTAATGTCTCTGGCCATACAATAGTATTTCTCACCTCTATATAACCATCTTACTGCCTCAGCCTGTCCGCTCCCTTTCCTTGCCCATATAGAATCTTGCACTGCAGGCATCTCTCTTACTTACATCACACTCATATAATCTAATTTCATGGCTTGCTCTCTTCCTCACTTACCGACCTTTCCTTAATGACACCCCTGCCTCAATGGTTATTTCTTCCTTTGTATTACCTGTTTTGTGTAACTTGTTCTGTTCTATATGACATGTCACCTGATAATTTGTTGTCCAAGGTCCTCTCTATTCATTGCATAGGTAGGCACCTATGAACTTATGAATGGTCTACTCTGTATGTTCTGATATACTGTATCCTCACTGTATGTAAAGCTTTTACTTTGTATGTTCTGATATATTGTATTTCTCTTAACTCATAGTATGTAAAGCACTTATAAATTGTTATCCTGTTAAGTTTCTGCATGTCTGTATTCTCCCGGTCATGCCTGAGAAATAGTCATTTTATGGCTAGTGCAATTACCCGTTAACAAAAGCTAAATAAAATAAAATAAATAAATAGCTGGACTGGGTTGGGGTGGTGGGGCCTGGGGGGCAATCTGCTCACTTGCAACTGTTGTACAAATGTGCAGTCAGCAGCACACAGGTTGGTGGCCCACAGGCCCTGCCTACAGCAGTGCACTCAGCAATGTATTGATCCTTATTTCCTTTAGCACTTCTTCATTTTTGCCCCGTGGCAGACATATAGGCAGCACACACACAGTCAGCACTCACCTCCTCTCCCAACAGCCCAGCCACACACCACACACACAGTTAGTTAAGCTCCTCTTATTTTATGTCTTTTTCCAAGGCAGTTGCCACAGGTCACTAGAGAGGCAGGTCACCCCTTCACTATTTCCTGACACAAACTATCTTTTCTCTTCTAATTCTTCTTCTTGTCTTGTTTTATTTATTTTATATGTGTCTGTATTTCACAAACCAGCCAGCCACAGGACACTCATGTGTAGCCTCAGCAGCCTGGGCAGGTCACCCCTGCCTCGCCTCCTTCCAACACAATTACTCCCTCCCTCTCTCAGCAGACTACACATATAGAGTTAGGCTAGGCTCCCGCTCCTCTTATATTATTTTTAAATTTTTTGGTTCTAGCTAAGCTTTCTGATCTGTCTTAAACCAGCCGGCCAAAGACAGGACAGGACACCCACCCTTTCCACATGAGACACAGACACCGACCGTATCCCAATCCAAGACAGCCCACACACAGTTACAGTTCTTCTGTTAGGCTTCATATTTTATGTAAATGTTATTTTTGTTTAAATAGTTTTCTTTTTTCTTTTGTCTTTCACAAGCCAGCTAGCCACAGGACACTGGTCGGAGCAGATCAGAGTCACCCCGGTCCACCACCCCTCTGTTTTATTCACTCCTTTCCACAAGTGACCTTCACTCTCTCCTAAAAGCCAGGTAACCTCACTCTGTGTTACTTAGGCTCCTCTTATTTTTCTTACAATCTTTTTTTCTATTATTTGTTTCTCTGTAGGTAGTTAGTTACACTTCCGTCTTCCGCTCTTTTACTATCTGGGCAGGGCACTTGCCACTAGACTAGACTAGTCTAGTACACTCACTGAATAAATCAGTCATAAAGAAGCTTATACTGTAGTAGCCCACGTAGTGGAATCAGATTTCAATATCTAGTGGCCTATTTGTTAAACTTTCTCTCAAAGCTACTGCTGAATTTAGTTGTCTGAGTGTCAGTCAGACTGTCACCTTTAAACAAGTCCACTGGCCTGTAATCACACAGGAGGGATAAATCTCTCTGCCCTTACTTCAAAATGTACTTTTTCCCCCCAAACTCCCAGTACAAGGTTGTCAAGAAAGCGACATGCTGCTGTTCTGTTATATTTAATCTATTTTATCATTTTAGCCCTGTCCTCAACTGACTCAGTGCACAGTGTCTCCAACGTGGAACTCTCTCCCAGTCTGTTTTATTTAGTGCCTTGAGTTGTAAACCCTTCAGTTCTTTTTTGCTTTTCAAAAAAAAAAAACAACTTCACATTCAACACTAGCACGCAAACCAAGCAACCGTCACGGTCCGGCTGACTGAATTAGTCAGAACCCCACTCCTCGAAACTTCATTCCTTCCCTCCTGTCCCTCAAGATTTTTATTTGTTTCAATACGTTCCCTTCCCAGTTTGTTAGTAGTCGTAGTCATACACAAGTATAGTACAGATCTTGAAGTTGCACAAGTTACGACTGAGCATGAGCAAGCAAGCAAGCGCTCCTCTACTTGGCATGTAATGAAATGGTACTTTTCTCCCACTTCTGTCCCTAACCTCCCACCTGTACCACACCACTGCAGCCAACTCCCAGGACTGACAGGTACTCACATATCAGTTCGCTGACTCATCTGTCAGTCCTGGATCCATCAAAGCTGCTCTGTTGCCCTGATACGTGGAGGGATAGGAGAGAACCGGTGACTTCTGCCAAGTGTGCTACCATGATTGCTTGTTTGCACACAGATTC
The DNA here is from genome assembly GCA_016271365.2 of Neoceratodus forsteri. Lineage (NCBI taxonomy): Eukaryota > Metazoa > Chordata > Ceratodontiformes > Ceratodontidae > Neoceratodus > Neoceratodus forsteri. The sequence continues at coordinate 302,557,002 of CM057459.1, read as the reverse complement.
TCCTGTTTCTGGTGGCCACCCACATAATCAAACTCTCTGGCACCACGATGAGACAGTGCAGTTCTTGGGCAGTGTCACCTAGTGGTCAGTCTGGTGCACTGAAGGTGACACTTGGGGGCCGGGGGGAGTTCTGCCTGAGTTGCTTGTCCAGGGAACAACAGGCTTTGTACTCAGTGCTTGTCTGATGGCAAGTTCTTGTAGCCCGGGACGTTCGCTATGGGATTTGTCAACCCCTGGGGGACAGCAATACTAATTCCACCAAGGGTACCGTTTCACTTCAAATTCAGATTGTTAACAAGGAAGGCAGATATATTATAGCTACGGAGAAACTTTTCTCCGCCCTAGTGACTCTGGCCTCGGTCTACTTTCCTACAGGTACTAAGGGAGACGTGGCTCAGAAGTTATTAAACAACTTATTATCAATTATGCAAGGCCAGCTGATCATGGGAGGCACTCTCAATATTACTTTGGATCCCACTCTAGATGCAACACCTTCATCTAGTCACAGGGTATCACACCTACAAAAATTCCTCCACCAGACATTACCCTCTTTAGGCACTGGGGATCTTGGTAACATTTCTTCCCAATGGGCAAAACATACACCCATTATTCCCTGAAAATGCGTAGCCTGTCAAGACTAGACTATCTCTTTAGTTCAATAGAGCACCTAGATTCTATGTTGGACATCCACAATGGGGCAACCATTCTATCTGACCATACTCCAGTATACACCAAATTTAACTTAGGCAAGTCTCAATGCAATGCATTCTGGCACCTAAATATAATGCATTTACAGGGCCCTGAATTCACACTGCTTCAGTTAAAGACACAATCCCACGCATGCTAGCTGACAATGTCTCCCAAAACAGTCTTAAGGGGGGATAATATTAAATATGTGGCTCGAAAGAAAAAAGAACACAACAAAACCCAAACTGAACTACAAAAAAAGCTTCATGACCTACAAAGTGCCTTGCATCAGGAGGACAGATCTGTGTGCTCTTAATTGCAAATCACCAAGCAGAAACTGCAAAAATTAGTTGATCAGTGGATCGAACAACAATTGCAATATTTAAAATTTAACTATACTGAAGGAGGTCCTTGAGGAGCAAGGAATCTATCTAGAAGGCTCAGAGGGGCCAGAGTACAGGCAAGTGTCACTAACTTATTTGACTCTAAAGCTGAATGCCTTTTACACCACCCAAAGATATCAGGCAAGCCATGGAAAACTACTATAAACAACCATACACTGAAGATACCTGCCCCCCCCCCCCAAATATCATACAGAAAACTACTTAGCAAAAATCCCCCTCCTAGAACTAAATGAACAAGTGCAAACCGTGTTCACTCCAATTACGGGAGATGATATGTTAGCCACAATTAAACAATCCAAATCAGTTAATGCCCCTGGTCCCGATCGTTACCCAGCAAAAATTTTTTTAAATTTCAAAAACATTCCTTCCCATCCTAGTAAAGGCCTATGTAGATATCCAAGTAGGAAACGACCGCACCTTCCTGGTGTTATGCCAAAAAGTGGTAATCCCAAAACCCTATAAAGATCCTAGATATCCAGCATCATATCACCCTATCTCAAACTGAACCGTGATTACAAAATGTTCATGTCAGTTCTAGCCCATGGAATAGATTATTTCTTCCCCACAGCTTATAAATAAAGACCAAGTAGGGTTTATTAAAAAAGACAGGCCCAGGATGTAGTGCAATGAGTTCTGCTTTTAACAGAATATGTTTATTATAAACTACCCCTAGTGCTTCTTGGACTTGATGCTGAGAAAGCATTTGATACGGTATCATGGCCCTTTCTTTGGGCTACCTTGCATCACTCTGGGTTCCCATAAAAGTTTATTAGACAAATACAAAATATGTACCATACCCCCAAGTGTATCTCAAGCTAGATGGCTCTCTTTTCTTCCCCCTTCCCGGGGAACAAGCCAGGGGCGTCCACTATTCCCTCTTCTATTTGCCATTTACGGAACCCCTAGCCCTAACCATTCGCAACATTCCCACAGTAGAGGGTATAAATACCGCTGGGTGATCACACAAGATATTCTTATTCGCAGATTATATTCTTCTAATCCTCACTTCCCCTGAAACATCAATACCCACAGTGTGGAAAGAGTGTGAAAACTCTGGACGCTTAGCAGTATATATAACTGTTCAAAAACTGAGGTACTAAACTTCCCCTTTTCCGCCTCACCTACTCTAAAACTTCGTTTTCCTTTTAACATGACTAAAATTGTTATGCGTTACTTTACGGATTAAATTCCCCTTTTAACCTGCTCCACTTAGAATTGAATAACTTTGAACCTACAGTATCACTCAGCAGATAACCTCTGACATGTCCCGCTGCACTCAAAAACCTTTAAGTCTCCTGAATCAGGTGGAGACCATTCAACAAAATATTCTTCCACGACGTCTGTATTTCCTACAGAAGTCCTAGTCCCATCCAAAACATTCTTTCAGACATGGAATAAAATCATCTTACATTTTATATGGGTGGGTGAAGCACCTCAATTACGATATTCCTCCCTACAATTATCTCGGGACAAAGGAGGGCTCAACCTGCCTGTTATGAGCCTATATGCTCAAGCAGAACAAATTCGAACCCTCTTTTGTAGACTTACAGATAACTTCCAAGCTCAATGGAAACAGACTTAACAGGTACTTCCTAGTATGACTGACCTGTCTCCCTACCTCCTAGGGAATCCTCCAAAATGCCAACCCCTAACTCAATGTTTTTTGTCATAAATAAAACCCTTTCCTCTGCTGACCGTTTTTATCTGAAGGCATTAGCCTACGACTCAAATAGTACCCGACCCATTACATGCAGCACGTCAAAGATGATCATGCTACCATCTCCAATTTGTGCACCAGATCATCACCTCTACAGGTATTCAGCCCTTTACAATGCTTCAAGCAATATACAAACTTCCAGCGGCTTAGTTCAATAACTACCTCAGCATAAAAGCTACCTGAGACCATCTGAGGAAGCACTATATAACGTAGCAGAGCTCCCTCAGAGTTTGTGACCTTGGTGATCACATTTCTTATGGGGGATGAGCAGGACCACCTGGTAAGCCTACTACAGAAAGCTCTTAAACAATACTCTCTAGATAGTACTGACTTCATGAGACAATGCTGGTCTAAGGAAGTCGAAGTTGAACTTGACTCAGATTTGTAGAAGGCTAGTGCTCTACCTTCCCAAAAAATCTCTTCTTCTTCTTCCACCTACTGGAGGGAATTCACCTGGAAATCCAGGATCCATTTTTTCACATCATCAGTAGTGACTGCTAAATTTTTGGAGCTAGATCAGGGTATTTGCTGGAGAGGGTGTGGACATACCCTAGCTGATCTGGAACATATCATTTGGCCCTGCGCAGTACTGGCAAGAAATAATAACTGAAATGTCTGAGATATATGAAAAACCTGAGCTCCTAACCAAGTCACGTATGTACTCACAGCGACTCCCTCAGGAGGAGTAAGGATAATTGAAAATATATATAGACAAATGGCACTCCCATGTTGGTGGCTAAGAAAGTAACAACAAGACTATGGTACACAAACCCCCTGCCAAAAAGAAAAATGGAGACAAGCAATGTATGAAGTATATAATCTAGGGAGAACATTGCAAAATTATGGCCCACCTCTTTTGATGACAATGGCATAAATGGATCTTTTCTAGCTCGACCGCTACCAAGACTTCATACCATAATAACTCCCATCATAGCTAAACCAGAATGTATAGCATGCTATAAAGAAGCTACAGAGATGAACCCCCTTTCCTCTTCTCCTTCCTATTTCCCCTCTCCCTTTCTTTTTCTTACTTTATCTCCTCACCAACTTACCCTCACATGCTAAATGTAATCCTTCTTTATTTTAATTAAAGTACCTTTCTTTTAACTTGTAGAGTTCCAACCTGCTCCTTATATATATTGTATATTTGAATCCACAATTATTCATTTAACGACACAGAAGAAAAATCAGGACTACAAAGACGGTCTGGAAATGATTAATAGGAACTTTAGACGTATATAGAAAGAGAATCGTAGTATTGTACATTATTAACCTTTTTCTTTGTGCAACCACAGAAGAAATGTAAAGATCCTAAATAATGCTTTATTTTGTAAAAGATGGAATGAAAAAAAAATTACCTTACTGTTGAAAATAACAATGTAAGAGTTTATGAAAAAAAATCAATAAACTGAAATAAAAAAAAAAAAACAGAGGAGGTAGTAGACGATCAGAGATATAGTACTGATCCTCCTCTTCTTCTTCCTCTTTACCTCATCCAGCAACATGAGGTCAGGATGGTACCCCTCGATGTAGACATCTTTTCGAGGTCGGCTGTCGGCGCGCCGGACAGCGCACCGAAGTTGGTTGGGGCTGGCAGATAGGGGTTGACGTCAAAGGCATCAACGCCAGCGATGGCCTGTTAAAGGCAGCAAACTGCTGCACAATAACATTAGTGAACTGGACAAGAATTTTGCTCAAGTCCATTGTCAGAGGAGGAGGGGTCTCCGGCACTGGGGCTGACGACCCGGACTGCTGGCCTGATGAGCCTGCGGCCTTCTATGAGGGAACAGAACCCAAAAGGGTGGTCGTTAGCGATGTGGTCACTGCTGACGGAGGAGGGTCAAAGGCTTCATGCCCTGAGAAGCCGGCAGAGTGGCTTGCGGTATGGGACTGTAGTGAACCAGGACCTGGACAGCAGGCCTCTTTTTGGGCAGCAGCTGGTGACAAACAGTCCCCTTAGGAGAAGAGGCTGATAGGAAATGGATGGTCGCTGGGGAAGCAGTGTGATCCTGGTCCTTTTGTGACTTTTCCCAAGGCCTTGTCTTTGCCTGGAAGGCCTTGGAGCTCTTGGATCCAGAGGCACTGGTAGGCCAGTGCCCCGGAGGACACCTACTCAGAGCTGACTGCCTGCTGTTCCATGAAGAGCCTCAACGCTTTTCTGTGTCACCTAAGGATGGTTTGACTAAATGGTTGGTAGAGCTCACAATCCAAGGCGTCAGGATCAAGACAGCAAACACACACTGAGTACTCGTTGTTGGAGTCAATCTTCTTTCTGCAGCAGCAGCGATGGAAGAGAGATGAAGAAGGATTAACTCTCAACATAAAAGAAAAAGGAAAAAACGTGTGAAAGAGATTAAAAATGGGTTGATAGGAAAAAGCGTCCGTAAGTCGAAAAGGCACGAACACTGCGACGCCTCTTCCACAGAGACTGTGCTTTCAAGTCGATGGCAGGAAATAACTGAGAAATGCACAGGGCCACCTATGCCTATATAGGGTTGGTGACATCAGCTGATGACTGCATGGGCAGCCCCAGCTGTACTGCTAAAAATCATCCGTGTGAATTCCCCATTCACCAACTGTGAAGCTCCTATGGTGGTACCTGAAGAAGATACAATGTTTCAGCAGTTACAGTTTACTAGAGAATACATTACTTTTCATTTTCAATGTTCTTTTCTGAGATTTACAGCACATCCTGGTAATCTATTTAAATAGTCTGTATAAAACGACATTTGCCTCTTCCCTCGCAGTGCTTCTGTTTATGACATCATAGTTCTTACCAAGATAATACATTGTGATGTCCCAGACAGCAACTTTGTGGTTACCAGGGGTGCGTCAGAAACATTTTGAAAGACTCAGTGGAATAACTGCTGCATTACCAACAATATTTTGTAGACCAACAAGGAAAAGTTAAAAATAAATTAAAAACAAATATCAAATAAGTAGAAAACAATAAAGTAAAATCAAAACTGGTCTAAATGTAGTGCTTTAAGATACGTATAACAGTAGAATGTTGCTCTTTATTCAGTAATACAGAAACATCATGTGAGGAAGTGGAGATTCAGCACCTTGATGAGTTCTAGCACAATTTGGGACACTGCAGAGATGAGATCGACTGACCCTTCACTTCTTACCCTTGGAAGCAGCCCCAGAGGCCTGGTCTCTGGAGAAACCGCTACCACAGCCCTAGGTCTCCTAACTACTTTCCCCATCTACACAGGCTCAATGGAATAGATGACGCATCTGAATCCAAATTAGAACTGAAGAGTGCCAACCATCAACATGGAGTATGGATAACTCGCTGATATCAATCAGTCAATTTTTATTTATAGAGTGCAACTCTACTATGATCCAATGCGCTTTACATTAAAAACATTTAGGGTGATACCACTGATCAGAAGTGAAGAAGGCTGGACTTGGGCTTAAAGTCCTTCACTGGAAGGCCACCACCAGCTGTGGGTGTGATGACTCCACCAGGACAGGTTGTTGTGGTATGATCAGCAGAGCTAAGGGGTGGGGGTTGCTGGACACACAACATGTTTCGGCATCACAAGAGGCAGCCACAGCCAAGACGAGGTTGAATGGCATCACTGTTGGACCCCAACACTGGGCAAATGCTTCATAGGCTAAGTGTTGCCAGGCTATCCTCTCCCATTTGTGACAGGTTCAGTGGTGATAACGGATGCCAGGCAATGAGGAGGAAGCAGGCCGTGTCAACTGCCAAAGGAGGCAGTCATGGAAACATCAAGAATGAGACAGAGTGTAAATACGACCTCAAGAACCTGATCAGGAGGTCAATGTGGCATCAGTGCCACAGTGACCTCCAATGTGCTCTGGATACCCCAAAGGTGTGGGCATCAGGCAGACCAGAGGCTGTGCCAGAGTTGGTATGACGGGGAAAGACTTGACCAGAGGTCAACTGGGTGCTCAGTTAAACCCAACCTACCCAGTGTGAATTGGGTCACAGTCAGCACCAGTGTACAAGTGAGGAAAGAGTGCTCTTCCTTGTCCAACTTGTCCCCACATGGGTCAAACATCAGTCAACAGGCAGGACTGACTAGGAGCCACAATGGTAACTCCACTAGCAGAATGACCTCCTTCAAAGGCAACCAACCATGTGGCTCCTCTGATTAAGGAAGAGCATCAACAGTCCCTCGACCTGCTTGTGTCAATGAAAAGGAGACTCGCCTTCAAAGGAGTGAAGGTCCAGAAGAAATGTTCCAAACCCTTCAACCTCCTGAGGACTAGGCAGGTCCAACACAAACTCCTCCTCCTCCACTGACAGGATCTCCAGGACTGGCATCACAATACTGGCTGCTTCCACTTCTGTAATCTACAACTGTGCCACTGACCCGGCAGCCTAACCCTGCAGAATACACTGCTTATGGTTCTCAAGAGAAGAAGCATGCATGGACTGACAGCAGGAGCAATGCACCACATCACGGTTCAGGCCTAAACAGATGGTCTGTTTTCACAGATGTCTACTACCTACATAAAATACGCCTCTTTAATCACAGCTTTTTCTTCTGTGTCCATGGTGAATTGTGAGAACAGAGCAGAAGCCAATGAGTTCAAAATCTGAAGCACAACTTCAAAGCAAATTGCAAAATGTCCTTGAAAACTAGCAGAAAATTCAGTCATTAACAGGAGCTTTCAGCAGAGACCTTCCCAGCGGAAGAAAATACCTGAATGCAATAGACAGTCAGGAAACCAAATGGGTGTTAAGTCAATCAAGCTTGAAGACTGTTCCAGTGACTGAGCATATTCAGTTAAAGACTGCCTAAGTGTGGATAATGACCTGAATCTAGGTAGTCAAATGAATAATTTTACCTCTTGCTCCCAAACTCCAGGGTCCTGCAATGCAGTGGGATTGGCAGCCATAACACCATCGAACCAGTCATAAAACAAAAGTAAATATCAAACAACCACAAGAAAGATATTGGGGAAGCCATCAACAATTATGCACAATATAGCACCAAACATTAATATCACTTACCATTTGCTGTTTTCTTGTGCTTTTTACATAATATTCTGTGGAGTAAAAGAAACACAAACATTAGCACAGCAGGAGGAGAGCTGTAGTAGCATGTTCTGCCTGTCCACATGCCAGCAAATCTAAGAACAGCAATGGCATCAGAGGTAGGGTAGCCTAAGGAATACAAATAGCAGGACAGCCATCTATGAAATGGTATAGGAAGAGTGAAAACACTGCTAAATTTTTAAAATGGATCTAAAATGACAAATTATGCAGTATCATCAATCTTATAGAGATTGTAGTTAGAGCCGAAACTAGTAGACTGATTAAAATGAAACAAAAAGCGAAGTAACCACATCCATCTTTTCAATAGAATACGCTAATTAACATATGTAAATACAAGATAAACCTTTCGAGAGGGCCTGGTGGCAAAGCCTGCAGCAAACAGAAATGTATTTAGTTTTTGTGGACAAATTCTGCCTGGGGAGGGGATACAGATGAATGCCAACTGTCCTTGAACCAGATTAAGCTGCTGGTGGTATTTTAGTGAATGGGAAATATGGCAGGGCACTGGAGAAATTCCCTACTCTTTTCAAAGGCGAATAATCAGCATTTATATACGCTTTTCATATACAGTGTATACCAAAGCACTTTACAAGCAATGCTAGACTGGTAGTGAAGTGACTGAATGTGTAGTGGCGGCCATATCGCACGTCATCACCCAAACATAGCCTGGATAATTGCATGAACGGTTTATGGAAGAGGAATGTTGGCCAGGACACCGGAATGTCCCTCCTCTTTGCGAAGAGTGCCCTGGGTTCTTTCACTTCCACCTGACACCCACCAGGACAACATCAGGATGGGTAGAAGGGACCGGTTTAAAGTCTCGTCCAAGGATGGCACACCCAGCAGTACAGCCCCCAATACTGCACTCGGATGCCAACAATTATTTTAGATGCAAGCCCAATCCCAGTGTGGGACGAGAACCCATGACCTTCTGGTCCAGAGGTGGATGTGCTACCAACTGAGCCATGGGATCTTTAACATCCACCTGAACTACCACCAGAACAGGCAGATGGAACCTCGGTTTAACGTTTCAGTCAAAAGATGGCACCCCAGGAGTGCAGCACCCCCTCATGCTGAACTACAGTGTCAGTATTGGGATTTAACCCAAGTGCCTGGTGTGAGGATAGAACACACAGCCTTCTGATCTCCCGGCCTCAGAGGTGAGTGTGCTATCTGCTGAGTCATCTAGGCTTGAAGTACCAAGCTTTAACTGCATCAGAAGGAACTTCTAGTACACTGCAGAAGTGACATTCTCAAGCTGAGTACATCTCCAGCAATGGCACCCCAAGTGGCTTAAAGATGCTTCTAGATTTGTGTGTACTGAGACACATAAGGCATGTCGAGACCTGGTAACAGTGGGGGAAGGAGCAATCCTTCCTATCTTGAATAAAGGCTTTGCAGCATCCCCTCCTTGCTTTGAAATCAATGGAACTGTGCTCCAGTTAGTTCCGCTGCAGGAGGTAAGCAGCACAGTAGGTCCGGTGTATGCCACAGGAGGTGTTGGTGGGTAGCGGTCAGGGGCACAGATAGGGGTACTCATTAGGTGCTTGAGTTCAAAATCTTTTTGTGAGGCCCCTAACGTCTACAGTGCAACAATGCAAATTTTATTTTCCTAGAAATGAGAGACGAATTAAAGGTACCATAAAATGTTTCCATTAGCGACATCCAGTTTTTCTTTGGCTCATTGTGTATGAGCCCAGCACGAATTAGAACCCAGGTTATCTGCTTCATAGGTTGTCACTTAACCGCTACATCACAGGAACTGCCATTCACTGTAGCACAGCTCACTGGTGCACAGGATGTGACATGGCATCAGCAAGCAAAATCCAGATAGGAATATATCACTACAATACCAGTCAGTACCGGTCCCTGACAGGAATATTTTGTTGTGCCTTTACTACCTGAGCTCTCTGACTGGACAAACCAGGTTACCTGCTTGCCTATACATAGTCACACAGTTCTGCATTTTCTAAGCCAATACCAGGAAATTTATGAGGGCAATGACACATGACAGGGTGCTGTGTACATTGGGAGATCTAGGCACTCCTTTGGTGTGAGATGAGGAGTACCGAACTGCAGTCCCATGTCTCAGCAAGTACTAGAGGATGGCCTACTGTATATCTGCCCACAAAGAGAGGGGAGGACACTGGCCAGAATCTGCAGTGCCATGTTTTGCACGAGCATGCACGCTGACCACCACACACACCGATATCCTCATGGACCAGGAGCAAGAAACGTGGAAAAAGTCCTGGTGCCAAACTGAACAATGAGACACTCTTGGGCTCTGGCCTAGCTGACCAGTCATTCCACCTTGGTGTTCATCATAGGAGGACCTACACCTTGCTTGGTATTGCCAACCAAGTGAGCCATGCCCTGAGGGAGTAAGCAAGGGGGTCAGAAGGGGGTAGACTTTGGAAACAGTCAGGTATGAGGCTGGGTGGTAGCTGCCAGAAGGAGGCAGCCCTGGAGTGAAGGGGGAATAAACAGTGAATTATTAAAAAACACCAATCACTCTCATGATGACCGCACCGTGCAACACCAGTAACATCACAGATGCCATGGATGATGAACACGTCCACCATGTACATTCAGTCACAACCACACGCAAAGGTCAATGATGATCAACTGAAACTGCCAGTGGACATACCACCACAGACAGAGATGACTGAGAGGCATGACATGCCTACAGGCCCTCCGCAGCCATAACCTAATGCAGGGAGTAGTACACACAGAAGGACCAGCCCCCCAGGTAGCACTGCATGTTCTTTCTAGTAACTGTGTCCCACATAGCCAAACTAATTGAATAGGGACTACCTAGAGGATAAATATTAGGTCAGGGTTAAACTGGGTGAAAAGCTTTAAAACAGTGGTTCCCATTAAACTTCAAATCTTTCTTTGTGGGAAAATTATTTGTATACAAATTATACAAGATTGCACCCTGTACCAAGGAATTCATCATATCCAAATTGTGTATAACCCTCCCAGGTGGCCAAAGAGAAGATTCTCTTCAAGCTTCTTGTGAGTAGGTTGCCCAGCCACCCAGCTTCCCATGGGGATGCACATCACATGACATCACAAGCGTCATGCCGTCTGGGAGGGTTGAAGAGGTCCTACATGCAGTCAGATCTGTGCTGCAGTAAGCAAATGGCATTTTAAAATACCATTCTCAGCGAGGGTAAGCAAACTGTGTTAGATTACTTGTAAGCATGTTATAGAATTAAACTGCACATTTAGAAAGTTAAAAAACTGCATTCTTTGTTTCAAATACCATGTAAAGACTCTAAAAGAGGTATAGAAAATATTTAACGAGTAGAACTCCATTCCTTTGGGCTATAAATCGAAATCCATAAAATGCTGCAGCCAGAAAACAGCTATATGCTTGTAATAGGATGTAAAAGCAGTACTGCAATGGGTTGACAGAAACGCAAACTGATTGCACAACGCACCCAGAGTACTGATTAATCTCAAAACCACACACCCTGTCATGGGTTATTGCTTTACATGCCGGGTGATAGTGAGGTGAATTAATACACCTGAGGTGAAAAAGTATCGAGTCAGAAATATTTATGAAACAAATTTACATACTGCAGAATATGAGCTTTTGAGCACTGTATATCTACTGACAAATATATTGAGGTATGCATTTGAGTCCAGAGAATACTTTGCTTTTTTACATTTCTTTATGGAAAATTTGCCAGCTGTAATATCCAACAAGTAAAGCAGTAATGTAACTACATTCTATGTTGCAAATAGCACAATAGTCTCAGTATGTGATAGTAATCAATAGTAATTCCCAGGCAATTTTGGTGAAAAAAAAAAAAAACTATAATTAGCTAGGCTACAAAGTATAATATCTGTTTAGAACAATGAGTCCAGAATGCACATACAGTAACACAGCTATGGACAATTTCATGCACGGATTGGCCAAGACTGATCACCTGACCATGGATTAATTCTCCGTAATCCATGCTTGGGAGAATTAATCCATGGTTGGCACTGGAATCAGCACTATGTGCTGGGGGCATGGCTATTGGCACCGTGATTCAGGGAGTGCTGTGTGCTGGGGAGGCTGCAACAAATACCTTGCTCATGGTGGTGGTGGGGGGGTCTGAATGCTTACAACTTGAAGCTGGGTGAGGGGCAGTGGAAGGGGGTGCCGTTCCAATGCTTACAGCTTTTTTTAAACCAAGCAGCACCCTGGCCCATGTTCCAATGCCAGGTCCTTTGTCACCTGTCATCCTTTGGAAAAGCATGAACATAAGTAACAGACCCATCCTTTCCCCTCCAGTCTGCCAGCCCCTCTGACGCTTACCTGAGAGGATAAGGAAGAACCTGTGCACCAGCACTGGCTCACGAGTGGCTTCCTGGAGTGCTCGTGCTAACCACAGGTCATTCTTGTCAGTGCGTGCAGATCATGGGGGATGGAGGAGACAAGAGGCATCATGCTGGGGTGCTTGAGCACATTTGATATAGCCACTGCCTATATGACAGGGGTGGGGAACATAATTTAAATGTAAACTTCAGGAAACGGTATCGCTGAGGGACATGAAACTTGTAACATGGCTATGGATCCGCTGGCAACAACACAGTGAGACACGGAGCCCATCGCAACAACACAGTGAGAGCCATGTTACAAGAGGGTTAACCCTCTGCAGAGCATGGTTATCTTGAGAATAAATCCACACCTGAGTGGTTGGAGGCACTCAGCCTGTGGCTCGTGCCCAACTTCGCCCTCGCCCGGTGGATTAATTCTTAGGTAAACCCTGCTCTGTGGTGGTCAATCCTCACTTAGAACAGTGAGTCTAGAATCCACATACAGTATTTCATTGCAAAGTAGCTCTAACATCCAAAAGGTGACAAAGTAGCAGAATCCTTCCTTGTGGGAACACTGTCATCCTATCATTACTCCTCCTAGTCTGAACATTTCCCAGCGTGTCCAATGGCTTGTAAATGTTGGTAAGTGATTTTGAATAACAAAGGTAACCTCTCCATTTTATGTATATGTGAAACTACCTCAACCCATGCTGCAATAGGAGGGGTCACCTGCAACCAGTTTTTAGTAACCACTTTTGCGCAGCTGGTATGAGAACATTACACAGGTAGACTTCCTCCCTCCCTCCCTTTTAGGTGTCGGGGTTTAATTCCCAGTAGTAAGTTACAGCTCATAAGGGAGCTGTGTATTTATTTATTCATTTATTTGGTTTTTGGTAACCAGGTAAGTACACTAGAGAAGTGAATGCCTATTTTCAGGCCTGGCCCAGGAGAGTACAAGACGAGTAATCAGACAAGCAATCAACAATCTACAGTAACTGAGCAAAGCAAGGTATACAGTCAAGTAACAAGAGCATAGCCATCAACAATTACAATGTGACAACAGGACAGTACATTACAATTAGCAGAAGAGGACTGAAGTAGTGTACACAAATTTGCTAGGAGCAAATGGGGTGGACTGGACAAACCAACTGCAAAAAAGCATTGGAAAGATGAGAAAGGATGAAGGCTGCCATTACAGATAACAGGCCATATACATAAGTAGGTGAGCCTTCAGAGCTGTTTTGAAGGATGGTAGGGTTGGGGAGTTGCGAATACTGGTTGGGAGGGAGTTCCACAGCTTTGGAGCAGAGAAGGAGAAGGTCTGGTTGCCCATTTTTGTAGTGTTTAGGAACAATCAGGCAGGTGGTGTCTGCCAATCAAAGTGTGCAGATGGGGCGGGTGATCTAAGAAGTTTGTACAGAAAAAATCTTAGGGTGTAGGAGCATGATGCTGTGATGCAGAGCCAGCCCACAGTGGAGAATAAAGCGCAATGATAAGTCAGGTGGGGGGGAAAGAACAAAGCAGTAGATGTTATTGTAGGTAACATCCCATTTGTGTAGCAAGGTTACAAGGCATTTGCAGGTTTAGTGAGCTGTATTGGAGGTAGGGGAGAAGAATGCCTTGGGATATAGCCCTGAATGTTTTCAGATTAAGGAAGTGATGGGGGCGATAAGCCACGCCAAGGCTGGAGTTTGTCTACTTGGTGATGTTACCCATATAGGAGGTCACTCACTGCATCTACTGTTCCTCCTGGGGATGGAGATTTCTGACATGGGGCGGAACCAGTCAGTTGGTCTGATCATCATACCACAGGGTTCAGTTTTGGGCCCCCCCAAGTAGACCTACCCCTTTGGAGATGGTCCAGTACCACCCTTTAAGGGGAATTACCCCAGATGGTCTGTCGGTGGTACCTGACCTATCAGGATTGCTGAGTGAAAGCACAAGTCCGGGAGTCTAGTACTAGCCTATAATAAGGCAGTGGGGAGATGCCTTGGACTTGATTGCTCCAGTTTGGGTTCGACCACTTACTCTTCGCCCAAGGAACCCTTGGTATGATGGGTCCTTGAAGGAGTTGAGGCAAGTTGCTCAAGGCTGGAGAGATCTTGGCAGAAATCCGGCCTTGATGCTGACAGGCTTAGACTGATGGAACATTATGAGGGCTATCAATCAGAAATCTCCCATAAGAAGGCAGAGTTCCAGTCCAGGGAGACTTCTGCTGCACAAAATCGACCGGCTCAATTCTTTTGAACCATCGACAGATTATGCAATCCAATCGGGTCTTCAGTCCGGAACAGCATTTTTACAAAATAAGTGTGATGAGCTAGCTCGGTTTTTCGCAGATAAGGTTGCCAGCATCAGGGCCGGAATCGGCCCGGCTCCCTCTATGAGGGGTTGCGAAGGTCGATGGAAGGTGGTGAGCACTCAGTCTGTCTGGACCAATTTCAGCCAAATGGAATTCATGGTCATTGTGAAGATCGTCCAGACTTTGAACCCAACCTGTTGTAGTTTGGATCCAGGCCCTACTCACCTATTAGTGGGTTGTGTAGATGCTATCTGCCCGATCCTAGCTGAAATTGTATGGAGATCCTTGGAGAGGAAGTCTTTCCTGACCCCTAAAGGAGGCGGTCATTTGACCACTCCTTAAAAAGCCCTCCTTGGATCCTGACGATCCAGCTAACTACCAACCTGTTTCTAACCTTCCTTTTGTGGAGAAGGTTATTGAGAAGGTGGTTGCGTTGCAGCTGGATGATCACCTTGTGACTCACAATATCTATGAAGTTCTCCACTCTGGTTTTAGGAAGAGGCATAGCACTAAAATAGCCCTTGTTCGGGTACTTTATGACCTCCTAATGGCGAGAGATCTAAAGGCTTGTACCATCTTGGTCCTTCTCGATCTCTCAGCAGCTTTTGACACTGTGGACCATGGGGTGCTCTTGAGAGACCCTGTATGGTTACTTTGTGGACTGTGCAGTACAGTCCTCGAATGGTTTCGATCTTTCCTCATAGGTAGGTCTCAGAGGGTAGTCACTGGAATTTATTCCTCCGGCGCCCCCTATCTTTAAGGGGTGCCACAGGACTCCATATTGGCACCCATGTTGTTTGCAGTGTATATGCTGCCATTAGGAGATATCACCAGATGATACGGCTTGAGTTTTCACTGCTATGCAGATGACACTCAGCTGTATATGTCCTTTGTGCCCAGACAGGTTGATGTGGTTTCTATGCTAAATAGTTGCCTCTCCGAGATCAAAGACTGGATGAATTTGAGCTGGCTGAGATTGAACCTGGATAAGACTGAGGTGTTGGTTGTGGACCCGGGTCACCTGGGGGCAGGTTCTGGAGCTGGGCACATTTCAGGCCTATGGCTTGATGGTGTCCAGCTCACTACCTCAGACTGGGTGTGTAACCTGGGTGTTATTTTTGCGACAACAGGCTGACCCTGAAATTTCACGTGTTGGCTGTGGTTAAATCCTCATTTTACCATCTGAGAAATACCGCCCGGGTGAAATATCTGGTTCCTCGGGTGACCTTCCAACATTGGTCAATGCCTTCATTACTACCTGTCTTGACTATTGCAATGCCCTCTACCTGGGCCTACCTGGGGTTGATATCCACCACCTGCAGCTAGTGCAGAATGCTCCAGCCAAACTGCTGACTGCCACTTCTAGGGCCAGTCATATTATGCCTGTGCTGCACAAGCTGCACTGTCTGCCAGTTCAGTGGCAGATCACCTACAAGGTAGGCTTGCTTACCTTTAAGGCTCTACATGAACAGGAACCAGACTACCTGAAAGATCTCTCGACTCCCTACTCCCCCAGTCATCCACTCTGATCCGCCGACAAGGGATTGCTAGAGGTTCCCAGGGTTAGTCCAAAAATTTCTGGGGCACACACTTTTTCATTTACAGCACTGACCCTGTGGAACTCTGTACCTCGTCAGTTAAGAGAATGCCTGCCCATCAATAGTTTTAAAGCTATGTTAAAAATGTATTTGTTCTCTCAGGCTTATCCACAATGATTTTATATATTTATACTGTTGATGTTTTTATATGATTGTACAGTGTCTTGATTTTGAAAGGCACTTAACAAATAAAGTATTGATTGATTGATATGAGGAGAGAGAGATCCAGGGCAGGGTTCTGGAGTACTGCGTGCAGTTCTGGAGACTCAGTCTCCGCAAGGACATAGACAGGATGGAGGCAGTCCAGAGGAGGGCAACTAAAATGGTGCAGGGTCTGCACCAGAAGACTTATGAAGAGAGACTTAAGGAGCTTAAAATGTATACCCTCGAGGCAAAGGGGGGGGGGGACATGACAGAAACTTCCAAGTACCTCAAAGAAATCAACAAAGTCCAGAAGGGTAGCATCTTTCAGAAAAAGAGGTGTGCAAGAACAAGGGGGCATAATTTGAAGATAGAAAGGGGACAGCTCAGGGGTAATGTGAGGAAGTATTTTTTTCACAGAGAGGGATGTGGATGCATGGAACGTCCTTCCTGAGGAGGTTGTGAAGTCAAAAACAGTGGGGGAATTCAAGAATACATGGGACAGACATAAGGCAATTCTAGGGGGTGGGGTAGGAGGAAGTAGGCTGTTGGTTAACTAGGATATGCATCTTATCCATTAGATTAGAGAAATGGGTAGACTGGGTGGACTAAGTGGTCCTTATCTGCAGTCAAATTTTATGTTTCTATGTTTAGAATTGAAAGTGACACCAAGGTACTTCAATTCTCCTTAAGTCTCTCTTCAGGCATAAAACAAGCACACTGAGATTTATGTGTTGTAAAGAAGTATTAAAACCAGAATGGGGAGGAGATTCGGAAAAGGCATTTTTAAAGCAAGAAAGCTGGTGGATAGAAAGACTAAACAGTGTCAGCCCAAGACATGGTCTAAATGAAGAGATTGAATGGACTGGGTTTATGTAGAAAACATAATCTACGGTGCAGTTCTGGATTTTTTAGAGCGATAACTCCAACCTGAATAATCCCTAAATATAATAAAGAGACTGAACTGACTGAGGTGACATACAGTATAATACATCTTTATAGAGTCTAGGGTGGCATTCTGATCACATTTCTTAAAACCATGACTCTTATTTGAATACTCCCAGGATATAATGTGTATTTTTTCCATAGCCCCACCACCACCACCACCACACACACACACACACACACACACACACACACACACACACACACACACCACATGCTCTACATCTGAACTCCGTAAATTTAAGCCTTATTCATGAAAACTTTGCCTGGATATGTGTAAATGTAGAGGCACTTTAAAAAAGTCCAGATATGAGAATAAAGAATATAATAAGGGATCTTAGCCCTAGGGATTATGGTGGGGACACAAACTTTCGATAAATTAAATAAATCACAAAAGTCAGTAGATACAATTTTCTTTGTGAACAAAACAAATTCACATGGACTCCTCTTCATACACTTTGGTGCAATATGAGGGAGTTTCAACCATTTGGACTGGACAGGAAGGCATGTCACATGACACAGGGACTGGTGATGTCACTGCACTGTCAGACCCACCCTATCCTGCCCAGAGTACATTTCACCTTAAAGGAAGATGGAGGAAGAGGCCTCAGTAAACCAAAATGGTGATTTGAGGACGCCAGAAAACAGAGCGCCTTGCCCTCTTTCACAAGGTACAGATGCTGTTATAATACTTAGCAGAAAAGTTCTATTAACAACACAATCTAAAATGGATTTTGTTCCATTCATTTCAGCTGACAAAACAAAAACTTAGGAAGGCTATGGAAATACCTTTTAAATTTACAGTAGGGTAAGCAAGTTTAAACACAATTGGAATTGAAAGAAACATGACCACAGGAACATTGAGAGTTGAAAAGATTTTTGTTTGCTTAATTGTAGCAGTGGCAAACAAATATGATAGCAACCCACAAATAACTTACTGAAGTGTGAAGCTACAGCTGAATACTTTAAATGCTGAGATATTTGCAAGGTAACTGCATGCATTAAACACACAGTCTGAAAATACAGGTCACTCACCTGTAACAGGAGTTCTAGGAATGGTATATGTTGTTCATCCACACTGTCTGGCAGGTTCCTTGCCTTTAAATCTTGCGGAAGGTTTCTAGCTGGCTCCTCCCACCCACCCAGGTGGTAAAACTCTCAGCCAGCCCCATGACGCCAGATCTAGCCTGCTGGAAGCCAGGTTGTGCATCGAAACCGAGGTCGGTGGGATCGTGGATGAACAATATACCATTCTAGAACTCCTGTTACAGGTGAGTAACCTGTATTTCTAGGGACATGGATATGTTGTTCATCCACACTGTCTGGCAGACTCCTAGCAGTTCTCCAGGAGGAGGGAGGCAAGGCGCACACCCCATTTAGGGAATAAAGACTGGAGAACCGAGGCCCCAAAACCAGCATCCTGGCGTGACCCAAGGTCGATGTGGTAGTGGGTAATTAAGGTATGTGCCGACTTCCAGGTAGCAGCCCTACAGATATCCTGGATAGGGACATCCCTGGAAGCAGCCACCGATGCAGCGGTATGGCGGGTAAAATGAGCTCTTATCCCTCTGGGAGGCTCCATGCCCACCAACCTATAGCAGAGACCCACCTGCTTATCGTCCGCTTGGCTGCAGGTCTCCCAGGTGCGGCTTCAGCATAGGTGACAAACAGCTGGCGAACCTCTCCCCGAACTTCAGCCGCACGCTCCTTAAGAAAGTGAGCGCTCAACTAGGGTCCAATATGGAGCCTATATTCGGCCTCCAAGGTGTGACTGGGGTAGAACACCGGCAGAGTCAACACCTGGTTATGGTGAAACTCCGACACCACCTTCAGAAGGAATTTCGGGTGGGGCGCAGGACAACCTTGTCCTGTGGAAGACCAGATAGGGAGACTCAAGGAAGCGCCTGGAGCTCCCCGCCTTCTGGTTGGACGTGATAGCCACCAAGAAGGCGGTCTTCCACAACAGGTGGAAATATCACACCTGTGCACTGGTTCGAATGGTTTGCCCGTGAGCTTGGCCAATACCAGCAGTAGATCCCACGGAGGTGGAGGTTCTCACACTGGAGGGGGTATGTGATCAAGGCCTTAGAAAAGCACCAGACCACCTTCTCCTGCACGACTGCTTTCGCCCACACCCGAGGGCAGAGATGGCTGCCAGGTGCACCTAAGGGTCGCTGACCAAGCCCTTGCATGAGAAAAGGACCACAGGTAGTCCAGAATGCTTGCAGAGGAACAGGAGGAAGGGTCCACGCCCTTTCCTGAAGATCTCTTCCATTTGAAGGCATAGCGTTATCTGGTCGACTCTTATGGGATGCCTCAACCACGTTGAGGACCTCGTTGGAAGACCCCAGGCCTGGAAATCTAGCCGCCAGGAACCAGGCCGTCAGGTGCAGGGATTGAAGGTCCGATGGAAAACCTTCCCTGATGACAGAGATCAGGTCCGGTGGCTGGAAGCCGCGGAGCCTGGAGCTGAGACTGAGGAGAACTGGATACCAGAGCTGGAGGAGCCTGTCTGGGCTACCAGAGTCACCTGCGCCTTGTTCCTCCTCGCCTTGAGAAGCACCTTGTGGATCAAGGGAATGGGGAAAGGCGCAGAAGAGGCCCGGGGTCCACGGCCTCAAAATGCATCCCCCTGCAGTGAGCCCTGCTGAGGGGGGCGGGCATGAAACAGTCTCAGCTTCACATTCTCCTTGGAGGCAAAAAGATCCGCCTGAGGCGTGACCCAGTGGGAGAACAGATCTTGTGCTACCTCCGGCAGGAGAGAACCCCTCGTGAGAGACGCAGCCCCATCCGGCTTAGGGCATCGCCAGGGTGTTGGAGGCTTCTGCCACCTGAATGGCTAGGAGATCCGCCTCCATGCCGCGCACGAGACCATATGCGGAGAGCCTCCTTGCATAACAGCAAGGAACGTCTGCCCTGGCGGTTTAGGGTAGCATATGGTCGTGGTATTGTCCGTCTGGACCTGAATCACTTGACCCTGTAGAAACGGAGCGAAGGTGGCGAGAGCTAGGCAGACCGCACGGAGCTCTAGCAGGTTGATACAGCATCGGGACTCCGGAGGGGACCAGAGGCCATGCGCTCTGTGCCCCCCAGATGGGCACCCCAACCCATCAGAGATGTGTCGGTCGATAGAGAGACCGTCGGCCCGGGACAGACGAACGGGATGCCCTCCTGCAAATGTGCCGGAACGGTCCACCACTGGAGAGCGCCCACATTTCCTGGTCATCGCTACCAATTGATCCAATGGATCGAAGCACTGTGGCCACTGACTGACCCGTCCCCGATGACGGGACACATGTACCAACAGGTCAACGGATCACGCCTGGTGCAGGCCGTGAGGCCCAGGAGACGAGGAGTCCCGGCAGGGCGCAATTGCCCAACCAGGAATGATTGGGCATGGAGGAAAATTTCCGGCCCTGTCCACCAGGAGCCGAGCTCTGGCTCTGAAGAAAGTCGAGCTCTGCACCGATGAGGGGTATCACCTGCTTCGGCACGAGTTACGGCTCGGCCTCATTGATGAGGAGGCCAACCTGAGAGCAAACCTGGCGGGCCAGATCTCTGGACGGCTTCACCTACGCTCTGGAGAGGGCTGCCAAAAGCCAGTCATCCGGGTAGGGGTACACCTGGACTCTTCGGCGCCGCAGGAATGCCGACACCACTGCCATGCACTGGTGAAGACCCTGGGAGCTAGAGAGGCCGAAGGGCACGGCCCGGAACTCAAGAGATCCTCCGCCTGAAGCAGAGAAATTTCTGAAGAAATGGATGGATTGGGACGAGAAGAACGTGTCTGAGGTCCAGGGAACAGAACCACATGCCCAATTCCAGGGATGGGAATATCTGAACCAGAGTGACCATCCTGAAGGTCCGAGACCTTGGGGACCTGCTCAAGTCGTGCAGGTCGAGAATGGGGCGCCAGCCCCCCCATCCGTTTTGGGACCAGGATTTCCTGGACACAGACCCCGGGTCTGGAGGAGGATCCACCACCTTCCTGATCACCTCTATCTCGAGGCACAGGGCAATATCGGCTCAGAAGGCTGACAGCGAGGCTCCGGACTGGCGGCTCGAAAAGGAAGAGCCTGCTCGAAAACCAGAGGCAGGCTCACCTACCACCTCCAGCAACGGTCCGTGGTGATAGCGGACCAGGAGGAAGGAATGGCGGGCTGCCCCCGGCGGGGGGACCCAGGGAAGGGTGACGAGGTTGGGGCGACGCCCTCAACCCGTCACTGGGCAGGCCCTGAAGAGGGACCGCCGAGGAGCCCTGGGCCCTTACCTCCTTGCTTCCGATTAGGAAGCCGCTGGTTTGGGTTTGGGATGCCAAGTGAAGCCTGCTGGCCCTCGTGCTGGTGCTGATGGGCCGGTCGTGCAGCAGGGCCAAAGGAGCAAAGGACTTACACTGATGTTGCTGGCGGCCCTTGTCCCTCTGGGTGGAGGTGACAGAGTCCAGAGTGGCGTTGGACTTTTCGATCCACTGGAGGTGTCCCTCCACTCCAGGGCCAAAGAGATCAGTCCCCAGAAAGGGGATGTCCGCCAACTTGTGCTGGGTATCCGCCGAGAAGGTGGATATCCTCAGCCACGCCCTGCAGCGCATGGCCACCGCGGCCACTACTGACCTGGCACAGGAATCACCTATGTCCAGAGCAGTCTGATGCTGCTACTTAGCCACCGCCCTTCCCTGGTCCCGCACCTGTCGAGCCGTGGTCTGCAGGTCGGCCGAGAGATGAGAGATCACCTCATCCAGGAGCCCATGAGGGCATGGGAGAAGTGTGCCATCGCGCGGCTGAGCTGGCTCAGGCCGGAGGCGAGGAGGACGGCGATACCTTGCGCCTGACATAGTCCGCCTTTTGGACTCCTTGTCAGGGGGCCTATCCACTTCCCGAGCGTTTCCGGAATGCTGGAAGACGTTATCGGTAACTAACTCCTCAGCAGAGGGGTGCTCTGAGAAACCGGGCAAAGAGCCGATAGGGACCGCATACTTCCTGGCCATCCTGGCCGAGGGTGCAGGACAGGAAGCAGGCCGCTGCCAAAGCTCCAAGGCTGGGCCGACAATGGCCTCAGCCACAGGGAAGGCCTCCGTGGGTGAATCCTCAGTCTAGAATCTCCTAGGGGATAATAGGCCTGTTTGGACGGGCTCGGGCTGCATCCCGTAACCCGAGATGAGCCTAAGCAGACCCAAGAAGGACAATGGGCTATCGCCCAGAGACTGGCCCTGGGAGGACTCCAGGCCAACCTGCCTGGGGAACACGGAGGTCGTGCCATCGGACTCAAGAGTCTGCAAAGAGCTGCTCAGGCCTGAGCCACCCTTCACCTGCTGAGGGCGGCCGGAGTGAGGACCGACCACCTGCGGGCAGGCCGACCCGACCAAGGTTCCACCACAATCGGTGGGGCAGCTAGATTTGGTCGAACAACTGGCCCAGAAATGGGCATCTCGACTGCGGCCCCACCTCGGGCGGCAGCCACTTGATAGTCAGGAATTAATCGAGTCGATTGACTCCTGGACAACAGCAACTGCAGCCACATAAGCTCCTCGTAACGCCGATGCAATCTGCGTCAAGTCTCTCCTCATCCGAGGAGGATGACGAGAGAAATGGTGTCGCCACTTAATTCGTGCCCAGACCGAGACCACCAAGTCGACGGAGCGACTTGACCGAGATGAAGTCCGAGATCGAGACTCGGTGAGACTGAGGGCGGGCTGGGAAGGAGCAGAGGACACCTGCTCTTCCTCGGCTCGGACGCTTTGACGGGACTGCCGCCCCGGCGCAGGCAGATCCTCGGTCTCCGCCGGGGAACCGGCGGAGACGGGTTGACGTTGCTCACCAATCGACCACCCGGCTGACGGATCAAGAGATAACTCGACTCACGCCAACGGAGTCTCGCAGGCTGGCCTGACGGGGACACCGTGAAGCCAGCGGCCTGAGCCGCAACCTCGACAGAAGTCGACGGTCAGCTGTCTGGGGAAGGAGAACTCTCCCGCTCCCACAAACGCCGACAATGGGACTTACCCTTCGACTCCCTCGTCTTGGGCCAGGAGGAATGTCCCGATGGCCCCTCTCCCTTCGTGGAAAGGGACTGGCGAAGCTCCTTGAACGAAGCCGAATGAGAGGAACTCTGAGAGAGCGGGATAAACACCGCGACGAGGAGGAGAGGCGTCGCGCCCTGGCCGCCTCCTCGAGGGCAATCGAGCCGAGCTGCCTAGCTGGCCAGGCCGCCATGATACCGCCCAACGAGCCTCTTTGGGTTTAACCGCGGGAAAACTCCTCGGGCGCCCGATTTCAATCGGGCAGCACGATCCTCCAGACACTGGCCGAAAAGAGCGGCACAACTTGCAGACCTGCGGGTCATGGTCTAAGTCAAGGCAGTATGTGCACATGGAGTGCGGATCAGTCCTGGATAATTCTGCCTCGCCAGGGCGCCCGAGAGCTGGAAACTAAGTTTAGAAAACTTCAAAACTAAATTGACAAACCGAAGAATCAGGAACCAGTCAAAACGAGAGCGCTAAGGAGGGAACCTGAGCTTCCAAGCGGTAAGGAAGATCTAGCGTCATGGGGCGGAGCCAAGAGTTTTACCACCCAGGTGGGTGGGAGCAGCCAGCTTGAAGACCTTCCGGCAAGATTTAAAGCAGCAAGAAACCTGCCAGACAGTGTGGATGAACAACATATCCATGTCCCTAGAAACAGGCTTTCTCTTTAAGTAAAGGTTTTGAAGAATTAAATTTAAATAGAAGAAAGTTATAAAAATAAAAGTTTTTCTTTTTTTCTTCTTCTGAAAGTAAAAGAAAGCTCATTTACTTCGAGGCAATTCATATATAACTTTGAACAGAATAAAATAGGTACCTATTTGACAGTAATACCAAGAGTGTTATAAGTCTATGTTGAAATAATTTTCAATTAAAAAACTGTTTATTATTTTTAGTGAATGATGAATGTATATAGGGTAACTTGGAGCTTTGTTCACTCCCAATTTAAAACTTATAAAAAATGTATTGTGAATGATTACAGTTGGAAACTGATATTAGAAACACAGAATCTGTCGGCAGATAAGGACCACCACGGCCACATAGTCTGCCCATTAAATGTATTATTATTTTAATATTTTAGCCTTTTCCCTGAAGAAGCAACCAGGTTCGGTCTCAAAACATTGGATTACTTAGAAAATTGATGAAATACAAGGCTATTTAGGAAAATAAATCTTTACTGCACAGATTGTGAACTGAACTTTGATGGTCCCAGACTTTTAATCAGTTATCCTAAGACTATACAGCCAAAATGCAGCTCAATATACCATACCTCAAACAAATGCAAATGTCTCACAAACCATAATAGCTACACACACTGAGTGGCAGGTTATTCATGACAAAATTATCTTTCTAATAATGGTAAATAATCCCATGCAATCATTTCCGTTTTTTCTATACCTTGTGAAATACGGGGAAAAATTATTTTTTGAACATCCAACAAAATAAAAATATTTTGTCAAACATAAGGTATTTCTAACCCATACTACACACACACATATGTAATTTACTTTTAATGTACTAACAAAACTAAATTCTGTTTTAGTGAAAAATGTATCTTTTATAGATGTATTTCAAGTTCAACAAACTCAAAACGCCCTACAATAACATTATCAGATTTGTGACTGTGATAGGGAAGCCCTATCTGATCAATTCAGGACCATCATTGTTTGTTTGTTTGTTTTGCCTGATATTTTACCCGCTCTCTAAACCTGTTGCAACAGCACCTCTTAAATCTGTTTCTTTTCTTCCTCGCCCCTCCGGTTTTTATGGTCCAGCAGGTAGCTGTATAATGTAATAAAATACAGCATGATATAAATACAGACTGACAATGTAGTCTAAGAAGTAGTTTGTTGTTTAAAGAAAGATAGATGCTGCACTGTTGAACTGCCCATTATAGTGTAGCTGAATGGCATGTGCCACTGTTTTTTTGTTTTGTTGTCGTTTTATTCCCACTTCTGAGTTGACTGGGAATGAAGATAAAAGGGACAGCTAGCTACAGAGATACTGTAGCTGTCCCCAAGCTGAAGAGCTGACTGTTCAGTTGAATGAAAAGCCAGTTCTTTTATGCTGTTACTATAAAATGTGATGACATTTGAATGGGGGGAACGTGTGCCAATTTAGAGTAACACTGATTTTAAGGAAAATTAAGAGATGCTGTAATAATTTAGGTGTGTAAACATGTTATACCCTATTTTCTAAAGCAATATCATGATCTCATGTCAGCCTGTTTATTTAGAGAATTGTGAGTCAGACAGATCACATGGTGCTGACATCATCAGTAGGCAGGTATAAAAGCCTACCTCCTGAGATGCAAAACAGATGAGTTAGTCAGTGGAGACCTGACTGTCATAGAGGAAGCATCCCATAGTACATGCAAGTGTTCATGTGCTTGGAATTTATTTGGCTGGAACTAAGCCTGGAAGTTGTGTTTTAAGGGAACTATGCACTGTTTTGAACTGAAATACCAATCAACTACTTCATTTCTGTACATTTTTATTTTATTTTGGAAAATAAATACCGCAAATTGCGTGCTACACCTTCTACCTGTGTCTGTTGCATCTGTCTACTCACTAACCTTCACACTGACTAGGCTCCCACGTCGTACTCCACAGCTGTGCTTTATACGAGACATTACACTGGTTCTCCCTAGAGGGCAGGTTCAAATGGAAGTCTTTCATGTTTCTCACAAGATCCTCAATAACCAACTACCTCACAGTGTTGCCACTCTTTTCATGAAGGCCTGCCCCCTCAGCTCACCAGGAGCGCTACCACATCTCCTTTTGTGTCCCTTTCTGGAACTCCTCTTTGGGGTAGAGATCACTACCTACAGAGGTCCCAAGCTTTTTAAACACCCTTCCTCCTAAATTTGTGGGAAGCCCTCACTCAGTATTTTTAAGGTTAAACTGAAGGATCACCTGCTCAATAAACCCCCTGCAACTGTCCTAGGTAATATATCAGTTTCCTACTACTGCCGAGTCAAACTTAAAGAGCACCTCCTGCAAATAACTCATACACTTTCTACTAGTATTTTCCTCATTTTCTCAAATTTCCATTTTCTCTGACCATGTCCACCCAACTGTTTCCATACCTCCCTCCCAGTCTTAGTTTTCTATGGATTATTCTTTTGCCTTTTCCGTTAGGTTTCTGATGTATATCTGTGCATATTGTGCAGACTTGCTGATAATATTGTGGTTGTTGTTCATAACCACTTTTACTTCCATATTGTATTAAACAGTCTTTCACTGCATATAATTTCATCCTGTGCTTGTACATTTGGCCCACATTATATATTGAAAACCATGTGTTTGTTACAAATTATATTTATCTGCCTGTACAACTGGATGCTTGTGAAAACAGGTAATTTGCCCATTGCTTTTCCAGTATAACATAATAAATTAAATGAAATTTGCAGTTGTAACTCTGAAATTCAGTCGAACAAATGCAAATATCTGAAAAAAACGTAATAGCTACTTGCAAAGTATGAAAAGCAAAGTTGTTCAGCACAGAATTACCTTTCTAATGATGGTAGGCAAGCCAAAGTAATAATTTTTTTTTCTATATCTTGGGGAAAATACAAAAATGCAAATTTTTTTTTTGTCAACACAATCTGCCACAGAAACATAATTTCTGGACTTCCGGTGATGTCACCTAGATGGTAGCAGCCTACAGGAATGAGCACCGGACTCTCCAGCGGTATTAAATTCATTTTCTACCTCATTTGACTAGGAAAGTGATGAAGTCGACAATCAGGGGCTGTTTTAATGTCAGCTAAAAAAATTAAGCCGAAAAGGTCGAGGCAAGACCAAAAAAGTAGTAAATTAAAGCAGCTCACTCTCCATAAAGGCACGGAAGGCCTAGCGACCATGTCGAGAGTACGGTCCCCCTCGGTATCATCGATCGACTTCGACGAGGAAGACTCCCAGCCCGAGGTACCAATGGAAATAGCAGTGGCTAAAATCCTCAAGTCTGTACAAAAAATTGAGACATCGATCGTAGATCTTAGGATGGAAGTTAAAAATATAAACAAGAGGGTCGAGTGAGTAGAAAAGCGTGTAACCCAGACTTCGGAGAGACAAGATGCAACGGACAGACTGATTATACATCTCTTGCACAGGGAAAGGCAAATGCATATCCAAATGGAAGATTCAGAAAACAGAGCAAGATGAAATCATTTTAGAATATATGGGATCAAGGAGGGGAAGGAGGAGGGATATCCTACTGCAGCAGACTTTATCCAACATGTACTGAGATCGCTACTAACCATACCCTCGGACTTCTCCCTCACAATCGAGAGGGCCCATAGAGCTCTGGGACCCAAGCCGACAGACAAGAATACCAGACCACGATCCTGGGTAGTGTGAGAATGCTGAATTTCCAAGAAAAACATTATGTACTAAAAGAAGCTTGGCGAGTTAAAAACCTCACATTTGCAGGGGGACAAGCGTTTCTGGACCAAGATTTCTCGACAGAGCTGCAGTATTGTCGGAACCAAGTCAGAGCAGTCATAAAGGAATTAAAGGACAAACACCAAATAAAATCGCAGATAAACTACCCAGCAAAATTGAAAGTATACACAGGCTCCTCATTCAAAGTATACCCGACCCTGGTGGATGCGGTCCCATTTTTGAAGGAGAAACAAATAGTGATCCCAAATCTGGGATTGTGACCTTTTGGAGCAAAAACTGATTGAAGGGGCATGGAGCCTGGCCCTGCTTGGTCGTGGCTGAAATATTTAATGCCAGATCTCACGAGGATGCTCAATGCGGTGGATAGCCAAGAATCAGAGAAACGAATGGAGGGGTGAGAAGGACATCTGCGAAGGAGAGGAGATTTGAGAGGATTCAGAGTTGGAAATAGAAGAGACGGTCTGAAAGTTGGGGGAAGCGAAAGACCGGACTGGTGAGAAGCTCTTGGGGGGAATAAGGGGACACAGGTTTCTACATAGGAGACTTCGGACTCAATAACGGTATGAGGTAAATGTTGGCTAGAAGGCAAATTCAGCTGGGGAGGGCGCTAAGGCTAGGTTGCTGCTGACTCATTCCCAGCTGAAAATTAGTTTTGGCTGGGAGTTAATTCTGGGGACTGCTGCGTTCCATTGAACAACTAGAGTGAATCCCTATTAAGGGATAGGTGGGGCAGTAGCCTAGCAAACCCCGACCCATACAAGCTACTGGGAAATTAATAACAGTAGCTGAAATGCGAAGTGGCACCAAGGAAGCATAAGAAGGGGGATTGATTTAAGAGGGGAGGCAAGCTCTAAGAAGCAGCTGCCACCATGTTGAAAAGTTCTACAGAGTTGAAATATGTTAAACGATGTTTATTTAATGTTTAGCAAGTTTACTTGTAAAAGTAGGATGGGGTTCCACGAGAAATTTACAAAGGAGGTTGAGAAGGTGGAAAGGGATAAATCAAGACAATGGTTAATCTTAAAATCATTACATACAATGTGAAAGGAATACATGCCCCGGTCAAGCGGACGAAAATCTTAACTGAATTGAAACAAATGGGATGCGATGTGGCTCTTATTCAAGAAACACACTTAAGGGAAACAGAGGGTTTGAAATTAGGACGGTCATGGGTGGGAGAGGTATATGCCTCGTCGAGTAGAGATGGGAGGAAAGCGGGAGTGGCAATTCTGGTGAAAAGGGTGCCCTCACGGTCAACTGGACAAACACGGATAAGAGGGAGATATGTAAGAATATCTGGTACTGTTTTGGATGTCCCTTTCCATGTTGTCAATCTCTATGCTCCAAATGTTAAAGGGGTAGTTTTTTTAAAGAAATCCTAGATAAACTGATAAGACTGCCTCAAGGACGAGTATTGGTGGGGATTTTAACTTGTGTGCCATGCCCATTTTTGGACAGATTGTCAGGTTGTATCCAGACAAACAGGGAAGCGACTAAATGGCTTAAGTATTTGATAAGAAGTTTCGATTTTGTGGATGTGTGGCGAGCACGATTCCCCAGGACACAGGATTATACTTACTATTCGACAGTTCAGAGGTCATATTCTCAGATTGATTCATTTCTCCTTCAAAAGGTGCATGTATATGGCCTCAGGATCGCAAATACACTCAATCACTAACTTGGACCATGCCGTTGAGACTGTCCTGATGGTGGAACAAGAAGAGAGACACCCTATTTGGAGACTGAATGTCTCCCTTCTGACAGATAAATCCACAATTAAAAGGATAGAGGATAGATTCAAAGACATTTTTTATGCAAAAGAGAACGAAGGTTGTCAACCTATAATCAGATGGGATACAGCAAAAGTAGTAGTTAGGGGTGAACTGATAAGTATTGCTTCTAGGAATAAAAAACTGGCTAGTCTTACTTAGGAAAGACTCCTACGAGAGGTTCAACAAAGGAAAATGGAACATAAACAAGATCCGAATGATGGGGAACGGTTAAAACAACTGGAATTAGCCAGAAAGAAATTAAATGAACAAGAAGAGAAAAGGCAGAGAGATGGATAAGATGGCTGGGATATAAATATACAGAGGTGGGGCATAGGGCAACTCATACATTGGCATTCAGGTTGAAACAACAGGAAGCAAACCGTACAATTAAAAACATAATAATAGATGAGAAAACAGGAGAGAGACGAAGTAAACCAGTGGATATTGCACAGGCCTTTAGGAATTTTAACCAAACATTATATACAGAGTCGATAGTTCCAGAGCAGTTGGAGAAAGAGATAAATCACTTTCTTAAAGATCCTGAGTTGCAAAAACTAAGTAGAGAAGACAGGATAGGATTAGGAGCTAAAATTACACAGAAGGAAGCAGTCCAGGTAATTAGAGAGCTGAAACAGGGGAAAACACCTGGACCAGCTGGGTTCAGTAGTGAGTTATACACTAAATGTTGTGGAACTGCTGCCCCCATCCTGACTGAAGTCTTCAATAACTGTTTGGAGGAACAAGCCCTTCCCCCAACATGGTACTCAGCAATTATAACGGCTATGCCAAAAGAGGAGAAGCCAAGGGATAGGTGCGCCTCCTACAGACCCATCTCCCTCCTGAATCAGGACTGTAAAATCCTAACCAAGAATCTGGCTAATAGGTTACAAAAAGTAATCACTAAACTAAGCCATATGGATCAAAGGGGATTTATTCCGGGGAGGCATCTGGCAGATAATATCCAGAGATTGTTGAATGTCATCACAGGAGCGAGAGAATTTAAAGACCAGGGACTAGCCATTTTTCTAGAAGCTGAAAAGGCGTTAGACCATCTGAATTGGCAGTTTCTGATTGCTGTTTTGAGGGAGGTGGGTCTGGGGAATGAATTCCTGAAGTGGATAAAGACACTGTATAATAGACCTATAGCAAGGGTGAAAGTAAATGGGGTAGTATCTACGCAGATCCAGATACAAAGAGGGACTAGACAGGGTTGCCCCGTCTCTGTTACTGTTCACAATCAGTATTGAGCCCCTAGCTCAAGCCATAAGGAGACATCCTAAGATTACTGGTATAATGGTAGAAGGGGTAGTAAATAAAATATCACTCTATGCGGATGACGCATTAGTCTATGTGTCTAACCCAAAGCAGGCCATACCTCATCTTCTGACCTTGATACAAAACTCTGGCAAAATGTCAGGATATAAAATAAACCAAGAGAAAACGTAAGTGAAATTAATCTCAGAAGAGTGGGATCAAGATTTTAAAAAAAATTTCACCCTTCAAGCACACTAAAAAGCCAATAAGATATTTAGGAATTAAAATCCCATATGATATGAAGGATTTGTATAAATTAAACCAGGGGGCTTTAAAAACACAGATTAGGAAAGACCTAGACAGGTGGAAACTAATACCGTTGGGGTTTACTCAGAAAATAGACACTATTAGGATGAACACCCTGCCTCGCTAGTTGTTCCTCTTTGGCACCATCCCGATAGATATACCAAGTAAGGACTGGAAAGATTTAGAGAAGGAGTTAGCTAGTTTCATCTGAGCAGGAAAAAAAAACCAGATTAGGCAACAACTGTTGTCAATACCTAAGAAAGAAGGGGGAGGGGGTATGCCACATCTGCGGACATACTTTTATTCAGCCCAAATGATGCCACTCTTGAAACTCTTAATACAGGACGAACCCCTGGACTGGGTGGAGATGGAAAAGAGAGCCCATATAAATCTACCAGTGCAGGTTCTCCCATGGACCATAACGAAGGCAAACCTGACCGAGGTTAGGAATTGCTAGACGAGGCAAACTCTGGGGGTATGGCTCCAGATCAGGCAAAAGTGGGAAATGCCAGTACCGATATGGCGGAAAATTCCGCTGGAATATATATACCATCTATAGTGGGCAAGAAGGGTTTTGTTTCCCTGGAAGGATGGGTTAGGAAGGGTGTATTAATGCTGGCTCATTTGGTGGAAGGGGTGAAATCTTTCTTGAGTTTACAACAAGAATTCTAGTTGTAACAGAAGGAATTATTTAGATTTTTCCAATGCAGAAATATAATGGTAAGGGAGATAGGAGTGGCAGAGTGTCCCACCCCAACTGATGAGGTAGTTATGAAACAAAGCAGAACAAGGTTAAAAGATACAACTGGGATAGTAGCACAAATGTATGCTCTATTGTGCCAAGGAGAAGGCAGGGTTTATAGAGAAAATATACAAGCAAAATGGGAAAGAAGATAGGGTATAACATCCAACTGGCAAGATGGGGGTTGGGAGGGTATACAGAAAACTACTAGTTTACAAAATTGGACAGAATTTAGATGGAAAGTAGGCATCAGATTTTTTAAGGTCCCAACAATAACCAAGCACTATGGTGGACACCATTCAGACAAATGTTGGGAGAGGTTGTGGGGGAGTGGGCTCGCACTTCCATATTTTTGGGGCATGTTCAATATTAACTAAGTACTGGGCCAACTTGAAAGAAACTATAATGAAAATGTTTGAGTTGCACCTTCTTCCTCAGTTTGAAAATCTGGTCTTGGGCCTCCCCCCAAGTAGATTTGACAAGGAAAGATTACAGATACTTATTTTATATCTGTGTGG
Organism: Neoceratodus forsteri; assembly: GCA_016271365.2. Taxonomy (NCBI): domain Eukaryota; kingdom Metazoa; phylum Chordata; order Ceratodontiformes; family Ceratodontidae; genus Neoceratodus; species Neoceratodus forsteri. Next base: position 302,524,845 of record CM057459.1, on the reverse strand, counting down.
CGGCAGCAACAAAAGCAATTACACAGAAGTGGCTTACACGAACAGCACCCTCAGTAGGGATCTGGGAACATAATATGGAAAGAATCAAGCAGTTAGAAGGCATAGTAGCAAAAGTTCAGTTAAGGATAGAAAGGTTTAATGCTAGATGGCTACCCTATTACAAATACAGCCAAGAAAAAACACAAACTTGGATACTGGACCAATACTTAACGTAGAAGGGGGAAGGAGGGGAAGACAGAGAGAGTGATGGGAGGAAATAAGAGTATAAAACAGAAAGAGGGAGAGTAAGATGTGAATGGTGGGGGTCGAAATGACAGGCGGTATTCCGAAGGTTGATTGGAGAAAAGAGAATCATTCGTGGGCACATCCTGCTGAAGGTTACAAAGTAAATAGTAGTGTATTAGATAAAATGGTAATTACTAATATACTTATGTTAGAATATAAGATGTATAAACATGGTACAAAGAAAAAAGAGATTCCTAGAGATCCAGAGGTGGAGTAGAGAGATAGAAGGAGATTAGATAATGAGAGAAAGAAAAGATAATAGATTAAAGTGAAGGGAAGTAAAACCCTGGACTCTAAGGACACCATTGAATTGAGTTAGAAATGATTTAGACAGGAAGAAGGTAAAAAAATTAATATGCTCTGGAAATGATATAAGAAGGGACATGATAGAAACTTTCAAGTATCTCAAGGGAATCAGCAAACTCCAAGAGGGTAGCATCTTTCCAAAAAAAAAAAAAGGTGCAAGAACAAGGCAATAATTTGAAGATGGGGTGGCTCAGAGGTAATGTAAGGAAGTATTTTCACAGAGGGTTATGGATGCATGGAACAGCCTTCCGGAGGAGGTTGTGGAGTCAAAAACAGTGGGGGAATTCAAGCATGCATGGAACAGTCATAAGGCAATTCTAAGGAGTGGGGGTAGAAAGAAGTAGGCTGCTGGTTAACTAGGATCTGCAGCTTATCCATTAGGTAGGGAAATGGGCAGACTGGGTGGGCCAATCGGTCCTTATCTGCCATCAAATTCTATGTTTCTGTGAAGATTGTAATGATTATAAGGATGATTTCAGACTTCACTTTCTTATTGTCTTATGAATGAAAGATGTACCTACCTGTAACTAATAGACTATGTACCATGCTTGTGATCTTTTAAATAAAAAGACAAGTTACAAAAGAAACATAATTTCTTTTTATAAAATATAAGATATATCAACCCAAACTGCACATGCACATATATGTACATATGTACTAATTATGCATGTGCAGTTTAGATTATATGTCTTACATTTACAACACAAACTGCATTGCCGGTGTGCATTTTGTTGAAAAAAATCATTAAGTATTTCTCAAGGTACAGAAAAAAGTGAAATGATTACATTAACGCCTACTATCATTAGAAAGGTAATTTTGTGCTGAACAGCTTTACTTATTTGTGTAGCTGCTATGGTTTGTGAGCAATACATGCAAGACTTCCACAGACATTTGTACAGCACAAATAAACAGTTATGCTGCCACCTACAGGGCAATACAGAATGCAAAGGGTAAGTTTTTTACCACCACCTGGAAGAGCTAATGGGCAGAGTGAGATATTAAGTATTCTGATATCGTGTAATATATTAACAATGATGATGCACATGTCCAGAGTCACAGCTCTACATTTTAAACATAAATTTAACCTGGTTACACCAATGGGTTTTAAACAAGGCTTAGATTAGCATGTTGAGCTTGATGTCTTGTATTTGCATAAGAACATATGAATCTGCCAGCAGAAACAGGCCACCTGGTCTATCAAGTCTGCTCAAGTGTGCAGCTAGCACCCTCACCTTACAACTGCCCCGCCTCCTCCCTTTCCCAATTAATCCTCCTCTCACCATGTCCCATCCCCTTTTGAAACTACCCACTGTCTTATAGGTTACCACCTCCTCTGGCAGAGCATTCCATTCTGCCATGACCCTCTTTGTGAAAAAATGTCTTCTCATTTCCACCCTAAATCTTCCCCCCTCCAATCTAAGGCCATGCCCTCCGTGTCCTTCCCCTCCTCAGCCTGAGTATCCCTTTGGTGCCTGCCTTATTTATCCCATGGTGATCTTATCAACTAGGTGCTGACCATGAAGATCGCCTGTCCCAGCTGCACACCCAGCGTCGCCTCAAGCAGGTAGACTGATTCCAGCCAATGCTGTGGTTTGAATAAGGCTGGGTGAATGGAAACATGTTAAGAAGAGACAGGAGACAATCTGAAAGTTTGATGTCCAAGGGCTTTACTCATACACAGAGAAGGTAGACATGGTCACAAGGGAAGACAGGGACCAAACCTTAGAAACAGTAAATAATACTCCACTCACTCTATACACTCTACTCACTCTAAGGATGTACTTTGGCTTAAGGCCACTGCTTATAATACTCTATGATATTCTGCTCTATAAGGCCTATGAACAAATGTGAGCTTCTACCACTTTATCAGAAGATGGAACAAAGATACAGTGTACAATGAACACCAGGAATTATCCTGGGTAAGGTGGTATAACCTTCACAAAGTCTATAAGATCAAAGAAGTCCAGATGCTCTGGCTGAAGAATAAAAGCAAAGGGAAAAGGAATTCTGCTTGGTGCCAAGCTATACCAGTGGAACCTATGAGAGGTTGAATGGGAAGTGGAGAGATTTGTAAACGGACCTTAGTCTTCGGCCAACCCACTCTCCGGAGTTGCTGGAATATCGGGGCACAAAATAACTGAACTGGGCTCTACAAGGCCTATGAACAAATGTGAGCTTCTACCACTTTATCAGAAGATGGAACAAAGATACAGTGTACAATGAACACCAGGAATTATCCTGGGTAAGGTGGTATAACCTTCACAAAGTCTATAAGATCAAAGAAGTCCAGATGCTCTGGCTGAAGAATAAAAGCAAAGGGAAAAGGGAATTCCTGCTTGGTGCCAAGCTATACCAGTGGAACCTATGAGAGGTTGAATGGGAAGTGGAGAGATTTGTAAACGGACCTTAGTCTTCGGCCAACCCACTCTCCGGAGTTGCTGGAATATCGGGGCACAAAATAACTGAACTGGGCTCTACAAGGCCTATGAACAAATGTGAGCTTCTACCACTTTATCAGAAGATGGAAAAAGATACAGTGTACAATGAACACCAGGAATTATCCTTGGTAAGGTGGTATAACCTTCACAAAGTCTATAGATCAAAGAAGTCCAGATGCTCCAGCTGAAGAATAAAAGCAAAGGAAAGGGAATTCCTGCTTGGTGGCAAGCTATACCAGTGGAACCTATGAGAGGTTGAATGGGAAGTGGAGAGATTTGTAAACAGACCTTAGTCTTCGGCCAACCCACTCTCCAGAGTTTCCCGAATATCAGGGCACAAAATGACTGAACTGGGCTCTTCCCTGGCACAAACAATAAATAGTACAACAAGACAGTATCAAATAAAGCAGTGTGGTGGAGGGGGTGGAAACCATGGCAACCACTTCATAAACAAATTATAGGGGCTCCATAGGATAAAAGTGCTAGGTTAAAATAAAACATTATGTTCAAACTATGGGAACAGCAATGGGCACCAGGATGGCACCACAGTATGATAACTTTTCATGGCGACTTTGGAGTAGGATTTCCTAAAACAATGTACACAAACCACTTCATGATTTCTGATTTATTGATGATCCATTTATAATTTGGACAGAGGGTACCTGCACACTCAGAGAATTCCACCAGAACTTAACTTCCACCCATCCATTAAACTTTCAATGGAGTACTCGGACACCAGTGTTAGTTTCCTGAACACCACAGTTACCATCAAAGATGGAACCTTACAGCCTTGTATTTATAGAAAACCAACAAACAGAGAAAAGTACTTGCATAGCATCAATAATCACCCTAGGCACACTAAAAATCTGTGATGTACAGTCAAGCACTTCAATACCACTGTATTGGTTCAAGTGAGGAGGAAAGGGATAAACACCTGGCCACACTGAAAAAAAAAACACATTTATTGAGCAGGGCATTCCTCTAGAGAAACTGACAGTGGTGTAAAATGTGCTACGCAGATACCAAGGGAGCAGGTCTATGAGATAACGGCGAATGCCTAAAGATGATCACCATTATCGCCAGTCAGAGTGCCAAACACATTTTCTGGTACTGACAACCCCAGCGACCAGAACAACGGTGTCAAGACAGTTATGTACTGCTTTCCTCATGGGGACTATATTTCTCTCAACACACCCCTACTTAAGGATTCTCAACTTTGGGGGTGAAAGTTGGGGAGGGTGAAAGCAGTGACAAAATAAAGGTCTGGCAGGGCACAATAAAACAAAATCGCACCAGCGCCCAGACCTGAAACCGGTACCTCAGCCACCCCAGCCAGCAGCCAATCCATAACACCACAACACAGCTCGACCAGCAACCCCAGCACCACCTCCTACAGCCTCTCCATCCCCTCCCAGCTCACGCTCGCCGTGCTCACTCCCACCCCACCCCCACGCACGTAGTAGCAACATCCTGTCACCTAGTTCACCCAACCCCTGATCCGTCACCCTACCTCCCATTGCAGTTAGTGGACTGCACGGGAAGGAGTCACTGTAACAGATGGCGCCTTCCTCATGCGCTCACTTCACAGGTTACCCAAGGAGCAACTACTTCAATACAAAGAAAAGACTACCACCAGCAGACTACCCTTGGTTGTCACATACAACCCAGATCTAGAGACACACTATAATTATTAAGGACCTCCAATCAATATTTAGTGAGGACGACTTTTAAACTGACTATGTATGTCTTTTCGTTTGTAGCATCAACTTCAACTAATCTCTTCGCTGGACTATAATGCCTTTACCTTACAGGAATACTCAATCATGTATGTTGTATCTGGTATAAATTTTTACCAACTTGCTACCCTATTGTTATGTATACCCTTACCGACTGTCTTTTACCTGAACCCAAATGTATTTTACTTATCCTGTCTATTGTAGGCCTATCTGTACTGTTGTACTCTTGCATCTACTGTCTATTTGTCTGTATATAAATGCATTGTTACTCGACTTGTGTAATGCAGGTCCACCTTGCAAATGAGCTTGCTCAATGGTGTTCGCCTGGATAAATAAAGAATTTGATTGATTGATTGACACCTTGAAATGCATCTTTCAAGAATCCACCTCTACTGTCTTTCAAACAAGCACCTAATCTATAAAACCTGATATGAACAACAGAACACTAGGCAACACGAGACCCTGCAATCGTTCTGGATGTAAGACATGTGGGCACATTTCCGCTTCACATTTTGTCAGTATCCCCCAGAACAAACAATTCAACATACAGGGGAATTATACATGTGCATCTCAGAATGTTATTACATTAAATGCAAGAAATGTCCACAAACAGGTTATGTGTGGGAGACTGGACAACCTCTTCGAACCCACATTAACTCACTCAGGCATGATATTAGAATGAAGAAGACTGAAAAGTCTGTTAGATAATATTTCTCACAGTCAGACCACTCTATCTCTGACTTACCAGTCTTGGTTCTGAAAGGCCATTTGGAAAATACACAACAGAGGTAAGCATGGAGGTGAAACTGATTTTTCTTTTGAATACGGTGCAGAATGTCATGAACAGAGACATCAATTTCATGTCCCACTATAGTATTTAAAGTGTTCCTGGTTTATTTTGCCCTGGTTTCAGGTACAACACATGGACAGTTATTTGTTTTACATGGTTCAAATAATGCTTTAATATAAAATGGTTTTATTTATTCTATCTAAATGTGAATTCACAGGTGTGTTTCTAACTGGTGGGTGGTGATTCCCTGGGCTTTTGTTTCACATATGCAGAGCTGCTATTTAGTAGTAAAAGATTTGAGTTTCATACAGGCATTTTGAGTGCACTGACATCAAAAGGGCAATACAGCCATGTGTACAATGTGGTCCTGTTTCAGGTTACAGTTTAAATGTTCACAAACAATATTGACTAATGAACACTAATTGCAGACTGTACATGTTTAAACAGTGTGAATCTAAATATTCACAAATAATACTGACAAATGTACACACAGGGTTATGTGTTTTACATATTTATAATTAATATGAGTTTGCACACACACACACATATATATATACACACTCACTCACTCACACATTTTCTTTAACTTGACTTCAGTGAGATCAGGAACATCAGAGAAGTGACTACATAAAACATTCCATTCTGTGACCTTTCACTTACTCTGCTAGTCTCAGGGATGCTTGCTGATCTCTGGTTATATTTCTTGCCTAATGCTAACCTGTCACACTCATGTTAAAAATGTTTTTTCCCCCCTGTGCTTTTTAAAAAGTGAATTTTCTTAAATATATGCCATTTCTTCTGAAGAAGACCTCTGTCGGAGGTTGAAAGCTTAAGTTTTTTGTGATCTCTGTTGGTCCAATAAAAGGTATCAAATCACCTAATTTGTGCATGTTGTTGTGCAAAGACCAATACAGCAACTAACATTTTTTGTGACAAACTGAAGCAGACACACACACACACACACACCTTTTAAAACCCTCCTGCAGACACAGACACACATAATTGCTTAGGCACTAAAGATGGACTGAGATGAAATACAGTTTGTTAGACCATTACAAACAGGCAAACACATTTTCTTTGTCCAAAGCCCATAATATTACACTGTTTAGTTAAAATATAGTACTTAATACACATATAAATAGATCCATATTGTAGAGAGCAGGACAACCTGGCTGCCCCTACCCCTTACGTGTCATGTTTTTGTAAAAAGGGACCACACAACCACCTCTGGAAATGCATCCTACAATTTTCATTTTTTGTTCATTGTAGGGAGCATTTAGAACAGAACAGGACACACAGATTTAGAACCATAAGAACTCTGGACCAATATATCAATCCCCGGCACAGCAAGGGTTACTTTCCCCTCCATCTGGGATGTAAACAGAGCTGTGGGGGTTTTGTCTGCTAATTTCAAGCTCCTGCTTAACTTGCTGATTTAGGGATAGTTTTTGTTCAACACAAGATCCCCGATTTGTCTCCAACTCTTTCTCTGGTGAGCTACTCAGATTTTCTTTTGTTCGGATGACTATACTATAATCACTGATTATAGTACACTCATCTGTTTAATCACCCCTCTGATCTCTGCTTTGAGGGCTTCCCACCTCACCACATGAGAGGTGCTCCATTATGGGTTATTCTCTATGTATTCCGTGATAGCTCTGTCTAGTTTTTTGTTTGTTTTTAATAACGGAGAGTATAGGAGGCGGACATTCATCCTCCAATTGGAATTATGTAAAATTGGGACACTCTCCAGTCACAGCTTTAATGGGTGTGATCTGAGGCTGTCACTGGGAGGACTGTGCAACTGCATACTTTATGGACCCAGTCCATGGATAACAGGAACATCCCTAAATGTAACATGTGCCTGTCTGAATAAAATGTGAAGTTTATTATGTGTAATAACATCCACAGCTGTTAAGGCTAGTTCTCTGAAAGCCTAGAAATTATTTTTTTCTCTGTTCTCAGTTGCCAGTCTATCATAGAGGTAACAACTGTGTTAAAATCTCCTGTTATATACAATGCATCCGGATGCTGAATAGTACTCTGATGTTAGTTTTCAGGAATTTTTGTTTTCTTTTTCATCATTTGGGACATACTGTGATATTCAGGAGGTGTATTTAGTATCTCTGAATTCTTCTGGCACGCGACATACCTCCCTTCAGGGTCTACATCTACGTCCCAAATTTGTAGGTGGCTATCCTTATGAATTAGTATGACTGTTCCTCATGATAAGTGTGCTCTCCTGAGGAGGCCACATAAACCTTTCCTATCCATTTACTGTGCAATTAATCATTTTCCACAGGGGTTAGGTGAGTTTCCTTCAGAACACTATTGTGGCCCTGTCTAATTCAGGTCCTGCAGGATTTGAGCCCATTTAGTTGGGTCATTAAGTGTTTTCATGTTACACATCACTGTGTTTGAGTCTGCCATGACCATACATATGTAGCAGTATCAGTTATACAGTAAATGCCCCTTTAGTTTCTGTATATGAAGTCCAATCTATCCTCATAGGCCTCAGTGATCACCATGTCTAGTAATCTGCAACCAACGGTAAATAAACATCGAACCATAAACCAGACGAGAGCTGTAACTTTAACCTAGCCAACTAGAACCTTCTGTTCCACCCACTGGCATTCCCTTCCATCTGTGCCACCTTTATCTTGCTCCTCGTGTGTTTGGTCAAGAGCAAGCAGTGCAGTGTAAAATATCTGCACCAGACTACCAGAGAGAGCCTCCCTTACAGTGGGTGTGCTGTCTGCCCTTCACTAAATGTTGGAAACGTGGTACCTCCTAAAGCCCATACATGAGATATAGCTCCACATCTAGTCACTTATTACCAGAACGGAGAAGCCATTCCACCCTGAAGTTTCTTGTGGTGCATATACTTGCATAACTACTGTACCTGATCCACAGAGATCATAATTTATCAAGCAGAGTCCCCTACAGTATAGGAAGTTTGCATAAGGCAGGAGGTATAACCTATGCACTAGGCTGTTCAAGTTAACAATATACTATTGTCAGTGTTTAATGCTTAAACTCCTGTACCGGAATCAAATAGCAAAGGTTGTTTTGCAGTTAATGCTGTTTTGACCCTTAGTCTACAGTCAGCCTCCATCTGCTCGGCAGCCCCAGCCCCATCACCCTGGCATCCCTCAAGTCTCACCTTTTCCTCTGTTTTCCCCCCAAAGCTTAACACCCACCCCCCACATTGGAGATGGCAGAGACTCCCTCAATCTTCGCCGCAGTAGGGATCTGGTGCACAGAAGCCAGTGTCTGAGTAGCCAGGTGTGGGGTCTGTGGGCAGTCAGTGTCATCCAGTCAGCTGGGGTGTTTCTCCTTTTCTTCCCATTACCCCCTCAGATGTTAGTGATGAGGGCATGCAAGCGTGCGTGGTACAGCACCAGCCGATGTCCTCCCATTTACAAGCTGCTTCTGACTGCACTGCCACCTGTGGCCACTCAGGTAGCAGCACAGTAGTAAAATTGGCTGCCCACCCTCCCAAAGGAGGAGAGCATCCCTGGATGCTAAGTCCTCCTCCCCAGCTGACCTCAATGACCCAAGCTTGTTCCCAAAGATGGATCCTCAGCTTCGCAAGTGGTAGCGTTATTAGCCGCACTAATAAAAAACCAGCCAACAAAATTAGTTAGTGGGAAAGAAGTCAAAAGGTGGTATCACCATAGTAGTATCGAGAAATATTCTATCGGTACAGAACTGCTGTACTTTAGTCCAAGAAGACAATTATAATCACAGTCTCTTACCCACTACTGTCTATCTTGACTTCTGTTCAGCAGTTCAGGGTCTGGTCCTCTCATGCTGTCTCCATACTCCCTGTTGCCTGTTCCAAATTTCTGGCCTTTCTGGAGGTTGCAGTGTTCACTGTGTAGGGCATCTGGTTGTTACGTGAGGCTACCATTTGTGCTCAAGGACCAGTTGCTGCTCCACTTGCTCCTCATTCTGCCATTTTCACTCTTTTAATAAGATCCATTTCCATCTTTCCAGTTCTTTTATCTTTTGCACGCTGAAGATTTCTTCAGTATTCACCACCAGTGTCGTCAGTTGTGATTTTGTCTCTGTTGAGGACTCAAATGTCTGCACACTGGAGTCTAAATTTTTTTTTGGGGGGCTACATAGTTTATTCTGGCCTTCATGCCTTTCGCTCTGAGTTCCGTCACTGCTGTGAACATTTGTTTCCATTTGTCCACTGCTGAAGGGGTGAAACTGTGCACAAAATATAGTTTTTGGTTCCCAAACAGGACCTCCTTTTTCTCCTATACCCTCCGCAGAATTTCCTGTTTTGTTATATAATTACAGAATTATAAGCTGACTGACCACAGTCTGGCTCTGTGTTCAGTCGGAGGTGCTATGAAACAAACTCTGTGTGCTCAAGGATACAGAGCTGATCCTCAGGCTCCAGGTGGATAATTTAGTGCAGAAAACTGTCCATGACTGTACCATGTTTCTCAATTCAGTTTTTAGGTATGCCATGTATCTAAATGTTGATGCAGCATGATCTGTTCTATGGAGCTCTATTTATGGTGCAGCAGGAGTTCTCTATCCTGTAGCTGCAGGACTGCACCATTGTGTAGGCCCACAGTCTCTGACAGGCCTATAACATGGCCTTCCAGCTATGAGTTTGTGTTCCTGTCCTACCGATATCTCATGCACACAGCACGCCCTCCTGATTTTGTCTAATGTGTCTCACAGATGCCGAAGTTCTCTGCAGTATTTCTTAGAGGTAACTCTGAATATCTCTTCATATTCTTCCATACCACTGCCTGACAAAGGGTCTGATGACTTGGCCTTCCTCAAGGAGGAGCAGCTTCTACTCCAGGCCCTCTCTACAGTTTTTGTTATTTGAGTGCACAAACTGAAAAATTCTTTCATTTCTGACTTGCAGTTAATCTTTCTAGCTTCTCTGATAAGGCTTGCTTTTGGTTTTATAGTAGAGCTCTCAGTACTCACATCTGCATAGAATGGTGACATCACCAGAAGTCCGGAATATTTTTCTTTTTTTTCTGTTGAAAGTCGGCTTTATTGAGGCAACAGCTTAAAATACATACATTTACGTAGACAAAATAGTTACTACAGAGTGTAACACTACAGATACTGATCAAGCAGGTGCTAGGTACTTTGGAAGTGTTACATTTTCAGTTCACAGCACTTCCGAGACAACACAGCAAAGAACAAACTATAACTCCATTTAGGACCTGGAAACCTGGTAAGGCATAATTCTGGTGGAGGCTTGTTAAGAAGGGGAGCTAAGCTTTCTACAAAAAGTTTCATTTTTTTTCATTATTGGCATTAAGCACAGAATTGCAGGATTCCATTAAAAGTGTAGTAATTTTATAACCAGAGGGAGTGAGATACAACTGAATTTGCTTGATTGTTGGGGTTGAGACCTAGGATTTGGAAGGATATTTTTGCAACATTTTAAAAGTGTCCTGCTGGCTGAGGAGTGAGTTCATTTTTATCCCTGGACTCAGTAGAGTGGTTTGTGTAGGAGCCGTGGTCTAGCAAATTGTGGTGTTAGTTGAATTACTATAAAGGGCAGTACTCACCAAGGTGGTGGAGCAGTTGTGTATTTGATTGTTTCTAACAGTCACCAGTGGCTGTGGACTACCCATCCACCCTTCCCCACACCCCACCTCCCCCAGGCATGGCATTTCCTTTATAGCCACAGTTCTGACATCACTTCCTCAACAGGTCTTGGGGCAGAACTGTCATATTCTTAATAACCCAGCACAGTGCAAAAAGGGTAGGTACACACCACAAATAATAATTATATATTACATTACATATTGTATATTATAAGGGAGAGGGACATGTGGGGAGTGGTGCAATGCACTGGCTGTGGGGCAGCAGTTTTCCGGGAGACATTCTGGAAACTGCGTTGCTGTCCTATTTGCAGGCAAGTGTCAGCTCTGAGGGAAGAGACTGCGCACCTCCAGGCTGAACTAGCAAGGACTAAGGAGGCCTCCCCCTTCCAAAAAGCACCACTGCTACAATTACTGCCTCAGAGGTTGCTAAGTATGAAGAGCAGTTGGACCACAGTGGGTTCTGGGAGGATGCGGGTGGTGGAACAGAGGCGAAGCCCCCTAGTTGTACCTCTACACAAAGCATATGCCATTCTGGCACAGCAAGGTTCCTCTATGATAGCACTCTTAGTGGAGACCCAGAAAAATGCTGAGGACATCCACAAGGAGACCCACAAAAGGGTGGCAAGGGACACCACAGAGGAAGGAAACAGCTTCTGATTGGGGACTCAATTCTTAAGGAGGTAAAACTAGGGAAGGGAGAGCAGAAGGAAGTAAGGTGCCTGCCTGGTGCCATGGCTTGGAGACACAGGAAACAAATCCTCAGGACTGCAGAAGCAGCATCACAGGAGACGGAACTAGATATCATAGTCCACCTTGGGACAAATGACCTAGCTAGGCATGGGATCAGTGCAGTGCAGAATGAATTTGTGGAGTTGGGGAGGGCCCCAGACGGGTAGCTAGCACGGTAACCTTTCTTCAGAGGTGCTACCAGTCCATGGCAGGAGTGAGGCTAGGGTACTGTACACCATGCAGTTTAATGAATGGTTGCAAAACTGGTGCAGAGCACAGAGCTTTGGCTTCATTGGGGACTGGCAGTCCACCTGTAGAGATAAAGGTCTATACTGGCACAATGGTCTGCATCTGTCCATGAAGGGAACCAAGCTCCTAGGTGACAGGTTTAAATGCTTCCTTGGCAAGCTTTTAAACTAGCCAAGGGGGGAGGCGCTGATAAAAGGCAAGAAATTTTAAGCCTCCCCCCACAAAACATGGCAGGTAGTAAGGTAAACACTGAGGTACAGAGCTCAACACAGGGCAGGACAGGGGTAAATGGAAAAATAGACAAGGGCAATAAGAGCAGGGATGGGGGAAAAAAGGATAAAGCCAACATTAAATGGAGGGCAATGAGTACCAATGCCCATAGTCTGGGAAACAAGCTTCCTGAGCTAGTAGCCCTGATGGAAGATGAACAATTGGATATTGTGGCAGTCACAGAAACATGGTACACAGAGAACCATGACTGGGATGTCAACATACCAGGGTACACAATCTACAGAAGGGACAGGGAAGGTAAAAGAGGAGGTGGAATAGCTCTATACTTAAGGGAAGGGATCAAAGCTACAGAACTAAAAAGTAAAGGGGGAGAACAAGAGGCACTCTGGGTCACCTTGGAGACAGGGAATGGCATCACAGTCCGCACAGGGGTTGTATACAGACCTCCATCTCAAGGGAAGGGAAATGGACAACAAAATGATAGAGGACATTCTCAAAAAGGCTGAAAAAGGGGAGACACTGTTGATGGGGACCTGAATATGCCAAATGTTAACTGGATAACATGTACTGCAGCCACATCCAAGAGCAGGGTCATTCTCTGATGCCCTGCAGGAGGCAGGCCTAGACAGCTAGTGTTGGAACCCACTTGGTAGGGAGCAATACTAGACCTGGTACTCTCAAATGGAGAGAGGATCACAAATTTAGAAGTCAGTAGACATCTGGGGAACAAGCGACCACTGCACAGTGTGCTTCACAATGAGTACAACCATGGAGATAACCCATACAAAAACAAGGATACTGGACTTCAGCAGGGCTGACTTTGGCAAAATGGGTGAATACCTGAAGAATGCCCTAGCAAATGACCAAAAAGGAGGGGTGGAAGAACAATGGAGAAAAATCAAAACTGCCATCATAGAGGCAACAAGCCTTTGTGTGAAACAAATAAAGAAAACAAAGCGGAGTGAAAAAAACACTATGGTTCTGAAAAGAGGTGGCAGGGAAAGTTAAGGAGAAAAAGGCTGCAATCGAAAAGTATAAGGAATCACAGAAGAAGCACGACAGGGAACTGTATCAATTAAAGCAGAAAGAAGTGGGGAAGGCAGTCAGAATAGCAAAAGCCCAAACCGAGGAAAAAAATAGCCCAGTCAGTTAAGAAGGAGAATAAAACCTTTTATAGGTACATTAGGGAGCATAGAAAGGTTAAGGGAGGAATAGTGAAGATTAATAAGGGAGAGGGGAGGTGGGCAGAGGGAGACAGTGAAAAGGCAGAGATACTGAATGAATATTTTGCTCAGTATTCACAAAAAAAGATGAGGAGGAGTTACCTAATCCAAACAATAGAAGCACTCTGGGTAGTGGGGTTGACACCAGTCCATTTACAGAAGAGAGAGTCCTGAAATAACTCCTAAAACTCCAAGGTGGACAAAGCAATGGGGCCTGACGGATTCACCTCAGAATCCTAAAAAGAACTAAGGGAGGACCTAGTGACACAACTGACCACGTTTTTTAACAAATCATGGCAGGATGGGGCGGTACCTGAGGACTGGAGGAGGGCAGATGTGATTCCCTTCACAAAAGTGGGAGCAAGGCAGAAGCAGGAAATTACAGACCTGTAAGTTTGACCTCAGTAGTAGGGAAAATGATGGAATCACTTGAAAGAAAGAACTGTTCAGTACCTAGAGGACAGCGGGCATAGGACCCAAAGCAGCATAGATTTACAGCAGGAAGGTCATGTCAGACTGAATCTAATTGATTTCTTTGACTGGGTGACCAAAGTAATAGACCAGGGAGGGGCTGTGGATATGGCCTACCTAGACTTGAGCAAGGCATTTGACACAGTCCCGCACAAAAGATTAATAATCAAGTTAGCCAGCCTGGGAATGGGTCCCAGGGTGGTAGCCTGGGTAGCAAACTGGCTGCACAACAGGACACAGAAGGTAATAGTGAATGGAACACATTCGAAGAAAGGGGGGTTACTAGTGGAGTACCTCAGGGCTCAGTACTGGGTCCAGTCCTCTTTAACATCTTTATAGGTGACATTGCAGAGGGTCTGGAGGGAAAGGTATGCCTCTCTGCAGATGACACAAAGATCTGTAACAGAGTTGATACACAAGAGGGGTAGAAAAGATGAGAAGGGACTTGGCAAGGTTGGAGGAATGGTCAGACATATGGCAACTTAGATTCAATGCAAAGAAGTGCAAAGTAATGCACCTGGGAAACAAAACCCCAGAAGAAGAGTACACAATAGCAGGGGAGGTACTAACAACAACAAAAATGGAAAGGGACCTGGGGGTAGTCATATCAGATGACCTAAAGGTGGATAAGCAATGTGAAAAGTCGGTAAGGAGAGCCAGAGGGATACTGGGATGCATAGGAAGGGGCATCACAAGTAGAAAAAGGGAAGTGGTTATCCCTCTATACAGACAGTTGGTGAGACCCCATCTGGAGTACTGTGTGCAGTTTTGGAGACCTCATCTACACAAGGACATAGACAGGATAGAAGCAGTCCAGAGGAGGGCAACTAAAATGGTGCAGGATCTGCAGCAGAAACCATATGAAGAGAGACAGAGAGCTTAATATGTATACTCTTGATGAAAGGAGGACAGGGGACATGATAGAAATGTTCAAGTACCTCAAGGAATAAACAAAGTCCAGGAGGGTAGCATCTTCAGAAAAAGAGATGTGCAAGAACAAGGGGGCACAATTTAAAAGGTAGAGGGGGGACAGCTCAGGGGTAATGTAAGGAAATTATTTTTCACAGAGAAAGTGGTGGATACATGGAACAGCCTTCCTGAGGAGGTTGTTGGGTCTAAAACAGTGGGGAAATTCAAACATGCATGGGACAGACACAAGGCAATTATAGTGGGGGGTTGCAGGAAGTAGGTTGTTGGTTAACTAGAAGCTGCAGCTTATCCAGTAGGTAGGGAAATGGGCAGACTGGGTGGGCCTAGTGGTCCTTATCTGCCGTCAAAGTCTATGTTTCTATGGTGTCCAACGCTTTGAGTTGCCAACGTCCGTATCTGTGGTGTTAATCTAGTCTCATGTTTTAACAGGTCAATGTGGCAGGACAACAGAACTCTCCTGCCTGGAAGAATTAACAGGTAACAGTTGATAATAACGGCACGTGATGCGCAGGCTCATGACTAGTCTGTGGTCTACTGTAAGTGATCCAGAATATCAACCAGTGGGGGGCTTGGAGTGGATCACCGGAGCAGCACTCAGCAGGATCACGCCTGTTAGCCCCATCCCAGTCATTTTTCTGTGCCAGCTATTCCTCGCCCCTTCCTCCCAATCTCCTCTATAGGGAAACATCTCAGGCTCCCATCTACCCCCCAAAAGCGAGTTGTATTTCTCCACAGTCAACCTCAAGGCGGCAGCGATACACTCTATTTTGCTCATTTCAGATATCCTAGTTTTCCAGGTCCCCAGGGTGGACAGTGTGACCTAAGCCAGCATACCATGACTCCTTTCAGAGCCACGGTGCAAAGAGATTGAGAGTCTCTGTTAGGCATTATCCTCCACTCCTGGAATGGAATGCTCCACGTCCAAGTGTTTAGACGTGTTGGGGATCTCTCTCTCCTCCACAGGGCTGCCTGCTTTACATGAACCTGGTCCCAGTACGGCTGAAAGATTGGGCAGTCCCAAAAGATATGGAAGTAGTAACTAACTACCAGTATTGTTTCCAACAAAGACTGGAACCCTCACCTTTGGCATGTGATTGTGGGGGAGGGGGGTGGGAACCGGTACTTCCAATGAAACTCCTCCCACCTGGAGGAGGAGGCACCTTCTAATCCTTAGCCCATAATGATGCTTATGTCTCCTCTGTGTTGCACTGTAAATAGCAAATGCTGCCTTGTAAAGTGATTATTTACTGTAATTGTCAAACCAGTATGACTGTTACAGACTTCCATTTTGTACCTCTGTGCTGTATAATATGTTTCTATTTGTGACTAGGCCTTGCATGAAGGAAATTTCCAAAGTTGAGTGATGTAATGAGTAGCCTTCATACTCAGAGATAAGAGACAGCTCTTGGTAAACAAAGTGAATTTAACTAAGGTTTGAGACTGAGAAACTTTGGGAGTTACTCTCCTATTGAGATACAGAACATCTATATGTCCTTCATCGCACGATGAAAATAATTATTGTTTAATTTTTGAATAAAGCCCTGATATCATAGTTTGTGAAATGTACCAAACCATTCAGCTAAGAAGACATCCACAGATGTGACCCTGACAATCTCTGGTAACAATGTGCTTAACTAGGGGTAAGAAAGAATAATAAAGGCTCTAATATAGACAGATTGTCGTGTGATAGTGGACCATGCATGATAAAAGACAATGTGATCTGCTATCCATGACAAGTGAGTAGCCATCTCAAAGTTGCCATGGTGACCAAAACCTCATAAGCTTTGCTCTCGAGGTTTAAACGGTTTGCCACTAACAACCTCTCGATGGTTAACCACACTTGTTATGGATAGCCGACCACATTATCCTCTATGTTGGGTTACAAAGACACAGAAGGAAAACAATTTGCATTAGGGTTTTCAACCCTAATGCCTGCCCTCTCAATCCCACACTCTTGACAAAGTCAAGCTATAGGTCCAGGGCATGCCCCATGGGTATGTATCTTCAAGCTACAGGTCTGGGGGCATGACTTATGAGGTTGTTTCATGTAGGTTCCACAGGACCCTGCATGAAGCAAGCCAGAGGTCTGGAGCCACTTCTCATAGGTCTTCCTCTCCATGTCAGCCCTGAACAGTCCTATGTTAAGCAATTACAGATCTGGGGCTGTGCCACACAGATTTGCTGCTTCATGTAGGCCTTGCACAGCCCTATGTAGAGCAATTATATATCTCGGGCTATGCTCCACAGGTCTGTTGCTTCATGTGGGCCCTGCACAGTCCTATGTTTAGCAAGTTACAGATCTGGAGTTGATCCCCACAGGTGTGCTGCTTTGTGTAGGCCTGCATGGTCTATGTTAAGCTTTGTTACAGATCAGGGGCTGTGCCCACATCTATGCTTTTATGTAAGCCCTGCACAGTGCTATGTTAAGTACCTTACAGTTGTAGGGCTGTGTTCCACAGGCCTGCTGCTTCATGTAGGCCGGCACAGTCCAATGTTAAGCAAGTTAAATATCTAGAGCTGTGCCCCACACAGCTATGGCTTCATGTAGGCCCTGCACAGTTCTATGTTAAGTACATTACAGATGTAGGGCTGTATCCCACAGGCCTGCTGCTTCATGTAGGCTCTGTACAATCCATTTAAGCAAGCTACAGATCTGGAGCTGTACCCCACAGGCCTGCTGCTTCATGTAGGTCCTATGTTAAGCAAGTTACAGATCTGCGGCTGTGCCTCACAAGTCTATAGCTTTATATAGGATTTGCACATTTCTGTGTTAAGCATATTATAGGTCTGAGGCTGTGCATCACAAGTCTGCTGCTTCATTTAGGGCCTGCAGGTTTGGGATCATGTATGACAAGGCTGGGATAGGACACTTTCCCATCTGTTATGCAGGTAGATTTAAAGGCAAGGACCTATCTTGTCCTCTCCTATTTTGGCACTTGGCTGTCTCTTACCTGTCTGATTGTGCAATCCAATTTTTGTTGTGGCAACCAGGAACTGGACGCTCCAATGGTCCCTCAATTTCTCCCATCATCTCCCTTCCTTCGCTTGCTGCTTCTATTCTGTTTTTCTGCCATTGTTTCTCTGTGGTTAAAATGTAAATATGAATCTGTAAGTGTAAGTGGGATCCCCTAGTTTGAAAATGTATTATAGTGGCATGGTAGTGCCAGTAAAATTAGGGTGGAGTAGGCTGTTTAGTGTTAAACCCCTAACCTTGCACTCTACTTGCTTTGCTGCCATTTAGTGGATTTACACAACAGTTTTGCATGTGCTGTCTTGAGGCCAAGCTCTCTTGACTTGACAACGTTCATTCCAGTTCTGATGTGCAGATTCTGAGATAGGGATAGTGAAAAAAGTGAAAAAAAAACCACTTTTTTTTTGTGTAATCGCCTAGCTCCCAGAGAGTTTGGAATTTTAGTCTGCAGTTTTCAGGGTAGAAAGGGCTTTGGCCACAGTGGTGCTTTTCACCGATTTGATGGAAAAAAATGTTAATAAATTCCAGCGCTATAAGGATTTAAAGTTTCAGTTTCGAGCATGCTCAGTGTGATCCTCTGGACAGCTGTTTCATATGAAAAGAATTTGGCCCATATGAAAAATGATTCTGTTTCATATGGGGGTAGGGGTAATCCCTTTTTTATGAAATCTAGATTTAGTAGTTGCCGTATTGGTCCTTGCAAGAATAGATCCAGAAGCAAATGATTTGATACCTTTTAATGGACCAACATAGATGTAACAACAAGAACAAAGTGCTCTAGCTTTCGGACCAACCAGTCCTTTGCTAGAGCACTTTGTTCTTGTTGTTACATCTATGCTGGTCCATTAAAAGGTATCAAATCATTTGCTTCTGGATCCTTTTTTTATGAGAAATTTTGGTTTTCATGTGGCCGCCATCTTGTTTCTGTTTTTTTCAAAAAAAAATTTGAAGAGCCATAAAAATGTCCTGCAGTGACACCAACACATGTATCTTGCTAACTGAGCCCACCTTAGGTGGATTCTACAATTAGTTATTGGAAAAAAAAAATCGCCGAGAAATTTAACACATTTTAAAATCTTTTTTCATGACTCAAATTCCTTTTTTTGTATGGCGTACGAAAACAGAATAGGGCCATAGGAAAAAACGTTCCCTTCATACAAAAGAATTTGGACTTCCTTTTTTTCAGATTCTCTTTTGTGTGAAGGAATCTTTTCATATGAATGACAACCTCATGAAAAACATCCCTTCATACAAAAAAAATAATTTGGACTTTTGTATTTTTTTTCCCGCCACATTCTTTTTTCATTTGAAGGAATTTTTTTCTTATGAATGACACGACCACACAAAATAAGATACCTTCAAATGAAAAAATAATTTTGAACTTGGCTTTTTTTTTCACATTCTTTTTTCTTATGAAGGAATCTTTTTGTATGAACTACACAATCTCACGAGGAAAGATCCTTTCATACTAAAACAAGAATTTGGATTTAATTTTCTTTCCACATTTCAACTTTAACAAGTCATAGCTCCATCAATCTATGCAGCTTTTGGACAATCTATATTTCAAAATAAAGTTCTTAATGAGTACTACAGCACTAATACATAACACCTCCTCCCCCACCAAAACAAACTTTAGGGGCCATATAAAAAAATTAAAACATTACAATTCCCATAGGATAGCACTGCAGTGTTATTAAGCTGTAACTCTGTCAGTCTCTGGAGTTAACTGACTTGTATAGACTGTTACTCTGGTGAAAATGACAGCGGCAGGAGGAGCCATCTGCCAAGGTCTGATTGAATTTGTTTGGTTTAAGGGGTATAGTTGACTCTATATAAATCTTTAATACAGGGTGATACTTGGATGTCTAGATAAGTGATAGCTGGTTTGTTCCATCTGTAGTTGTAATCCCATAGATGCACGGGAGAGAGTGAGCCATGTATAATAAGGGCCTCTGTCTTTCTTAGATTTATGGTATAACCAGAAGCTGCTTCTATTTCCTTTAGAAGGTTGGAAAGGGTCCTAATGAATCTCCTAATAGTAAGTCATCAAAGTAATACACTACTTTATGTTCTGTGGAACCTATAGTATCCACAAATTTGCTCCATTTGTCTAAGGAGTTGAGCTATAGACTCAACAAATATAGCAAAAAGGTAGGGAGAAAGAGGGCATCCCTGCCAGGTGCCACAATGTAGT
Organism: Neoceratodus forsteri; assembly: GCA_016271365.2. Lineage (NCBI taxonomy): Eukaryota > Metazoa > Chordata > Ceratodontiformes > Ceratodontidae > Neoceratodus > Neoceratodus forsteri. Next base: position 302,504,695 of record CM057459.1, on the reverse strand, counting down.
CTGAAGCGAGGTGAGTGGGAGCCATTTACCTTTACTGTCGCCTCCAGGCCATGTAGATGCTGCTGATTATGGGACTGTGTGAATGTGAACTTAGCCAGAATGGCCTGCAGGAATTCCCAGTTCACCATATTAAAAGCCTTTTGGGCGTCTTAACTTAGTAATGTCAGTGGGATTTTAGTCGAAACTGAATGGTTAATTCGGTATAATGTGCGTTTAATATTATTTGCAGTCTTTCTAGTTTTAATGAAGCCGGATCGATCTGGGTGTATCAAGGTGGGAAGAATGTCACCCAATCTACTGGCCAAAATACTAGTGTAAAGTTTATAATCTTGATTCAGTACAGGAATGGAATAATAGGATTTGCACAGCTGGGGAGGTTTTGAGGTTTTAATATAGCGAGATTGTGACCTGTCTCCAGGAAATTGGGCAGGTTGATGATTTCTGTGAGGCTTGTAAGGCCGCTAATAAAGGTTCATGTATGAGATCCCAGTTTTTTTAGAACTCGGTCCAAGCCCATCTGGTCCAGGACTCTTCCAATTTTTAAGATTTTTGATTGCCATTTGAAGTTTACCTCTGTTATAGGGAGATAATTTATTTTGTTGAGAAAAGTAAGGGTGGGTAACTTAACTCGACACAAAAGGTTGTTTATCCGTGTTGATCTGGCTCCACTGGAGAAGAATATAAGTGTGAATAGTAAGATACATTCAAATGTAATATGTGGAATGGTTAGGTTTGTCCTGTATGAGGGTCTTTGACTTTTGAGATATGCTGCAATTGAATTTGGTGCCTGAGAGGATAAGCAAGAATTTTGAGGCCCTATTCTCCTCACAATATTTCTGCTGAAGCCACATCAAGGCTTGCTCGATTTTGTTTATTAGAATTTTTTGTTTTGAATCTTGTATTTGTCATAGATGAGATAGGACCTCATCATCTCCCTGCATATGTGTCTCTTGTAAAATCTTAATTTTCTTGTAGCAGTGATAACTTAGAATTCTGTTGTTTTCTTTTGTGAGGCATAAGAGATGATGTGGTCCCATAGAATGACTTTAATAGTATCCCATAAATGCTGGGGTGAGGTCTGGGAGGATTGATTATCCTGGATAATTTCTGGAATTCTTTTTTGTAAGAAATCTCAAACTTCTCTGTCTCTAAGCAAAGAAGGGTTAAATCTCCAGAGAAAGAATTGCTTTGTCCGCTCCCCAAGATGCAAGGTTGCTACAATGAGTGCGTGATCTGATAGTCCTATGTTCAGGATATTTGCCTGGTGCAGTAATTATGTGTGTTCTTTATTTATACAAATATAATTCAATCTAGTGTAATGTTGATGGGCACGAAAATAGAAAGAAAATTGTCTTTGCCGTGGGTGTAATTGCCTCCATGTGACTATGAGCCCGGTGTCCTTAAAAAATCTCCTAAGATACTTTACTTGTTGCATGTGAAAACGGGCAGTTTGCAGGGATCGACAAATTTCAAATGTAAGTGGTAGTCCAGGACAACTACCCTATCCAAAAATGGTAGTCCCACTGTCACAAGTGGTAGTCTGATTGTCGGATTGCCATATTTTAAGGAAAACATATAAAAAATTATGTAGCAGCAAAGTCAATGGCTATGTGTCATTCTATTATTAATGCTACATAGATATATAGGCTATAGAAAACAGTAAAAACAAATATGTAAATATCTTTAAATGTTTCTTAATACAGATTGTGTGATTTGAAGTCTGAGTCAAGTAACACGGTGCCCAGAGACTCCATCCAGTCCCACACACGCCAGAATGAACCAGCAAATAATTAGGACAAACATAATCAGAATTCCTCAGATTCAGAATTGTCACCAACATCAAATGTACTAGTGGTAGTGGTGCTAGGACAGGATGATGATGGAGCAGCAGCAACAGTGCTAACAGTATGAGATACAGAAGCATCAGATTCAGTTGAACCAGCAGTAGTAGCATGCCCATAAACATATACTAACATACTAAAATACCAGCAGAATAGGCCTAACGGTCTTTGTGTTCAGCCGATTGGTCAGCCCCACCCTGGTGCTGACTTTGCTACCCCCCGCCTTCTCTGGCTTCTCCTTACCAGTTCCGGATATTCTTGCTGCATTGGATTTTGCTTCCAGAACCCTTCCCCTGTACCTGTCCCACCCCCTCTTGAACCCCTCCACTGTCTCTGCCTCCACCAGTCCCCTAGGCAGCGCATTCCATGGCTCCACCACCCTCTCACTGAAGTAGCACCTCCTCCTTTCTCCCCTGAATCTTCCCCCCTCAAGCTTCCACCCATGCCCTCTAGTGGCCCCCTCCTCCTTCCTTCGAAGCACCCTGACTGTTCCTCCCCTGTTTACCCTCTTCATGATCCCTGCAGGACCCCACTAATGACCCTCCTTGGGGATGAGACTATCCCGCCAACTACGACTCTCTAGGTTCGGTCCTGGAGCCAACTGCCTATCCATCTGATCATCTGGTTCCCAACCCCCATTTCTCCCAGCTTATCCAACAGGCCCACGTGAGGAACAGAGTCAAATGCCTTGCTGAAGTCTAGAAAGAGGACGTCCACTGGTCTACCCAGGTCCAAGGCACTCATCACCCAGTCATAGAACTCCACAAGGTTTGTCTGACATGATTTCCCCGGGATGAATCCATGCTGTCTATTGTCTAGGCACCCTGACTTTTCCAGGTCCCCCCCAGCCTCTCCTTGACAATGCCCTCCATCACCTTGCCCACCACCGATGTCAGGCTGACAGGCCTGTAGTTCCCTGCCACCTCCCTTGATCCCCCCTTGTGGATAGGCACTATATGCGCCACCTTCCAGTCCTGGAGCACCCACCCTGTCCTCAGAGAGATGGTGAAAAGCTCCACCAGGGGTTTCACCAGGACATCCGCAAGTTCCTTCAGCACTCTGGGATGTAATTTATCCGGCCCCGGTGCTTTCTCCATCTTAAGGGAGCTGAGGGCTTCCCTCACTCTCTCTGCTGTGATTTCCACTTCCAATACCTCTTCTCCCTGCTTAGCCTTCCCCCCTCCTGCCAGTGATGCCTCCCCCTCTCCCCAGACCCGCCGATCGGTAAGGGTCCCCCCTCCTCAGTATCTCTGTCTCCTCCCATGTATGATGCAGCACCCCCATTTTCCTTGGTGAAAACTGAGGTGAAGTACTCATTTAGTACCTCAGCCTGCTCCCCCGGGTCTTGTGCCCATCTCTCCCCTGATTTAATCCTGCTAATCTGCCCCTTCACCCTTCATTTTTCCCCAATGTATCTAAAGAACCCCTTGTTCCCTCTCCTAATTTCCCTGGCCAGGTTCTGCTCCTTCCTTGCCTTAGCTGCCCTCACCACCCTAGTGGCCCTTCTAGCCATCAGCTCGATACTCCCCTCGATCCCTTTCACTCCTTGAGCACTTGAATTGCCTATAGGCTGCCTTCTTTCCCCGCACCACCTCCTGGACCTCCTTGGTCCACCAGCAGAGTTTTCGGGCCCTACCGCATTTTCGTCTTACTCTTGCACAGGTGCTGGTCGCATCCTGTACCCCTCTCCTGATGATTTCCCACCTGCTATCAGCGTCCATGTCTGATACCCAATCACATCCAAATGCTCCTTAAGGATCCTTCCCATTTCCTTAAAATCCATTCCCCTGAAGTCAGTTACCTCCGTCTTATTGAGTGCCTGGACCAGATAGCAGCCAGTGGTTTGTTATTGGATCTGGACTGAAGTCACATAGTTCGGGACCCTCGACTGCTATTTGAAGAAGTAACTGTAGTGTTTCATCTGCCAGACGTGTCATTATTTTTGTCTTTATCAGGTTTTGAATGGAGAACACTCGTTCGCACTTTGCAGTTGACAACACTCATTGCCAGTAGTATTTCCACTAACTGAAGCATGTGAGCAATCTGGGGCATTTTTTCTTTCAGCAATCTTGTATACACCTGGAGATAGGGTTTGTCAACTGCAGATTTCAGCAGAGCCTTAAATGCAGCATATTCTGATCTAATAGTTTCCTGCTGCTCTTCTGTGAAAAAAAAAAATTAAAGTATGCTGCTAAATTAGCCCCTTCACTGGTCCCAAACTCGGCAAGTTGTTCTCTTCTTGGTAGATCAAATTGCTTGAAATCCAGGCAGCTGAACCATTTCAGAGGCACCTCCGAGAAATTTTGAAATCTTACATCGATGTAAGATATTGCTGCATCTACTAAAGTATGCAGTTGTGAATCTGTCCTGAAATTTATTTCAGGGCAGCTGCCTCTAAATGTGAAGGGAACAGGCTTCTCAACTCCCTTCTTTGAAATTACAAAGTCCATGCATCTGTTCTGAGGTTTGTAATTAGCTAGGAAAGCCGTCATGTATTTCCCTGGCTTTGATTTCAGTTCCATCAGCCGGAGGAGGCAGGTCTCGATGAGATGTGATACTTCAAGAATTATTAAGGCATCTCTTTGAAACTGCAGTGACAGATTTTTAAGACTGGGCAAACAATCTTGCAGGAAATACAGAGATTTGACAAACTGCACAGACTGTACCTCTCTTAACAGCACCTTTGCCTATGAACCATCAGCACCAGCTGCAGTTTGTTCCAAGTGCTGAGCAACTATCGGTAGGTTCACCTGAACTGCATGTACTGAATGAGATCTGCTGGCAAGCCATCTCACCTGTTTAATTGCATTAAAGTGTGCCAGATCACTATCTATCACTTGTGCAATTTCTTGAAGCTCCCTCATTTTTTTGGAACTGTAGTGGTAGAATTTAAATATGCCCTTTAGAGTATTTTCAGGCTTTGATATGAAGGGGTTTGTTTTCATCATATCAAGAACTGCCAGCTCCAGCTTACGGGCAAGACAGGACATGGCAATGATGTGAGGACAGTGCTCCCGTAACTTTGCGATGGTTCCACCCCTTTCACCCAGCATTACACTTGCCCCATCAAAACTGGCAGAAATCAGAGTGGCCCCGGATTGCTCACATTTGATAGGTCAGTAATAGGAAGATGTAATGAATCTAATGCAGTTCTTATTGCATTAAAGACACTTCAGCATTTGAGGCTTCCACAGGTATGGCCTGGATAAGATATGTACATATATTTTTTGTGTTAGGATTTACAAAATGGAGAAAGATATTTTCCCACTCAATAATAGCTACATCAGTGCTGCCGTCAGCAAGAACTGTAACATATTTTGCATTTTTAATAGTCTGCATCTCTGTGTTGCATAGAACAGCAGATATAGCTCTGCAAAAGTCCCTGGCTCGCTCATCATTGGTATAATTTGTACAAAGCTTAATTCCATTTTTCTCTTGCAATTCACATACACAATCCATGTCAGGAAAAGGGCACAGATTTTTTCCCAATGGAGTACGCTGTGTTAAACAGGTGTCTCATCTTCACCTTTGTGGCCTCTTCCAACTGTGCAAAGGCTTGATAGAATGGTGACTCACTGATATCACAATGAGCTGCACGCTGGCCACTTTCCAGAATATGTTGGTTCTGGCATAGCACGTGTGGACTGGACTTTTCGTGTGCACGTAATGACTCGGTTCTAAAATTGTTAGAACCTGTGGCAAACAAATTGTTTTTTTTTTTTAAAGGCTGGTGTTGCAATAGTGGGATACTTTTCGCACACTGTGCAATACATCAACCCCTTTTTTTCATTGTATCTCAACCATTTATAAGTTGCCAGCCAATGAGGCTGAAACAGCCTGGCCCTTTTTTCTTGGTCATATTTCTTGTCTTTACTTCGCTTCTCATGCAACTCATCATCAACCGGTACAAAACTGCGTTTCTTTGGACATAACACAGGGGCCTCAGCTAAGGCCTCACTAGACAGCTCACTGCTTAAATCAAAAGCCTGATCACCTGTTCTATCTAGTGCCACAGATGCTGCAGACTCCTTATTACTTTCATCTGCCAAAGTAGTAGTTGGCGTATTTTTATTAGAAGAACTTGAGGATGCTGTTGCTGCTGCTGACCAGGGGGATAACAGACTTTGCTGCTTACTATGCTTAACACTCCTAGTCTTCTGCATTTTGACACTCTGTAAGAACTGTCTGGCTCTTTGCTTACACAGTGCTTACTTTGTTTTGTGATGCTAATAAAACGCATTCTGTTAAAGTCACTGTGTGTGTGGTGCGTGTGTTTTTTCCACTGGTGTTTGTTAGACTCGAATGAGGATGGGGAGGAAGGTGGAGCTGGTAGCCAGCAGCAGACAGTCACTAGTATACTATATATTTCTTAATCTTTACAGGCTAAGGCTGCGTAAACTACAGAATCAAGGCAGTCAGGCAGTGGAAGTCAAGAATGGGAAGAAACAGCAACAGCAATACTAAGGGGAGGAATAGGATGATGTTATTTCTGTTGCTTGCTTTGATGCTTACTTTTTTGTTTATATTTTTTACCTTTTTCTCACACTGCTGCACACACTTTCTCCAGCGCCAAGCAACCACACACGATGTCCGTTCCAGTCCCAGTGACTGTCCCTGTACTCATCCAACACACAGCACAGACTACACTTTATTATTTTTATGTCCTCCTTCCCTCCTCTCAGTCAGTTGGTTCTGTTTTTTTTGTTCACTTCACTTTCCCTTTACTTTTCTCAGGGCAACAACACAAAGCCCAGCAAGCAAACCCTTCCTCCTTTAGACAAACTTTACTGCCCTCCCCTACCTAGTGCCCTTGCCCTAATGCCCTTTACTTTCTGTTCTGGCTGGCAACACAAACACGCACAAAGCACAACCCAGTCCCCTTAGCTTTCTGTGCAAAAACACTTGCTCTCGCCTTAAGTTTTAAATGGGAAGAGATGGTCTCTCACTTGGTACAGGTCATTCAATCAGTGCCCTTTTTCGATATTTTTAATGTCTACTGTACTTCATTAGCAGACTCGGTCCATGTCCAGCCTGTTTTTGGCCAACTAAGTTTTATCACCACTTGTTCTGGTGCTAAATTCCTGTCCAACCAAACCACTCTTGTTAGAGCCTAGGTTTCTTTAATGACAGACTTGACAGTGCAGTTTGTGATAGTTGTTGGAATCAGCTACTAGTATGCTGCACCTCTAAGCTGTACTGTAAACTAAATGCAAACACATTTTTCCCCTTTTCTTAGGCAAGGAAGAGAAGCAAAACAGTCAAAGCTCTGCTCTGTTTGGTCTCTCTTGACTGACTTCTCCTCCTAGGATGTTTTAATTGTTCACTCTCTGCTGTTTTCTCCCTTGTAAGAATAAGAGTTACTGCTACTCTAGTCTCTGGCAACACAAAGCCTAACCCCCTTCTTCGCACTTCTAATAGATCTGTTCTGGTGGTAATAAATTCACCTATATGCTGTTAGTCTTCTCCCCCTTACTGCAGCAGCAGTTAGTTTTTTCTCTCCTGGCTATTACAGGTCTGTCTCTCTCTCACCACCCTTAGTAGTGGTAGATCTAAATCCCTTCTGATTTATTTAGTCCCACGCCTCACACACAAGCAGCAGCACCAACTCGACTTGTGGTCGTTGGTCTTGCTTTCCGCCCTTTCCACCCTGGCTGATCAACTCCCATCCAGTCGGTCCATCTAAACTCCTCCGATCTGATCCTGCTTTCAGTCGGGCACTACAGCAACAGCAATGGGAAACGGAGTCCCAAGTCCATCTCCTCACCGCACAACAAATTACAACAAACTAACTCAACTCAGTAGCTAGCTAAGTACACGACACGCCCACGCCCTTTCTCCCAAATAAGCTGAGAAAAGTGAGTGAGCGTGAGCGAGTGGGGAGCGACTCGTACCGGTGCCAAGTCATTAACCAATGCAGTGGTGTTCTTACCACAGCAGCCCAGATCTGTCAGTGCCTGAATGGATGGCACACCTGCCAGTCTGATGAGTGGCTCCTCCTCAGTTCCCCACAGCTGCGGCTCGCTCGACACATTGCACTTGTTCCTGGCACTGATGATCATGTGGCTGAGCTCCCGATCACTTGACGGCTGGATGTCTGGATGAGTGCTGTAACCATTGCCAGCAAGCTTCCTAGTGGAGGAACATGGCAGTGCAGCAAAAAATGTTTTAAAGCAATACTTGTCCACGGACAAGTACCCCTGTGCCATCTGCCTGTCCCGGACTGTGATCTGGTAGCCTGGGACATCGGGCTATTGGATTTGTCGAACCCTGGCAGTTTGCTCATCTTGCTAACAAGTATAAAAAATAAAAATGAAAGAAGTTTCTGCCCTGTAATGGAGGGGGAGGAACGGATAACTGAGGAATCCATAGCTGGATTAAATGGACAGTTCAGGTCTCCCCCTAATATAAGTAGTCCCTTCCATTGGGTCAAAATAATGTCCAACAGATATTGTATGGAGGAGGCATCAGCGTTTGGTGGAATATATATGCTGCCAATTGTCACAGGTTGGTCTAAAATAGTACCCACTGCCAGAGCAAGTCTGCCTCACTATCAGAGTACTGCTCTAAAATTTTGAACTGGGAGTTTTTGGGGAATAATATGACTGTGCCTCTTCTCCTACCATTCTGGATTTGATGCTTCTACCACTTGAGAGAAGCCAAACTTAAGCAGTTTATGATGCTCAGCTGAGGAGAGGTGAGTCTCTTGAAGAAGAAGTACATCTGTTTTAAGCTTTTCAAGTTCTGTATTGTTTAACAAGGCCGGCCAGGCCATTTATATTATGAGACACGTACTTTAAATGAGTTGGTCATGATATTTTGATAGTTACAATTTTCTTATTTTCTATGTCCTTATCACTCACCCCTCCACCCCACCATCTCTGAGACAACCCAACAGTTGCTAGATGATAAATAATTATATGAAAATCTTTATGTGGCTGATTTTCCACTTGACTACCTATAAAGGAGATAGAACATACTGTAATTTGAGTATAAGCTGGCCAACCGGGCCAGAAACTAAGAAAAATAACTATATACACAGCAGAAATGTTATTGCTGTAGGTGACTTCCAACACCTGAAGTCTTGTTGAAGGTTCAGGCATGGGCAGAATCTTTGTCTGCCAACTGGAGGGCAGTTTCTTCAGCACGAGGGAGTATGGCCTCCTGGAGAATCCACTGCCCCTAGTGGTGGGATGAGGGAAGGATAGGGAAACACAAATCAGAGAGAAAAACAAAAGGGGGATTTTAAAAGAGAAGGAATCTGTGATGAGGGAGTGGGTAGGGGAGAAAAGAGTCTGATGCTCCTTCATGCCAACAGAGGCCCTTAAGCTTCGTCGCACTAGCTGCTCATGTATAGAAAAAAGGTGGGGGGATGGTGGGAGTTGAGGAACTTGTCTCACTAACCTCATAAAGTAGGGGTCAAATGCTGTGGCTACCACAAGGGCTAAAGCTTAGGGGTCCATTCTGGAAGCAATCGATATCCCTTTGTGTGAATCAATCCTCAAGTAAATTCCTATGACCTTTCCATCAGAATTACATGTCCCCAGAGGACCCAAACATAAAGTTTGTTTTTGTTGAATTTTGTTGACCAGTAAGCCCACTGGGCCTAGAAGCCTTTTCCGACCAGAGAGCAGATACAAATGGTAAGCAACTGAAATTGAACCAGATTAAGCAGTTGATGGTATTTTTTAGTGAATGAGGGAAATCTGGCCAGGACATCGGGGGGAATTCCCCTACTCTTCCTGCAGGGGGCCTTGCTTCCTGTGAGCAGAGGGGACCCCTTTGTTTGTGGACCAAGATGGCTGCTCAGCAGACTACTGGAGTGGAGGAGGAAGAGATGATTCTTGACAAACTGCTGTATTGAATATTGGTGTAATTCCTTCCATGAATATTGACTCTGCTGATAACGCAATGGATGTTGTTGTGAACCACATTCCAACTGACCCTGACCCTGCACAAATGACTTTAATACCCAAGTTGCCAGAAGATAGTTTTCTGATGGCAGTAACAGCAGTGAACTTCCACTGGATACTCCGGGTGAGCAAACACACTTTTCTATTGAAACTGCAGATATTATGGCACAGCTTGCTGCGGAGGAAAAACAGTATTTCTTTAAAAAAAATGCAACTACAAAAGAAGCTATGAGACATTAAAACTGACAAACAGAAAGACACTGTCAAGGGAGCACAGCTGAGCAAGCATGATGTAGGTGCATCAAAGGATTCCTCGGAGAGCTGGGCAGTGGCTGTAGAGCAAGCGGAATGCCAAGACATGCAGGGAACAGGGCTTTCAGCAACTGCATCGGGAATGGCAATTTTGGGTGAACAGACACCTGGCCTACAACATGCTGCAGAAAGTGAAGTTACTCCACAGAGTGGTCAGTGGATACTGCCTTGAAAAATGCAGAGTGGGAGCAGAATAAACATACAGGTCAATGGGTTTCGGGCTTATCGCCTATTCGTATGCCAGAGTCAAAAGCAAATTCTGCACCTGTTATTGTACCAATTACAGATTTGGAGGTACTCCCTGAGCTTGAGCTAACATAGAATCCATTTTTAAAACTACCTCAAAATGCTGAATCTTCAGAACATAGCGTTCAGAGTAGGGGATGCCCCAATATATCTACTGTTTTACTGCAATTGCCTCTAAATACTGTAACTAAAGATGTTCTGAGATCATTTTCCTCTTTATTTAAATTTCCTATTTTTCCAGCTAAAAGGCATAATGCGGTGCATCTATCCTATACTGGAGGTATGTCTGAGCCTCCTGACCGACTATTTGTAGCCAAAACTCTCTTGAAGGACTCTATGAAGTTATATTCCAATTAAAGTTATGCACTGATCCATGTTTCTGGAAGAACTACGTTCAATGTTAGTTTTAAGTCTCTCAATGACTTGGAGAGGTTTTGGATTAAGTACAGTACACTAAAGAAATCTGTCCTTTGGGCACCATTTGTTGCAATGCCACTGATGAAACCTGCACAGAAGACTATTACTGTGTTATTTCACAATGAGGGGGTTTGTGTCAACGACCTTACTTAGTGGCTGAAACAGAAATGTATGGTCCTTGACGAACCGGTGGCTATATTGGACTCAGAGAACATATGGACTGGGGGATACAAGGTTAAGGTTTTGCTAAAAACTACTGCTACTGGTGTTATTCATTTGCCCAACTCTTTTTTTGGGGGGGACGGGATAGGGTTATTCTGTTTTATGTGGGACAGCCGAAAATGTGCTACAAGTGTGGCTCAGTAGCTCACTTAAGTAGCATCTGTGATCAGAACAGGTGTAATATCTGTGGAGAACTGGGTCATGTAAATTCTCAGTGTACAAATGATTGAAAAGTGTATGGCCTATCTCTGTAAAGAGATAGGCCATACCTTTCAAAATTTCCAGTGGGCTGCACATAACACACCTGACCAGGCATATGGGGAGGAGCAGCACTTGTTAATCACTTTGATGCAGAAAAGAAATTGGTTTCTTCTGGATTGCAACCTCAGCAAGGGGTTTCTATGGCAGACCCCCGGACCTGTCAGTTAACCCCCCCCCGGCTGAAGCTTTATTGACTTGTGATAACTTGGAAAAGTCAAAAGAAACCTCCTTAGAAGAACACACACAGGGAAAAACCTCAATCCAAGATATTGATGCTCTGTCTGTTGTTTCTAAAGCCTGTCCCTCCACCTCTGGGGCTCATCCTAGTGGAGATCTTATGCCTCCTCCTCCCCTGACTGGTTCTGAAATTGGTTCTAAAGTAAGTGCCACAAGACCTAGTACTAGGGCTTCTGTATTAAAATCACAACCAAGTGAAGTACCTTTACTGAATAAGTTTGATGTGCTACAAACTGAATTTATGGAAGATGATTCTGATGGCTCCTCTACAGCGTCTTCTGTGCCAGAAGTTAACACTGACACTGAGAAACAAGAAAGGGGGAAAAGGGCCTTAAAAAAGAAAGGCTAAGCTGAAAAAACAGTCTGCAAGGAGGGGGAAATATAAATAAAATAGGTATACATGTTTATTCCCTTTTCCTGTAATACTATTGTGAATAGTATAAAGAGGGCTAGCAAAAGAAAGGTGATTTTTTTTCCTCTCTGACACATTTATCTTTTGGTATTTTCTTTCTCCAGGACGTTCGTCTTCATTCCTTGAAAGAAACATTGCTAGCTTCAAAAGAATGGTATGCTGGGCCTTCATATTGGTCCATAGGTCAGGACACCTGTGCAGATCTAGGAATTTTGTTTAAATTGCCTGAAGTTCATCATTTAAAGCTATATGATTTAGCACCAGGCAGAGTTTTGATCTTGGATGTGTTAATACAGGCTACTCTATTTTGGTTAATAAATCTGTACGCACCCCAAACAAAAGCGGAACGTTATGAAATCCTTCATTTAATACAACCTTTTTTATTTACTGCCCATCATGTAGTTTTTTCAGGTGACTTTAACTGTCCATTACAAGCTACTACTCTTAAAACGCACTGTGATTCAAATCTTTAGCTCAAATAGTACAAAAACAGATCTAAAGGATTCTTTCTTTACATATACTAAAGTAGCCACTCCTACTTTTCAAAAGGGCATTTAGTCTCTAGGACTGATTATGTTTTGTGTCCTCTTATTTATCTATACTTTTAGCTAATACATATCCGGTGGAGTTTTCAGATCATAGTATAGTGGGCATTAAAATAGGCCTACAGGCAGGGGTACAGAGAGGGCCAGGTTTTTGGAAGCTGAACACTTCCCTATTATCCAATGAACAGACACTACAAACTCTTGTTGATTTTTATCAGTTCTTCCTTTCTGATGATTCTACCTTATGGTGAGAAGATACCAAAAGAGATTTGAAGAAGTTATGTAAAAATATGAGTAAAATACACAAAATTACAGTACTTTATCTACAACAGAGGAAAATTCTGCAACAGTTGCTCTCTATGATGCATGATATTGGTCAGAATCTCTTACAACAAATAAACACGGTGAAACAAACATATGTGGGACTATCATGCACAAAAAACAGGATTTTATATCATCAGCAACTATTTGGTGTAAAGGGAAATTCAGTGAGGTTTGTCCCTTTGCATGTTATGCTTCACAGGTACAGGCAAAAGGAATGTCTGCCCTACTGGGAGATGATGGAGTTGCCTATTCATCTAAAGAAGGTATGCTGGGAATTGTAAGTCAATATACGGCACAAATGTATGGTCTGCTCAAAATTGATAGTGTGTGTCTAATGGCCTATTTTTCAGACTTAGAAATTCCAGCTGTTGACTTCAATACAAAATTACACATGATTAGATCTATAACAGTGGAAGAAGTGAAAGCTGCATTATCCACGTTAGCAGGGGGAAAGGCTCCTGGACTTGATGGCCTCCCTAATGAGTTACTAAAACTGATAGGCCCAGAATTGACAGAAGAGCTAACATCTATTTTTAATTACATATTAACTAACAAGGTGGTGCTACTCCACATGAATATGGGAATATTAACATTTATATATAAAAAGGGGGACAGGAGATTATTAAAGAACTGTAGGCCTATTTGTTTATTAAATTCTGATTTTAAATTGCTTACAAAAATATTGGCAAGTAGATTGGCCTTGGTGGCACAACAGGTTGTTTCTAATGCTCAATCTTACGCTCTTCCAGGAAGAAAAATTCAAGATCATTTCTTATTTTTGAGGGAGATTGTAGAAGCAGGACAAACTACAGAGTTGGATGGGTATTTAGTATCTTTGGATCAAGAGAAGGCTTTCGATAGGGTGAATCATACTTTCCTATGGGAAGTTTTAAGACATTATCAGGTCCCTGGGGGTATTTATATTTTATTCTTTAATAGTTTTTTTTGTATGCAATTATAAAACCTCTTTTAATGCTGCAAACTACAGGTTGGGCACCTCTGTTGGCTAGAAAGGTTTCTCATTTTATGGCCTTATGGCATTCAAATGCCTTGAAAGTTCTGAAAAAATCAGTTATACTACCAGAATATCTTAGATACACCTTCTTGAGGTTAAAGCAATGGCAGGTCACTGTTCAACAGGTGACTAACCTGTCAGGAAAGAAATGTTATTTTTCTTTTATTGTCTAATGTCTGTTTTGAGGAGGCGATATTTTCAAAATGTCCAGAGGAGCATTTGGAGATCTTGAAACAATTTTTGAATAACCCTAGAATTCCAGAACAGATATGGGATTTTCATTGGATTGCCTGTCATGAGAGAATTAACATCAAGGCAAATCAGAAACCTGAAAAGCAGGATGAGCGGTATTGTAGCAGACTTCAATGTGTACAGAAGGAGGAGACTATACAGCACTTATTGTTTTTCTGCTCTTTTATTTTAGGTTTTAGGGAATTTCTAGAATAGTCTTGGAATGAACTTATATTTATTTTTTTCATTTCATTTCATTCTTTATTTTTAAAAGGCGCTTTTCTCAAAACCAAAGCACCTGTACAATTTCATAAAACAATAAATAAACCAAGTTTAAAACTATCATAAGTCATTAAAAGCTATACTAAAAAGGTGTGTCTTCAAAGCTCCTTTAAAGCTTAGGACAGTCGGGCAATTTCGCACCTGACGAGATAAAGAATTCCACAGGGTCGGAGCTATAAAACTAGATGATCTAGCCCCTGAAGTTTTTAAATGAACCCTGGGAATCTCTAGCAATCCTTCGTCAGTGGATCGGAGGGGGCGGGAAGGACAGTAGGGGCACAGGAGCTCTTTCAGGTAAGTAGGTCCTTGATCGTGTAGGGCAGAATAGTTCAGCAAACCGACCTTGAAGGTGATTCGCCAAAACACTGGCAGCCAGTGCAGTCCGTGGAGCACAGGCATTATATGGCTGGATCTAGAAGATCCAGTCAACAACCTGGCCACCACATTTTGCACTAGCTGCAGATGGCGTAAGTTCAACCCCAATAGCCCTAGGTACAGGGCAATAAAACATTGACATATGAAAACTTAATGTATGGTGTCTTTACTAAAGAATGGATGAGTGGAATTGGGATACATTACAAGTGATAATGGTTATTCTAAATGGATTATTTGGACCACTAGATGTGGACTTACATTACAACAGAAAGACAGCAGTCACATTGAATTATATAACAAAATTGTCTGGGATCTTGATAAGTTGTACAAAGCAGAAAAGAAAGTATTCTAAAGTTATACTCTTTGAGCTATGGAAAGGTTTACCATGGGTGACAGATAGTAATGCACCAATAACTTAATTAAGAGGTATAGTACATAAAGGTTTTTGGAGACTGTACTCCTGGATTTTTTTTTTGGGATAAGAATTCTTTTGAATGAACTGGGAGGGTAATATACAATTGGCTTTGTTAGAAGTATGATGTTTAATACTCAGTCAGTTTTCTTCTTTGGTTTTGTTCTGATTTAAGGTGGTGGCAGGTTGTTTTGATTAATTTTGTACTCATGTATGATGTAATACATATGTTTGTTTTTCATTTCTGTTGTTATGTATATAGTGTGCTGTGATGTTGTTTGGTTGTATTTTATTTTATGTTTTATCAATAAAAATCCCCTATTTTTCCAGTAGGGGACCCTTGGACTGTGAGGAGGTTTCACTTTTGGCAGGTCTTGAGGTGGATGGCTGGATGGATCAGGTTAGCGGCACAAGGAAGTAATGGATCCTTTACTGATGATACAGGCTGAGGGATCCGCTGCAGAGGCAGCTGGGGTGCACCCGTTGGGTGGCCAGCAAATCGCCAGAGTCAGTGGTCCCTTGTCGGCAGAGGAAAATATGCACTTGAGTTTGGAGCAAAAGCGCCAGTGTCTGGAAGCTGAACTGCTCAAAGTTAGCGAGTAGATATCAAAGGAGCACCAGAAACAGGAGGATGACAGAAAGCGCAAATGTTCAGAGAACTCAAGCCAGGCTCTGCAGTTTCTGTGGGTCCAACTGAATTTCATGCGGCTGACGAGCAGCCTGGAGTACAAACAGTTGGGAATTAATCGCCTCCACAGCGAGACTGGAGTTCTGAGGTAGAAGACTCTTGGTCGCCGTACAAGGCCCTGCAGGATTCAGGGTGGATTCCACTGTCGGATGGGCACTGGAGACTGAACCCTAATGTACCTGAGTCAGAGAAAAGATCACCACCACAGATAAGTACTGACACTGTTTCTTTGAAATCTGTTGGGAAAGGTGTGCATGTTTCTTCTCCAGACAATCTTTCTGCTCTTCCTTCTGAACTGGAGGGTAGGCTGGATAGAGAACAAATTACAGACCTCACAAATGTTCCTAACCTTATGCCTGTTGCTAACACTGGGGAACCTGAAAAACCTACATATGCGAGTCATTTTCGTCAGCCTGTGGAACCTGCAAAAAGGCGTAATGCCATTCATCTATGATATGTAGGCCCCCATGAATATCCCCCAGATAGATTTTATGTCGGGAAAATCTTGCTTAAAAAAAGCACAGGTTTTTCTCGCTTGGAAGTCTATGCATTGATTCATGTCCAGGGAGAGTTCACTTTTGATATCAGTTTTCGTACGCCAGCTTTGTTGCAGACCTTTTGGTGTCATTATATCAACCTTAAAATTAATCCCCTTTGGTCTGATTTTATTGTCCTATCTTTGACAAAACAACCTTTTAGGGTCATAACGATCCTTTTCAGAAATGAAGGAGTCGATATTGTACATTGGCTGGAGAAACGCTGAGATATTCAGGGGAATCCTATGCCCATTATGGATGCAGAGGGGTTTTGGAATGGTGGTGGAAATTCGAGTTAGTTACACCATACAGATCTAGACCTCCTTCATTTGCCAAACTGTTTTTTCATTGGGAGGGATAAAGGTTTCCTTTTTTACCCTGGGCAGCCTAGAGTCTGTTTTAAGTGTGGTTCCACGAAACATATTAGTACTTATTGTGATGTATTAAAATGTATAATCTATGGGGAAGTGGAACATCCCAGTGCCCACTGTTTTCAGTAACCAAAGTGCAATCTTTGTGATGATGTGGGGCATACCTTTGAAACTTGCCCCGTAGCAGCGAAAGACACAGAGAAGGCAGACTTTGGTGCACAGGACCATTACATATGATTGGTTGTGAAACAGGGTCAGGCTCCCCTTGAAGGAGGACCTCCTATGCCTCTTTCAAAGGGATTTCAGGCTGCACAATGACAGGACCCTGCGGACTCTGTGAACCATGAACCTGTTGATGATCCCTTAATTCCTATCCCCTTGGATGTGGATCCCATGGTTGCGGAAGTGAGTGCTACCATTGATCTCCACTCCCATCCCCTGGGCATATTTCAACCAGCGCAGATTTCACTGTGGTGATAGGGAAGAAGTGGAAAACATCAAAATTGAAATCCAAGCCAAAAAAAATATTTCAGTTGTTCCTTTGGAAGACCCAAACATGTTTAATGTTTTAATGGAAGATCCTATTGATCTAGAGGATGAAGACATAACTGTTTCCACTGAGTCTCCATTACCACTAGAAGGCCAAATAGAACCCAGATCTCAGGACAACAAATGTGGTCGGGTAACAAGAGCTTCCAGAAAAGTGAAGTAAAGTTTTTTGTCCTACATGGTTTTGAGCCCTGGCTCCTTTTCAGTTTAGTGTGGCATCCCTGAATGTCAACAGCATTAAATCCCCTGCTAAACATCGGAGTACGTTTGCGCATTTTCTTACCAGTGACTTGGATTGTGTCTTTTTTCAGGATGTTCAGTTGCACTGTCCTGAACAGCTGGCAGCAGTGACTAGTGGGTAGAAATGGGCAGATTGTTTCTGGTCACAGGGGGGTGCATTATGTACTGGGGTTGGGAATTGTTTTTTACATCTAGGGTTCAAGTGCTACATCATTTGGAGCTATTGGAAGGCAGGGCTTTGTTATTAGATATTAGATGGGAAGCCAAATTGTTCACCTACTAAATATATATGCCCCAACTTAAACATGATAGAGTGGCTTTGCTTCAATCCTCTACCCTTCTTGAGTACTAATTATCCGTCATTTTGGGGTGATTTTAACTGTTCATTACCTTCCCAGGTTTCGTCCCACTTTGGGAATAAAATGTACTGTGATGCGATATGCCTTGCTCAGCTTATAAAGGATGTAGGTTTTGTGGATGCTTTTGTTTCCTTTCCTAGTGATAACTGCAACACTTATTTCTGTGGCCTTCGGGCATCTAAGATAGATTATTTTTTTTCTTTCATCCTCTTTGGTTGTGCAGTCGATGTCATTGCAAGAAGCTGCTACATCTGATCATAGGCTTTTAACACTTGTGCTGGGGGATTTCCCGGAGATGCAGCAGGGGCCTGGGATATGGACACTAAATGTTTCCTTGTTAAGTATTCCCCCAGTTAGGGAGGGGTTTCGATCTTTTCTACAGGCACACAAGTCTGTTTGTTTTCTTTATGGTGATAGTAACCAATGGTGGGAGGAAACTAAACAGGATATTAGGTTATTCTTCCAGAAAATGGGGTGTATAAATGGGAAGTTTAAACATGATGAGTTAGGCTATCTAAGGGATTGTATTAAATTTTGGATGAATTTTCAGCAACATTTGGGGAATGACTGTCATAAGATGATTTAAGGTTTAAAGACTGAATTGTCTCGTTTGCAGTTGGAGGTCATGAAAAATATGGAAAAGAAACATAAGTATAGGATTAATGGGAAATCCAAAGGCACGCTGCCATTTGAATCAATAAGGCTTCTCTGAGAATGACGAGTATGACATATTTGGTTACATCAGCTGGAGGACAGGTTATGGATAATAATGGTATTTTAAATGAAATATATTCTTATTTCTCCCAAACTTTACTAGCAGACCCTTCCACTGGATGCCATGCAGCAATGGTTGGTCTGTAGGACTACCTCAGATTTCACTGGATTTAAAGGCTACTCTGATTGAGCCCATTTCACAGCTGGAACTAAGGTTATTTGGTCATTTAAATCAGGGACTGCCCAGGGATCAGATGGGCTTCCTCATGAACTCTACAAGGAGATTTGGGAAGTTTTGGGATCAGAGCTGGGTGTGGTTCTTAATAACTGTTTAGCATGTGAGAAACTTCCTGACGGTATGCTGGAAGGGCTTTTGTTTTTAATATTTAAAGGTGGGAACCGGGGTGATTTAAAAAATTGGAGACCATTGTCGCTTCTCAATACTGATTATAAGATTTTAAGAAACCATCTGCGGACAGTTTTGGATGACATTGTACATCCTTCTCAATATAGCGGTATCCCAAAATGACGGATACAAGATGCCCTTATTCTTCTCTGTGATGTAATGTATAAAGGTGATTCACAGGAATTGTTTGGCCATCTCGTTTGTCTAGATCAAACAAAAGCTTTTGATCAGGTAGAATATGCATACCTTTGGGAAACATTAAAGTGCTATGGGTTGCCATCTACTTTTCTAGCCTGGCTTCAAACATGTTATCGAGGCATTAGTCTTTTACTAAGTATTAATGGTTGGGTAAGGCAGAGCTGTTATGGTACATAGGAGTGTGAGACAGGGTTGCCCCTGAGCCCCTTTGTTGCATATCTTGTCCTTAGACCCACTTTGCTGCTCTAAATACGACGGATTTGATTACTGGTCTTTCGGTTGGCTGTGATGATAGGCAGATTATCACCGTGCTATGCTGATGATTTGGGTTTATTTTTGGCTGATAAATCTTCTGCTATAGTTGCTCGATCTATTTTGCGGGACTTTTCAGCAGTTTCTGGGTCGGTTATTAATACTTTAAAGAGTGGTATCCTGCCTTTGGGATATGATGCAGCTGAAGTTTCCTTACTTTGGGATATACCTGTGGATTTGAGTTATAGGAAAACATTAGGCATCTATTTTGGTGGTGCAGACCCTCAAAAATATAATTGGGATATGCAATTGATTGTGGCTTGGGAAAGAGCGATCAGTTGGAATAAATGGCAGATGATGAATTCCAAATGCATTTATTTGATTAAAACTTACTTATTACCATATTTTTGGTTTTGTTGGCAGTTTTTCATCCCCCACAATCCTTAGAAGCTTCAGTATATAGTGTATTTTTTCAAAGTTTGTGGGGTAGTAGATTAAACCCAGTGAAAAAAAGTATTACTTATTTACCTAAAAATGAGAGTGGACTGGGGATGATGAATCCAATAGTTTTTTTTATATGTTACTTTTATTTTTTATAATTTAGTGCCTCTTTTAACTAAAGTACCCAAGGTCTGGACCCCTTGGGCTGAGGATAGTACTGGACCTTTATTGGAGAACTGGGATTCCTCCACTTTTCTTTCTCATCAAATGAAAATGTCTCAGTTGCCAGGACATTTTTTGGGGTTATTGGGAAATTAAATTAGGAAAGTTGTTAAAAGCTTTGTTCCTCCTCCCAGAAAACATTATATGCATAGGTAGTAGAATCTTTTTTATGTTCTCCTTGGTACCAGTTGTCCATTGCAGATCAAAACTCAAAACACTTTTCTAACTAGTAAAAGAATTTCACACTATTTGTGAGATTTCTTGTGGTTGGTGTGACGAGACAGGCAACTCTGAGTGCTCGAGTGCTGTATTAATTTTTTATTACATATAAAATATATGATGGGAAGGTCAGTTTGAGGAAATTACTGTCTTACTGGAACTGATGCATCAAGACCCCAAGGGATAAATTCAAAGGACAGGAGGTATTTTAAACTGCAGAGATCTGGGCTGCAATTACCTTGTCAATTTGCTTTCATCCCAGGAAATAAGATTAGCCATTCATAATGCCCTCAGGGAGATCCTTTGACTTGCATAGTTACCAGGAAGGACTTGTGGGGAGGGGTATCAGAGAGAGGCCAGAATGGACATTGCAAAGGTTTGACGTCTGGGCCAGGCAGGATCCAGATGACTTTGGAAGGTCAAATACACATTTCCCAGGAAGCCTTGGGAGGACATCACAGAACCTATTTATGTGTATGTGTGTGTGTGTGTGTGTGTGTGTGTGTGTGTGTGTGTGTGCGGCAGAACAAAAACCAGTTCTGACCAGTTACCCTGAGGAGAGGAAATGGAATATGTCGCTTATCATTTTTTTTAAATCTTGTTGGGATATCCTGTGTGGTAATATATAACTTTTAATACACCAAGGTGGAGTTTAATGATCTCAGAGAGGAGGCTGGTTCAGAACTCTTTTATCCAACTGAGCAAGCCTTAGAGACACACAAGACACTATTTCTGACTAAGAGAAGAGAGACCCTCAAAGCACTGAAAGAAAGTAAGCATTAGATTAGACCAGTCTAAATGTATGTATTGTAGGAATTGTACTTTTTCCTGTTTGTTTTAAGGCTGTATGTGTTGAGATATATTTTGTTCTGTAATTATTGTTCTGTTTTGATGTTTTTAAAGTAAAGAGATATTTTTTCAAAGGAACTGTCTGGAATGCCTTGACATTTCTTTTTATTTAAGTGGAGCTTTTAAAGGTTATAAGTAACACTGTGTATGGGCTTATTGTATACCAAACTGGGAAATGGATAGAGTTCTCTAAAGTCTTGCATAGAGTTCTAAGGGTTCATTTGAAAGACCTGGTTGGGTGCCCGTGAGGCAAAGATATCTGGCCCCTGAAGACAGAATTATCTGAGCCTGATAATTGGGCATGCTAACAAGAGGTTATCAGTTTGAATCCTTCCAGAGCTTGAGACTAAGGTAATTTAACCCACAAAACAGACAAGAGGGTTACCCTGTCTGTTACACTGTACACAAATCATACGCTCAGAGGATGGCACTATGGGAGTAGAAGGCTGACCGTCTGAGCGAGATGTGACAGACTGGTTGGCAGCAGTGGCATAAAACGCTCTGGTATAAGCTTTATTGTTCAGTGTGTCAGCTAGAGACCGTTTAGCTCACTTAAAAAAAGAAAAGCAGTGTTTTATTTCAAAAGGAAACAGAACTATATCCCTTGACTTACATTTAAGTTCCCACCCGTTTTATTTTTTTCTGAAGTGCCAGTCAGCATAGTATGAGTAGTGAGAGAAGAAAAAAATGGCTTCCGACTACAGCAAGCACACTGTAGATTTCTTAAAGCAGTTGTATGGGGACAGGGGAGTACCATTTGGGGTGAAAGCTAGAAAGCAGAACCCCAGAGGCCCTGATGGCAGCAGATACCCAGAGCAGCGAGTCACCAACCGTGACTGAAAGGGACCAGACCTTGAGTGTGGTAGAACTGGTGGCCAGTCAGGGTCCCAGCCAATGCGGCGGACAGTAGGGCCACTGTCAGTGAAGGGCCACAACAGCAGGGGAAGGTCACCAGTATCCTGAATCCAGAGGTACTCAAGCTGCAAATTGAGTTGCAGAGGATAGAACTGGAGGCAGAGCGACAACAGAGAGAGAGGTGACCATGAGGAATGTGGAGTGCCAGTGAGAGGCAGAGGAGAAGAGAGAGCGAGAACGCAAAACTGCAGAGGAAAGGAGAGAGCAGCACTAGTGGCAACACCGAACTGGAGAAGCATGACTCCAACCAGTGGCACCAGGGCAGGTAAGGACTTGGGTTTAACTGGGACTGCAGGACTGGGTTACAAATGGAACTCTAAATTAATAGCTGAGTTTAAGGAGTGGGAGGACATAGACGCTTTTTAAATTCTTTTTGAAAAAGTTTGTATTCAGGCTAAAATTCCTAGAGAGTCCTGGAGTTTCAGCTACCCCTGCTACTTAGGCAATAAAGACAGTGATGGTTACAGCAAGTTAAAAAGCAGCACTACTAAAAAGTTTGACTTAACTGCTGAATCATACAGAGCTAAATTCTATAAGCTCAGGAGAAGCCCTGATATGAGCTATGAGGAGCTAGCTAGCCAAAACAACGCCAGTTTTAAAACGCTGGTGGGAAGGAATTGAGGCAAACACTGTTGATAAAATTGAAATGTGATTTTATTAGAAATGTTTTATTGGGCATGCCCAACAGAGTTAAAACCTGGCTAGAGGACTGAGATCCAAGAACAGTGCAAGAGGCTGCTGAACTTTTGGACTGCAGCCAAGAGCAGACCTGCTCTGAGAGTGAATGGGGCGAGTGTGGCAGCACAGAAAGGGAAAAGCGCACCTTCAGGCAGCTAAAACCCTCACTGCCTCCACTGAAACCAGTTAGCCCCATGTTTCAAAGAAAAGATTTCTCTGAAGTAAGAAATGTTTGTTGGTTATGTAAAGAAACTGGGCACATTGCCAGACAGTGTCCAAGAAGAGCAAGCAATAATACGCAAAGTAGTACCAGAAAGGAAGTGGGTTGTGTGTCCCTGGAAGCATGCTAGTGAACATGAGGGAACACATGCACCCAGTCATGGTAAATGGCGATACAGACGCAGGGGTTAAGGGACACAGGGGCATCCCTGACATTGGTAAAAGGGGATCTGGTACAGCCTGGTCAGCTTATACCCAATAAATACGTGACTGTACAGGACTTTGCAGGTGAAGCGAAAACATTGCCCCTGGCCAGTGTTCTCCTGGACTGGGGTGAAACAGGGGAACTGTGCAACAGGTGGCTGTAGCTAACACATTAGCAGTGGATGTGATCCTGGGGAACAATCTCCAGCAGGGGTGGTATGTGCAGTTACCTGTAGCCAAGCAGCCAGGGAAAACTGTAGTTCCTGGGCCCCCAGAAGCCATTGGGGAAGATACCAGAGGCTGGTTCTCCAGCCTGTGTCTCCAGAGGGGGAGACAGATAAAAAGGGGGTCAAAATTTCCCCAGTAGCAAGTAACCACATAGCTACAGAGGGTTACTCCGAAGGGGGGGGTGACCTCTTGTAAGAGGGTTGGGACTGACGGTAATCCTGAGGGCCTTGATGCTAGTGCTAGGGACCCTAGTATAGTGACTGAAGGGGACCTGTCCAATGCCTTGGGAAGGTGTGAGGGGTTCACAGCTGCTCAGAGAAGCGACCCTAGTTTAGAGAAGCTGAGGGCTTGGGCTGACTCGGACGGTGCACAGGGAGGTGATGGCAGACATAGGATTTATTGAGAAAATGGACTTATGTATACACAGGCAGTATAGACAGAGGGACGCTAGGCAGGCAGCTTGTCGTTCCCCAGGGATATCATGAGCAGTTGCTCAAGGTTGCCCATGATATTCCCTTATCTGGTCATCTGGGAATCACACCAACTATGCAGCAGTTAGCCTAGAATTTCTACTGGCCTAACTTCACCTAACAGGTGAAGGAGTATTGCAGGTCTTGTCACCGGTACCAAGAAATAGGGAAGGCAGGCAAGAAAACCCAAGCCACCCTGATCCCCTTGCCCATAGTGGAGAAGCCATTCCAGAGGGTGGAATGGATATTGTAGGGCCTTTAAATACCCCCAGCCCTCGGGAAAAGGTTCATCCTGACTGTGATGGATTATGCCACCCTGCACCCAGAGGCAGTCGCCTTACCCTCATTGAGGACAGATAAAATGACAGATGCCTTGCTTGAGATTTTCTCCCATGTTGGGTTTCTGCAGGAAGTAATCACTGATCGAGGAGGTTCCTTCATGTTGGACCTAATGAAATGTCTATGGAAGAAGTGTGGGGTGATGCAGAGATGCACCATATATACACCCACAAGCCAATGGGCTTGTGGAACGCCAATGGTACCCTAAAGTCAGTGCTCGGTGTTTGCTGAACAGCCTGGGAGGGACTGGGAGAAATACCTTAATCGCCTGTTGTTCGAATACAGGAGGTGCCCCAAGAGTCGACAGGATTTTCCCCTTCAAACTCTTGTATGGACGCCGGCACGGGCCACTAGACTTGATCCAGGAGGACTGGGAAGGCAAGCACACCACCCAGGGAACTCCCATTGTGGATTATGTCCTAAGGTTTAGGGAAAGGCTGAAGGAGCTTATGGGGACAGCCCAGAGCAACCTGGCAGCTGAACAGCAGAAACAAAAAGTATGGTACGACTGCACAGCCAGAGCTCGCTCGGACGTGGTGGGTCAGGAAATCATGGTCCTTATTCTGGTCCGGAAAGACAAGCTGCAAGCTGAGTGGGCAGGACTGTACAGAGTGGTTAGGAAGGTAAATGACGAAACTACATTGTGGAGTTACCTAACCATAGAGAGACAGCAAGGATGTACCATGTCAACATGATGAAGCCATATGCAAATAGGGCTGACATGGTGTTCGCAGTGTGTAGTCATGGGAGAGGATGAACAGATGAGACCCCTTCTGGACTTGCTGGAAGAGAGTAAGTGGGAGTCCTCTGTGGAGGCAGTAAATTGTCTCTCCAGCTGACCCCGGCCAGATCCAGAAAGTGAGGGAGGTTTTAGCAGACTTTGCCTCTTGTTTAGTGCCAAGCCTGGACTAACCCCTTAGCAACACATGATGAGGAGACGGGACACAGACGCCATACTCGGCAGACAGCATATCAGGTGTCAGAGGCTGTCCAAAAGGACATTAGGAGGGAAGTGGAGGAGATGCTGGATTTAGGGGTAATCCAGAGATCCCACAGTCCCTGGACCAACACCTGTAGTCCTTGTACCCAAGCCAGATTGCTCGACTCTGCTTCTGTGTAGACTATCATGGACTGAATGCAGTCACAAAGTCAGACGCCCACCCGATGCCCCAGACGGATGAACTCCTGGACAAGTTGGGGGCGACTCACCTCACGAACATTGCCCTGACAAAGGGGTATTGGCAGGTAGAGTTGACAGACAGAGCTAGGAGAGGTCGGCTTCATCACTCCGATAGGCTTATCTCAGTTCAAAGTAATGCCTTCGAATGAAGAATGTCCCGCCACTTTCCAAAGGCTGGTGAACCAGGTGTTAAATTGTGCTGAGGAGTATGCCGTGGCATACCTGGATGACACTGCCATCTTCAGTACCAGCTGGAGGAACACCTGTCACACCTTAGGGAGGTGCTGGGCAGAATACAGAGGGCCAGGCTAACTGTCAAAGCCGAGAAGTGCCAGGTGGCCATGGGGAAGTGGCATACCCGGGCATGTGGTAGGCTGGGGACGGTATGGTCCTAACCAAGATAGAGGTAATACAGGCATGGCCCAGACCAGAAACCCAGAAGCAGGTCAGGAGTTTTCGGACAGCAGGGTACTATGAAAATTTGTACCTAATTACAGTGCCCTGGCTGCTCCCCTATCTGACCTGACAAAGAAAATAAATGCCAAGGAAAATTACCCAGGGTCCAGCCTGTGAGGAAGCCTTTACCAAATTGAAGAAGGCACTGTGCAGTGCTCCTGTTTTGATAAGTCCGGACTATAGCAAAACTTTGTAGTTCAGATGGACACCTCAGACGTGGGTATTGGGGCAGTATTAAGCCAGACATCCAGCAAAGAGAGGGACCACCTGATAGCCTACCTGAGCTGAAAGCTGCTCCCCAGAGAACAAGCATACTCCATGGTGGAAAAGGAGGTCTTGCCCTAGTGTGGGCCCTAAAGAAATTGGAGCCATACTTGTATGGGCAGCCTTTATGGTGCAGACTGACAACATCCTGGTTTGGTTGTCACAGATGGAGGAAAACAATGGCAGACTGCTCAGATGGAGTCTTGCTTTACAAGGGCATGATTTGAAAATTGTACATAGGGCTGGAGCCAAAAATAAGAACTCAGATGCACTGTCTACGGTCTACGAGGAGTGAACTGAATTGGGAAGCTCATCCCATGTAGCGGATGGATCCCCCAAATTCAGTCTAGGTGGGGAGGAGTGTGACGTAGACAGCCACCTCTAAGTGCTTGACTGCTGTATTAATTTTTTTTTATTACATATAAAATATATGATGGGAAGGTCAGTTTGAGGAAACTACTTTCTTACTGGAACTGACACATCAAGACCCCCAAGGGATAAGTTCAAAGAACAGGAGGTATTTTAAACTGCAGAGATCTGGGGTGCAATTACCTTGTCAATTTGCTTTCATCCCAGGAAATAAGATTAGCCATTCATAATGCCCTCAGGGAGATCCTTTGACTTGCATAGTTGCCAGGAAGGACTTGTGGGAAGGGGTGTCAGACAGAGGCCAGAATGGACATTGAAGAGGTTTGATGTCTGGGCCAGGCAGGATCCAGACGATTTTGGAAGGTCAAATACAATTTCCCAGGAAGCCTTGGGAGGACATCACAGAACCTGTTTATGTGTGTGTGTGTATGGCAGAACAAAAACCAGTTCTGACCAGTTACCCTGAGGAGAGGAAATTGAGTATGTCACTTATCATTTTTTTAAAATTTTGTTGGGACATCCTGTGTGGTAACATAACTTTTAATACACCAAGGCGGAGTTTAATGATCTCAGAGAGGAGGCTAGTTCAGAACTCTTTTATCTAACTGAGCAAGCCTTAGAGACACACACAACACTATTTCTGACAGAGACGAGAGACCCTCAAAGTACTGAAAGAAAGTAAGCATTAGATTAGATCAGTCTAAATGTGTGTATTGTAGGAACTGTACTTTTTCCTGTTTGTTTTAAGGCTGTATGTGTTAGGATATATTTTGTTCTGTAATTATTGTTCTGTTTTGATGTTTTTAAAGTAAAGAGATATTTTTTCAACTGAACTGTCTGGAGTGCCTTGACATTTCTCTTTATTTAAGTGGAGCTTTTAAAGTTTATAAGTTACACTGTGTATGGGCTTATTGTATACCAAACTGGGAAATGGATAGAGTTCTCTAAAGTCTTGCATAGAGTTCTAAGGGTTCATTTGAAAGACCTGGTTGGGTGCCCGTAGGTAAAGATATCTGGCCCCCCGAAGACAGAATTATCTGAGCCTGATAATTGGGTATGCTAACAAGAGGTTATCAGTTTGAATCCTTCCACAGCTTGAGACTAAGGTGACTTGAACCCACAAAACAGACAAGAGGGTTACATTGTCTGTTACACTGTACACAAATCATATGCTCAGAGGTTGGCACTTTGGGAGTAGAGGGCTGACCGCTGAGCGAGAGTGTGACAATGTACGCATAAAAATTAGGGGTTTGAGGTAATTTGAAACACAAAGAACTTGCAGAGAGGTTTTGTCCAAGAGGTGAAACGTGCGGGGATGATTGAGACATTTTCACACTTCTTACTTGACTGTTCTTTTGCTGTTTCTTTTTGGTTAAGTTTTCATGTCCGATGGCCTCTGAACCCTTTCCAAGGTCAGTCACCTGATATATGGACTGAGGGAGTACTTCCTGGCTCTTGGGTCATATATGATGTGACCACAATTCGACTTTTAATGGGTTTCATAAGTTATCAGCTTTGGCAGGCTTGACGTGGTCTGACTGTTGGAAAACAGCTGAGATCAGGAAACCAGATCTTGCTAAGTATACAGAAAGATGTGGTAAGATGGCAGGCATCAGGGTTAGACAGAGTACACCTGGATTTATATAGACTCTGATACAGAAATATGTTCTGGTTAGACACAGGTTGAGATAATGATATGAGAGGGATGTAAGGAATTATGTATCAAGTTTTGTTTTAGTGGTGGGAGTTAATGTGTGCTGCTGTAGTATGTTCGTTTCACTACTTTCTTAAGGTTTTTCTTTCTGATTCTATTACTCTCCGACTGGTTTAGTGGTCGGAGTTTCAACATTTCTCAAACAAATGGGATTTTATGTACTTTGTTTGTGCTAATTCATTCATATTTCTTGTTCAGGATGGCGTAACCCCTTACTTTTTGTGGAAGGGGAGGGAGTTCAACATACTCTAAATAAGAAATGTTGTATTAGCATGTATGATGGAATACTTATTTATGTTTTCTTTTCCTTTTGTAGTATGACTTTTGTGTGATGAAACGCCTTTATGTATGTATTTTGCTTACAAGTTTTGTATAAAATATTCCCCATCTCTTTTAGTATTGAGGGGAGGGTATTTTACAGTATGACAATTTTGGTGCAGGTTTTCAGTATGAAGTAATACATTTGCTTATTTTGCTTTTTCATTTATGATTTTGTATGTTTATTTTTGATTTGACTATATGTAATATTCAGTTATGAATAAAATATTCCCATTCTCTTTTAGTGTGGGGGATTTCAGCATCCTCTAGATATGACATTTTGTATTTGTAGATATGATGGAATACTTAGTTATAGTTCCTTTCCTTTGCATTATGATTGTGTGTGCTGTAACACTTTTATGTATATATTTTGTTTCCAAGTTTTGAATAAAATATTCCCTACTCTTTCGATAAGTGCCATGGGATCTTTAAAATCCACCTGAACTACCACCAATCCAGGCAGATGGGACCTCGGTTTAACATCTCATCTGAAAGATGGCACCTCAGAAGTGCAGCACCCTCTCATGCTGCACTACAGTGTCAGTACTGGGATAGTAACTCAAGTGCCAGATGTGGGAACAGAACCCACAGCCCTCTGATTTTCCGGCCTCAGTGTCAGGAGTGGCACAGTGAGGGGCTGATCCATTCATTCCCACACCCTCTATTAATAGCAATTATGAATATGCAAGTTCAGACAGCATCCCAGGGAAGCAGGAGTAAAACTCATGTCTGCTGCATCATTTCTCACTTCTGGAGGAGGGGCCAGCCCAAGTGCGCCCAAGGAGTTCTTGCCGGTAGGGACGTGGGGAGCGAAATATCGAGAGGCCAAGCATCCAGTTAGGTCTGGTGTAGTTCCTTGGTAAAAGAAATCTAGCTTCATTCCAAAGCCCAGGCCTGCGGTTACCACTGTGGGGGCAGAGTGATCAGGGCTGCCAGGAGTAAAAGTCCCCCCCCAAAAAAGAGCCAACTCGTGAGTCCATTCCTCACCTGCTCAGACCACATCAATTCAAGATACTAGGTGGCAGAGACAATAAACAGCCAGCTGGGTATACTCTGTCTCCCCCTCTCAGAGCCATATGTGTGTGATATAGTGCAAAAAGTATATACATTAGACCTAAAGTCAGGCCCTGACTGTGAAAGGATGGAACATTAGGCCACATGCCAAAGCACCCACACTGTGACCACCTCTACACCTCAGGCCCGACCCCCAGCCTCGATATCTCCGCTACTCTTTATTCGGCCAATCTGTATCTGAGAATAGGGGAGACCGAGTGAACAAGAGATGCTTATCTGTCATCTCTGCCTAATTGCCTCATGAAGTAATTTAGACTTAGATGTGAGTGCATTGAGCAGAGCTGATGGAAGGGCCCCACTCATTGGTCAGAAGGGGGTATAGAGGGGTCCATCCCATAGCCCAATCACCCGGAATCCCCCCACACCGTGGTCTCAAGACATCATCCCTCAACTCCCCTAGCATCCCTTCCCAGGTCAACACTTGTGGCTTAACCCCTACCTTACTTTCAGGAGGGCAGATATCACACAAGCAGACTTCTGAGGAATTGAAGGTCTGTCCATTCCGTAGGTCAAGGCCTCATATATGCGTATCATTCTAAAGTTCTGGGCTTTGTGGAGGCATTGCAATGTGCGCTAGTCAGGTCCAAAACAGCATGATGCATGTTAAAAATACAGCAACTCCTGGTGGGACACAGTCCAGACTGTCAGGCCATCTTCCCTCTCTATGATCGGCCTGGTAAGTGTTCTGGGTCCACTACTACATCTAACCATTCCCTCTGTGTGCACAGTCAAAGAAAACTGATGGCTCTTATTGTCTTGCAAATTGTTTTAGGAGGTTTTATGCCTCCAGGACTGCTTGTTGACTGTCTGCCATGCTAAGCTGCCCCGTCATATCTTGGGGGCAGGTCATTCAAGGAGCTGATGGAATGCAGGGGTAAAGCAAATCCTCTGGCTTTCAAATCATGTAGGACTTCCTCGACCATGTCATAGGATTGCTGGCCATTCAGATACTGCACCACCAGCTTATGCAGGTATGGCATTTTAAATTTCAGCTGGTTCTGTCGCAATAGAGGAAACGGGGATGTAGGCCCTTCTGCATTGCATCGCAAGAGGTGCATAGTCATTATCAATGAAGATCGTTCTTGTCCAGAAACATCTTACCCTGTGCCCATGCTTGTTTTAAAGTAAGTTCTTTAATGTGGAAGCTCAAGAACCTAACCACAATGGAACGCGGTCTGGCATTAGGAAGTGAGGGTTTGGGTCCCAGGCCCTATGCATTCTTTCAATATCCATAGAAATGGTGAGGTCTAAGGAAAGTGCCGTGTGAAGTGTTGTTTCTATGAAATCTTTAATATTTAAGCCCTCACTATTTTCTAGCACCCATAAATACGGAGTTTTTTTTTTTCGATGGAAGTTTTCAGCATCTTCCTGGCATTCAACAGCTAGGTGGCATAACTCAGTGATCCAAGATATCACCATTTGCATTTGAGTAGTGGTATCAGTTTGCTCCTGTGAGGCCTGCTCCAGCATGGCACTCCTTTGTTTTGTCTCTTCCAGTTCGGATTGCATTTTCTTTTTGGATTTAACAGAGTAGAATTCCGATTTAAACTAAGCTCCCACAGTATATGGTATAGCCTCAGGTCCATATTGGAGGTGTTATTCTTTTTTCCCGAAGCTGTATGAACGCGTGGTTGGGACTGTACTGTTGTCTCAGAATCCAAGCGGTCTGGATCAGACTGTTTGGTCGTTGATGTCAGTAATTGGTATCTATTTCCTCTGCCACCTTTGTTTTTGCAGAAGCCATGGTCGGTGTTTAATTTGTAGGTCTGTAGATAGTAGGATCAGTTAAATCAATGGCTGTTACATAAAATTTGAGTGGTTTTGGCAGAGCGAGCGTTCTAGGCAGCCATTCACATCGGGAGCCAGACCGGAAGCCCGATCTTAATTCTTTTCTCCAACCACAATTTTATTGGTGCCCACAAATTACTTTTAAAAAACTTCAAAGCAAGTGCAAATTAATATAATTCCCAGCATATTCTGAGCACAGGTGCCACAGGCAAGATGGAACTAGCCATCTCTCCCTCCACCTAATGTTTTGCTCCTCTTATCGGAGTTTCATCAGAGTATGGCAACCAGGCTATGGGGAAGTGTATAATAGGGATGGGCTACCCTCAGGTAGCTGGTGGGTAGGTTGGGCATCAGTGTTTTTGGTCAGGTAAGATAGTTTGGGTGATTTACTACCCTACCTGACCCAACAGTGTACTTTGCAGGTTGGGTACCGTGGACATGGGTAATGGGAGTAAGAAAAATTACTCACCTTAGTAATGTTGTTTCTCCTAATGGAGTCTTGCTATATTATAGACATTAGCAGTTTGATCCAGCTCTAGAACTGCCCCGGAGTGAAATGGTTAAAACCATTCCAAAATAGAATTTTGGCACGAGAGCAGCTCTATCTGTGTCATTTCAAACTTGAACTGTCAGATCTTTACGAGCCAAACTCACTAAGGTCTGTGTGGAAGCTGTAACTACACTAGCCAAATGGCTACCTAAATAATAACAACATTGATGGTCCCAACACCCAAGACTCAAGTCAGGGGACCAAAAATACTAACACCATTCTAATAATATGAAAATGGAACATAAGTATAATAAAACACACACACGCATTACACATACACACCCCCAAAGTCCCAAAGGGACAAAATGCTAACAGGACATAAGTAGTGCCCACACTAAGTTGCCCGCACCCCACCAAGTAGAGGTTCTGAGAGGGCAGGTTGGGAGGTCTATAATATAGCAAGACTCCATTAGAAGAAACAACATTACTAAGGTGAGTAATTTTTCTTCAAACAACATGAAGTCTTGCTATATTATAGACATTAGCAGAATACACAGCAGTACCTCCATGGAGGAGGGCAGAACCTACTTAGGAATAGGCTCTGAAGAACAGCTGTGCAACTGAGCATCTCTCCTGGCCTGGACATCCAGGGAGTAATGCTTGGTAAAAGTGTGTACCGTTTTCCAAGTAGCAGCCTGGCACATCTCTAATAAAGGGATATCTCTGGCAGCAGCTAGAGACGCAGCTGTACCCCTGGTAGAATGAGCCCTCGAACCGGGGGGGGGGGCTCTGCCCACTTTCTGATAACAAAATTGGATACAAGAGACAATCCACCTGGCTATTGATCTCTTAGTGGCAGGTTTGCCTTTCCCAACTTCACCATAGGTAAGGAAAAGTTGGAGGGATTCGAACCTGTGACCTTTGGTACGCTCTTTATAACTAAGAGCTCTCTTAACATCCAGGCTGTGTAACCTCCTCTCACCCGAAGAGGAGTGATCAGTGAAAAATACTGGAAGGGAGATAGATTGATTAAGATGGAAATCTAAAACCACCTTAGGCAAAAACTTCCTATTAGTCCTAAGGACTACCTTATCCCTGTGGAAAGAAATAAAGTCAGTCTCCACTGACAAGGCTTGCAATTCACTTATGCGTCTGGCAGAAGTGATAGCCACTAGAAAAACAGTTTTCCAAGTTAGGTACTTAAGCTCTGCAGAAGACAGAGGTTCAAAAGGGGGTTGCATTAACTGGGCAATGCAAACATTAAGGTCCCAAGCAGGGGCCGGTTCCCAAAGGGAGGATTAGTATGGAGTAATCCCTTAAAAAACTTGGAAAACACGGATGAGAGGAAAGAGGGGATGACTTTCTTGCTGACACAAAAGCAGACACAGCTGCCAAATGAACTCTTAGGGTAGCTGGTCTGAGACCCAAGGAATTAAGATGTACCATGTAATCTAACAAAATGGGCAATTCAGCAGATTCTGGGGAAATATTTTTCCCAGCACACCAAATGGAAAACCTTTTCCATTTAGAACTATAAGTAGCCCTAGTGGAAGGCTTTCTGGAAGCCTTTAGGATCTCAAGAACACCCTGAGAGAGGTGTAAATCAGCAAACTCTAACTCCTCAAGAGCCAGGCCTTGAGGTTGAGGGATTTGAGGTCCGGATACCAAACCCTTCCCTGGGCACAAGTCAACAGATTGTGATTCCTGGGGAGGCACAGGGAAGATGGACTGTCAGAGACAGAAGGAGTGGGTACCAGGGCTGCCTCTGGCCTCATCCTGGGCAATCAGAATCACCCTGCAAGGCTGAGATCTGATTTTGACTAGTACTTTGAATAGGAGAGAAAGGGGAAGCATAGAGGAACTTCCCCTCCCAATCCAGAAGAAGGGCATCCAGGGGAACTGAGCCCAGCACTGGAGGCCTGCAACAGAACAGAGGAAGTTTGTGATTGTCTGGGGCTGCAAAAAGATCTATCTGAGGGATGCCCCACCTGGCAAAAACTATCCCCAGCACTTGAGGATCCAGGGACCATTCGTGATGGCCCTGGGAAATCCTGCTGAGGGCATCCGCTAGGACATTGTCCTTCCCTGGAAGATGAACTGCTATGAGGGAAGTGTTCAGGGAACAGGCCAGAGACCACAACTTCATTGCCTCGTGCATAAGGCCGAAGACCGAGTGCCCCCTGTTTGTTGATGTACCACATTGTTGTGGTGTTGTCTGTTCTGACTTGTATCACCTTGTCGTGGACAGATGCAGAAAAGCTTGAAGAGCTAAAGACAGTTATGAGTTCCAGCAAATTGATGTGGAGCAGAGATTCCTGGGGGACCAAACTCCCTGAGTGGAAAGGTCGCCCATGTGGGCTCCCCAACCCAGAAGGGAAGCATCTGTAGTGAGAGTCAAGTCGTGAGAAGGGGAAATGAAGGGACCCCCGCCTTAATTGCTCTGATCCTGCCACCACTGGAGAGCTAGGATCAAGGTTAGAGTCACTGGGACCAACTTGGAAAGGGTCTCTTCTCTGAGACCAAAGGTTCTCAAGTGAAACTGAATGTCTCTCATCTGAAATCTGGCTCCCTGCACAACAGCTGTGGATGCAGCCATGTGCCCCAGGAGCTGCAGAAAGTGTCTTGCTGGTCGAGAGACCTGCAGAGTGAAGGAAGAGGCCAGAGCCACTAAATTCCTTTACCCTTTCTGGGGAAGAAAGGCTCTGGCTAGCTTTGTGTCCAATTCTGCCCTATAAGGGTGAGTACCTGGACTGGTTCCAGAACCGACTTTGGTAGGTTTAGCAGAAAACCCAGGGAGGTGAGAAGCTGCTGGGTGACCTGCAGGTGAGATTTTACCTGTTCTGGGGACTGGCCTACAATGAGCCAGTCGTCTAGATAGGGAAAACAGCAATCCTCTGCCTCCTTAAGTGGGCCACTGCCACTGCTAGACACTTTGAATACCCTTGGAGCAGAGGTAAGGTCAAGGGCATTGCTCTGAACTGGTAATGACCTGAGGGCAGTTCGAATCTGAGGTACTTTCGATGGGATCTTCTGATTAGGACATGGAAATAGGCATCCTTGAGGTCCAGGAGGCTAGCCAGTCCCTGGCCTTAGGGAAGGTAAAATCATTGCCAGAGTTACCATTTTGAACTTTGGTTTCAAAAGATGCTTGTTCAGATATCTGAGATCTAAAATGGGCCGCCACTCTCCTGTCTTTTTGGGGTAAGGAAGTATCTGAATACAGACCCCTGCCCTGATGCAGGGGAGGAACCCTTTCTACTGCTCTGAGAGCTAACAGGGATGAGACCTCTGTTTCCAGAGCGAGGGTCTCTGAAGCACTTGCAGGTAGAAAAAGTCTGCTTCTCAACTTGGGAAACTTTTTGAAGCTGAGAACCAGACCCTGGCTTACTACTTCCAGAACCCACTTGTCTGAGGTTAAAGAAGCCCAATTCTGACTGGAGTAAGCCAGCCTGCCCCCACTGGTACAGGAGACTGGCCCTGGGCACCCCATCAGGGTGCCTGTTTCAAGAGCTTTAGGCTGGGGGTGGGAGCAGGTCTGCCCACCCCTCGTCTGCCCCTGCCTCTGAAGAAGCCCCTCTGAGCATAGGCAGAGGAGGCCTGAGTCTGGTAGAAGGCTGCTGAAAGGCCTACCCCTGGGGGGCATGCCTTTGAGGAGTGGCTTGCCGCTCCTTAGCCTGGGCACTCTTGTAAGTAGTCCTATATTCATCCATCTTCTTCATGTAGTTCTCCGTCTGCTGTCCAAACAGAGAATTTCCCACCACAGGAAAATCCATAGCCTTAGTCTGGGTATCCTGTGACAAACTAGTACATCTGAGCCAGGCCAACCCTACGAAAAGCTACAGATGTGGCCATGACCCTAGAGGAAACATCATTAACATCCACAGCAGCATGAAACTGAACCTTAGAGGCTTCAATGCCATCAGCAGCCACCTGTTCTAGTTCACTAGCCAGCTGGCCATGGGCCTGCTTGGCCATTGCATAACAGTATCCCATCTAGATTTCTGATACCTAGCTACATAAGCCATATAATTTGCTTGCCGAGTCCCAGAGAGGCTGCTATATACTGTTTTTGCCATGGCATCAATCTTCCTGGAATCCTTGTCAGGAGGATGTGAAACCAAGGAATATTAGCTTTATCACAGCGCAGCCTGAACTACTCCCAACATGACTGCATTGCTGAGAAAGGAATTCTGTATCAGGGCCTGACAATGTATACCTTCTGTCCATCTTTTATCTACAGGGGCACAGAATTAGGAGCTTTTAAAATTTTAATTGTTTGTTTCCTAAAAGACTTATGTAAAGGAATAGACAATCTCCTAGACTCTGGAATAGCCATCATTTCAACAAAATCAGGCTCCTCTTGCTCATCACAGCCTCTTCTAAAGGAAGCTGGAGGGTTTCAGCAACTTTTTATAAAACATAAAATGAGATGGGGACTCAGACAGCATAGGGGGAGATTCTAAAGGTCTGTCTGGGAGATGTCCGGTTCAATGGGCACACCCAGACCTTCCCAGCCACATTCATACTGTTCATAATCCTCCTCCCCCTCCTCTGGTTCATAAAATTCCTCAATATCATAATCCTGAACCACTGGGACCGGACAAACCGACCTTTTACCAGATAGTGGTGGTTCGGACGGACTCTGAGACAGTGACTGGACAATTTGTATGGCTTTTGCTACTCTGCAGCAGTTGGAGAAGAATTTTGGACTCCAGACCTGCTGATTTTCTTGTTTTCTTTACTGGAATTGGTTCCTCAGAACCAGCTTTTCTTTTGCCCGAGGAAGTCTGGCCCTGGTCAGAGGGCACTCCCTCTGGTTCGGTTGGCACCGAACCGGGCTGGCCATCCGGGTCAGCGGACTTTTTGGCCTCTCGTTCCCTGAGCCTGCCCAATCTTTTTTCCAGGGTGGCTGCAGGGAAATTCTTACATACCTGGCAGTCTGACTGGGGGTGGTCAAACCCAGACAATAAACACATGTGGTGTGTGGTCAGCCTTGGCAAAGACTTCCCCACAAACATCACAGTGCTGAAACCCAGTGGGCCCGGTTTTTCTTTTGGGTTTCTCAGACATAATGCCAGCCTAACCAAAAACTTGCCCTTTTAACGGCAGTGCCAGGCAAGACACCCTTATCGGTTCCTAACCGTGTCACGGGTATTGGAAAAAAACGTAATAAATCCGTTTTTTTTAGAACCGATAAGAACCGGGAACCGCACTCTAAAATAGTAACTTTTAGTTTTAAATGAGTTTTAAACCCACTGATCGGTTCAAACCAACCGATAACTTACAAGTTCCACATAGACAAAACCTTCATTTACTTACGGTTACCACAGATAGAGCTTGAACCGACGGTTTTGCGGTTAAATAAAACTATTCTCTGTTAAATCCAACCGAGAAAACACTTTTAAACCGAGAAATGAACCGAGCAGAAGGAGAAATCTCTGAGCGACTGTTCACTGAGACGGAGTAAAGAATCTGACAGTTCCAGTTTGAAATGACACAGATAGAGCTGCTCGTGCCAAAATTCTATTTTGGAATGGTTTTAACCATTTCACTCGGGGCAGTTCTAGAGCTGGATCAAACTGCTAATGTCTATAATATAGCAAGACTTCATGTTGTTTGAATGGGTAATTTTAAAAAGGCATTTTCAGACAGTCTGTGGGGTCCTGGGACTGTTCCCGATCTCTAATCGGGTCACCCTGAAAAAGGGACCATTGGTCTCAAGCAGGCTTACCCAGTGAACAAAATTCAAATAAATAAAATAATCGGGCATTACAGGCAGCCTGTGGGATCCTCACAGCAGACAGGAGCACATGACACCAGCCTGACAATCCAGTTGGTCAATGCTGGTGTCTGAAGCTCGTGCTGTGTGAGTGCTCGTGGGAGAGGAGCAAGACTCAGCACTCTCTGCAACTGTGTCAAAAGCCACACACACACACAAAAAAGCTAAATGCAACTTTAGTCCAGGAAGGAAGGGAAGCAAGGAGTGGGGATTGAATAAAGGGGGAATAATTGGGGCGGGGATCATCAAGTGTGGCGGCACTCAGGAGAGAAGGAGAAGGGGGGAAGGTGCTCGCTGCTGCTGGCAGCAGCTGTGAAAGTCATTTAGGCTGTATACAGGCTGTCTGTTGTTAGTAGCCCCCCCATCTGTGACATATATCTGTGTCTCTCTGCGGTATACTGAAGCCATTTAGGCTGTATTACACACTGTCTGTTGTTGGTGCCCTGAGCCCTGTAGTGAAAGCCATTTAGGCCCTGTCCACACTGGAGTTTTTGTAATATCACTAGCAGTCGATAACGTTACAAGAACAGCAAACATGGTTCGCGTCCACACTATGACACGGTAAAACTGCGTTATAAACCGTGTTCAAAAACCATGCTCAAACCTGATCAGAGCAGGTTTTGAGCACTGTTTCAGACCAAAACGGTTGCCTTAAACTGTGTTAAGAGTAGCGTGGATGCAAACTGTGTTGTAACACGGTTTAAGGCAACCTCCACTGATGTCTGTGGTTTTTATTTTGCTGCCAAAAGGGGTAATTTATTTACATCCTGACCTCACGATATGCTGTCGCATCCAGTGATGTAATTTTAATCCAGATTTGGTTCCATGGCCCTTTGTGAGTATCCCGCATGCATTATGGGTGCCCAGTATTGCCATAAGCATGCCAGGGAACTCGAACGGTAAGCACGATGTCGGATTGCAGTGTGGATGCACAGAGAACCATGCTCCAGCAAGGAACCCAAAACATTTTAAAAAGAACAGTAGGCATTGAGATGGGATGAAAGGTGAGTGCCTATAAACAGTTGCAGCTGGGTGTCTTGCAGATTGAAGTTCTTAGACTAAACACATCCTTTTTTCTTTCTTTTCTTTTTACCACGGCCATAAATAATAGGATGGTTTAGACAATTTTGACTGCAAAACCCAGATCATTGCCTAGAGATATTTCAGCCTGTCATCAGATACCCCAGTGGGAGATGGAGAACTCTTATTAAGACATTATCCTTAAAAAGCGAGCCATTGATTATGGGATTCATAACATGCCGATAGGGGTCTTGATATCTGGGGTCTCAAAGTAAAAATAATGTCTGGTTTGGATGGGGGTGGAAGGGTGGATGGGAACATCGGAGGCTTTGCAAATGTTGCTTGGTCTGGTGGTGTCCTCACATCATACATCTTGTCAGGAGTGATGTTGGTGATAATGAGCCATGTCGTCTGGCAAGGACCCAACAGTCTTAGGGTCCAGGAGGAACGAGCCTTTGTTATGACTACTTCTCCTCCCACTGAGTATTGACTACTCAGACTTTCAGGGAACAGAACATTCTGCCCCTACCTTGGGAGTCACGCTGTAAATAAAGGTTACTATGGGGTAAGAGCTGCTCAGTTAGCTGCGCCTCTTAGGTTTTGTAAGTTTAGATGCTGTGTTTGTGTTGATGTTTGGTTACTTGATAGAGTTATACATAAACAGCTTTATAGGCAAATTACATTTAAATACCGAGTGAGAAGGCAAGGTTTACTACAATTATCAGAGAGACCATGGAATAACACAAGGGAAAGCTGGGGAGGTGTATTGTGGAAAATTTCAGGAAAGTTACTGGGGATTAGAGAGTCTGACCCCACATGTTTAGAGATTTATAGGTCTCTTCACATAAATGGGGGATAGTAATGGTATTAAAATCATGTCCCATAATGTTAACGGGTTAAATAACCCGGTAAAACGATACAAAGCTATGTCTATTATGAAAAGAGAGACCCTCATTTGTTCTACTACAAGAAACTCATCTTAATAGATCTGAACACCAGAAGCTGAGGAAGTTTGGTTATGACCAGGTGGTAGCAGCCTCTTTTGGGAAGGGGAAAAGAAGGGGTTCTGCTATACTGGTCTCCAGAGGAACCCAATTTCAAAAGACAGCCAGTTATATGGACCCTGAGGGCCGATTGGCTATACATTCAGGTAACCTGGAGGGTGCTCC
This sequence comes from Neoceratodus forsteri, assembly GCA_016271365.2. NCBI lineage: Eukaryota > Metazoa > Chordata > Ceratodontiformes > Ceratodontidae > Neoceratodus > Neoceratodus forsteri. The sequence goes on along the minus strand of CM057459.1, from coordinate 302,464,935 downwards.
TATCACATTGGCCTCCTTGTATGCACCACCAGGCTCCACAAAGGAGGTCATCCGCTCCTTACTTCACAAGATTTCTGAACATCACACAGGATTATTATTGGTAGGCGGGGATTTGAATCAGATATAGGACCAAAAAGATACATCTAAAGTTAAGTCCTTCCGACAGAACCCGGCTAGTAGATTAATTAGGAGACACTTAAAGGGGGCTTTCTAGGTAGACGCCTGGAGAAGCCAGAACATAAACAAAAAAGAATATACTCACTACTCATACCCTCATGGCTCATACGCCAGGACTGACTATATGTTGATCTCGGAGAACACCAAGATCAGGTACTGGAATGCAGATGTGTTCCATAGAAACATAGAAGTTGACAGCAGATAAGGACTGCATGGCCCATCCAGTCTGCCCATTTCTTTTCTACCTTATAAATGTGCCATCGGCCTTGCTCTTGTCAGTGGCCTATCTATTCATACTCATTTGTATTGCTCCCTTATGCCTATCCCATACCTGTTTGAAGCCCTGCACTGTATTCATAGCCACCACTTCTTGAGGTAGGCCATTCCATGCATCCACCACCCTTCTCTGTGAAAAGAATTTCCTCACATTCCCCTTAATCGGCCCCCCTAATCTCATGCTGTGTCTTCTTGTCCTGCTATTTTTCTTATATTTAAACATGTTAGACTCTTTCACCTTGTTAATGTCCTTAAGGTGTTTGAATGCCTCGATCATATCACCTCTCTCCCTCCTTTGCTCAAGTGTATACATATTGAGCTCTGTTAATCTGTCCTCTATGTCTTCTGATGCAGTCCCTGCACCATTTTGGTTGCCCTCTCTGGACTGCCTCAATTTGGTTAATGTCCTTGTGAAGGTGTGGCTCCAATACTGCACGCAGTACTCCAGATGGGGCTTAACTAGTGTCTTGTAAAGAGGATAATTACCTCCCTCTTCGACTTGTGATACCCCTACTAATACACCCTAACACCCCCTAGCCTCACCTACTGCTTTAGAGGTCTGCGTGGATGATTTCAGGTCATCAGTGATGATGATGCCAAGTCTCTTTCTTCCTTTGTGACTGCTAGCAACTCCCCTCCCAGCCTATAGGTGGCTTCAGGGTTTCTCTTCCCTATGTGCATGATCTTGTACTTCTTTTCATTAAATCCCAGTTGCCACTCTTCTGACCATTTTGCTAGTTTATCCAGATCTCTTCTCATTCTGCCCACCCCATCTGGATCATCTACTCTGTTGCAGATCTTGGTGTCATCTGCAAACAGACAAGCCTTACCCTCTAGTCCATCTGCAAGGTCACTAATGAAGATGAAGAGGACTGGCCCCAGGACTGATCCCTGAGGTACCCCACTTGTGACTTGCATCTCTTCTGACTGTATACCATTTACCACCACTCTCTGTTTTCTGCCTGTCAACCAGTTTGCCACCCAGTTGACCAACTTCTGACCCACCCCGAGCCTACCCAGCTTATTTATCAATCTTCTATGTGGAACAGTGTCAAAAGCTTTGCTGAAGTCAAGGTAGGTGACATCAACTGCTCCCCCTTGGTCCACCACTCTGGTTACCCAGTCAAAGAAATCTATGAGATTAGTTTGACAGGACCTTCCTTTTGTAAACTCATGCTGTCTTGGATCCTGTGCCCCTATGGATTCCAGGTGTTGCACTATCCTTTCCTTAAGGAGTGCCTCCATAATCTTGCCCACTACTGAGGTAAGACTGACTGGTCTGTAGTTCCCTGCCTCCTCCCTGCTACCACTCTTGTGGAGCGGGATCACATGAGCCCTTCTCCAGTCTTCTGGGACCTTTCCAGTGCTCAGAGACTCACTAAACAGTTCTGCTAATGGCTCTGATAGTTCCACCTTTAGCTCCTTAAGTACCCTGGGAGTATGCCATCAGGTCCCATTGCCTTATCCACCCTGAGCTTAGCAAGCTCTGTAGGACTCTTTCTTTTGTGAAGGAGTAGTGCTCACCTCCCTCCCCCTGTGTCCATGGTGCTGAGCTGTGGGCCCTGCCCTACCTTCTCTTCAGTAAATACTGAGCAAAAGTATCTGTTTAGGATAGTTCTTTCTGACCATGCTCAATTGCTACTGAGACTGAATTGGAAGGTCAAAAAAGTCAATCCCTCTGGAAATTTTACAATTATTTCCTGAACTTAAAAGAATTTACGGATATGGCTACTGCTAGACTAGCTCAAATCCAACAGGATGAGTCCCCTGAGATATCAGACACTGTGTTACGGGATACTATCAAGACAGTATTCAGGGGAGACTGTATTAAATTTGCTGCCCATTTCAAACGACAACAAAATTAACAACTGGAACACCTTCAAAGGCATTTGCAGGTCCTACAGGACCAAGACGCGAAGGGGATTACCTCGTACAGGTGGATATTCAAAAAGTCGAACAACAGATCCAGAGATTAATTGATATAAAGACGGAGCAGGCACTACAGCGCTTGCGACAGAGGTACTACAAGACTGGACCTCGGGCTTCTCACCTCTTAGCACATCGACTTAAGACGACAGACCACAGAAAACACGGTTACGCAGATCAGAGATCCCAGAACGGGACATCTATTAAAATCCCCAGAAAAAATCCTATCTGGTTTTAGGGAATTTTATACAAATTTATATAAGTCAGAACACTCTCCAGATAGAGAACAAATAGAAACTTATTTAGCTAAGTTAAAGCTACTGAAATTGACTCAGGAAATTAGAGAATCCCTAGATACCCCTATAACCTCTATAGAATTGGCAGCCGCAGTTAAGAAATTGAAAACAAAAAAAAAAAAATCACCTGGCCCGGATGGGTATACCCCAGAATTCTTTACATTCTTTGTAAAGGAGATAAATAAACTCCTGCTGAGGGCCTGTAGAGTGGTACAATTAGGGGAACTTTTCCAGACACTTGGAACTATGCAGTTATGTCGAGTATCCCCAAACCAGGAAAAGATCCTACACAATGTAGCTCTTACCTCTATATCCGTCTTGAACATTGATTATAAACTATATGCCTCGATTTTGGCTAAACGCCTGGAGGTGATTATGCCTAGGCTAATTTACTATGACCAAACAGGCTTTATCTTGGGTAGACAAGCTCAAGATAATATTAAATGATCTTTGCATGTCTTGTTCCATGCCGCTCGGTCAGGGGCACCTTGCATGATTTTAAGCCTAGATGCTGAGAGGGCCTTCAACCGGGTGGCATGGAAATTCTTGGACTTAGCCCTTAGTGGGTTCGGATTCTCAGAAGCCTTCATTAAGATCATTAATAATATCTATACCAACCCGACAGCCTATGTAAAGATTAACGGCAGAGTCTCCACCCGATTTCTCTACAACGCGGCACCAGGCAGGGCTGCCCTCTCCCCTTCTTTGCCCTATACCTTGAACCACTAGCCCAGGCGTTCAGACAGGATGAGAAGATACAGGGGTGGGACCTGGGGGGGACACACAAACTTGCCCTTTATGCAGATGACCTGTTAGTCTACCTTCCAGATCCAGAACAGTCACTAGAGCATTTGTGGGCACGCCTCAAAGAATTTAGTCACCTGGCCGGGTATAAGGTGAATACATCTAAGACTGAGGTCTTAAAAATACATTATGAGCCATCAGAACAGATTAGACGGAGGTATCCCTTCAGATGGGACCAAACTCATATCAAATACCTAGGAATTCAACTAGGATTTCAGGTAGAACAGTTGTTTACACTTAATTTTTCTCCAATTTTAAAAAACATCAAACTGGAATTAGAGCAGTGGGCACCTATCCCCATCCCCTTGGTACAGAGGGTGGAGGCGATAAAAATGGTAACCCTCCTTAAGTTTTTATACCTGGTCCAAACAATCCCATTCGTGTCCCAGACTCCTACTTTAACTCGCTTAATAGGACAGTCTCTCGCTTTCTATGGGGTTCACATAAACCGAGGTGCGGCTCTCAGTTCTTCAGATCCTAGAAAAAGGTGGTCTGTCATTACCTAACTTAAATTATACTAGCAAGCTGCACAGCTATGGACAATTACGTATTGGTTAGACCAATTATATCTGTCCAAATGGAAAAACCTGGAACTCAGAGAAGAGGCCCTTTCAAATTTAAACAGCTCTCTTCTTGGGCAGGGGGAGAGATTAAATACAGGTCAAGAAGATAATCCTTTTACAGCTCTTACATTGAGCATATGGGTTGGAATTCTGAGAGACAGAAAGGCTAGAGGTTGGAGGTGTCTTCTACTGTCTGTTCCATACCTGGATACCTTTTTTTCCTAGCTTGTGGGATACGGGGTTCAGGAGATGGGAAGCGAGGGGCCTACACCTAATATGTCACTTTCTGGAGGAAGAAGAGATTGTTTCTTTTGAAACACTAGTCAACAGACATGGAATCCCCTGGCAAGACAGATTCAGATATTTCCAAATTAGAAATTGTATCAGAAGCATCATTGCAGGATCAGGCACTGGGATTTCAACGCCCCCTCAGATTGCACTTATTCTCAAAAAAGCTATAGAAGGTGTACCTATCAGAGCACATATTATTTCTAACCTATATCAAGCTTTGTTAGCATGGAAAGATGACACCACTATTACTATAAAAAAGGCATGGGAACTTGATATGGGGAGTCAGATCCCAGAGGAAGTGTGACATGGACCCAAACAAAAATCCACGGGGCCTATCAGCAATTAGCTGGCAGGAATTTTCCTGGAAAATCTTTGTCAAGGTACTTTCGACCTCAGCAGTCCTGGTGAAGTACCAGGGCAATAACCCTCAGCCTGCTGGAGAAACTGTGGCCACTCCCGGCAGCATATGTACACATGATGTGGAGTTGCCCTGTGCTATCCACCTTCTTTCAGGATTTACATCAGGCCCTAAGGACAATAATTGACCCAGGTCTGATTTTGACTCCCTCTTGTTATTTTTTCTTAGGAGTTCCAAAGGAATTCAGAGACCCCCTTACAATTAAGTTCTTGAAAATAACATTCCTAGCAGCCCAGAAGGCCATAACTAAAAATTGGCTGACCCGAAATCCTATCACTTTAAATATGTGGCAGAAGATTATGATTAATATTTATACAGTAAGATGGAGGCATTGACAGCCTCCCTGAACAAAAGGCTACCCCAGTTTGAGATTCTGTGGAGGCGTTGGATCCTATATATGGCGGAGATGAGATCTGATTTTATCCCATAATAAAGAGGGCTCTCAAGAGACTAGGTTAGGTTCTACACAGAAGACTCTGGAATTTGTGAAGCATGGTGGACCCCAGTATATATAGGTATAGTCTATTTCTAGTTATGTAAGTTAGTTGGCAAATGAAATCAACTAGAGACAAAGCTGGTCTCCCCTTACTATGATAGAAGGCGAGGTGTTCTATATATGTTATAAGTTTAATGAAATGCTTGTGCAAATAACACAGTTACGAAACAAATATCAGTAACATAACAGGAAAAGAAAAAAAAAGTAAAGTAACAACTCCAATAAGTTTAAAGAATTGATTGTTTTAACCCAGCGAACATTATATATTAGACACTTTGGTCAGGAATCGAGTTAATGGAATTGCCTATGAAAACTTTGTAATTTATTGATTTGTTACCTGTTTGTATGTAAATTGTTTGTGTCTTGTTCTTCGGAACTAAAACTACAAATAAAGAAAGTTAAAAAAAAGAAAAGAGCAGTAGTGTGGACAGGGCCTCAGGCTGTATTACACACTGTCTGTTGATGGTGCCCTGAACCCTGTTTGTGATATAGCTACTCTGTGTCTTTGCAGTTTAGTGAAAACCATTTAGGCCATATTACACACACTGTCTGTTAGGTGTCCCAAGCCCTGTCTGTGAAATAGCTACTCTGTCTCTCTGCAGTATAGTGAAAGCCATTTAGGCTGGACATACTGTCTGTTAGGTGCCCTGAGCCCTATCTGTGACATAACTACTCTGCGTGTCTCTGCAGTAAAGTAAAAGCCATTTAGGCTGTATTACACACTGTCTGCTAGGTGCCTCTGACATAGCTACTCTGTGTGTCTCTGCAGTATAGTGAAAGCAATTTAGGTTGTATTGCACACTGTTAGGTGCACCAAGCCCTATCTGGGACATAACTATTCTGTATGTCTTTGCAGTTTAGTGAAAGCCATTTAGACTGTATTACACACTGTCTGTTAGCTGCCCCAAGACCTGTCTGTGATGTAGCTACTCTGTCTCTCTCTGCAGCATAGCGAAAGCCATTTAGGCTGTATTACACACTGTCTGTTAGATGCCCCAAGCCCTATCTGTGGCATAGCTACTCTGTGTCTTTGCAGTTTAGTGAAAGCCATTTAGGCTGTATTACACACTATTTGGTACCCCAAGCCTCATCTGTGACATAGCTACTCAATGTGTCTTTGCAGTTTAGTGAAATCTATTTAGGCTGTATTACACAGTGTCTGTTAGGTGCCCCAAGCCGTGTCTGTGACATATCTACTCTGTGTTTCTGTAGTATAGTAAAAGCCATTTAGGCTGTATTACACACTGTCTGTTAGGTGCCCAGGCCTTGTCTGTGACATATCTACTGTGTGTGTCTTTGCAGTTTAGTGAAAGCCATTTAGGCTGTTTTACACTGTCTGCTAGCCTGTTAGGTGTCCTGAGCCCTGTCGTAGCTACACTGCATGTGACAACTTTCTGTGCTAGTAAGCCACAGCTGTGTCTATTATGTCTCGTATTTCCAAGACCAAGGCTACTAAAGGAAGCACAGTGCTGGCACGTGCAACTGAAAATGATGTGGACAATATAAATTCTAGCACTAATGAAGAACATAGCGACAACAGTAACAATAACATCACCAGGACTGGCACTAAATGTCCTCCTGAACCAAAAAGCATGTTACCAATGAAATGATAGTAGAGTTTCAGAAAGAACTGACAGGAGTTACTTGTAGAGCTACTGAATGTTTTGCCACATGTGCCAGGAGAATTTCAACTGCTGAAGCAGCATTCAGGAGGAAGCATTCTCCTCAAATATAACCTTAGATGCTTAGGCAGCAAATGCTTATAAAGATGGTGGTAATAGTGGAACTGGGAATGGGATAGCTCAGGCTATGTCCCACATAATAATGATAGCACTTTCAGTTCTTCTGAATCTTGTGTCAATGAGGTTGGTACTACTTTCGATGAGGGGGCTGGAGAGGATGCCACTGTAGGGCATGAGAGGCAAGTGCAGAAAAACAAATCATATGCTAAACATAAGAATAAGATGATGACCATGAATGGAAAAAAAATAATGTAAACAAGGAAATGGCAGTATGGGGTTTCCTCCAGGTCTTTTGACTGTACAAGAAACAGTGCCAGGCACTGTAGCATGAAACACAAAGTGTAACTCTTTAGTTTGGAATTTATTTTATATTGACTCTGCAGACAACTCTCAAGCTGTATGTAGACTGAACAAAAGGAGAGTCAGTCGTGGTGGCAAAGCAGAACATTTTGGAACACTGGTAATTATACGACATGCAAAGGCAAACACCCAATTGAGTGTGGCAAGGCAAGGGACAGTGTGGTTGGTATGGGCAGTAGTGGAGATGGTGGTGACGGTGACCACAGTGACAATGAACTGGAAGCAGGAACTGACATTGAATGACTTGATGTGTCCTTGCAGTCTTACCATAGATTGTTTTCTTCTGACATCAAAGTACTGCAAAATCCACAATAGTTCACCTCAGAAGGGTGAAAAGTACAGTCCCCAAAATTAAAAATATCTTGTCACCCTCTTCAACTAACATTAAAAGAAAGTGTTGAAAGGACATCAAACTTTACCCACAAGTATCCAACATGCCAGCTGTTAAATAGAGCCATTGCAGAGCTGTTGGCTGATTGTCAGCTCCTTTGTTTTGTTGCCCAGAAAAGTTTTCTCAAGTTCATGAACTGGATTGAACCATGGTACACCATTCCCTGTTGAACATATTTCTCGAAAAGGATGTTCTACAGTTGTATGACTTGGTGTGTAGTGCAGTCACTAAACAGTTGAAACTTCTAAGGTTTAGCAGGTTCACATAACCATAGATATATGGACCAGCAACCAAACAACTGACTACATGACTGTTACAACTTATTGAGTACTAAGGATTTGGGCATGCTCTACCCATTGCATTTACAATACATCTTTATTAGATGTATAGGGCTGCACCTGGTGTATGACCAAACAAAAGCATATAATTAAGGTACCAGTGCCTTCCCCCCACTCTGCTGCTTAAAAGCCTGCATTTATTTATTTATTTATTTATTTAAGAAGTAATCAGAATTACAACCCTTTGAGTCAGGGACTCATTTACAAAGGCTCCTCATCAGGAAGACAAATACAATAATAGCAAGCATCAAAAACAAAATAAATGAGCTCAAATAAAGCAAACAACTACTTCCAGTGACGCGCAGCAGGCTAATGGCTGCCTAGCTCTTGAGCTCCATCTCCCCACTGCCAACAATCTTATCACATCACCTACAAAGAAGATGTCATCGCCAATGAAAGGCAAGAGAAATAAACCAGGGAAGCCTCCGGTCACCCCGGCCCAAAAATTGAGGGAACTGATTGACACTAAAAGGGCAGGAGGCACAGATAACAGCGAGATGCCTGAAGCCCCAATGCAGACAAGGCTGCACTCTGAAGGCCTTCACCCAGATCTAGCTGAAACGATCATTCAAACAACCTGTACAGTCTCTAAAATTGATCAAACTCTCATCGAATTTAGAGCTGACCTCAACGGGGTCGATCACAAAACGGAACTAGAGTTCTGCATGACCCAGGTCTTGGAACAGGGAGACAGGCATGACAGATTGCTACTGTACCTTTTTGCTCAGGATAGTTAATTAACGCATCGTTTGGATGATTCAGAAGGTAGAAGCAGATGGCAGAATGTGAAGGTCTATGGGGTCCCGGAGGGAGCTGAAGATAAACACCCTAATGTCATCTTATTTTTACAAGAACTACTGCGGACTGCCCTTGCACTTCCCCAGGACTTTGACCTAGCAATGGATCGCCCGTAGATCCCTAGGTCCCCAGACCTCATGTGTCACCAAGGTACAACCCACGTTCACTTGTGCAAGATTCTCCTCCTACCAGTCCAAAGAGAGCTTCTATGCAAGGCCTGGCAGCATGGGAACATACTATTTGATGGCCATAGAATTAACATTGACAACGATCACACGACTGATGTACAGGATGCTAGGAGGCTAATGTGGCCGATACTTAAGCAACTCTGAGCTCAAAATGTTAAAGCTCAGCTCCTGTACCCAGCCAGGCTTAAGATCACTTCGGACCAAGGCATAAAAATATTTCAGGACTTGTCAGCCACTCCTTACCTTTAGACCATGGGGATTACTTTCCGTCCCTCACCAAAGAAAAACTGGAAAGGACCTGCTTTCCTCTGTATGGACCGGCTCAAAAGAGTATTTCTAAACTGGGCTCTATCCAAAAGCTCCCGCACACAAACCTGTACGCAGATGTCTCAGCCTTGATTCAGAGATATGGGTGAACATCGCAGATAGACAAAGGAGCAGCACATCTTCAGGAAGAATCTCAGGGCTCATCTGCAATCAGCAACCCCACAATGGAGCAAGAAACCTGAGGCAGCCTGACCAAATGACTTCATTTTCCCTCAAATAAGGTGATCCATTTTGAGACACTCCCTGGCCCCCTTAGCCTTGCTTCCATCTGATTCCTCCTAGACTGTTCTTGTGTCTCTTGGTCATTTGGGACTGTCTACCTATCGACTGGAGGGCAGAGGAAAATCAAGTGTTACTTAGTCCATCCAATCTCTAGTGAGTGCAACCTTTTAATTGAATTTACAAGGCCAAGCTCCTTTAGAGCTGTAGGACAGAGCGAGGGGCTGGGTGGGGGTGCACATGGGGGGAATGCTCGCTGTGAGAATCAGCAACAATAGAGACTGTCATCTTGAGGGTCCTGCGATCCCACACACTACTCTCCCTGGGATCTTTGAGACGCTGGTGTAATAACCCATCGAGCGGCAATTACGTTTGCAGCAGCAGCTTTACCGTGATATTTCTTACACTGAGCCAGCTCGTATATGGCTCCTTATGGATTTTAAATTAAATCAGGATGTTGGGCCTGCTCGAGGGGTGGGGAGGAATGCATACTGAGGGTCATATGAGATTAAGGTAGTAATTTTTTCTCCCCTAAAGGGATGCATCCAGTCTAAAAGCTGACGATTTGAAGAGGACTTCACCTGAAGGGGGGGAGTTAATTACAGGTCTTGTTGCTACTGCTCTCTTCAGGCAATGAAGGGACCGAACGCTGGACATCATATATCAAACATGTTTAAAGTGCCCTAGTGTTGATTACTTATCACTAATGCTTTTCCTGTCATAAAGTGAAGTTCAAAGAGTATGCAGTATATCTCACACAGAGTTTTATAGTGCTTATGCCTTCTATAGCCTCATTAAGATATTAGACACCAAACAGTTAATTTAGTTAGTCACATTTAGCTTAGGTGATAGCAGAAGTATATTTAAATAGGCTGAGTTGGTTTCAGGGAGCGCGCTCTATGCAATACATGCCTACTGCTGATAAAGGGCTAGCCTATTATGGGGTAAGACCCAAAGGCTTGAGGGACAACTCCCAATACCTGTGAGTGCCCTCTTTTTCCTCACATATGTGAACGTCCTATGGCTGGATAAGACATACCAGCCCCACCTTGGAAGCAAAGAGGTCCCTACCCTGAATGGGAGGCTTTGGGGTATAAGACCCCCGATGCATCCTACATTTCGTAATGTTTGGGCCTTACCTGTTGCTTGGCCTAAAGGTATAGTTTCTGCTTATTCCAGAGTGTTTGCCCTTTCATTACAACTGTATATATGTTCTCACTTGATGTTTTTGTATTTAAAGTTAAATGGGTACTGGTACTTGAAGAAAACCTGGGGTTCTCAGACAGGGCAAGGTGGTCTCCTCCCACAACATCCGCTAAAAGGCTTGATTACAGTTTGCCCAAATGGCTAACCAACATGCCAAAGTCCTTTCTTTTAACATTAATGGCTGCTCCAACCCCATCAAAAGGAAGCAAGTTTTTAAATGTATTTATACACAAAGATGTGAGGTGAGTTTCCTCCAGGAGACTCACCTATCTCCCACTGAAGTATTAAAGCTAAAGTCGCAGACTCATCCCCATTTGGTCCACTCTTCACTGGACTCTGGCAGGAAGAGGGGCATAGCCATATTACTGGCAGCCTCCTTCCTTTCGTGTAGGAAGAGGTGATCACGGACCCGGTGCAAGGTACGTTTTGGTGGTGGGCAGGGTACAAGATGAGTGGGTGACCCTAGTCAATGCATATGCCCTCCTGGATCTCTCCATCTCGTTTTACTCTCTCTCTTCCAACTTGTGGTGGAAAAGACGAGGGGGATTCATATAATGGGGGGGGGGACTGGAACCTGGTCCTGGACAGAACTATAGACACTACCTCCCATGTCCAGAACCCAGACTTTCGAAAGGCTCGTGCCTTTAAAAAGGTCTTGGATAAGATGGGATTGGTGGACATCTGAAGGGAGAGGTACCCTAAAGCAAGAGAGTATACTTGTTACTTCCCAGATTTAAAATCTTTTCTCAGCTAGACACATACTTTACATTTTTTGTGAGCCTCTCCAGCTTTTCTTCTATGTGGATGGGCACTTCCTCTCTCTCTGACTATAACCCGATTTTTCTCAAAGTTGCAGTTTCACTACCTAAAAAACCACACACTGGAGATTAAACACATCTCTACTGTGAGAAAAGGAGGTTCTAGAGAAACTCAAACAATAAATTAAGGACACTATATCCGAAAATACAACACCTGGGGTCATGCCCCAAATTTTGTGGGATACCCTCAAAGCCACCATTAGAGGGAGACTGATTGCAATAGCCTCTCAAAAGAAAAAAGCCTGCATGCTCCAGCAACAGACCCTGCTAACTCAAATAAGAGAGTTGGAGACCTCGCAGAAAATCAAATGGGAGGGTCATAGAGACTTTAAGATAAAGGAGCTAAGGGGGGAATTACAGAAACTTCAAAAGGTGGAGATAAAGAGATCCTTGTTTTACCTGAAACAAAAATATTATGAGGGCGGCCCGAGAGCTACTAGACTCTTAGCATTCCGCCTCAGACAACAGGCAGCCAGGGCTACTATTACAAAAGTAATTTCTCCACTTACAGGCCATCCAGTAAATCAGTCTGAACAAACTGCAGAGGCCTTTGTCCACTACTATTCTAGGCTTTACGGTCCCCAAAATGACTCAACTGTTGAAGATAAACTGAAATATCTGGAGCCCTTTCCTCCCCATCCTTTCCCTGAGAAGGGTCGGGCACTGATCAGACCAATCTCACAAAGGAGATCCTAGACACTATCAGAGATCTTAAAACAGAGAAATGTCCCAGACCAGATGGATTTAGTGCTGAATTTTACAAAGTCTTCAAGATGGAGGTGGTGCCCCTGCTTTCAGATGGGTTCTCTGAAGTTTGGAGGGAGGGGAATGCACCCCCATCATGGCAGTATGCCACAATAACCCTAATACATAAAGAGAATGAAGACCCTGCCCAATGTGAATCCTACTGACCTATAACTCTCCTGAATTCAGACTATAAGATATTCACTTCTATTATAGCCTCCAGACTGAATTTGCTGCTTCCAGAATTGGTCAAGCAAGATCAGACTGGCTTTGTCTCTGCCAGACAGGCCTCGACAGTGTCCAATCTGCAGTAAATATTATTGACTAACTTGTTTTTTCTTTTTAGATATTTCCTGAAGAAGACCTAAGGCCTAAAACGTAGATTTTAACTCTATTTTCTATTTTCAGCGTAGCATTTAATATAACCATTTTGTTTTGCTTTTAGACCACATGCTGACGCAGCCTTGTCTTTGTTTTTTACAGTTTTCCTTTTGCCCATCAGCTTCACACCCCTGAGTTAGTGAGTGGCTGTGCAAGATCTGAACAAGTTTGATGAAAACTTCCAGAGTTAAGTCTCACAACCAAGGTCAGCCTAGATAGATGGGGAGCAGGTCAGAGCAATTTCCACTCAGGGAACTTGATCAGTCTATGAACAGCATCTCCACATCAATATTCAAGAGATGGAGAAGGTCCGACTTAGCTTCCCTTAGTTTTCATCCATGATGCTAAATATGGCATGCATTTGTACATAACCATTAAGGCACAGGAGATGTTTCTAGAGGTTATCGACTTGCTGACAGTTCACCTGGCAGGGAGTTGAATCTTCAGGCAGATCGGTAAGCCGCAAAATATTCATCTCGTGGAATGTAGGTTAAATTGAGGTTTTCAACTTCTGTGCAACTGATTTGGTCAACCTCAGATCAATCTGTTCACATCCAGCTGCAATGCTCTGATCTGAGACGGTTCTTCAGTCTTTTTCAATGTCCACAGCCAGGGCAGTGGTCAGTCTGCCTCAAGAGTGGACCTTTAGCAGAGCGTATTTTTCTCTACTATATTTTTTCCAAAGTTTTACAAAAGAATAATAAATAGAAATAAAAGGTGTCCTCAAGGGAGCTGCCTCTTGTTAGCTGCAGAGTGGCTAAAAAGACTGTAGTTCTCGGACTAAGCGAATCTTGCTCAGTAAGCACCCTTGCACCTTCTGGTGTGTAGAGACCTGCTATCAGGATCTCTCTCTCTCTCTACCAAAAAAATCCAGGAATAATACAGCTCGCACCCTGACTCCTGAGAGGAGGAGGACCTCTCACATACCCACCCAAAAAAAGATATATATAAATAAATATATATAGTTTTTCCCAAGAAAACTACTTGACTCCTTGATAGCTGCCAGAAATACTCTATGTCTACAGCCTATGATCAGATAGGAGCCACCTCTCTTTTTATCTTGGGCCAGCAGGGAAGGTTTTCCCCTTTGACGGCCTCTAGTCTGCAGTTTTTTGTTTTTCTACAAGAAGGCAAAGAGGCTGACATTAAGTTTCACTAAGAGTCCAGGTTCTGCTCTCCCAGCCCTGGGGTTTTTTGGCCTAGGAACTAATAGACACATGTTAGTAGGTCACGTCTGCTGTCCTGATCTCTGGTTCTCTGTGGGATCTGAATTGGGTTCTGAATGCTCTTTGCAAGGGTTTTTTTCAAACCACTCACTGGATGTGTTGTTTTACAGGCTTCCTATTAACTCATTGGGTCCAGTAGATGCCATATGGTGTCGGAACCATTCATTACAGAACCTGACCCAAAATGGCCACCGGGACTCAATGAGTTAAGGAGCCATACCTTATTAGGCATAAGGACAGGTAATACTCAGGATGGTGCTCACCCCTCAGGTGCTCATTGCCTTACAGGAGTCCAGGACATAGGTTTCTGTCCACCTGTCCACAACCTCCTCAATCCAAGGGAAAGAACTGCACAATTTGGATTTATCTTCCACCCTTAGGATCTAATCTAAATGGACAGCTGCGTTTGTGAGTCTGAGAGTTTGCTTGTTCTTGTGGAACAGACAAGCAGGGTCAAGAGGCCTTCCTTTATAAAAAGTTGGACTAGCATAACATTCTGTGGTGATTTGCATATGCAGCCCATGATGCTTTGCATTGTGGGGCATGTGTGATTTTGTATTTTCTTGAAACTTGGCTTCCCAGCCAAATGCCCTTGGGTAACCCTTGCCTCAGTGTTTACACAGAGGTTCTTTGTCTTCCTTTATAGGCCACTCTCACAAAGGGTGTGGGCCTGTGTTGTTCAGGCCAATATTGTAGTGAAAAGAGGTCCCCAGCTCTTGGAGGAGGTCCCTGGCTCTCCTCAAGGCTCACCACTCCAGGGCTAAGGCGACATCCTGGACAGGCAGGTGAAGCATTAGTTTTAAGGTTATGCAAGGCAATTATGTGGTCTCATGTCCACATGTGCACAAAACATCCATCTTGATGTTCAGAGTTCAGCTTATGCAGTTGGTTGCAGAGTGCTACAGACAGCAGTTCACAAGTAATTCTCAGTGCTTGACTCTGGCGTATGGGATAATCTTCTTCCCCCCCTTCCATTTTTTCTGGGTATGACTTCTTAAAACCCAGTTGTTATGATTACCCATTGAAATGTGGACCACTACAGAAAGATGAAATTAACTGCATACTTACCATAATTTCCTTTTCTGTTAACTCCAACATTGTCAATGGGGCCTCCCAGGAGCCTGCTCTGTGGGAAAATCTTATCCTAGATGCTAGAGGGATGTCCTGTTGTAAAAAATCCCCTGCTATTTTTCCGGACATCCCTCTTTCTTGCTGTACTGTACTCATAAATATAATATATAACAATAAAGAAAAGGATTATTTTTTTGATCAGTCTGACCGTAGGTTAACAGTGTTACTGACAACTCTTGAAGTGTTTTCCTTGTTACAGGTTGCCTCACTGCATTCAGTTGTTGCCTGGAAGTTCTACCTTAGCGGGATCAGCCTCAGTTTTCCAGATGTGCGAAAGATTAGAACCTGTTTTTGTACAGAATGCTTCTTCCGGCAAGGAGAATTGAATTGTTCAAACCTTGAGTCAAATGGAAAGCCTTCTCTCCTCAGACGCCTGCCTGAAGGTAAGACAGTTTTTTATTTACATGTGGCAATACATTTTATGTTGACAATAGATTATAATGTATAAAATGTAGCTATTATGGCACTGTGAGGTAAGTAGTAACTGGAGAGTTGCTGCAGCATGGAATCCTCATATGCCCAACATTCTAAAGCTTGGGCTGTGCCATTGTCCTGGTAGGGGTGCACTATACCCAGTTGTTATGAATACCCATTGACAATGCTAGAGCTAACAGAAAAAGAAATTACAGTAAGTATGAAGTTAATTTCATAAATCTGGATTATTAATTAATTTTTGATCTTATTATTTACTGCTGTTTTATTGATAGCTTGATGTATTTATCGGATGTATTTTTGAATATGTGACCTTTTTTATTAGCTGTGAGGTGCTCTGAGCCATTGGAAAGGGCACCATATCAATAAAATTTGCCTTGCCTTGATGAGGTGTGTGGAAAGCATGATGACTAGAGCCATAGGTGACTTACTTAGGGTCACAGAATGAGTGATTGGTGGCTGTGGGATTCAAACTTGTGTCTCCATGTTCAGAAGGCAGCACTGTAACCACTACAGCAAACAGCCTCACTAGACATTTATTTCATATTTATTTATTTGAAAATCTTTTACCAGCTAAACCATACAGAGAACAACAGTCTTATTTACGGATGTGGCCCAAAGGGAGGGGAAGGGAGGGTAGGAGAGGAGGAGAGGTACAAGACTAGCAATAAGATAAAAACAAATGCTAACTACACAACTGTACATTGGTTACCACAGTGTAAAGAGCGTGCATAGATTCAGCAGCAGTTGGTACACCACGCAATACATGGCAGGCACCAGTTTCATAATCGAGATACGTGGCAGTCAGTTAGGGAACTGACAAGTGGACATAAAGTGTTTCAATTTTGTTTGGTACCAAAGACTGAAGGGGAGCAAGTAATGTCAGAGGGCAATTTATTACATACCTTGGGCATGTGGAAGCTAATTGCTGCTTGGTCAGCTTTCTTTTCAATGGGGGATAAGAAACCTTTTATCTATCGCCCACAGGTAGGAAGGAGCTCATAGCCCAAAATATGGCTACAAGCAAAGCAGCGTGCTCCAACAGTCCATAATGGATCATCTTACAGTGCAGTATATTTGACAGTAATGGGTAAATTAAGGACAAATCTGCATAGTGTGTTGAATAGGCAATGCAGCTTGGAGAAAGACCATTTATTTTTTATTTGTTTGTTTTTTGTAAACCGAGTAAGGTTCCACCCATTCAGAGTGTCAGCATTAGTGTGCCTGGTCATCAGGGTGCCAAGTTGGGATTTCACTGACCCCTGTTTTTGTGGATGGCTGCACCTCCCTTTTATATTATTCTAACTTGGGGAGGAGCAGACCTCAGGAGGGGCATGAATCCCAAAATCGGTGCCCTGATGTGCTGCACAAATGCCAGCACTCTAATGGCCAGAAAGGACTGAGTAAGTACACTAGACAATTGAGTGTCAATTTACAGGTACAGCCCAGAAGCTGGTTACTAAAATGGTTCTCCTGGTCTTCAACTATGTGGATGTGGTCAATGGCATCACCACCTTGTCTTCTCGAGCCAGACTGGACACCCTCTGTAATGCCTTTTGTCACTTTGCTGCTAACTCCCCACCTCTAATTCACCACTGCACCCTCTGTTCTTCCTATCCATCCTCCCCCTACCCTTATTTTGCCAGTCCCACTGTGCCTCTTTCATCTCCACATACTGGTTTGGGTCCCCACCCTCTTACCTATCCCCACTCTTCTCTCCTATTCCCTCTGCCTCATACTTCTTTGCAGCAGGGATCCTCAGACCTTCTCCTTTCCCCACTCTCACTCCTGTGCATGGCAGTCAGCCTTCCCCTATCACCTTTTGTACCTCTGGAACCTTCTCCCCATCTCTCTTCCCCCACCCCCTCTTCCTTAGATATGAGCTAAAACTAGTCCCCGCCTCCTCCTGCCCCTGTCAGCCCTCTACCTGACCATCCACTGTTGAGCCTTGACAACCCCTGTGGAGCCCTTACCACTGCTGTTGTTGGGCCCCCATCCTTGGTTCTATCTCTGCCTGAGTTAATGTCCTTCCAACAACTACTGAACTGGCATTTTTATGGTCACCCTTGCACTTGTGCAAGGGTGAACATATTGGTATGATTGTGGGTTTTGGGAGGTGTGTCATTGTTGATCCAGTGAGGGCAGTCTGCAAGGGGCTTGAAACTATCAGACCTATGATCAGCCAGGCTGATCATGACACTCTTCTGGTCTTGCTGGGTAGAAACATCATGTAGTTCAAAGAAAAGAGGCACCCACATCATAGGGTGGCTCTTTCCTTTGATCTGCATAAGCCAGCCAGCAAACAGAGCTGATCAGCATCATGATCAGCCTGCTATAGTCTTTCCTCACCAATATAAAACAGTCCTTCACACCTTCTGACAAGTATCCCTCCCACCTCCCATTGTTTTCCCTTTTAATTTTATGACACCAGGATCCCAGTTCCCAGAGCCAGCTAGTACCCCCACCCAACCCATTTTCACTGTGTAACATGGAAGCCAACCCCTGGTGCCGCCAAACATAACATTAACACCAGGGTGCCCAGTCTTCAGTGCCAGTACCTGAAATAAAGAAAACCATCCTTTGTAGTCTTTTTAATTTTTATACACACTGTAAAAAAGACCATCCATTGATGTCTGTTGCTGCCACTGGCACACTGCTCTTGTTATTCTTCCCCTGCTTGACCCACACTCTCAGCACCCACATCCCCACACACCTCCTTTCAGTTTTACCAGAGTGGGGTGCCCAGTCCCTTATGCCAGCTAGTACCCCCACCCTGCCTGTCTTCACTGTGCAATGCCGGGGAGCCAACTGCCAGTGACGCCAAACATGACACCAACACTGGGGTGCCCAATCCCTAATGTTGGTACCTCACCACCCCACTCTCCCCACCCCTGCATCCCTTACTTACCTACTGGGGATCTAATGCTGTAGTTCTTTCTGGACTGAAGCCACATCTTCACTCTTCAATGCCTGATCAGGAACTGAGGAAATCAGGTATGCTGTTCAATGTTTTCAAATGGGGTTTGAACACATCCTCATAACTTGGTCACTTTCTAATATTTTTCCCCCCAGATTTTCAACATGGCCCCAGCTCATGAGCAAGGGTGATGAAATTATGCAAATCCATCCTGGAAGGTGATTTTGCACTCACTATGTCAAACCATTTTTCTGTCAGGATTTGGAAATTATCTCCACTCTTGTTCATGGGATGGTGTCATATGAAGACTATATGGAAAATGATGGGTAATAAATATTAAAAAACAGCAAAGTTATGAGTGCACATTGAAAATGTTCAATGCACAGTTGTAACTTTGTAATTTTCAATGATTTGACCCACATTTTCAACATAGTAATTTTTTCACACCACTTCATGAACATGACAGCTGTCAGTTTTCAAATCTCTGCTAAAATTTGTTTTCACACTTGTGGTGTGAAATCACCTTTTGGGCAGGATTAGAAAATGTTCTCATCCTTGTTCATGAGATGAGGTTGTAAGAAAGCTCTGCTTGAAAATTTGGGTTAAAAATATTAAAAAACAACAAAGTTATGAATGCATATTGATTTTTTTCAACTTATGCTCATGAGTTTGGTAATTTTCAATAAATTGACCCCAAAATTTCAGCATAGCCATTTTTCTCACCACCTCATGACTGTGACAGCTGTTATTTTTCAGATCCTGGCCAAAATGTGTTTTCACACTTGAGGCACCAAATGATATTGTGGCCATTATTTGATAAATGACACCTGTCATCTTCAAAAGGAGTTGCCATAAAAAAATTATGTTGAAAATTTGGGGTCAAACTGTGAACAAACAAGTAAGTTATGAAGAAACATTGAATTGTTTCAATGTTTACTCGTAACATTTTTTTTTTTTTGCAGTTTTGGCCCCAGTGTTCAACATATCCCTTGTGTTACTCAACCTCCTGAACATAACATGTGTCATTTTTCAAATCCCCACTGAAACTTGTTTTCACAGTCGCACTATGAAATCACCTTTCAGATGAGATTTGAAAAATTCCATCTGTTTGAGCATAACATCAGGTCATAAAAGAGTATCAAGAATTTTGAGGTCAAAATGGGAGCCCATTGAAAAGTAGATATTGCCTCTCAGCTGGCCCGCATTGCAAAAACAATCTAAAATGTGTAAAAGCAGGGCACCACTAGAAATGAAATATTGAATCTCATCTGGTCTATCCTGGGTAAATATATAGCAAAAATGTATACAAACAAGACCTGATACAAAAGCAATACAAGCAATGAACATTCGACATTTACAAATGCTTGGTCTGCCTGCAGTGGTGACTTTATTTGCATAGCAAAGCTGCTCATTGCATCATTACTTGCTTCTTTTATTGGTATTGCACTTATGCCATGTGAACTTGTACACTGTCTGCACTTTACTTTGTACTGTTTCATCGATGCTGTGTATGCTTTATTATTTTACTCCCTTCTCTTCCCTGGGTCCCACCTGGATATGAGCCTTGGCTCAGTTTATCTTTCCAGATACCAATTTTCAAATAAATAAATAAATAAAATACATACACTATGTCACGATAATCCAGGCTAGGTAAGATCCCATGTTCAGTTATGCATTTTCAGAAGAGCGAGAGACTGCTCTAGAACCTATGTAGTGCATTTAGTTTAGCAAAAACATTTGGATAGGAAGGCATTAATCTGTGGTGAGAAAACAGTTCTTGTTCAAGCATCATGCCAAAGTACTAGAACTGGGATGACATTATCCAATAAAGCCTGACATTTGACACCACAGTGGAAATTATGCAGCAACCACCTAGTTTCACCCACATACTGTATACAACTTAATTCCTGAATGAAATAAAACAAATTCATTAAAACCGTAATACAAAACATAGAAACTGAGTTATAAACAAAATGCACAGTCTGTCAGAATAAGTTGTACAGTAGGGTGTCTAAGCCTGCAGCTCCTTAAAGTAGCACAGTCACTACTACAGTCTGTGACACTGCAGGCAGCAGTGAAAGAACACAGCTCCATAAATTACCTGATAAGTTTATTTAAGAAAAGGATAAGACAGTAATTAGGAGAATACTTGCAGCAGTGAGCAGAGGGTCAGGCCACTATCAATTCTTAGATTATATAACAGATATAGCCTTTCTATAAGTGATGACCACAACTGCAACTAAACATAATAAAAAGTAGGTCACAAAACAGTTTCAGTGTGGGTTCATAGCTCAGTGCTTGTGTATACTTATGAGCTTGGATTTTATGTGCTTGAGGTTATGAACTTAGACTTTGGCCTTTCTCTGTTTCCCACCCTTGGCAGAAATGCTAGGTAGGTGTAGGACTAGAGGCCCAGTGTTGAGGGTGAGACAAGCACGCCAGAGGAGGAGGAGGCATGGGAGGAAGGTGGGCGATGTCAAAATGCTCTAAGCTGAGCGGCGGAAGTGCTAGGATTTATGTCGAGGATGCGGGAGGAGCTATTCTCCCCCCATTGAACCTCAGGCTTTACCCTTCCCATTCAGTATGTGGTTCATAGTGTAGTGCTTGTGTATACAGTACTTATGAGCTTGGATTTTACATGCTTGAGGTTATGAACATAGACTTTGGCCTTTCTCTGTTTTCCACCCTCAGTAGAAATGTTGGGTAGATGTAGGACTAGAGACCCAGTGTTGAGGGTGAGACAAACATGCCAGAGGAGGAGAAGGCAGGGGAGGAAGGTGGGTGATTTCAAAATGCTCTAAGCTGAGCAGTGGAAGTGCTGGGATTTAAGTCAGGGATGTGGGATGAGCTATTCTCCCCAATTAAACCTCAGGCTTTAGCCTTCCCATTCATATGTAGTCCATAGTGTATTGCTTCTGTATACAGTACTTATGAGCTTGGAGTTTACGTACTTGAGGTTATGAACTTAGACTTTGGCCTTTCTTTGCTTCCCACCCTTGATAAGAAAGCTGGGTATGTGTAAGACTAGAGGCCCAAAATTTTATTAACACTTTGATTACCTCCTCCAACTCCAGAGAGTGTGGCCAGTAGTACACAGGAGAGGAAAAAACTCCTGTGGGGGAAACCTTTGAGGACCCATGGCTACTGACCTGCCCGTCCTCCAGTCGAACTAAGAGGAGATAATCCTAAGGGAGGACTAAGGTTTGGTTTGGTTATGTCCACTGTTCTTATCCTTGGAGTCTTGTTGGTTGATAAGATGTGTCTTCTGGATCTTGGCAGGAGTGAAAATCAATACTGAAGGATGAAGATTCTAGGAGATGAAGAAGACTCTGATTCTGATGTGATGTCCAGATGAGGGAAGGTAGCTGAACCACATCCAGGGTTTTGTATAGTAGTCGGGAACTGGAGACTGAACATAAGGACAACTGCAGGGAGCGATGTTGAGGGATAGAAAGTCACTAGCTGATGAACCTCTGAAACTCAGGAAAGACACATGCTGTTGGAGGTGCCACGATGAGATAGAATGAGAGTGAATAGGAGCTCATTGAAGCAGTCCAATGAAATAAGCAGCAGTAATACAAATCCAGGGCCGTTGGTAATAGGCAGCTAAATGGGAACCCCATGGAGGCAGAGTGAGGAAGCTTAATTGAGGAGACCCCAGCACGGGTCATGGTCAAAGGTCCTCCCAGAATTCCCAAGAAAAGGTACGAGATGTCCATGGAGGTTCTGGGCAAGTCCAGAAGCTGAGGATCCAGATGCGGTAGGGAGGAGGGGATGAGGACAGGCCCCCATGCAGGTTGTCTGAAGAACGTTTAGGTGCAAGGCATGCATGGGGAAAGCACAGTGGATTTGGGGAATGATGAAGCAATTGTGAAGAGAGTCAACTGGGATATCCTGCATCACAAGTCCGTAAGGAATGGAATGAGAACAGACATCAGAGGTCCTGGGAGCTGAAGTGGGAGATGTGATGTGGTATGACTAGGTAGGACAGGTCAGTCACTTGAAAGATGGTTGCAGAAGAAGGAAAACTAGGGCTCCAGGGCACTCGAGCTAGGCTTGCATGGATGGTAGAATGTCACTAAGATTGCAAGTCGTGAAGGTATGGGTAAATTAAACATGCCAAGAGAGCTGTATGGCATTGTTCATAAGCAGGATGTGTATCAGGAAGTCATATTGCTAGCAGGTTGATCTACTATGTACAGATGTGCATGATCTTGTAAACTAGAGTGATCTGCCTGACATTGACATTAATCCTCAGTAGAAGTTGGATACCATCGTTAGCTTCATTAGAAGGTACCTAAAATGACCCAGGATTGTTATGTAAATGTGATTTGTTCCACAAAGATGCCCTGTGTAATAAACTGAATCTGGAACTGGGTGGTAAGGAAGCCAGAATGAACCTGCCATGAAAAGAGGCCCCATTTCGGCTGAATTGGACCAGCGGGATCCCTGCAGAGGACCATAAGAAGAAGTATATTGGTATTCAAACAGTAAGCTAGGCCCTGCAGAAGCTAACTGGATTAATGAGATGCCTATGTAGATCTGCCCAAGGAAGGGGTAGAAGTGATTGAGTCAAGCTAGGCCCCCATATAGGCTAGCTGGACCGGCAGAACCCGCACGAGGTCTGCCTGAGGAAGTCAATGATTAAGTTGAACTAGACCCCACACAGGCTAGCTGCACCAGCAGAACTCCCACATAGGTCTGCCCAAGGAAGAAGTGAATTGATTAAGTCAAGCTAGGCCCCACACAGGCTAGCTGGACTGGCAGAACCCCCACATAGGTATGCCCAAGGACGGAGTATAATGGAGCGAGTTGAGCTAGGCCCCACGTGGGCTTGCAGGACCAGTGGACCCCATGTAGGTTCGCCTGAAGAAGGCTGGAAATGGGAGACCCCCACTGAGGTTGGTCATAGGATGGAGTCTGAAGGAGAGGATCCCATAAAGGTAGTTCAATGGAGCAATAGAATATGCAGCATAAGGTATCGGAGGTCAAGGAAGGAGCCTAGTGAAAAGAATGGGATTGACAAGGAGCTGAGCAGGATATATAGCTCTCATAATAATGTGGCATAGTCCCTGTAACTCTTGGGCAATGTTGCCCTGCTTCCTCAGAAATGCACTGTTTCCTATGGGAGCCAGATGCCACTATGATCCTGTAGAAACAAAGCAAGTCTATGTAACCAATGTCCCCGAGATAGGTGGAGCTGCCAGGACTGTGAACCACTTGTCTCCTGATTCTAACACCACCAGCAAAGGAGAAATGTGTTACAACCTCCCCTGCTGCCTTTTATCTGGAAGCCTAAACAGTCTTATTATGAGTAATTTCTCTGTTCTTCAAACCAGTGCACTGTACCTTTAAAGAATGTCTGGAATGCCACGTATTCATATGTTTTAAGTCCACTGGTGTAATCGCAGGCAGCAAGCCCACCACTCTGATAGTAGCTGAACAAAGCCGAGTTTTAAGTGCCCTGAACATGTTAGAAAGGAAATTGTAATCCTTGCACAGAAGGACAATGCATTTCTCCTGAGGACACACCATAGCCTCTGATGCCGTAGCCCTTTCTGATGCAGCTCCTAATATCACAACTCTCTGGTCCATTGTGGCAAGTAAAGAGATGGGTCCAAGTATGACAAGGTGGTAAATTAAATCTGAACAGAGTACAGGTAAATGCAATGGAGTACATGTGTTCTGAGCTTTCTTTACCATGGTTGAGAATGTGTCCAGGAGAGAAGAGACTTGAAACAACTGGTGCAGGGAGGCAGCAGCATGGGTGGAATGGAGCCATGGTCTTGTTCCCTTAATTAAGCAGAAGTCAATTGTAGACAGCAAAACCCCAGTACAACAGAAGTGGATAATACTCAAGGGGGATATCAGAGATTCAGGGTCGAATAGAGGTATATGGAGCACTAGCAGACAGGACCTGGAGACAGTCGCCAACACTGAAAGAAATTCAGCTGATGCGGCTGGAGTCCTGATACACACTGAGTCTGTAGTGCAGAACAAAGCCGGGCATGGAGGGTGACGTCACACCCTGAAGCACCGGCATGGTGACCAAGAGCTGGAGCAGCCTGCTGGGAGGCTTACAGTCGGAAGCTGAGGGGCAGAAGAGTAGAAGGCACAGTCCACGCTGGAAAATGTAGTCTTGCAGTGTGCTGATGTGGCAGCTGTACTATTGCCAACAAGGGCATGAAAAGATGAAGTGACTGGTAAGGGAAATAAGAAGTGCCCAGAAAGAAATGGGGGAATGGAAGGACGATGGAGGAAAGAGGCACAGGGCCAGAAAGGTGAAAGGAAGGAGTGGGGAGAGAAACAAATGGGATGAAGCACACAGGGGGATGGAGGAAAGTCGGAGTGGGGAGAAGGGAGAAAGAAGGTTGAAAATTAACAAGGAGGCAAGGCAACACAGATCCATGAAACAAGGGGGAGACCCAGGAGGAAAATTAGGGACAAAAGGGAAGAAAGGCAGCACCAGTCAAACCAGTCACATGCCAAGAGCTGATTTCAAAATGCTCTAAGCTGAGCAGTGGAAGTGCTGGGATTTAAGTAGTGGATGTGGGAGGGCTATTCTCCCCATTGAACCTCAGAAAAACTGCTTTGAAATCACATTGCTGCTCTTATCTTTGCCCTACAGCAGAATACTAGCTTCACACGTCCAGTCAAAATCTTGAGGTCATGAATATTGTAATTAGAAATGTTTGATTCTGTTCTATCTTAAATTAAATTAAAGGAAAATACACACTTGCATTTTACTTTTAAAAATGTACTCACTTTCAACACAAAATGGTCACTAAGAATGCTACTTTCTGATTGGCTAAAACTTGTTCTTACCCACTGGACTGGGACAGCACTACCAACAGGTAAAAAAAGTTTTGCAAATCAGGATCTAGCACCTAAAATAATCACTGTGCCAGTGTTTGTAATTTAAAAGAAAATGGATTCCATTTTTCTCGCTGAAAAAACAAACACCCCAAACAAGCCACACTTACCAAGGGAATGGGGAAGCAGAAACGATTCGGAGTAGGCCACTGGCTGCAAAGATGTGAGGTGAAATTTGCAGGCAGACAATCCAACTAGTCAGAATGATTCCTGACCCTCATTGCAGCTGTCCATGGAGTGGAGACTATGGGGACTCAGTTGTGGCTCCATCCACATGGAGTATGGTGCACACCAGAGCCCAAGATCAAATCTGTGCTGCTTGCTGCTCCCTGGCCCTGGTTTCAGTTTGTGGTTCCAGGTGTGTGGGGGAATCATAGTGGTTCCAGCTGCACGGAACAAGGCACTTGCCATCACCAAGAACAGCAAGCTGCTTCCCATTCCTAATTTCAATTCACAGTGGCAGGTGAGCAGAGAGATCACTGCAGCTCCAGCCACGTGAAGCAGGGCACTCACCAGTGCCAAAGACAGAAACTTGCTCCTTTGCCATACTCCTCAGCCCCATTTACTCGTTCCTGCAGCCAGGAGACCTGCACAACATGCAGCTCACCAGCTGCAGAAGACAGTCACAAAACAAAAGTTGAAAATTAACTAAATGATAGATGGGGCTTGGGAGAAGACTGGAACAACAAATCCCATATAACATCTGCCAATGCTCCCAGATGCCATCCATTGTCAGAATGCGGTACTATTTTAAAATATTTTTAAACTGTTTTTATTTTGTATTTCCTTATTAGATTTTCCATTTTTTTAAGTTTCCTATTTTATAAGTACAATAAAACACTTCAGGGTGTTGGTTGTGGTGTCCAACTGCACCTCCAGGGGCTGAAGGCAATTGGCCTTCAGCCTTGTTCTTACTACACCTCTGGGCATGCAGTTGTGGCTCCACAACCAACACTCTTCATGTTAGTTGCCTATCTTTGTTCTTTCATGTCAAAATTTGGGATCATTCCCCTAGCTCAGTGAGCTCATACAACTGGTGCCGGAAGACTGGTTTAAAAGGCTACAGAAAATTTGTAAGAATTTCCATATTGAAAATGTATGAATTTTGTTATATAGTGCTTCACATATTATGGTACATTTCATAGTATTCTTCGAGCTCCTTAACCACATTGTAGTGATGCTAAAGATGTCTAAATCTGAAAAGAATAGAAAACTGTCAGGCCTTTTCTAATTCTGATTTTACCATGTTTTATTTATATATTTATTTTAAAAGATTTAGCTGGTATTACCAACATGAGTTTGGCAGGAACTCTTTTACAGATATGTCTGAAGACATTTTGTATATTATAGTAATATAATTTAAATACAGCATGCAATAACGCATGGTGTGGAGTACAAAATATCTCATCTTTCTGGTATTTTGGACTCACAGTCACATTGAAACGCTAGCATAATTTATCACTGAATTTTGTAGTTATAAACATTGTTTTTGTAAACAAAACCATAATGTACTTATTTGTTTTGAATGATATATACAGTCATCACAGATAACCCCAGTTATAATTGTCACTGGCACTAGGTGTAGTGCATTATGCTACCACCGGGAGGCCCTGGCTTGTGGCATGAAATCGATTCCCGCTCTGTGCCCAAATTCAACTATAACTTAGGGCAAGATCCATTGCAGCACCAACAATAGGCAACTTTATCTACTAGAGAATAACACTTGAAATGCTTAGGGATTTTACAATGTATTTTAAGAGCATTAAATAATGGAGAAAGAAACTCTATAACATGCTGTAGATGTTATATGTGAATATATCGTGTTGATCTTTCCTCAGACCCACTCAAAAGGAACTATATTTCAAGTGGCTTGTCCTAGTTAGAGAAAATGAAATGAATAAATCAATATTTCTCTATACCCTGCTAAGCCTTTAGGCTTGTGTTGCTAATAACAGAGATGCATATAAGAAATAATATAAACCAGGAACTAGATAGCTCAGTGGATTAGTAGTAGGTGAAGAAGTCGATTACCTGTAGATCACTAGTTCAGATCTAACCAAGGTCAGTAGTGGTCCAAAGCCATTACCCTATGAAGGATGTGTGCTGGTCTACGTGAAGTGAGTTATGGTGGTTTTAATCCAATTGCCAGTGGGCAGGTGTCCACAGATCAAAGTCACCAATCCAGTTGTCACAAACTATCACCCTTGTGGAAGTTTTAAATGAGAGTCCAAGGACTGAATGGACACTGAGTCTGAACTACCATCTCACCTACATAGTGGCTCCTCCATGACATGATTGTGGCCACTGATGGGGCAATGTGGGAAAGTTACACTGTGATCACCGTGCTGTACCTGTTATGTTCTGCAAGTACTAAACACAGACATGCATGCATGACATGCGCACACACACACAGACACACACCCACACACACAAATACACACACACAAGCAATCTGGACATTAATTAAATCAATGTAAAATAATGAAGCTAAACAAAAGGCATGACCAACATTTCAAAACCCAACAACTGTGAAGTAACATGCACTGTGTTGTTTGATGGCTACTAGTTCAAGTAAGCAAACAACAAATAGGTATAGTTAATTGTGAACCACCGTAGCAGTTTGCTCCATGTTTCTATCTAATCTTTTTTTTTATTTCTGTTTTTGCCCCTGGTATCTTCACTGACTCCTGAACCAGATACTCAACAGACCTCAGGATACACAAAAATTGTTCTAGTAGATAGAAATGTATTAACTTTGGGGTAAAGAAGATACAGCATGTATTTGTGAATTGTAACATTGTAAAAAGTTCTAGAAGTATTAGAAAACAGTTGATAACTCTAAAATAGATATATATATATATATTCATTGCAAAAACCTTGTTAATGCATCAGTTGAGGTTGAAGCAACAAAAGTAAAGAAATGAGGCATTAGAGTTGAGCCCTAACACCCCCACCCTACCCCCACCCACCCTCCACAGACTAACAGGTGATGGGGTGTGCCTTGGGGTCATTGAGCCTAACTCTCACCCCATTCCATGTGTAAGAAAGCTGACGTGGTACAGTATAGGAGAATGGGGTGACAGTTAGGCCCAATGACCTCAAGGCACACCCCATCGCCTGTTGGTCTGTGGAGGGTGGGGGTGTTAGGGTCTCCATCCTAATGCCTCATTTCCATACTTTTGTTGCTTCAACCCTACCTGATGCATTAACAAAGTTTTTTGCAATGAATTTCCTTACTTTTTGATAAACTGTAATCTTACCCTTATATGGTTTGGAGAGCACAGGCCTGGGTACCAGTTTTTGAAGTGCATCCCATCTATCCACAAAGGGCCCCACCTATAATTGTAGAGATGCAGCACAGGCCTAGACACATTCCAAGTAACCCTTATGCTGCAAATGACGCAATATCTCAGTAACCATAGCAACCTTGGAACAAATTCCACTGCAGTTGTAATCATGGACTGGAATCCTCTATGCATGCCTAAAGGTGTATTAAACTATGCTTAGTAAAAAAAAATCTGTATCTCAAACCATTTTCGAGATATAGGCACTGAAAGGCGCTGCATTCACCACAATGTTATCCTATGGGAAATGTCTCAATTTTTAAATGGCATAACTATGGAACTAATGATAATTTTTACACCAAATGAGCATAAGTCATATCTGTGGGACAACCCCTTTGTATCCTGCAAATTTCAAGCCAAAAGTCCTAACTGTTTCTTTGCAGTGAACTAGCAAAGAAACAACAACCCTCTAACAAAATCTGACCAGAGCCAATAGGGCTGCAGGAGAGGAATCTGTGCTAAAAATATTACTAACATACAAAAATGCCAGCAGAATAGGCCTAACGGTCTTTCGCGTCTGCTCATTTGGTCAGCCCCCACCCTGGGAACTGACCTTGCTGCCCCCCTCGCCTTCTCTGGCTTCTCCTTCCCAGTTCTGGATATTCTCACTGCATTGGATTTTGCTTCCAGAACCCTTCCCTGTATCTGTCCCACCCTCGTGAACCCCTCCACCGTCTCTCCACCAGCCCCTAGGCAGCGCATTCCATGGCTCCACCACCCTGTCAGTGAAGTAGCACCTCCTCCTTTCTCCCCTGAATCTTCCCCTCCAGCTTCCACCCATGCCCTCTAGTGGCCCCTCCTCCTTCCTTGAAGCACCCTGACTGTTCCTCCCTTATTTACCCCTTCATGTACCTGAAGACCTCTATCATGTCCCCCCAGTCCCTTCTCTCTTCCAATGTGTACATATTTAGCTCTTCAAGCCTCTCCTCATAGGTCCTGTCCCCCAAGCCCCACATCATTTTGGTTGCCCTCCTCTGGACCCTCTCCAGGAGTTTAATGTCCCTCTTTAAGTTGAAAATTATTATTTTTTTAAATATTTTTACACCAAATTTTTAACACAGCCTTGTGATGAACAGAAGACACCAGGAGAAAGGACTGCTGTGTGACTGGACTTCTCTGCTGGGACTAAAGTAGAAGAACTTTTGTACTTGGACCTTTAATTTAGGGTAAAAAAAACTAGCATACAAAACAAAAAAAAAGTGTGTGTTTGTCTGGGTTAACTGAACTGAATGGGTATCTGAACAGTTATCTAGGTGTAAATCTCAGGTGATTGAAAGGACGTAACTGCTGTGAGGTTTAAATTACTTGTAGAAAGATCTAGTAAGTAGGGGGAGTGGCTTAGCTAGAAGAAAGCTACATTTAAAGACTGCCTTAGAAAGATTCTGCTAATAGCTTGGCAGAAGACACCAGGATAAAGGACTGCTGTGTGACTGGACTTCTCTGCTGGGACTATATTGCCCTCCTTCCCTCCCCTCCACCCACCCACCCAAAGCTAGTTCTATTTTTATAGGCACAGGATTTGACTGACAACAGGAACTTCCTGTTTGGGAGCAGGAAGTGAGTGATCACAGAACCACCAAAGACCCACCAACCTAGAAGGGCAAGAGTAGCTCTCCGGCCCCCTCTAGCTGCTGGAGGTCTGCCTCTGAGCAAGTAAGTGGTCTACTGAGAAATATAGGATATTCTTGTCTCAGAACAGGACAATCAGGAGCTTAAAGGGCACACAGGCAGAAAGTAAGGAGAGAGAGAAAAAAACAGAGGAAAGAGTAAGGATTGCAAATAGTTAAGGGGCCAGAAATAAGACATGATTGGAGTGGTGCAGTGCAGTGGCTGTGAAGCAGCAGTCTTCCGGGAGATGTTCTGGAGGATGCGGTGTTGTCCCATCTGCAGGCACCTCTCTGGGCTGAGGGAGGAGGTTGCTCATCTCCAGGCTGAGTTGGCCAGGATTTGTGAGACCTCCTCTCCATCCAAGGACCACCAGTACCACTGCCATTGCCTCAGAGGTTGCCAAGAAAGAGGAGTGGTTGGACCACAGTGGGCTCAGGAAGGGTGAGGGTGGTGGAACAGAGGTGCATCCCTCCAGTTGTACCTCTCCACAATTCCTATGCCATTCTGGCAAAGTGTGGTTCATCTATGAAGGCACCCACAGTGGAGACCAAGGAGGATGCTGGGAACCTCCACAAAAGAGACCCACAGGAGGGTGGCAGGGGACCCTGCAGGGGAAGGAAATAACTCCTGGTGGGGGACTCCATTGTTAGGAAGGTAGAACTGGGGGAGGAAGGGGAGAGGGAGGTAAGGTGCCTGCCTGGTGCCATGGCTTGGAGGGACAGGGAGCGAATCCTCAGGATTGCTGGAGCAGCTGCACAGGGGAGGGAGCTGGATGTCATTGTCCACCTAGGGACACATGATCTGGCTAAGAAAGGGATTAAAGAGTGCAGGAAGAGTTTGTGGAATTGGGGAGGGGCCTTAGTCAAGTAGCATGCACGGTAACCTTCTCGGAGGTGCTGCCCATCTATGGCATAGGAGAGGCTAGGGTGTTCCGCACCATGGGATTCAATCAGTGGTTGAAAAACTGGTGTGGAACTCAGGGATTTGGCTTCATTGGGGACTGGGGGTCCACCTGGAGTGATGCAAGCCTATACTGGCATGATGGGCTGCATCTGTCCAGGAGGGGAACCAGGATCCTAGGTGATAGGTTTAAATGCTTCATTGGCAAGCTTTTAAACTAGCCAAGGGGAGGCACTGGAAAGGAGCAGGAATCCAGCCCCCAAATAATCATGGTAGTAAGTGTGGCAAACACCAACATAGAGGTGTTGATAGGGAGAAGGGCAGGGGTAAATGGAGAAAGTGACAAAAGCAAGAAGGACAGGGATGGGGCAAAGGGAGTAAGGCCATCAGGAAATGGAGGGTAATGAGTACCAATGCCTGTAGTCTGGGCAACAAGCTCCCTGAGCTGGTGGCCTTGATGGAAGAGGGATGCCTGGATATCGTAGCAGTCACAGAAACATGGTACACAGAGAACCATGACTGGGATATTAACATACCAGGGTACATAACCTACAGGAGAGACAGGCAGGGTAGAAGAGGGGAAGGAGTAGCTCTCTATGTAAAGGAAGGGATAAAAGCAACTGAACAAAAGAGTAAACAGGGAGGAGAGGAGGCACTGTGGGTCACCTTGGAGACTGGAAAGGGCACCAAAATCCACACAGGGGTTGTGTACAGACCCCCATGTCAGGGGGAGGGAATGGACAAGGATATGATAGAAGGAATTCTTAGAATGGCAGAGAAAGGGGAGATACTGTTGATGGGAGACCTGAATATGCCTGATGTTAACTGGAGCACATTTGCTGCAGCCACATCCAAGAGCAGGGCCATTATTGATGCCCTACAGGTGGCAGGCATTAGACAGCTAGTTTCAGAACCCACTCATGAGGGAGCAATCTTAGACCTCGTACTCTCAAACGGGGGCAGTGAGAGGATCTCAGATCTAGAAGTGGGTTGCCATCTGGGGACAAGTGACCATCAAACAGTGTGGTTCATGTTAAACTCAGCTACAGAGTCAAGCCATACAAAAGTGAGGTACTGGACTTTAGGAGGGCTGACTTTGGCAAGATGGGAAAGTGCCTCAGAAAAGTACTAGCAAACAGGCTAGAAGGAGGTGTGGAGCAACAATGGGGAATCATCAAACTGCCATCACAGAGGCAACAAGCCTTGTGTGAAGCAAATAAACAAATCAAAATGAAAGAAAAAGCCACTATGGTTCTCAAAAGAGGTGGCTGTGAAGTCAGGAAGAAAAGATAGCATTCCAGAAGTATAAGGAAACACAGAAGAAGCAGGACAGAGAGCTGTACCAGTTAAGGCAGAAGGAAGCAGGGAGGAAGTCAGAATAGCAAAGGCCCAAACTGAGAAAAGATAGCCAACTCAGTTAAGAAAGGGATAAAACATTTTATAGGTACATCAGCGAGGTAGAAAGACAAAGGGAGGATAGTGAGGCTGAATAGAATAAATGGTGGGTGGGCAGAGGAGACAGTGAAAAGCAGGGATACTGAATGAATATTTCTGCTCAGTATTCACAAAAGAGGAGGGAAGTGCCTAATCCAATTAACAGAAGCACTCTTGATAGGGGAGTCGATCCCAGTCCTTTCACAAAAGAAAGGGTTCTGCAAGAACTCCTAAAACTGAAGGTGGACAAAGCAACGGGTCCTGATGGAATTCACCCGGAATTCAAAAGAATTAAAGGAGGAACTAGTGAAACCACTGGCTACTCTTTTAATAAATCATGGGAGGATGGTGTGGTACCCGAGGACTGGAGGAAGGCGGATGTGATTCCCTTCACAAAAGTGGGACCAAGACAGAGGCAGAAAACTACAGACCTGTCAGTCTGACCTCTGTGGTAGGGAAAGTGATGGAGTCACTTCTGAAGGAAAGAATAGTTGAGTACCTAGAGGCCAGTGGAGCACAGGACCCAAGGCAGCATGGGTTCTAGCAGGAAGGTCATGTCAGATGAATCTAATAGATTTCTTTGACTGGGTGACCAAAGTAGTAGACCAGGGAGGGGCTGTGGACATGGCCTACCTAGACTTTAGCAAGGCATTTGACACAGTCCCACAAAAGATTAATAGTCAAATTAACCAGCCTGGGAGTGGGTCCCAGGGTGGTAGCCTGGGTAAAACATTGGCTGCACAACAGGACACAGAAGGTAATTGTAAATGGAGTCCACTCTGAAGAAAGAGGGGTTACTAGTGGGGTACCGCAGGATTCAGTATTGGGTCCAGTCCTTTTAATGTCTTCATCAGTGACATTGCAGAGGGACTGGAAGGAAAGTATGCCTTTTGCAGATGACACAAAGATCTGCAACAGGGTTGATATACAAGGAGGCGTGGAAAGGATGAAAAGGGACTTGGCAAGGTTGGAGGAATGGTCAGAAGTATGGCAGCTAGGATTCAATGCAAAGAAGTGCAAAATAATGCACTTGGGAAACAAGAGACCAGGAAAGAATACACAATGGGTGGGAGGTAGTAACAACAACAAAAAGAAAAGGGACCTGGGGTAATCATATCAGATGACCTTAAGGTTAGCAAGCAATGTGAGAAGGCAGTAGGGAGGGCTGGGGTATACTGGGATGTATAGGAGAGGCATCAGCAGCAGAAAACAGGAAGTTGTAATCCCTCTGTACAGACAGTTGGTGAGACCTCATCTGGAGTACTGTGTCCAGTTCTGGAGACCCCATCTCCACAAGGACATAGACAGGATAGAGGTAGTCCAGAGGAGGGCAACTAAAATGGTGCAGGGTCTGCAAGAGAAGCCGTGTGAGGAGAGACTAAAGGAGCTTAATATGTATACCCTTGAGGAAAGAAGGAGAGGGGACATGATAGAAACTTTAAGTACCTCAGTGGAATCAACAAAGTCCAAGATGGTAGCATCTTTCAGAAAAGAGACTTGCAAGAACAAGGGACACAATTTAAAGACAGAAGGAGGGCGGTTCAGGGGCAATGTGAGGAAGTATTATTTCACAGAGAGGGTAGTGGATGCATGGAACAGCCTTCCTCAGGAGGTTATGGGGTCTAAAACTGTGGGAGAATTCAAGAATGCATGGGACAGACATAAGGCAATTCTTGTGGGGGGTAGGAAGAAATAGGCTGTTGGTTAGCTAGGATCTGCGGCCTATCCTGTAGGTAGGGAAATGGGCAGACTAGATGGGCCAAGCGGTCCTTATCTGCCATCAAAGTCTATGTTTCTATGTTTCTATGTTTCTATGACACCATCCAGCGTACCCACCTCCCATCATGCCTCATGAGTTTAGATGCCAAAAAGACCTTTGATTCGGTTTCATGGGCCTGTTTCTGGTGCTTGAGCAAATGGGCTTCCCCCAGGCCTTTATAAACAGTATAAAGAGACTTTACAGTGGTCCACAGGCTTATGTGAGGGTCAACGTGGGCCTCTCTTCTAGATTCCACCTAAACGGGGGTACTCGGCAGGGCTGCCCCCTCTCTCCACTACTCTATGCCCTATACATTGAGCCCCTAGCAGAGGCCATCCACGCCTCGGACGCCATTAGTGGAGTTGAGATGGGAGGCCAACAGAGAAAAATATCTCTGTATGCAGACGACATTTTGCTCTATCTCTCCTGCCCGGCGTGGATGATTCCCCGAGTATGGTCGACTCTGACAGAGTTCAGAAAACATTCTGGGTATCTACGTAACAAGACCAAAGTGGAGGTACTCAGTTTTTACTGCTCTCCTTCTCAATCCATTTTAGATTTCCTACCCCTAAACTGGAATGCGGATAAGATGAAATATTTGGGTATCTGGCTTACCAAAAACAACTCCCAACTTTTTAAAGCAAATTATACCCCACTTATGAACCAAATTAAAAGAGACTTTGATAAGTGGGACCTGATAAACCTACCTTGCTACTTGAGGATCCAGACAATTACCATGAATGTTCTTCCTAGATTCTTCTACCTTTTTCAGTGCCTCCCCCTCTTTATCCATAAATCGCATTTTCAAACCTGGCAGAGAGTAATCTCCAAATTTGTATGGAACAATAAAAGGCCCAGGGTAAACATAAGGATTCTGCAGGCAAATAAAACCAAAGGGGTAGATCCTCCTGGACCTGGAGGACTACTATCTACCTACTCAGCTAAAAATAGCCTTACACTGGTCCACCCCGACATTCACTTCTAATTAGAAGGAAATGGAGAAGAAGGAGGAGGAGGAGGAGGATCAGGGTATACTTTTGGAGACTAGATTTCTGAACCCCACCAACACAGCTATAACTCGCCCACCCAAATGATTAATAATAATAAATAAAATAATAATAATAAAACTTTATTTATTTAGCGCCTTTCAAGTACCAAGGCGCTGTACAAATGAATCATAAAATCAGAATATACATATAAAACAACAGTTCATAACAGCATCAGTCCACAAAAGCCTTGTTCCACAAAAAAGTCTTCAAATCCCACTTAAAGGCTTCCACGGTTGTGCATTCTCTAAGCGGAGGCAGAGAGTTCCAGAGGGTTGGGGCCATGAACCCAAAGGCCTTAGCCCCAGAAGACTTCAATATAACCCCTCAGAACCTCTAGCAACCCTCGTCGTGCTGAACAGAGCTGTCGACGGGTGGTAAGGAATCAAGCTCTTTCAAGTAGTCAGGGCCGAGTCTGTGCAGGGCTTTGAAGGTCAAAGACCTACTTTAAAGGTGATCCGCCACTGTATAGGCAGCCAGTGCAGATCGCACAGCACAGGGTAATATGTGTTCTAATCACTCCTGTCATTAACCTTGCAGCAGCGTCTGCACTAGCTGCAAGCAGTGGATATCAACCCAGGAAGCCCCCAGTAAAGGGGCTGCAATAGTCAAGGCGAGATGTCACGAAAGCATGGACTAGCACGGTAATCGCTGGACGGAACAAGGTGTTTCACCATGGCGATGTTCCCAGATAGTAGAATGCGGACTTAACGACTGCTGACACCTGATGACAAAGAGTCAGCCCGTCATCAAGTACCACTCCAAGGTTACGCACCTGTTCAGAGGTAAGGATCAGATCCCCCAGCAATATGCCAGAGGGCTGACCAGACCCCAACCCCGACCCGGCCCGGTCCACAACAAAACCTCAGTCTTACCGGTGCTCAACTTTAACCAGCTCAGATTCATCCAGTCCTGGATTTCAGCGAGGCAGCTATTAAATACCGAGAGAGCACTAACCTGGTCGGGGCAAAGACAGGTAGAGCTGGGTATCATCAGCATAGCAGTGAAACCTCAGCCCATATCTTCTTACAATGTCTCCGAGGGGCAGATATACACTGCAAACAACATGGGGAGAGCACGAACTCTGGGGACACCACATTGCAGAGGGAAAGGATGGAGGAAAAATCTCGACACAACTCTCTGTTCTCCCAGATAAAAGATGAAAACCATCTGAGCACTGTACAAGACAGTCCACAGATGGACTCCAGATGTCGAGCAAAACTCCATGGTCTACAGTGTCAAAGGCTGAAGAGAGATCAAGGAGGACCAAGATAGAGCGTTCCTCTGATCTCTCGCCATCAAGAGATCATTGAGCACCCGAACCAGAGCAGTCTCGGTACTATGCCTCTTACGAAAACCAGACTGGAGAGGTTCATAGATATTATGGATGGTCAAATGGTCCTCCAGCTGGTTTGCCACTACCTTCTCAATAACCTTCCCAATAAAGGGAAGGTTAGAGATCGGTCTGCAGTTGCAAAAAACAACTGGGTCCAAAGAAGCCTTCTTCAAAAGTGGAGTCACCACAGCTTCCTTTAGGAAGCTCGGAAACTCACCCAATTCTAGGGAGCACCAGATTATTTGAACCAGAAACAGGCCAACGATCTCAACACAACCCAAGATTAGGGAGGTAGGGCCCAGATCTAAACTACAGCACGTAAGGCGCATCCCCTGGACGATCTGCATAATATCACTGAACGTTGGCAGGTCAAAGGAACACCAGGAGACAGAGGATTCCGTGACCAAACGCCGACCAAAAGCTTCCCCCTTAGAGTGTGCTGGATGGATCTCGGATCTGATGTCAGCAACCTTATTCGTAAAGAATTGAGCGATCTCATCACACTCCTTTTGTGAAAAGGCTCGATGGAGCTGGAGACAGGCTGGTTTGCACAGCCTGTCCACAGTCCTGAAGAGCTGAGCCAGTCGATTCTGAGCGACAGAGATCTCCCTGGACAGGAATTCTGCCTTCTTATAGGAGATCTCTGATTGGTAGAGCCGATAATGCTCCTCCAAACTAAGGCGGTCGGCATCCAGAGCAGATTTCCTCCAACAACGCTCTAACAGTCGTCCCAGACGTTGCAACTCCCTCAAGGACCCATCAAACCATGGGGCCCGAGGGCGAAGAGAGAGGGAACGAACATGGACGGGAGCAATTTAGTCCAGGGCCAAGGAACTGGCTTGGTTATAAGCCAAGACCATAGCCTCTGGACCCAAGCTGGCAGTCGGAAACTCTGAGAGGTTCAACACCGCCATCAGGTCTTCAGGGCACACATCCCGTAAAGGGCGGTATCGAACCATCTCCACAGGGGCAGACTTACGAAGGGGAGCACAAAAATTGAAGCTCACAGTGTAGTGATTGGACCAGCTGACAGGTTCCACCACCAAATCAGAGGCCTCAATCCCCAGGAGAAAAACTAAATCCAAGGAGTGACCGTGATTATGCGTGGCCGAGGAAACAATCTGTGTAAGGCCCAGTGATGTCATCAACTGGAGGAAGTGCTGACCAAAGGCAGAAAGTTTGTTGTCGACCCAGGCATTGAAGTCGCCCAGAACCATCAGTCTGGGCGACTCCAATGCCATATTGGCGACGAAGTCTGCCACTTCCTGCAGGAATCGTCTCTCGTCTCCTGGTGGACGGTAGACGAGGGCTGTCCTGCAACCCACACAGTAAGGCTTTGGTTTTTCATGGTAGTAAATACAATAAAAGCTATCCATAGGGTCTGGCAAAAATACAAGATAAGAGCATCCCTCTGGCCATTATACCGACCAGCTAGGGACCCTACGTTCGCCCCGTCCTTACTTGATCATACTTTCAGGACCTGGGAGAAATTGGGCCTAGTATATATAAACAATTCTTTCAGGGGGAAATGCTTCAGAGCTTTGCAGATCTCAAGAATAAATTTGGCTTGCATAGCTCTGACCATTTAGACACTATTAAGGACCCATATCAACAGATGTCCAAAGATGGACCTGAGTTCACCTAGGCCCATATTATTTATTGACTGCCTCTGGTCGATTCTCTCTTCTCAGACAACTAAAGGCCTAGTGTCAGCAATCTACAAATCCTTAGTGGGACTAAGGAGGGACCCCCTAGAAAATATTAAAGTGTTGGCAGAGAGAGGGTGGAATGGCCCAGAGGGAAATTAACTGGACCTCAGTGTTTCATGTTATCTCAAGGACTATCTGCTCTCCGCTCTGGCAAGAATTCAGCTGGAAGGTTAGGGTCCATTACTTTCTTACTCCCCAAGCACTAAATAGAAGAGACCCAAGTAGACATTCAGTCTGCTGGAGGCAAAGAGGGGAGGCCGTGGCAGGCCACCTGCACATTTTCTGGATTTGCCCTGGGGTGGAGACCTTCTGGAAGAATATTATGGCTTTGGAGGATTTCTTTGCCTTGGATGCCTCCTTGGACTGGCCTAATGTGATTCCTGAAGAGCCTCCAGAGGGCTTAAATAATGGCGATTCAATTTACCTTGGGCTGTTCTCCTTATGGCTGCACATAAGGCCATCACCCTGTGGCTAAAACCTGAGTCCCCTACTATACACACCTGCAGTACAGGTGGTGCAGAGCATAGCTGGAACTTGAGAAGTTGTCATTCAAGATTAACCAAAAGACACACACTTACATCCGGAGATGGACACGATGACATGATGGCAGATGTGGTTGGAATTTGGCTGTCAATCGATCCCTTAGTTCCTTGACTGGGAGACCCTTTGCCCTGCCTTTCTAGTAAGGAAGATCCTGTCTATACTGAGAGAACCAGATGAGACATGTGTTGAGTTATTCATAATTGGTGTTGGAGTCAGCTAGAATAAAGTGCACTGAACAATCCTGTATAAGTAATAATACCAAATATGTGAAAGATGGGATGGAGGACCTATAAGTATAATGAAATCACACCTAAAAATATAATTATATAAACCTGTAACCCTATTGAAGAAACTGTACCCGACTGATGTTAATAAACGTGAATTAAAAAATAAAAATAAAAGCAAACAGTCAAAATTAAGGGCTGGTTACAAAGGCCCCACATCAAGGTAAATTAGCAATAATAAACAGACATAAACAATAATTTATTTATTTAGCTTCTGTTGACCGGGTAAGTGCACTAGACAAATCCTGCCTATTTTCAGGCACGACCCGGGGGAGGGGGATACAGATGAATGCCAACTGACCTTGAACCAGATTAAGCTGTTGGTGGTATTTTTAGTGAATGAGGGAAATTTGGCCAGGACACCGGGGAAATTCCCCTACTCTTTTCGATAAGTGCCATGATCTTTAATATCCACCTGAACTACCACCAATCCAGGCAGATGGGACCCTCGTTTAACGCCTCATCCAAAAGACGGCACCTCAGAAGTGCAGCACCCCTCTCATGCTGCACTACAGTGTCAGTACTGGGATATTAACCCAAGTGCCAGATGTGAGAACTGAACCCACAGCCCTCTGATCTCCCGGCCTCAGAGGCGAGTGTGCTACCTACTGAGCCACTGACACTGATGTGGGTTACAATGAGTCAAATGAAGGGCAGAGTCAAAAACAGGGAGACTGAG
Organism: Neoceratodus forsteri; assembly: GCA_016271365.2. NCBI lineage: Eukaryota > Metazoa > Chordata > Ceratodontiformes > Ceratodontidae > Neoceratodus > Neoceratodus forsteri. Next base: position 302,424,955 of record CM057459.1, on the reverse strand, counting down.
AGGAGTAAAGGTGGGGGAAAACTCACCCAGGGCAGTCACAGCGGCGGAAGCAGAGGAGGTGGTTCTTGAGAGCAGTTTTAAAAGGCCCCAATCTTGGTAGGGAGGCGATAGCTACAGGCAGGGAACTGTACTAGGACAGAGTATGGAAACGGAATGACCTCTGTGCAAGGGAGGTCTTAACTCTGGGGACTTGCAGAGAGGAGCTGCAGGTAGAGGGGGTAGATAGGCTTATGACAGAAGACAGACCGGGGAGTCAAACCTGTAGTGATTTTTGGTCAAGAGGCAAGACTGATAGATAAGCCTTTCCTCCAGATTAAGGAAGTTAGAGAGGAATACATGCAAGTATGGGTAAGACATGGGAACCTGTAAGCAGCAGGCAGGCCTATTGAGGATAGCTTAATTTTGTGCACTGCAGTGTTGTCAACGGCACCATAAATAAGTAGACCATAGTCCATGAGGGACAGTACCGAGGATGAGATGGCCACCCTTAGTGCTTCAGTGGGAAGACAATCACAATGGCGATACTAGTAGGTCTATCCTAGAGTTGATGGTGGAGCAAAAGGAGCGATGTGGTCATGAAAAGATAGGAGGGATCAAACAGAACACCGAGATATTTGAAGAAGGAGGTTTGTTTTAAGGGGACGAGGGTACCAGCATAAAACCTGGGAGGGATAATCTTTACGCTTACTCTGGTTATGCTAAAAGCATGGTTTTAGTCTTCTTTAAGTTCAAAACCAGCCTGTGGTCAGAGAACCAGCCTTCAGCCTGGGTGAAGGAATCCTGCAGGAGTTTTGTAGGAGGAGAGGGTCAGCGTGTGAGTCAAACAGGACAGCGTCCATCTGCATAAAGTAGGTTTCCATTACAAGTGGAGGGAGAGAATCAGATAGAGGTTGAAAAGCAAAGGCCCCTAGGATGGAGCCCTGGGGAACACTGGAATGAACCTGCTGGGGGCAGGAGAAGGTAGACCTGATTTTGACACACTGGGTGCAGGAGGAAAGACTGCTGGAGAACAAATTCATCACACCGTGCGAGAGGGCAAGGGTTTGGAGAAAAGAGAGAAGGGAGTGGTGGACAGTGTCGAAATTGTACCACCATCTGTGATAGAATGCAGATCCTGGATGCTTTAAACAACCACTTTGCAACTGCAGGTTTAGCATTTGACAACTCCCCTGCATGTATGGTACGCTCTCAGTTTGGCTTGCAAAACCATGAGTCCACTGTCCTTAACTCAGTATTCTTCTTCCAGCCTGCATCCCTGAAAGAGGTTGAAGATCTTCTGCACCAGCTGGATATTAATAAAAGTGCTGGTGATGACTTCCTAGACCCCTATTTTCTAAAGATTGCCTACCATGTTCTAACCGTGCCAATTACCCATCTTTTCAACTTATTGTCACAGGGGATCCCTCCTCCCTTATGGAAAATAGCCCATGTCATTCCCAAGGCTTAAATCTGGGGACCCCTGCGACCTTCAATCAATCAAACTTTATTTAACCAGGCAAGTTACATCGTTGAGCAAGCTAATTTACAAGATGGTCCTGGACACATAGGACAAATTCATTCACAACAACATAACAGTTCATGGTACACTAGACAGTAATACAGGAAATTAAAACAATACAAGGTCAGTACACATGAGTGCAAGGCTTGGTATGTAACAAGTAAATAGACAACAATTTAATGTATGCTAGTTGAGTTCATTAGAGTATTGAGGAGGAGGGGGTGGGAGACACAGTGGAGGGTGGAGGAAAAGGTAGTAAACAGGACACAAGAAGGAGAGGGAGAAGAGCAGCCTAATAAAGTGGAGGCCCCAAGTGAGATAGCTCAGGGAAGAAGGGAGGAGGTAACGGGGTAATACCTTAGTGGAATACTGGCCGATTGGGGAATAAGACCTTAACAACTCTAGGCCGATTTCCCTTCTTCCTGTTCTATCTAAATTACTGGAAAATAGCCAGCTCAGTGGCTCTGAGGGCTACCACATGGCACGCCGGTGACCCGGGTTTGGGAATGAGCCCAGGCCGTCGGAAGTTGGCAATGGGGGAAGGGCGGAGCTGCCAACAGGCAAGCTCTCCTCTCCAGGGAGTTGTATGGGCTTCCTCCGGCTGATGGCTGCCACCTGGTGGAGGCTGGGGACAGCACAGGCCAAGGAGGAGCCAGGCTCTAGGACAATGGAGTGGGAGGAAAGGGGCTGTTATCGGGGCCGTGGGACTAATGCGGGCCTCCACACGCATGCGTACCCACTCCTGGAGCCTCTGGGTGTAAATGTAGGAGAAAATCTCAGCCGGCGGCAGGATAGCGACCGACTCCCCACAGGCTCCGTTCCCGGGCCGGATGTAAGGTAAGTCCCGATAATGTCAGGGCTGGGGAGGGGGTCGGTCAGATGGGGCTGTCCGGGGACAAGGTGCACAAAGTATTCCATGATAAAAAAATAAATAAATAAATTACTGGAAAAAATAGTGAGCACCCAGCTCAGGACTTACCCAGCATCTATGAATCTGTTAAACTCTGTGCAATCTGGTTTCAGAGCAAAACAGCACCATATCAGCCCTTGCGAAAGTGACCAATGATTGGCAGCGTGACCTGGATAGCAGAAACTTCATCTGTGCTGTGTTTTTGGATCTAAGCAAGGCCTTCGACACTGTCAGCCACAGCCTGTTTCTATCCTCTCTGCGGAGTATAGGTCTGGACCCACTATCAATGCGAAGGTTCGCTGATTATCTTTCAGGCCAGCTTCAGCAGGTTAAGGCAGAAGGTGAACTTTCTCCTCTTAAACTTCTACAAAGAGGTGTACCTCAGGGATCCATCCTTGGAACCTTACTGTTCATTGTCTACATTATCAACAATGATACCAGCATACATTTGTTCGCACACAACATGGTACTTTACCTAAGAGGCCCGATGCCGGAAACTGCTTGTGGAGACCTCCAAGCTTAACTTAACCTGCTGCAGAGCCAGCTTCTAAACAAAAAGCTTCTACTCAATGCCAAAAAAACAAAAGCAATGCTTTTTTCTCCCTTCATTCATACGGTGAACTCTGCTAGTGCTGGAGCAGTTCCACAGATTACCACAATTCTAGGCGAAAACTTGGAATTTGTTACTAAATTTAAGTATTTGGGAGTGTGGCTCGGCCATAGACTGTCATTCACTGAGCATATTAAGGACCTGTTAAAGCAACTAAGGCAGAGGCTAGGTCTTTTCTTCAGAATTAACAAATTTCTTACTAGAGATGTTAAGATATGTTTGGTCCAAACAACGTTTCTTTATCTGATAGATCATGCGAATTTCCTTTATAGTCAGTGCCCTGCTTCTTCTCTTGTGAAAATTGGACATGTTTTATCATAGAGCACTTAGGTTTATAACTGGTCTTCCCCTGTCCACTCATCATTGTTCCCTGTATGTAGCCATAGGGTGGACTTCCCTTCAGTACATGCGGAACAGAAATGCTACACTATGGACATTCAGAGCTGTCACCAAAAAAACTTCCGAAATATATTTCTGTCTCCTGTTTAGCATGATAGGAAACTACGCTCTGAGAAGTTACGCATTTATCTCTCTGAATATACTCAAGGTTAAATCACGCTCTGGTAGAGTGGCTATAAGCTTTGCGCTACCCTCCCTGTGAGATAAACTACAAAAAACATTGAAATTCAGCATTCCTGTCAGCTTGCACACCTTCAAGACATTATATGCCCGTTCCATTATGGAACCCTGTAACTGCTTCTCACACCTCTAGCCAACCTCTGTGTCTGGGCATTCATCAATCTGACTGACTCCTCACATCATGCCATAGCCACTTGGTTCCCATCTGCCTTTCCCCCTTAGCTGCCTTACTTTACTTCCCACCTCCGTATTTCCCTGCCACCCATCTTCCCTATAGCACCTTTGGTATCCCCTTTCCTGTCCTAATTAGCTTTGTACCATGGCCTGGACCAGGCGCTGAACATGTTATAAATATCTGCTATTCACTATATTTGGTAACCTTGTACCTCTCTAATTCCACCCAGATATTACTGTGTACACATTGACTATAAAGTATATTATGAATGCTTCTAATTGCTGTTGGACTATCTGTGTTGCTTTTTCTACTTACCTTAAAATGATACTCATTTGGTAAATTGCTCTTGTTTGATTGTATATAAATGTATTTTACTTTGCTGTGGTTGATTGTATATAAATGCACTGTACTTTGACATGTTCTAACCAGGTCCATCTTGCAAATGAGCACTGCTCAATGGTGTTCACCTAGGTAAATAGAAGATTTTGATTGACTGAAAGCTTTCGACAAGTCAGTGAAGACAGAGACCACAAAATGACCTTTGTCAAGGGCAGTGTGAAGGAAATTGGAGAATTCAATAAGTCCGGTAGTGGTACTGTGTGCGCGACGAAAACCATGTTGTTCACGGCAGAGGAGGTTACAGGTGAAGAGGTAGTCAGAGAGCTGATCGACCGCGATTTTTTCCAGAGCCTTGCAGAGAGTGGGGAGGATGGAGATCGGGCGACAGTTGCTGGGGGAGTTCGGGTCGCAAGATTTATGAAGAGGAGTGATCACTGCTGTTTCCAGGCAAGAGGGGAATTGACTGATGCAGAGGGAGCAGTTCAGCAATTTGGTAAGAGGTCTGAGGACAGCATCTAGGGCCCTTTTAAGCGGTTTGGTGCTGAGGGAGTCACTGCTATGACCCGTGCCCTTAAGTGATCTGAGCAGGTAGGGCCTTGCTTCATGAGGGGAGAGGGCCTTGAAGTAGAACAGGGGATGAGCAACTGGATCAGAGGAAGGGGGTGGGACTGGGTCAAGCACATTTTGAGGGAGGACAGCTGAGAGGTCAGAGAAGGAACTACTGAAGCAGTCAGCAACAGCCACAGGATCAGTAGACAAGGGATCGTTAAAGAGATGGGCAGGGGGGTCACAGCCTTGCCATTAAGTTTCTTGATATTGTTCCAGAAATTACGCTACGAGTCCCAGGAGGAGGCATGGGTGGACTTGTAGTGTTCAGCCTTGGCTTTACAGATAGCCCAGGTACATTTATTTCTAGCGGTATGCTAAGCTTGCCTGTCTGCAGTGCTACCGGATTCAACAGCCCTGTGCCAAAGATTGTCTCTGTAGCGCATGAGACCCAGCAGACATGGAGTAACCCAGGGAGATTCACGGTACTTGGAGACAACTTTGGAAAGGGGAGCAAATGTGTCGCAGCCCTTGTTGAAAACTCGCATAAAACAGAGAAGGGTGGAGTCAATGTCAGGGGCACAATCAGTGGGGGACCAATCACAACCAGCAAGGTACTCTTTTAGTTGGGCAAGTTTACCAGGGTGTAAGAGATGAGTGGACAGTTTGGGTGGATGCTTAGGCGTCATGCACGACCAAGAGAAAGTGATAGGGGGGTGATCACTGAGCACATCAGGGAGCACAGCGAGGTTGGAGATCTTGTGGGGTTTGTTGGATAGAACAAGATCCAGTAAGGTAGAGGTACCAGTGACCAGGTTAGAACAGGTGGGCAGAGTAACAAGTTTAGTAAGGTCTAAGGCAGCAGCGTCATCCCTAGCCTGGGAGGTGGAGTTGGCAAGCCAGTCAATGTTTAGGTCATCAAGTAAGATTTGCTCCATCTTGGGGCAAGGAGGTAAGATGATTTTCAAATGACACCAGCATTTTTACTTATTTTAGATTGTTAGAGGGATTCTTGGTCTCATGTTTCAGCTAAAATATGTTCAATCCTGACCACTGCGACAAAGTGACCACCTCATTGGTCAGGAAGGGCATCACATTCTACCTTGCCATTCTGTGCTGTGGATCCTCTGTTTTCTCTGTATCTTAAAAGGAGTCCACTCTCCGGCTTCCTTGCTTATATCATGTGCCCTGGACAATTAGAGATTCACATGAGAGCTCACCAATTAGGAGAAAGGCATAGTTCTCCTGCATGCAATTTTGTACTAAGGGTTTGGCAAGCTGAACCCATCACATTTACAATACATCTTTACAAGATTTATAGGGGTGCACCTGGTGTGTGACCAAACAAAATCATATAATTAAGGTACCAGTGCCCCCACACTCTGCTGCTTAAAAGCCTGCAATTTTGCCACACACCACCAGCATTTTTACTTATTTTAGATTGTTAGAGGGGTTCTTGGTCTCATGTTTCAGCTGAAATATTTTCAAGCCTGACCACTGCGACAAAGTGACCACCTCATCGGTCAGGAAGAGCATCACATTCTACCTTGCCATTCTGAGCTGTGGATCCTCTGCTTTCTTTATATCTTCTAAACAGTCCACTCTCTGACTTCCTTGCTTATATCATGTGCCCTGGACAATTAGAGGTTCACTTGGGGAGCTCACCAATCAGGAGAAAGCCACAGATCTTCCTTGTCAGTCTTCACCATTCATTTCTGCTGGGTGAAGCTGCGAGGCACGCATTCGCTGCAAGAATCATTATTTTTTTGTAAGAAGGAATCTGCACCAAAGGTGGCGCCCACGTAGTGCATGTGGGTTGGCCATTAGGAGCCGCAGACTCCTCCTCCATCCCAGTTCTGTTTCTCCCACCATAGAGGTAGCACCTGCTGCGAGTCACAGTTTTTTCTGTGTGATCAGACCTAGACGTCAACTCGATCTCCCTACATCCCGTTCTCATTCATTCAGCTCCATTTATTTGGATCCTGGTAAGAGCTTTCCTTATTTGTTAAATGGTGCAGAATCTTTTGCTTAGTTTTACTTCTTATTTCATGTCATGTCAGGTCCGAGGGCTAGTAAGAAATCCAAAGCAGGCCTCATCCCCATGCATTGGTGCCCCTGTGGCCAGCATTTTTCCATTACGGACTGGCATGATGTTTGCCTGCGATCCAGTCATGAGATGGACACCTGCTTCTCCATGAACCGCCATATTCTAAAAGTCCATGCATTTAATGTTGTCTGGCCTCTGCCGACTTTCAGAGGACAGCGTTGCTCGCGGGTCGCCAAGGCAAGAACTCTTGACCTTCCCTCCGGGTCCCCTCCTGGGTCATACGGCCTGATAAGGAGGAAGCCTCCTCTGATTCTAGCCTTGCCGAGGAGATGACTTCTGCAGTGCTGGAGGCGTCTCAGTTCCTGTGGAGCGGACCACAGGCACCGCCCTGGCAGTCACCTCCATGGAGGTGCAAGCTCCCCAGTGTCACGGCCCACAGCTGCTGGACCTAGCACCGGTGGACCTCGGTGCCGGCTCGAATCCCAACGCCAGTTCATAGAACCTGTGATTGGGGCAGTGCTAGCTGACCAGAGGCCGCTGCAAAAACCTCAGCTATCCAGTTGGCCTCCTTCTTCCTGGTCCTGTATACTATTTAAGTAAGTGCAAAAATATGAACATACAAAACTGCCAGCAGAAAAAGGCCATTTGGTCTAGTGAGTCTGCTGTATTCTGCAGCTAGCACCCTACTCTGTAGCTGCCCTCCCACCCTACCCCTCCCATGACCCTCCTTTGCCTATCCAGACCCTCTTGAAGCATCCCACTATTTTACAGGACACCACCTCTGCCAGTAGTGCATTCCACCCTGCTACCACCCTTTCTGTAAAGAAATGCCTCATCTCCCTCCTAAACCTTCAACCATCCAATCTCATGTCATGATCCTGAGTGTCTCTCCCCAACCCCCTTGAACAGTCCTTCTGTGCCTGTCCTGTTGATTCCTCTCATGTACTTAAAGGTCTCAATAATATCCTCCCGTCCCTCCTCTACTCCAGGGAGTACATGTTCAACTCTCTCAGTCTAACCTCATATGGTAATTCCCCAGACCCATGATCATCTTTGTTGCTCTGCATTGCACCCCTTCCAGCAATCTAATGTCCTTCTTTAGGTAAGGACACCAAAACTGAACGCAGTACTCCAGGTGGGGTCTGACCAGTGACCTGTATAATGGCAAAATCACCTCCCTCCTCCTAGAGGTTATACCCCTTGCAATACAGCCCAGCATCTTGTTGGCCACTGCTGTTGCTTTCCTACACTGTGCTGAGTTTTTCATTGCTCCTGTAATGAGCACCCCCAGATCCTTCTCCTCGATCGCAGCTAGCTGCACCACCTCCCCAGACGGTAGCTCATCTTTGGATTATTTGCCCCTAAATGCAGCGCCTTGCACTTTTTGGCATTGAAATCAAGTTGCCAGGTGTCAGACCATGTCTTCAGCCTTGTTAGATCTTCCTGCAATCCCTGCCCCCCTTGAGCATCTGCACCGCTCCCATCTAGGTGTCATCATAAACAGACTGATCTTGCTATTTATGCCTACTGAGATGCCTGCAATAAATACCCCAAATAACATCGGCACCAGCACTGACCCTGTGGGATGCCGCGATATCGCTCTTGTAGGGATGATAAATCACCTCCCACCACCACCATCTGCTGCCGCCCTGCAGCCAGTTCTCCACCCATACCACCAATTTTGCCCCCACCCTGTGCCCCTTAACTTATATGCTAGTCTCCCATGTGGCACAGAGTTGAATGCCTTACTGAAGTCCAGGTACAGGACATCAAACGCATGCCCATTTCCCTAGTCACCCAGTCATAGTAGCTCTCTAGGCTGGTCTGGCAGGATCTGCCCTTGACAAAGCCATGCTGCTAATTGTCCTGCACCCACTGACCTCCAGCAGGGTCATCAGCCTCTCCTTCAGGATTGTTTCCATCAGTTTCCCCACTATGGACATGAGACTCACTGGTCTATAGTTCCCTGGTTCATCTTTGGGACCACTCTTATGGAGTGGAACAACGTGAGTCAACCTCCAAACCTGGGATACACACCCTGAGTCCAGAGAGGCATTAAATGGGTGCCAATGGGCCTGCCAGAACCTCTGCCAGCTCCTTCAGTACCCTGGGGTATATGCCATCCAGTCCCGGTGCCCTGTCCACCCTCAGTGCTCTTAACCCATCTAGCACTCTACCTTCTGTGATTTCTCCATCTGTCACTCCTCCCCTCTGATCTTATCCCCCCCAACCTTAGGTATTCCCCCCCTTTCTCTTCAGTAAAAACCAAGCAGAAGTAGTCAAGTGCTTCTGCCTTTTCATCTCTTTTCCATCCATTTCCCCTCCTTAATCCTTACTATTTGGTCCTTACAACCCCTTTTCCCCCTGATGTACCTGAAGAAGTCTCCCCCCCTTTAATTCTCTTCACCAGCCTGAGCTTCCTTGATGCCTTTGCAGCCCTTACTTCCCTGGTCACCTCCTTTGCTTCCTTCAGGTACTCCTCCCTGTCCTTCCCCTCCCCTCCCTGTTCTCCCACAGGTGACTCTTTTCTTCCTCACCTAGGACACCCTTGCTCATCCAGCTAGGTTTCTTCACTCTAGCCTTTTACTTTGGGCCTTGCTGCAGGAATTTGTTGCCTCCACTATCCCTAGCTTAATGAGATCCCACCTCTGATTTGTGTCCGTATTAGGCTGAATTCTGTCCAGGAACCCTTGCACAACTTCACCCATCTTTCTGAAGTCAGCCTTTTTAAAGTCTAGTTCCTTTGTGTCAGATTCCTCCTCTCCCTGCCCATCTGCAACTGGAACCATACTGTCCAGTGGTCACTCCCCGTCAGTGGTTCCTCCACCCTCAGATCCCTCACCCACTCCCTGTTTGACAATTCCAGGTCAAGGATATTCCCTTCCCTAGTTGGTTCACTGACCAACTGCATCAGGAAGTTATCCTGGAAGGTGTCTAGCATTATCTGTTCCCTTTTACACTTGGTGGCAGGTGCCCCCCACTCCACTCCTGGCAGATTGAAGTCACCTACTATCACTACCCGACCCTTCACACAGTTCCTCTGCATCTGTTCTCCCAATACCCTGTCTTTTCCAATTGGGAGGGCAGCCTGTACACCACCCCTAATCGTAGTGTCCTATTTTTTGGATCTTGGATTTGCATCCATAGAACCTATGCATCTCCCTCCTCCCCCTCTTCCCTAACACACTTTAGCCCCTCCCTCATGTAAAGCGCTACCCCCCTTCCTTTCCCCATAACTCTGTCCTTACGGAATAGTCTGTAACCTGGAACTACCAGGTCCCAGTCATGGTTTTGGGAGACCCATGTCTAGGTGATGGCTGCCATGTCCGCCCCTCCCTCTGCCATGAGAGCCTGTAGTTCTGCATTTTTATTCCCCAGGCTTCTAGCATTCAAAGATACCACCCTCCACCCCCTTTCTTTCTCCCCTCCTCCTTCCTCTTCTCCTTTATGCCCTCCCTGTATTGTTTGCTCCTCGCCTTATCTCACTGTTAAGAGGGGGGTAAGCCAATATGGTTTCCCAACCTGAGGCCTCTGATCACATCGATCCCTTCTGCCACCCCCTCTCCTAGTTTAAATTCTCCTCAATATACTCTCCAAACTTTTGCTTCAGTATTTTTTCCCCTCTTTGTTTAAGTGTAGTCTATGTTTAGCGTACAGACTGCTGTCCTCCCAGGTCACCCCCCCCCACCAGCACATACCCTTTTTCCTGACACCAGGTTACCAGCCATTCATGAAACTCCTGAATCCTGTTTTCTTGCCATACTTGCCCCTGGGACTGGAAGTACCTCTGAGAAGGTAACTGATCTTCCTGCCCCTCGCAAACTGGACCTAAATCCTCAGACCTCCGCTTCATCTCATCTACTGTCCCATCAGCCAAGTCATTTGTCCCCAGATGCAGAATTAGATGTGGTTTTTCCCTGCCCTATCTGGCATATTTTAGTACTGACTGCCCCACCTTTTCTGCCTTCATTCCTGGCATGGCTTCCACCCAGACCCGGCTGTGCCTCTTCTCCCTTGCTACCCCACCTGACCCCTCTCAGTACTGAGTCCCCTAATACTGATCCCACCCTTTTCTGCCCCTCACCCCTCCTGTCCTCATTTCCCTTCCCCGTCCTAACTTCTTCCTCCTACACACTTCCCCCCTTTTGCCCGTTATACTACTCCCCTGTGCTCATTCTATCTAGAACACACATTAGGTTATTTTCCTTTCTCACCCCCATCCTATTTCTCTTATATTACCTTGGACTGTTCTTCAACAGCACCTTCTCCCCTCTGTCATTCCCATCAATGGCTAGTACCTGTTTGAGCCTACTGTATGCCTATGTGCAGTAACTCTGGCCCGTTCCTTTGGCCCCTATCTCCTGTTTTTGTATCTCCCTTTGTCCCCAGTGTGGATTGTTCTCTCCATCTCCAGTCCCTACCGGTCCCTTCTTCTGTTTACTCGAGTTACAGTCTGTGCTTCCCATTTCCTCTTCTCTTTTATGTCCAAGACATTTCCCTCTTTAACCTTAAAATCTCATGCTCCAGCTTCCCAGCCTTTGACAAACTGGGCACCCCTTGACCTCCACAGGGTGCCCATGAATATAACTGCTCTACAGTTAGTACACCCACGATCCTTCTCTTCTGTATCCACTTCTCCCCTCCTTATCCTGTCACTGTTCCTCCCTGGCGCATCACCCTTTCCTGTCCTTTCCACCAACTTCTGCAATCATTTTCCCTATCCATTCTCTCCTTTCTCCTCTGTGCCCTCCCTGCCCACAGCTATTCTACCTGTGTTGGCCCTCCAGGTGTCCTTCTACCCCCTGGCCTGCCTACCTTTCCCCTGTCCCCAACCACCCAACAAGTTACCATACCCCCACCCCCCCCGTCCTTCCCTGTCCTGCTCCATTTTCCTTCTGCGATGCTGCTCTGGCCCTCTTTATTATTACAGTGGTATAAGAGTCACAGTTATTACCCAATCAGCTTCAAATTCCCACATTTCCCTTCTCACAGTACTAGATTCCCTGTACCTTGATACTACTTACTCAGCCCCAAGTCCCCAGAGTCACAGTTCCTTGATCCCATAGTAATCTGCCTCAGATTCCCAGAGTTATGGACACTGTACCCCAGTAACAGTTCTAGAATCACATTACCTTGATTTCCTTTGACCAACCCCAAAATCACGGAGCCACAATACCTCAGTTTCACCCCAAATATCCAGTATTTTCCTACACAGTTCAAAAGACACAGTACCTTGATCCCAGAGGGAGTCCAAACAAATCTGGTGATCACAGACCCTTTAAGATTGTTTCCTTCCTTTCTGCACACCTTCCTTACACCCCTGCCTATCAAGCAGTACCATAATTATTTCATGGCCTCACCTATTCAGTAGCTCACAGTAAAGTCTCTACTCAATGGCTCTCTACTCAAAAATGTCACAAAACTAGCTAAACGTGAAGTTAAAGGGAAGCCATTATAGGGATGAGGATGTTCCTTGGGGGCTTTGCAACTTCTGATATGGGGCCCTAGCAAGGAGGTTCGCACAGGGCCCAGGAATAGCTAGGGCCAGTGCTGAGTGGAAATGTAAAATGAGGCAAACAGGGTAGGGAGGCAAGTCTTGCTACTGTTGCTTCAAGCAGGACCAGTGGTATGCTGAGTAACTGACATGGATTAGAATACAGAAGAGTGCTCCAAACTGTTGGGAGTGGAACGAATCCCTTGTTGGGCAACATCCAACAGACCAGACCTGGGTCTGAATCCCACAGCTTCCACTTGCATACACTGTGACCCTGAGCAAGTCACTTAACTTATGTGCTCCCAGGTCGCGCTTGTAAAGAAGCTTTCAGTTTAGTGTGCTATTCCTGGTTAAACAACTAACAAAACAAAAACCACTGGGCGGAGGCACCAGAGCCAAAGGTCAGGAGGACAGTGATGGCACTAGGCGGAGGGGCTGCAACCAAGGTCAGAACGTGTGATGGCACTGAGTGGAGGGGCCACAACCAGGGGTCAGGAGGTAGTAGTTCTGGATGGATGGGCCATAGCCAGAGGTCTGGATGGTTGATGGCACTAGGTAAAGAGCCCACTGCCAGAGGTTACGATGGTGACAGCAGTGGGCAGAGGGGCCACAGCCAGAAGTCAGTTGATGACAGCATTGGGTGCAGGGGCCACAGTCAGCAGTCAGATGATGACAGCACTGGGGGGGGCGAAACCAAGAGGTCAGATGATGACAGCACAGCTGGAGGGACTATAGCCAGCAGGCAGAATGGGTCCCAGAAATCAGGAATATAGGTCAGGGAGGTCAATGGAATCTGAGGAGGTTGCTTGACTTGGTAGTAAGGCAGGAGACCTTGTGGTGCTTGAAAGGGTGTAGTAGCAATAAGACTGGAGAAGTAGCAAGAGGCAGCTCTTTCACTGCCTGGGGTATTTTGGAATATGCTGCCACTGGACCTCAGAGCAATCTTCATCTCACTACCACTTTAAATGTGGCTACGACATTACTGCTACTATTGAACAGTATACCTGTTTCGACCCTACCTGACTGTGCCCATGAAACCCTGCCCCACACCTATCTCCACCCTACAAACCAACTGTCCTGCTACCACACCCCTACCTCCCCTCCCCTTCCTCTAGCATCTCCCTAAACTCACTTACTTGCTTATTGCCTTTTCTCTCCTGCTTGTTGTACTTTATGTCTACCTGTAGAACCGAACTTCCACATGGAATAATCCTGCTTCTGAAACTGTAACTACTCTGCTATGCTATTACTACGATTGTTATATACAGTACTGACCAATGTTGTTTTACTTCTATCCATGCCTTCACAGCTATTTTAGCTACATTGCCTCATGTCATGTACTTTGCTTTACTGTCTAAACACTTTATTGCCTTACAAGCTGTATTGTCTATGTAAACACCCACTGTATGTATTGTCTTGTACTCTCCTGGGTCGTGCCTGAAAATAGTCACCTACTGGCTAGTGCACTTACCCGGTAAACAAAAACTAAATAAATAAATAAATTTTACACTCTTGTGCCAGGCAATTATTAGTATATTTCCACTACATTATAAAAAATTAGAATTTCAGTATTTTCCCTTCATGGAAAAGTATGAAAACTATGAAGATTTTTTTTTATTGGCAAACTGACCTTTTTATAGGTAGCAACGTTTTGTTGATGATTGGTCATGTGACCATGAAGCACGGTCTGAAATGTAAACAAAATGCTATTTCTACTCAAAAATGTTGCAGAAAAGACCCAAGAAAATGTTTAATTTAATGAAAAATCATGGAAAACTATATGTTGCTAAACTTCTCTATGCCTATACTATATAAACAAAAGTATTTTGCATAGGCAGAAACATGTTACAGTAGTGGTACTCTGTTTAATTTCTAACAAATAAAATGTTAAAAAATGGCTATGTGCACCTTTGATCTCTTTATAGTTTTTTTCCTAAGTGCAAATCAAGTTACATGTAAAGACTATGTGTATTTTTAAATTACCCTGCCATAAGGCTAACTAATGATGAATGTTTGTAAATGATTCCCACTGACCTAGATTTGACAGGTGTAGTTGGTTTTGTGATAATTTTATAATGGGCAAAACAGTTTGATGTTTTGGTCAGACTAAAATGCTGTCACTATAAATAACCGACACAAGCTTTATATCTCTGAAATCTATAGCACCAGATCTGTCTATTAAGAGTAACAGTTTAGATATGTTTATAAATTTATTTAAAATAATTCTTACATTAATGATGAGTGTCCAAGGCTGATTTACTGCATTTTAGGTTACCCATCTTACATTACTTGTACTGGGTTGTACATATTTTTCCAAAAAAAACAACAGACAAAATGTCCCATTTCTAAGTTAGCCTCTGCTAAACCTAAACAAATCCATGCAACTGTGCAGGATAATTTAAATAAATATAGTGCTAAAGAAGGAAAGTGTAAATACTATTAGTATACATTTCATTCCAATTGTTGTCACAAATACTCTGCAGTTGTGGAGCTCTAATACAACAACATACAGAAGAATCAATACAAAACTATACAGTTTGGAATTCTATAGGGTATACCCATTCCGGCATGGGGTCATAATGTTGCGCTGCCATGCAGCATAACTTTTCTGTGGGGGGCTCACCCCACGCCCCCCATTGTGGGGGCTGTGTCTCTAGACCCCCACTAAAAGATTCTTAACTACGGGGGGTCCAACTTGGGAGCGCACAAAGTCTTTAAAAACAAAATGTCTGGGACCAGGAATCAAACCCGGTCCCAGGCGCGGTCTCCTGGGTTCCTGCTGCTGTGGCTCTGTCAAGTGAGCCACAGCAGCCTTTCGATGGAACCCACTCCCAGCAGGTTTATCCTCTGCTTGGGATGTGAATATGTGCAATACCGCATACAGTGGTGTACGCGGTATTGCACTATTCACTGTCCTAGACAGCGCTATTTCAGGTTAGGTATAATGTCGTACACTACTAAGCGTACAACGTTATGACCCAGTACGTACCCATTCCAGAGGTAGCCTTTACCACAGACGTCTGGCAGAAATAGGCCCTAAAGACATGAGGTGCTAAGTTAATTCTGCAGGGGATATATTTGAGTACATAATGAAAAATGCACAGCATTGTTTCCCTGGCCTGTAGAAACCCAGAACATCATATCACCATAGAAGAAGTATGTATTGTCTGAAACTACATAAAATACTGGTTTTAAACATGGGGCCCACACAGCTGACTAGCCAAATGTTTTCTACATGTTATTAAACATAGAATTTGGCCGGCAGATAGGACCGCTTGGCCCACCCAGTCTGCCCATTTCCCTACCTGATGGATAAGCTACAGATCCTAGTTAACCAGCAGCCTACTTCTTCCTACCCCACCCTAGAATTGCCTTATGACTGTCCAATGCATGCTTGAATTCCACCACTGTTTTTGACTCCACAACCTCCTCTGGAAGGCCGTTCCATACATCCACAACCCTCTCTGTGAAGAAAAATTACTCACCTTAGTAATGTTGTTTCTTCTAATGGAGTCTTGCTATATTATGACAATTGCAGTTTGTCCCACCATTAGAACTGCTCCGGAGGTGAAATAGTTAACTCCATTCCATGAATGGAACTTTGAGCACGAGCTCTAAAATAGAAGCTCTGTCTGTGGAGATTCAAACCTGAACTGTCTGATCTTTACGAGCAAAAACTCACTAAGGTCTGTGTGGAAGCTGTAACCTACACTAGCCAACTGGCTACCTAAATAATAACACCCATTGCTGGTCCCAACGCCCAATACTCAAGTCAGGGGACCAGAATTACTAATACAATTTTAACAAAATGAGAATAAAACAAGAGGATAATAAACACCACACCCCAAACCCCAAAAAGGGTGAAAGCAGCTTAAAGGGCATAAAATAATTGCCCACACTAGGTTACTTACCCTACCAAGTAGAGGTTCTGAGAGGGGCAGGCTGGGGGAGGTCATATATAACAAGACTCCATTAGAAGAAACAACATTACTAAGGTGAGTAATTTTTCTTCAAACAACATGAAGTCTTGCTATATTATGACAATTACGAACTACACAGCAGTACCTCCATGGAGGAGGCAGAACCTACTTAGGAATAGGCTCTGAAGAACAGCTGTGCCAAACGAGCATCTCTCCTAGCCTGGACATCCAGGGAGTAATGCTTGGTGAAAGTGTATACTGTTTTCAAGTAGCAGCCTGGCATATCTTCAATATAGGGATGTCTCTGGCAGCAGCTAGAGCCGTGGCTATACCTCTGGTAGAAAGAGCCCTCAAGCCAGAGGATCTCTGCCCAGTTTCTGATAACAAAATTGGATACAGAGACAATCCACCTGGCAAATGATCTCTAGTGGCAGTTTTCCCTTTCCCAACCTCACAAAAGTGAGGAAAAGTTGGAGGGATTCGGACCTCGACCCTTAGTACGTTCTATATAGTAACTAAGAGCCCTCTTAACATCCAGGCTGTGCAATCTCTCTCAGCAGAAGAGGAGTGTTCAGAAAAATTACTGGAAGGAGATAGATTGGTTAAGATGGAAATCTGAAACCACCTTAGGCAAAAACTTCCTGTTAGTCCTGAGGACTACCTTATCCTGTGGAAAGAAATAAAGTCAGTTTCTACTGACAAGGCTTGCAACTCACCTATGCATCTAGCAGTAGATAGCCACTAGGAAAACAGTTTTCCCAAGTTAGATACTTCAGCTCTGCAGAAAACAGAGGTTCAAAGGAGGTTGCATTAACTGGGCAATGCAAACATTAAGGTCCCAGGCAGGGCCCGATCCCGACAAAGTGGATTAGTATGGAGTAATCCCTTAAAAACTTGGAAAACACAGGGTGAGTGGAAAGAGAGGATGACTTTCCTGCTGAAACAAAAGCAGAAACAGCTGCCAAATGAACTCTCAGGGTAGCTGGTCTGAGGCCAAGGAATTAAGATGGACCATGTAATCTAACACAATGGGCAAATCAGCAGATTCTGGGAAATATGCTTCCCAGCACACCAAATGGAAAACCTTTTCCATTTAGAATTATAAGTAGCCTAGTGGAAGGCTTCCTAGAAGCCTTTAGGATTCAAGGACACCCTGAGAGAGGTGTGTGTCAGCAAACTCTAACTCCTCAAGAGCCAGGCCTTGAGGTTGAGGTTTGAGGTTCGGATACCAAACTCTCCCCTGGGCACAGGTTAATAGGTTGTGATTCCTGGGGAGGGAAAGGGGAAGATGGACTGTCAGGAACAGAAGGAGTGGGTACCAGGGCTGCCTGGCCCAATCCGGGGCAATCAGAATCACCCTGCAAGGCTGAGATCTGATTTGACTAACACTTTGAATAGGAGAGGGAAGGGGGGAAAAGCATAAAGAAACTTCCCTTCCCAATCCAGGAGAAGGGTGTCCAGGGGGACTGAACCCAACACTGGAGGCCTGCAACAGAACAGTGGAAGTTGGTGATTGTCTGGGGCTGCAGAAAGATCTATCTGAGGGGTGCCCCATCTGGCAAAAACTATCCCCAATACTTGAGGATCCAGGGACCATTCGTGATGGCCCTGGGAAATCCTACTGAGAGCATCTGCTAGGACATTGTCCTTTCCTGGAAGGTGAACTGCTATGAGGGAAGTGTTCAGGGAATAGGCCAGAGACCATAACTTCATAGCCTCGGTGCACAAGGCCGAAGACCGAGTGCCCCCATGCTTGTTGATGTACCACATTGTTGTGGTGTTGTCTGTTCTGACTTGTACCACTTTGTTCTGAACAGATGCAGAAAATGCTTGAAGAGCTAAAAAGACAGCTCTAAGCTCCAGCAAATTGATGTGGAGCAGAGATTCCTGGGGGGACCACACTCCCTGAGTGGAGAGGTCGCCCATGTGGGCTCCCCACCCCAGGAGGGAGGCATCTGTAGTCAGAGTCAAAGTGTGAGCAGGGGAATGAAGGGACCCCCAATCCCAATGCTCTGATCCTGCCACCACTGGAGGGCCTGGATCAAGGTTCGAGTCACTGGGACCAACTTGGAAGGGGTCTCTTCTCTGAGACCAATAGGCTCTCAAGTGAAACTGAATGTCTCTCGTCTGAAATCTTGCTCCCTGCACAACAGCTGTGGATGCAGCCATGTGCCCAGGAGCTGCAGAAAGTGTCTTGCTGGTCGAGAGACCTGCAGAGTGAAGGAGGAGGAGGCCAGAGCCACTAAATTCCTTACCCTATCTAAGGAAGAAAAGCTCTGCTAGGTTTGTGTCCAATTCTGCCCCTATAAGGTGAGTACCTGGACTGGTTCCAGAACAGACTTTGGTAGATTTGTAGAAAGCCAGGAGGTGAGAAGCTGCTGGGTGACTTGCAGGTGAGATTTTACCTGTTCTGGGGACTGGCCTACAATGAACCAGTCGTCTAGATAGGGAAAAACAGCAATCCTTTGCCTCCTTAAGTGAGCCACTGCTACTGCCAGACACTTTGTGAATACCCTAGGGGCAGAGGTAAGGCCGAAGGGCATTGCTCTGAACTGGTAGTGACCTGAGGGCAGTTCGAATCTGAGGTACTATTGATGGGAGCTTCTGATAGGACGTGAAAATAGGCATCCTTGAGGTCCAGGGAAGCTACCCAGTCCCCTGGCCTTAGAGAGGGTAAAATCATTGCCAGAGTTATCATTCTGAACTTTGGTTTCAAAAGATGCTTGTTCAGATATCTGAGGTCTAAGATGGGCCGCCATTCTCCTGTCTTTTTTGGGGTAAGGAAGTATCTGGAATACAGACCCCTGCCTTGGTGCAGGGGAGGAACCTTTCTACTGCTCTGAGAGCTAACAGGGATGAGACCTCTGCTTCTAGAGCAAGGGTCTCTGAAGAACTGCAGGTAGAAAAACCTGGTTCTCATCTTGGGAAACTTTTGAAGCTGAGAACCAGACCCTGGCATCTACTTCCAGAACCCACTTGTCTGAGGTTAAAGACGCCCAGTTCTGACTGAAGCCAACCTGCCCCCTACTGGTAAAGGAGAATCGGCCCTGGGCACCCCATCAGGGTGCCTGCTTAGCAGGTGCTTTAGGCTGAGGGGTGGGAGCAGGCCTGCCCACACCCCGTCTGCCTCTGAAGAAGCCCCTCTGAGCATAAGCAGAGAAGGCCTGAGTCTGATAAAAAGGCCTGTGAAAAGGCCTACCCCTACCCTTGGGGGTATGCCTCTGGGGAGTGGCTTGCCGCTCCTTAGCTTAGGCACTTTGTAAGTAGTCCTATATTCATCCATCTTTTCATGTAATTCTCTGTCTGCTCCCCAAACAGAGAATTTCCCACCACAGGAAAATCCATAGCCTTAGTCCGGGTATCCTGTGACAGGCTAGTAAACCTGAGCCAGGCCAACCTACGAAAAGCTACAGATGTGGCCATGACTCTAGAGGAAACATCAACATCCACAGCAGCATGAAACTGCACCTTAGAAACCTCAATGCCATCGGCAGACACCTGTTCTAGTTCGCTAGCCAGCTGGCCATGCCCCAACATGACTGCATTGCTGTGAAAGGAATTCTGTATCAGGACCTGACAGTGTGTACCTTCTGTCCATCTTTTTATCTACAGGAGGCACAGAATTAGGAGTTTTAAAATTTTTATTGTTTGTTTCCTAAAAGACTTATGCAAAGGAATAGACAATCTCCTAGACTCTGGTATATCCATTATTTCTACAAATCAGGTTCCTCTTGCTCATCACAGCTTCCTCCCATGGGAGCTGGAGGGATTCAGCAACCCTTTTTATAAAACAGAAAAAGAAAAGGGGACTCAGAAAGCATAGGGGGAGATTGTAAGGGTCAGTCTGGGGAGATGTCCGGTTCAGTGGGCACACCCAGACTCTCTCAGTCACATTCACACTGATCATCATCATGCCCCCCATGCTCTTGGTTCACAAAAATCTCCAATATCATATTCCTGAACCGGTGGAACCGGCCGAACCAACCTTTTACCAGACAGTGGCGGTTCGGACGGAACCGGAGAAAGTGACTGTACAATTTGTATAGCTTTTGCTAGTTCTGCAGCAGTTGGAGAAGGAATTTTGGACTCCATACCTGCTGATTTTCTCTTTCTTTTTTTTTTTTTTTAGTTTACTTTTGCCTGAGGAAGTCTCGCCCTGGTCAGAGGGCACTCATCCGGGTCAGCGGACTTTTTGGCCTCTTGTTCCCTGAGCCTGCCCACTCTCTTATCCAGGGTGGATGCAGGGAATTTTTTACAAATCTGGCAGTCTGAAATGAGGTGGTCAACCCCAGACAATAAACACATGTAGTGTGTGGGTCAGCCTTGGCAAAGGCTTCCCCACAGACACTACAGTGTTGAAACCCAGTGGGCCCGGTTTTTTCTTTTGGGTTTCTCAGACATGATGCCAGCCTAACCAAGAAACTTGCCCTTTTAACGGCAGTGCCAGACAAGACACCCTTATCGGTTCCCAACCGTGTCACGGGTCATGGAAAAAACGTAATGAAATCCGTTTTTAGAACCGATAAGAACCAGGAACCGCACTCTAAAAGCTTTAAAATGCTTACTCTTTAGGTTTTAACCAACCTGATCGGTTCGAACCGAACCGATAAACATTTACAAGTTCCACACAGAATAAAACCTGTCTATTACTTACAATACCACAGACAGAGCTTGAACCGATCGGTTTGCGGTTAAAATAATTATACTCGCGGTTTAATTTAACCGAGAAAATACTGTTTAAACCGAGAAATGAACAAAACAGTAGGAGAAATCTCCGGAGCGACTGTTCAGTGAGGCGGAGTAAAGAATCTGACAGTACAGGTTTGAATCTCCACAGACAGAGCTTTTATTTTAGAGCTCGTGCTCAAAGTTCCATTCATGGAATGGAGTTAACTATTTCACCTCGAGACAGTTCTAATGGTGGGACAAACTGCAATTGTCATAATAGCAAGACTTCATGTTGTTTGAAAAAATACTTCCTTAAATTACCTCTGAGCCGCGGCCCCCCTTCTATCTTCAAATTGTGCCCCCTTGTTCTTGCACACCTCTTTATTTGAAAGATGCTACCCTCTTGGACTTTGTTGATTCCCTTGAGGTACTTGAAAGTTTCTATCATGTCCCCCCTCTCCCTCCTTTCCTCTTCTTTATATGTGTTGCTACTATGAAAAAAAATTGACATTTGTATAATTTTCACAATTTATCAAAGCAAATGCCAGAGTAACGTAAGTGGCAGGTATATAAACACCCCATTTTTGGATTCTAGGGAGACCACTAGTTTCGAATGTACCACCTTTATGTACCTTTACCACAGAGATCTGGTAGAAATAAACCCTAAACCTGTATGGGGGTAAGTGTATTTTAAAAAGGAAAAATGTGGGCTCATAATGGAAAATGCACAGCATTGATTCTCTTACCTACAGACATTCAGGACATCATGATGCTACAGGAAAAGTATATATTTTCTGAAACTACACAAAATATTGGTTTTAAATATGGGCAACATTGCCCACTGCCCACATGTTTTCTACCCACAATTCTCCTCAAGATTCAGAACTCTGAAAAATTATGGAAATTGGCATACTTTTTACACTTCAGCAAACTAGAAATGTATGTAACCTAGGCAGCTGGTATACAAACCCCACAGTTTTTGATTCTACAGTGAGTACCAGTTACACTGGTACCACATTTATGTTCCTTTACTACAGAGGTCCAACAGAAATAAGCCCTAAATATACAAAGTGCTAAGTAAGCATTAAGCCACGATGAAGGTGGCATCTAATGCTGGATTAATGCATGGCTGGAGGCGAGAACAACAGTCCAACCATGCATTAATCACATTAATGCCACCAGCCAGATGTTAATCTACTATTTATGGGCCGCCAGTACACAGTCGCGAAAGATGTAATTGCTATCGGTACAACAACATAACACAGGAGTCGGTGAGTTTCGATAAGGTTTGTACTGCACTTCAACAACGTGTAACAGAACAGATTTAATATGCTGATGCGGTGAAAACACTGACTAGTACTACATAAACACAACAGTGTGCCTCACATGCTAGTCCAAATTATTTTGTGGTCTACGCGGGTATTAGTCTCATACCACTCTGAGTCTGCGGTGGAGTGCTGTCTTGCCGCAGTGTGCGGGTCGCTGAAAAATTTGCATCTTCGCACAGTCACTTCTGCTTGCTACCGTGAGATAGCTCCGATGTCGCCCACTCCATCTCCCTACCCATTCTCTATTCTCGCCGTACAGTTCCACTCATCGCTGTTGCTTCTGTGTCAGTTTCAGTCACCTCTTGCTTTCTGTCGCTGCCTACAGTACCTGCACCTCCGAACTTCAACTCGACCCAGTCTTCCAGCCTGATACCTCCTGTCAGCGAGAACCGTGCACCACTTCCCTGCATGGTATTCCTCTATCCCCATCTGCTAGCTATTCGTACTGTGCGTGGCTGCTTGTTCTCCCCCTCCAGTTTCTGACACTGCCTAGCTTGTCGCCTGCTCCCTGCCCAAGACTGGCGTCTCTCTCAGTGGATCCTCGCCTCTGCCCGGTGCTGCTTACCTACCTGTCTGGATGCTCCTGGTACTTCAGTTTTGAACACGGTGGGTATGCTGGATTAATCCCCACTCCGACTTTGCCCATGTGATTGACTTTGCCCAATCGCGCCTCCTGATTTCACCATTGAGTTTATTGCCATGTTACAAGTGTATTTTAAATGGGAAACATTTAGGTTCCATAACAGGAAACACTGGGCATGGATTCTCTAGCCTGTAGACATTTAATATAGTATGGTACCATAGGAAGAGTACAGATTTTCTGAAACCGCAAAAATACTGAATTTAAACATGGGTAAAATTGTCTGCTATCCAAATGTTTGCTACCCATAATCCTCCTCTACATTTGGTACAACTAAGAAAAATAATGTAAATCTGTATATGTTTCACACTGTAACAAACCAGATGCCCATGTAACATAAGCTGCAGGTGCACAAACACCACCTTTGTGGACTGCAGAGAGAGGACCGGTTAGGCCATTAAATTTATGCACCTTTACTGCAGAGATCAAGTAGGAATGAGCCCTAAACCTTTAAGGTGCTAGGTGCATTTTAAAGGGGAAAAATGTGAGCTCATAATGGAAAATGCACAGCACTGATTTTCTAGCATGTATACCTTCAGGACACTATGTTCACAGGTAAAAGTATATATATTTTCTGAATCTGCACAAAACACTGGTATTAAATATGGGTAACATTGCCTGCTACACAAAAGTTTTCTACTCATAATCCTCATCAACATTTGGTACAGCTATGAAAAATAATGGAGATTTGCATAATTTTCACATTTTGGCAAACCACAGGTGTATGTAACCTAGGCAGTTGATTCACAAGCACTACATTTTATGGATTCTACAAAGGGTTCCCGTTACACTGGTACCAAAGTTACAGTATGTACCTTTAACACAGAGGTCTGGCAGAAATAAGCCCTTAGACATATAGGATGCTAAGTGTAATATAAAAGGGACACTTTGAGTCCATAATGGAAAATTCACAGCACTGATTCTCCTGTATATAGACATTCAGGGTACTATGGTACCAGAGGAACAGTACTGTATAACCCCTTATTTTCACTGTAAATTTATTTCCGCTATATCCGCTAAACAGACTTTATCCACAGGAATAAATTTACAGTGAAAATAAGGAGGTATTTCCAATGAAGCAGAAGCAAATTCTGTATTGCACCATATCAACGCTCCAAACCCGCTACTGAGTTAACAATAAAGTACCTTGTAGCCTAGAAGTAGTAAAGGTTGTAAATGTCTGCATACTAATCCATGTCTGAATGTTTCTTGGTTTGCGAAAGATGCCTCAAACAGACAAAATCAAACAATCCGCCACATTGTCACAGACACGCTGGGATACCTGCACCATGTGACATGGTCGTTCATTTGATTTCATTTGTTTTGTGTTTGCGGTGTCTGTTGAAACAAGAAACACTCAGACATGGATTAGGATGTCATAAGTTACAACTTTTATTACTATTTGGCTGCAATGTACTTTATTGTTCACTCAGTATCGGGTTGGAGTGTCAGCATGGTGCTATACCCAGGTTCAAATCTTACTTCTGCTTCATCACTGTAACAACTTAGGTGGCTTGTATATGGAGGAAGGGCATCACTAAGATAGCTGGGTTTTGTAAAAACTAAACAAGGAGGGATTTGTCTCCACATTAATAAGCTGCTCAGACATTGCCTCACCCTCCAACTGCAAGGGGCTGCCTCTCCCTTCATTTTTTTGCAGCGTCACTGACGCAGCTTGTATAGTTTGCTGCACTTTATTGGGGGGAGGGTGTTGTGGCATTGAGGTCCCGTTTCACGGCAGGCTTCTTATTTGGCAGACATTGTTCACTCAGTAGTTTACAAAAATAGAGTTACAAGGGACTGTGTTTTCCCCATTTTGTAGGCTACTGCATTACTACTGTAAATGTTGACAACTACTGCACTAATATAAGTTTGCGCTGACCTGGGTAGGTAGCCCAACCACACAGAAAAAAGTTGCATTGAAATAAGGGGTTACACATTATATATTTTCTGAAACTGCACAAAATACTGCTTTTAAACCTGGGTAACACTGCCTGCTACCCACATGTTTGCTACCCATAATCCTTCTCTACATTTGGTACAGCTATGAAAAATAATGGATATATGCATACAGTTCACACTTTGGCAAACCAAATATCTATAGAAAGTAGGATGCAGGTATATCAGCACCCCATTGCTGGATTCTAGGGACAGTATGCATTACAATGGTACCACATTTATATACCTTTACCACACAATCTGGTAGGAATAAATCCTAGTCACATAGGCTGTGTATTTTAAATTCTTGGTAAATGCAGTGATAGCAGGTTTGGAACATGTTATGCCAAGCAAGTTTTGGCATAGTACACCCTTATAAAGTCCAGCATAGGAGAAGTTTGTACTTGTAATATGCAACAGCCAGATAATTATGTTAAAAATGGCAAAAACACTGCATTTTTTCAGTATTTTTATCTGTGGAGCTTAATTCAATGGAGGATTATGGGTAGCAAACATTTGGTATGGGGATCTTTTCACACATCCTTGAAGTCCTTATTTTGTAACCTTTAAAACAATCAATATTTTCCCTGGTTCATGTAATATTTTGAGGTGTTAAATTGGGAAATGCTGGCAGGAGAGGCAGTACATTACAAAGTTTAGTACACAGGCATATAGCAATAGGTAGGTGTGAACAGAAATCCATGGTGAAGTTGCAAGTACTGTATTTAGCAGCTGTGTTTGCCAGAATACCCTGGAAAATCAAAAATAGTGCAATTTTGCCCATGCAGTGTAAAACAACGAGGCATGTAGGTTGAAGAAGAGTGAACATTGCACTTTTTCTGTGATTTGCATTATTGAGCATAATTCATCGGACGATTATGGGTAGCAAATCTTTGGATGGAGATATTACCCACATCTAGAACTCTATTTTTTGCAGTTTCAGAAAAAAAAATACTTTTCCTATAATGACCTAATATCCTTTTTTCTGCTGGTGATACCTCTCCCTATGCACCTTCGCATCCCACTGGCTCTCCCGACAGCCTTCTCTCACTGTTTGGTTACCTTTAAGTCATCAGATATTACTCCCAGGTCCCTTTCTTGACTGGTGGCGTCAATACTTCCGCCCCATCTTGTGCTCCTCCCTTGGATTTCTGTGGCCCAAGTGCATGATTTTGCACTTCTTTGCATTGAATCTTAGCTGTCACACTCTCAAC
Source organism: Neoceratodus forsteri (assembly GCA_016271365.2). Taxonomy (NCBI): domain Eukaryota; kingdom Metazoa; phylum Chordata; order Ceratodontiformes; family Ceratodontidae; genus Neoceratodus; species Neoceratodus forsteri. The sequence continues at coordinate 302,399,049 of CM057459.1, read as the reverse complement.
CACTCCTCAAGCATGTTTAGATCCTTTCTTATCCCCCGAGTGTCGACCCTGTTGCAGATCTTAATGTCATCTACAAAGAGGCACAGCTTCCCCTCTATCCCTCCTGCAATGTGGCTTATGAAGACATTAAAGAGGACTGGCCCCAGCATGGATCCCTGTGGCACCTTGCTGGGCACCCCCTCTCCTTGGATTGAACGCCATTTACTACCACCCTCTGTGTCCTGTCACACTCTATTATCTCAATCTCCCAACTGGATAAACACAGAAAAGTGAACCTGAGCCCATGCCACACTATTCTCACTTTCTCTGTGTTACTCTGTCGACAGCAGCAGCACTGCTCTATCTCCCCTCCTTTATTTTATTGTACTATTTGGGGCCAGTAAAGGTACACTGAGTCAAAGATCATTTTCAAATGCATTGTGGGAGCACAAGGAAGTGACTTGCTCAGGGTCACACAATATGCATGCGGTAGCTGTTAGATTCAAACTCAGGTCTTCAGGTTTGCAACCCAGTGTTACTCTATTTATGCTCCTAAACACCAGCCCGAATCTCTTCCTCTCCAGACCAACTTCCCCGCAGACTTAGCATCACTCCAGTTTTTACATGGCTTCCTCCCTCACGGCAGGGACAGCTGGGCTCACCCTCCTGCTGCAGATAAGGATCCACATCCAGAGGGCCAACATCGCTGGTGCTGGTGCTGGAGCTGCAAGAGGCTGGTTTATCATCTTCCTAGGGATTTACAGTGCTTTTACTGATTCCCCTTAGATACAGGCTTTCTAGGGTGTGCAAGCTCACAAAGGCAAGTGTATGAAGCATGTCACACCAGCATTCCTCTGACCAATACACCTTTCTAGATGCACTGCCACCTGCAGTCACCCGGGTGCCAGTACAGCATGAGAGCTGACTGCATTCCTCTCTGAATGGAGAAGTGTGTCGCCTGGGGCACTCAGTCCCCCCGCCTGGCCCGACAGCCAAGGCTCGCTCGAATCCAGGTCACCAGCATCAAGAGTGGTAGCACTATCACTGTGTTGACGGGATTGCAGCAGTTCAGTGTGCTTAACCACTATGCTATACTGCCTCCCTGGATTGCCAAAATCCCTAGGGTAAATGAAAGGCACAATATAAAACCAAACTTCCCATCAACGCCTAAAACAATTTATAAAAGTAATGGCAGTGATTCATGATCAGATGTTCTGTAACAAAAAAGCCAACCAAAATAATTAAATGTGCAGATAAGCACAGACTGATACAGAAATTTTTTTAAAACTGAATAAAACTTACCAAAACAGTCTCCAAAACACTGAAAATGTTCTTTGGACAATTAAATCTTCAATTTCCTGTGCCTTGCTCCAGAAGCACACTGCTGTACAACTCTTTACTCCTATCTGCCCTGCTACGCTGTCTCAAAAAAACAAAAAACATGGCCATCCCGGTGGCACTGAGGGCAAGGCATGGATGCTACACATCGCACATGCTGGCGACCTGAGTTTGGGAACAAGCTTGGGCCGCCGGGGGTTGGCCGGGGAAGAAGGCTAGAGCATCTGACGACAGCTTGGCTTCTCTAGGGGAAGGGGGAGTCCTCTAGACTGGTAAGTGTTGACCCCTGGAGGAGGCTGGGAGCGAGACAGCTGCTGGTGTCACTGGGGCGTGACTGGTTGGGGCGTGGGCCTTGCACCAATCAGCTTCTGGGATAGGTTCTTAGGGGCGTGGGGACTTTGCATGCATCAGGCCTATGCCTTGGCGCCGGCATACAATTAGTACATCCTAGAACAACAGAAAAGCCCTTCTGAGTCAGATAGATGGAGTGCCAAGCTGGGTCCCAATCTACCGCCACCTGCCCAGCTAGTCGGGACTTGATGAGATCCGAAGGTTGGAGGTGGCCCCACCCCGACCACGTGGGAGGCAAACCGCAGCAAGATGGAGGACTCGATCAGTCAGATAGGACAGGGTAGGGACAGGCTTAATGGCTCTCGAAGAGGCGACTCTGGAGGAAGGGGAGGATAAATAATAATAATAATAAAAAATGTGTAGCAGGGCAGGAAAGTGAAAGCAGACAGTCTATGTGTTTGCATTGCTTTCTGCAATCATATGAACTCACTTCACTCTAGACCCATAGGACTGTGTGACTAAGGGCTGCTCTCGAAATCCTGTGGGTCAGACCCAAGAAGTACAGCGGGGATCCATTGCCCAGGGATCCTTTATGGTAGGACTTACTGGGTACATCTTTATGACTATGCACTTTACTGCCCTGTAATGTATGCTGTACAGCAAAAGCACTAAAGGGGTTAAAGCAGTGGCTGACCAGTGGTAGTCTGCTGCTTAGCTGTTTGTTTCCTGAGAATGCCAGGGAGCCACCCACCCAAGTAGTCAGTGCTGAGTGGTTTGCTTGCTGCATCTGGCAACTTCAGCAGCCTAGTCACAGTTCTATATCCAAGAAGCTTGATGGATGTTCCTTTTAACTGCTTGAGCCATGTTATTTACTAAATAGAAAAGCAATGGTATGTACTCATTCTCAGTAGATAGTACCACTGTATAAACAGCACAGCAAGATTGAACAGGAACCTTGTGTCTAGCTATGTACATGTACACAAGGCTCTTAAGAGCAGCACTGTAGAAAAATGCTAATTATACACTGGGGTCCAAAAATGGCAGCCCCTGATTGGTCAGCTAGCACCTTTTTCCCATTATAAATCCTCAACAGTACCAACGGGAAGAGGTGCCAGCTGCCAGCGAGCCGCATCAACAACTTTCTCAAAATCATGCCTACAATGATGAACGCAGGACTGGCAAACACAATGGAACCCTCTCAAAAGCACCACAGCAACTGTCACCATTTCTTCGGCTACCCTAATAATACTAAAACCCTCCAGAAGCTGCAAAAAGTAAACAAGTCACAACTAATAGTAAGTCATAGTAAAAAAAAAAAATGAATTTCGCCTAAACAGTCATCAGAGTCCTTGGTGCTGCACACTCACTCCCCGCTAAATGTAACACACTCGCTGACTCCCCGGTACTGCACACACGCTCCCTGCTAAACAGCGCAAAAAAAACACGGCAGCCTCCACCAACAGAATCCACAGCATTAAAAGGAAACCCATCAGAAGAGTCAAAACTTAGAACATCCTCCCAAAATGCAAAAGCCAAACTTGGAACCACTAAACCAAAAGCAACCCGGAAGTACATAACAGCAAGCTCCCCACTTGCACGACGCTCTGTAAAAAAACAAACGTACAGGTAAAAGGACCAGGGTCCCTGTTTAGAAAATGAAAAAATCAACAAACCACTGTCTGTCTTCTTGTAAACACTGCCTCAGTTGCGGGTGGGGGAGGGAGGTCAGAACAACTGAAGCCTATGTGTTTATGTAAACCACAAGAGTGAGGGATTTTTCTACCTAGCAGCAGGGAACTATTTTTCCTGGCAGAACAATAATTTAAAGGAAAATTATTTAAAGTAGTAGAGCTGCGCTATGGGCACTGCTGGGGACCGCTCTCACGCATCCACACTACAGCCGGTAACGGTACAGTGGCGGATCCAGTTCCATAATCGTTGTTGAAACCACCTCACAAGTGGTTTCGACAATAGTTACAGAAGCGCCTCCTGTGATGTTACAGGTGTAACTGCAAAACGTTGTGGTAACGATTTGGACCCCTTGTAACGTTACAGAGGGCTGGATCCAGTGTAGTGTGGACAGTGCATTAGTCGTGAGCAGGAAGCTGTATTAGAACCATGGTTGTAGAGCAGATACTGAAACAGATTGACAGTGACTGAGTACAAGTGGCTGCAGATGTCTGCCCGAGCCAGGTGAAGGTAATAAAAGAGCAGAACTAAAGTTAGCAAGTTGCTTGGCATGAACACCTGGTAGACAGACTGAGAAAATTTATGTGAAATACAACTGAAGAGTTTAGGCAGTGCATGGAAAGGAGTCCGCACACCCAAAAAAAATACTGAAGGGAAACACAGGAGCTAACTGAGGACATGGAAGCAGCATATGTCACTGCCCTAGTGAAAGCAGAATGCAAGTGCTATAGCCAGGGACACAGCAGCTGGGGCACACACCAAGAAAACCCAGACAAACTGGGACTACAGCAGGTGAAATGAAAGGGCAAGGTCAGAGCAAAAAACAAACAAAAGGAGAGACAGGAACAAGCAAGCCCGCATGGCCACAGTACCAGGAAACAGACCAGTTAGAGCCCTGAGGTGCGGATCCAGCCAGTTGGAATAGTAGCTACGGGGCGTGGTACATCAGCTGACCACTGATCCTCAGAAAGCTTCTAATTAGATTCTTTGCACAAAGTGAGTTGGGATTCAGGTGGTGTCTCTCTCCACTAACACACTAGTTGTTTAGTGCTGTGTCCTTCCTTCCCACCCTCTCTCCATAATGGAGGCTAATGTTCTGACAGCTCTACTTACAGCTAGGGAATGCAGACACACAGAAGTATTGACTGCATCCAGGGAAAGTAGTGTCATGGTCAATAAATATAATTCAAAGGTGAAAAAGCTAATTGTGAAACGCGTCATGTGACATCAGTTAGGGAGTGGGGACAGAAGCTGGTGGAGCCTGAAGCTTGCATGGTTACTCACACACGCATGAACTTTAGATGTAACTATCTTTATGGACTTTCATGGACCTCTAGTATTTTAAGTGCAACTGAGTGCTATGTTGTGGAATTCTTTAGTACTGAATATAGGAATTTTGGCACCATACGGTCAAAGTCTACGTTTCTATAGAGAGGGTGGTGGACGCATGGAACAGTCTTCCTGAGGAGGTTGTGGGGTCTAAAACTGTGGGAGACTTCAAGAATATATGGGACAGACATTCTTGAGGTGAGATAGGAAGAAATAGACTGTTGGCTAACTAGGATCTGCAGCTTATCCTGTAGGTAGGGAAATGGTCAGACTAGGTGGGCCAAGCAGTCCTCATCTGCTGTCAAAGTCTATATGCTTTTTTTTATCTGCTCCAGCACCAGATCTCAGCCCCCCGTTGCCCCCCACTCTCAAATCAGCCATCCTCCCTGCCCCTTGCTTGCCCCACCGGGCGGGGCTGTGCCACCAGCCAAGGTGTCACGGACACGAATCTGGACTGGAAGTCAGCCTGAGAGTGAATGAGGGACGGTGAGGCGGTTTCATGGAGGCATTGTGGCGGGGATTATTTCTATCTAGGCTCCCTCTGGAGTTGGATGCATGCAATGACGCCGACCAAGGTGGCCCGTGCATGCTTCCATGCATGCTCCCCTCGAGATGTCTGCATCTGACTCCCCCGTACGCGTAAGTACACCCTGCTCCCCAGCCTCCGCTAGGGGGCACTCAGGTGCCGGTGCCATGATCCTCCCTCCCCAGGGAAGGAGAGCAGTCCTCCGGATGCCCTATCCTTCCCTGCCCCTGCCGACTCCCGATGGCCCATGTCCGTTCCCAAACATGGGTCGCCAGCGTGGCTCGAAGTGTGGCGTCCGGTGCCTCAATCCTCAGCGCCACCGGGCCAAGTCTATATGCTTTTGGAGTCTTGGGCTTCTTGTGGAGCAAAGTAAGTTACTTTTACCTTTCAGTAGGTGCTGGTTCCCAAACCTCTGCACATTACATTTACGGCTCTGACTTGTTTGACTTCTTTCCCAAGGCACCTTTTAGTGGTGCTCCAATCTGATCTGAAAAAAATTGAATGCATTGAAATCCAAGCATTTTGAAACATTTCAGATCAGTCAAATTTTGCACTTTCTGACCTGAGATCTGATATGAATTGGGTCTTGGATTAGACTGTGTAAAATCAGACTGATTCGATCTGAGTTAGCGTAAGCTTTAAAAAGGTTGTCATCTAGTTACACAGCTTCTATCGACCAGCCACAGAGACTCGTGGGGCATGGTATTTCTGTAGTCCTAGACCTTGCTGGCATCTCTGTGAGGGCCAGATTGGGGGTGGCTGCAGTTTTTGTTTTCTTGCCTACCGGCCATAGCTGCTGACAGTGCATGTGGGGCCGGAGGAAGGGTGCCGCTGAGGTGGCACACCGGCCACAGTGGGGGATGGAGGGTGAGTTGACAAATGTTGCTACTCTCCTTTAGGGAGCAAGGGCCCAGCAATTGTGGAGTCCATGGAGGTTAGCAGCTGAGTGGGGGAGGAGGAGGAGGAGGAGAAGGATGTCTGCTGTGTGTTATTGCCAACTGAAGCGACTGCTGGTGCTGCTGATTTGCATCCTCCCTGGCCCCATTTGGAAGTCAGTGGGGGTCGGGTGAGCAGCAGGCAAGAACTCCCAGGACAGACTGAAGCTAAACCCCACCTATAGGGTGGTGGTGGCTGTGATGACACAAGTTATTTACAGGGGATGGCGTGATGGAGCAGGGGGTGGCACTGGATGCCAGGGACATCTATGCTGAGATTGGTGGGTGTGGGAGGGGGCTGCTTTTTTATGTTGCAGAATATGGCAGACAGAGGAGATATAAGATCTTTCTGACAATCCTGCGTAATCTGGTCAGATCAACTATGAGAGTATCTGTGCACCTCTTGCACCTTTAACCAAAGGACCATGGTTGTTAAGGGGCCGAGCCAGATGAGGCACATGCCCTGGTAAACATCTGCTGTGCCCAAGCTCTGCCCCAGCAATGATACATAACTAGCAACATATTCAGGATTTAAAGCCACCTGTGTATCCAAACACAAGCCCTCCGTGCCCCAGTCATCTATATTTCCTGGAGCCACCACAAGAGATCCTTGGTCCAGTGGCATCTCTAGGGGTGGAACCCTCAAGAGGTCTCCTGCACCACCAGTACTCCAAAAAATGGTGGTATTTTCCTTGGGAACAGGGGGTATGAAATGCTGCAGCCACACCCACAACACATCCTGCCAACAGTCTCAGTCTTCCTTATCAGTTCAGTTGCAAAAGCATGCCTACACAACACATCCTACTGACTAACCAATCTGCTTTACTAATTTAGCTGCATAAACACTTTACTATGTTACATAAGCATCTACTTCCGTAACTAATCAAACAATCAACTGTGGTACCTTCTCCATAATTAGTTGCCCCCAGAACCAGTTGGAATAGGCACCCTGAAACTGAGAAAGAGTATTCTGGTAGGTCTTCGTGGCTATTCAGGCATTTCAGGGGTCAGGCAATTTATGACGGGGCGGGTTGAAGCACCTGTATAGGTGAGCTGGGGGAAGCCTGTTCCAGAGGATTAGGGGGAATTCCGTTGTCGAACGGCTGTATAGCATTCCAGATTAAACAGCATTTTGCACAATCTGGCATTTCAATTTTTGCTGAAACCTCTCGATAAGGGTTTCCTCTAAATTATAAACTCGCATAATATTATTCAATTTTTTTTAAACAAGGCCTTGACCCCAGAAGTAATATTTTTAGCATCTAAAACTAAGTTGCTTAAGAAACCACAGTGCTCAATAAGATGTGAACTTCAGCATTATTAATAAAACAGATAAATACTATGAAAATCAGTAGTAATGGTCCAAGGGTAAGTGTAATGGACTCAGAATGTGCATGAAGAATAATGTCTGCATAAATTTATTTATCCATACGTTTCACCAGGAAGGCATCTGAGCTATATAGCTCATTTCCAGGTGCATCCTGGGGGAAAAGGAGGATGAGGCAATCAAGTACAAAAGACAAGATACATTATAGTTGACATTATGGCATACAAAGACAAGACACATAAGTGCAGCACAATAATATAGCAACAATGGGCAAAGATACATAATGAACAACAGAAATAATGTGCAGATTACAACCTGGGAAATGAGCATTGGTTATGGCAATGAAAGGTACATCAGAGGATGATATGTGATTTTATAAAATGGGCAAAACATTTCCAGAACTGTGACTGGCTGATCACCTGTTTCAGCCGTTTTCTTATCAGGCTATAACTTAACAAGTGGCACTGTTTGTGCCAACCTAAACACAGCACATGCTAAAATCAATACATGCTCTCCCACTGCAGGTCCTCAGTTTTCACCCGACAGCATTGCTGCAGCGGGACCTCCTCAGTTGGCATCCAATGGTCAAGGAATTGCTGCAGCGGGAGAGAAAAGTGGCAGCAACAGAGAAATGAAAAAAATAACAGTTAATGTCCGAAGTTTCCCACATTCCTACACAAACCTCAAACTGTTAAGCATTTTTGTCCACTTGTTCTGTCCCATCTCCAGCTGTGCCTCCCGCTGCTGAAAACATTGTACATTTGGACCGTTTCTTCGATCTCTGGTCCGGATGCCACCCTACCCCTACAGCCTGTACTTTAAACAGCAACTGCAACAACCCAGGTCAGTCCACTGTAAAAAAGTTCACTGCATTACTGTCACCCAAAAACTCAGTTCAGGTTTACTGACAATAACAGTTTTGAAGCCGCAAAGCAGGAAACCAGTCTGTATGGCGTCCGGAGAGGGACATACTCACTCCTAAGCAACCCAGCTGCTTCAACTATATGAAAACTAGTAAAGACCTCGAAATCCACATTTAAATAAATAAACTGAAAGCACACACACACAAAAAACAGAATGTGTGTGTGTGTGTGTGTGTGTGTATTTGGGAGGGGGGGAGGTTGGGAGACAAGAAACAGCAAGAATCCAGTCTGTACCACAGCCACTAGGGACACACTGGCTCCCAGTCAAGTCAGCCCCTCAACATGAATGAAACGATTTAAGATGAAAATTCAAAAAATAAATAAATAAAGGGACACACACACACACACACTGTGTGTATTGTGGGGATGACAAGAAACATCAGGGGAATTAGAGCAGCCCATTTCAAGACAATGACAAAGACTACTTTTTCATTTTTTATAGTCATATGACCACATTTATTTAGTATTTTTATGTGCACTTCTCAGGTACATATTTTTTTTTAACTCTATTTTTGCACCCTACCTTCGGGGCATCTCTCAGGACCCCATGCTCAGCTCCGCAGCTCCACCACCCACCGGAACCGTCCTCCACGAGCTTCATCAGTTTCAGGACTGGTCTCTCCCCAACCCCTCGGAGAGGCCCCTGGAATCCCCTGGGGGAGGTACAGGGGAACAGCCAACATTGGACGTGTGGCCTTGGGCTACTGATGGTCACAGTCGCCTCACCCGCCGATAGGGGGATTTTTCTTAGTTTTCTCCCCAAAGCTCAGACGTGCACTAACGTCCCGCTTGGCATGTCCATGCTCCCGTGCACACCCGAAAGACATCTGCCGCAGCTTTAATCCCCTGCTTTCTGTGGCCGTGCACTGTGGTGCCTCCAGCCACTGCTAGAGGTCACCAGAGCACCGGCGTGTGGAGAACCCTCCTCCCTGGGGAAGGAGAGCAGTCTGTGGGACGCTCAATCCTTCCCCATCCCTGCCGACCCCAGAAGACCCAGGCTTGTTCCTGAACCCGGGTCGCCAGCATGGCTCGAGGTGTGGCGTCCAGCACCTCAACCCTCAGCGCCACCAGGCTGGCCTCAGGTACATTTTTTAATTAGCTACTTTACCCAGGGGACTATTTTATATGCGGAATTAGACACTCCAAGGTGTGGTTTATGGCCTGATAAGAGCACTTCCCAGGTGATAAAGGTACTCGGCGCAAGCACCTCATGCCTCATTATTACGCACCTGGAGTGTACTCTTATCAGGCCATAAACCACACCTTGCTGTGTCTTATTTCTTACATATACAACTTCAGCAGAAATTAACTAAGAAGGCACATCATTGTGAGCAATAGTATAGTCTCAAGTACTATGTTACATACAAGGAAACACAAAAAGATGAGGACAAGAACAATATCTGAAGAAGCAGAGGGAATCTGGGAAAATAATCAGAAGAGCTAAAGCACAGACAAAGAAAGGTATAGCCCAGGCTATTAAGAAAGGTGACAAGATGTTCTTAAGATACATTGGCGAGAGGAAAAAGACCAGAAGACCAGATTGTTAGGTTGAAGGAGGAGAAAGGGTGGAGGATGGCCTAGAAAAGGCTGAGATACTGAAAAAGTACTTTTGCTCAGAGACTCATTAAGAGAGGTATTCAGAGGAGGGAGGTAGACGCCAGCCCATTCATGGTGGAAAGAGTCCTAGAAGCAAGGCAATGGGACTAGATGGGATCCACCATAGAGTACTAAAGGAACTCAAGGAAGTGCTGGTGGAACCACTGGCTGTCCTTTTCAGTGCATCACTAGAGATGGGGGAGGTACCCAAGGACTGGAGGAGGGCAGATGTGGTCCCTCTCCACAAGAGTGGAAGCAGAGAGGAGGCAGGAAATTACAGGCCTGTAAACGTGACCTCCGTAGTGGGGAAACTAATGGAGTCCTTACTTAAAGAGAGGATTGTGAAGTTTCTGGAGTATAGCGGGGCACAGGATTCAAGGCAGCATGGATTCTCAGTCGAATCTTATACATTTCTTTGACTGGGTAACCAGGGTGGTAGATCAGGGAGGGGTGGTGGATGTGGCCTACCTGGATTTCAGCAAGGCCTTCGACACCATCCAGCACAGGAGATTGTTAAATAAACTGGGGAGCCTGGGATTGGGTCCTATGGTGGTAAAGTAGGTTGGGAACTGGCTAAGGGACAGGACTCAGAGGGTGGTGGTAAATGGCGTGAAATCTGAGAAGTGGGAGGTGACCAGCATGGTGCCACAGGCATCGGTACTGGGGCCAGACCTATTCAATGTCTTCTTTAGTGACATTGCAGAGCGTTTGGAGGGAAAGGTGTGTCTCTTTGCAGATAACACCAAGATCTGCAACAAAGTGGACACACTGGAGGGGGTGAAAAAAATGAGAAAGGACCTAAGCCTATTAAGAGTGGCTGGGTGTCTGGCAGTTGAGTTTCAATGCTAAAAAGTGCACGATCATGCACCTGGGTCACAGGAATCCAAGGGAGGAGTACAGAATGGGTGGGGAAATTCTGACCACCGCAAGTCAGAAGGAAGACCTGGGGGCTATCATATCTGATGACCTGAAGGTGACCAGAGTGAAAAGGTGGTGGGGAGAGCAAACAGAATGTTGGGGTGTATAAGGAGGGGCATTATAAGCAGGAGGAAAGAGGTGGTGATGCCAGTGTACAGATCACTGGTGAGGCCTCAGCTAGAATACTGTGTCCAGTTCTGGAGACCACATCTCTGGAAGGACATTGACAAAACAGAGGCAGTCAAGAGAACGGCAATGAAGATGGTACATGGACTGCATCAGAAGCCCTACAAGGAAAGACTTAAGGACCTTAATACCTAGTCACTGGAGGAAAGAAGGGACGGGGAGATACGATACTTTCAAGTACCTTAGGGAAATAAACAGGGTACAGGTGGAAAGCATATTTCAGAGAAAACTGCACAAGAACAAGGAGGCATGATATTGGGCTGAAGGTGGAATTCTCAGGGGTAATATTAGGAAGTACTTTTTCATTGAAAGTGTAGTGGAGCCATGGAACAGCCTTCCAGCATAAGTGGTGGGTGCGAAAACAACATGAGGGTTCAAGAGTGCATGGGATTAGACATAAGAGTACCCTGGAGATGTGCAGAGCAGGAGAGTCGCAGATCAAATACGATCTGGGGCTGCAGCAGTGAGTAGGGAAATAGGCAGACTAGGTGGGCTGTATGGTCCTACATAGAAACATAGAAGTTGACGGCAGATAAGGACAAAGGCCCATCCAGTCTGCCCATTTGTTTCTCTACCTTATAAATGTGCCATCGGCCTTTGCTCTGTCAGTGGCCTATCTATTCATACTCATCTGGATTGCTCCCTTATGCCTATCCCATGCCTGTTTGAAGCCCTGCACTGTATTCATAGCCACCACTTCTTGTGGTAAGCCATTCCATGCATCCACCACCCTTTCTGTGAAAAAGAATTTCCTCACATTCCCCATAAACCCCCTCTAATCTCATGCTGTGTCCTCTTGTCCTGCTATTTTTCTTATATTTAAACATGTTAGACTCTTTCACCTTATTAATGCCCTTAAGGTGCTTGATTGCCTCGATCATATCACCTCTCTCCTCCTTTGCTCAAGGGTATACATATTGAGCTCTGTTAATCTGTCCTCATATGTCTTCTGATGCAGTCCTGCACCATTTTAGTTGCCTTTCTCTGACTGCCTCAATTTGGTTAATGTCCTTGTGAAGGTGTGGCCTCCAATACTGCACGCAGTACTCCAGATGGGGCCTAACCAGTGTCTTGTAAAGAGGGATTATTACCTCCCTCTTATGACTTGTGATACCCCTACTAATACACCCTAACACTCCCCTAGCCTTACCTACTGCTTTACAGGTCTGCTTGGATGATTTCAGGTCATCAGTGACGATGATACCCAAGTCTCTTTCTTCCTTTGTGACTGCCAGCAACTCCCCTTCTAGCCTATAGGTGGCTTCAGGGTTTCTCTTCCCTATGTGCATGATTTTGCACTTCTTTGCATTAAATCCCAGTTGCCACTCTTCTGACCATTTTGTCAGTTTATCCAGATCTCTTCTCATTCTGCCCACCCCATCTGGATCATCTACTCTGTTGCAGATCTTGGTGTCATCTGCAAACAGACAAGCCTTACCCTCTAGTCCATCTGCAAGGGTCACTAATGAAGATGTTGAAGAGGACTGGCCCCAGGACTGATCCACAAGGTACCCCACTTGTGACTTGCATCTCTTCTGACTGTATACCATTTACCACCACTCTCTGTTTTCTGCCCGTCAACCAGTTTGCCACCCAGTTGACCAACTTCTGACCCACCCCGAGCCTACCCAGCTTATTTATCAATCTTCTATGTGGAACAGTGTCAAAAGCTTTGCTGAAGTCGAGGTAGGTGACATCAACTGCTCCCCTTTGGTCCACTACTCTGGTTACCCAGTCAAGGAAATCTATGAGATTAGTTTGACAGGACCTTCCTTTTGTAAACCCATGCTGTCTTGGATCCTGTGCCCCTATGGATTCCAGGTGTTGCACTATCCTTTCCTTAAGGAGTGCCTCCATGATCTTGCCCACTACTGAGGTAAGACTGACTGGTCTGCAGTTTCCCGCCTCCTCCCTGCTACCACTCTTGTGGAGCGGGATCACATGAGCCCTTCTCCAGTCTTCTGGGACCTCTCCTGTGCTCAGAGACTCACTAAACAGTTCTGCTAATGGCTCTGCTAGTTCCACCTTTAGCTCCTTAAGTACCCTGGGATGTATGCCATCAGATCCCATTGCCTTATCCACCTGAAGCTTAGCAAAGCTCTTGTAGGACCCTTCCCTTGTGAAGGGAGTAGTGCTCACCTCCCTCCCCTGTGTCCATGATGCTGAGCTGTAGGCCCTGCCCTACCTTCTCTTCAGTAAATACTGAGCAAAAGTATCTATTTAGGATAGATGCCTTTACAGGGTCCTCCTCCTCACATGCTCCCTTTTCTCCATTAAGCTTAGCAATACCCACTCTGGACTTTCTCCTTTCACTAATGTATCTATAGAAAGTCTTGTCACCTTCTTTTACTGTTCGTGCTAGTGTTTCCTCAGTTTGGGACTTTGCCTGCCTTACGCCTTCCCTGCTTCCCTTAGGGCAGTTTGGTATGCCTCCCTATCTTCATCACTGTGTTCCTTATATTTCCTGAAGGCCAGCCTTTTGGCTCTGACCTTTTCTGCTACTGTATTTGAGAACAAAGTGGTTTCCTTCTTCTTTGCACTTCCTTTTCTGTCTAACACAATGGGATGTTGCTTCAAGTATTGCATCCTGAATGCTTGCCCACTTTGCCTGTACCCCTCACCTGTGTTTCTTTTTGCCAGGGCTAGCTTAACTCTGTTGGCCATCTTATCAAAGTCAGCTCCTCTCAAGTCCCATATTTTTGCCTTGGAATGGGATGATTTAGATGTAGTAGCCAAATTGAACCATACCATGTGATGGTCACTGGCCCCCAGGTGACCTTCTACCTGGATATCTGTGATCCCTTCCTTGTTAGTCAGTTTTAGATCTAGGATAGCCCTGTCTCTTGTGGGTTGCTGTACCAATTGTTTGAGGCCTTCCCCCTGCAGGGAATCCACTATGTGTCTAGTTCTGGCAGATGTTCCTGCTGGTATTGACCATTCTGTATCCGGCATGTTGAAGTCTCCCATTATCAGAACCTCCCCTTTAGCTGTCATGTTTTGTATATCTTCTAACAGTAATGTGTCTATGTCCTCCCCCTGGTCTGGGGGCCTGTAGACAACCCCAGTTCTTATGGCTGTCCCATTTCCTGTTTCCAGGGTGATCCAGGGAAAGAAGCCAGAAGGTGAAGGAAGGAAACATATTCAATTCAGTGCTTCAGAGTAACTGGTAATTGGTATTTTTCTTTTAAACTTAGACTGTAGGCTTGTAGTGACACTATACTTTCTTTCTGTGTTGTCTTTACTTATAATTGTTTTTGGGCTGTTGAAAATTTAAAACATAGTGGTGGTGTAATTCTGTGCTGTCTTTAATTGCTGCAAATTTTATCTTGGCTTGTCTGACTGTCCTGTAGCTGGGTGAAGGGTGTTAATTGTCTGGCCTCTGACCTCAGCTACGTGATAACTGGAGGTGGGGCTTAGTCACAGTTAAAGCAGCAAACAGAGGTTCATCTTCTCAGAAGAAGCCAGAAGGTGAAGGAAGGAAACATATTCAATTCAGTGCTTCAGAGTAACTGGTAATTGGTATTTTTCTTTTAAACTTAGATTGTAGGCTTGTAGTGACACTATACTTTCTTTCTGTGTTGTCTTTACTTATAATTGTTTTTGGGTTGTTGAAAATTTAAAACATAGTGGTGGTGTAATTCTGTGCTGTCTTTAATTGCTGCAAATTTTATCTTGGCTTGTCTGACTGTCCTGTATCTGGGTGAAGGGTGTTAATTGTCTGGCCTCTGACCTCAGCTACGTGATAACTGGAGGTGGGGCTTAGTCACAGTTAAAGCAGCAAACAGAGGTTCATCTTCTCAGAAGAAGCCAGAAGGTGAAGGAAGGAAACATATTCAATTCAGTGCTTCAGAGTAACTGGTAATTGGTATTTTTCTTTTAAACTTAGATTGTAGGCTTGTAGTGACACTATACTTTCTTTCTGTGTTGTCTTTACTTATAATTGTTTTGGGCTGTTGAAAATTTAAAACATAGTGGTGGTGTAATTCTGTGCTGTCTTTAATTGCTGCAAATTTTTAGTCCCCCACCCTTCCCCAACTCTTAATTATATGCCCTGATAAATCTGATTGACAGGAGCTAAACACAGGGTATAGTAAGAGGTGTGAAGTAGGAGGGCATAAGGGAAGAAGACCACCCTCAGCACGACAAAGTGTTTTGACTCATTTATTTATTTATTGGTTTCTTTCCTTAAAAAAAAAAATATATATCTGAGGATCAGTTACAGGATTTTTAGTACTGTAAATAAATAAAAGAGAACTAAGAGAGCTAGTAGCAGACAAGTAGTGGAATTGCAGTATAATGTGGGAGTGGTGCAATGCAGTGGCTGTGGGGCAGCCATATTCAGGCAGACCTTCTGGACACTGAGGTGCTGCCCTATCTGCATGCATCTCTCGGACTGCGGGATGAGGTAGCCAGACTCAGAGTGGAAGTAAACTGGGTCAGGAGTACCATCACCCTATCCAGGGACCACCCAGTCCAATGCAGCTGCCTCAAAGGATGCCGAGACGAGGAGCACTTGGATGACAGTGGGCTCAGGGAGGGTTAGAGCAGTCAGGCAGAGGCACATCCCAGATCCTATTCCTCTCAAGAACTCATATGCCACACTGGCAAATGAGGACAACCAAATAGAGGTACCCAGGGAAGTGGAAGGAAAGGATGTGGAGGTTAGGCAAGGAGGTGACCTCAGTGGGGAAAGCAGTGGACCCCAGAGGAGGAGGAGGAAGAATCCTGGTGGGGACTCCATCATAAGAGGATCCAGCTAGGAACACAGGAGGGGAGGACAGGGAGGTGAGGTGCCTACCAGGTGCCACGGCAGTGGGGATGGAAGGAAGATACTGGGCATCACTGGGAAGGCAAGGCGGGAGGGTGAGCTGGATGTCATTATCCACCTAGGTACTAATGACTTGGCAAATGGGGAGCCAAAGGAAGTTCAGGAAGAGTTTAGGAAACTGGGAGGGTCTCAAGCAAGTAGCTACTTCTGTCACTTTCTTAGAAGTACTACCTGTGAGAGGCAAGGAGAGCATGGAGTGCATGCACCAGGAACTTTAACTCATGGTTGAAGAACTGGTGCTGTGAGGAAGGGTTTGGATTCATTGGTGACTGGGGACCCACCTGGAAGGATGGAGGTTTGTTCAAGCCTGGCGGCCTGCATCCATCCTGGAGGAATCAAGCACTCAATGATAAGTTTAAATGCTACATTGACAAGCATTTAAACTAGCAAAGGGGTGGCAGGCCAGCAAGGAGGGTACCTACTTGCTCACCCCCACAGCTAGCAGTGGAACCAGTGAACCAGAGGAGTGGCTATCTCTGCAAAGCAGTGTGCAAAGATGGAGATTAGTGTCCAAAAGGTGGATAAGCAGAAAAGGGGCAAAATTCAGCAGAAGGGCAGACAGCAAGGAGAACCAGGGATAAATGACAACCAAGGAAGGGGCTGGAGTAGAACAGTGAAGCAGTCTAGGGAGGTCAAATCATGGAAAGCCATGTGTGCAAATGCCAGGAGCCTTAGCAACAAGATGGAAGATCTGGAGGCTGTCATGGTACAGTCAGACCTGGACATTGTGGCCATCAGTGAAACCTGGTGTAATGATAACCATGACTGGGAGATGACCATACCTGGCTCAACATATTCAGAAGAGACAGAGCAGGCAGGAAGGGAGGAGGTGGCACTGTATGTGAAAAATGACATAAAGGCCACACAGATCCAGGAGGAACAAAATGGGGAGAGATACTGTGGGTTAAGCTGGAAAGGAAAATGGGGCCAGCCATCCGCACAGGTGTGGTCTATAGACCACCAGCCCAGGAGGAAGAAACAGATAGGGAGCTGATGCTAGCCATCCAAAGGATGGCAGACAAGGGTGAGGTAGTACTGGTTGGAGACTTCAATATACCAGACGTGGACTGGAGCATCCCAGCAGCAGCATCAACTAGGAGCAGATTTATCCTGGACTCCCTTCAGGGTGCCTTCCTCAAGCAACTGGTCATGGAACCAACTCGGCAGAAGGCAATACTGGACCTTGTGCTCACAAACAGGGACAGTGTGATGGGGGTAACAGTGGGGGAGCATCTGGGTAACAGTGACCACCAGTCATTGTGGTTTGAAATCACAGAAAGAGCAGAACCAAACCACACAAAAACACGTATCCTGGATTTTAGGGGGGCAGACTTTGGGAAAATGGGGAGATACTTGAAAGAGGCATTAAGGGAATGGGACAGGAATCAGGGATTGAGGAACAGTGGGCAGTATTTAAAATGGGATTATAAGAACAACAGAATTATGCATTAAGCAGGTTAGCAAGAGGAAAAGGAAGAGGAGACCATTATGGTTTCCAAAGAGTAGCAAAGAAAGTGAAAGCCAAAAGATTGCATTCAGGCAATACAAAAGACACAGGCAGAAGGGATAGGGAGAAGTACCAGGAGAAACAAAGGGAGGCAGGAAGTTAGAGGAAGCCAAAGCTCAGACAGAACAGCATTGCAAAATCAGTGGGTAAAGGGACAAAACCTTTACAGGTACATAAGTGAAAAAAGAAAGACAAAGGGAGGGATAGTGAGACTGAAGGGAGGATGGGAGCGCGTGGAGGATGACAACAGTAAAGCTGACATATTGAACAGGTATTTCTGCTCAGTCTTTACTAAGGAAGAGGGGATAATGGGTCTGAAGGGAGTACAAGGGTGAGAATGGTGCAGAAATGGACACAAGTCCCTTTACACGAAAGGGTCCTGAAGGAACTGGAAGTAATAAGAGCTGATAAAGCAATGGGGCCAGATGGGGTGCACCCAGGGTCCTTAAAGAACTAAGAGAGGTGGTGGCTGAACCTCTGGCTTCCTGTTCAGCCAATCACTGGAAACAGGGAGTACCCAAAGACTGGAGGACAGCAGATGTAGTCCCCTTATACAAAAGTGGGAACAAAGAGGAAGCAGGGAACTACAGACCAGTCAGCCTCAATTCGGTAGTGGGAAAGATCATGGAAGCACTACTGAAGGAGAGATTGGTGGAACATCTGGTTGTCAATGGACTACAGGACAAGGCAGCATGGTTTCACAGGGGAGGTCATGTCAGACCAACCTCATTGAATTTTTGACTGGGTGACTAGGGAGGTGGATCAGGGAGGGCAGTGGACATGGCCTATCTGGACTTCAGCAGGGACTTTGACACTGTGCCACATAGAAGACTATTACACAAACTGGGGAATATGGGTGTGGGCAGGACAGTAGTGTGGTGGGTAGGTAACTGGCTGGGTGGCAGGACACAGAGGGTGGTGGTAAATGGCTGTCACTCCACAGAGAAGAAGTGACCAGTGGGGTACCACAGGATCAGTGCTGGGACGGTCCTATTCAACATCTTCATCAGTGACATTACAGGATCTAGAAGGCAGAATTTCACTGTTCGCTGATGACACAAAGCTCTGTAACAAAGTAGACACACCAGAGGGTGTAGACAGAATGAGAAGGGACCTGCAGAAACTTGAAGAATGGTCAAGGGTTTGGCAGTTGAAATTCAATGCAAAGAAGTGCAAGATAATGCATATGGGGCACAAAAACCCTGGCACAATATATCAGTTGGGGGGTGAGGATATAGCATGCACCAAGCAGGAAAGGGATCTTGGGGTTGTCATCTCTGATGACCTCAAGGTAGGAAAACAGTGTGACAAGGCATCAGGTAAAGCAAATAGGATGCTGGGATGTATAGGCAGGGGCATCACCAGCAGGAAAAGGGAGGTCATAATTCCGCTATACAAGACACTAGTGAGGCCCCACCTGAGTACAGTGTACAGTTCTGGAGACCATACCTACGTAAGGACATAGACAGGGTAGAGAAGGTTCAGAGGAGGGCAACAAAGATGGTGCATGGATTGCATCACAAGTCCTATGAAGACAGGTTGAAGGAACTGAACATGTACTCCCTGGAGGAGAGGAGGGAGAGAGGGGATATGATAGAGACATACAAGTATCTTACAGGGAGGAACAGGGTGCAGGAAAACACTATTTTTAAGCAAAAAAGATGTTTCAGGACATGGGATGAAGTTGGAGGGAGGACGATTCAGAGGAAACATGAGGAAGAATTTCTTCACAGAACGGGTGGTGGACAAGTGGAACACCCTGCCAGAGGAAGTGGTGGGGGCTGAAACAATCACGGGATTTAAGAATGCATGGGATAGACATAAAGGAATTCTAGAGGTCAGGGCTAAGGGGAAATAGACTTCTAGGAAAACAAACTGAACTTACAAGCTCAAATGGGCAGACTAGGTGGGCCATAGGCCCTTATCTGCCGACACTGTCTATGTATCTATGTATGTATGACCCACAGTTCTTCTGGCTCCTTATGTGTATTCTGAATTTCTGTAGCTTTGATATTTTCATTGACATACAGGGCCACTCCTCCCCCCCTTTTTGCACCTCGGTCTCTTCTGAACAATACATAGCCAGGTACTGAAGTCTCCCAAGTGTGGTTACTGGTAAACCACGTCTCACTAATTGCTACTATGTCCAGTTTAGCCTCTGACATTATTGCCTGCAGGTCTGGGATCTTATTTCCCAGGCTGTGAGCATCTGTGTACATGATTTTCCATTGGCCAGATTTTGGTGTGTTAGTTGTTGAGTGAGGTTTGGCATTACCCCTGTGCGACGTATGGGGAGACAAACCTTTTTTCTTACCTGGTGATGCAAATGAACTGCAAACATGCTGAATCCCTGTTTGACCACTAGCTGAGGGGGGAGGGGTGTTCTTCCCATTCGACGTATGGGGTGCTGCACCCCTCTCCCCATTTGCTAGTTTAAATATTCTGCAAAGACGTCAAACTTCTGCCCCAATGCACTGACTCCCTCCTTAGTCAGATGCAGTCCATCAAATTTAAAGAACTTTCGCTCCCAGAACTGTTGCCAGTTCCCTACAAATCTGTGTCCTTTTTCCTGATCAAAAACAGCTCTACTCCATACTAATTGACCGAGCCACCTGCACCTGTCCCTAATCCTACCTTGTTCCCCTCCAGCACCCACACCTTAGCTGCCCTCTTCCCCACCTCCACTCACCCTTCTACCTCTTCTTTCCTGCCAATCTTGTTTCTTTCACCCAGGGCTGGATTTACATATAGGCAAACTATGCCTGTGCTTAGGGTCCAAGGTTTACTGTGGGGCCCATTTCAAATACAATGGGGCCTGATAATATAGTCACATGGGACTATGTACAGAGGGATTCCAAGCCTTTTTCTGCACACACACATTTGCTAGTGACATTGTAACTGTGTGGGGAAAGGGACAGTAATCATCATGCAAATAGCTTGCAATGCTCTCACAGTGGTGGACACAGGGGGCTTCAGACATCCACTACCTGTAGAACCAATACATCCAGGTGGTATGGGTGTTAGCATTCTGCCACTGATCATTGAGAAGTTAGCGAGGGATGGAGATCTGTGAGGGACAAGGCAGGGCTAGAAAGGTGGGGGGGGATCATCTGATGCCAGGGACTGTATTGGGGCATATGATCACTACACCACCACCAGAGTATTGCTGTAACAAAGAAAAATGACAATATCAGCAGCCCAGAAGTTTGACTTAAAGTGAGAATTGGGAGGGTGGTGAAACATTATGGTGCTCACTCCCTACCCTGGACCTTGGATCATGGCATAGCACCATGGGAATGGTAGTATGTCATGCTGTGAACTTAAACAGTGGTTTAGTCCAGCATGTTAGTGGATACAAACTCTGTTTGCCCCCACTAACAGTGGTGGTCACATTTGCATTGTGCCGGAGTCACTGAGGTGAGGCACACTAAATGTTGTGCATAGGGCCCAATATTATTTAAATCCAGCCCTGCTTACACCCTGCCCAACTCTGCTACTTAACCATCCTTGGCCGCACTGGCTCTACCGAGCAGCCATCCCCCACAGCCGATGGACTCTTTCCAAGCCCCACGCTGATCGCCCCCTGCAAAAGGCGCGAAATTCAAACCGAAAAATATGCACAGAGACAAACCTGCTCCCCGGAAGCCTTCTGGGTCGACAGGGCAACCGAGCAGCCTTCCCCCACAGCCGATTTGACTCTTCCCAAGCCCCACGCTGATCGCTCCCTGCAAAACGTGCGGAATTCAAACCAAAAAATCTGCACAGGTAAAGGAGACCAGGACAAGCGAGGAGTGCAAACGGCAGAGCGCCATTTTTTCCTGAAAGACTTAAACTTTATTTTCAGTCGCCACACGAGTGAGTGCTGATTGCTTTTTTCCCTCAGTTTTTCTTCCTGTATACTTGTGAATTGTAAGGAAGTAGCAGAGCACCTTAATAGTGAAACATCAAATGCCATAGTAAGCTTGTTCTCTGACCTTTATTTTAAACTGAATCAGTGAAACTTGTAGTGCCAGAGAAAATATTTTTCCTGATTACCCAAGTTGCTAAACTTCTACTGCCTTTGCACCTTTTAACCTTACAAACCCCAGTGCCTGCAAAAACTGCTTTGTCTCCACCTGAGCCTTCTTTGTTTAGAAAGTCCTATAATGAGCTTAACCAGGGCTGGGCTAAAATAACCTTAACTGCATTGAATATGCAATCCCAACCCCCCAATGCTCCTTTAGTCTGCTGCTTTGTAGGATTTATATAAAAGCCTCACCTTTTTCCTCCTTCTCTGCAGAGACAAACCTGCTCCCCGGGAGCCTTCCGGGTCAAGAGGGCAACCAAGCAGCCCTCCCCCACAGCCGGACTCTTCCCAAGCCCCACGCTGATCGCCCCCTGCAAAAGGCGTGCAATTCAAACTGAAAAATCTGCACAGGTAAAGGAGACCAGGACGAGCGAGGAGTGCAAATGGCAGAGCGAGGACCCCGCCGCCCCCACCACCACCCTTGGTCGTCACTCCTTTTTATAGGATAAAGCACCTGACTGAAATTGATCAGGTGACTTTTCAATTTGCAGGTTATCACAGCTGTCCACTAGTGGCCCCTGTAACAAAAGGAGCTTCTGGCTACTGCGCCCAATACAAAACTCCAATATCCCCTCTAGTGGCGTTTAGCCATCACTGCACCTGCTTTCTCTAATCCCAACCTTTTTGCACCACCTGCAAATTACTGTGCAACTCGGGAAGTATCTGTCTCACCCTACCAAATTGCCTGCTACCCACAAAAGTGCCAGTTGTATCATAAACCAGGTAGTCAGAAATTAATTTATAATACCAAGCATGCTGCTGGGTATACTTCTGGGGAGTGGCTATATCTTTCTTACACTATATACAGACCACCTAATGTTAAACTCTGAGGTGAATTATAGTCTGCCACCTGGCCTCATACTAACTCATTATCTCTGTGCCTATCCTCAATTAAGCCACTACCCTAGCTTGCTTATTCTGAACAGTATCAGGAATAATGGTCATTGCCTACGCCTGTGCAACACTCCTCAAATTAAACAAACACCTATCTTTAGCGCGCCATCCAAGGCGTCCCGGAAGGTATGGTTTCTCCTAAAGCTCCTGCTAGCAGGGATATTGAAACAAACCCAGGTCCGCCTCTGCAAATATCCCAAATGTAACTCCTCTCTGCCCTGCTGGACCAACACTAAAGGGCGAAACTGGTGCATATCAATATTAATAGTCTCAGACCTAAACTGCAAGAGCTCAAGCCTGGGCGGACCTACACTCCCCTGGCGATTAGCCATCTCTGAAACATGGCTCAAACCCATGATCTTAGCACACGAGATTAGGATCCCTGGATTCAAAACCTTTTGAAAAGATAGAATAGGAAAACAGGTGGCGGGGTTATCATATATACTAAGGAATCACTAACGGCGTCCTTGGCAGAAATTCCAGCAAAGGCGGATAAGGGCTGTGAAACACTATTTGTAAGAGTACTACTGGGGGGTACAAAGCCATTACTAATAGGATGTGTTTACCACCCTCCTAAGATTGCGACGGAAGCACTAAAGGCCCTTACTAAGCTTATCCCTGACCTGCCTCCCCATGAGAAAATAATCATGGGTGATTTTAATCTCCACTGGGGCCCCTCAACTAAGACTGACATTAAGTCCAGCTTGCTAGAGACCAAGCTTACCCAACTGATCCATGAACCAACAAGACTGAATTTGAAATCCGGAAACCACACCACCCTTGATTGGCTACTGGTGTCTAACCCCAATAGATTCAAGCTGGCTGGTACTTTTGCTGACTCCTTAAGTGACCACGCCCTCATCTTTGGTATATGGAAAAATGACTATCCAACTCCACCTCCCCGTACCTTTCTGGCACATGACTACTCCAATTTCGATGCTACGTCCTTCCGGGATACCCTGTCGGGAATTTACTGCGCTCAAATTAATCTTGCCCCCAGCCTGGACTCTGCCCTGGCCTTTTTCACCAAGAACTTTCTCTTGGCTGCCAACAAACACACCCCTTTAAAACACATGAGAGTCAAAGGACAACAGTCTAGGTGGCTGACACGTAATCTAAAAAAAACTAATGAGGTAAAGGGACAGGGCCTGGGGCAGGTACAAGTCCACTAATTTAACCAATGACTGGGTCCGTTATGAATGCTCAGAAACTCATGTAAAAAAGATTTAAAACAGGCCAAGCGACAGTACCTTAAGAACCTACAAACAAAAACTATCTCACCCCAAGAAATTGTGGTCCCAAATAAACGAGCTCCTCAAAGGCCACCACAAGCAAAATGCCTGTGACATTGTTGTGGGAGATGTACACCACACGAACCCACAAGATGCTGCAAATGCCTTTAATGAATTCCTCACTGACCTTGGCAAGTACAGGGTTCATCCCTGCAGCCCAAAACAGCCATCTTCGGATGACTCGTTGAATCTCCCCTCATCACCTAATTTTCACTTTAGGTTAACATCAAAAACTGAGGTCCTAAAGCTCATTAGGAGCATTAAGACAAATGGTTCTTCAGGCTATGACAAGGTTGAACCCAGGTTACTCAGACTGGCTGACCAAGAAATTGCAGTGCCAGTCATGTGGTTGTTCAATAGGTTGCTGATGGAAGGCAAAGTCCCCTCAGCTTGGAAAACAGCTTTGGTTACCCCGATCCCTAAGGGAGGACCCAGTGAGCTAGTTGAAAACTATAGACCGATTTCTATTCTCTGCACACTAAATAAAATGCTTGAGAGAATTGTATATCAACCAGTCCAGGCATATGCTGAACAACATAGCCTCCTCACTCCACGACAACATGGATTCAGAAAACAACATGGTACCGATACTGCCCTGGTGAGTCTAGCATCCGACAGCCTTGCTGCCCAAGACAAAGGCCAACTTACTGGTGCGGTCTTCATAGACCTTACCAAGGCCTTTGATCTAGTAGACCATAAATTGTTCATCCAGCAGCTTAGCTCTCTTGGACTGGACAACCACTCAACACAGTGGTTTAAAGATTACTTGCAAGACAGATCTCAGATAATCAGAAAGCAGGGGGTGGAGTCAGGAAAGCGCTCCATTGCTGAGAGTGTCCCCCAAGGTTCAATACTGGGGCCCCTTCTATTCTCCCTGTTTATCAACAACCTACCAAAGCACTGCTGTGGAGTGAAAATGACCCTCTATGCGGATGATGCAATACTATACAGATCTGCTTCAAATGCGGTACAGCTAAACCAACTCCTGAACCACGATCTCTCCCTACTGGAAACCTGGTTCCTGACAAAGAGGCTAGTCCTAAATGAGAACAAAAAAAAAACCAAAGCCATCCTATTCAGACCCAGTAAATTGGGCCCAGACAGAACATGTCTACTATCCTCATATCTGTCCAGTGGCCATCCTATTGAGGTGGAGGATAGCATCAAATACCTGGGAGTCTATATTGATCAAGACTGCTCTTTCAAGGTTCATGTTGAGCAATTTACCAAGGTGCTAAATCAAAAGCTTGGACTCATGTACCGTCTAACCCCTTTTCTCACTCAGGCATCCAGGCTAAAGATAGCCACGGGCATGCTCCTGCCCACCTTATTTTATGGTGCCCCAGTGCTACATTCAGTGCAAAACACAGAGATGCAAAAGCTAGGAAAACTGTACCACAGAATAGGACGCTTTGCCCTGGGAGCTGAGCCACTAGAACACCACTGTAATATACTCCACTCCACTGAACTGGCCCTCCCTGGAGGGCAGAGTGGCTTACACTTCCCTATGCTTAGCTTTCAAACTTCTACAAACGGATGCTCCCCCCAGCCTGAGTCGTACCTTAGTACTCAAGCAGCCTAAAAGAACACTTAGATCATTGTGTCGTCGACTCCTCCATGTCCCAAGAGTCCGAACAAGCCAAGGTCTTCGGTCGTTCGAAAATTACATCCCGTCCCTATGGAAAGGCCTACCTAGCAATCTTCAAGACTGCAACTCCTTTGGGGGTTTTAAAAAAAGGCCTAAAGACGTACCTTCTAGAGCTAAGCCTCTGTGCATGCCACCACTGAGGATAGAAAACAGCACTCCACCTAGGGATGCCACCTATCTGGTTTTTGACCGGATAATCCGTTTTTTAGGGTCCTTATCCGGTCATCCGGTTTTGGTTACATGCAGTCCGGTTTTTGGGCCATTTTGAGTGCTCATATACTCTTGAAACTGATGTATCAAATCATTCACTATTTTGGCTGCATTACATGTCCAGGTTACAAAAAAGTTCTGCTGTCACAGTCATTCAGACCTGCCTTTGTTTGTAAAACCAGACTGGCAGAGGTGTAAAGTATGACCATTAAGATCATTAGCAGTAAATTAACCTATTCTTTTCCACTCTGAATTTTAAGTATGGTCTTTTACTGCTATGACAGGAAACAGTTTTTACACCTTTATGTGCTCTCATGTGTTTCTGTTTGTTCTATATTATGGTAAGTTTTAAACCCATTTTGTTAAATTAATAATCTAACTTTTATTGCTTTTATCACTACATTTGCTCTAATTTTTTGTATTACCTGAATATTCCATGATATTAGTTACACTTTGACAGGTCATTCAGATATACAGCATGGAATGGTGTATCTGAAATTGTGGAATGTCTTAGAAATATGAAAAGAAACAGCAGTAGCTGCCGAGGTAAAGGGGAACACAATGCAGTATTAAAGGTGCCACAAGCATCGATAATTATCAAAAATTGGTCAAAGAATCAGAATACATGGCTGACATGGAAAGGAAAATGGGAGAGTGTTTACCAGATAACTTAGCAATAAGCTGTGGCTGAGCTTGGCACATCCAGCAGACCTGAGTTTGATTCCCACAACCTCCACTTAAATACTGTGTGACCCAGAGCAAGTCACTTAACCTTCCAGTGCTCCTGGGTCACTCCTGTAAAATGGGCTATGTGGCCTATGGGAGGTAACCTGGTTGCCAAAGAATAAAAATAAATAACTGCATAAATAAATCAAATAACAATATAAAAATAATGTCCTATCACTAGTAATGTATATTCTAACATTACAAATGGCTTTGGGGGAGGAGTAATATACTCGCCAGTCATATAAAAGGGGTGGAGCCAGAGGCAGAGTTTGGGATGCGGTTTCGGATCCAGTTTTTACCTCATCCAAAGGTGGTAACCCTAAGTCTCCACCTCTGATATTAAAAACCTGCTGCCTAACAGGTTGGTATCCTATTTCAGTTGAATCTTATTACTTCTGAAACACTTGAAACTGCAACCCGTAAAACTGACCTGATAAAAGAACCTTATGCAACTGCCACTCTTGTGAAACTAGTGTTTACCCCATGTTATTCTAAACGTTACCTAACCTGCCTGTGATTGTACTAAATGTTCTGATTTTAATGTCTGTATATGCGCACTTTCCATTGAATTGTTCCTACTTCTTATTGTACTGTTGACTGTAATAACCCCGTGTCGCCCCTGAAAAAGGGACCATTACGGTCTCAGTGGGCCTACCTGGTCACCAAAATTTAAATAAAAAATCAGATGACCATAACAATTGTTTGATTATTAAGCAATTTATTCCTCTAGGGTGTGGTATACTGGAGGATTTGCCACGGCTGGTGTGGTTCGGTCACAAGGCACAGCCGAGTGACTGAACCATACATTAATTAGAACCACCCTCTGACACAGTAGCTATTCATTCTAGCTCACATTTTCTATCAATCAGTTTAAAATAAATTAATATATAAAATACGTACAACTTTGAACAATCTAAATGAACTTAGGCATCCTAGGACTCTTGACCTCTACCCCTATTTGCTTGCTCGCAACAAACTGCTCCACATTTCTTTAAGCGGTATCATGTAGACCCTGTGTGTGCTGCACTGGCTCTTGATTGCTACAACTGTTTGCCTCTCTATGTAATACTGTATTGTTTATTGTTCTTTTATATTCTGCCCCCTACTACCATGCTTTGGTTAAAATGGTACTAGTGAACGGTATAATTCTTGCATTTAAATTGATCACGCTTAATATTAAGCTCAGAACCAAATAAAACCATAATGTGATACTATCAAACCGTAAAAGACACACCGTGCTGTAAACCTTTTAGATCGCGGCTGCTGTGCATGCCACCCATGGGTGCTGGAACATGAGGAAGGTAGAGTTGTAGTAATTAAAATAAAAAAGAGACAATTATTGCTTCAATTCTGACCTTGCAAGGGGCACTCTGAACGCTCACGGGTAAAAGTGGGGATGCAACTGCCCCCCACCCACAGGTTCCAACACCTATGATGCCAGCCCAGAAAGTTGACGGATATCAACCTGGGCGTGCTAAAGAAACGAGGGACAGTCGTCAGGGCCCAATACATCAAAGGCTCCTCCACGGAGAGCGTCTACTTCCTGCTGCCCAGTCTCCTCCTCCGCCGCCAGCTTTGCATTCGAAACCGAGCCAGACTTGAGTTGCCGCTGAAAACCTGACTGGGAGACGTCGAGATTTAGGACCCTGCACCTTATTTGAGCAGTAGTAGTGAAAAAGAGCAAAACAGGCTACAAGGAAAAGTACGGCAGCAGAGATGAAAAGGTCTTGTGATTTCTGCGGCAAGGTGTCTGAAACATCAACAACTGGGAAGCTATTCGCGAAGGCGGGTGTAGCAGCACACCAGAACTGTATGGTAGGTGTAGAAGCAATGACGGTCACGTTTACATGCACGGCTAGCGTTACCGGCTAACGACAGACTTACCCGGTAACTCTTAGCTGCGCGTTTGCATGCCGCGGGTCTTTTTCGGGCCCATCCAAATCTTTGCGCGTTCGCGTTACCCTAGTCAGCAAGAGCAGTTCTGTTCAGCTGAGCATGCGAGTACAAGCGGCTCAGCAGCGCTGTTCTGTACAGTACTTTCTCCTACGCAGATTCTCGCCATGGTTATTTTTTTTAGTACCCAGTTGAGACACTAAGCTAAAAGCTTGTTTACAGCACAAGGAAGTTAAGTGACTTGCTCAGGGTCACACAGTATGCAAGTCACAAGTGGGGGCTGTGGCAAAGACGTCGGCAGGCCTACACAATGTTTGACTGTGGGCATCATTTTGTCAATTTCCCGCTCACCTAGCCTGCTTCCTTTGTTTACTGATGACCCTTACGACTAAGCGGGACACAACAGAAATGGGGTATTTCCGGTCTCTGTGGGGGCAGGGGGTTGCTGATCATGCTGCTGTGTGCGGCGTGCAACTTCTTCCAGCCAATTGGCTATGATGTCATTTACAGTGCTGCAGCCTGCAATTGGTTGAGGCGGGTGTAGAGAGATCCGCGGGCCTTTTTTTTTTTTATTATTTGATATATACGTTTACAATCTTTGAGCCAGAGGCTCATTTGCAAAGGTACCTCCTCACGTGTGAGAGAGATGGAAACGTATAGTAGGTATAAAGACAATTACATTAAACATGAGGCACATGGTATAACAGTGGTTACATTAAGCATGTGTCACAGACAGTATTCACAAGATTTGGAAGTAGGTATTTTCTGACATTTATAACCTTTGGATGACGATATTTACAACTTAACAGCAGTGAGGCATTATAAGCTTGAGAAGGCATCTAAACATAGTAGTCAGATGTAATCATAGGTTTGGTGTTAAAGATGGAGGTTGCAGTCCATAAAGGACTTTGTCAGAGAATATTGGATCAGAGTGGGTAAGAGAGTGAGAGAATTAGAAGCGGTTGCAGGAGCGGATATTGAAGAGGTGGTTGCGAAGAGTGGTTTTTGAAATGGGCGATCTTGCTTGCACTAGTGATGGTGCTTGGGGAGTGCATTAAACCATGTGGGTGCCCTATGGTGGAAAGATCTTTGGGCAAGGGAGGTTTTTACCCTGGGCACAACCAGAGCTTTCTCTAAGTGCGGGTGAAGATGAGTGGGGGTTGCAGGCTGAAGAGAGAGGCCAGTGACCCAGGAGAGTCGAACGGTGACCTTACTGGGAGAGTAAACAGGTCTGGTAGCGGAGCCTTTCATCAAAGTTGAGAATATTGGCAGAGGTATAGAGCTGACAGGTGTGAGTGAGCCTGGAGTAAGCCTGTAAGAGGAGCCTGCAGGCCTTGTTTAGTGTGGCCTGGATTATCTGGAGTGTGGTGTATTGCTGCACCGTGATGCAGGAGCCCATAGTCCACTAGGGACAGTATCGATGAGGTGATGGCAAGCCTAAGGGCGTGGGGGGGAAGGCAGTCCCTGTGTCGGTAAAGGAGTCCAATCCGGGTGTTTGTTGCAGCAGCAAGGGTGTTTATGTGGCCATGGAAGGTAAGGGCTGAGTCGAGGGTAAGTCCAAGATATTTGTAGTTGAATACCTGCTCAAGGGGGTGCTGGGGAGGATGCTGAGCAGTGCGTTCTTAGCTCTGTTTTGGCAGTGAGAGAAGATCATTGACTTTATCTTTTTTAAGTTGAGGACCAGTCTATGGTCCTTAAACCAGGTTTCGGCCCGGGAGAAGGCAAGTTGGAGGGAGTCCTGCAGGGGTGTGGGTTTATGATGTGAGGTGAAGAGCACTGTATTGTCTGCATATAGTAAGTTTTTTGTGGAGCAGGCCTTTGGTAAGGAGTTTAGGTAGAGGGAGAAAAGAAGTCCCAGGATAGTAAGTAAAATGTATTTTTAAGCGCTTTTCAAAGCCAAAACGCTGTACAGATAAAATAATTAAAATACATACATATAACATAAAAACAACAGTAGCAATATAATCACAATAAAATCACTCTCCATATGCCTGTTTAAATAAATAAGTCTTTAGCTCTAACTTAAAACTTTCAACGGTCAGGCAGCTTCGTATCCGACGAGGTAGAGAATTCCACAGGGTGGGGGCAGCATAAGAAAATGCCCGAGCTCCAGAAGTTTTTAAACAAACCCTGGGAACCTCTAGCAATCCCTCGTCAGCGGAGCGAGCGAGAGGGACAGTAGGGAACAAGGAGATCTTGAAGATACCACGGTCCCTGTTCGTGGAGGGCTTTATAGGTCAGTAACCCGACCTTAAAGGTGATCCGCCACTGAACCGGCAGCCAGTGCAGTTCGCGCAGCACAGGCGTAATATGACTTCTCATAGATGTCCCAGTCAAAAGCCTGGCTGCAGCATTCTGCACCAGCTGCAAACGGCGGATATCAACCCCTGGTAGCCCTAGGTACAGGGCATTGCAGTAATCAAGGCGAGAAGTAACAAAGGCATGGACCAATACCGGAAGGTCAGCCGGAGGAACTAGGTGTTTCACCCGAGCGATATTCCTAAGATGATAAAAGGAAGATTTGACAACGGATGACACCTGAAATTTCAGGGTCAGACCATCGTCAATAATAACGCCCAGGTTACGCACCCGGTCTGAGGTTGAGAGCTGGCACCATCGATCCATATGCCCGGGAAGCCCAGCCCTACTAACCCGCCCCCTGCGACCTGGGTCCACCACCAACACCTCAGTCTTATCCGGTTTAACCTTTAGCCAGCTGGCACTTATCCAATCCTTGATCTCGGATAGGCAGCTGTTAGTACAGAGACTGCATCTTCCTGTCCGGGACTAAAGACAAATACAGTGGTATCATCTGCATAGCGTAAAACCCAAGCCGTATTAGCCTAATAATGTCTCCCAATGGCAGCATATAAACAGCGAACAACATGGGTGCTAAAATGGAGCCCTGCGGAACCCCACAGGGCAGGAGGAAGGTATCGGAGGAATAAATTCCAATGACAACCTTCTGTCTCCGCCCCGTGAGAAAAGATTGAAACCACTGCAGAACTGTACCAGACAGTCCGCAGTAGAACCGCAGTTGTTTCAAAAGCACACCATGGTCCACATAGCACACCATAGAGCCCTGGGGCACCCCGGAGCAGATGGGTAGTGTGTCGGATAGAGTTCCATTAATTTTGACGCATTGGGACCGGGCAGAAAGGTAATTGAGCACCAGGCCAGGGGGCCTGTGGAGAAACCAAGTTGTCGGAGTGAGTCGAGAAGGAGAGGGTGGCAGACTGTGTCGAAGGCCTTGGATAGGTCTATGAACACAGCTCCTGCAATGTTACTGGCGTCTAGGGAGGAGTGCAGGAAGCTGATGAATTCTAGGAGGGCTGTGGTGGTGCTATGGCCTGAACGGAAGCCATGTTGCTCTGGGCATAGGATGTTATACTTGGCTAGGTATTCAGTAAGTTGGGCGGCCACCACTTTTTCTAGCGCTTTAGAGAGGGGGGGAAGAATAGAGATGGGTCGATAGTTCTTAGGTGAGGCTTAGTCACCACTTTTATGGATGGGGTAACGACAGCTGTTTTCCAGGCACTAGGGAATTGCCCTAGGCATAGGGATTTGTTGAGCAGGTCTGTTAGGGGGACTAGGACCACGTCGAGGACTAGTCGAAGGAGCCTGGCATCTAGGGGATTATTTATAGGGTTATTGCTGTTTAGCGCTTTTTGTAGGTAAGGATGAGCTTTGTGGGGGGATATTGTGCGCAGGAGGAAATGGATGCTGCAGGGTTGGAGGCGGGGATTGGGGCACGGGGTCAAAGAAACCGCTAGGGAGAACAGTGCTGAGATCTGAGAAGGTGGTGTTTAGACAGTTTGCTAAGGTGAGTGTGTCTGTGGAGGCAGTGCCATTTATGGTGAGCTGGGAGGGAGGTGGGGAGCGTGATTTCCCATTGAGTTCTTTGATGTTACTCCAGAAGGTCCTCTCAGACTCCCACGTGGTTGTGAGAGTGGATTGATAGTGGTCTGCTTTGGCCTTATGGATGGCTCAAGTGCATTTATTGCGCGCAGTGTTATAGTAATGTCTGTCCACCAACCTGCCTGATTATATGGCTTTGTGCCAGATATTATCCCTGTCTCTCAACATTTGGAGTAGGGAGGGGGTTATCTATGGGGCGTGTTGCTTTTTGGTGCAGAGTTTGGTGAGTGGAGCATAGAGGTCACAGGCCTTGGTGAAGGCCTGTGTAAACAGGGTGAGTGCAGTGTCGACGCTGGGGGCTGTATTAATGTGGGACCAATCTATTTGGGTGAGAAGCTGTTTAAGTTTTTGTAACCCTCCTGGGCAGAGACGCCTTCTGAAGGTTGTTTGGGCTACGGGTTTGGGTGGAGGAGGTCCATTGGAATAGGATGGGTGAGTGGTCACTTAAGGAGTCGAAGTACTTGTATATCCTGGATTTTGTGGGGGCGGTTAGGGATAAGGATGTCCAGGAGAGTGTGGGTACCAGTAGATATGTGGAGTCTAGTGGGTTGGGTAACTAATTGGACCATGTCAGGGGCAGAGAATGAGTCCTTAGTTGGTGCTGCAGAGGGGCCAAGCGAGTTGACGTTGAGGTCCCCTACTAGTGTCCGTTCTGCATTGTGTGGTAGGGTAGAGAGGTATTCGGTGAGGGATGTGATGGCAGTCTTTTGGTTCTTAGGAGGTATGTAGGCGACTGTGAGGTATAGTGGGGCCCTGGAGGGGTCAGGGGTGATTTTTAGGGTGAGGGCCTGTGCTCCGTTTGAGTTTGGGGGGTGGGAGCACGTGACCAATAATGTTGTTGGCGATGTAGAATGCACAACCACCCCCATGCTTTCCTACCCTGTCTTGCCAATGTAGGGTGTATCCGGGGAGTGAGACAAAGGCGTTGGGAGTAGATTTGGAGAGCCAGGTCTCCACTAGGGCAATGATGTCTGGTTGGTGAAGGGTTGCCCAACATTGAAGCGCTGCAGATTTCTTTGGTAGGCTGCGTATCTTTAAACTTCAGATAAAGGGGCACCTTTTTTTCCCGGAGTTATTTTTACAAGAGGACAAACAACTCACTGGACGACCCCATGGTGGCTATTCAGCAGCATCAGTGCTGGTAGCAGCAGGCAGCAGAATTTGGAGGACCAGGACGACTGATCAATTCAGAACTGAGCATCGGTAGGCAGTGCAGCAGCGACTGGAATAGCATACAAGACCGCTCACTTATGCTGGTAGGGTCACGGGTGCAGTATGTCAGAAGAGAAAACTTCCAAAATGTAACCAACAAACACCAGCACATCTTTGCTGGATTCAAAATAATTAATAAAGCCTTTTTGAATCCAGTAAAGGTGTGCTGGCATTTTTTGGCTACAGTGCAGCAGTGAGCAGAGCAGACGTAGAAGAATTTGTGGCAATTGGCAGACCCTCAAGTCACTTGGTAGGCACCCAGGTCAAAAAGCAGAAACTGACCGTGGAAGAGTGAACTGTTCCTGAACTGAAAGAGCTGCGTTCTGTGTGTGTTGATTTTACATGGTACTGGGCAGGCTACACAGCAGATTGAGAGGCTGGGTACTGATCAGACTCCTCATCCCTACGTGAGCATTTTTTTTTTTTTAAATTGCAATCGCGGCACAGTCATTCTGGTCCAAGATTCAAGTTTCAAAGTTTGGTCGTGTTTGAGTCCTGTCGAGAGTGATTGCAGGTAATCCACCGCCCTTCCTAACAAATGGGGATTGATTGGGGACCACTTGCCTCCCAAGGGACATACATAATTTTAACTTTGAATTAAAAATCGCCAGTAGTCTCAGCTGCATTATTGGTGAAAATTGTTGGGGGGGAGGGGGGCTCAGACTCCGTACCAGAAGTGAACTTGTTTTGAAACCTGTCTTGGTTCCGGGAGTAAAATATGGATACATTTTATGTTTCTGCTGCTGTGTAGCACGAGTCTGGCTCCTTCTGAGTGCACAGGTCCACTGTGGCACCCACCACACCAAAACCTGCCCAGAGTGTGGATCGGTCCTCTCGAGCAAAAAATAAAGTAACAAAGCAAACAGCAAAACTCCACACACACCCTCCCAAGTGAAAAACACGTGACAACACAATGGAGAACGAGTCACATACAAAGATAACAGTGCTGATTTATGTGATTAAGTACATTTTTTTTTATTTGGATACACTCCGGTTTCTGTCATTTGTTCTGTGCAACAGTGCTTATAGGATATGGAACACATGGTTACAGTGTGTCTTTATTTTGTTAGCCATGGGCAAGTTTTAGTTGACAGCTAGCCTTCTGGTACTGTAGCTAGTATTTCTGCATCCTGTTGTTTCTAAACTTTTTATATTTTAACTTCTAAAGTTTCTAACTAAACTTGTGCTCAGAAGTTCACCAGAACTGCAACAAATTGTAAGCACCTGATGTTTGTACCACTTCAGGGAAAATGTACATCTCCCACTCTCATTTATCTAGAGTACAATAATTCTAAACGGCTATTAGGTCATTTCTTCACATGATCTTCACTGACTGAAGAGCTGTCCCCAGTAAAGGGAAAAGACACTTAAAATTTTGAAAATAATCAGGTAGATGTCCCAGTCATCATTTTGTCACTGAACTATAACTTCAGATTTTCATTTCAGAGCAGTTCTGCTAAATCTAATACCCCCCCCCCCCCCAAATACGAGAGAGTGTTTTCAGTTCTTAGACTTGGTTTAAAACATGTGAAAATCAGTCACATTTAGACTTATACCCATCTCTGTATGAAGCACTTTTTTTGTAAAGAACAGAAGCCAGGCAAAGGGAAAATTACTGACTTGGGGACCTGGTTTCAGTTCCCAGTTAGGTTATAAAAATGTGTGTATTTTCAGAGATTCCTGGGTATCTTCCTGGAATTAGGGTGTGTGCTCATTTTTGGTAGCTGCTCTCCTTCTATATGCAATTCTGTCACCAGTGGTCACGCCATTTCACCACACCCTACTCTGCAGACACTGACAAGTATCACGGTGTGCCTTGGGGTCTTTGGCCCTTATGCGCACCCCATTGCATCAGGAAATACGGTGAGATGGGTGCGGAATAGCAGAATAGGGTGAACTTTGGGGCCGAAGAGTCCAAGGCATACCTTGATGCCTCTCACTGGCTGCAGGGTGTGGAATGGTATGAGCATTACAGGCAAGAATCCCAAGTCACACCCCTGATGCCTGTCATTCTCTACAGGGTGGGGCGTTATGGTTGGAAACCCTAACACCTCAGGCATTCGTTGGTATTTTCTCTCTAAATTTTCAACATGTTTTTTCTGTGACCCCCACCTCATGAATAGTGGCAATATGAGTTTGTTAGCTGAAAGCTGCTTATGCACAGCGACTACGGCATTTAGCACCACAGGTGCAAAAACACATTCTCAACAGGATGTGAAAAATGACAGCTGTACTGTTCATGGGGAGGTGTAAAAAATGGCAATGTTGCAAATCTGCAGTAAAAATATTAACCTGGTGAAGTCACGAGCGTGCATAGAAACTGTGCAATGCACACCCGTAATGTAATTAGTTTGGGAATTTTTTTACAGCAGATTGTCAACACAGGCATTTTGGGACCTCCGATCATGAACAGTGTCACTGTGATTTTCTTTATTTGTCCCGAACAATGATTTCCACAGCGACCACGCATCTCTCGCTGAAAGTGTGAAACACATTTCGGCCATGTTGTGAAAAATGACAGCTGTACTGTTCATAAGGAAGTGTGGAAAATGCCACTGGTGAAAATCTGGACTAGAAAATATTACAAAGTCATGAACTACGAGGGTGTGTGGAAACTGCGCAATGCTCACTCGTAACACAGTCTTTTTATGGACTTTTGTTACCAAATTTTCAACATAGCCATTTTAAGACCTCTGCTCATGAACAGTGCCACTGTGATTTTCTTAATGTGTCCCACACATTGATTTCGCACACCCGACTGCGCCATTGCGTGCTACATGGGTGGAAACACGTTTTGGGCAAGATGTGAAAAATGACAGCTGTACTGCTCATAAGAAGGTGTAATGAAATGTCAATGTAGAAAATCTGGAGTGAAAATATTGAAAATTCACAAACTTACGAGCGTGCGTAGGAACTGCGCAATGCATGCTCGTAAAACAGTCATTTTTGGGAATTTTTCCACCAAATTTTCAACATAGGCTTTTTGATAGCCCACCTATGAACAGTGGCAGTGTCGTTCGTATCTCGGTCGAAAGGTGATGAAGAGACTGCGAGGGACCGTTTTTCAGTTGTTTTTTTGTTTTAAATGAGTGGCAGGATGTTTGCCACGCTGGGGTGGGCTCCCAAGCGTAGCACAAGGAATAACTGGTGGGGTGGTGAGGCGTGGGCTGATGGGGGATTGGGCACCCACAACCCGGCGATAGCATAGTGTTGCCACGCTGGGGTGGGCTCCAGCGTGGCACCCTGTATTCTGAAGGTGTGGAACCAGTGGAGCTGACGGGGATTGGGCACCCCGTCGGCTATAAGATATGTAGCCACGCTGGGTGGGCACCCAGCGTGTTTATGGAACACTGTTTGGGCGCAGCACGGCGACGGGGATTGGGCACCCCATCGGCTGCACGGTGTGTGCGTGGGCGAGGCGAAACACGCGGTATGCGTGATGTGTGTGAGCGGCGAGCAGGCGACATCTTATCGCTGCTCACTGAAGCCGTAGCTCCCTTTCAACTGTACGCCACTGCATTTTGGAGCTGTCATAGACAGCTCGAGCAGGCATTGGAGAACTGTGGCCGCGCCTGCAAACACACTGACTGAATTGGAAGAGGGCTGCCACACCTCCGAAAACTCTGATGATGGCACTATGTTTTTTGCACATGCGTACAAGCAGACATAAAAAGGTGGCCACAGCACATGCACAGGCGGTGTTTTAAAGGGGGAATATACTAACATACTAAAATGCCAGCAGAATAAGCCTAATGGTCTTTCAAGTCTGCTTGATTTTCAGCACCCGCACTGAGGGCTGATTTTTGGTGTGTCCCCCTACCCCTTGGGTTATACTGTCCCCAGTCCCAGATGTTCCACCTGTATTGTGTCTGGTCAGATTTACCCTCCCCTGTACCTGTCCCATCCCCTCTTAAACTCTTCCACAGTCTCCATCTCTTCCAGCTCCCTGGGCAGTGCATTCCATGGCTCCACCACCCTTTTGGTAAAATAACATCTCCTCCTCTCCCCTCTGAGCCTGCACCCTTCCAGTTTATACCCGTGACCTCATGTTGCCCCACCCTCCTTCCTTTGGAGCACCCTGACTGGGCCTCCTTTATTGATCCCTTTCATGTACTTAAAGACCTCTATCATGGTCCCCTGTCCCTCCTCTCCTCCAGGGTGTACATGTCGAGCTCCTTGAGCCTGTCCTCATAGGTCCTCTCCCTTAGGCCCCAGATCATTTTGGTTGCCCTCCTTTGGACCCTCTCAAGGAGTGTAATGTCCCTCTTTAAATTTGGTCTCCAAAACTGTACACAATACTCGAGGTGTGGCCTAACCAAGCAGTTGTACAGTGGGAGGATCACTTCCACCTTTTTAGAGGTAATCCCCCCCCCCCGATGATGCATCCCAGCATCCTATTTGCCCTTGCCGCTGCCCTCCTACAGGTTTCAGAGTTGTTCATTTAGACATCTACCACTACCCCCAGGTCCCCCTCACCCTCTGTGACTTGAATCATGTCTCCTTTCAAGGTATATCCCTGGCCTGGATTTCTGACTCCCAGGTGCAGAACCTTGCACTTCCCTGCATTGAATTTTAGTTTCCATTTTCCCGACCACCTTTCCAGAGCCTCCAGGTCCTCCTACAAGGCCACCTTCCCCTTCTCCCCATCCACCACTACACCTAGCTTTGAGTCATCTGCAAAGAGACTCATCTCACTCCTGATGCCCCTCCTGATGTCTGAGGTATAGGTGTTGAACAGGAGTGGCCCCAGCACTGACCCCCCTGGGGAACCCCACTAGTAACCCACCTTGGGGATGAGGCAAACCCTCCAACCATTACCTTCTGAGTATGCTCAGAGAACCAATTTCCTATCCATCTTAGCAACCGTCTCCCTACCCCCATTTCCTTCAGCTTAGCCAGCAGGCCTCTGTGGGGTACCGAATCAAATGCCTTGCTAAAATCCAGAAAGAGGAAGGCCATTGGCCTACCCTGGTCCAAGGCCCTTGTCACCCAGTCATAGAACTCAACAAGATTTGTCTGGCTTGATCTTCCCGTGACAAAGCCATGCTGCATATCGTCCAAGTGCCCAGTTTGCTCCAGTAACCCCCCTAGTCTTTCTTTGACAATACCCTCCATCTCCTTGCCGACTACTGATGTCAGGCTAATGGGCCTGTAATTTCCTGCCTCCTCTCTTGATTCCCCCCCCCCTTGTGGATCAGCATGACGTGGGCCACCCTCCAGTCTTGGGGCACCCACCCAGTCCTCAGAGAGATGTTGATGTAACCCCCCTATAAATGGGGGTTCCCGTAAAGTCTTCCAGGAGCTTGCCTAATTGCTCACTGCCTGGTTGGTGTTCAACGCTAAAGCCGTTTAAATGTTGTTGCCAGTGAGCGCCTTTAAAGCCTCTATGTACTGCCTCTTTAAGTGCTGCCTGATTGCAGATAAAATTATTCTAAATGGGGGGTCTGAGTGTTTCCCTACTCGAGTCCCGCCTGGTCTCTGAATAACTGCTCCGTTTCTGCCATTGCTAATTGTGTTGAGGGAGCCCTGCTGAAAGATGTAACTAATTGCTGGTAATCATTTAGAGTAGTGATGAAAATGTAGTTTGTTCTAACCTGCCTTTTGTTTGCAGCAAGGACTGTTTCTGTTTAACTCCACCATATTGGTCCTGAACTGCCGGACTAGACCAATCAGTACTTTAGGACTCTAAAGTGGAGCCTGTTGAAGTGGAACTGTGTGGTGCCAGACTCTGGGAATTGTAGTTTTGGACTATTGGCGCCTTTTTGCACCAGCAGGGGAAGCATGTTGTGACTGACAGCAGAACCGACCAATCAAACCTTTTGGATCTAAAGGAAATCCTCTGAGCTGTCTACTGGCAAGCCAGATCTAAGTTAGAAGCTGAGAGAGCAACAGCTCTGATATTTTCGAGCAGCCGTTTGCACAGTAGTTCACGCGGGAGAACTGTGTAAGGCCTGCCTTCAGGCCTGCATGCTTGTTTTCTGCCCTGAGAGGAGGAACAGAAGCATTTTCGGACTAATTCTATTTTTGTTAGGACAACGCGTCCACTGAAGTGTAACCAAGCTGGACCTGTAGAAGATCTAAGATTTTGTGCAATGCGATCGGCCTGTCGGGAACTTTAGCTGCCTTTGCACTCCCGAGTTTAAACAGTGACTTTGCGAATGGGCTCTGGGAGCTGTCTGCCTGGTACAGTAATTTTCTTTACATATTAAATGTGTTGTGTATTTAAAGGGGGTCGCGATCTGGTTTTCCCCCAGCTTGAACTGTGTGCTGCTGGCTTTTACATATAAATGTGCTGTGTAGGATTGTACAATCTACCTTCCTCCCCTTACTTGACTATGGGGATATTCTTTACGGACAAGGGAACATCACAGCTCTAAAAAAGCTTGATATCGTATATCACCGGGCCCTACGATTTATATTGGGTGCTCCTTACGCTACTCACCACTGTTCCTTATATGCTGTAGTCGGCTGGACCTCCCTTACATAAGATGATACAGAAATGCAGCAATATGGACTTGTCGAGTTATCACCAAGAAACTGCCTCTCTATATCTCGGATTGCCTCCCCATTTGCTCCCCTGGTTCATATGTCCTAAGAAGACCCTCCTATATCACTCTTCTTATTCCTAAAGTCAAAACTCAGTTTGGTAAACTTTCCATTGGCTACTACCTCCCTACCCTATGGGACAAGCTCCAAAAAGTACTACAAATGACCACCTCACTTCCCTTGGCCACTTCAAAACCTTATTGGTCAGGACGGCTACAGAAAATGGTAACTGTGCATCAGAAAACTTCCATGCAAAGACTTCTTCCATCTGTCCCTTACCCTAGGCCCATTTCACTATGACT
This sequence comes from Neoceratodus forsteri, assembly GCA_016271365.2. Lineage (NCBI taxonomy): Eukaryota > Metazoa > Chordata > Ceratodontiformes > Ceratodontidae > Neoceratodus > Neoceratodus forsteri. The sequence continues at coordinate 302,358,970 of CM057459.1, read as the reverse complement.
TCCTATTGCTCCTTATCTTCTCTAAAGGTGGTCTTGCCTACCTGCAGTTTCTGGCCCACATGGCTGGTGGTGCCTCAGCTAGCGACTGCCGGGCTCTCCCCATGTTATCTATATTTGTTTCGCAACTCGTAGAGGTGACCTTGCCTCCCAGCAGACCTCTGCCATCCTGGTCATCGGTTTGCTACCTTGCCAGGCAGATTATACACTGTGTAAGCAATAAGACACGACAGGGTGTGCATGGAACATATTTTACCGCTAGCCCCTGGTGTGCGGTAAAATATGTTCCATGCACACACCTGGAGTGTCTTTTTGCGCTTATAAAATGGGCTACATTTTTAAAAATATTTTTCTCACCCTAAAAAAACTATATTTAAATATCTAAAAACAGAAATCTTTGTGATAATTTGAGATAAAATAGTCCTTCCGCCTGCTACCTGATGATGCTGTTGTATTTTGCCACTAGGCATTTCTGTCCTTCTGTGGCATCCATACATCATCTAGTGCAGTGGTTCTCAAAAGGGAGGCTCCAGCTTGTTCCAGGGGAGGCCCAGTCAAGTCTGAGAATGTACAGTATTTACATTTTAAGTTTTGGCTATTATGTGTGAAAGGATAAAACAAATTAAATAGGGATAATTGCAGGTGAGATGCTTTACTTAAGCAATAATGCGACAGGGTGTGTGTTGTGCTGGGATAACGTCCGCGCCTGGGGTGATTAGGCCGCGAGGCCGCGGGCAGTCGATATCACCCAGGCGTGGCATCTAACACAACACCTATCGTCTGATATACTAATACTCTAATATGTTATTTTATTTTAAGTAGAAAAGATAGGAAAACTTGTTTAAAATAAAAAATTTCTTTCATTTTTTTGTTTGGGCAGGTATACTTATTGAAAAAAAAAGTCCACAGTTCCTGTGTTGTGCAGGAGGTGGCGCTGCCTCCTACATGGTTTCTCTGTATTCTTTTTAATGTCTGTCTTTGTGGCTTTGTCTTTTTGACCCCCTGTGCACCTTGTCCTTTTGCTGTTTTCCCCTGCTGTTACTGAGAGACACTGTAGAGACGCTGCATGCATCTTGAAAAGACAGTGTTTTATTTTTTTTCCTTGCTAATTCACTCGCTGTTTCCCCCTGATGTTACTGAGATAGACAGTGTAGAGACGCTGTATGCGTCTTGAAAAGAACGTTGGTGTTTCATCGCTCGATGTGGTGATTTACTTCACTCGCTCAGTGTGGTGTCAAGCCTGAAGTGAAGGAAAGTTAGTTTAGGTTTTAAAATAACTAAAGGAAGACATGTATTTGAGGAGCTAATGACGTTATGGCAGAAGAAGAACTCGGCGGCGTTAAGAGTAAACGCGGTCACTGTTTAAATGCATGCTCACTCGCGTATGAAATGACAGGGTTCGCGGCGTAGTTTTCTTTTGTTGAGTAACTTAGACAGATTTTAACTCGGTGTTCTGTAAAGAGAGTGCTGTCCGTGTACGGGCAGACCAGGTAGTAGGACTGATCGTCGTGTGAGCGAGGAGGGTAGTGGGACAGGCAATCGCGTCGTGGAGTGAGTGTTTTTTTTTGTTTTTTTAAACATCTGATGTGGTCTTTTCTGTGCTGGGACTAGATCCATGATGTTGTACTGGGATAACATCACGGGTCCCGTCTCAGACTGACGAATCAGAGCCCAAGATTTTTTTTTTGCCATTGTATAATTATGCACAAATGTGTGACCAGGAAGTCCCCATTGAGCCAAAGCTTGTTTATAGGTATGCATTTTTATGTAAATTAATGCCTGGGGGAGGCATGCTGAGTCAAGGCTTGTTTCTACGATAGGTATTTATATGCAGATTAGTGACTTGGAAAGGCACACTGAGTCAAGGCTTGTTTCTATAGTAGGTACAATATTTATATGTAAATTAGTGACTGGGAAAGGCAGAGTGAACCGATGCATGTTTTCAGGTGTGACCCGAGGTAAGGGTACAGGACGTTACTTTACTGCAGGGTGAGAGGGGGAGAGATGAAGAGTCTAGGTTAATTGTTCCAGACAAGGGCCGAGTCAGGAAAGTGGAGTGACAAGTATTGCCTGGGGTGCCGGGTCGGGGTAGAGAGCAATAAGTGGAATAAAAAGAGAATATGGACAGTTAACTGTATTAGTTTCACTTTATTCCTGGTGTACTGTGCAAAGTAGGATTTATTTTTTTCTGTGGGGAGAGCCAAGATTTTTTCCAAATTTGAGGGAGGCTCTAAATCTTTTTCATGGCTTGGGGGAGGCTCACTATCACAAAGTGTGAGAACTAATGATCTAGTGAATATTCTAACCTGCCTACTGTATGTTATGGTGTGATTATACTAACCTGCCCTCTGTGTATCGTTCACCGATAGCATTAACCTGTCTGCTGTATGTTGTTGAGTGATCACACTAATCTGCGTGCTATACATTACTTAGTAATTATACAGACCTGCCTGCTGTACATCATCGAGTAATTATATTAACCTGCTTATTGTACATCATTGAGTGATTATGCTAACCTACCTACTGTACATCACTGAGTGATCATAGTAACCTGACTACTGTACGTCATTGAGTGATTGTAATAAAATGATTACTGTACTTCATTGAATGATCATACTAACCTGCCTACTATATATTAGAGTAATTTTACTTATCTCGCTACTGTACATCACTGAGTGATTGTAGTAACCTGCCTACTGTACATTAGGTGATTGTACTAACCTGCCTACTGTACTGTGAGTGATCATACTAACCTACCTTCTGTACTGCATCAAGTGAGCATACTAACCTTCCTACCCAATGTCATACAGTGATTATAGTAACCTGCATGTTGTACGTTATCGAGTGATTGCGCTAACCTGCCTACTGTATGTTATGGGATTATACTAACCTGTCTACTGCATGGAATAGTGATCGTACCAACCTACCTACTGTATGTTACTGAGCGATTATGCTAACCTGCCTACTGTACATTATCGAGTGATTGTAGTAACCTGACTACTGTACATCGAGTGATCATAGTAACCTGATTACTGTATTTCAGAGCGATCGTACTAACCTGCCTACTGCATATTACTGATCGATTATATTAATCTCCCTACTGTACATTGAGTGATTATATTAACCTGCCTACTGTGCATCAAGTTATTGTACTAACATGCCTTCTGTATTTCATTGAGTGACTACTAACCACTTGTTGCACTTCAGTGAGCTATTATAGTAACCTGCCTACTGTGCAGACTTGAGTGATTGTATGAACCTACCTACTGTACATTACTGAATGATTATACTAACCTGTCTACTGTACAGCATTAAGTGATTGTATAAACCTGCCTACTATATGTCATGGAGTGGTTATACTATCCTGCCTACTATATGTGATGATTATACTAGCCGCCTTCTGTATGGCATTGAGTGATCGTACTAACCTTCTTACTGTACATTATTGAGTGATTATACTAACTTTCCTATTGTACATTATTGAGTGATTATGGTAACCTCCTTTCTCTTATTTCTTTCTCTCTTCTGTTTGGATTCCTTGTATGTACACATCATACCCTTGTGAATATAATTATACTAATCTGCCTGCTGTACATAGAAACATAGACAATGACAGCAGAAAAAGACCTATGGTCCAGCTAGTCTGCCTAAGGTTGCCTAAGACCTAGTGTCCGTCCAGGGACCTATCACCCCCCGTCAGCTCATCCTTCCCACTCCCCTCACTCAGCGCAGAGCTTGCTATTGTTTCCTTTACTCTGTCCCACCCATGCGTGAAGTCTTCCACAGTTTTGGCACCTACCACCTTGACAGGCTGTTCCATGGCTCCATCACCCTTTCAGTAAAATATTACTTCCTCAAGTCCATCCTGAGGTCCCCCCCCCCTTTCAGTTTCCAGTCATGCCCTCAAGTCACTGAGCTGGGGTATCCAGTGATATGGGTGAAGCAAATTGAGCGGCCCAAAATGAGTGGCTGAGCAGGTCCTGTTGTGCTTTATATGGTTGCCGATTTTGTATTCGGCGTAGTACTAATTGCCAATTTTGTTTTCCACCGATTAGCGCTTGCTGATGTGTCAGTCACTGTTTAAACTTTGCTGTTAACATATGGAACCCTGAGCTGGTGTTCCTATTACATAATTCTGCACAGTTCACCCTATTTATCGCTTTCAGAAACTTGAAAGTCTCTATCATACCCGGCCTCTAGAGAGTAAATGTTCAATGCCCTCATGTGTTTCTTGTAGGATTCCCCATGTAGGTCCTGAATCATCTTTGTCACCTATGTTGCGCCACCTCCAGTCTGTCCTTATCCTTTCTGAGGTGAAGGTTCCAGAACTAGACACAATATTCTAGGTGTTGCCTCACCATGGTTCTATTGGGGGGGGTAGTATTACTTCTTTCCTTCTACTATCTATACCAATCCCTATGCACCCCAGCATTCTATTTGTCTTGCTGTAGGCTTTCTTGCACTGGCTTGAATGCTTCACGGTGTCGCTGATGACTCCCAGGTCACACTCCTCTGTTGTTGTACTAAGTTTAAGCCCATTTAGCCAGTACTCTATTCTGTGGTTCTTTTTTCCCTAGGTGCATTACCGTGCACTTCATGGCATTGAACTTCAGTTGCCACACATTTGACCATCTCTCCAGCCTTTGGCGATCATTTTGTAATTTCCTAACTCCCTCGACACTATCCACCCTTCTGCAGTTTAATGTCATCTGCGAAGAGACTAATCTTACCCTGGATTCCTACACTAATGTCGCACCTGTCTGTGGGTTACAGCTAATGTATGTTTTCTATGTTTATGTTTTGCTTTTCACAACAATTGTAACTTGCTATTTATCTTATTTGTATTTTAATATTTATTTGTTGCATATACACTCATTTCAAGACTCATTTCTTTTGATCCCACCAATAGATTGCATCCCCACAGCAGGTCTGTATTTGTTTAAACTATTAAGCACTAAAAATGATTACAAGAAACTCGTTGACTAAAAATAGCCTTGTACTTGGTTGGTACATCCAACAGACCTAGGTTTGATTCCCACAGCCTCCACCCACGTACTGTGTGACCCTGAGCAAATCACTTAAACTCTGCACACATGGGATGCATCTAGAAATGAGCTTCAGCTCAATGTGCCTTTGCCAGTCAAAAAAATTGTAAAACAAAGTACACGGAAGATATGACAAATAGATTATGCTTACATATAATTAAAGCATAGTTATTCAGAGCTGGCTTCCTTTTGAATTATATTTAGAGAATAGTGAAATATAGATAAATTACAGACTCCTGGGAGCAATGTATTGAGTTGATTGGTAAGCATGTCTAATGATATTAAATGAGATGTGCTACTGAGACCAACAGTAATAATACTACCAATAAGAAATCTATCTCAGTTGAATTGTAAAGTAGTTAACCTTTAACATATTTACAGTGCAGAAGTCTGTAATGCATTGTAAGGCAATATATGACGCACTGCATATGCAGTAAGACATACCAGGGTGTATAATTATTGATCAATAATTGCACACCTCGAGTGTTTGGGCGCGAGGCACTTGTGCGAAGTGCCTTTGCACACATGAGAGGAAAGTGCGATTATTGGCCATGATTACACATCCCTGAAGTGTTTAGTTCAGGAGTCTAATTATGGCTAGATAATTGCATCCTTGTATTTGCCTTGTAGCCAGTCAGGTGGATTGAATGTTCTTTCCCATGTTATAAAAGAATGAATAAAGTATAAATTTTGAAAGTAAAACTACAGTACAAGAACCGATCACATCTTGTAAATATTAGGCATTGAGCACACATTGAGATAGTACACCTAGAAACACAGGAACATAGAATTTGACGGCAGATAAGGACCGCTTGGCCCACCCAGTCTGCCCATTTCCTTACCTAGTGGATAAGCTGCAGATCCTAGTTAACCAGCAGCCTACTTCTTCCTACTCCTACTCCTTCCTACCCCAACCCCCTAGAATTGCCTTATGACTGTCCTATGCATGCTTGAATTCCACCACTGTTTTTGACTCCACAACCTCCGGAAGGCCGTTCCATGCATCCACAACCCTCTCTGTGAAAAAATACTTCCTTAAATTACCTCTGAGCCGCCCCCGTCTATCTTCAGATTGTGCCCCCTTGTTCTTGCACACCTCTTTTTTTGAAAGATGCTACCCTCTTGGACTTTGTTGATTCCCTTGAGGTACTTGAAAGTTTCTATCATGTCCCCCTCTCTCCTTTCCTCGAGGCTATACATATTAAGCTCCTTAAGTCTCTCTTCATATGTCTTCCGGTGCAGACCCTGCACCATTTTAGTTGCCCTCCTCTGGACAGCTTCCATCCTGTCTATGTCTTTTCGGAGATTGGGTCTCCAGAACTGCACGCAGAACTCCAGATGGGGTCTGACCAGCTGTCTGTACAGAGGGATAATAACTTCCTGTTTTCTACTGGTGATGCCTCTCCTATGCATCCCAGTATCCCCCCAGCCCTCCTTGCTGCCTCTCACATTTCTTGCCCACCTTTAGGTCATCTGATATGACTACCCCAGGTCCCTTTCCATTTTGTTGTCAGTATCTCACCCCATTGTGTACTCTTCCCTGGGTTTTGTTTCCCAGGTGCATTATCTTGCACTTCTTAGCACTGAATGTAGCTGCCATACATTTGACCATTCCTCTAACCTTGCCAAGTCCCTTCTCATCCTTTCCACCCCACCTTGTGCATCAACTCTGTTGCAGATCTTTGTGTCATCTACAAAGAGACATACTTTTCCTTCCAGTCCCTCTGCAATGTCGCTTATAAAGACATTGAAGAGGACCGGTCCTAATACTGAACCCTGCGATACCCCACTAGTAACCCCCCTTTCTTCAGTGTGGACTCCATTTACTATTACTCTCTGTGTCCTATTCTCCAGCCAATTCTTTACCCAGGCCGTCATATTGAGACCCACTCCCAGGCTGGCTAACTTGTATATTAATCTTTTGTGTGGGACTGTGTCAAATGCCTTGCTAAAGTCTAGGTAGGCCATGTCCACAGCCCCTTCCTGATCTACTACTTTGGTCACCCAGTCAAAGAAATCTATCAGATTTGTCTGGCATGACCTTCCCTCTGTGAATCCATGCTGCCTTGGGTCCTCTGCTCCTCTGGCCTCTAGATACTCGACATTTCTTTCCTTCAGAAGTGATTCCATCATTTTGCCTACCACTGAGGGTAAACTAACAGCTCTGTAGTTTCCTGCTTCTGCCTTGCTCCCACTTTTGTGAAGGGGAATCACATCTGCCCTCCTCCAGTCCTCGGGTACCACCCCATCCTCCCTAAGAGGCAGTCTACATGAGAAGCAGTGTCTAGCATCAGTACAAGGCGGCTCGGAGAATCCAAATTGTTATGTTTCTGTGCCCCTCCCAAACCACACCCATACACTCTAAAGCCTCAGTCCCAGTGCAAGGTGTCATGATATGTAAACCATCATTCAATGCAGGCTAATAAGATTTTGCCTGAACATATGTTGTCTTTTAGACAGGCTTGTAGATTTTACCCAGTATATTTTGAGAATGAGACACTGCAGAGATGTGTTGTGTCCTACTGGGATTCCTCTGCGTAGTACATTCACTGTCTCCGCCAAATATCAAGTCAGCCCCACAGGCATTGGGCATTTAGTACACTCAAAGGTAGCGTACTGAAGAGGCAGTCTACAGGAAGAGCAGTGCATACGATCCGTAAAAAGCATGGTCAGAGAGAAGAAATATCCACATCGTTTGGTTTCTGTGTATCACTTTCTTGAGAATATGTATATTCTATCTGTGAATTTCTGTTAGAAACAGTTGAAACCCACCTTGAGGTTATTAATGGTTTCTATGTACAGTGTTTAACTTTTTTGGTTACGGTTATTTAAGGTATGTAAAAGTGAAGAGACATGACCTCTGCCTGGATGGAATTGCCTGTTACTCTGTACCAGAATATGCTTGAAATATGTACTGTCATTTAAAAAGGGTGGGACAAATCAGGTGGCCAATGGCAAAAAAAAAAATAAGACTTGGCTACCGGATTTTAAAAGTTACCAGCCAACTGGCCATCTTGCCATGAAATTATTTTTGAGCCTTTCAAAATGATAACCATTAAAAATAGTGATTTGGCAATCCAGTTTTTGAAAACTAGTGGCCAAACTGGTCGCCAGATCATGAACTGATTTGTCCCACCCAGCAACTGAGTCATATATGAGAACATCAAGGTTGTATATATTAAAGTTTTATTCTTTCCTAATAAAAGGAAACGGTTGTAAACATGTCCTTGCACATGGTAATTGAAATTCAGTGCCAAGATGTTCAAGGTCATGCTTATTAGTAGCAGGAATTCAGAAATGGAGTACTGAATCAATGGCAGTAAACAATAACAGTCAAGGGAAGAAAGGGACATGGGCATAATTACCACTGACCATCTGAAGGCCACCTCCCAATGCAGTAAAGCGAATGCAATAGCCAGTAGAATGCTGGGGTATTTATGTAGACCCTCTCTTGCTTTCCCCCTTTCCCCTAGGAGAGGGGCAGGCATAACTCAGGGAACCTTCCACATCTAGGGGTATCTCATGGTGACGCTACCATCTGTCAAGGAGATAAGGAAAATAACATGGTTCTTTGCTACCCGGGTGTCAGGATAATGGATATACAAAATGAGATATCGAAGGCCCTAAAGTCTCATACTAACAAAAAGCAAATTGTGGCGATTCATGCAGGTATAAATGATGTTGATGTGCATCACAAAAAGATATCTGTATAGACATAATGGACACAACCCATAAAATAAAGCAGATGGGAGCAGAAGTAATTATATCTGGAATACTACCTGTTCCAAGGGCAGCCCATGAAAAAAGTAGGACTATTGAGAGAATTAATGTGAGACTTCAAAACTGGTGTAATGAGCAAAACATTGACGTTATTGATTCATGGGAGAGATTTGATAGTAAAAGATATCTGTATAGCTCTGACAGACTACATCTAAATAAATATGGTGCTCAGATACTGGAAGAACTGATTAGAACTAAAATGGAAACCATGTATTTAAATGGAAGTGGAAGGGGGAGTACTAACAAACACTAGAAAAGGAAGTGAAAATAACAAAAATAATATTAAATTCCTTTTATGCAATACCAGAAATTTGGGAAATAAATTCAGTGAATTTCAAAGCACTGTCTTTTTTTCCTATATAGACATAGCCCTAGTTACTGAAACATGGTTTGATGATAAAGATGACTGGGGTCATGAAATAAATGGATATCACATGATTAGGAAAGACAAACAAGGTAGACAAGGTGGTGGCATTGCTATTTATATCTCCAAGGATATAACACACCTTGATGTCACAGAACAAATAAAATCACATAATGAAAACATAGAAACATTATGGATCAAATTAGGAAATAAAACTACTAAGGAACACATCATTGGTTTATGTTATAGGCCCCTGGATTCCACTCCCAAGATAAATAATGGTATAATGATGGAACTAGGAAAAGGAATAGAGATGGGTAATCTAATTTTGGCAGGGGACTTCAGTTACCCAGATATTGATTGGGTTAATAACAAGGCTTATTCCAAACATAGTAGGGAATTTTTTCAGTTCTGCTCGGAGAATAATTTAACCCAACATGTGTGCTCCCCCACTAGATCAGATAATCTATTGGATTTAGTCTTGACAGATGATGATGAAGATATGGTACAATGTGACATCCAAGCCTCCATACGAAATAGTGATCATTGCCTCTGTGATCTTCTCCATCAATAATCAGGATTCCTGTGTTGAAAGATGTACCGAATGTTACATTTATAAATCGGCAGATACAGAACAAAAAAATAAATAAAGATTGTGAGGAGATTGACTGGTGTGACATTTTGACACACAAACCTGTAAATTAATGTTGGGAATATATAAAATATGTTATTCTAACAACAATGAATAAACGTGTGAAAAAATACCAAAATAAAGGAAGGCAACCCAAATGGTTTAATAAAGAGATACACAAGCTAATAAAAGGGAAAAAAAATAAAATGTGCGGCCAGTTCAAAAGACATAAGACAGACAGTACTTGGAATAGATTCAAATGTTTACAAAGAAAATGCAAACAAAAAAATTGTGCAGAAAAAACTTACGAATACAGATTACCACTTTCAGCTAATAAGGGCAATAATAAACAATTCTATAGTTGTATAAACTCTTTAAAGAAACCAAAATCTAAATTAACGTTAATACAAGATAACGGTAGTCCGGTAACAGACTCTGTGGATATTGCCAGTGCTTTAACACTTATTTAGCTCAGTCTACAATACAGACATCAACAAACGTACAAATAGCACTATTGACATAGGGGAGGGTTCATATGAGATAACTAAAGAAGAAATAATACATGAAATAGAAAACATTTAATTTCATGTTCTCTGGGCCCCGATATCATCCCCCCAAAATGTTAAAACTAATGAAAAGTCATATCTGGGAACCATTGAAGATTGTATTTATTAATTTAGTTTTTGTTGATCGGGTAAGTGCACTAGATAAATCCTGCCTATTCTCAGGCACGACCCAGGGGAAGGGGATACAGATGCATGCCAACTGACCTTGAACCAGATTAAACTGTCGGTGGTATTTTTAGTGAATGAGGGAAATTTGGCCAGGACACCGGGGAAATTCCCCTACTCTGCTGGGGACAGTAGAGGGCGTCTGGCCTTACTATCATGGCAGACGGCGTGGGGATCTCTCTGGAGGAGGACGTGCAGGCAGAGGCTCTGCCAATGGATTTTCAAGAGGCTGTGGTGCAGGTGCGGCCTGCTACGGTGCTTTCTGTTGAGTCATTTACGGAGATTTGCAGGCTGTTGAGCGTGCAGGCAGGACTTGTACGAAACTACGGAATTATTACCTGGAGTATTGCCTGGGGATACTGTTACTGCTCTGGCTACCCCTCTGATGGATGTAGGTGCTGATCTAGAGCCGAAGTCTGCCACCAGAAACACTACAGGATGCTGTTCAGGTGGGACCGTCCGATATCGCGATGGCCGCAAGGATCGAGAAGTGATTGTGCCGGTTGGGTAGCGACAGACGACTGGAAGTGCGGTATGGCTACGGGTTCTTGTGGACAGATTGGTCCGAGGATACGGCCTTATCGCAGGCTGGGTGGATTCAACAGCCAGACAGTAGGTGGTTGCCGGATCCTACCTGGCTGACTTTTTCCCCCATTAGAATCTGGTCCTGCCCGAACAACTATGCAGGCTGGTGAGTCTCCTCTTTTTGCAAATCAGTCCAAAATTGTACAGCCTTCTACTTCGGATGGGATTTCTCGGCCAGACATTGTTTCGGATGCTGGGGCAGCTAATCCGCTGCGGCGCTCATCTGTGCAGTCGCCGGGAGGCCAGGAGACAAGGAAGGGTCCTCGTTTCTCAGATCTCTTTAAACAGAATAAATTAGAACAAGCCCCGAGATGGAATGCGGTCCGTCTGCGATATAGGGGCGGTTTACCAGAACACCCGGACAGACTTTATGTGGCAAGGAAATTATTGTTGGACTCGATGCAGTTTATGCCTGTGGATATTTATGCTCTGATTAATATTCGGGGGGAGGATACGTTTGATGTTAGTTTTAAACAAGTGGCTGGCTTAGATAAATTCTGGCAAAAATATGAGGGCTGTAAGTCTTTGCCACTATGGTTACCCTTCTGGGCTATTCCCATCACCAAACCTCTATTTAAAACTATTAATGTTATGTTCAGAAATGAGGGGATGAATGTGGGAGATATTTTGTATTGGTTGGAACATAAATGCATGGTTCTGGGCCCTCCTGAGCCAATCCTTGACACTGAAGGGATTTGGACTGGGGCCTGGCGTTTTAAAGTTAAATTACATGTGATAAATAATGAAGTCCTACACGTTCCAAATAGCTTTTTCTTAGGCAAAGACCGGGGAGTTTGTCTCTATCCTGGACAGCCCAAAGCTTGCTATCGTTGTGGTAGCCGATGACATTTAAGCAATGCATGTGATAAAGTCAAATGTGCGCTTTGTGGGGATTTTGATCATGATAGTGAAGTTTGTAGAAATGTCTTCAAATGTAATCTGTGTGATGAGCCTGGCCACGCCCATCATCAATGCCCATGGGCAGGTCAGAATAGACAGGGGGGTCTCAATAAAGAAGAGTTGATATCCCAGGCACAGGGTAGATGCCAGCCTCATCCGGCCCCTTCTCAGAGTAGGGAGTCAAATCCGGCTGCCCGTCAGGGTAAGGTGCAGGTTCCTGAGGTCCTTGTTACAGACAGAAGTATAGTGGAGGACACCGCGGACCAATCCATACCTCTGGTTCCACAACAGGTTTCAGAACCCTCCCCTCTTTCACAACGTTCTGAGCCCTCTGTTTTGCAACCCCCTTTAGGGGAACTTTCTTCAGACACTCCTTTCCAAACACCTCGGAGGGTGACTCGGGCCAGCAGTTGTACGGTTGGGATGGTGGGGGTCTGCCCTACTCAAAATTCCTTCTCGGTGTTACCTGACCTCGAGGGTGAGGTCAGCCCTGAGCTGACGAAGTCTGATGGGACTTCTACCATGGAGACAGAGGATGAGGGGGGTACAGATTTATTGGATGTTAAGAAGAAAAAGGGTAAAAAGCAGAAACAAGATAAACCCTGAATTTCAACCTTTTTGCTTTCATGGCCTGTTTAAAGATAGTATCTCTTAACTGCTGTAGCATAAAGAACTATAAAAGACGCTTACTTTGCTTACAGCAGTGTAGAGATTTGAAAGTAGATGTCATCTTTCTTCAGGAGACACATTTGTCTTTCTGCTTGAGGTGACTCAGGTAAAAAAAACTCTGGTGGGATGGACCTTCTTTTTGGTCATTTGGGGAAGATGCTGCAGATGGTGTGGGTATTCTTTTTTCGCACCCTTCTGTTCGCATCACAAGGTTGGTGGATGTTCAGCCAGGAAGGGCTTTAATTTTGGACTGCTTATTCCGGGGTTTTTGTTTCCGATTGATAAATACCTATGCTCCACAAACGAAGACATCTCGAATTGCTTTATTTCAACAAATTAAACCATATTTATTCACCTCCAAGCATGTGTTCTGGGGTGGGGATATGAATCGTAGTTTGGATATCCGTCTTAAAAATGATATTCAGCAGAAAACATATTGTGATGCTCATGCTCTCTCACAGACGGTAGTGGTGGCTAAGTTGAAAGATGCTTTCAGAGGATTACATACAGTACATCAAATGGTTTTACTTACAGAAGGGCTTCCTTTCAAACACGGATTGATTATCTTTTTCTTTCCAAGTATTTAGTCCCTTTTGTTTTAGTACTACCTTGTGATTTTTCGGACCACAGGTTTTTATATGGTAAGCTTAGTTTACATCAGATTCCTACCTTTTTTCCTACCTTTTCCAGTAGATGGAAATTGAATTCCCTCTTATTGTCTGAGGCAGTTTTTTTGGCTCAGCTAAGGGATTTTATGACCCTTAGGAAATCGGTGGCTGTATTTTTCACTGATTGGATTTCTTGGTGGACAGATACTAAGTTAGCAGTCAAGGATTTTTTTATTGCTTATGGCAAACGGAAAAGTTCTTTAGAATATTCTAGAGACCTATATCTGTTAATTTCAAGCCTATTTTGATGTGTTGTTAGTGAAGCTGATTAAATTGGAGACCTGTTTCCTTTGGCAGCAAACATATTTTGGGGGCTTTGAGTTGAATTTTGATTCATTGTTGCTGACTTCAGTAGCTACAAAGATTACAAGCATAGTAGGGGAAGGGTGTTAATGGTCTGGCAAGGTCTCACTCAGCTAATTGACTGGAGGCAGAGCTGAATCAGGTTTGTGGTGTAAGCTGCTTTGTCTTCTCAGAAGGAACTGAAGGGACAGGATCAGTTGTGTTCCAGGACAGTAGCTGCTGCTTGTTGTTTTCAGAGGTTTCTTGTGGATTTTACTTGGTAGAAGGTTATTTCTTTTCTTTTTTACTTTTAAGGGGCTAGCAGGGTATTGTTTTGGGGGCTGTTGAAAGTTTGAAAACTGGTTTGGTGGCTGTAAGTGGGCTCATTTGTTGGATGTTTCACTGTGTAACAGGCTGCGCTGGTGGAGGCCTATTTCTTCTAATTTAAAACCTATTTGTTGGCATTTGCTGGGCCTGGTTCTTGGGCTGCTGGGCTTGGAGGGGAGACACAGGGCTGATACACTCTCTCTCGAGTCGGGTGTCTGCCCAAAACCGACCCTCCCCCACCCCTCCCTCCTCAGAGTTCTTCTAATTTATAGGGGAACACCTGTCCTGCAATTGGAGGAAAAGGCTACAGGTGCAGCTCATGTAGTTCTAGCCACTGGGAGTTGGATTTAAAGGCTGGAAGAGAACAGCTTAGGGAGTTGTTCATTTCCCTTATAAGTTTACTGTGTTGTACTGCACCTAGTAACAGGGTTACCAGTGTACTGTGGGACTGTATCTAAGATTAGTGGGTGACCTGATTAGGCAGTAGGGGTGTATCTTGGACTGGGGGGAACCTGGTGGCTCACCCAGGAAACCTACTTGAAAGGGATGGAACCACACATAGTGGGCCGGCATCTTTGGGAGGGTGGTGGGGTGCACAGGTGTGGAGCAGCCATGATACTGGACTGGGCTTGGAAGTTTGGTGGTTGCCCAGTGTGCTACCAGCTGGCACAACTTAGGGAGGAGGTTGCGGGATTGGGAGACAGCTGGGGAAGGGGAGGTATGGTTGGGGGAAGGGGCAGGGGATCTCCATGGGGTTACACCAAGTACTGGGGGGTGGGGCATAGGAAAGAGTGCAGGAGAATGCCGGGGTCACATAGGGACCCTGGCAGAGGGTCCAAAGGACACTACCAAGGAAGCAGGCAGGTAACTGGGACCCTCACAAAGGAGGACAGAGGACAACATTCTCAGGAAGTAGGCAGATGGCCGGGGCTGGACAGAAGGAAGCAAAGGCGGGAGGTGGATCAGACCTTACACTCAATAACAACTTCAATTCTCTTCTTCTGCTCGAGGATGAGGGGTGATGTAGCCACGACAGGGGTGGTTAGAGATGGAAAGGAGTGGGGGCAGGAGGCAGGGCCGGATAGCAGAAAGAACAGGGGAACCTGGAATGCAGGAAAATGGGGGAGCAGTGAATCGGAGCAGGAGGGCAGGGGAAGAGGAGGAAAGCGCAGGAGAAGGACCAGTTGGGAGGAAGGAGAAGGACCAGAAGTACAAGAAGGATTCAGTAATGGGGCTGAGGGTTTAGGCCAGGGAGCACGACAAGCAGGAGGACTAAATGGAAACAATGAGGAAGGGAGGATGAGCCAGGCTAGTTTAGCAGATGGGGAGAAGGACCAGTTGCGAGCAGTGAGGGGGAGTTAGCAAGGTATAGGAAGGATACTCAGGAGGAGGAGGCATAGGATTGGAGGAGGGTGGCCAGGGTAAATAAGGAGGGTTGGCATGTGGCACCCAGATAGGGGAGGAACAGGGCTGGCTGGGTGGAGGGGCGGGAGAAAGGATGAGGACATGAAGGGAAATGGAGAAAAGAGCAGTCAGAGTGCTCCTGTTGGGATTCTATGATCAGCGGTATCAAATGGGATACGGAGGGAAGCCTGGCCAGTTAGAACAAAATGCTTCCCTGGACTAACGGTGCACAGGGCTAAGCATGAGATATATCAGCTGGCAAAGGATTGTGGGGGTTCCCCGGACATACTGGTCCACTTGGGTACAAATGACATTGAGGGAAATAGTGAGCTAGCGATACAGGCAAGATTCAGGGAGCTTGCCAGGGTCTGTCATGACAGAGGATGCACAGTTTCCTTCTCAGAAATCCTGCCGGTGCCAAGGTCTAGTGGGGAACACAAAAGGAAGATTAGGGAGATAAACCAGTGGCTCAGGGGTGGTGTGAGGCCAGAGGGTATGGGTTGATGGGGGATTGGGGAGACCTGGGAGGATAAGGAGCTGTATGCTGAGATGAACTCCATCTCAATTTGGAGGAGGAATCTTTAAGTTGAAAATAGAGGGTTCATTGGTGAAAGGTGGGGTTTAAACTTGTGAAGGAGGCGGATGGGAGAAAAGGCTGTCAAGGGGTGCGATAAGGAGGACTCTGTCTCCACCCACTGGGAGCTGGAGGATTAGGAAAAGACCATCTGGTAAAGTGCAGACCAGGAAAACAGAATCCCCATGGGAACACGAGCAGGGGAAATGGAAGTATAGGGAAAGGTGGAAGGTAGTCCTGCTAAATGCCAGGAGCTTGGGAAATAAAATGCTTGAGCTCAGGCGATGCTAACTGAGGGAGCAGTGGATGTGGCAGCGGTCACTGGACCTGGGCCACTGCAGGACACGACTGGGACCTGAACCTGAAGGTTACACCTATGTTCAGGAAGGACAGGGGAGGGAAGGGAGGAGGTAGCAATGATAGAAAAACTGCATTGGCATAGGGGAGTAGAGGCGGAGGGGACCGTGGGAGCCATTTGGGTCACCTTGATAACAAGGGGCAAGAGGTAGAAAAATAGGAGTGGTGTATAGACCCCCTGCCCTGGCGGAGGAGCTGAAGAACAGTCTGGTGGCAGATGTTGGGAGACACTGCAGACTGGGCAGAGGCAGTGGTGGTGTTGGGGACTTAAACATGCCAGGAACAGACTGGGAGACTATGACATCCTCTGTGACCAGGAACAGAGGTTGTTGGATGTCTTTCAGGGCGCGTTCCTAACTCAGCAGGTGGGGAACCGACCGGGGGCCGGGTGTGGATGTGGTCCTGCAGACAGTGACCAGATTGGGGAGCCTGGAGGTGCATGACCATTGGCGGGGAAGTGACCATACTTTCTGGTCTGGTTCTGCCTGGACCTAGGAGGGCTAGAGGCTGCACAAGGACAGAGGTGAGCAGACTTCAGGGGACAGATTTTAAGGAAATGGCAAGGATCCTTAAGGAGCATTTGGATTTGATTGGGTCAGACATGGATGCTGATTATGCGTGGGAAATCATCAGGAGAGGGTGCAGGATGCTACCAGCACCTGTGCAAAATGAGCAATCGCGGTGGGCCCGAAAACCCTGCTGGTGGACCAGGGAGGTCCAGGAGGTGGTCTTGAGGGAAAGAGGCAGCCTATAGGCAATTCAAGTGCTCAAGGAGTGAAAGGGATCGAGGGGAGTGATGCTGATGGCTAGAAGAGGCCACTAGGGTGGTGAGGGTGGCTAAGGCAAGGAAGGAGCAGAACCTGGCCGGGAAATTGAGGAGAGAGGAACAAGGGTTCTTCAGATACATTGGGGAAAATGAAGGGTGAAGGGGCAGATTAGCAGGATTCGTCGGAAGATGGGCACAAGCCCAGGAGCAGGCTGAGTGCAAAATAGTACTTCACCTCAGTTTTCACCAAGGAAGATAGGGGTGCTGCATCATACATGGGAGGAGACAGAGATACTGAGGAGGACCCTTACCGATCGTAGGTCTGGGGAGAGGGAGGCATCACTGGCAGGAGGGGAGGGCTAAGCAGGAGAAGAGGTACAAGTGGAAATCACAGCAGAGAGTGAGAGAGCCCTCAGTTCCCTTAAGACAGAGAAAGCACAGGGCCGGATAAATTACATCCCAGAATGCTGAAGGAACTTGCAGATGTCCTGGCTGAAACCCTGGCGGGGACTTTCACCATCCCTCTGAAGACAGGGTGGGTGCCCAGGACTGGAAGGTGGCGAATATAGTGCCTATCCACAGGGGGGATAAGGAGGTGGCAGGAACTACAGGCCTGTCAGCCTGACATCGGTCGTGGGCAAGGTGATGGAAGGGCATTGTCAAGAGAGGCTAGGGGGGACCTGGAAAAGTCAGGGTGCCTGGACGATAGGCAGCATGGATTCGTCCCAGGAAATCATGTCAGACAAACCTTGTGGAGTTCTATGACTGGGTGATGAGTGCCTTGGACCCTGGTAGACCAGTGGGCGTCCTCTTTCTAGACTTCAGCAAGGCATTTGACTCTGTTCCTCCGTGGGCCTGTTGGATAAGCTGGGAGAAATAGGGGTGGAGATCAGATAATCAGATGGATAGAGCAGTTGGCTCAGGACCGGGCCCAGAGGGCAGTAGTTGGCGGGATAGTCTCATCCCAAGAAGGGTCATTAGTGGGATCACAGGGATCAGTCCTTGAGCCCTCCTCTTCAGCG
Organism: Neoceratodus forsteri; assembly: GCA_016271365.2. Classification (NCBI taxonomy): domain Eukaryota; kingdom Metazoa; phylum Chordata; order Ceratodontiformes; family Ceratodontidae; genus Neoceratodus; species Neoceratodus forsteri. Next base: position 302,340,868 of record CM057459.1, on the reverse strand, counting down.
CCTCACGTCCTCTGACATAGGACAGGGATCAGGGTGAGATGAGTCTCTTTGCGGATGACTCAAAACTGGGGCGGTGGTGGATGGGGAGGAGGAGGGTGGGCCCTACAGGGGACCTGGAGGCTCTGGAAAGATGGTCTAGAAAGTGGAAGCTGAGTTTCAATGCAGGGAAATGCAAGGTACTCCACCTGGGGGCCAGAAACCCAGACCAAGTGAACACCCTAGGGGGGGAAATGCTACAAGTCTCGATGGCTGAGAAGGACCTGGGGGTGGTGGTGGATGTCAAGATGAACAACTCGGAGACTTGTAGGAGGCCAGCAGCCAAGGCCAACAGGATGCTGGGATGCATAGCTAGGGGATCACCTCCAGAAGGAGGGAAGTGATACTCCCTCTGTATAACTGCTGAGGTGAGGCTGCACCTTGAGTACTACGTGCAGTTTGGAGGCCACACTTAAAGAGGACATTACCCTCCTGGAGGGTCCAGAGGAGGGCAACCAAAATGATTTGGGGCTTGGGGACAGGACCTATGAGGAGAGGCTCGAAGAGCTAAATATGTACACATTGGAGAGAGAAGGGACGGGGGACATGATAGAGGTCTTCAGGTACATGAAGAGGGCCAACTAGGAGGAACAGTCAGGGTGCTTGAAGGAAGGAAGAGGGCCACTAGAGGGCATGGGGAAGATTCAGGGAGAAAGGAGGTGCTACTTCACTGAGAGGGTGGTGGAGCCATGGAATGCTCTGCCTAGGGGGCTGGTGGAGGCAGAGACAGTGGAGGGGTTCAGGAGGGGGTGGGACAGGTACAGGGGAAGGGTTCTGGAAGCAAAATCCAATGCAGCAAGAATATCCGGAACTGGGAAGGGAGAAGCCAGAGAAGGCGAGGGGGGCAGCAAGGTCAGCACCCAGGGTGGAGGCTGACCAAACGAGCAGACACGAAAGACCGTTAGGCCTATTCTGCTGGCATTTTAGTATGTTAGTATATTTACAATACTTCGATTTTAGGAATCAATATTATAAATTGCAATCTCATCCTCGGTCTCTGGATTTGGATGTCCTGTCTCAGATGAGGATTGCGAAGAGAAACCTGCTTCAGTACCAGTACCAGAGGGCTGTTTTGATTCATGCCGAACTTAAGTTTGGTACTCATCAGCAACCTTTCCAGGACCCATATGTGGCATGTAAGCAGAAGATTGAGAGGAAGATTATGACAGGGCTACGGGATTCCTCAGGACAGCTGAAAACTTATTTGGCAGGAATGCTGGAAGTTGATGAACGTCAGGTTTCCTCACAGTTTGGTACTGGATTTATTCCTACTGCTTCTTGGGATGATGTTTTGCATTTTCCGGTCCCTGCTATTTCCCAAGCAGATGCAGGTCTATTACAAGGGCCCATTACCCCCTGGAGGTGCAGGCTGTCATTAGCTCCCTTCGTACGGGGGTTTCGCCGGAATGGATGGACTAACGAATGAATTTTATAAAGTTTTTCAGGATGACGTGTGTCATACTGGCTGCAGTCTATAATGATATTCTTCAGTTTGGTTTCGGTAATTCGAAGTTTAATTTGGCCATTTTAACTTTCATTCATAAAGCAGGTGACGTTACTGATTTTGGTAATTGGAGACCAATTAGTCTCCTGAATACCGATTATAAAATTCTCTCACCTGTACAATGTAAACGGCTCAAGTGGTGGGCTCAAGGGGTGCTTCATCCGGCACAGATGTGTTCTGTCCCCCACCGTTCGATTCAACAAAATTTGAAACTCTTAGGGAAGTTTGCGAATTTGGGGTCCAGAAAAAGTTATCAGGTTTTGTTCTGGCTCTGGATCAGGCAAAAGCTTTTGATTCTGTGTCTCATGCTTTTCTTTTTCAAGTGTTAGGTCGATATGGGATGCCTGGGCCCTTTATCCAATTTCTTAACACATTATACTCCAAGACCGGCTCTTGCCCGCTTATTAATAATTAGTTAGGTACAGAAATTCAGTTAAATCAAGGGGTTCAGTTGGGTTGTCCTATCAGCCCTTTACTGTATGCATTTGTATTGGACCCCCTTTTACGGGAGATTGAAAATAATCGGTCCATTCAGGGTTTATCTCCTTCAGTTACCATGCCTGCCCAAAAAATCTCGGCATATGCAGATGATATATGCTTATTGGTGGTAGATGTCCCTTCAGGATTAGAGGCACTACAGGTGGTTACCGGTTTCTCTGCTCTTAATGGTACTAAGCTGAATTATGGGAAATGTAGATGTTTGGCGATTGGTGACGCTCCATTGCTTACTGATATTAGGGTATTTTAGTCTCTGATTCCTTACCATTTGGGTCTCCATTTGGAAAAGAGTTTAGCCTTTTTAACTGGGAGAAGTGTCTGTTATAGGAGAGCGGAGAAGTACAACAATGGAAATCTGGGATTTTCTAAAAGCGAGTGTTAATTATTAAGAAATTCTTATTACCTATTTTTTACATGTGTGTTCGGTTTTCGGTACCCATTTCTTTACAAACTAGGTTATATATAGTTGTTTTTTCAAATGGTGTGGGGCAGCCGGTTAAACCCGATAAAAGCGTGCTTTCACTTATTTGAAAATTAGTCAAGGGGTTTAGGGATGATAAACCCTATAGGTTTTCCATTCCTTTTTATGATAGCCTCTTTTCAAGAGACAGTCCGGCCTCGAGACACCCATGGTCGGCTTGGACTCGGCTTTTATTTTCTTCATTTTTGTTACATTGGGAAGGTGGAGGTATTCCTAAACGGAATATGGCCAATGCAGCTCCATCCTATGCAGATTCGGCAGTACGAAAACTTAGGGAATGGAAATTTTTCAAGGCACAATTGCATGAGGTTCCTCGAAAAGACTTTTATTTGGAAATCATGGGTAATGTTTTCTATGTTCAAGTAGATTTCCCCTTTTGTGTCCCTACTAAACTTTCACAGGCCTTTCGTCTTTTAATGGATCACAGGGTACCTCCTCATATGTGGGATGTTCAATGGCTTTGCTGTCATGGGAAGTTAGGGGTTCGGGGTAACTTAAAACATAAACCTATTGCTGATAGAGTATGTCTTAGGACGGGTTGTGTGGAACAGATAGAAACATTAGAACATTTCTTTCTGTTCTGTCCTTATATTATTTCCTTTTGGTCAGATTTGGCCATCAGGTGGGGTTGGAGTGTTATGAGACATTTCCTACCAGAGTTTGATTTTGGGGGATTATTCGGTTTTCTAGGAGGTATCATCCTAGTACATTGACTGTGATTTTTGCATGTGTTAAATATCACTTATGGCAAGCCAGATGTCAGTTCTCCTTACAACACACCCTTCTTCCGAATAGTATTATACTTAGCCGGATTGGACTAGCTTTGGGGAAGCAAAAGAGTTTTGAGCATCGTACCTTTTAGATAATCAATTATTTCTTAGTTATTGGAAATATATTACATGGATTATGTAATTTGTTATGTTGAATGTCTTTGGTTCCCCCCCTTTTTTTAGAACTACTATGACTGATTTTTCTGTTATTATTTTTTCTTCCTAAATGTATAGAAGATCCTTCTGAGTTCTAGTTTTTGTTAACTAAGTTTGTTTTCTTTTGTTTATTTACTGATGTTTTTCTGTTTTATATTTGCTGATGTATGGTCTATTTTCAAATAAAAAATTCCCCTACTCTTTTCGATAAGTGCCATGGGATCTTTAACATCCATCTGAACTACCACCAATCCAGGCAGGTAGGACCTTGGTTTAACGTCTCATCTGAAGGACGGCACCTCAGAAGTGCAGCACCCCTCTAATGCTGCACTACAGTGTCAGTACTGGGATATTAACCCAAGTGCCAGATGTGGGAACTGAACTCACAGCCCTCTGATCTCCCGGCTTCAGAGACGAGTGTGCTACCTACTGAGCCACTGACACTGATATTATATGAAAAATCAATGACTCTTGGTGTCATGCCAGAGGAATGGAAAATGCAAAAAATTATCTCAATATGTAAAAAAATGGAGGCAAAACCATAACCTCAAATTATAGACCAATCATCCTGAGCAGCATTCCATGTAAAATTTTAGAATCCCTAATAAAAAACAGAATGGTAGATCACTTGAATACCTTACAAATGTTTGATTTTTTTTTCAATTGTTTAACCAGTTTGATTATAACCAACATGGGTTCAGGAAGGGTAGATCATGTACTACAAACATGATATGCTTCTGTAATAAGGTAAACAAACTACTGGATTCAGGTAAATCAGCTGACATTATCCCGCTCGACTTCAGTAAGGCCTTCAACCTTGTCTCACATTGGGTGATAGTAGAGAAATTAAATAAATATGGACTAAACCAGTACATTATAAGTTGGTTTGTGAATTGGTTAAAGGATAGGAAACAGATAGTTACTATAAGGGGTTATCCCTCAATTCATGGAGGAGAATGTAACTAATAATATAATCAAGTATGTGGATGATACTAAAATAAGCGGACCATGTGACACTATAGAAGAAATTTAATCACAATCCAAAATGACAAACGCATAACTGAATGGACGGTAAAGTGGGACATGAAACTAAATATTGGCAAATGCTGAGTGCTCCATTTGGGAAGACATAACTCTGTACATAATTACCGGTTATTGAATAAGATCATTCAGACCAAAAGTATGGAAAAAGACCTGGGAATTATAGTAGATGATGAGCTCCAATTCAAACAACATTGCGCAGATATAATTGCAAAAACAAACTGTACAATTCTATTAATAAAAAGGAATATTAGAAGCAGATCTAAGGAAGTACTCATGCCGCTATACCTATCCTATATTAGGCCACAAATGGATTATGGTACTTGTTTATGGAGCCCATACAATAAAACTGAAATAAATAGAATGGAAAAGGTACAACAAAGGTATACACAACTAATCGGAGGTAATGAAAGAAAGGCATATGATGAGCGTTTAAGAGACTTGGAATTGCATAGTTTGGAGTTAAGGAAGAAAAGGGGAGATATGTTATTCTTTTACAACATTGTGAATGATCCGGTACTCATGAGTGAATTAGATATTGAATATAAAGATACACAATTTAATGTAAGTGGTCACCCACTACAGGTCAAAGTGAATAAACATAAATTGAATAAAAGAAAATGATTTTATCCTGTAAGATCTGCAGACCTCTGGAATAGACTACCAGAAGAAATCATTATTAGTAAAAATAAAACATTCAAAAAATAATCTCAATAAGTTTGTAGCAGCAGGGGATAGTTTAAAATACTACACCATGTCCTAAGGAGCTATATAAGAGCCTTGGCCTCCTTTTGCTCATTTGATTCTGAGAGTGATTCTAAGAGTGATGTTCCCCAGAAGGTGCCTTACAAACAAGTGTATTTGTAATAACCTTCACAGGCCAGAGCTTCACTAGGACACTCCGAGACTCTATTAGTAACTAAAGAAATCACAGACACTACTGTCTTTGAGCACATAGCTCCTTTACTGGTAGATGAACTGTACAAGTTCATTTATTTGATCTGGAGATCACTGTTCGCTGGCTGTGTTTATCAGGCAAATCACTCCTCTCTCAGAATACTGTTCATTGCTTGTCTTTCAGAGTGTTACACTTTTTTGTGTTTTCTACCAGGAGTACCATATCCAAATCCTTACCCTCATTTACAGATTGTCTTGGTTTAACCTAGTAGTCCATCCAGCCTCCTGCTGAAACTCATGTCACCCTGTCTCAGAGGTTCCCATTTAGTCCTAGAAATACAGCCTGGTGCGCATTGTCAAACAGACATGAGGATCCCTCTCCTCTAATTTTCCAGAGTGTAAGTAGCTTGTAGCATAGCTCCCATCTCCCACCCGACTAATGGGGCTTTATAACTCAGGGTTCCTGACTGTCTGAAAATATAGGGTGGTGGCAGTGGTGATCGGGTTAAAAGGTGTGTTATTTTTCTGGACCTCCTATTTTTATTTATTTATTTATTTATTTATTTATTTTAAAATTTCGGATAACACCTTTGAGAACAAGCTCATTTCATAGGTTCCATGTCAGACGAACAATATGTATTGGGAAAGTATGAGACGGAGAACAAAGGAAACAAGGAATTATACAAGACATTACAAGAGTGTATAACTAGAGAAGTTCCAATACATGTGGCATTGTACAATGTATGCCATGGTGCATATTTAATTAAAACCTGGAATTCAAGGGGTCATATTAGAGGGGGTGGGGTCTTATGACATGGCCCTTTACAGGAAAATGAGAACAGACTCAGCCTAATATCTAATAATCAACAAGGTAAGGGATGGCATCAGCCGAGGGGAAGCACGTCAGAGGTGAGAAGGTATGGGACAAAGCATTTTAAAGTGAGCAAGGGAGCTCAGGAGATATAACAGGGGAAGGGGGGATAGGGGAAAAGCCATAGAGGGATGAGGGGAAAGAGTGGAAGGGATCAAGAGGAAATGTGAAGGAGAATGATTACCAACTCAGAGCAGTTATTTACATGCTGAGAACAATTATACATAAGGTCAGGATAGCATAAGGTTAGAATAAGTGCTGGTCACAAGAAGAAGGTTATTGGAAGCAGTCACAACTGGCATCAGCAACTAGCTGTTGCTTAAGTTTAACCTTGAAGGAGCCCAAGGTGGATGCTGAAGTGATGTCATGGTGCAGCGAGTTCATCCATAGTGGGGCACAGTAGGCAAAGGACCTTTGTCCCAGAGAAGTGCAACAGTGGGGTATATTAGAAATCTGGCTAGTAGAGCTTCTGGTGCAACGACTGTTGATAGTGGAGGTAATAAGCATTTGCACTCCTGGGGGGCATTTTGCCTTAGCTTACTGTTTTAGACAGTAAACATGTTCTGTACAGGAGTCAGGTTGGAGCCAGTTAGCCTGAGCGTACATGTCGCAGGTATGGGACAGATGGGCTGAGCCGGTAAGGAGCCGGCGAGCTTTGTTGAGTGCAACTATGATGCGTCGAAGAGTAGTTTCAGTAGCTGATCCATAGATTGGTAAGCCATAATCAATAAGCAAGAAAAGAGAGCTTTGAATGGCCAGGCTAAGAGCCTCTGGGGTCAAACATTGCTATGCCTATAAAGTAGCCCAGTGCGGGTGTTAACAGCTTTAGCAATGTCATCAGTGTGATGGGAATAGGTCATCGTACTATCAGTAGTAATCCCTAGATATTTAAAGAGCTGAACTAGCTCCAGGGGGAGAACCCTCTTCGTCAGTGATAGAAAGAGGGTAAGTTCTGTGCCTATTTTGGGAGCTGGAGAAGAGCATAGTTTTAGTCTTGTTGTAATTCTTAACTAACTTGTGCTTATGGAACCGTCTTTCTACGACTACGAAATTTCTCTGTAGCCTAGATCCAAGAACCTTAGGGTCTGGATCACTGGTAAACAGGACAGCATCATCAACATATAAAAAAGATGTGACCTTGACAGGAGTATCGAAGGTTGTTGAGGAAAATGCTAAATAAAAGAGGGCCCAAGATGGACCCTTGAGGAACTCCAGATAGGACAGGTCTGCTCTCCGAGATGGTGTTACCAGTCTTCACCTGCTGTGTACAGTTGTGCAGGTAACTTTCAAACCATGCTACACTGTCACATGCTAGGCCAATGGTGGTAAGCTGTTTGACTAGGAGGGCATGATTCACTGAGTCCAAAACTTTGGTTAAATCAATGAAAGCAGCACCGACCAGGTGTCCTTGATCTAAGGAGTGGTGAATAAAGCCTGTGAACTCCAGAAAGGCACTGAACATGTGCATAAGTGGTTTTTAAGTAAAATATGATGTGCTGGTATCAAACTGGGTAGTGGTGCAGTAAAGGATGTCAATAAAAGACAATTTTGGAGGATTTTGTTAAAAAAAAAAAAAAAAAAGTCAGTACTGGATAAAAATATAGGGTGGTGGCAAAAAAATATAGGGTGGTGGCCCATCACATTAAAACAATTAATGGGGAACACTGTAGCTGAAAACAGTTTCACACTTAGTGCTTTCAGTTCCAGTTTCCCTTGTTCAGTCAGTGCTACCTCACTGTGAAGGAGTGAGCAACACATTCTCGTGTTTCCACTTTCTGGTTACCAGGTGAAGCGATCAAGGGGCCCTGTGTCTGACTGCATTGCAACCCCCAATACTCCACTGGCCTAGCACAAGTTTTGTGCCACTTGGCTAGCAGCCACACACAGCCATGTGCAGTACCTAGCTGCGCTAACTTTCATGACCTTGTGGGCCATCTGCGCTATGGAACTGAATAGTAGGGGCTGTACTGAGGAGCAGTCTGCTTTGGGTCACTTGGCCATACTATGGACAAGTCTTCTACTTGGTCTGGCCGCTTTCCTTCCTGCCTGAGTCTTGCTTTTCTTCTGGTGCTGGACTTTTGCACAGGGACTTTTCTGAGTTTGCTTACCATCAGTGTCTCCCTTGATTTCTTTGGGGGAATCCACCACAGGCCTAGCGGCTATTTGCTTTTTTCCCTTGAGCGGAATATCCTTTGGGGCTCCTTCGCCCTTCTGGTGGTCCCACTTACTGGAGAGCTACTATGAAATGTCTCCAGATTCCAGTTCCTCAGGATGTGCCCAAGGCATTGGGCACTACCACCTCTCTTCCTCCAGGACACAGCTTGAGAAGCCTTCAGGCCATAGCCACTCCCTTTCATGCAGTCTGAGTAGGGCCACTTCTGGAAGCCTCCCTTGAACCTACTGAACCAACTAGCTCAGCTGGAACAACTAGCATAATTGGAACAACTGGCACAACTGCTCCCTGTGCCATGAGGGTACCCTTCTTTTCTAGTCTATGCTTCATCCACTGAGCTATCCCCTCAGAGCTAACATCAGACCATCAGCTCTGAGCTGGGCACTACTGGTGAAACAACCTCCTCCCTTTACTGGTAGGAGGTGGTATTTACATATAGTGAAGAGTTTTGGAGCCCACACCTAAAAAAAGAACAAGAATAGACTGGAGACCATCTAGCAGAGTGCTACTAAAATTATCCGGGGACAACAGGGAAAAGCAAATGAGAACACACTGGAGGGCCATTACTGTGTATTCTGTAGAGTCAAGAAGGGAGAGGGAGATGTGATAGATACCATCTAGTTCTTGCAGGGATGCAGTAGGATTAACGGCTTCAGACTTTTCCAAATGGATAAGAATCTAATCACAAGAGGTCATAACATTAAACTGGTGGGGGGGAATTCAGAAAGGACATGAGAAAGTTCTTCTGGAAAAGAGTTTTAAATAAGTGGAATAGCTTGCCTTAAATGTTGAAGGGGAATAAAGGACAATAGTTTCACTGTACTATTTAAAAAGTAATCCCCAAGGTAAAGCAGCCATTTCAGCTTGAGTAATTTGCGAAGATAGGAAACTTATGGCACTTCTTTTTCAGAGAAAGGTGCATAAAGTACTTTCATGTATGTATGTTTTTATATTCTAGCTCTTTTCAGCTGCACTTGTCACACAGAATTCAGCTGACTTCAGTGATTTTGGAGGATTTTTACTTGAAGATGTCAAAAAAGAAATCAAAAGAGGCAGAAAACTGGTAAGAGCAAGCAACTGAAGTTTCTGTGTGTTACATAACACAAACTTAAGTTATAAACGTCATGCAACTCTGAGCACGGCCTCTCAAATTTTGATCCATAGCATGAGGTCTACAAAACCCCATGTGTCTGCCTGACACGCACTGTCCCAACTCCGTTTGCCTGATAGTCACTTGCCCAACAATAGAAGTTTGTATGCAGCAGAACTAATTATTTTTAGTGTAGAAGTGCGGAACGGCCAACATAAAAATCACCTCCGCAGCACTCGCACTCTGGATTGTCAGACAAGTGACTGTTTGGCAAACAGAGTTGATATTTGTGGTCGGGCAGACACATGTCGGGATTTCATAGTAGATCCTTCCATAAGTATAGTAGTGGACTGCTAATATAAACATAACAGAGCAATTTGTGCTGTGGGGACGCAAGTTCAGCAAACAAAAGTTTACAACAGTTTATAAATTGAGAAAATTAAATACTGCGTTTTTTTTTAGAATAATTATAATTTACGCTCCCCTGTCAGAAGGCTTATGTTTATAATAAGAACTTCCATATTGATCTTTTAGCAGTACATACACACATATGACAGTGCCAGCAGAAGTAGGCCTCACGGCCTGTCGAGTCTGCTCGATTGTGCAGCTAGCCCCTCATCTCACAGCTGCCCCTCACACGCCTCCCTTCCTTGGATTTACCCTCACCCTGTCCCATTCCCTCTTGAAACTGCCCACTGTCTTACAGGCCACCACCTCCTGTAGTAGAGTGTTCCACTTGCCCACCACCCTTTCTGTGACGAACTGTCTCCTTACCTCCCCTGAATCTTCCCCCCTCCAGTCTGAGACTGTGCCCTCTCGTGTCCCTTCCTCTTCCTAATTGGAAGATCCCCTCTTTTTGTTTGAGTCTTGTTTATCCCTTTCAAGTACTTAAAGGTCTCAATCATGTCTCCCCTATTCCTCCTGTTCTCCAAGGAATACATACCTAGCTCGCTCAGCCTTTCCTCATAGGACTTGCCCTCCAATCCCTGGATCATCTTTGTCGCTCTGCGCTGCACCCCCTTCAACAATCTGACCTCCTTCTTCAGGTACAGGTGCCAGAACTGCACTACAGGTGTGACCTGTACAGGGGGGAGGTTTACCTCCCTACTTCTGGAGGAGATTCCCCTCTCTATGCACCACAGCATCGTGTTGGCCTTTGCTGCCATCTTCCTACACTGAGCAGAGTTGTTCATGCTCCCCGTTATAAGTACCTCTAGGTCCTTTTCCTCCACGGTGCTACCCAGCTGTACCCCCCTCCAGCTGATAGCCCCTCCCCTGCTTCTTTGCTCCGAAGTGCATTACCTTGCACTTCTTGGCATTGAACTCCAGCTGCCATGTTTCTGACCATTCCTGCAGTTTAGTTAGGTCATCCTGTAGCCCCTTCCACCTCTCAATGTCATCAACCACCGTCCCCATTTTGGTGTCATCTGCAAACAGACTGATCTTACTTCAGATAACCATGTGAGATATCAGCTATGAATGACCCAAACAAAACTGGCCCCAGCACCGATCCCTATGGCATCCCGTTTGTCACTGTCCTCGGCGCTGAGTTCCCCTCCCACTACCACCCTCTGCTGCCTACCCCTTAGCCAATTTGTTATCCATTTCACCATATTTGTTCCCGCCCCCATAGCTTCCAGCTTTCCCCCAGCCTCCCATGTGGCACAGAGTCAAAGGCCTTGCTGAAATCCAAATACAGGGCATCCACTGCATGGCCCTTGTCTAATTCTCTTGTCACCCAGTTGTCCTATCATAGTACTTGGTGAGGTTGGTCTGGCAGGATCTGCTTGAGACAAACCCATGCTGATGCCCATTCTGGAGTCCATTGTCCTCCAAAAAGGTCACCAGCCTCTCTTTCAGGATTGTCTCCATGAGTTTCCCCACGATTGATGTGAGGCTCACTGGCCTGTAGTTTCACAGTTCATCCATTGGGCCACCTGTGTAGATGGGCACCACATGGACCATGCTCTAGTCCTGTGGTACGCATCCCATGTCCAGGGAGGTATTGAACAGGTCAGCCAGTGGCCCTGCTAGGGCCTCAGCCAACTCCTTGAGTACCCTAGGGTGAATGCCGTCTGGCCCAGGTGCCTTGTCCACCCTCAGTGCCCTCAGTCCTTCCAGTACCCTGTCCTCAGTAATCCTTGCATCTGTCACCCCCCCCCCACCTACCTCCCCCTCCCTGTGGTATGTGGCTCACTTTCTCTTGTGTGACTACAGAACAGAAGTATTAATTTAATGCCTCTGCCTGATCCTCCCCACGTCTTTTTTTATCCTCACTATTTGGTCCTTGTTGTTCCTTCTTTCCCTCATGTATCTGAAGAAATCCTTTTCTCTGTTTTTAATACCCTGTATCAGCCTCAGCTCTCTGGAAGTCTTGGCTGCTCTGACTAGTTTGGTGGCCACCCTGGATTTCTTCAAGTACATCTCCTTGTCCTCTCCCCTCCCTGACTTTTTGAACCTCCAGGATGTCTCTCTTGGCCCTCATCCCTTCCCTGACCTCCTGAGTCATCCAGCTGGGCTTCTTTGCCCTCCCTTTCTTGCTCTGTATTCTAGAACATGCCCCTATAGCCTCCACTAGCCCCTTTTTTATGACATCCCACTTCTGACCTGTGTTCCAGCCTGGTTGAATCCCCTCCAGGTGCCCCACCAGAATTTTTCCCCCTTGTTTTTAAAGTCCATCCACCTAAAATCAATCACCTTGGTAGCTGTACCCCCAGCTTCCCTCCCCATGTTGAGTGTGAACCACATCGAGGAGTGATCGCTCCCTGCCAGTGGGTTCTCCACCCCCAGATCCCTTACCATCTCTCCATTGGACAGTACAAGGTCCAGAGTATTTCCTATTCGAGTTGGCCCGTGGACGAGCTACATCAATAAGCTGTCCTGAAATGCCTCGGACAGGGCTTGCTCCCTTGCACTTGTGTTGGTTGGGGTACTACAGTCTACCATAGGTAGGCTGAAGTCGCCCACCACCACTGTGTTACCCTTCCTACAGACCCTTTGGATTTGCTCAGCTAACTCCCTGTCCAGGTCCTCCAGTTGAGCTGGTGGTCTGTAACCTACCCCCATCTTCAGTGTCCTACCTTTTGAGTCCTGAAAATGCATCCATAGGCCCTCTGTCCTGCCCTCTTCCCCTTTATCCCTTGCACACCTTATCCCCTCCAGTACATAGATCGCCACCCCCTCTCCCCTTGGTCGTACCCTTTCTGAATATCTTATACCCCAGGACCATCAACTCCCAGTCCTGGTACTGGGAGGCCTACGTTTCCATGATGGCCGCAATGTCCACCCTCCCCTCTGCCAGTAGGGCCTGAAACTCAGCTGACTTGTTTCCAAGGCTCCTCGCATTCACTGAGACCACACTCCAACCCACTTCCTGCCCCTCCCTAACCCTTCTTCCTTTCTCCCCCCGTGTCCCCTCCTCTTTGCCTTCTCTATTAACTAGGGGGTAAGCTAGTCAGGACCCCCGTCACCAACTGACCACGCCACCTCCCCCTTCTCGTACTCCTCTATCTCCTGCTTCAGTATCACTTTCCCCTCCTTGCTTGGGTGTAGTCTGTCCCCGTGCAGGTCATTCCTGTCCTAGGTTCTACCCAGCCACCCACCAAGCCATACCCCCTAGGTGACACCATTCCCCCAGCCATGTATTAAACTCGCCTATCCTTCCTTTCTTGCTGTACTCATGTAGGGTAATGGGAGTACCTCCGAGAAGGCCACTGATCCCACCATCTCCACACACAGCCTTTCCAGTTCCTCAAACATCTCCCGTACCACTTCCACCGTCCCCCCTGCCAGGTCGTTTGTATCCACATGCACCACGACATGAGGTTCTCTCCTTTCTTTCCCTGCACATTTAAGAAGAGACTGCCCTGCCCTGTCCGTAGTTAGCCCAGGTATGGATTCGACCCAGATTTGGCTATGCCTTTCCCCTTACTGCTCCATCTGATACCTTTCAATATGGAATCCCCCAGCACTAGAACCCCCCCCCCCTTCTAATCCCATGTATTCTTCTATATTCATAACTGTATGCAGTCTGCCTTCTACGAGAACTGCCTGGAGAAATGGAACTATATGCAAATGATAGAACCTATCATTGTTCGAGACACATATTCAAACTGCTGCCCTCATCTACTGTAAAGTTCCATCAATGTCTCAAATTTCTCACTCCGTCTGACAAGTCAGACACCTGGAGATCTTCCTCTCGACAGTTTGTGCTGATTCCAGTTTAATAAGTATAAATGTGTCTATATTTGAGCTGCTGCCTTCATTTATTGTTTAATTTAGTTCTATTACTTTTTAGAGTTAAGTTTATTTAGTTTAGCGGTAAAATTGTATTTTTTCTCAGTTCCTCCTGGTTCGGGATAACCACTGAGGAACCGGGGCTTTCTTAGTAATTTTGGCGCTGTTTGCTGTAGATTTAGTGTTATTTTATATATATTTGTACATTTTTTTCTGTGTTTAAAACTTCTAATTTGAAACTGAGCAGTCGGTTCTTCTGAACCGCTATTCCGGTTCCTGTGAAACGCTGACCTGGTTCGAGTCTAAAATTATTGGTTCTTTTCTCGGATCCTTTACCGGTTCCTGAACCGACAAAAAATGTTTTAGTTTGAATACTAGTAAGCGGTTAATGGTTTTTCTCCTGGAAATGGAATTACAAGAAAAAAACAAAGAAAAAGACTGCTCCCCCAGGTTTTAAAAATTGTACTAAGTGTGGAGAAGTGTTTGCAAAAGCTGACAAACACGATCTGTGTTTAGTCTGCTTGGGACCTGATAGTTTTTCAGCAGACTGTGCCATTTGTAAATCCTTTCCTCCTAAAACTATTGAGAAAAAGATGGAAAGGCTGAGGAAAAAAAGTGGACAGTGGTCCCTCAGGCTTCTAACCAGCCACCAAAAACTGTGGGTGAAACCGCTTTATCCACTGTTACCACCCCTGATAAGGGTGTTTTTGGCACTTTGAAAAGGAGGAGTGGTCCGGCTGACTCTCCAGCCCCCTCCAAGAAAACTAAACACTTAGAATCCCAGGTTTCTGTACCTCAGTGGGTTTCTGCTGTGTCTCACAGCCTGCCATCTGTAGAGGAGATAGCTCAGGCTATGAGAGTTCTGCAGGCTTTACAGGGATCCTGCCTGCTCAACCTGCTTCTCCTAAGGCTCCTACCCCAGCTCCTGTTCCTGAACCACAGGAGCCTGAGTGTGATGACTATGGGGAGATGGAGCCTGAACAGGATGAGCCCATAGAGCCTGAAATCTCACCTGAGCAGGAGTTCGGTTCTCCACCTCGACCTGAGGATTTTTCATCTCACGTCTCTGTTGTGAGAAAAATAGTGGATGCCTTGGATTTGGCTAGCACTGAAGTAGTGGACAATCAAGAGGAGGCTGAATACCTAGAGATGATGGGGTTAACACCCACAGAAAGGTATATCTGCCAATTAACAAGTTCTTTAAAAAAGACTTGTTAAAGATTTTACAGACTCCTAACTCTGTTACCCCTATAGATGGGAAGTCTGATAAGAAATATCAATTGGACAGGGAGGGAGCAGATTTTTTATACTCTCACCCTGATCACCAAGGCATAGTTCAACAGGCGGCCTGTGAAAGGGCGAGGGTCCCTCTCTCTTCCGACCCTCCTGAGAAAGACTCCAGAAAAATAGACGGTATGTCTAAGAAAGGGTACTGAGCTGCCTCCTTAGGTGTGAGGCAGGCTAATTACCAAGCATATGCAGCACAGTATCAGAAAATACTGTGGCAGTCAGTATTGGCTGTGTCAGAGAAGGCTCCCTCGCCCCTCTTTGACGACCTGGCAGAGATAGCTAGATTTGGTCTGGAAGCTACTAAATATCAGTTCCAGATGGCAGCTGATGCTAACGATAATGCTGCCAGGTGGATGGCTCTGTCGGTGGCCCTACGAAGACTGGCATGGCTTAGGGCCACTAATCTCACCCAGGATACCCAAACAAAAGCCATGGATTTTCCTGTGGAGAATAACTCCCTGTTTGGCAAATACACTGAGGATTACATGAAAAAGGTGGATTAATACAAGGCCATCTACAAGAGTAACTCCTCCAGGGACAGGCCTACCCCTTCCTATAGGCCTTATGGAAGGGGAGGCAGAGGAAGGTCCCCTTATGGGAGGTCTTTCTGTTAGGGCCAAGCTACTTTTCAGCAACAGCCCTACCCACAGCAGACTGGGTATTTTAGATCTATGGGCAGGAGGGGGTTCCAGAAGGACTCCCAGTCTGTCCAGGCTCAGGCACCCCCAAAACAAAACCCCTGACCACTTGGTCCAGGTTGCCTCCCCAGTGCCAGTAGGGGGCAGGCTAACTTACTTCCTCCACAATTGGGTTTCCATTACCACAGACAAGTGGGTTCTGGAGGTAGTGAGTCAGGGTTTGTCCCTATGCTTCAGATTCCTTCCCCCTCTGAAATCGAGCGTCTTCAAGCCAGCTTCCCTCATGGAAGGCAAACTCTTGCAAAAAGAGGTTCAGAAATTGATCTACATGAAAGCAGTGGAACCTGTACCAGTACATCTCAGAGGAAGGGGTTTCTACTCCCGTTAATTCCTAACCAAAAAGAAAAATGGGGACTGGCAACCCATTCTGGATCTCAGATCTCTCAACAAATGTCTAATAAAACCAAAATTGAAGATGGTCACCTTGTTGTCCATATTACCAGTTATCCAGCAGGGAGATTGGTTAGCATGTCTGGATTTAAAAGATGCCTATTTTCACATCCCAGTAAGGCAATCTCTCAGAAAGTATCTCTGGTTCAGACTCCTTTCAGGTCATTATCAGTTCACTTCCCTTCCCTTTGGCCTAACCTCAGCCCCAAGGGTTTTTACAAAGCGCCTAGCTCCTAGTGGCACAGCTAAGGAGGTCTGGCATCCTAGTCTTCCCTGATCTGGATGACTGGTTGGTTGTGGGAAAATCTCCACAGCAGGTCTCGGAGCACCTGCAATCAGCAGTGCATCTCCTGCAATCCTTGGGATTTCTGATAAATCAGGAAAAGTCTGTTCTTACCCCTGTTTAGGTGCTTCAATTCATAGGAGCAGAGCTGGATACTAATCAGGGAAGGGCTTTCCTCCCTCAGGACAGGGTGCAAAGTATTTTCGACCTGGCTGCCTCTTTCAAACTAAACCAGCCATGCCCGGCAAGGCACTATCTGCAGATTCTGGGTCATATAGCTGCTGCAACAGGTACAGTTTCAGGGACAAGATACAGAATGAGAGACTTGCAGTCTCATCTCAGGTCCCACTGGTCACAGAGAAGGGACAAGATGTCAAAACCCATCCCAGTAAGAGAGGCTGTTATTCAAGCCTTACAGTGGTGGAAAAATTCAGACAACTTAAGGCAAGTTGTCCCTTTCCAAAAAGAGAACCCTTCCTTTGTTCTCACAACAGATGCTTCTCTACTGGGATGGGGCGCCCATATGGGGGAACACACCATCCATGGGACTTGGTCCGAGGCAGAATCCCTTCTGCACATAGATCTCTTAGAGCTCTGAGCTGTACTTCTAGCTCTAAAGGCCTTTGCTCACTTAGTACCAGGCAGGGTGGTACAGGTCAGGACAGACAACACCACAACAATGTACTATATAAACAAGCAAGGGGGTACAAGATCGAACCCTCTGTACTCAGAAGCCATGAAACTGTGGGATCTTGCATACTGTCTAAAAGTAACTGCAAGCAGTCCATGTCCCAGGGAAGGACAATTTGAACAGATGCCCTCAGCAGAATCAGTCAGGGCCACCATGTGTGGTCACTGGACATAAAAGTGGCAAATTCAGCATTCAGAAGATGGGGCACCCCAGAAGTGGACCTCTTTGGCTCTCCAGAGAACCACAAACTACCACTGTTTTGTTGCAGGCCTCCAACCAGGGGGACAATCCCAGTGGATGCCATGGTACTGGATTGGTCATGGAGAAGCCTATATGCTTTCCTCCTTCCCTCTCATTCTCAGAGTCCTGATCAAGCTCAGGTCCCAGTTGGCCTCAATGATCCTCATCGCCCCGGACTGGCCCAGACAGCATTGGTACCCTCTCCTGCTATCCATGTTGGTATCCAGACCAAGACATCTTCCTCGGAGGCACAACCTGTTAACCTCCCACCAAGGGAAAATAGGGTATCCCAGCCTCGGCTCTCTCTGTCTCAAGGCTTGGCTCTTGAGGACATAGTATTTGCAAACCTGACTCTCTCCCAAGCAGTTTTACACATACTTAAGGGATATAGAAAACCCTCCACTAAGAAAACCTTTTCAGCCAAATGGAAAAGGTTTCTCTCGTGGTGCACCCAGCACAGCATCGAACCTGCCTCAGCAGGAATTCCAACTCTACTTGAGTACCTTACTTTCTTACATGATCAGAGCCTTAAGCATACTTCAATAAAGGTCCACTTAGCAGCTATCACTGCTCACATTCCGGTGGGAAAACCCACCTCCATTGCATGTGATCCTATTTTAAAAAAGTTTTTCAAGGGTCCATGTCTCGCATACCCACCCATTAGGGAACCTGTCCCTGGGTGGGACTTGAACATTTGTATTGCTCAGCTTATGAGGCCACCTTTTGAACCCATGTCCTCAGCTCACCTACAGTATGTCACATGGAAAACTGTGTTTCTAGTGGCTATGACTTCTGCTAGAAGGAGAAGTGAGCTTCAGGTCCTGTCTGTGGAAAAGGACTGTTTGTCTTTCCATAATGACAAAGTGGTACTCAGAACCAATAGAAAATGTCTGCCTAAGGTGGTGTCAGATTTTCATTTAAACCAATCCATTACACTACCAGTGTTTTTCACTGAGCACTCTACTTCAGGTGAGCGTAAACTTCACAGTCTGGATGTGAAGAGAGCTCTTGGTTAGTACATATCTTATAGTAAGGATCACAGGCAGGATAAGCAACAGTTATTCCTTAGCTATGGGGATGTGAAAAAAGGTACACCCACTACCAAGAGATCAGTCTCCCGCTGGATAGTTAGCTGTATACAGTTGTGCTATCAAAAAGCAGGCAGACAGGCTCCATCAGGACCTAGGACCCATTCAACCAGGGGAACAGCTGCTTCCATAGCAGCTTCAAGGGATGTCCCCCTGCTGGACGTATGCAAAGCTGCCACGTGGAGGACAGTACATACTTTCACTAAGCATTACAGCCTGGACATACTGTCCAGAGGTGATGCCAGATTTGGAACAGCAGTCCTGCAGAGCCTCTTTCCTAAGTAGGTTCTCTGCCCACCTCCAAAGGTACTGCTTTGAAGTCTGCATAAAGTTATGAATATAGAAGGATAAATGGGGTTAGAAGAAAAAAATTACTCACCTTAGTAATCTTATTTCTTCCAGTGTATTCTTCTATACTCATAACTTTCCTTCCCTGCCTCCCCTACCAGAACCAGAGCCTCAGCATGCCTACTGATGTTATCTTGGATTTTCTGTAAGCATGTACACACTATTAAAGTACATTTTACTTGGACAGAACTTCTTCTTCTTTGGTTATCTGAGTTTCCAGGATAAAATGTATCTGTTTGAGTTGTAGTTAAATAGCTACTAGGAGGCATATAGCAAGGTCTACACAAATCATATTCCATTCTGGCAGAGCAAGGTCTACACAAATCATATGCCATTCTGGCAGAGCAAGGTCTACACAAATCATATGCCATTCTGGCAGAGCAAGGTTTCTCTATGATGGCACCCTCAGTGGAGATCCAGAAGAATGCTGAGGACATCCACAAGGGAGAACCACAAAAGGGTGGCAAGGGACACCACAGGGGAAGGAAACAGCTTCTGATAGGGGACTCAGTTGTTAGGGGGGTAAAACTGGGGAAGGAGAGAGAAGGAAGTAAGGTGCCTGCCTGGTGTCATGGCTTGGAGGGACAGGAAGCAAATCCTCAGGATTGCAGAAGCAGCATCACAGGAGAAGGAACTAGATATCATAGTCCACCTTGGGACAACTGACCTAGCTAGGCATGGGATCAGTGCAGTGCAGAATGAATTTGTGGAGTTGGGGAGGGGCCTCAGATGGGTAGCAAGCACGGTAACCTTCTCAGAGGTGCTGCCAGTCCATGGCAGGAGTGACACATGCAGTTTAATGAATGGTTGCAAAACTGGTGCAGAGCACAGGGCTTTGGCTTCATTGGGGACTGGGGGTCCACCTGGAGAGAGAAAGGTCTATACTGGCACGATGGTCTGCATCTGTCCACGAAGGGAACCAAGCTCCTAGGTGACAGGTTTAAATGCTTCCTTGGCAAGCTTTTAAACTAGCCAAGGGGGGAGGTGCTGATTAAAAGGCAGGACATTTCAAGCCTCCCCCCACAAAACATGGCAGGTAGTAAGGTAAACACTGAGGTACAGAGCTCAACACAGGGCAGGACAGGGGTAAATGGAAAAATAGACAAGGGCAATAAGAGCAGGGATGGGGAAAAGGATAAAGCCAACATTAAATGGAGAGCAATGAGTACCAGTGCCCGTAGTATAGGAAACAAGCTTCCTGAGCTAGTAGCCCTGATGGAAGAGGAACACTTGGATATTGTGGCAGTCACGACGAGCATACACGAGAACCATGGCTGGGATATCAACATACCAGGTACACAATCTACAGAAGGGACAGGAAGGTAAAAGAGGAGGTGGAGTAGCTCTGTACATAAGGGAAGGGATCAAAGCTACAGAGCTAAAAAGTAAATGGGGAGGACAAGAGGCACTCTGAGTCACCTTGGAGACAGGGAATGGCATCACAGTCCGCATAGGGGTTGTATACAGACCCCCGTCTCAAGGGGAGGAAATGGACAACAAAATGATAAAGGACATTCTCAAAATGGCTGAAAAAGGAGAGATACTGTTGATGGGGGACCTGAATATGCCAGATGTTAACTGGATAACATGTACTGCAGCCACATCCAAGAGCAGGGTCATTCTCGATACCCTGCAGGGGGCAGGCCTTAGACAGCTAGTGTTGGAACCCACTCGGGAGGGAGCAGTACTAGACCTGGTACTCTCAAATGGAGAGAGGATCACAAATTTAGAAGTCAGTAGACATCTGGGAACAAGTGACCACTGTACAGTGTGCTTCACAGTGAGCACAACCATGGAGATAAGCCATACAAAAACAAGGATACTGGACTTTAGAAGGGCTGACTTTGGCAAAATGGGTGAATACCTGAAGAATGCACTAGCAAATTACCAAAAAGGAGGGGTGAAAGAACAATGGAGAAAAATCAAAACTGCCATCATACAGGCAACAAGCCTTTGTGTGAAACAAATAAAGAAAACAAAGCGGAGTAAAAAACTATGGTTCTCAAAAGAGGTGGCAGGGAAGGTTAAGGAGAAAAAGGCTGCATTCAAAAAGTATAAGGAATCACAGAAGGAGCACGACAGGGAACTGTATCAATTAAAGCAGAAAGAAGTGGGGAAGGCAGTCAGACTGGCAAAGCCCAAACCGAGGAAAAAATAGCCAACTCTGTTAAGAAGGGGGATAAACCTTTTATAGGTACATTAGGGAGCACAGAAAGGTTAAGGAGGGATAATGAAGATTAATAAAGGAGAGGGGAGGTGGGCAGAGGAGACGGTGAAAGACAGAGATACTGAATGAATACTTTGCTCAGTATTCACAAAAGATGAGGAGGAGTTACCTAAACCAGACAATAGAAGCACTATGGGTAGGGGGGTTGACACCAGTCCATTCACAGAAGAAAGAGTCCTGAAAGAACTCCTAAAACTCAAGGTGAACAAAGCAATGGGGCCTGATGGGATTCACCCCAGAATCCTAAAAGAACTAAGGGAGGACCTAGTGACACCACTGACCACGCTTTTTAATAAACCATGGCAGGATGGGGCGGTACCTGAGGACTGGAGATGGGCAGATGTGATTCCCCTTCTCAAAAGTGGGAGCAAGGCAGAAGCAGGAAACTACAGACCTGCAAGTTTGACCTCAGTGGTAGGGAAAATGATGGACTCACTTCTGAAAGAAAAGATTGTTGAGTACCTAGAGGCAACGGGCACGGACCCAAAGCAGCATGGATTTACAGCAGGAAGGTCATGTCAGACTAATCTAATTGATTTATTTGACTGGTGACCAAAGTAATAGACCAGGAGGGGCTGTGGATATGGCCTACCTAGACTTTAGCAAGCATTTGACACAGTCCCGCACAAAAGATTAATAATCAAGTTAGCCAGCCTGGGAGTGGGTCCCAGGGTGGTAGCCTGGGTAGCAAACTGGCTGCACAACAGGACACAGAAGGTAATAGTGAATGGAACACATTCCGAAGGAAGGGGGCTTACTAGTAGAGTACCTCAGGGCTCAGTACTGGGTCCAGTCCTCTTTAACATCTTCATAGGTGACATTGCAGAGGGTCTGGAGGGAAAGGTATGCCTTTTTGCAGATGACACAAAGATCTGTAACAGAGTTGATACACAAGAGGGGGTAGAAAAGATGAGAAGGGACTTGGCAAGGTTGGAGGAATGGTCAGACATATGGCAACCTAGATTCAATGCAAAGAAGTGCAAAGTAATGCACCTGGGAAACAAAAACCCAGGAGAAGAGCACATAATAGCAGGGGAGGTACTAACAACAAAAATGGAAAGGGACCTGGGGTAGTCATATCAGATGACCTAAAGGTGGATAAGCAATGTGAAAAGTCGGTAAGGAGAGCCAGGGGGATACTGGGATGTATAGGAAGGGCATCACAAGTAGAAAAGGAAGTTGTTATCCCTCTATACAGAGTTGGTGAGACCCCATCTGGAGTACTGTGTGCAGTTTGGAGACCTCATCTATGCAAAGACATAGACAGGATGGAAGCAGTCAGAGGAGGGCAACTAAATGGTGCAGGGTCTGCAGCAGAAACCATATGAAGAGAGACAGAGAGCTTAATATGTATACTCTTGATGAAAGAGCGGACAGGGGACATGATAGAATGCGTTCAAGTACCTCAAGGGAATCAGCAAAGTCCAGGAGGGTAGCATCTTTCAGAAAAGAGATGTGTAAGAACAAGAGGCACAATTTAAAGATGGGGAGGGGGGGTGCGGCTCAGGGGTAATGTGAGGAATTTTTTTTTCACGGAGAGAGTGGTGGATACATGGAACAGCCTTCCGGAGGAGGTCGTTGGGTCTAAAACATTGGGGGAATTCAAACATGCAGGGGACAGACACAAGGCAATTATAGCGGGGGGTTGCAGGAAGTAGGCTGTTGGTTAACTAGAATCTGCAGCTTATCCAGTAGGTAGGGAAATGGGCAGACTGGGTGGGCCAAGTGTTCCTTATCTGCCGTCAAAGTCTATGTTTCTATATTTTGTTTATGGGAGTTAGTTCCTTTATGCATTTATAGGTAGTTTAGATAGGTACATAGTATTTCTGCCTTGTAGGCTGTTCTCGAAATCTGAGACATTGATGGAATGTTACAGTAGATGGGGTAGCAGTTTGAATATGTGTCTCGAGCAACGATAGGTTATATTATTTGCATATAGTTCCATTTCTCTCCAGGCAGTTCTACTTAGGAGGCAGACTGCATACAGTTATGAATATAGAAGAAACACTGGAAGGAAGAAGATTACTAAGGTGAGTATTTTTTCTTCTTGCCTCATACCTCCCCCAGCCTCTTCTCTATGTACTCGTTGGTAGACTCCCCCTTAGCCTGCCTTTTAGTAACTCCATCCAGTCCCCCTGTACCTCCCCCAACCTCCTCCCCTGGCCTGCACCCCTTCCCCCCTCACTATCTTCCCTTCTGTACCATCTACCCTGGGTCCCCATCCCTCTCCGGCATCTATCTCACTAGCATTGCCCTTCCCCCCCATTACCCCTGTCCTCTCCATCCACCAGTCCAACTGTGTCCCTCTCCCCCTTCCCTCCTTCCTCTGTCCAACTGCTGTTACCTGGACTGTCCTTGCCCCTATTCCCTCCTGCCCCATCTTGGAGATCCAGCGCCTCCCCCTCCACTATTTCTGCCAGCACTGCAAACCTGTTACTTGCCTTCTCAATGTTGCTGAGACTAGGCTCCTTCCTCCTTCCCTGAGGCTCTCCTCTGTTACTAGACCGCCTAGTCATCTTGATTCTTCTCCACCTCCACTCTGCCGCTCCCTCTTCAGTTCTGATGCCCCTCAGATGCCTTGGCATCATGCTACCTTCTGCCGAAGGCCATCCTGTCCCAGCTCCCCCTTCCTTCACCCTCTCCAGCTCCTTATCCAGCCATTGCACTTCTCCCTCCAGCCTCCTCTGACTATGTCAGATTGGACACCCACCTAGCTTCCATAATATGCTTATCCAAACAGCCGCCCCACAGCTATTGCAGCCCACTATTCTTCCCATGCTGACCCCTCTAGTATCCTGCTGCTCCCTGTGCCCTCCCCTATTACACCGTCCCCATCCTCCCCCATTTCTGCAGTGTCACCCTCTGGCACATTTTCCCTCATCTCTCTCCATTTTCATACATCTGTGCTGCCCTTACCCCCCTTGCACGTTAAACTCCTTAAGTGGTGCCCGTACCCCCTCTTCAGCTTATAGTCCCTTCCTATGCAGCACTATCTCCTTAAGACCCTTGTTCCTGACTATTTTCACCCACTTAACATATCAGTACAACGTTTCCAACCACATTAATTCTGCAGCCTTTATTCCTGTGTGTTTCCACTCCAGCTATGTGTTTCCATGCCCTGTGGCTTTCAGACTTCTGGCCAGGGAATGAAATGGACTGCACCTTGCAGTCCTGTCCCCCAACTGATGGGTAACTCCTCCCCTGTAAATGTGCAGTACTCCCGGAGGAAGGGATTAGGGCCTTACTCTGACTCTTGTGAGAGTCAGTCAGCCCTGTCCTTTTCTCCACCAGACCTCTCGATCTCCAGCAAAGGTACAAGGCCAAACACAACTTCCTGCGTGAGGTACAAATGTGAGAAGAACTCACACAGCCAGAACTCCAAACTTTCCAACAGCACAAATTAAATATCACAACCCAAGATGCCCCTCAGTAACAGTTAAAACTCCCAGTACTGATTTTAAATCCCCACCACCATCACCTCTCCCAGCACAAACAATTCCAGTATCAAAACTGAAATAGAAAAAGAAAAAGCCAACACTTCCCTGAAACTGCCCCTTCCCAGCAGCTAGATCCCAAGTATGAAAAGGACTGGTAATGCATTAATGCCTTCAGCTACTTTTCAGACACTTTACTGTCATCTGGTCCTTATTCTACTGATGAAGGATTGTTACATTAGTTCTTAGGGCTTAATCCACAGTATCCTGCACACAGTTATCCCCAGTGGATGAGTGTAGGTTGGCCCCTCTCTGCACATATGGAATCCTTTTTAAATTCTGTAACCTTTCTTCCTTGAAATGTTGGCTCTGACACAGCCCACTCACCTAATGAATATGGGCTATCAGTTTGTCGGCCCAATGTAGATTAAACTGTACTGTGGAAGCTCCTGACTTTGGGCTCAGGGAGTGTACCGAGCATGTGCAGGAGGAACCCTGGTATAACAACTTCATGTTCCCAGTCTTGGGTCTGTGCAGCATTCTCGAGCCCAAATAGCCCCCCACCCCCCACTCCACCAGTGTACTCCAACCTTCCACAACAACATGGAGGGCTGGAAGGTTAGGAAAACCTTTTTTTTTTTTTTTTTTACAATATATCTTCCCAAGATTGACTGCCATATCCCACAATCCCTTGCTTGCATGGAGATGGAATTTACAAGGAGGCCAACCATGACTTCCTGTTGGCATCCCGATGTCTGACTCAGCTCCACAAATGGACTCATCACCCATCCATTCCTGTGAGGAGCTCTGCATTCAGGGTCAGCTAGGGGCTGTTGATGCCAACACTCCTGGAGTGGCACTGGGCTGTAGAGCTGCACAGGTAGGCAGTGCATGGATCAGATCAGGCCTTTACTGGTTTTGTACTGTATTTCACTCAGAATACACAACTAAGGCTGCTTATGAAATAGCTTTACCATTGATGGCAAGGGCTTCATTTAAGAGAAGTAAAATGTGATACATTATTGCAGATGACCTTATTGCTTAGTTAGTAAAGGTCCAAAAGAGAGATCATGATAATGGACTGTGGCCTGCTTTGGTAACCAATGGACTTCAGGGCAAACTGAGGGCTTGTTACACCAAAGCAGTCCACGTTCAAGCAATAAGGCATTACAGTGTGTGCTCTGTGCTGGGAGAAGAGCACGCTTCACCTGGGTTGAAGCACAAGGTCAAGGCTAAGTGCTTCCACCATACAAGAAATGTCATTATCCAAGAACAAAGCAGACCCAGGAGTTCCTTATTACAAATATAAAGTGGATCCATTAGGATAAATAAAGAAATTATTTTTCGAAAATATTTAAAAAAAAAAAAAAATATATACATAAGTAAATATGAGTGTAAAGGTGAAAAATTGGACAATGAAAAAAGTAGTTCTTCTGTAACATTGCAATTTGGCCTGTAGATGGCAGATACTGCATTAAAAAATACAAGTGAATTGAAGTGCATTGACAGAACCATACCTAACATACTAAAATGCCAGCAGAATAGGCCTAACGGTCTTTCGAGTCTGCTCGATTGGTCAGCCCCCACTCCGAATGCTGACCTTGCTGCCCCCCTCGCCTTCTCTGGCTTCTCCCTTCCCAGTTCCGGATATCCTTGCTGCATTGGATTTTGCTTCCAGAACCCTTCCCCTGTACCTGTCCCACCCCCTCTTGAACCGCTCCACCATCTCTGCCTCCACCAGCCCCCTAGGCAGTGCATTCCATGGCTCCACCACCCTCTCAGTGAAGTAGCACCTCCTTCATTCTCCCCTGAATCTTCCCCCTCCAGCTTCCACCCATGCCCCCTAGTGGCCCCCTCCTCCTCCTTCGAAGCACCCTGACTGTTCCTCCCCTATGTACCTGAAGACCTCTATCATGTCCCCCCAGTCCCTTCTCTCTTCCAATGTGTACATATTTAGCTCTTCGAGCCTCTCCTCATCGGTCCTGTCCCCCAAGCCCCAAATCATTTTGGTTGCCCTCCTCTGGACCCTCTCCAGGAGTTTAATGTCCCTCTTTAAGTGTGGCCTCCAAAACTGCACGCAGTACTCAAGGTGTGGCCTCACCAAGCAGTTATACAGAGGGAGTATCACTTCCCTCCTTCTGGAGGTGATCCCCCTAGCTATACATCCCAGCATCCTGTTGGCCTTGGCTGCTGCCCTCCTACAAGTCTCCGAGTTGTTCATCTTGACATCCACCACCATCCCCAGGTCCCTCTCAGCCATCGAGACTTGTAGCATTCCTCCCCCCCCCCCCGTGTACACTTGGCCTGGGTTTCTGACCCCAAGGTGGAATACCTTGCATTTCCCTGCATTGAACCTCAGCTTCCACTTTCTAGACCATCTTTCCAGAGCTTCTAGGCCCCCTGTAGGGCCACCCTCCCCATCCACCACCGCCCCAGTTTTGAGTCATCCAAAGAGACTCATCTCACTCCTGATTCCTGTCCTTATGTCAGAGGCGTAGGCGTTGAAGAGGAGGGCCTAAGGACTGATCCCTGTGGGACCCACTAATGACGCTCCTTGGGATGAGACTATCCGCCCAACTATGACCCTCTGGGTCCGGGTCCTGAGCCAATTGCCTATCCATCTGATCATCTGGTTCCCCACCCCATTTCTCCCAGCTTATCCAACAGGCCCATGTGAGGAACAGAGTCAAATGCCTTGCTGAAGTCTAGAAAGGGGCGTCCACTGGTCTACCCAGGTCCAAGGCACTCATCACCCAGTCATAGAACTCCACAAGGTTTGTCTGACACCGATTTCCCGACGAATCCATGCTGTTCATCGTCCAGGCACCCTGACTTTTCCAGGTCCCCCAAGCCTCTCCTTGACAATGCCCTCCATCACCTTGCCCACCACCGATGTCAGGCTGACAGGCCTGTAGTTCCCTGCCACCTCCCTTGATCCCCCCTTGTGGATAGGCACTATATGCGCCACCTTCCAGTCCTGGGGCACCCACCCTGTCCTCAGAGAGATGGTGAAAAGCTCCGCCAGGGGTTTCGCCAGGACATCCGCAAGTTCCTTCAGCACTCTGGGATGTAATTTATCCGGACCTGGTGCTTTCTCCGTCTTAAGGGAGCTGAGGGCTTCCCTCACTCTCTCTGCTGTGATTTCCACTTCCAGTACCTCTTCTCCCTGCTTAGCCCTCCCTCCTGCCAATGATGCCTCCCCCTCTCCCCAGACCCGATCGGTAAGGGTCCCCCCTTCCTCAGTATCTCTGTTTCCTCCCATGTATGATGCAGCACCCCCATTTTCCTTGGTGAAAACTGAGGTGAAGTACTCATTTAGTACCTCAGCCTGCTCCCCGGGTCTTGTGCCCATCTCTCCCTGATTTAATCCTGCTAATCTGCCCTTCACCCTTCGTTTCCCCAGTGTATCTAAAGAACCCCTTGTTCCTCTCTCTTAATTTCCCGCCAGGTTCTGCTCCTTCCTTGCCTTAGCCGCCCTCACCATCCTAGTGACCCTTCTAGCCATCAGCCACACTCCCTCGATCCCTTTCACTCCTTGAGCACTTGGATGCCCTATAGGCTGCCTTCTTTCCCGCACCACCTCCTGGACCTCCCTGGTCCACCAGCAGGGTTTTCGGGCCCTACCGCATTTTCGTCTTACTCTTGCACAGGTGCTGGTAGCATCTTGCACCCCATCTCCTGATGATTTCCCACCTACTATCAGCGTCCATGTCTGACCCAATCACATCCAAATGCTCCTTAAGGATCCTTCCCATTTCCTTAAAATCCATTCCCCTGAAGTCAGTTACCTCCATCTTTGTGCAGCCCTCCTATGTTCAGGCAGAACCAGACCGTGGCATGGTCACTCCCCGCCAACAGGTCCCTTACCTCCAGGCCCCTAATCTGGTCACTGTCTGCCAGGACCACATCCAGTACCTGTGCCTCCCTGGTCGGTTCCCCCACCTGCTGAGTTAGGAACGCGTCTTGAAAGACATCCAATAACCTCTGTTCCCTGGTCACAGAGGATGTCATAGTCTCCCAGTCTGTTCCTGGCATGTTTAAGTCCCCCAGCACCACCACCACTGTTCCTCTGCCCAGTCTGCAGTGTCTCCCAACATCTGCCACCAGACTGTTCTTCAGCTCCTCCGCCAGGGCAGGGGGTCTATACACCACTCCTATTTTTACTCTCTTGCCCCCCCCCTTGTTATCAAGGTGACCCAAATCGCTTCCACGGTTCCCTCCGCCTCCTCTACTCCCCCTATGCCAATGCAGTTTTTGACTATCATTGCTACCCCTCCTCCCCTTCCTTCCCCCCTGTCCTTCCTGAACATAGTGTAACCCTCCAGGTTCAGGTCCCAGTCGTGTCCTGCAGTGGCCCCAGTCTCAGTGACCGCTGCCACATCCACTGCTCCCTCAGTTAGCATTGCCTGGAGCTCAGGCATTTTATTTTTCAAGCTCCTGGCATTTAGGAGGACTACCTTTCACCCTTTCCCTATACTTCCATTTCCCCTGCTCATGTTCCCATGGGGATTCTGTTTTCCCCTGGTCTGCACTTTACCAGTCGGCCTTTTCCCACAATCCTCCAGCTCCCAAGGGGGGGGAGACAGAGTCCCTCCTTTATCGGCACCCCCTTGACAGCCTTTTCTCCCATCCTTCCCCCCTTCACAAGTTTAAACCCCACTTTTCACCAATGAACCCCTCTATTTTTAACTTGAGGATTCCCTTCCCCTCCAAATTGAGATGGAGTCTATCTCTAGCATACAGCTCCTTATCCTTCCAGCTCTCCCCCCCAATCCCCCATCAACCCATACCCTCTGGCCTCACACCACTGCCTGAGCCTCTGGTTTATCTCCCTAATCTTCCTTTTGAGTTCCCTACTAGCCCTTGGCACCGGCAGGATTTCTGAGAAGGAAACTGTGCATCCTATGTCATGACAGACCCTGGCAAGCTCCCTGAATCTTGCCTGTATCTCTAGCTCGCTATTTCCCTCAATGTCATTTTAGCGCAGGTGGACCCAGTATGTCTGGGGACCCCACAATCCTTTGAGCTGATATACCTCGTGCTTGGCCCAGTGCACAGTTAGTCAGGAAGCATTTTGTTTCAACTAGCCAGGCTTCTCCTCCTATCCCATTTGATACCTGATCATAGAATCCCCAACAGGAGCACTCTGACCACTCCTTTTCCTCCATTCCCCCTTCCATGTCCCTCATCCTTTCTACCGCACCTCCACCCAGCCAGCTCTTTGTTCCTCCCCTATCTGGGTGCCACATACACCCCCTCCTATTTACCCTGGCCACCCCTCCCTCAATCCTATGCCTGTCCTCCTCCTGAGTATCCTTCTGTACCTTGCTAACTCCCCTTCAACTGCTCGCAATTGGTCCTTCTCCCCATCTGCTAAATTAGCCTGGCTCGTCCCTCCCTTCCTTGCTGTCTCCATTTAGTCCTCCTTGCTTGTCATGCTCCCTGGCCTAAACCCTCAGCTCCCTTACTGAATCCTCCTTGTACTTCTGGTCCTTCTCCTTTACCTTTCCTCCCAACTGGTCCTTCTCCTTGAGCTTTCCTCCCTCTTCCCCTGCCCCTCCTGCTCTGATTCCTGCTCCCCAATTTTCCTGCATTCCAGGTTCCCCCTGTTCTTCCCCATCTCTGGCCCCTGCCTCCTGCCCCCCACTCCCTTTCCATCTCTAACCACCCCTGTCGTGGCTACATCACCCCCCTCATCCGAGCAGAAGAGAATTAGGCGGTTACTGAGTGTAAGTCTGATCCACCTCCCACGTTGCTTCCTTTTGTCCAGCCCTGGCCATCTGCCTACTTCCTGAGGAATGCTGTCCCTCTGTCCCTCCTTTGTGAGGGTCCCCAGTTACCTGCCTGCTTCCTTGGTAGTGTCATTTGGACCCCTCTGCCAGGGTCCTATGTGACCCTGAGTATTCTCATGCACTCCTTTCCTATCGCCGCCCCGGTGCTTGGTGCAACCCTGGAGATCCCTGCCCCTTCCCCAACCATACCTCCCCCTTCCCCCAGCTGTCTCCTAATCCCGCAACCTCCTCCTAAGCTGTGCCAGCTTGGCACACTGGGCAACCACCAAACTTCCAAGCTCAGTCCAGTATCATGGCTGCTCCACACCCTGTGCACCCCACCACCCTCCCAAAGATGCGGCCCTAATGCCGTGTGGTTCCATCCTTCAAGTAGGTTTCCTTGGGTGAGCCACCAGGTTCCCCCAGTCCAAGATACACCCTACTGCCTAATCAGGTCACCCACTAATCTTAGATACAGTCCCACAGTACACGGTAACCCTGTTACTATGGTGCAGTACCATACAGTAAACTTATAAGGAAATGAACAACTACCTAAGCTTCTCTCCCAGCCTTTAAATCCAACCCCAAGCGGCTAGAACTACATGAGCTGCACCTCAGCCTTTTCCTCCAATTGCAGGGCAGGTGTTCCCCTATAAATTAGCAGAACTCTGGGAGGGAGGGGTGGGGAGGGGTGGGTCTTAGGCAGACACCCGACTCGAGAGAGAGTGTATCAGCCCTGTGTCTCCCTCAAGCCCAGCAGCCAAAGAACCAGGCCCAAGCAAATCCCACCAAATAGGTTTTAAATCAGAAGAAATAGGCCTCCTCCAGCGCAGCCTGTTACACAGTGAAACATCCAACAAATGAGCCCACTTACAGCCACCAAACCAGTTTTCAAACTTTCAGCAGACCCCAAAACAATACCCTGCTAGCCCCTTAGAAGTAAGAAAGAAAACAAATAATCTTCTACCAAGTAAAATCCACAAGAACCCTGTGAAAACAACAAGAAGCAACTACTGTCCTGGAACACAACTGATCCTGTCCCCTTCCAGTTCCTGCTTAATGTAAATTGGCAGGGGGTAAATTCAGGAGATTGACACAACCATACCTGCTTAATGTAAAGCTGTAAATTGTCAGGGGGTAAATTGAGGAGATTGACAGAACCATACCCACTTAATGTAAAACTGCAAATTAGCGGGGGGTAAATTCAGGAGATTGACAGAACCATACCCGCTTAATGTAAAGCTGAATATTGGCAGGGGGTAAATTCAGGAGATTGACAGAACCATACCCACTTAATATAAAGCTGTAAATTGGCAGGGGATAAATTCAGGAGATTGACAGAACCATACCGGCTTAATGTAAAGCTGTAATCGGCAGGGGGTAAATTCAGGAGAGTGACAGAACCATACCTTCTTAATGTAAAGCTGCAAATTGGCAGGGGGTAAATTCAGGAGATTGACAGAACCATACCTGCTTAATGTAAAGCAGTAAATTGGCAGGGGGTAAATTCAGGAGAGTGACAGAACCATACCTTCTTAATGTAAAGCTGCAAATTGGCAGGGGGTAAATTCAGGAGAGTGACAGAACCATACCTTCTTAATGTAAAGCTGCAAATTGGCAGGGGGTAAATTCAGGAGATTGACAGAACCATACCGGCTTAATGTAAAGCTAAAAATTGGCAGGAGGTTTGATTCCAGAGATTGACAGAACCATACTCGCTTAATGTAAAACTGGAAATTGGCAGGGGGTAAATTCAGGAGATTTGACAGAACCATACCCGCTTATTGTAAAGCTGCAGATTGGCAGGAGGTAAATTCAGGAGGCTGACAGCATCATGCCTACATAATATAAAGCTGCAAATTGGCAGGGGGTAAATTCAGTAGAGTTGTCAGGAGATAAAGTTTATGGGAGAGGGTGGTTAAAGGGTTGAACAAGCTGACTGGAGGAGGTTGTTTCATTTCTGTATAAATGGGTGAGTGAGGTCCAGATCTGCTACTAGTGCTGCTGTTCTAGGATGTCAGCACTGGCTTCCAGGCTCCTCAGTCAAGTTAGGTTTCTGGATGTTACACACCCATTTCATAATCAATAATAATGTCCAGTGTGGAGATCTTATTGCTATTATATGTCATCAAGGTACACAACCAGTCTAAGCATGTGGTGACAAGGGGAGCCACTTGCATGCCATGTTGCAGGTGTGGCCCTTAAGCCAAAGATAATGCTGTGATCCAGCAAGAGAAGTACCGGGTGTCACTTAGGATGCTGTTTTCCAGGTCGATGGCTGGTAAGTTTCTGCATCAGCACAGCACTGCTCCCTAATGGCGAGGGAGAAGGGTGCTGGGGAGGCAGTCTGTGGACTCCATGTCAGGGCCTCTTGATAGTAGAGGTCTAAACTCCATTCTGGGGGCAGGCTAACTGGGTCTTGAGACGAGAAGGGGAACAATATAGAAGTGAAAACTGCAGGGAATGAAGTTGACACTGCCCTTTCCATCAGGGTCTATCTGGCTATCCAGCACAGAGATCCCTGCCCCCTCCCTCCCTCACCAGATGCATGTTCCAGTCAGCAATCCGTGGGGTTGGGCTGGGATAAGCCTGCTCAGGCTTGGAAGATAGTCACTGGTGGAGCCCCAAGATTGCTGGCAGTTTCCTCTAATGGGAATGAACTTGTAGACTAGTTGGAGTGCCCAGTCATCATGACGACTCCCCTGAAGGTACATAATGGGATTTTAAAAAGAAACCATGTCAATACACTGTCTCATTCTAGACAGATGTGACTCTTGGAGGGAGACCAATAGTGAATACAGTTCCGTGTTCATTTTTAAAAAACAGAATTTAGTTCCTGCAGAGGGTGGCCAGATCACTTGCATTCTTGGAGGTGTTGCCAGTACCAAGAGCTAGCATGGTCAGGAAGAAAAGGATAGAGGTGTACAATGTCTGGCTGAGGGAGTTGTTGAAGGAGGAAGGGTATGACTGCACTGGGGGTTGGAGGGAGACCTGGTCAGAAAAAACACTTTTTGCACCGCACAGGCTGCACCTCAGGTGGGGAGGGGTTGATAGTCCTCTGGGATAAATTGGGGGGTGTATATATATAATCTAAAAACATAATTTAAACTACTACAAGGGGTTAAGTAGGCCTACTGTTCCCTAGTCTCTGGGATAAGAAGTTCAGCAGACCTCCCCCCATAGCAGTAGAGGATGACTGGGGAGTTCAGGTGGAAGGAGGAGCAAAGGGGTTAGCAGTGGGGCAGGCAAAGGGTAGAAATGATTAAAGCAGATGGGGGAAGGGAGGGAGGTTTAGACTCTAGGTGGAAGGTGATGTCCCTGAATGCATGAATGCATCTATATCACTATTGCACATTTTTATTAAACGTTCTATGAACTGAAATAAACTGCTATTTGTGCTGTGTTGTCAGTGAGTTCAGTACTGTAATGCATTATTCAGTAAAATGTATTTTATAATAATTCTCTTTTTATAGAAATGCTCTTTATGTAAGAAATACGGGGCTACGGTCGGCTGTGAAGTTAAAAGTTGTCGCAAATCGTATCACTATCAGTGTGCTGTAAAAGATGGAGCCAAAGTTCTTGAAGAAGCAGCTAGCGAAGTATACGAGTAAGTAGTAGTTCCTATTTGACTGTGTTTGATGTTTAGTGATCTGTATCAATCATTGCACTTTAATAGTGTTATCAGTACCAGGAACCGTGGTCTTCTTCAGTTTGTTTTTTAAATGTATATTTTATTAGGTTTTGTAATAAAAGCATACAAGCACATATACCATGAAGGTACACAAACGTGTACAATGGCAACAAGATCATAACACTCAGGGAAATAACATGCAAACTCTAAACCTTGTATTCTCAAATGTATCCATTGATATCTAAATAATTATGTCCCAGGTACCCTGTAGTTAACCACATGGCAAAGACTGAAATAAAATGGCAGAATTCAAGAAGGGTTTAAAATGCCATCTTCTTTTGGGTTGTATGTGTTTGCAGTAGCTCTTTTTCTCTCTTGCAACCAACAGAAAAGGGTCTTCCAGCTCCAACAGAGTGGAGTTAAAAAAATCTTACTTCGAGGAAGGCTCTTGCAACAGGCCAGTAGGACCGAAGTCGACAGGTGCCAGGACCACATGGAAAACTTTCTAGCTAGCAGTCCACCACAGGGGACCGACACTGCCAATGTCGGTGCCTAATGTCAGCTTATCCTACAAAGGTGACCGGTCCCCCACACTCACCTCTGTTCTGTTCCCACCATCAACCTGTGCATGCCAGACCTTAGTGGACGCCGTAGCTTCAGTCAACCGCCATTACTTGGGCTTGCCATGCTTTTTTTTATTTTCTATTTCCTTAGTTGTTAAACATCAATGTTTCTGTGTTCAGCCATTGAGTTTATGTCTTCTGCACCAGCTACATCTTCGGACTGCTTCACGAAGTGTGCCTGTGGCTAACAGATTCCAGAAAAAGACGGCTGGTCTGCTTGCATCCTTTGCCTAAGCCCCAGCCATAACACCGAAGCCTGCCAAGTTTGCCAGTTCAACCAGGCCACTTGGAGACGTTGTTTGAAGATTCTGGAGAGCCACTTAATCAGAAGTTGGCCGCGATGGAAAAGGAGCTGCAGGCCAGGAGCTCTTCAGCCTGGTTGGCACAGTCCTCCAGGGGTTCTTCTTCTTCTCCTCACAAATCCGGTAGGAAGCACAAACACTGGGAGAGACAATGGGACTAGTCTGCTTCCCACTCATGGTCATAAATCCTCAGCCATGCTGGAGTCTTTCTTCCATGGGAGGTCAGCTCCCCCTGCCCCACCTGCCCTCTCTTCGTCCTCTGGACTGCCAGTGGTGCAGCCACCCATGTCTCCATCTCCTCAGACCCTTATGCTTACGCCCATCTCTTCAAATACAGGCTCTCAGCCAGACGGCATGGCTGGGGTTGGTGGTTTTGGTGTTGGTTCCTTCACTGTGGCCGGGCGCCCCCCCCCCCCATCCACTGTGCTGCCCATGTTTGTCCCCTCTGTGGGTCCTGACACCAGTCCTTCTGGGCAGCTCTCGCAGCAAGCTACCAACATTTCTTCTAGTTCTGCATCACCTCTGCCTTCACCTGGGAGGTCTTCTTCTCCTCAGGCGCCAGCCTCTCCGGCCTTCCCAGCACCGGCAGGTCCTTCTCCCTGCTGACGCCTGCTGCCAACGCTGCCTGTGGGCCTAGCACCGGCATCGTCTTTACCCCAACCTGCTCCATTGCCTTCCCCTGGCCCTGCATCAGACCCCCAGCCAGCATCTGTGGGTCCTATGCCGGGGTATTCTTTTAGTTCCTCTCCCTGTTTTCCATATTACACTGACACTGGATTATGGGGCCTTCTTTTCCACGTGGTGGTCTCTCATCCAGAGGCAGCTCCCCATGCCTTAGGACCTACCTCCGGCATCCCTTCAGCGTCCTGACAGAGACCTGCCACCCCAGAACCTGGATAGGTCCGGTGCAGGCGACTCATGCACATCGGGGGCTTCAGGCTCCCATCCTGACGCCGGCTCTGGCTTTCACCTGGACAACTGACCGCCACCGGCCAGTGATCCGGACGACTCCAGTAAGGAGAATTTGGATTTTTTGAGGTCTTCCTCCTCGCCTGGGGAGTCCTTGGAAGGGGAGGACTCCTCCAGGGTGATCCCCAAGTCTCCTCCTGACGATCCCTCTTTCATGGACGTCATGCACCACATTTAGTTTTTGATGGGCTGGGGGAAAGAGGAGCAGGACCCAGGGATGCCCTCCCAATGGTGGTGCAACCCTTTATTGACTCTTACGATGACATCACCAGGGCGCCTTGGAATCACCCTGAGACTACCCCTCCTTTGCCCAAGAAAGCGGTTCGCCTTTACCATGTGCCTGCTGGCAAACCTTTATTGGGTAGCCACCCTAAGGTGGATTCAGTGGTCATTAATGCTGCCCACGATTGTACCAGCAGGCCCAAGCACCATAGCATACTTCTTCCTGATAAGGAGTCGAGGCAGCTAGACCACTTGGGTAAGCGGGTTTTTGCTTCCACTGCCCTTGCTATCCGAGCAGTTAATTATCTGGCACATATGGTACAGTGCCAGAATGTCCTTCGGGACCAGGCCCGGGACCATGTTCAGACTTTACTAGAGGATGCCACTGAGACACAGCTTGACCAGCCCTTGAAACCTGGCTCAGATGTGGGCAACCATGTCCTTCAGGTGGATTATGATGCCGTGGATGCCTCTGGTAGAGGGTTGTCGGCTGGAGTTTGCCTCCCCTGCCATTCCTTGCTCTGGGTTTTGGGCTTTGCCCAGGACACGCAGTTCAGCACCTTGGACGCCCCCTTTCGGGGTGCTGTCCTCTTTGGTGGAGATGTTCAGGACATGATCTCCACCCTACAGGAGTTTGGTAAAGCCCTCAAGATGGTCTATTCACTTTACCATATGCAGCCTCTAACCAGGCAGTGGTCATCCTTTCATAGCTCCTCCCACAAGCAGTCCCGCCAGCCCGCAAAAGATCAGGGCACGAGCAAGTGGCATCAGTCCCCACAGCTGCTGCCACCAGGTTCCCCAAAGCACTGCTTCCACCCTCCTGGTGCCTGTTCCCACCTCCAGACTCCTTAGCAAACCTCACATCAGCAAGGGACCTGAGGGAGGCTGTTGGGGGTTGATTCTCTCTCCACCTCAGTGGGTGGCGGGGGATAACCATGGACAGTTGGGTGCTTCAGCTCAAGTCACACCCTAGAGTTCCTAGAGTGGCCTCTAGAAAATCCTCCGGTACACTCCACTTGTCCCCCAGCACATCTGTCTCTGGTGTGGAGGGAAGTTCAGGCTCTTATTTGCAAAGAAGCCATACAGCCCATCCCTCCAGCTTAGAGGGAAGGGGATTTTCCTCCTACTTCTTCCTCATCCCCAAAAGACCGGGGATCTTCGGACCATTCTCGACCTGGGCCACCTGAACCTGTACATAGAGTACAAATGATTCCAGATGGTGACTCCACAAGGGCTGTTATTCCTTCTCCATCAGAGGGATTGGCTCTGCTTCCTGGATATGGTCATGCGGGCCATCGAGTGTCCTGCCCTCCCCCGAAACGGAACCGATTCCACGCCGGTGACTACTGCAGCCAGAGGTTGTGAGGGCCATTGAATGTCCTGCCCTCCCCTGAAACGGAGCCGATTCCGCGCCGGTGACTACTGCAGCTGGTGGTCATGAGGGCCATTGAGTGTCCTGCCCTCCCCTGAAACAGAGCCGATTCCACGCCGGTGACTACTGCAGGTATGACTAAAGGAATTGCTAAGCCCGGGCTGGTGTTTTTGTGAAAACTGCAGGCGCGTGTTTGGAGACAAAGGACTTGCACTTTTTGGCGCCTTTTTTCAAAAGATACTGGTCGGCAGAGCAATGGAGATAGTTGTTTCTGTTGCTGTTTCACAGAGAAGATGCAGTGTTTTTACCACCTTCACTGGGGTACTTTAAATGACAAACCTCAGTTGAGCTGTGTTTTATCCACATTTGGTGGTCACCTTAATTTAATACTGGTGTGAGTTTTGTTTGCATTCAAGCCCCACGAAAATTAGAGGTTACTCATCACTCACTGGCCACTGGGGCACCTTAATTAATTCAGCCACTCCCTTTCTACAGGCAATAAACTGCTGGTAAAGAGCTTGGGAATTAATTCAACTACTGTTTAAAAGTTTAAAGTGCAACAGCTCCAGAGCTGAGGAAATTTATCAACCACTGTATGTTTAAGCAATCTAAAGTGCAACAGTTTCAGCGCTTAGGAATTTAATCAAGCATTTTAGCAGCTAATGTTTAAGTAATATAAAGTGCAACAGCTGTACAGCTTAGGTGATTTAACTGTAGAGTTTCTACTAACTTGCAAGTAGAGTTTAAACACAGACGGCAACTCGTTTTCAGTAGTGCAGCAGTGCCTGCTAAAATTCTACAGCCCTGTGTGTACAATTGCAAACCTCCAAATGTGAATTAGCAGTATCTGCATAAAACTGAAGACTTGATTTAGACAGAGCCATTTTGGAAAACAAGCAAAAAATACCTTTAACCCAAAACACTGTTTTGATTTAACCTAAGTCAGCCCCATGGGACTTCCCCTGTCATTAATCCAGGTAATTGCAAATATTTATTCTGCCCTGAGGGCTTCGGTGTGAGTCTCAGGACACCATTCAAAATCTTTCCCTCTTTACAGGGGCACCAGACAGGGATGCCTCTCTGTCTGCTTTCTTGTTCGCCTTGTTTATGGAGCCTTTAGCTCAGCTTGTCAGACAATCTCAGGACATACAGAGGATTGAGGTGGGCGGGGAGGAACATCGTATTGCGCTTTACGCAGATGATGTTCTCTTATATGTTCGGAACCCAGCGAAATCGCTCACTAAAATCAGCGAATTATTAGAAACTTTTGGGCAATTTTCAGGTTATAAAGTTAATATTTCAAAAACAGAGATCCTGACTTTTCCATATTCCCCAAGTCCAGGCATACGAGAGCGGTTTCCTTGCAAATGGGACCTAGGGAAGATACAATACTAACGGATTAACCTAACCAGGGATTTGAGGGACGCCTATAAGCATAACTACGTTCCCTTTACTACGCGTCTTAAAGAAGACTTGGCCAGCTGGACTGTACTCCCACTGAGCCTCTCCAGGAAGATAGAGCTTATCAGAATGGTCACTCTGCCAAGGGCACTATATCTTTTTAATAATATTCCCATCACTCTGCCTTGCTCTGTGTTTCTGGACTGTGGGAGAGCGATTTTCTTATTTTATTTAGGCGGGCCATAGGCCGAGAGTTAGACTGAAAGTTCTTACTAAAGCGAATGGTCTTGGTGGGTTATCCCTTCCTGACCTCTGTCGGTACTACCAAGCAGCACACCTCACACATGTTATGGCAAGGCAGTTGTCAGAAGTTGAATCACATTGCGCGGATCTAGAGCAAGCAGTCGCTCCAGACTTAGAATATTTTGCCATACTCTATCGTGGGGCAGGGCGCCTAGCTGAAGGCCTGAGTTTACCCCTGGAACTGCAGCATAGGGTTACAATCTGGTATCAGATCAAGAGGCAGTTCTCTATCTCCCCTTTTATACCATTAATCTGCCCAATCGCAGTACTCCCGGACTTTCAACCTGGGAAAATGGACCATGTCTTTCGATTGTGGACAAGATATGGCTTGAATTACCTGTTTCAGATTACAACTGGGGGGAGATTCTGGTCTTTTCAGGAAATACAGGTAAAATTCAATCTGCCCAACACCCATCATTATGGGTACCTACAATTAAGGCATTATTACGAGTCACTTCCTGCTGAGGTGCGTAGCCCTGAACACTGGCCCCCTTTGTTCGCTAAGTTGCACTCTTGATTTACCACCCCAAATCAGAGCCACCTGATCTCTGCTCTCTATCGGGCTCTGATGTTGTCCCCCCTAGCAAATCTGACTGATCTTCGTCAGAAATGGCAACAAGAGCTAGGTCTCCCTATAGAAATAGAACATTGGGAACAGGCTTGCCGACAAGTGGCGCGCACATCAAGTTCACACCAATTGCGGGAATTTTCATGGAAATTTTTGGCCCGTTACTTCAATACTCCCGAAGTCACAAGTCATTACTCCCCAGGATATTCTGCCACTTGCTGGCAGTTATGTGGAGAGGGAAAGGCCCATCTCACGCACATAGTTTACTCTTGCCCTAAGCTGGAATCATGTATTCATTTATTACAGTTGGAACTTCAGGAGATATTTGATAGACCAATTCAATTGACCCCGCAGGTATTTATTTTGTCTGTACTCCCTGAAGACATCAAGGACTCAGGAGTCCGCTACCTTCTAGCCATTCTACTGGCAGCAGGGAAAAAGGCCATCACAAAAAATTGGTTGACCCCTAAAATCCCAACTGTCAAGGACTGGTGGACAATCACTAGGCAAATTTATCGATTGGAAAAAATAACATATAGTTTAAGTAACAGACAGGAAAGATTTAGAATTAGATGGAACAGGTGGCTTCTATATTACATGCTTAAGGACTTGACATTCGTGCCATAGCCTCCCCCTTCCCACTCTGTCTCATCAGGTTTTGTGAGATGTGCCTGCGTGGATCCCGTGGGGGACCCCCCTCACGCTCTAATTCCTGGTTACTTTGGAGTTGATACAAGTAGCCGTATATTGTTGTTCATGATATGTATTTAAGCTACTACTATTTTCTCCGGTATCCAATATTTGATTTAGCAGCTACTAACAAGTTAAGCTACTCTGAACTGGGTCATTCTGAATTGCCTGGCCCTTAAGGACAATTGCCTCTTAGCAGTTTGGTACGAACTCTTAACAAGTCTCCTATTGAGTATTTATTGTTTGGTTGCCGGGGGATCTCCAGTGAGTACCTTCTCTTGATTCCTTTATATGTATTGCCTGGACATAATCGAATGTAAAGGAAAGTAAGTAAAAATGAAATAAAGATTACAATTTAAAAAAAAAAAAAAAAAACCCACCTAGGTCAGCCCCCTTCCCCCTACCCTTTTGTCTTTAGCGAATACGATCTCTGCTATCCTGCCTAAGCTGTAACAGCCCCTCCTTCTCTTGCCAGTTATAAACTGTCCGTACCAATCACTCACTTCCTCATTTGCAGGTTATACAACCTCGACACTAGTGGCCGCCCCATCACTTTCCCAGCTGCATAAATCCAGCGTCTTGTGATGCTCCCACTGCCAATTGCTATATTTAGTCTCCTCATCCCACTAACATCACTCCCACCTGCCTCCTACCTGGAAGCACATTACGTCCCCGCTAGAGACTTCAATCTGGCAACTTCCCCAAACCCCCCGCCACACTACCTCCATCCCTGGCCCATCACCACATGCCATATTATTTAATTGGGATCTAGGCACTACCGACTTTCCACCCTCTTTCCATGCTGGGCTGTCCATTTTACACTCATCACCTTCAAACAACTTTTCGCTAACCCCGGAGCAATCATCAACCCCCCAGCAAGGCGAGATGGGTGTCACTCATAGCAAAACAGCTGATATTATTACTGCTACTCCTGGCAGCAGACGTTGAATCAAACCCAGGGCCACATCCCCCCAACAACATCACCTCCCCAACTGGCCACTTACCAATGGCTTAAAATGATGCATCTTAACATATGCAGCATCCTGAATAAATTTACGACCCTAAAACCGTACGTCCTCTCCCTATGCCCTGATATCCTCATTATCACCGAAACATGGCTGAAACCCCATAACTTGGACACTGAACTATCTCTTCCTGGCTACTCGCTCACTCACTCGCTTTGACCGCCCGGGCAAAAAGAAGGGTGGGGGTGTTGCAGTGTTCATCTCCTCCAAGCTACAATTTGCACCAGTCCAACTCCCCAAACCCATGCATCCTATAGACTCTCTTCTACTCAAAATATCACCCCCCCACTCCATCCCGTTGTATGTAGCGGGGTCCTGCTGCTCCCCGGACACTCCCCTGCATGCCATCCTAGAACACCTGAGCACCCTAAAATCACTTGCCTCGGGGGGCGAACTACACATCCTTGGGGATTTCAACTTTAACTGGCTCTCCAATACAAGCTCCAAGCTCAAAAACCAGGTGACTGCACTAAACCTATCCCAACAAATAACGGAACACACTCGCTTAAATCCCTAAACCACTCACTCCTGGACTGGGCCCTCACCACTCACCCCCATTGGGCTCTAAAAGCTGGTCTCTTACTCGACTCCCTAAGCGACCACCACATGGTTTACGTAGTAAAGAAAATTTTCAAGCCCCGGGCGCCGCCCCCATGAACTCTACTCACTAGGTCCTACAAATCACTAGACCTTGCCACACTTCTAAACGATCTCTCTAACACTGACTGGTCATTCATCCAACATGCTTCCTCCATTGACTGGGCCCTGGGATTTTTCAAATCCAAATTTCTCGCAATCGGGGGCCACTACGAACCTCTCAGAAGAGCCCAGGTAAGGGGTGCCTACCTACTCTGGGTAAACGCTAACATTATAGATCAACTCCACACTAGGGACAAGGCTTGGAAATCTTATAAGGTTACTGGCACACAGTCAGCACTCCAACACTACCACACACTCCGCAATGCATGCACCCGGATAATTCATCAGGTTAAGGCTAACTATTTCAAGGTCTCCTTCAGTCAAACCTCAACCACCCAGCCAAATTCTGAAAGGCAATGAAATTGCTACTCTCTACCCCTTCTCAGCTACCCAGCCCTTCCTTAAATATAGCTGGCTCCATGGTCACCGATTCAGGCGAAGTGGCCACCATTTTCAACACATTCTTCACTAACTGTGCCTCCTCCCTTCTACCCACAAACTCACCCCCCATGATCCCTCTCTCCCCCCCATGCCACCCCCACCACAGACCTCCAGCTTCTTGTTTTGCCTGGTCTCCCCAGCCGAAGTACTGATAGCCCTGTGGTCACTTAGCTTATCCAAATGTAAATGCCCCTGCGGCCTCGACTTCAAGATGCTATACCTATCTGCACCAGCCATCACCAACTCACTGGCCTCCCTCTACAATCTCTCTTTTTCTCTCACCAAAATCCCTGTTGATTGGAAACATGCCGCAGTCGTCCCTCTCCCTAAAGGAGGTGCAACCCCTCCTCGCCGGGTAATGACCTCCCTATCTCTCTGCTCCCTATTCTAGCTAAAGTTCAGGAAAAACTTGTTCTCTCCCAACTATCCACCTTGACTTCTCCTCCTTCCTATCACACTACCAGTCTGGCTTCGGGAAATCGCACTCCACTACCACCTCCCTACTAAGGCTAACAAACGACATCCTCACTGACATGGATAAAGGGCACGTCACCTCAGCTATCTTCATTGACCTAGCTAAAGCCTTCGACACGGTCTCCCACTCACTACTGCTACCCAAACTCACCCTCGCCGGCCTCTCAGGGGTGGCCACCAGCTGGTTCCACTCGTACCTGGTAGGGAGGCAACAAGCAGTTAGAATTGGATCACACTTCTCTGTCCCCCTACCTGTTACAATATGTGTTCCCCAGGGCTCGGTCATTGGCCCGCTACTCTTCTCTATCTTTCTGAATGACCTGCCCTCAGTGTGCCCTCGCTCATCCATACACATGTATGCCGGCGATACTGTACTTTATGCCACAGGTCCCTCCCCCTCCGAAGTGTCTGCCAGACTATAGCAGGATTTTATTGCAATCCAGCTGTGGTTCTGCTCCAACCAGCTGCTTCTCAACCCAAAGAAAACTGTCTCACTCACCTTTGGGTCTAGGCAAAGGCTCTCCCGTGTTCTGTTCTCCCCAACCTTCCACACCTTAGATGGATCCATTTTGGAGACCTGCACCTCGTTCAGATACCTCTGGGTCTGGCTCAATCATCACCTCAACTTCTCAGTCCATATTGATGCGATCCACAAAAAACTTCACCCAAAATAGGGTGCCCTATATTGGAACAGAGATTGTATCCCACTGCCAACCCGCAAAGCAATTGTTCAGATAATGATTCTCCCGCTATTTGACTATGGGGATGTAGTCTACAGCACAGCCCCCAAGTCCTCCCTTGCCAGGCTTGACCCTCTCTTCCATTCTTTCTGCTGTTTCGCCCTTGACTGCCCGCCCACAGCTCACCACTGTGACCTCTACAGATACTTAGACCTGCCTTCACTACAGGATCAGAGAATGGCGCACTGTGCTAAGTTAATATCGAAATACTGGACCCAGTCCCTCCTCCCCCCCTTACCTTGCAGCTATCCATGCCTACCCAACTCCTTCAGCTTACTCCCTCCAGAACACCGATGCCAGGCTACTCCAACTTCCTCATATGACCTCCGCCAAAGGTTAGCATGCCTTCAAGTACTGTATGTCTTTCATATGGAACTCCCTTCCAGCTGAACTCAGACATTCCACCTCCACACAGCAGCTCAACCTTCTCCTTAAACAGCACTTCGTCACCGACAGCACGTGCAGCTAGTCCCATATGGCAGCCAGATGCTTCATATGTATGTATGTTGACTACGTGTTTGTTCATACAGTTAATGATGTGGCAGTTGGCCCTTGTTTAAGCTCCAACTCTGTCGTTTGCACTAATAGCTCTTCCCCTGCCATAAGGCAGGTGTCTCTTGTATACTGTTGAATAATTTGTCAGTGTATTGTACTACTGCATGTATAGTTATATCCAAATCCCCCTCCCCCAGGATGCATGTGGAATAGAGCGTTGCATCGCTTAGTATGCCTTCCTGGTAAAACTTTTAAATAAATAAGTATGCAGGATGCCTATCTTCATATTCAGGTTTTTCCTGCCCATCGGCAGGTCCTCTGTTTTTTCTTTCAGGG
Source organism: Neoceratodus forsteri (assembly GCA_016271365.2). Classification (NCBI taxonomy): domain Eukaryota; kingdom Metazoa; phylum Chordata; order Ceratodontiformes; family Ceratodontidae; genus Neoceratodus; species Neoceratodus forsteri. Next base: position 302,296,364 of record CM057459.1, on the reverse strand, counting down.
GTGCTATTTTCAGTTCTGGACCCTCCCTTTTGGCCTGTCCTCAGCATCCAGAGTTTTCACCAAGTGCCTGGCAGTGGTGGCAGCTGCTCTGAGGCGGCAGGGTTTCTATGTGTTCCCCTACCTGGACGATTGGCTATTAGCAGTCCCCTCCAGGGATCTGCTCGTTCAGATGCTGGATTACACTGTCCATCTTTTTCATACCTTGGGTATCGCTGTCAATGTGCCAAAATCCTGCCTCTCTCCATGCCAGCACCTCCAGTACATAGGGCGGTTCTGGACACTGCCCAGGGGATGGCCTTCTTTTCCTCAGGCAGGGCGGATCGTTTGATGGTTTCCTCCAGTCGCTGGGTCGCTGCCAGGGTATTCCTGTGATTTTTAGGCCACATGGCAGAAGCCATTGGCATGGCCCCTCACCTGCCTCCACATGAGGGTTCTTCATTGGACCTTATGGGTCCAATGGTACCAACGCATGGGCGACCTGGACCAGCTGGTCATGGTTTCCTACCCAGTCCGGAGAGTCCTGTTGTGGTGAGTGGAGCCGGCCAACCTTCTTCAGGGAGTCTGTCTTCAAGTTTCGAGTCCCCTGCAGCTTCTCATGACAGATGCTTCTGGCCTGGGGTGGGGTGTGCATCTGGCAGACCATCAGATCCAGGGCACCTGGTCAAACATGGAGCAGGGAATCCATATCAAGGTCCTGAAGATGCAAGCGGTCCTACGAACATATGAATGTGCCAGCAGCAACAAACCACCCAGTCTGTCTAAGTCTGCTCGAGTGTGCAACTAGCACCCCTAGTTTGCAGCTGCCCCACTCTCTCCTCCCATTTGTAATCCCACTGCCCCCCACCTCCCCCACCCTCACTCTCCCCTGTTCCCTGTCCCATGCCCTTTTGAAGCTGTTCACAGATTTACATGATATCACCAATTCTGGTAGGGCATTCCGTTTTGCTACCACCCTCTCTGTGAAATAGTGTCTCCTCATTTTCTTCCTAAATTCCCCCCCATTCTTAGTCCATGCCCCCTGGTGACCCTCCCCCTCCTTAACTAAAGACCTCATCTGCCCCATCCTTATTGATTCCCCTCAGATACTTGAATGTCTCTATCATGTCCCCCCTGTGCCTTCTATCCTCCAGGGTGTACATATTCAGGTTTCTCAGCCTGCTGTCATAGTCTGTCCCTTCCATTCCACATATCATCTTTGTTGCCCTCTCTGCACCCTCTCCAGTAGCCTGATATCACGCTTTAGGTATGGCCTCCAAAACTTCACACAATACTCTCAAGTGCGGCCTTATCAGCGACCTGTAGAGGGGCAAGATCACATCTCTTCGCCTGGACGAAAACCCCCTCGCCATGCACCCCAGCATTTTGTTCACTTTTGCAGTTGCTCTCCTGCACTGGGCAGTGTTGTCCATGGTCCCTGTTATCATTACTCCTAGGTCCTTCTCCTCCTTAGTGATCCCCAGCCTAACCCCTCCCAGCCAGTATTCTCTCCCTGGGTTCTTCACCCCAAAGTGCATAACCTTACACTTCTTTGTCTTGAACCCCATCTGTCACCTCTCTGACCACTCCTCTAGCTTTCTTAGGTCCCCCTGCAGCTGCTTCCATCCCTCCTCTCCATTCACCACTGCTCCGATGTTGGTGTCATCAGCGAACAGACTTATCTTGCTTACCACCCCATGTGCAATGTCTGATATGAAGAGCCCAAACAATACTGGCCCCAACGTAGAGCCCTGTGGCACCCCATTCATCACCGGCCGTGGCGTTGAGAGCTTTCCTCTCACCACCACCCGTTGCAGCCTCCCACTCAGCTTGTAATCCAGTTCATCATTTTTTCCCCTACCCCTACACCAGTTAGCTTCCCCCCAAGCCGCCCATGAGGCACAGAATCAAAGGCTTTGCTGAAGTCCAAGTAAAGAACATTCACCGCATGACCATTATCCTGCTCACCAGTCACCCAGTCATAATATTGTTTCGGGTTGGTTTGACAAGACTTCCAGACACAAACCCATGCTGCCTCACATCCTGGAGGCCATTGTCCTCCAGGTACGACACCAGTCTTTCCTTTAGTATTTTCTCCATGAGTTTGCACACAATGGAGGTGAGACTTACCGGGCGATAGTTACCCGGTTCATCCCTTGGTCCACTCTTGTGTAATGGTACTACATGTGCCATCCTCCAGTCCAGTGGCACACATCCCAACTCCAGTGAGGTGCTGTACAGATCTGCCAGCGGCTCCGCCAACACCTCCGCCATCTCCCTCAGCACCCTGGGGTGGATACCATCCGGCCCTGGTGCCTTGTCTACCTTCAGTGCCCTCAGTCTCTGTAGGACTCTACTTGCCTCAATTCTTCCATCTGTTGCCTCCTCCCCACCCTCCCAGCCCATGGTGGTAGTGGTCCCCCTTTTCTTCTATGAACACTGAGCAAAAGTATTCATTCAGTGCTTCTGCCTGCTCCTCACCCTTTTCCGTCCACTCCCTACCCCTTTTTATCCTCACTATTGTTTCCTTGCACTTCCTTTTCTCCCTAATGTATCTGAAAAAGTCTTTCTACCCCCATTAATTCCCTGTGCTAATCTCGGCTCCCTCTGGGCCTTGGCTTCTCTCACTTTCCTGGTCACCTCAATGGACCATCTTGCATACTCCTCCCAGTCCACTTCCTTTCCAGTCCTTCTATACCTCTGGTGCACCTCTCGTTTTGGTCTCACCACCTCCAGTACCTAGCTGTTCAACCAGCATGGTTTTCTTGCTCTGCTCCTCTTACTCCGTTTCTTGGTGCAGGCTTCTGTTGCCTCTGTAATAATATCCCATTTCTGATCTGCATCTGTCTCCTGCCTTATGCCCTCTACTTTCCCTTTCAGCACTTCCTGCATCCTCCCAAAGTCTGCCCCCATGAAGTTTACTACCTGAGTAACTGATTTCTCGGTCTCCCTTGCACATCGTGATATTAAACCACACCGTTTGGTGATCGCTGTCAGCTAGTGGGTATTCTACCTTTATTTCCCTTACTGCCACCCTATTCAACAACACCAGATCTAAAGTCTTCTTTAGCCTAGTAGGTACACTAACCAACTGTGTCAGGAGACCCTTCTGGACTGCGTCCAGGAGCACTTGCTCCCTAGTACTGGAGGTGGCCAGAATGCTACAGTCAGTCCCCAGCAAGCTGAAATCTCCCACGATGACCACCTTCCCTTTTCTACATACCTTTCTGATTTGTCCTACTAATTCCCTGTCAAGCTCCTCAGACTGGAACAGTGGCCTGAATGCCACCCCAAACCTCAGTTTCTACCCTTGAGTCTAGGAGCTGCAGCCAGATTGCCTCTGTTCTCCTTTCTTCCCCCTCGTCCCTTGTGCATTTGATCCTGTCCCTCACATAGACTGCCACCCCAACACCCCTTCCTTCCCTACGGTCCTTCCTGTATGCTGTGCAGGTCTTCCAGACTCATCTCCCCGGTCCTCTACTGGTGCAGATGGACAACATGTGCATGGTGTATTTCATCAACAAGCAAGGGGTGACTCGCTCTTAATCCTTGTGTTGGGGAGGTGATGAGTGTTTGGTATTGGACCATCGAGCTTGGTCTGGAGCTCTTGGCTGTACGTGTTCCAGGCACCCAACATGTCCTGGCAGATAGTTTCAGCCACTCCCAGTCACGGGCTCACAAGTGGGAGCTTCTGACCTCAGTGGTCAAAGATCTGTTCGACAGGTGGGGTCCTCCAGAGTTAGACCTTTTTGCTTCCCCACTCAACGCAAAACTGCTGCTTTTCTGCTTGCTCGGTCCAGGGCCTGGAGTTCTCTGGCAAGACACATTGTCCCTCTCTTGGAAGAGGAGGTTTCTATATGCCTTTCGTCCCTTCCCCACTTCTGCAGAGGTTTCTCCTTAAGCTCCAGTTAGAAGGGGCATGGATGATTCTCATAGCTCCCTTCTGGCTGCATCAGATTTGGTTCCCCGTACCGCAGAAGCTGGTGGTGGAACCTCCAGTGCCTCTGCTCCTGTGTACCAGCTTGCTCTCCCAGGACCAAGGGTACCCTGGCCCAGCCGGACCTTAAGTCCCTGCATCTTCATGCCTGGCTCCTGCCGACTTAGCAGTTGCCTGCTTTGGGGTGTCTTCCAGGATCGGTGATGTCCTGGTGGCTGCTCGGAATCCCTCTACCAGGGCCATGTACGCCATGAAGTGGAAGCGTTTTTCCCTTTGGGCCACTTCCCGTCACCTGGATCCCTTCACATGTCCAGTGAGTCAGATCCTGAAGTACCTTCTGTCCCTTCTGGATGCGAGCTTGAGATACTCCTCCCTCAAGGTGAATCCTTCTACCATCTCTGCATACCATGTACCTATTGAGGGCAAAACTATGCTGTAGCTCAGCTTAAAGTATCACGCACATTTTTGCCTCCATAGGACTTCAGTTTTATGTTGGAGAAACTCACTTTACCTCCCTTTGAACTGGCCATAAGTTGTGAGCTGCACTTTCAGTTGTGGACAGCACTCTTTTTAGTTGCTGTTACTAACTCTCAAAGGATTTCCGAGCTTCAGGCTCTTATGTGTAAGGAGCCTTACTTGTTTTTTCACAAAGACAGGGTGTCTTTGCATACTAATTGAAAGTTTCTTCCTAAGGCGGTGGTGGAATTTACATTGAACCAATCCATCCACCTTCCAGTTTATTTTTATGAATATTCTAATCAGGGTGAGGCTTTGCCCCATACTTTGGATGTGCTTAGAATCCTGCGGTACTATACCAACTGGAATAAGTCTTCAAGGAAATTTGACCAGTTGTTTGTTTCATTCACCCCCAAGAGAGAGGACACTCCTGTTTCCAAACAGTGTTTATCTAAATGGTTAGCTAATTGAGTTGTTTATTGTTGGGGTAAGTACAATAAGGAACTTCTGGGAGTGGTTAAAGGCCATTCCACTAGGGGTATGGCTACTTCTACAGCCTGTTTCAGAAATGTGTCTGCTGCGGGCGTTTGTGCAGCCGCCACTTGGAGCTCTGTCCACACCATTACCAAGCAACTACAGTCAGGACATTACCTCTATGTGCAGGGCTAATTTTGGCTCAGCTGTCCATCAGGGTCTCCTTTCAAGAGTGTTTGACTGCTCACTTGTCCTCTTCCTAGTGCTGTCCTCATGCTTATGCTTGATACTGCTTGGGACTCAGTCCTGCCGGTGTTGGCCTGCTGCAAGAGCCTTCCTCGAAGTAAGATAGTACAGTTACATAAGAATTTCCTTAACAGCAGATCTTCAAGAGAAGCTCTTGCAGCAGGCCCTGATTTTCTGCACTCCTTCCCCCTGATGTCACTTTTTCCTCTCACATGGCTTCTGCTTGCCTTGTCTTGGCTCTTGGGATCCCCCCGTTCTTCCATTCGCTGCCCAGTCCAGGTCTCTGGTGGGAGAACTGAGGTGGGTGTGGGGGACTGCCCGCCTTTATAGGATAGGCTGACATCAGGTGCTGACGTTGACAGTGGGCAGTCTGACATCTGCAGTGGGTGGTCCCCATGGTAGACTGCTAGCTATAATGTTTTCCGTGTGGTCCTGGTGCCTGACGGCTTCAGTCCTACCGGTGTTGACCTGCTGCAAGAGCTTCTCTGGAAAGAAGTGGAGAGGGATTGTGTGGCCAGCTTACGATCCCTTCCCTTCCTTTGGGGCCAGTATTAAAAAAAAAAAAAAAGATAGCATGGAGGAGCTCCCCAAGAGGTAAGGGAACTCCCTGTTCAACCATTTTGTGATTTAAAAACTAAGGTAAAAAGTGCTCTTTTAAACTGCGTTTCTCAGATACCGGCCCTCTTAGAAATTTTATTTAGATTGTACTGAATTGTGTCGATTTGGTCTTGTGTAATACAAGGACCCCCTAGTTGTGAATCATAAGCATATCTGGATGTATGGTTTCTTAGCTTGGTGGACAAATCAGAGGTAAAGGTATGAGATAAAACTGATCCTAAGACTGAACCTTGCAGTACTCCACCCAATACATTCCCTGTTGATGATGTCCTTGATGTTGACTGTTTCCTGTTTCAGCCAGTATCTAGTCCATTTAATTATAAATTTGTTGATTTCTAGTTAATCCATTGTGTTGATGACCACCCAATGAGGAATCAAATCGAAAGCTGCACTAAAGTCTAAGAATATTATATCAGACAGTATTTTTTAATCTAATAAGTTAATTCTTTCATAGAAACGGAGGAGATTTGTGGTGCAGGAACACCCAGAAGTGAACCCATGATGTTCTGAATCCATATTGTTTATGATTGTTTGCAAGTTATCCTTGAAAATACTTTACAAGATTTTACAGGGGACTGAGATTAAACTAATTGGTCAGTAATTGGACATAATGGGGCCCGATATTCAAAGTTGCATAAAGCAGAGTGCAAAACTTTACACTGCACTTTGCGATTGCCTGAGAGCCCGTGGATGATATAGTCAGTCAAATAGCACCAGTGCTATTCTATCAAATATAAGACCATGGAGGTGCAGGGCTAAGCCACTTAGCAGTGCCCTGTCATGGCTCCTGAAGTACGCCACGAGAATGGATAGCGCCGGATTGCTGTCTGCAATATTCAAAGGGCTCCATGCAGATGAGTCCATTTGACATGCAAGGCGCTAAGGGGCCATTTGCATGACCACTATGGGCTCATTTGCATGGGAGGTGAGGCAGGTTAGCATGGTGGTAACCCCCCAGTTGCCTGGTCCCAGAGCAGTGTGTATATCCCTGGTGAACGGTGGTGCCCACCCCAATCGCCTGCCCGTAATAAGGGCATTCCTGGTGCCTAGTGGTCCTCCCCCCAATCGCCTGCCTGTAATAAGTGCATGGCTGGTACGTAGTGGTTCCCGCCAGTTGCCAGCCCATAATAAAGAAAGGCATCCCTGGTGCCTAGTGGCTCCCTCCTCTGATCACCAGCCCATAATAAAGAAAGGCATCCCTGGTGCTTAGTGGACCCCCCCCCGATTGCCAGCCTGTAGGATATTTGACCACTCTTCTTGGCATCTAGCGGCCTCCCCACGGCACTGAACACCCCCACGTGACCTTACCAGTACCCTTGGTGCCGTGGGTGCATATGGTGACCATCGTAGCCCTCCTCACCTCCTTGGCCAGCTGCCATATGTCCAGGCAGTGTCCCTGTGTCTCATGTATGGGACAAGGTGCTTTCCTTGTCCTGTAAATGAGACTTATATCTGCCTGAACATACAGTGGCCAACCGAGGAGGTGGGAGGAAGCCATTGAAATCACCTGGCACATCCACGACACTAAGGGTGCTGGTAAGGTGACTGGGGGTGGTTGTTTGGTGCTGTGGGGACCTCTAGATGTCAGAGAGGGTTGTCCAGTATCCTCACGGGCTGGTGATTGGGGAACTAGGCACCAGGGATGCCTTTCTTTTTATTATGGGGAGGTGATCGAGGAGGACCACTAAGGTACCAGGGATACCTTTCTTTGTTGCAGGCAATCATGGGGGGCACTGGGTACCAGGGATACCTTTCTTTATTACAGGCAGGCCATCGGGTGGGGGCCACTAGGTGCCAGGGATGCCTTTCTTTCCGGGCTGGTGATTGGGTGGAGGGGTTCCATGGACCACAGAGGGTGGGTGTTCTGCCTTGGCTGCATTACCTCTGGCAGTCACTAGAGTTGCCTGGAGTAAGTCAGGGTTTGGCTCGGCAGTATTTGTGCTTAGCAAAAGGACCACACTAAATCCTTTTGTGCAGCACAAAGCTGCTGAATATGGAGTAGCCGACTCTTCATGGCCATGCCTCTCCCCTTGCCCACACACATACTTTATGGTTTGAGCAGGCGCTAACCCTCTTTACCCATGCAACAACCCCTTTTGGTTATGGGGATCCAGCACTAGCCCTGGTTTGCACAAGCAATGACCTGTTAGCACCTGTGCAAACTTTTGAATATTGACCCTCTGATTTTTTTATTTCCTTTCTTGTGTACTGGAGTTACAACAGCTCTCCTCCAGTCATCTGTAATATTTTCTTGTCTATGATGCTTGAAAAATCATGTGCTGTGAAGTGATTACATAGTCTGTCATGATTTTGAGCATACTAGTAGAAATATTATCCTGTCCTGATGAGGTATTATTTTTGCAATTTTATATTTTTTTCCCTTACGGATTCTTTGGTAATGATTATCCATTCTGTTGGAGCTGTATTAATTTTGACTGGGCATCTATGTTTTTTGTCTAGACAGAACAAAAATGTCCATTTAGAACTTCAGCAGTGTCTGAAGGTTCACTTAATATGGCATTTAGCCACTGGATTGGTCCGACACCACCGTCAGATTTTTTTTTTAATGAATTTATGTAACTGTAGTATCCAACAAAGTAACCATCTTGGCAATCCTCATAGTTTCTGGGCCTCTACTGAGTCACTCCTAAACCCCAAACCCGACAGACAAATAACCCAACTCGCATTCCCCTCTGGACCCATCTCTGATCCTGCTGAGATTGCAGACACTTCTAACACAAAATTTACTGACCTATCCTCCTGTCTCAGCAAACTCCCCACCCAGCCTCCTCCAGACCTAAACCACCAACCAGACCGCTTCCTCCCTCCTTTAACACCACTCTGCCCCCCCCTTTTCCACTTCAGAGCTGTTGGGCAGAATGTCACCACCAAACTCCTGAAGTCTCTCCCGGCAAAAGGAAGCCCTGGCAGTGATGGACTATACCCTGCATTTCTAAAACTTCTCTCCCCACCCATTGTTAAACCCTTCACTTTTATATTGAACCTCACCCTTTCAACATCCACTGTGCCTGACTCCTGGAAACATGCTTGTGTGGTACCAATTTTCAAAGCTGGTGATCCCCTCTTCCCTGAAAACTATAGACCCATCTCTCTCCTCTCGCATCTAAGTAAACTGCTGGAAAAAGTTGCACACTTTCAGCTATCTGAACACCTAGCAAAGTATAACCTACTATGTCCCCACCAGCCTGGTTTCCGCAAGCACCACAGTACCTACTCTGCTTTGACCCTTTTTTCCGTGCATTTGAAGAAACGTGGACATGGGCAAAGCCACAGGTGGAGTATTCATGGATTTATCAAAGGCTTTTGACCTTGTTGACCACTACCTTCTCCACCCCACCTACTTCATTTTGGCTGCTTCCCGGGAATGGCTGCTTGGTTCCATAGCGATCTCTCTAACAGGTCTGTCTGTCATAATAGGTAAAGACTCCTCTGCTGCACTACCCATTCACACTGAAGTCCCCCAGGGCTCCATTCTTGGTCTCCTACTTTTTTCCATGTTTATTAATGTGCTCCCTGTGGAAAGCCTAAATTGTAAGGCACTCCTCTATGCATACAACCTAGTCCTCTATCATAGCGATAAATCAGTTGAATCCATGTCATCCACCTTCACTTTAAACTATGGCTCTGTCCATCAGTGATTCCTCTCCAACAAACTCCTGGTCAATGAAAAGAAAACGAGAGCTATGCTCTTTGCCTCCAAGCCATTTTTTTCCAAGGTCGCCAAAACCAACTTCTCCCTTCTTGTACTCGCCCAACCAGGCACCCCCCCCCTTTAAAAATGTCCCATTTTTCAAATACCTAGGTGTTACCCTTAACCCCTTCCTTACTTTCTCTGAGCATATGAACAGCACTGTGCAGAGAACCCACCAGAAGTTAGGCACTACCAACTCACTCAAACATTTTTTGTCTGCTGAAGCATGCCAGGCCATCGCGCAAGGTAACCTACTGCTCCTCCATGACTTCTGCTCCCCTGTCTACTCCCTGGTGTCAGAGACGTTAAACCGAGGTCCCATCTGCCTGGACTGGAAGTAGTTCAGGTGGATGTTAAAGATCCCATGGCACTTGTCGAAAAGAGTAGGGGAATTTTTTATTGGAAACATACATATCATCACATTTACAGAAAAAAGAATATATGAGAAAAAAATCTGAAATACAACAAAATGCACATTTTCTAACAATACATTTCTTCCAATAAAGTTAAAGAGTAATATTTTTCCAATATGATGCAAATTGAACAGGAGATAGTCTCCTGGATTCCAAGTCTCGTAACTTTAACAAAGTAGATTCAATACAGTGAATAACAACTAGTGGACAGGTCGGAATTTGTAAAATATATTTACACCTAGCTTGCCACATAAAATATTTACAGGCTGCAAAAAAAACTCTGAGCGTACTGGGGTGAAAAATATCCCATTCTTTGGGAAAAATACTGAAAATCAAAGCAGGGTATGTAATTCTACTTAAAAAAGACCAGTTCCATTTGTTTGCTAGAGTTTTCCAAAATAATAAAAGCATCTGTACAGGTGAAAAAATGTTCCATAGATTCTTCAATATTTACACAAAAAGACTTAGGGCAGAAACGTTCTTGTGCTGATTTATGTTTCAAGTTACCACGGACTTGCAACTTTCCATGAACACATAACCAAGTAACATCCCACATATGAGCAGGGATTCTTTTGTCTTTCAGGGTTTGTAACGCAAAACTGGTGTAAGATGGGGGACATAGTGGAAAACTTAGTATTGGTGCATCCATTTGAAGTAAATAATTATATATCTGTTTCCTAGTTAAACTTAAGATAGAAGTTTTAGCTATTTTCCAAGAGCAAAGAAATCTAAAGCTATCAACAATATATGATGGAGCAAAGGGCATACGAGCAACTATGGGGGGCAAATTATTCCAGGCTGACATCATCGCATCTATGTCATGTGATATCCATGAATCAACAACCGTCAAAGTGTAGTTGTAGCTTTGTAATATATGGTGGAAGAAAAAGGAGAAAAAAAAAGAAAATGGGGTTTATCATTCCCAAGCCTCCTTGGGAAAGAGGTAAATATGTGACCTGTCTCTTGACAGGATTTAAACAGCTTTCCCATATCATTTGAAAGAAAAGACTAAATAGTTTAGTTTCTAAATGTTTCGGGGGACAAAAAACATGGCTTAGATATAAAAAAATTGGAGATAAAAATTTTTTAACAATCATTATTCGTTTCTTTTTACTCAACTTCCATGTTTTCCAGATGCAAACTTTATTTTCCCCTATAACTAAATGTTTTTCCCAATTATAATTTGAATCATGTGATGAATTAAACCAAAGTCCTAGTATTTTCTGAGGAGCAGAGCTGATTTTGATTCCTTCTATAACTTGTATAGTATGTGAAAAATGATGTAATGGAATACATACACTTTTCTCTAAGTTTAATGTATTTCCTGAGACTGACCGGAATGATTGAGATATTGAGATAGCTTTTTTGCTAGAAGAAAGATCCAAACATAATAAGACCACATCATCCGCATAAGCAGATATTTTAATGGAAGGTAGACTAGGATGAGGGGTGATACCTACAATATCTGAGCTTTGTTGTATATGTCGAATGATGGGGTCTAGTGCAATTACGTACAATAATGGACTAAAAGGACATCCTTGTCGTAATCCAATTTTTTGTAAAAGAGTCGGACCTCGAAAACCATTTATCATGGGGAAGAAAAATGCCAAAGAAACATATATGATATCCATGATATAAATATCTTTGGGATACCATACACTGACAATGTTTGTATCAGAAAATTGTGATATACTGAATCGAACGCTTTTGACTGATCTAGGGCAAACAGATATCCAGATATCTTTTGTTGTATTTTTTTCTCAAAAATTTCATGCAGTAAAAACAAATTAGAATGAATGGATCTACCAGGATGGCACATGATTGAGCCACGTCAATCAAATCAGGCACAACTACTGTAACCTAGAACAAAAATTTTGAGAAAATCTTATAATCCGTATTGAAAAGATGCAAGGTCTCAATTTGTAAGAGAAGTAGCATCTCCTTTTTGAAAATAAATTTTAAAATAGACAATCCAAAACTTGATGCTTTTTCCTTTTTATCAAGTAGGTAATTAAAAACTTGTGTTAATATTTCCAATAGTTGATCTTTAAATGTTTTATAAAATTCATGTGTTAAACCATCTGGTCCAGGTGAGACTTTCAAATGTAGACTAGAAATAGCTTCAGAGACTTCTTCTTGAGTTATCCGGCTGATTAATTTGGAAATATGGTGTTTAGGGAGTTGTGGGAATTGAGCTGAGAAGATAAGGGGCGTTGTGGTAAATTTTTCATGGGTAATACAAAATCTAGTTTTTAAATATTCAGTCATTATTGACATCATGTCAGGGATAGAGGTCATTATTTCACCTTGAGTATTTTTTAAACCGTGCATTACTGTTGACTGTAATCTAGTTTTGAAGGCGATAAAAGGATCAATACCTGGTGTGTTATTTGTTCCTGTTCTCATAATAAAATCCAACGTTCGGGCTCTGTCATATTGAAAAGCAAGCATGCTCTCTTTTACTTTAGAAATTTGCGATTAATAATCTATGGTAGAGGTGGATTGGAGAGACATCAATTTGTATAAGTGATTGCGATGTAATAGATACGTCAGATAGTTGTCCCTCACAATTTTTTCCTAGAGCTTTAAAAAAATGAGCCAAATCTGACTTCGTGTCATCCCACCATTCCCATAAAGAATCATAACATAACAAAACTGATAGACGGGCTTGAAAAAAACTATATATATAAGATTGCGTATCCTGCGATGACAAAAGAGAATTGTTCAACTTCCATATAGTATGAGTTAATGCGGGTGCAGTAGAAGAGTTGACAGAAAAGTTTCCTATTAGGAGGCAGTGATCCGAAATCTCATTTGGAATTACGGAGATGGACAGTGGAGTGCATGAGCGAGAAATAAAGAAATAATCTATCCTAGTATGATAAGTTGATCTATAATAAGTGTAACCTGCGTCTGAATGTAAGAACCTGTAGGCGTCAGTTAAGTTAGCTTCTTTAACTAAAGTAGACAAGGCAATAGAGTCACAATAAAATTTTTTTCCTGAAGACACTCTGCTTTGTACATCAACAGAAACATTAAAATCTCCACCCCATAAAATATGTTTTCTAGTACATAAATAGGGTTTAATCATATCTAATAATGCTATTCGTGCCGCTTTAGTCTGAGGACTATAAATTACTATTATTCTAAAGGATGAAGATTGTTTAATACAATCCATAATAAAGGCCCTTCCAGGCAATACGTCAATAAGACGGGTTATTGAGAACTGTGAAGAGTAAAAAAGAATACCCACACCATCTGCAGTATCAACTCCAAATGTCCAATATGAAGGGCCCCTGTGCCACTCACGCTTTAATTGCTGTATTTCCTTAATGTTTGAAATGCGAGTTTCCTGAACAAGTAAAATATCTGTTGTCAAACTATTTGCATACTGGAAAAAAAGTAGTTTCTTCTTGTAGCTTTTTAAGCTACATACATTTAGAGATGCAATACGAATATTCATTAGTAAAAAATATATTAACCACTTCCATCTGTAATTGCCATATTTTTCCTCTTTTTCCCACTTTTCTTTGTTTTTATTAATTTTTTCCTGACAATATCAGGAGGTTTACTATCAGGACATCTATATCAGAGGGCACTATAGACATGTCCGAATCTCTGTCTGTAGCTTCTTTATCTTCTTTTAAACAATCAAATGAGTTTGATGTAGGAATGTCTAATAGCTTTAAGGACTTCGAGCCGTGGCTCTGGTCATTAGCTTGGTTGTCTGAAATCGTCTTTATCAAGTAAAGAAGAAAGAAAGTGTAACAGATAAAGGTTCAGAAGGAGAAATACTAGGTTTTCCATTTGGGAGTCTGGCTTGGTTGCGGTGGAGGGGTTCTGCGTTCTGATGAGGCCGAAATATCTTTCTCAGATGAAGGAGCTAAAGGGGGATTAGCAACATCAGGCTTGGAAATAGCATGCTCTTTTGCCCTATCTTGAGATTTATCTTGAGCTTTTTGTACTAAGGCATCTGTATTCCATTCTGCCGTTCTGTTTTTACTCGCCCATGGGCATTGATGATAAGCATGCCCTGTTTCATTGCATAAATTACATTTAAATACATTTCTACACGACATACTTGGATGCCCATATCCTCCACAAAAACTACATTTTAGTAGATCACAGGTACTACTAAGATGTGTGGTGGCACCACATTTATAACAGACTCTAGGTTGTCCTCCATAAAAACATACCCCTCTATCTTTGCCAAGAAAAAAACTATTAGGGAGGTGTATAATTTCCGAATCGATTTGGAAAAGTTTAACTTTAAACCTCCAGCCACCAGTCCATAAACCATCATCATCTAGGATGGCTTCAGGAGGTGAAAGAACATTGCAGTGATTTTGCAGCCAATGATATATGTCACTTACACTAACTCCTTCATTTCTTCACTTTTCTTTGTTTTTATTAATTTTTTCCTGACAATATCAGGAGGTTTACTATCAGGGACATCTATATCAGAGGGCACTATAGACATGTCCGAATCTCTGTCTGTAGCTTCTTTATCTTCTTTTAAACAATCAAATGAGTTTGATGTAGGAATGTCTAATGGCTTTAAGGACTTTCGAGCCGTGGCTCTGGTCATTCGCTTGGTTGTCTGAAATTCGTCTTTATCAGAAGTAAAAGAAGAAGAAAGTGTAACAGATAAAGGTTCAGAAGGAGAAATACTAGGTTTTTCCATTTGGGGAGTCTGGCTTGGTTGCGGTGGAGGGGTTCTGCGTTCTGATAAGGCCGAAATATCTTTCTCAGATGAAGGAGCTAAAGGGGGATTAGCAACATCAGGCTTGGAAATAGCATGCTCTTTTGCCCTATCTTGAGATTTATCTTGAGCTTTTGTACTAAGGCATCTGTATTCCATTCTGCCGTTCTGTTTTTTACTCGCCATGGGCATTGATGATAAGCATGCCTGTTTCATTGCATAAATTACATTTAAATACATTTCTACGACATACTTGGATGCCCATATCCTCCACAAAACTACATTTTAGTAGATCACAGGTACTACTAAGATGTGTGGTGGCACCACATTTATAACAGACTCTAGGTTGTCCTCCATAAAACATACCCTCTATCTTTGCCAAGAAAAAACTATTAGGGAGGTGTATAATTTCGAATCGATTTGGAAAAGTTTAACTTTAAACCTCCAGCCACCAGTCCATAAACCATCATCATCTAGGATGGCTTCAGGAGGTGAAAGAACATTGCAGTGATTTTGCAGCCAATGATATATGTCACTTACACTAACTCCTTCATTCGCGAAACATAATGGTCACAGTTCTTATTGGGGCTTTGATAAAGGAATGACCGAAGAGGTCCATATAGGATCATTTTTTGCATGGTGTATAAGTGCCAAAATCTGTCTAATCCAGCGAGGTCTTAAAACTAACATCGAAAGTTTCCTTCCTGAGATGTGTATTAGGGCATAAATATCAGAGGCTGCAAAGTGTAACGTGTTTTTTAAAAGTGTTCTTGCTACATAATACCTATCTGAGAATTCAGGCAGTCCTCCTCGATATGCGAAGACAAACTGCATTCTCTACGAGACTGGCTCAAGTTTGTTTTGAAAAGATCCGAAAGTACTGGGAATTGACCTGGTGCGGAGATGGAGGGATTTTTTATCCGAGGTCAGGCAACATCTTTATTCTGTGCAGAAACATCTAATAAAGAGACATTATTCAGCTCAGAATTCTGCTTGTGTGTGTAGTAGAGGTAGAAATATTTAAGGGCAAGTCAGGAATGAGGGGACTCAAGGGGGACCGCTTAGACCCTGAATTTGAAAAATATTACCATCTCCTTTTGGACATTGATTTACCCTTATATCATCCCCATCCATTATATCTCCCCAAGAAGTAGCCCCAGAGGAAGGAGTTATAGATGTGCTATCTATTACAGTCATTACATTAGTACATGGTACCTCGTTGGAGCTCTGTTGCGTTGCAGGCCTGTTTGTAATTGTTGATGGTCCAGGAGAAGATTTAGTCCAAGCAGGATCCGGTATCCATGTCCCCTCCGACGTTTTAAGCCATCCAGCGTCTTTTAGTGAAACCTCTACTGACCAAGCGTCCTCCAGGCGATTTGACGTGTTGCAGTCCAGAAGTTGAAGCCACGCTATTTGAGGACTCACCCGCCAAGCGTTGTATAAGTCCAGGTTGTAAAACGATTTTTTTGTCTAGTTGGGGCCCCGAAATCATTTGCTGTTCACTGATACTGCCTAGGGGAACACAGGAAGACGCTGGGGGAAAGGACAGCGTTACTCCCGCCGTTTCCTGTAATATTCGTTCCGGTGTATGCAGTGGAGATGTATTCTGAACACCCAAATTATCCACTGTATCGCGATGCGATATGTCTCGAGGAGATTCAGGTAAAATAAGCTCTTTACTTGCTGATAATACCGATGGTGCAGGCGTTTGCATTTTCTTTTCTGCAGAGGTAGTTGCACTATCCAGGGAAACGAAGGAAATCAAAGAGTCAGCATCCCAGGCAGACGGAGCCTTACCTGACTCCTCCATGTTGCTTACAGGAAGCAGAAAACTCCACCTACAGAGTAGGGGAATTTCCCCGGTGTCCTGGCCAAATTTCCCTCATTCACTTAAAATACCACCAACAGCTTAATCTGGTTCAAGGTCAGTTGGCATTCATCTGTATCCCCCTCCCCCGGGTTGTGCCTGAAAATAGGCAGGATTTGTCTAGTGCACTTACCTAGTCAACAAAAACTAAAATAATAAAAAAAAAAAATTTACACTGCACTCATGACTAAACACAACTTAAAATTCCATCTGCCGCTTTATCTTTCGAGCTCCCTACTCCACCTATCACTGCGCACTCTACCAGTCCCTAGGATGCTCCTACTACAAGGTCGCTTTGACTATGCCATGGGAAGCTTGGTGGACAATTCACTCAGAAAAAACGATCTGCCCCCCTACTCATCTCTCCTAACATGCAGGGTGGCCTCAGGGGAAGGGGAAAGAGGAAATTGTTTAATAAGGAAAGGCAAACTAAGCCAAAGCTTGTTTCCAGGTGTGACCTGGGAACACAAGGAAGTTAAGTGACTTGCTCAGGGCCACAAAGTATGCAAGGGGGGGGGTTGTGGTATTCAAACCCCAGTCTCCAGGTTTGCATCTCAGAGCCCTTAACCTCTGTGCTATACTGCCTCCTTAAGCTTGCCTCCTGCCTGCCTCAAGGAATTTTAGGGTATCCTCCGTTCATCCTCCGGAAGTACCACGCATCTCCTCTGCCATGGGTAGCAAAGCTCTCTCCATCTCTACCTCCTCCCTATGGAACAGACTCCCATCGTCCATCCGCTCGTCCCCCTCCCACCAGTCCTTCAAAAAAAAAACACAACTGAAAGATTGACTCCTGACTACAATCATTTGCCACTGCTCTCCACAACAACACTAGGGCCTACCAACCTTTCATGCTGTATAATATGGCTGTTTGCGGTGCTTGCCCTCGGCCCGCCCCCTAATTCCTTTCTACCTGTGCTCCGCTACGCCCAGCTCCCTGGTATCTTAGTGCACCTTCTACACCTTTTGCTCTCCGGCCCTGCTTCTATCTCTAGGCACTCCAGAAAAGCGTTGTGTGTCTGAGCCTGCACAGCCTTTCTTTTTTGGTTGAGCACCTGATGTTAACCTGAAAATGCCTCATGTAATCATGTGTAGCTACTGCCCGTTACCTGTATTATTGCTTTTGCTGTAACTACATGTAACTACCGTTTTTTTTGTTTTTTTTTATACCTGTCCTGTTGCTATCATTGTTTGTATAATGTGCTATTTCCGTACATTCTTGTTTCTTACCTCATGTTGAGGTGTCTTTATCCTGTGCTCCTGTATGTACTGTTTTTGAATCATATGGGCAGAGTTAAACTAGCCCTGGCAAAAAAGAAATACAGGTCAAGGGGGTACAGGCAAAGTGGGCAAGCATTAAGGATGCAGTACTTGAAGCAACATCCCATTGCATTAGAGAGAAAAGGAAGTGCAAAAGAAGAAGGAAACCACTTTGGTTGTCAAAAAACAGTAGCAGAAAAGGTCAGAGCCAAAAGGCTAGCCTTCAGGAAATATAAGGGAATGCAGCAGGATGAAGATAGAGAGGCATACCAAACTTCCCTAAGGGAAGCAGGGAAGGCAGTAAGGCAGGCAAAGGCCCAAACTGAGGAAGCACTAGCAAAAACAGTAAAAGAATGTGACAAGACCTTGATTAGTCCTTTCACTAATGTATTTATAGAAAGTCCAGAGGGGGTATTGCTAAGATCAAAGGAGATAAGGGGGTGTGTGAGACGGAGGACCATGTAAAAGCATCTATCCTAAATAGATACTTCTGCACAGTATTTACTGAAGAGAAGGTGGGGCAGGGCCCATAGCTCAGTACCAGGACACGGGGGAGGGAGGTGTACTTATGTCCCTTCATAAAAGAAAGGGTCCTACAAGAGCTCAATAAGCTCAGGGTGGAGAAGGCAATGGGTCGTGATGGCATACATCCCAGGGTACTAAAGGAGCTAGGGGTGGAACTAGCAGAGCCATTATCAGAACTTTTTAGTGAGTCTCTGAGCACAGGAGAGAGGTCCCAGAAGACTGGAGAAGGGCTCATGTGATCCTGCTCCACAAGAATGGTAGCAGGGAGGAGGCAGGGAACTACAGACCAGTCAGTCTTACTTCAGTAGTGGGCAAGATTATGGAGGCACTCCTTAAGGAAAGGATAGTGCAACACCTGAAATCCATAGGAGCACAGGATCCAAGACAGCATGGGTTTACAAAGGGAAGGTCCTGTCAAACTAATCTCATAGATTTCTTTGACTGGGTAACCAGAGTGGTGGACCAAGGGGGGAGCAGGTGATGTTGCCTACCTTGACTTCAGCAAAGCTTTCGATACTGTGCTACATAGAAGATTGATAAATAAGCTGGGTAGGCTTTGGGTGGGTCAGAAGTTGGTCAACTAGGTGGCAAACTGGTTTACAGGCAGAAAACAGAGAGTGATGATAAACGGTATACAGTCAGAAGAGATGCAAGTCACAAGTGGGGTACCTCAGGGATCAGTCCTGGGGCCAGTCCTCTTCAATATGTACATCAGTGACATTGCAGATGGACTGGAGGATAAGGTTTGTCTGTTTGCAGATGACACCAAGATCTGCAACAGAGTAGATGATCCAGATGGGGTAGGCAGAATGAGAAGAGATCTGGATAAACTGGCAAAATGGTCAGAAGAGTGGCAACTGGGATTTAATGCATAGAAGTGCAAGATCATGCACATAGGGAAGAGAAACCCTGAAGCCACCTATAGGCTGGGAGGGGAGCTGCTGGCAGTCACAAGGGAAGAAAGAGACTTGGGCATCATCATCACCGATGACCTGAAATCATCCAAGCAGACCACTAAAGCAGTAGGTAAGGCTAGGGGGATGCTGGGTATATTAGTAGGGGTATCACAAGTTGGAAGTGGGAGGTAATAATCCCTCTTTACAAGACACTAGTTAGGCCCCATCTGGAGTACTGCTTGCAGTACTGGAGGCCACACCTTCACAAGGACATTAACCAAATTGAGGCAGTCCAGTGAAGGACAACCAAAATGGTGCAGAGACTGCATCAGAAAACATATGAGGACAGATTAATGGAGCTCAATATGTATACCTTGGAGCAAAGGAGGGAGAGAGGTGATATGATTGAAACATTCAAACGCCTTAAGGGCATTAACAAGGTGAAAGAGTCTAACATGTTTCAATATAAGCAAAATAGCAGGACAAGAGGACACAGCATGAGATTAGAGGGAGGCCGATTAAGGGGTAATGTGAGGAAGTTCTTTTTCATAGAAAGGGTGGTGAATGCATGGAATGGCCTACCTCAGGAAGTGGTGGATATGAATACAGTTCAGGGCTTCAAACAGGCATGGTATAGACATAAGGGAGCACTGCAGATGAGTATGAATAGATAGGCCATTGACAGAGTAAAGGCCCATGGCACATTCATAAGGTAGAAAAAGAAATGGGCAGACTGGATGGGCCTTGCAGTCCTTATCTGCCGTCAACTTCTGTGTTTCATGTTATTGCCACCTTGTGGCTCGGGTCGTGACTGAAAACGGTCCTTCGGATCAGCTCACTTCCCCGACAACCAAAGACATAAATAAATAAAGTATATTTTGCTGTTACATTTTTTTTACATTGGTTGTTAAGGCAATTTCCATATTTCTTTAGCCTTTTTATTACATTTTTGCAGTTCTTTCTAGAGGTTTTACATTTTAACCATGATTCTGCAGACTGAGTGTGTGAATTATACGTTTTATATGTCTTATCCTTTTTGTTGATCGTCCTTTTGATTTTAAACGACAGCCATTTTGTTTAATCCCCTTTTTACTGCAATATTTTGAGTTTTGGGATGTATCTGTTACATATGCTTAAATAAATTATTTGAATATAATGTATGGTGGAACATTGTTAATCTCAAAAATCCATAATTTTACAGGGTTGTTGTACCCTCGATGCGATGTCACAATGGTATACTTTTGTGAGTATGTCACATCAGTGGTACAACAACATGTACGCGTTTCATGAACCGCTGGTCTCACTGAACAGGCTGCAACGGTTACAGCTGGACCCAGAGAGAGCGGCGGTGAGTGCGCAGAAGTAAGGATCCTGTTTACAAATGATCTGTTTTTGTTGAAATTGAAGGGACCGATGCCCATATACTATTAAAAAAAAAAAAAAAAAAAAAAGTGTATGGGCATCGATCTCTATGCTTGCTTCTCGTGGTTTCCATGACAACTTGGGTAAATCTCTCGAGCTGCGCCCTCAAGGTTTACTTAAGTTGTCAAGGAAACCACTTGTAGCGAGCATACAGTGGTTGTTCATCAATGCCCATGCATTATCCTCTGTGTTAGCCACATTTCATTAATGGGCTTACCCATGAAGAGTGCATGCCAGTTAGTGTTTTTAATGGCAGTCTGTTATTTATATCTGCCTTGTTATATTGAACACTTTTGGTAACGCCACTATAATTGCTATGTTGTGTGACTACGCTAAATAGAGCTGTATGGTCTTCACTGTTACACAAATGTGTCCCTGTTGTGCAGTCAATAATGTCATTTCCTAGTACTGTCAAAATTAGGTCTAATATATTACTTCCTCTGGTAGGGGTGGAGACATAATTGGGAGAGTAGCAGCTGCTCTGTTAAATCTGTATTTAATTGCTTCCCTGGTCGAGAAGTTGTGGTATCTAGGTTCCATTTTATATCCCTTATATTGAAGTCCCCTAGTAGGATTGCCTCACCCTGTGAGCAGGCTGCCTTTGTTTCTTCTGGTTCCTGTGAGGGTCGCTTTCCTGGCATTGGAGCTTATAAGTCCACACCAATATTGCAACAGCAGTAAAGGACTCTGCCCTCAATGGGACACAAAAAGCTGTCATGAGACTATAGCTAAGTGTTCATAATGCACTTTTAATTGCAGTTGCTCATATCACAGGAGTTGTGGCTATGCCAGAGTAGCTGTCATGACACTATGGCTAAGTGTTCATGATACATCTTTAATTGCAGTTGCTCATATCACAGGAGTTGTGGCTCTGCCAGTGTAGCTGTCATGACATTATGGCTAAGTGTTCATGATATATCTTTAATTACAGTTGCTCATATCACCGGAGCTGTGGCTGTGCTGATGTAGCCTAGGGAGCTTTTTTGCCGATAACCATGCTTTTGATATTATTGTTAATAATTTTGATCTATATAGACTTGGTATTGGTTTGAATATTAATGTTTGAGTTTTGTAGTTATGTGTACTGCATTGATGCCTTCCTTTAGATATAAAGCAGTACCCTCCTTCCGTCCTTCCTATCTACATGAAATAGTTTATACTCATGTATTCCTCTTCCCCCATACTACTTCTGTATTCCACCAGGTTTCTGTTATGACAGTTAAGCAATGAAGCACGGCAGAGTGTGTGTTATTGTGGAATAACGGCACACCTCGGGATGTGAAGCCTGAGGTGAAGCTGAGGGCTTTACACACCTGAGAAGTGCCATTATCCCTCAATTATGCACACCCTAGAATGCCTCATTGTGGCTATAAAATGGCTTTCCTTTTCCTTTCCAGGGTTTTATTTAACTCTAAAAATTGATTAGCGTTTTGCTCATAAAAGTTCTAAAACATTGTGAAAATGCATAGCACTTGCCTCACTGTGTTTAACAAACGTAACACTTCCAGAAAACCTATATAAATGCTTTCTATACAGTTAGTATTGCCCCAAGAAAAAAACTGCTAATCAATTATTTAAAACCCTGCTTTTTTTTTTTTTTTTTTTTTAATTTTAGGCCCAAATAATGAGGTTCAGAAAGTTAAGCATTTCTGACCTGTGCTGTTATGCTGGGATATCAGCACGGTTATGTGACTGGATTCGACCAATCACAGTACAGTATTTCTCTCGCTATTTTATAATGAAAGATAAACAATTGTTAGATATAAATACAGCTAGTTTGTCTGTTTTGTGTACAGTACTCCTTGCGTTAATTAAAAGTACCTTCCAAACATTAGTTGTAATCCTGTTCTTGACACCTATTGTTATGCCAGTCTTTGGTTTCTAGTTCTTGGACTTAAAAGTCTTTATTTTCCCCAGAGGCATTCTGTTTAAACATAGGCTGGAAAAGGCATTGTTCATGATCCCCCTAGTGTCGTAGTTTTCATGTTGTATAAATGTAGTCCATCTCATGAAAATAAATGTTGTTGTTCAATAAATTCCAGATGTCAGTGAATGTAACATTCATTACTGCACATCTGTTTGCTAGTCAGATATTAATATGGTGTATTATTTTTTTTCTTTACATGCACATGGCATAGGCAAGATGACAGAGATAGCCACTGTACACCCGTTTTATGACAGGTTTTTCCCAGTGTCTGTTAAGACATGGCATGCAACCTTTTTTTTAATATTCTTTATTTATTTCTCAGAATCTTTCATACGATACACGATAAATAATAACAGCATAGTCATACAGAATTTCCATTATAGGAGTCATAAGGATACTGTTCTAGGTGAGTTGTAGAGACATCCATCTTTCTCATGTTCTCTTGTGTTCCTTCTCTATATTGTTTGTACTGACATTTGTTTATGAAAAGCCTTTTACTAGGAAGGCATGCTGAGTAGACTACTGCTTGATTCCAGATGCGTCCTGGAGGAGAGGGATAAGGGAGAATGCATGTAAAATAGAGTGTGCAATGGACAAGCAGCACCGTATTTTGCTAGAACATTATAAACTCTACCAAACAGAAATTTCCCATAAGAAGGCAGAATTTCTGTCGGGGGAAATTTCTGTCGCACGGAACCGACCGGTTCAGCTCTTCAGAATTGTTGACAGGCTGAGCAACCCAGCCTGTCAGCAGCTCTGTCGAGTTTTTACACAAACTGATTGTGATGAGATCGCTCGCTTCTTTACGAATAAGGTCGACGACATCAGGAGGGAGTGCCACCAACTTCACTCTAAGGAGGGTTGCAGTTGATCGATGCTCTGTCACAGAGCCCGGAGTTTTCTGGAGTACCTTTGACCTGCTGGATTTCGTAGACATTATGAGAATTGTCCAGGAGATGCGTACCACATGCTGTAGTTTAGATCCAGGCCCTACTTCCCTGATTTTGGGTTGTAGTGAGATCATTGGCCCGGTCTTAGCTCGGATTGTCTGGTGCTCTCTAGACATGGGTGAGTTCCCTAGCTCCCTGAAGGAGGGGGTGGTGATCCCCCTTCTGAAAAAAGCTTCTTTAGACCTGGAGAACCTAGCAAACTACAGGTCTATCTCTAACCTTCCTTTTGTGGGGAAGGTTATTGAGAAAGTTGTGGCTGCTTAAATGGATGACCATTTAACCACCCATAATTTGTATGAACCTCTCCAATCCAGTTTTCGTAAGAGGCATAGTACTGAGACTGCTCTGGTTCGGGTGCTCAATGATCTACAGATGGCGAGAGATCGGAGACACCATTCTGTCTTGGTTCTCCTGGATCTGTCATCAGCTTTTGATACTGTGGATCATGGGGTTCTGCTTGAATGCCTGAGGTTCATCTGTGGGCTGTTGGGCACAGTCCTCAGATAATTTTCATCCTTCCTCGCTGGGAGAATGCAGAGAGTGGTCTCTGGTCTGTTTTCATTTGAGGCTTTCTCTCTGCCTTGCGGGGTACCTCAGGGTTCGTTGCTGTCCCCCATGTTATTCGCAGTATATATGCTACCCTTGGAGACATTGTAAGACGGTATGAGCTGAGGTTTCATTGCTGTGCTGATGATACCCAGCTCTACCTGTCTTTTGCGCCTAACCAGGTTGGTGCTGTCTCTGTACTGAACAGCTGCCTCACAGAAATCCAAGATTGGATGAATTCCAGCGGTCTAAAGTTGAACCCAGGAAAGACTGAGGTTTTGGTTGTGGACCCGGGTTATAGGGTAGAGGGACTGAGGACTGGGCTCCCTTCCGTTTTAGTCCTGGGGGAGGCCCAGATTCTCACCTCTGAACGGGTGCATAACCTGGGAGTGGTGCTTGACGGTGGTCTGACTCTTCGACATCAGGTATCGGCAGTTGTCAAGCTGGCCTTTTTCCATCTTAGGAACATTGCCAGGATTAGGCACCTTGTTCCATCCAGTGACCTGCCTGTTTTGGTCCATGCCTTTGTGACATCGCGCCTTGATTATTGCAGCTCCCTTTATGTAGGGATTTTTGGGGTTGATATCCACCGCTTACAGCTAGTGCAGAACGCGGCAGCACGTTTGTTGACTGGGGCATCTAGAAGATTTCATATTACCTCAGTGCTGCACGCTCTGCACTGGCTGCCAATACAGTGGCGGATCATCTTTAAAGTAGGTCTATTGACTTACAAAACCCTACATGGATTGGGTCCCGATTACTTGAAATAGCTCCTGGTTCCTTACATCCCCTTGCGACAGCTCCGCTCGGTTGATGAGGGGTTGCTGGAGATTCCAAGGGTTAACTTAAAGTCATCTGGTGCGCGTGCCTTTGGGTTTTTACGGAATTCTCTGCCCCGTCAGCTCCGGGTGTACAGGACGGTGGGGAGTTTTAAGCAGACACTTAAGACTTTTTTATGGGGGAAGGCATTTCCTGTTTTATCATACGAACATACGAAATTTGCCAGCAGATAAAGGCCTAGAGGTCTATCAAGTCTGCTCGAATGTGCAGCTAGCAGCCCTTATTCTGCAGCCTTCCCTCCCTTCATTAACCCTCCCTTGTCCTGTCCCATCCTTGTTTGAAGCAGTCCACTGTTCTACTGCATACCACTTCAGCAGGTAACGATTCCACCCAGCCACCACCCTCTCTGTAAAAAAGTGTTTCCTCATCTCCCTCCTGAACCCTCCTCCCTTACTTTGAACAGCCCCTCTGTACCCATCTTGTTTATTCCTTCATGTATTTAAAGGTTTCAATCATGTCACCCTGTCTCCTTTCCTCCAGTGAGTACATGTTCAACTCCTTCAACTCCTCTCGTATGATAAGTCCCCAGCCCCTTGATCATCTTTTGTCGCCTGCGCTGCACCCTCCAGTAACTTAATGTCCCTCTTCAGATATGGATACCAGTACTGCATGCAGTACCCAGGTGTGGTCTAACTAATGACCTATACACTGGCAGAATCACCTCCTCCTCCTCGAGATATACTCCTTGCAATACAACCCGGCATTTTGTTGGCCTTTGCAGCTGCCTTCCTACATTGTGCCGAGTTGTTCATTGACCCTGTAATGAGCACACCCAGATCCTTCTCCTCCTCTGTCTGGGCTAGCTGCACTCCCCCTAGCTGGTAACTTCTCCTTGGGTTCTTCATCCCAAAATGCAGCACCTTGCACTTTTTGGCATTAAAGCCTAGTTGCCAGGTGTCTGACCAGGTTTCAAGCTTTGCCAGATCATCCTGCAACCCCTGCCATCCCCTAGGTCATCCACCACCGCACCTACCTTGGTATCATCAGCAAACAGACTGATCTTGCTCTTGATGTCCCATGATATGTCTGCAATGAATATCCCAAACACTGGTCCCAACACTGAGCTCCTGTGGAACACCGCTGCCACTGCCCTTGGGTGTAAGAGCTCCCACCCACCACCACCCTCTGTTGCCTTCCTGCAGCCAGTTTCCTACCCATCTCACCAGCTTTGCACCCGCCCTGTGCCTACTAACTTCCTTCCCAGCCTTCCATGTGGCACTGAGTCGAATGCCTTACTGAAGTCCAGACACAGGACATCCACTGCATGGCCCCTGTCAAGTTGCCTAGTTACCCAGTCATAGAACTTGACCAGGTTGGTTTGGCAGGATCTGCCACGATGAAGCCATGCTGTCTGCTGTTCTGTAGTCCTTGGCATCTAGGAGGCCACCAGCCTCTCCTTCAAGATAGTCTCCATTAGCTTACCCACGATGGATGTGAGGCTCACTGGTCTGTAGTTTCGTTCATCCTTGGGTCACTCTTGTGGAGGGGCACCACATGAGCCATCCTCCAGTCCTGAGGTACACACTCCGAATGTAGTGAGGCATTAAATAGGTCTGCCAAAGGTCCTGCAAGGACCTCTGCCAGCTCCTTCAGTACCCTGGGTGGATCATGATTTTATATTATACGTATTTGTATATGTGTTTTGTTTTTATGAATATTGTACAGCGCTTTGAAATTTGAAAGGTGCTTAATCAAATAAATTTTATTATTATTAAAACATACAGATACAGTAGTTGTGTGAGGCACAAACAATACAGACATGGAGATTACAGACGTACATTCAAGTACAACAGGGAGAGGCAGTTACAAGGTATAATCAAGAGCAACAACAAAACAAGGTGATACGAGAGCATCAAGGGATTTACATTACAAGCAGGGGGACGATAAACAACATGGTAAAGGCAGTAATCAACGTATCACGGCAACTACACCTCTAAAGATGGAGCAGTGGATAGAACAGTAACATATATAACAAATTATTGATTCTGATGTTTGTGTTTTTAAATTGCTCTGGAAATAATGTTTCTAGGCACCTGAATGTCCTGGGTGCCCATCTTAGCAAGAGGAGCCAGTTACCCGTGTTCTCAGTATGAGAACAGTGGGACCTTCCTCAGTTCTGAAGCCACAGCTAGAGTAATGCTGCCCGTTTCAGTTGAAGAAGTGAGGCGGCGATCCCCTGTTCCCTCTGTGTCTTGTCTGTCTGTCTATCTATCTAACTAGTGGAATGTAGTGCCCACCCCCAGTACCACTTCCTTCTTCTCCCTGCCCTCCAGGTCACCCACCCCCTTTTCCCATGCTTTAATTTATATTAAGAATTTTGTAAGCAGACCGGGGTGCCCTACCCCCTTACTGCTTCTCTTCTCCACCTCCCCTCCAGGTCACCTGCCCCCATTTCCATTATATGCCTGGCAGTACTGGAGTGCTCACTCCTGGTGCCGCTGAACACTGTCCTGACACTGAGGTGCCATATCACCAGTTTCAGAATGTCCCTTCAATAAAGAAAACTGCCCCTTGTTGTTTTTTTTTAACCTGCAAAAAACAAAATGGTTCCTTGCTGATCTGACCCTCACACCCTCCCACCCCACCTCAACTTCACACTCAGCAGCCGACACCCCACACACACCATCACTCACCTGAACATGTGTCCTGATGTAGATCCACTCTCCAGTCGAAGACACGTTTTGCTGCTGGAACCAGCATCTGCAATATGAGAAAATAAGATAAGTCCGGTTTAATGTATTTCAGTGGGATTGGAACTTTTCTTCTTAACTTTGTCATTTTTAATATTTTTACACCAAATTTTCTACGTGGCCTTTTTGGGACCCCACCTCATGACCAAGGATGGTGGAATATTGCAGATCTAGTCCAAAAGGTGATTTCTCGGTTGCTTTGCAAAATCACCTTTTGAGCAGGATTTGCATATTTTCACTGTGCTTGTTCATGAGGTGGGTCATAAGAAGCATGTGGTGAAAATTTGTTGTAAAAATATTCAAAAACTACAAAGTTTTGCACATACATTGAAATTTTTCTACACTCGCTCATGATTTTGGTAATTTTTATTATTTTGACCCCATATTTTCAACATGACCATTTTTTTTCACACCACCTCATGAACATGACAACTGCCATTTTTCAAATCCTGGCCAAAATGTGTTTTTGCACCTGTGCCATGGAATGACATATCAGCAGGGATCTGAAAATTCTCACCTACTGTGTTCATGAAGAGGGGTCATAAGAAGGCTATGCTGAACATTCGGTGTACAAATCTGGTTAAATGACCAAGTTATGAGTGAACTCTGTAATATTTCAATGTTCACTCATAACTTCGGGTATTTTCAATATTTTTACTCCAAACTTTCAACATAGCCATTTTTTCATACCACCTCGTCAACGTGACAGGTGTCACCTTGTTATATCCTGGACAAGATGTGTTTTCGCACTTCTGGTGTGAAATTTCATTTTGACCAATATACTGTAAATGCCACATGTGATGTTTATAAAGGGAGTCATGAAACAACTAACTTGAAAATACAGGGTCAAAATTAAAAAAAAAAAAAAAAAAAAACTTTAATTAATTAAAAGTTGGTAGCTGGGAGAGGCACACTGAGCCGACACTCGTTTCTAGGTGCAACCCAGGGAAGGGGAAATGAAGTATATACAGGGAATAATACAAGTTTTACAGCCATGTTACATACATACAAATTTACAGGTACCGTATAGTGAAGACGGCTCATCTCTTGATATGGTGCTCTGCACATCTGCTCTTGTGGATGGCAGAGATCCCAGTGCATTGGATGACAGATAGTCTCCCTTCTGTTGAAGCGCAGGGAACAGAGACCCTGCACTGCTGCAGCCCACCAGACAGCTCCATGAATCTTTGCCATCCATTGATGCACAAAACTGTAGGGCCTGGCCACAAGGGCCTTATACTTCTGTGGGCTCTGTGCATCTGCATGTGTTTACAAAGGTCCTGAAGGGAGCTGCTTGAATGAGGATATGACTCCACTATCTCAAAAAGAAAGGAAATTATTTTCAAAAACTGCAGTAATTCACCAGCTAGGGTAAAAGTTAAAACCACAAAAGTAAGGAAATGTGGTGTTAATGTTTCCACCCCCCCCCAGCAGCAAAAGGGGAAAAAAAACATTAGGGGTTTGGGTCTCTGGAGTATTCGTGAATCAGTGGTGGGGTCTTCCTTAGGGTTATCAGTCCTAGCGCCCACCCTGTTCCCTGAGCAAATAAGGTCACACATAATGTCCTTTCTTCATGCATACTCCCGCAGGGCCCTGCATGAAGAAAGCTACAACAGACTGTATTGGCAACACGTGGTGAGACATACTTCTTTACCTTTGAAGAGTATATCTGTATGAGGCACTGGCTTGGAGCTGTACCGTGTGCTTTGGACAGCAGGCTGAGGGGAGAGGTGAGCATTAGTATTGACAATCCCAAGGAAGACAGGCTCTGGAGACTCAAAACCCCAGTGTTTTTTTTCATTTGCTGCTTGAAGGACGCAGGTGGCAAGTTACGGTTGGAAACACTAATGCCCAATTTTCCTAGTTCTGTGGTGTCAACTTGAACCCTACCTGGTGCATTAACACAGTTTTTTGCAAAGAATATCGTACATATCCTCATACTTGCAGAACTGCCAGCAGAGATCATCTAAATACATTTAGACAACTCCGTCTCCCAATCCTGTTAGTATCTAAACTTAACTATAATGTATATCTGTGCCCTCACTTTTCAGATATGACTTTATACATGTGAAGTAGGGCTTAGTAAACAATGTTCTGTGGTTTAACCCAAGTCATAAAAATACCAAAAAATTTTCATGAGATCAAAAATGTTTTCCATGTTCATCAAAGTGCTGATTGTAGGGCCGGGGCTGCAGAACTCAGCGGCTGCTTGTCATGTACACGAAAGCTACTAGCTAGGCAGATTAAGGTAAAGATTTTGTTATTCACTGAAGAAAAAGATTTGGACTTCTGGTTCTCCTCTCTTTCCATGCAAATGTTAGGTTAACTTAACTTAACTCTCACCCCGTGGCATCAGATATGGCTATTCTTTTTCCCCAGTAACCAGTGGTCAAACTTTCAGCAAATAGTAACTCTGCAGTCGAAATGCCACCGATGCGCAAGCCAAAAGATTTACCAACCTATCTGATGGCACCCAATAGCTGGGGCTTTGTTTCCACAGCAGAGCAACTTCCACTACTTCAGAGCAGGCCAGCCTTCTGAGCGATGAAGAAGGGGAGGAACAATTCACTAATACATCCCAAAAGCTTTTTTATGAATTGAGATAGCTGTGGCACTCTATGGAAAAAATGGAGAAGGTGATCAGTAATACAGCTAAGGGAAATCACCAAATGGAGTGCTGGTCTCAAAGAATGCCTGACTGATGCCTCAGCCACCCTCCAGCAGCATGTCACAGCGTTGCACTTCCTCTGCCGCTGGGAGCAGGAGGTCGTGGAGCAGCTGAATGTTCTTGAACTCTGCTCCCAGTGAGAGTGTCTGCATTCATGGGTTGCCAGAGGGGACCAAGGCAGAGCAAATGGAATTCTTCCGCCCCTGCAAATCTTTGCCCAATCTCCCTACCCTTGCTAAACTCCAAGAACACCTGGTACTCTATCAGATAACCTCCTTCCTCAATGACTCTTCCATTTTTACCCCGTTCCAATCTGGTTTCGGAAGAACCACTCCACTACCACTTCCCTACTCAGGCTCACTGACTCCATCCTCACTGGGATGGATAATGGCCTCATTACCTCTGCCATCTTTTTTTACCTCGCCAGTGCTTTCGACACAGTCTCCCATGCCCTTCTCTTGACTCCCTTACAGCTGCTGGGTTGTCTACTTCTGCCCGAAACTGGTTCAGAGCTTACCTCTCAGGCAGAACACAATCAGTCAAGATCCAGGATACAATCTCCCCAACCCCCATTTCAGCTAGAGTACCACAGGGCTCGGTGCCTGGACCCATACTCTTCTCCATCTTCCTAAATTACTTGCACTCAGTATGCTCCCCCTCCACCTCTATCCATATGTATGCTGATGACACTGTCCTGTTCTCATCTGGTAAATGCCGTGCTGATGTTGCAACCGCCCTTCAGCTTGACTTCCACTAGGTTCAGTTATGGTTTGCCTCACATCAACTATTCCTAAATGCCAAAAAGACTGTCTCCATGACCTTTGGCACTAGGCAGAGACTCTATAGGCTCCACCTTTTACTGTCTTTCCATACCCTTGATGGGACAATATTAGAGGACACCTCCTCATTCAGATACCTTGGGGTTTGGTTGGACCAGCACCTCAACTTCTCTGGCCACATTGATGCCATCCTGAAAAAATTGTGCCCCAAGCTTGGTGCTTTATTCAGGAATTGTACTTGCATCCCTCCTTTAGCTCGACGTGAACTAGTTAGAAGATGATCCTCCCATTTTTGACAACTGTGATGTAGTCTACGGTGCCGCTCTCCCTACCACTCTCCCAAATCCTCACTAACCAGACTGGACACTCTATTTAATTCCTTTTGTCGATTTGCCCTTGATGCTCCATCACACATTCATCACTGTGACCTCTACCACACCATTTCCCTTCCCCTGCTTGCCAACAGACAACACTCATTGTACCAAACTCACTTCTAAATTTTGGTTCGGGGAACCTCCCTCCTTCCTCTCATGCGCACCGCCTTCCCCACCTCCTCCCTACCACTCCCTCAGATCCTCTGACACTCGCACTTTGTTGGTCTCCCGTCGTACCACTCTCATCGGTCAGTCAGGCTTTACCCATCGTTTCCTGAAAATCTGAAACTCTCTCTCCCCCACTAATACGTCACTCCTCCTCCTACCACTCCCTTGCCTCTGCCTTACATAACTTTCTCTCATCTAACTGCTCCTGCTTTAACCATCCTTAACTGTCCTCCTACGCCTCTGTTCCTCTCCATGACTCACATCCCCTATTAACCTTCCACCATCCCAGCCTGTGTCTCAGCACACTCTCCTCTCCCTTCACCGCTATGTACTATGTTCCTCAGATATGCCACTTGAAATTAAATGCATATTTCACAGGTATGATATATTTAATTGTATGTTATGTTACAAATGCGACTGTATGATTATTTTATGATATTTTAAACTGTCTTGTTACAAATGTAATTGAATGTTTAATTTCTTGTATATTTTAAATGTTAAACTGTATGTTTAATTCTTCATCCAATTGTACCCCCCCCAGTCGCACCAGGAGACGAGCAACCTGTTGTTCAGTATGCCTTCCTAGTGAAACATTTCAATAAATAAATAAATTCTTAGACTCATTCAAGAGGGAATTCCTTTTGTAGCCAGCAGAAGAGCCATTACACATGGTTAGGGCCCACTGAGCCCCCATGGGTCCTTGCTCCGCAGATCTGAAGGCCAGGGCACATCACGTTCAGATTGTCTTAAAATCTCTGGACTATTGCACTAAAGTGAAAGTGTTGTAACTGGCATGGGGCAAAAAGCAGTTGATATTTGGGGACACGAAACTTGTTTTTAACACAGCTTTATGCTCCTCATCTTGATGAAATGTCATGCTCTGCTCACAATCTGCAAGCACCTCGCTCAACAAAATGCAAATTTTCGCCCTGGTGCAGTTTCAAATTCACACACTGGAGGAGGCCCACTTTATTTGGGCCCTTGCAGAACCCAAGCCCCTGCTCAAAACTGGGTGTTCCGGTGGACCTGTTTGCTGCCCTGGATCCTGAACTGAAGGCCCTCTCGGACACTGAGGCATAGCACACTGTAGTGAAGGTCAAGAAATGCAGTCACCAGCACTGCAAAGGCTTACCTCAGCCAGTGGACTGCTGACCCCGAGATGAAGCTGAAGTGCAGCAACCTGGCACGTCTACCTGAACTGAGACAGTTGGAGATGTATAGTACTTGTGTACTGGACTATTTCGAGGACTAGAAAAAAATAGACTGGGAGACTTTAATTAAAGCTGCCTGGTAAGCTGCGGGACTGAAGGGGGAAGTTGCACCTGCTTTCATACATGAGGGAAATGGGTGGGGGGGGGGCAGAGCTCTTGCCTGACTGTATTACTACGGCTAGGTGGGTGTGCCTCCCAGTGGGCTGGGAGAGAGACTGTTGAGTTCAGTAGCCCATTGTTTGACTCTGTTTTTGTTTACAGCTTCAGCTGGGGCTGTTCTCCTGATTGTGGCAATGTGGCTACAAAATGGGGTTACCATGGGGGTAAAAGGAGTGTGGGGGGACATCTGTTTTTATCTAATACCATTGTTTCTGAGGGGTGGGACTTACTTCCTTTATCTGCTGCTGGTGGACAGTAGTAGGGAGGTGGGGATGTGTCCGATGGAATGGGGGGGGAGCGAGGCACCGGCAGGGGTGGACTGTGGAACACAGCCTTGTGCCTTGAATGCTATTGAGATAAATTAGATTACCCAGCTTGTAGTTCTGACATTCAAAGCAAAGCTAGAGAGCACTAGCACCTTTGTTGCTAGTTGTCAACTCTTTATTTTTCCCTTCCGAGCTTGGTGTACAGGTCCCTCCCCTATGGCTTCACCATTTGAGAAAAATGGGTTGAGAAGGAGCGGGCAATGCAGAGTTGCAGACTACCCATGGAATGGCAGGAAGCAATGATGGTGGTCTGCAGAGGCAGCAGATATGGATTTGACCTGGAGGAAAGGTACTCTGTTTAAATAGGGTAGTGCAGCTCCCTTGTAATGGGGAAGCAACAATCTTTGGTACCCAAGACAGTTGCGGGGTGAGGCCTCCTGTTTGCCTGGTAAAGGGAAAATATTGTATGAGGGCTGACTGGGTGGTTGGGCGGTCACAACCTCAGAGGGACACCATGCTCCCTGACCCCTTAAGCTAAAGATATCCCTCCATCAGATGAGATGGACTCTACCAATCTTTATAGATCTCTCAAGCTGAGAGTTGCAGCCAGTATAAGACCTTCCTTCCTTCCTTAGCTATGGCAGTTGATAAGGGGAATCTGCCATCCTGACCCTTGACACAGTTGGTGGAGGTCTTGGAAGGGGGGGGGATCTTGGAGCCACAAATGAACTGATCCGAGAGGGAGCACTGTGAGAGACAGGATGCCGCACCCTCACACAAATAAAAAGGTGCTGGGGCAGGGGAGCTATCTGTGATAAACTGAAACTTAGTCACCTAGTAGGAGGTGGGCAGTTAAATTTGAGCTGCCCTGAGGTGTTTGTAGGACAGCAGCTCATGAGCTGTAAGCTAAACACACAGTTGATGATACACTGGCAACAACTGGAGGCTAACACTACGTTTGTGTAGCCTGACAGGTGGATTAGCAACCTGCTGAAAATATGCTCCCCACTGAGGGAAGCTCAGTTAGTTTATATTTCAGTTACTTTTATTCTTTGCTGTGTGGGTTTGTGGTTGGGTGTGTCTGTGTGTGTGGAATGGAGGGGACCCTGGGGGCTACATTATGTAAAAGTTTACAATGTTTGAGGGTACATGTGTATCATATAATGTATGAGGCCCGAACAGCCTGGTTAAGGGGACTAGAAATGTCCAGGGGCTCAAGAGTGAGGGAGCTATGATGGCAGTCCTACTCGAGGCCCACCTAACCCAGAATGAACATGCTAATCTCAAATGCTCCTGGGTGGGGGCAGTCTTCTCTTTGTCATATTTAGCTCACCCGCACAGAGGGAGGTTGCCGATATTATTACATTGCTCATGTCTACCACTTGTCAACACGGTGGTGGAACACCTGGAGGGGGGTTTGTGTTAAGGGTATATTTTGCATGGTGCTGTGCGCCATAGTAATTCTTCTATGACCCTAACCAGTAGCATGAGAATCTCACTTTCTTGCAGGGCAAAGTGGAGGCATGGGCACTACCCCCACAGATTTCTTCCTGGTGAGGGGCAATTTTAATAGGGGTCATGCAGCCCTGTTTGGATTGTTCCAGGTGGATGACCTTGGAGGTCTCAAGGGTGGGCATGTGTCTCCACAGATTTGCAAAGGAGCTGGATTTATTGGAGATATGGTGTCACCTGCACCCGATGGTGCAAGATTACACATACTGGTCACCTCCCCACAATGCTTACTCATGCATCAACTTCTTCTTTTTGTTGTCCTTAGATTGGATCCATGAGGCTGAGAGACGCACAATCCAGAGCATAACAATCTTGGATCACGCACCAGTAGTTCTGGATTTTGTAGTAGCCCTGATACAAAAATCGAGTAGTTGGAGACTCAGCGTCTCCCTGCTCAGTGACCACATATGCCTCCAGTTAGTAAAGGGCTGTATAGAGCAATGCAGGACCTCGAACCTCCCAGACATCCCCTTGGAGGCTATGTGGTGGGTTGAGCAATCCAAGATCAGCTGTGCCAGGCAGGGAGCTCCTCACTCCCACAACACTGTAAAGCAAACTGAAGGCAGTGACCCTATTGAAATGAAACTGCAAACAGTCGCAAATTGCAAGTACAAAACTTTATGTGGTACACACAAAACAAGGAGTGGGTCGGTACCACTATAAGTCCTGACACTTTAACAATCTTAATCAGGGGGCACTCTTGTCAAAGCACTGGAGCATGTAGCAGTACCAACCCACTCCTTGTTGTGTGTGTACCACAATAAAGTTTTGTATCTACAGTTTGCAGCTATCTGCTGTTTCATTTCAGTAGGGACACTGTCTTCAATGTGAGTGCCAGGCTCCCTTGGCTTTGCTTTATGTGGTTGCTGGCCTCAAGGTGATAATCACAGGCTGTGCTGTTAGCTTTGCTGCCGCCAAGAGACAATAATGGATAAGGGAGTAGTTGGCTTTAAAGCACCAGCTATTTGACCTAGAGGCAGAGCACAAAATTGTGCAAGATGAGTAAGTAAAACAGCGGCTCAGGAGATAGAAAAATAGAAACATAGAATCTGACGGCAGATAAGGACTGCTTGGCCCACCTAGTCTGTCCATTTACCTACCTAACGGATAAGCTGCAGATCCTAGTTAACCAACAGCCTACCTCCTCCTACTCCCCACTAGAATTGCCTTATGTCTGTGCCATGCATTCTTGAATTCCCCCACTGTTTTTGACTCTACGACCTCCTCAGGAAGTCTGTTCCATGTATCCACAACCCTCTCTGTGAAGAAATACTTCCTCACATTACCTCTGAGCCGTCCCCCCTCTATCTTCAAATTGTGCCCCCTTGTTCTTGCACATCTCTTTTTCTGAAAGATGCTACCCTCCTGGACTTTGTCGATTCCCTTGAGGTATTTGAAAGTTTCTATCATGTCCCGCCTTTCCCTCCTTTCCTCGAGGCTATACATCTTTAGTTCCTTTAGTCTTTCTTCATATGCCTTCTGGTGCAGACCCTGGACCATTTTGGTTGCCCTCCTCTGGACAGCCTCCACCCTGTCTATGTCTTTGCGGAGATGGGGTCTCCAGAACTGTACACAGTACTCCAGATGTGGTCTTACCAACTGTCTGTGCAGAGGGCCAACAACTTCCTGTTTTCTACTGGTGATGCCTCTCCCTATGCATCCCAGTATTCCCCTGCCCTCCTTACTGCCTTCTCACATTGCTGGCCCACCTTTAGGTCATCTGGTATGACTACCTCCAGGTCCCTTTCCATTTTTCTTGTTGTCAATATTTCACTCCCCACCAATTGTGTACTCTTGCCCTGGGTGTTTGTTTCCCAGGTGCATTAATTTGCACTTCTATGCATTAAATCTAAGTTGCCATACATTTGACCATTCCTCCAACCTTACCAAGTCCCATTTCATCCTTTCTACCCCACCTTGCATATCAACCCTGTTGCAGATCTTTGTGTTATCTGCAAAGAGACATACTTTCCCTTCCAGTCCCTCTGCAATGTCACTTATAAAGACATTAAAAAGGACCGGCCCCAGTACTGAACCCTGTGGTACCCCACTAGTAACCCTCCTTTCTTCACTGTGGACTCCATTTACTGTTACCCGCTGTGTTCTGTTGTCCAGCTATTGTTTTACCCAGGCTACCACCCTGGGACCCACTCCCAGACTGGCTAATGTGTTTATTAATCTTTTGTGCGGGACTGTGTCAGATGCTTTGCTGAAGTCTAGGTAGGCCATGTCCACAGCCCCTTCCAGGTCTACTGCTTTGCTCACCCAGTAGAAGAAATCAATTAGATTTGTCTGACATTACCTTCCCACTGTGAATCCATGGTGCCTTGGGTCCTGTGCCCCACTGGCCTCTAGGTACTCAACAATTCTTTCCTTCAGAAGCGATTCCATCATTTCCCTACCACTGAGGTCAAACTGACAGGTCTGTAGTTTCCTGCCTCTGTCTTGCTCCCATTTTTGTGAAGGGGAATCACATCCGCCCTCCTCCAGTCCTCGGGTACCACACCATCCTCCCATGATTTATTAAAAAGGATAGTCAGTGGTGTTACTAGTTCTTCCCTTAGTTCTTTTAGAATTTTGGGGTGAATCCCATCAGGCCCCATTGCTTTATCCACCTTCAGTTTTAAAAGATCTTTCAGAACCCTTTCTTCTGTAAAGGGCTAATATCAACCCCCCTATCTAGAGTGCTTCTATTGACTGGATTAGGTATTTCCCCCTGCTTTTCCATTGTGAATACTGAGCAGAAGTATTCGTTCAGTATCCCTGCTTTTTCATTGTCGCTCTCTGCCCAACCACCTTCCTCTGTTCAGCCTCAGTATCCCTGCCTTGGTCTTTCTTTGCTCCCTAATGTACCTATAAAAGGTTTTATCCACCTTCTTAACCGAGTTGGTTATCTTTTCCTCAGTTTGAGCCTTTGCTATTCTGACTGCCTTACCCGCTTCCTTCTGCTTTAACTGGTACAGTTCTCTGTCCTGCTCCTTCTGTGTTTCTTTATACTTCTTGAATGCTATCTTTTTCTCCCTTACTTTCCCCGCCACTTATTTTGAGAACCATAGTGGTTTTTTCTTTCGTTTTGAGTTGTTTATTTGCTTCACACAAAGGCTTGTTGCCTCTGTGATGGTGGTTTTGATGTTACCCCATTGTTGCTGCACCCCACCTTCTTGCCTGTTTGTAGTGCTTTTCTGAGGCACACTCCCATTTTGACAAAATTAGCCCTCCTGAAGTCCAGTACCTTCACTTTTGTGTGGCTTGACTACAGCTAAGTTTATCGTGAACCACACTGTTTGGTGGTCGCTTGTTCCCAGATGGCTACCCACTTCAAGATCAGAGATCCTCTCTCTGTCCCCATTTGAGAGTACCAGGTCTAAGAAACGGTCACCTACAACTCTTACCCTCCACCCCAGGGAGTGCCTTCCTTCCTTTCAGACACCTATTTCACAAAGGCTAAGTAACAGGTCTAGTCACAAATGACTGCAAATACTAAGTCAAGGAAGCTGTGGCTGCTTTCTCACTCTCTCTGTCTCAGTTTCAGCAGACAGAGACCACAAACAACTCCTGTTATAAATTCTCAGTTCAACTAGCCCCTTTCAGCTCCTCCCCTTAACAGACACCTATTTCACAAAGGCTAAGTAACAGGTCTAGTCACAAGTGACTGCAAATATCTCCCAGCTGCAGTTCCTCCCTGGCAAATTAAAGTTAAAGCTAAGAAAAGTCCATCCCCAAAACGGAATCAATACTAGTTACTTACACAGGTCCAAAAAGTAATAATTCAGTTCACTGTAGTCTAGAAAATAACCTCCTTGATTCAAGGAAGCTGTGGCTGCTTTCTCACTCTCTCTGTCTCATTCTCAGCAGCTAGAGATACCATGAATGCCTTGCAAACCTAAACCACTTGCAGGAGGTGAAGGTAGAAGGTGCCTTGTGCTACTCCCGGCAATGTTTTTAAGAGTCCCATAACTGGTCAGGCAGGTAAATTGTTAGCCTGGCAGCCGCTCTGGGAAACAGCAAGCTGCACAGTCCTCCAGCTTCACAAGCCAGGACTCCCAAACACTTTTGAAACAGATCTAATGGGGGTCACCTGAAATTTTGCAAGAAACTGTATACCCAAGGTATTGATGGTGAAAGTCAGCTAGCTCACAGAAGAAGCCAAAGCAGCTATGGATGTCATGATTAGCCAGATAGAGGTTCTCACAGCCACTGGCAATCTGGAATCTGGTAAATCCCCAGGCCTAGATGGGCTGGCCTCTGAGTTTTTCAAAGACTTTTTGGAGCCTCTGTCAACAATCCTCCAGGCAGTCTTTGGGGTGCTGCAGGAAGGTGAAGGGGCACCAACCTCTTGGCAATATGCCCAGATCTCTGTTATTTTGAAACAAGCAAGGACCCTGCGGTCTGGGGATCTTATGGGACCATCTCCTTCCTTAATGTAGATCTTATAATATTCACCTGGATCATGGCATCTAGACTACAGCATATGAAGGATCCCTGGTCCACTCTGATCAGATGGGGCTCACTGTTGACCGCCTTATTTGTATTAATATAACTGGTTTACTGAACATCATCTCCTGGCAGTGCCAGCACCCAGAGTTTAACATGGTGGTCTTTATGAATGCTGAAAAATCTTTGACTGGGTGGATTAGGGATTCCCGCACCTTGCGTTGAGGAGATGGGGTGGAGGAGGCCTTCCACAGGAGTGTGCAAACTCTGTTTGCCTTACAACAAGCAGTGGTGAAGATGAATGTTATACTGTTGGACTGATTGTGCCGGATACCGGGAATGAGGCAGGAGCA
Source organism: Neoceratodus forsteri (assembly GCA_016271365.2). Lineage (NCBI taxonomy): Eukaryota > Metazoa > Chordata > Ceratodontiformes > Ceratodontidae > Neoceratodus > Neoceratodus forsteri. The sequence continues at coordinate 302,256,986 of CM057459.1, read as the reverse complement.
CCCCTTTTGCCTTTGTTATTTGTCCGCTGTACAGCACCTCATGTGAAAGCAGAACCTAGAGATCAGAGCTGTCTGGACTGGGGGCAGGGAGCATAACATTTTTTTATATGCTAACAATTCCCTGTTTTTTTCCTGTCCTCTCACGAGACCTCGGTTCCTGCCCTTTCCCAGGAATGGAAATCATACAATAAGGTGACCAGCTACATATTCAGCTTTGATAAGTTGGAAGCACTGAGGCTAGCGGGGCACCTGCCGAGTGGCATTCTGAGCCTCCCCTTTAAGTGGGCACCCTGCAATACAGTTTGATACCCAGCAGTCTGCCTTATACCAGCCATCTCCAAAATAATTCAGGCTGATCTACAGAAAGCTGTGGGGCAAGGTCTTATCGAACGTGGCCAGGTGGAACCTGCTCCTGCTCAGCCTGGGTGGGAGGGGTTGCCACAGTGAATATGAATATCCTTCCGAGGCTTCTGTTCCTATTCCAGGTCCTACCTGTATGCGTACTGGAATGCTTCTCCAGACATCTCAAGAAGAGTATCCTGAGGTTCATCTGGGCAGGTGGCTGACACTGGATCAGTAGAAGACTGGCCTGGCCTTCCCTGACTTCCATATATACTACTTAAACATAGACCCATAGAAATTGTCGGCAGATGAGGACTGCTAGGCCCATCTAGTCTGCCCATAAGCCTATCCATATTTGTGGCCTTTGACCCTACTTGGTCAATGGCTGTCTTCCTTCTTTCCCCCCCTTAAGGGTTCCTTTGTGCCTGTCCCATGCATGTTTGAACCCTCTCACTGTGTTTACTTCCACCACCTCCTGTGGCAGACTGTTCCATGTGTCCACCACTCTTTCCATGAAGAAAAACATCCTCACATTCCCCTGTACCCTGCCACCTTCCAATTTCATATCGTGGCCCCTTGTTCTTGTACATTCCCTATATTGAAAGATGTCACCCCTCTGCACCTTGTTTGTGCCCTTAAGGTACATGAAGGTCTCGATCATGTCCCACTGCTACCTCCTCTCCTCGGTGAATACATATTGAGATCCCTCGGTCTCTTTTTGAATGATTTCTGGTGCAAGACACGTGTCAAAGACCTTGCTGAAACCGAGGTAGACCATGACCACTGCTTCCCCCTGATTCACCTCCTTCGTAACCCAGTCAAAAAAATCTATCAGATTCATTTGACATGACCTACCTGCTGTGAGCCCATGCTGTCTTGGGCACTGTTGGATTCCAAGTCCATGCTATTCATTCTTTCTTTAAGCAGTGCCTCCATGATTGTACCTACTACTGACATGAGGCTGACTGGCCTATAGTTTCCCTCCAACTCCCTGCTACCGCTTTTGTGAAGAGGGACTACATGTGCCCTACTGCAGTCTTCAGGGCCCACCCCTGTGTTGAGTGACTCTAGGAACAGGGTTGCCAGTAGCATCGCTAACTCCCTTTGTAGCTCCTTTAATATTCTCACTTCTTAGCTGCACAGTTCTGCTTAGCTGCACAACTCACTACTTAGCTGCATAACTCACCCAAGGCATTCGTTGAATGAAGCAGGTTATGGCTGGTTAGAGATAGAGGCACAACAACCCCTCCTGGTGCCACTCTTTGCTATCCCCTGTATCCCCTTCATAGCCAGATTCTGCCCAGAAGTCCCAAATCCATGCACAAAGCACGCACTGTATATACTGCACAAAGCTAAGACCCTCACATGTTCATGAAGTGGGCTTGTTGACTTCCATTATAGGGGATTCAGACTTATCCCCACCCCCACCCCTGCACTGGTCCGGGTTTCCGGAGGTGGAACAGACAAGGGCTTACCAGATATTGGCATATGTTTTAGGAGGGGACCTGTGTGCCATTTGGTGAACTGCAGCAGAGATTTGACCTCCCACCCACGGATCGTTATAGGTACTTGCAAGTGCGACAGTACATAATGTCACAGAATCTGGTGCACCAAATAGGTAGAGAAATGTTCTCCTCTAGAAAGCGTCCTGTACTGGGGGTGTCGTGCTGGCTGATAGCAGAGGTACAGTCTCCAGAGCTCATAAAATTCTCCTTGGTGATACACATCCAGAGTTTCAGCAGCTCCAAGCACAGTCAGAGGCAGACACTCAAGGGGATATACCAGATGTTGCCTCATTAGCTTTACATTAATAGCAATATGTAAAGATCCAGTTGAGACCAAGTGACAGTTATTCTACCCAACTTTTAATAAAACATGTCAACAGAATAGTATACAAAGCATAGAGAAATACCAATAGCAGAAATCATCTAATGTTGATCAGCAGGTCCTGTGCATCTCTACGGAGCTGTTTTAGACTAAAATCCTGGCACATTTTTATATTCTTTCTTACCCCTAGTTAAGCACATGGTTACCAGAGATTGTCAGGGTCACATCTGTGGATGTCTTCTTAGCTGAATGGTTTGGTACATTTCACAAACTATGATATCAGGGCTTTATTCAAAAATTAAACAATAATTATTTTCATCGTAAGCGATGAAGGACATATAGATGTTCTGTATCTCAATAGGAGAGTAACTCCCAAAGTTTCTCAGTCTCAAACCTTAGTTAAATTCACTTTGTTTACCAAGAAGCCTGTCTCGTTATCTCTGAGTATGAAGGCTACTCATTACATCACTCAACTTTGGAAATTTCCTTCATGCAAGGCCTAGTCACAAATAGAAACATATTATACAGCACAGAGGTACAAATTGGAAGTCTGTAACAGTCATACTGGTTTGACAATTACAGTAAATAATCACTTTACAAGGCAGCATTTGCTATTTACAGTGCAACACAGAGGAGACATAAGCATCATTATGGGCTAAGGATTAGAAGGTGCCTCCTCCTCCAGGTGGGAGGAGTTTCATTGGAAGTACCCGGTTCCACACCTCCCCCCCCCCCCCCTCCCCACAATCACATGCCAAAGGTGAGGGTTCCAGTCTTTGTTGGAAACAATACGGGGTAGTTGGTTACTACTTCCATATCTTTTGGGACTGCCCAATCTTTCAGCCGTACTGGGACCAGGTTCATGTAAAGCAGGCAGCCCTGTGGAGGAGAGAGAGAGATATCCCCAACACGTCTAAACACTTGGACGTGGAGCATTCCATTCCAGGAGTGGAGGATAATGCCTAACAGAGACTCTCAATCTCTTTGCACCGTGGCTCTGAAAGGAGTCATGGTATGCTGGCTTCAGGTCACACTGTCCACCCTGGGGACCTGGAAAACTAGGATATCTGAAATGAGCAAAATAGAGTGTATCGCTGCCGCCTTGAGGTTGACTGTGGAGAAATACAACTCGCTTTTGGGGGGTAGATGGGAGGCCTGAGATGTTTCCCTATAGAGGAGATTGGGGAGGAAGAGGACGAGGAATAGCTGGCACAGAAAAAATGACTGGGATGGGGCTAACAGACGTGATCCTGCTGAGTGCTGCTCCCGGTGATCCACTCCAAGCCTCCCACTGGTTGATATTCTGGATCACTTACAGTAGACCACAGACTAGTCATGAGCCTGCGTATCACGTGCCGCTTATTATCAACTGTTACCTGTTAATTCTTCCAGGCAGAGAGTTCTGTTGTCCTGCCACATTGACCTGTTAAAACATGAGACTAGATTAACACCACAGATACGGACGTTGGCAACTCAAAGCGTTGGACACCATAGAAACATAGACTTTGACGGCAGATAAGGACCACTAGGCCCACCCAGTCTGCCCATTTCCCTACCTACTGGATAAGCTGCAGCTTCTAGTTAACCAACAACCTACTTCCTGCAACCCCCCACTATAATTGCCTTGTGTCTGTCCCATGCATGTTTGAATTTCCCCACTGTTTTAGACCCAACAACCTCCTCAGGAAGGCTGTTCCATGTATCCACCACTTTCTCTGTGAAAAATAATTTCCTTACATTACCCCTGAGCTGTCCCCCCTCTACCTTTTAAATTGTGCCCCCTTGTTCTTGCACATCTCTTTTTCTGAAAGATGCTACCCTCCTGGACTTTGTTTATTCCCTTGAGGTACTTGAACATTTCTATCATGTCCCCCTGTCCCTCCTTTCATCAAGAGTATACATATTAAGCTCTCTGTCTCTCTTCATATGGTTTCTGCTGCAGATCCTGCACCATTTTAGTTGCCCTCCTCTGGACTGCTTCTATCCTGTCTATGTCCTTGTGTAGATGAGGTCTCCAAACTGCACACAGTACTCCAGATGGGGTCTCACCAACTGTCTGTATAGAGGGATAACCACTTCCCTTTTTCTACTTGTGATGCCCCTTCCTATGCATCCCAGTATCCCTCTGGCTCTCCTTACCGACTTTTCACATTGCTTATCCACCTTTAGGTCATCTGATATGACTACCCCCAGGTCCCTTTCCATTTTTGTTGTTGTTAGTACCTCCCCTGCTATTGTGTACTCTTCTTCTGGGGTTTTGTTTCCCAGGTGCATTACTTTGCACTTCTTTGCATTGAATCTAAGTTGCCATATGTCTGACCATTCCTCCAACCTTGCCAAGTCCCTTCTCATCTTTTCTACCCCTCTTGTGTATCAACTCTGTTACAGATCTTTGTGTCATCTGCAGAGAGGCATACCTTTCCCTCCAGACCCTCTGCAATGTCACCTATAAAGATGTTAAAGAGGACTGGACCCAGTACTGAGCCCTGAGGTACTCCACTAGTAACCCCCCTTTCTTTGGAATGTGTTCATTCACTATTACCTTCTGTGTCCTGTTGTGCAGCCAGTTTGCTACCCAGGCTACCACCCTGGGACCCACTCCCAGGCTGGCTAACTTGATTATTAATCTTTTTTTGCGGACTGTGTCAAATGCCTTGCTCAAGTCTAGGTAGCCATATCCACAGCCCCTCCCTGGTCTATTACTTTGGTCACCCAGTCAAAGAAATCAATTAGATTAGTCTGACATGACCTTCCTGCTGTAAATCTATGCTGCTTTGGGTCCTATGCCCGCTGTCCTCTAGGTACTGAACAGTTCTTTCTTTCGAAGTGATTCCATCATTTTCCCTACTACTGAGGTCAAACTTACAGGTCTGTAATTTCCTGCTTCTGCCTTGCTCCCACTTTTGTGAAGGGGAATCACATCTGCCCTCCTCCAGTCGTCAGGTACCGCCCCATCCTGCCATGATTTGTTAAAAAGCGTGGTCAGTTGTGTCACTAGGTCCTCCGTTAGTTCTTTTAGGATTCTGAGGTGAATCCCGTCAGGCCCCATTGCTTTGTCCACCTTGAGTTTTAGGAGTTATTTCAGGACTCTCTCTTCTGTAAATGGACTGGTGTCAACCCCACTACCCAGAGTGCTTCTATTGTTTGGATTAGGTAACTCCTCCTCATCTTTTTGTGAATACTGAGCAAAATATTCATTCAGTATCTCTGCCTTTTCACTGTCTCCCTCTGCCCACCTCCCTCTCTCCTTAATCTTCACTATTCCTCCTTAACCTTTCTATGTCCCTAATGTACCTATAAAAGGTTTTATTCTCCTTCTTAACTGACTGGGCTATTTTTTTTTCCTCGGTTTGGGCTTTTGCTATTCTGACTGCCTTCCCCACTTCTTTCTGCTTTAATTGATACAGTTCCCTGTCGTGCTTCTTCTGTGATTCCTTATACTTTTCGATTGCAGCCTTTTTCTCCTTAACTTTCCCTGCCACCTCTTTTCAGAACCATAGTGTTTTTTTCACTCCGCTTTGTTTTCTTTATTTGTTTCACACAAAGGCTTGTTGCCTCTATGATGGCAGTTTTGATTTTTCTCCATTGTTCTTCCACCCCTCCTTTTTGGTCATTTGCTAGGGCATTCTTCAGGTATTCACCCATTTTGCCAAAGTCAGCCCTGCTGAAGTCCAGTATCCTTGTTTTTGTATGGGTTATCTCCATGGTTGTACTCATTGTGAAGCACACTGTGCAGTGGTCGCTTGTTCCCAGATGTCTACTGACTTCTAAATTTGTGATCCTCTCTCCATTTGAGAGTACCAGGTCTAGTATTGCTCCCTACCAAGTGGGTTCCAACACTAGCTGTCTAAGGCCTGCCTCCTGCAGGGCATCGAGAATGACCCTGCTCTTGGATGTGGCTGCAGTACATGTTATCCAGTTAACATTTGGCATATTCAGGTCCCCCATCAACAGTGTCTCCCCTTTTTCAGCCTTTTTGAGAATGTCCTCTATCATTTTGTTGTCCATTTCCTTCCCCTTGAGATGGAGGTCTGTATACAACCCCAAAGGGACTGTGATGCCATTCCCTGTCTCCAAGGTGACCCAGAGTGCCTCTTGTTCTCCCCCTTTACTTTTTAGTTCTGTAGCTTTGATCCCTTCCCTTAAGTATAGAGCTATTCCACCTCCTCTTTTACCTTCCCTGTCCCTTCTGTAGATTGTGTACCCTGGTATGTTGACATCCCAGTCATGGTTCTTGGCGTACCATGTTTCTGTGACTGCCACAATATCCAGTTGTTCATCTTCCATCAGGGCTACTAGCTCAGGAAGCTTGTTTCCCAGACTATGGGCATTGGTACTCATTGCCCTCCATTTAATGTTGGCTTTATCCTTTTTCCCCCATCCCTGCTCTTATTGCCCTTGTCTATTTTTCCATTTACCCCTGTCCTGCCCTGTGTTGAGCTCTGTACCTCAGTGTTTACCTTACTGCCTGCCATGTTTTGTGGGGGGAGGCTTAAAATTTCTTGCCTTTTATCAGCGCCTCCCCCCTTGGCTAGTTTAAAAGCTTGCCAAGGAAGCATTTAAACCTGTCACCTGGGAGCTTGGTTCCCTTCATGGACAGATGCAGACCATTGTGCCAGTATAGACCTTTATCTCTACAGGTGGACTGCCAGTCCCCAATGAAGCCAAAGCTCTGTGCTCTGCACCAGTTTTGCAACCATTCATTAAACTGCATGGTGTACAGTACCCTAGCCTCACTCCTGCCATGGACTGGTAGCACCTCTGAGAAGGTTACCGTGCTAGCTACCCGTCTGAGGCCCCTCCCCAACTCCACAAATTCATTCTGCACTGCACTGATCCCATGCCTAGCTAGGTCATTTGTCCCAAGGTGGACTATGATATCTAGTTCCGTCTCCTGTGATGCTGCTTCTGCAGTCCTGAGGATTTGTTTCCTGTGTCTCCAAGCCATGGCACCAGGCAGGCACCTTACTTCCTTCTGCTCTCCCTTCCCTAGTTTTACCTCCTTAAGAATTGAGTCCCCAATCAGAAGCTGTTTCCTTCCTCTGTGGTGTCCCTTGCCACCCTTTTGTGGGTCTCCTTGTGGATGTCCTCAGCATTTTTCTGGGTCTCCACTAAGAGTGCTATCATAGAGGAACCTTGCTGTGCCAGAATGGCATATGCTTTGTGTAGAGGTACAACTAGGGGGCTTCGCCTCTGTTCCACCACCCGCATCCTCCCAGAACCCACTGTGGTCCAACTGCTCTTCATACTTAGCAACCTCTGAGGCAGTAATTGTAGCAGTGGTGCTTTTTGGAAGGGGGAGGCCTCCTTAGTCCTTGCTAGTTCAGCCTGGAGGTGCGCAGTCTCTTCCCTCAGAGCTGACACTTGCCTGCAAATAGGACAGCAACGCAGTTTCCAGAATGTCTGCCGGAAAACTGCTGCCCCACAGCCAGTGCATTGCACCACTCCCCACATGTCCCTCTCCCTTACAATATACAATATGTAATGTAATATATAATTATTATTTGTGGTGTGTACCACCCTTTTGCACTGTGCTGGGTTATTAAGAATATGACAGTTCTGCCCCAAGACCTGTTGAGAAGTGATGTCAGAACTGTGGCTATAAAGGAAATGCCATGCCTGGGGAGGTGGGGTGTGGGGAAGGGTGGATGGGTAGTCCACAGCCACTGGTGACTGTTAGAAACAATCAAATACACAACTGCTCCACCACCTTGGTGAGTACTGCCCTTTATAGTAATTCAACTAACACCACAATTTGCTAGACCACTGCTCCTACACAAACCACTCTACTGAGTCCAGGGATAAAAATGAACTCACTCCTCAGCCAGCAGGACACTTTTAAAATGTTGCAAAAATATCCTTCCAAATCCTAGGTCTCAACCCCAACAATCAAGCAAATTCAGTTGTATCTCACTCCCTCTGGTTATAAAATTACTACACTTTTAATGGAATCCTGCAATTCTGTGCTTAATGCCAATAATGAAAAAAAATGAAACTTTTTGTAAAAAGCTTAGCTCCCCTTCTTAACAAGCCTCCACCAGAATTATGCCTTACCAGGTTTCCAGGTCCTAAATGGAGTTATAGTTTTGTTCTTTGCTGTGTTGTCTCGGAGTGCTGTGAACTGAAAATGTAACACTTCCAAGTACCTAGCACCTGCTTGATCAGTATCTGTAGTGTTACACTCTGTAGTAACTATTTTGTCTACGTGAATGTATGTATTTTAAGCTGTTGCCTCAATAAAGCCGACTTTCAACAGAAAAAAAAGAAAAATATTCCGGACTTCTGGTGATGTCACCATTCTATGCAGATGTGAGTACTGAGAGCTCTACTATAAAACCAAAAGCAAGCCTTATCAGAGAAGCTAGAAAGATTAACTGCAAGTCAGAAATGAAAGAATTTTTCAGTTTGTGCACTCAAATAACAAAAACTGTAGAGAGGGCCTGGAGTAGAAGCTGCTCCTCCTTGAGGAAGGCCAAGTCATCAGACCCTTTGTCAGGCAGTGGTATGGAAGAATATGAAGAGATATTCAGAGTTACCTCTAAGAAATACTGCAGAGAACTTCGGCATCTGTGAGACACATTAGACAAAATCCAGGAGGACGTGCTGGCCAGCCGCAGAGATATCGAGTGACAGGAACACAAACTCACTTAGCTGGAAGGCCATGTTATAGGCCTGTCAGAGACTGTGGGCCTACACAATGGTGCAGTCCTGCAGCTACAGGATAGAGAACTCCTGCTGCACCATAAATAGAGGCTCCATAGAACAGATCATGCTGCATCAACATTTAGATACATGGCATACCTAAAAAACTGAATTGAGAAACATGGTACAGTCATGGACAGTTTTCTGCACTAAATTATCCACCTGGAGCCTGAGGATCAGCTCTGTATCCTTCGAGCACACAGAGTTTGTTTCATAGCACCTCCGACTGAACACAGAGCCAGACTGTGGTCAGTCAGCTTATAATTCTGTAATTATATAACAAAACAGGAAATTCTGCGGAGGGTATAGGAGAAAAAGGAGGTCCTGTTTGGGAACCAAAAACTATATTTTGTGCACAGTTTCACCCCTTCAGCAGTGGACAAATGGAAACAAATGTTCACAGCAGTGACGGAACTCAGGGCGAAAGGCATGAAGGCCAGAATAAACTATGTAGCCCCCCACCAAAAAATTTAGACTCCAGTGTGCAGACATTTGAGTCCCAATAGAGACAAAATCACAACTGACGACACTGGTGGTGAATACTGAAGAAATCTTCAGCTGCAAAGATAAAAGAACTGGAAAGATGGAAATGGATCTTATTAAAAGAGTGAAAATGGCAGAATGAGGAGCAAGTGGAGCAGCAACTGGTCCTTGAGCAAAATGGTAGCCTCACGTAACAACCAGATGCCCTACACAGTGAACACTGCAACCTCCAGAAAGGCCAGAAATTTGGAACAGGCAACAGGGAGTATGGAGACAGCATGAGAGGACCAGACCCTGAACTGCTGAACAGAAGTCAAGATAGACTGAGTAGTGGGTAAGAGACTGTGATTATAATTGTCTTCTTGGACTAAAGTACAGCAGTTCTGTACCGATAGAATAATTTCTCGATACTACTATGGTGATACCACCTTTTTGACTTCTTTTTCCCACTAACTAATTTTGTTGGCTGGTTTATTAGTGCAGCAGTAACGCTACCACTTGCGAAGCTGAGGATCCATCTTTGGGAACAAGCTTGGGTCATTGAGGGTCAGCTGGGGAGGAGGACTTAGCATCCCAGGGGATGCTCTCCTCCTTTGGGGAGGGTGGGCAGCCAATTTTACTACTGTACTGCTACCTGAGTGGCCACAGGTGGCAGTGCAGTCAGAAGCAGCTTGTAAATGGGAGGACATCGGCTGGTGCTGTACCACGCACGCTTGCGTGCCCTCATCACTAACATCTGAGGGGTAATGGGAAGAAAGGAGAAACACCCCAGCTGACTGGATGACACTGACTGCCCACAGACCCCACACCTGGCTACTCAGACACTGGCTTCTGTGCACCAGATCCCTACTGCGCAAGATTGAGGAGTCTCTGCCATCTCCAATGTGGGGGGTGGGTGTTAAGCTTTGGGGGGAAAACAGAGGAAAAGGTGAGACTTGAGGGATGCCAGGGTGATGGGGCTGGGGCTGCCGAGCAGATGGAGGCTGACTGTAGACTAAGGGTCAAAACAGCATTAACTGCAAAACAACCTTTGCTATTTGATTCCGGGTACAGGAGTTTAAGCATTAAACACTGACAATAGTATATTGTTAACTTGAACAGCCTAGTGCATAGGTTATACCTCCTGCCTTATGCAAACTTCCTATACTGTAGGGGACTCTGCTTGATAAATTATGATCTCTGTGGATCAGGTACAGTAGTTATGCAAGTATATGCACCACAAGGAAACTTCAGGGTGGAATGGCTTCTCCGTTCTGGTAATAAGTGACTAGATGTGGAGCTATATCTCATGTATGGGCTTTGGGAGGTACCACGTTTCCAACATTTAGTGAAGGGCAGACAGCACACCCACTGCTTAAGGGAGGCTCTCTCTGGGTGGTCTGGTGCAGATATTTTACACTGCACTGCTTGCTCTTGACCAAACACACGAGGGAGCAAGATAAGGGTGGCACAGATGGAAGGGAATGCCAGTGGGTGGAACAGAAGGTTCTAGTTGGCTAGGTTAAAGTTTACAGCTCTTGTCTGGTTTATGGTTCGATGTTTATTTACCGTTGGTTGCAGATTACTAGACATGGTGATCACTGAGGCCTATGAGGATAGATTGGACTTCATATACAGAAACTAAAGGGGCATTTACTGTATAACTGATACTGCTACATATGTATGGTCATGGCAGACTCAAACACAGTGATGTGTAACATGAAAACACTTAATGACCCAACTAAATGGGCTCAAATCCTGCAGGACCTGAATTAGACAGGGCCACAATAGTGTTCCTGAAGGAAACTCACCTAACCCCTGTGGAAAATGATTAATTGCACAGTAAATGGATAGGAAAGGTTTATGTGGCCTCCTCAGGAGAGCACACTTGTCGTAGGGGAACAGTCATACTAATTCGCAAGGATAGCCACTTACAAATTTGGGACGTAGATGTAGACCCTGAAGGGAGGTATGTCCGCGTACCAGAAGAATTCAGAGATACTAAATACACCTCCTGAATATACGAGTATGTCCCAAATGATGAAAAAGAAAACAAAAAATTCCTGAAAACTAACATCCAGAGTACTATTCAGCATCCGGATGCATTGTATATAACGGGGAGATTTTAACACAGTTGTTACCTCTATGATAGACTGGCAACTGAGAACAGAGCAGAAAAAATAATTTCTAGGCTTTCAGAGAACTAGCCTTAACAGCTGTGGATGTTATTACACAATAATAAACTTCACATTTTATTCAGACAGGCACATGTTACATTTAGGGATGTTCCTGTTATCCATGGACTGGGTCCATAAAGTATGCAGTTGCACAGTCCTCCCAGTGACAGCCTCAGATCACACCCATTAAAGCTGTGACTGGAGAGTGTCCCAATTTTACATAATTCCAATTGGAGGATGAATGTCCGCCTCCTATACTCTCCGTTATTAAAAAACAAACAAAAAACTAGACAGAGCTATCACGGAATACATAGAGAATAACCCATAATGGAGCACCTCTCATGTGGTGAGGTGGGAAGCCCTCAAAGCAGAGATCAGAGGGGTGATTAAACAGATGAGTGTACTATAATCAGTGATTATAGTATAGTCATCCGAACAAAAGAAAATCTGAGTAGCTCACCAGAGAAAGAGTTGGAGACAAATCGGGGATCTTGTGTTGAACAAAACTATCCCTAAATCAGCAAGTTAAGCAGGAGCTTGAAATTAGCAGACAAAACCCCACAGCTCTGTTTACATCCCAGATGGAGGGAAAGTAACCCTTGCTGTGCCGGGATTGATATATTGGTCCAGAGTTCTTATGGTTCTAAATCTGTGTGTCCTTGTTCTGTTCTAAATGCTCCCTACAATGAACAAAAATGAAAATTGTAGGATGCATTTCAGAGGTGGTTGTGTGGTCCCTTTTACAAAAACATGACACGTAGGGGTAGGGGCAGCCAGGTTGTCCTGCTCTCTACAATATGGATCTATTTATATGTGTATTAAGTACTATATTTTAACTAAACAGTGTAATATTATGGGCTTTGGACAAAGAAAATGTGTTTGCCTGTTTGTAATGGTCTAACAAACTGTATTTCATCTCAGTCCATCTTTAGTGCCTAAGCAATTTTGTGTGTCTGTGTCTGCAGGAGGGTTTTAAAAGGTGTGTGTGTGTGTGTGTCTGCTTCAGTTTGTCACAAAAAATGTTAGTTGCTGTATTGGTCTTTGCACAACAACATGCACAAATTAGGTGATTTGATACCTTTTATTGGACCAACAGAGATCACAGAAAAAACTTAAGCTTTCAACCTCCGACAGAGGTCTTCTTCAGAAGAAATGGCATATATTTAAGAAAATTCACTTTTTAAAAAGCACAGGGGGGAAAAAACATTTTTAACATGAGTGTGACAGGTTAGCATTAGGCAAGAAATATAACCAGAGATCAGCAAGCATCCCTGAGACTAGCAGAGTAAGTGAAAGGTCACAGAATGGAATGTTTTATGTAGTCACTTCTCTGATGTTCCTGATCTCATTGAAGTCAAGTTAAAGAAAATGTGTGAGTGAGTGAGTGTGTATATATATGTGTGTGTGTGTGTGTGTGTGTGTGCAAACTCATATTAATTATAAATATGTAAAACACATAACCCTGTGTGTACATTTGTCAGTATTATTTGTGAATATTTAGATTCACACTGTTTAAACATGTACAGTCTGCAATTAGTGTTCATTAGTCAATATTGTTTGTGAACATTTAAACTGTAACCTGAAACAGGACCACATTGTACACATGGCTGTATTGCCCTTTTGATGTCAGTGTACTCAAAATGCCTGTATGAAACTCAAATCTTTTACTACTAAATAGCAGCTCTGCATATGTGAAACAAAAGCCCAGGGAATCACCACCCACCAGTTAGAAACACACCTGTGAATTCACATTTAGATAGAATAAATAAAACCATTTTATATTAAAGCATTATTTGAACCATGTAAAACAAATAACTGTCCATGTGTTGTACCTGAAACCAGGGCAAAAATAAACCAGGAACACTTTAAATACTATAGTGGGACATGAAATTGATGTCTCTGTTCATGACATTCTGCACCGTATTCAAAAGAAAAATCAGTTTCACCTCCCATGCTTACCTCTGTTGTGTATTTTCCAAATGGCCTTTCAGAACCAAGACTGGTAAGTCAGAGATAGAGTGGTCTGACTGTGAGAAATATTATCTAACAGACTTTTCAGTCTTCTTCATTCTAATATCATGCCTGAGTGAGTTAATGTGGGTTCGAAGAGGTTGTCCAGTCTCCCACACATAACCTGTTTGTGGACATTTCTTGCATTTAATGTAATAACATTCTGAGATGCACATGTATAATTCCCTGTATGTTGAATTGTTTGTTCTGGGGGATACTGACAAAATATAGGCGGAAATGTGCCACATGTCTTACATCCAGAACGATTGCAGGGTCTCGTGTTGCCTAGTGTTCTGTTGTTCATATCAGGTTTTATAGATTAGGTGCTTGTTTGAAAGACAGTAGAGGTGGATTCTTGAAAGATGCATTTCAAGGTGTCAATCAATCAATCAAATTCTTTATTTATCCAGGCGAACACCATTGAGCAAGCTCATTTGCAAGGTGGACCTGCATTACACAAGTCGAGTAACAATGCATTTATATACAGACAAAAGACAGTAGATGCAAGAGTACAACAGTACAGATAGGCCTACAATAGACAGGATAAGTAAAATACATTTGGGTTCAGGTAAAAGACAGTCGGTAAGGGTATACATAACAATAGGGTAGCAAGTTGGTAAAAATTTATACCAGATACAACATACATGATTGAGTATTCCTGTAAGGTAAAGGCATTATAGTCCAGCGAAGAGATTAGTTGAAGTTGATGCTACAAACGAAAAGACATACATAGTCAGTTTAAAAAGTCGTCCTCACTAAATATTGATTGGAGGTCCTTAATAATTATATGTAGTGTCTCTAGATCTGGGTTGTATGTGACAACCAAGGGTAGTCTGCTGGTGGTAGTCTTTTCTTTGTATTGAAGTAGTTGCTCCCTTGGGTAACCTGTGAAGTGAGCGCATGAGGAAGGGTGCCATCTGTTACAGTGACTCCTTCCCCGTGCAGTCCACTAACTGCAATGGGAGGGTAGGGTGACCGGATCAGGGGTTGGGTGAACTAGGTGACAGGATGTTGCTACACGACGTGGGGGGTGGGGTGGGAGGAGGCACGGCGAGCGTGAGCTGGGAGGGGATGAGAGGCTGTAGGAGGTGGTGCTGGGGTTGCTGATAGCTGTGTTGTGGTGTTATGGATTGGCTGCTGGCTGGGGTGGCTGAGGTACGGTTTCGGGTCTGGCGCTGGTGCGATTTTGTTTTATTGTGCCCTGCCAGACCTTTATTTGTCACTGCTTTCACCCCTCCCAACATGCACCCCCCCCAAAGTTGAGAATCCTTAAGTAGGGGTGTGTTGGGGGGGGGGGAGCAGTCCCCCTTGAGAAAGCAGTACATAACTGTCCTGACACCGTTGTTCTGGTGCGCTGGGGTTGTCAGAGTACCGAAAATGTGTTTGGCACTCTGACTGAGCGATAATGGTGATCATCTTTAGGCATTCGCCGTTATCTCATAGACCTGCTCCCTTGGTATCTGCGTAGCACATTTTACACCACTGTCAGTTTCTCTAGAGGAATGCCCTGCTCAATAAATGTGTTTTTTTTTCAGTGTGGCCAGGTGTTTATCCCTTTCCTCCTCACTTGAACCAATACAGTGGTATTGAAGTGCTTGACTGTACATCACAGATTTTTAGTGTGCCTAGGGTGATTATTGATGCTATGCAAGTACTTTTCTCTGTTTGTTGGTTTTCTATAAATACAAGGCTGTAAGGTTCCATCTTTGATGGTAACTGTGGTGTTCAGGAAACTAACACTGGTGTCCGAGTACTCCATTGAAAGTTTAATGGATGGGTGGAAGTTAAGTTCTGGTGGAATTCTCTGAGTGTGCAGGTACCCTCTGTCCAAATTATAAATGGATCATCAATAAATCAGAAATACGCAAGTGGTTTGTGTGTACATTGTTTTAGGAAATCCTACTCCAAAGTCGCCATGAAAAAGTTATCATACTGTGGTGCCATCCTGGTGCCCATTGCTGTTCCCATAGTTTGAACATAATGTTTTATTTTAACCTAGCACTTTTATCCTATGGAGCCCCTATAATTTGTTTATGAAGTGGTTGCCATGGTTTCCACCCCCTCCACCACACTGCTTTATTTGATACTGTCTTGTTGTACTATTTATTGTTTGTGCCAGGGAAGAGCCCAGTTCAGTCATTTTGTGCCCTGATATTCGGGAAACTCTGGAGAGTGGGTTGGCCGAAGACTAAGGTCTGTTTACAAATCTCTCCACTTCCCATTCAACCTCTCATAGGTTCCACTGGTATAGCTTGCCACCAAGCAGGAATTCCCCTTTCCCTTTGCTTTTATTCTTCAGCTGGAGCATCTGGACTTCTTTGATCTTATAGACTTTGTGAAGGTTATACCACCTTACCAAGGATAATTCCTGGTGTTCATTGTACACTGTACCTTTTTCCATCTTCTGATAAAGTGGTAGAAGCTCACATTTGTTCATAGGCCTTGTAGAGCCCAGTTCAGTTATTTTGTGCCCCGATATTCCAGCAACTCCGGAGAGTGGGTTGGCCGAAGACTAAGGTCCGTTTACAAATCTCTCCACTTCCCATTCAACCTCTCATAGGTTCCACTGGTATAGCTTGGCACCAAGCAGGAATTCCCTTTTCCCTTTGCTTTTATTCTTCAGCCAGAGCATCTGGACTTCTTTGATCTTATAGACTTTGTGAAGGTTATACCACCTTACCCAGGATAATTCCTGGTGTTCATTGTACACTGTATCTTTGTTCCATCTTCTGATAAAGTGGTAGAAGCTCACATTTGTTCATAGGCCTTATAGAGCAGAATATCATAGAGTATTATAAGCAGTGGCCTTAAGCCAAGGTACATCCTTAGAGTGAGTAGAGTGTATAGAGTGAGTGGAGTATTATTTACTGTTTCTAAGGTTTGGTCCCCTGTCTTCCCTTGTGACCATGTCTACCTTCTCTGTGTATGAGTAAAGCCCTTCGGGCATCAAACTTTCAGATTGTCTCCTGTCTCTTCTTAACATGTTTCCATTCACCCAGCCTTATTCAAACCACAGCATTGGCTCGTCAGTCTACCTGCTTGAGGCGACGCTGGGTGTGCAGCTGGGACAGGCGATCTTCATGGTCAGCACCTAGTTGATAAGATCACCATGGGATAAATAAGGCAGGCACCAAAGGGATACTCAGGCTGAGGAGGGGGAAGGACACGGGAGGGCATGGCCTTAGATTGGAGGGGGGAAGATTTAGGGTGGAAATGAGAAGACATTTTTTCACAAAGAGGGTCATGGCAGAATGGAATGCTCTGCCAGAGGAGGTGGTAACCTATAAGACAGTGGGTAGTTTCAAAGGGATGGGACATGGTGAGAGGAGGATTAATTGGGAAAGGGAGGAGGCGGGCAGTTGTAAGGTGAGGGTGCTAGCTGCACACTTGAGCAGACTTGATAGACCAGGTGGCCTGTTTCTGCTGGCAGATTCATATGTTCTTATGCAAATACAAGACATCAAGCTCAACATGCTAATCTAAGCCTTGTTTAAAACCCATTGGTGTAACCAGGTTAAATTTATGTTTAAAATGTAGAGCTGTGACTCTGGACATGTGCATCATCATTGTTAATATATTACACGATATCAGAATACTTAATATCTCACTCTGCCCATTAGCTCTTCCAGGTGGTGGTAAAAAAACTTACCCTTTGCATTCTGTATTGCCTGTAGGTGGCAGCATAACTGTTTATTTGTGCTGTACAAATGTCTGTGGAAGTCTTGCATGTATTGCTCACAAACCATAGCAGCTACACAAATAAGTGGCAAAGCTGTTCAGCACAAAATTACCTTTCTAATGATAGTAGGCAAGTTAATGTAATCATTTCACTTTTTTCTGTACCTTGAGAAATACTTAATGATTTTTTTCAACAAAATGCGCCACGGCAATGCAGTTTGTGTTGTAAATGTAAGACATATGTAACCTAAACTGCACATGCATAATTAGTACATATGTACATATATGTGCATGTGCAGTTTGGGTTTGATATATCTTATATTTTATAAAAAAGAAATTATGTTTCTTTTTGTAACTTGTCTTTTTATTTAAAAGATCACAAGCATGGTACATAGTCTATTAGTTACAGGTAGGTACATCTTTCATTCATAAGACAATAAGAAAGTGAAGTCTGAAATCATCCTTATAATCATTACAATCTTCACAGAAACATAGAAACATAGAATTTGATGGCAGATAAGGACCGATTGGCCCACCCAGTCTGCCCATTTCCCTACCTAATGGATAAGCTGCAGATCCTAGTTAACCAGCAGCCTACTTTTTCTACCCCACTCCTTAGAATTGCCTTATGACTGTTCCATGCATGCTTGAATTCCCCACTGTTTTGACTCCACAACTTCCTCCGGAAGGCTGTTCCATGCATCCGCAACCCTCTGTGAAAATACTTCCTTACATTACCTCTGAGCCACCCCATCTCAAATTATTGCCTTGTTCTTGCACACCTCTTTTTTTTTTTGGAAAGATGCTACCCTCTTGAGTTGTTGATTCCCTTGAGATACTTGAAAGTTTCTATCATGTCCTTCTTATATCATTTCCAGAGCATATTAATTTTTACCTTCTTCCTGTCTAAATCATTTCTAACTCAATTCAATGGTGTCCTTAGAGTCCAGGGTTTTACTTCCCTTCACTTTAATCTATTATCTTTTCTTTCTCTCATTATCTAATCTCCTTCTATCTCTCTACTCCACCTCTGGATCTCTAGGAATCTCTTTTTCTTTGTACCATGTTTATACATCTTATATTCTAACATAAGTATATTAGTAATTACCATTTTATCTAATACACTACTATTTACTTTGTAACCTTCAGCAGGATGTGCTTAGAATGATTCTCTTTTCTCCAATCAACCTTCGAATACACGCCTGTCATTTCGACCCCACCATTCACATCTTACTCTCCTCTTTCTGTTTTATACTTTATTTCCTCCCATCACTCTCTGTCTTCCCTCCTTCCCTTCTACGTTAAGTATTGGTCCAGTATCCAAGTTTGTGTTTTTTCTGGCTGTATTTGTAATAGGGTAGCCATCTAGCATTAAACCTTTCTATCCTTAACTGAACTTTTGCTACTATGCCTTCTAACTGCTTGATTCTTTCCATATTATGTTCCCAGATCCCTACTGAGGGTGCTGTTCGTGTAAGCCACTTCTGTGTAATTGCTTTTGTTGCTGCCGCCACAGATATAAAATAAGTATCTGTAATCTTTCCTTGTCAAATCTACTTGGGGGAGGCCCAAGACCAGATTTTCAAACTGAGGAAGAAGGTGCAACTCAAACATTTTCATTATAGTTTCTTTCAAGTTGGCCCAGTACTTAGTTAATATTGAACATGCCCCAAAAATATGGAAGTGCGAGCCCACTCCCCCACAACCTCTCCCAACATTTGTCTGAATGGTGTTCACCATAGTGCTTGGTTATTGTTGGGACCTTAAAGAATCTGATGCCTACTTTCCATCTAAATTCTGTCCAATTTGTAAACTAGTAGTTTTCTGTATACCTCCCAACCCCCATCTTGCCAGTTGGATGTTATACCCTATCTTCTTTCCCCATTTTGCTTGTATATTTTCTCTATAAACCCTGCCTTCTCCTTGGCACAATAGAGCATACATTTGTGCTACTATCCCAGTTGTATCTTTTAACCTTGTTCTGCTTTGTTTCATAACTACCTCATCAGTTGGGGGTGGGCCACCTCTGCCACTCCTATCTCCCTTACCATTATATTTCTGCATTGGAAAAATCTAAATAATTCCTTCTGTTACAACTAGAATTCTTGTTGTAAACTCAAGAAAGATTTCACCCCTTCCACCAAATGAGCCAGCATTAATACACCCTTCCTAACCCATCCTTCCAGGGAAACAAAACCCTTCTTGCCCACTATAGATGGTATATATATTCCAGCGGAATTTTCCGCCATATCGGTACTGGCATTTCCCACTTTTGCCTGATCTGGAGCCATACCCCCAGAGTTTGCCTCGTCTAGCAATTCCTAACCTCGGTCAGGTTTGCCTTCATATGGTCCATGGGAGAACCTGCACTGGTAGATTTATATGGGCTCTCTTTCCATCTCCACCCAGTCCAGGGTTCGCCCTGTATTAAGAGTTTCAAGAGTGGCATCATTTGGGCTGAATAAAAGTATGTCCAGAGATGGCATACCCTCCCTTCTTTCTAGGTATTGACAACAGTTGTTGCCTAATCTGGTTTTTTTCCTGCTCAGATGAAACTAGCTAACTCCTTCTCTAAATCTTTCCAGTCCTTACTTGGTATATCTATCGGGATGGTGCCAAAGAGGAACAACTAGCGAGGCAGGGTGTTCATCCTAATAGTGTCTATTTTCTGAGTAAACCCCAACGGTATTAGTTTCCACCCTGTCTAGGTCTTTCCTAATCTGTGTTTTTAAAGCCCCCTGGTTTAATTTATACAAATCCTTCATATCATATGGGATTTTAATTCCTAAATATCTTATTGGCTTTTTAGTGTGCTTGAAGGGTGAAATTTTTTTAAATCTTGATCCCACTCTTCTGAGATTAATTTCACTTACGTTTTCTCTTGGTTTATTTTATATCCTGACATTTTGCCAGAGTTTTGTATCAAGGTCAGAAGATGAGGTATGGCCTGCTTTGGGTTAGACACATGACTAATGCGTCATCCGTATAGAGTGATATTTATTTACTACCCTTCTACCATTATACCAGTAATCTTAGGATGTCTCCTTAGGCTTGAGCTAGGGCTCAATACTGATTGTGAACAGTAACAGAGACGGGCAACCCTGTTAGTCCCTCTTTGTATCTGGATCTGCGTAGATACTACCCCATTTACTTTCACCCTTGCTATAGGTCTATTATACAGTGTCTTTATCCACTTCAGGAATTCATTCCCCAGACCCACCTCCCTCAAAACAGCAATCAGAAACTGCCAATTCAGATGGTCGAACGCCTTTTCAGCTTCTAGAAAAATGGCTAGTCCCTGGTCTTTAAATTCTCTCGCTCCTGTGATGACATTCAACAATCTCTGGATATTATCTGCCAGATGCCTCCCGGAATAAATCCCTTTGATCCATATCTTAGTTTAGTGATTACTTTTTGTAACCTATTAGCCAGATTCTTGGTTAGATTTTACAGTCCTGATTCAGGAGGAGATGGGTCTGTAGGAGCGCACCTATCCCTTGGCTTCTCCTCTTTTGGCATAGCCGTTATAATTGCTGAGTACCATGTTGGGGAAGGGCTTGTTCCTCCAAACAGTTATTGAAGACTTCAGTCAGGATGGGGCAGCAGTTCCACAACATTTAGTGTGTAACTCACTACTGAACCCAGCTGGTCCAGGTGTTTCCCTGTTTCAGCTCTCTAATTACCTGGACTGCTTCCTTCTGTGTAATTTTAGCTCCTAATCCTATCCTGTCTTCTCTACTTAGTTTTGCAACTCAGGATCTTTAAGAAAGTGATTTATCTTTCTCCAACTGCTCTGGAACTATCGACTCTGTATATAATGTTTGGTAAAATTCTAAAGGCCTGTGCAATATCCACTGGTTTACTTCGTCTCTCTCCTGTTTTCTCATCTATTATTATGTTTTTAATTGTACGGTTTGCTTCCTGTTGTTTCAACCTGAATGCCAATGTATGAGTTGCCCTATGCCCCACCTCTGTATATTTATATCCCAGCCATCTTATCCATCTCTCTGCCTTTTCTCTTCTTGTTCATTTAATTTCTTTCTGGCTAATTCCAGTTGTTTTAACCGTTCCCCATCATTCGGATCTTGTTTATGTTCCATTTTCCTTTGTTGAACCTCTCGTAGGAGTCTTTCCTAAGTAAGACTAGCCAGTTTTTTATTCCTAGAAGCAATACTTATCAGTTCACCCCTAACTACTACTTTTGCTGTATCCCATCTGATTATAGGTTGACAACCTTCGTTCTCTTTTGCATAAAAAATGTCTTTGAATCTATCCTCTATCCTTTTAATTGTGGATTTATCTGTCAGAAGGGAGACATTCAGTCTCCAAATAGGTGTCTCTTCTTGTTCCACCATCAGGACAGTCTCAACGGCATGGTCCAAGTTAGTGATTGAGTGTATTTACATCCTGAGGCCATATACATGCACCTTTTGAAGGAGAAATGAATCAATCTGAGAATATGACCTCTGAACTGTCGAATAGTAAGTATAATCCTGTGTCCTGGGGAATCGTGCTGCATACACATCCACAAAATCGAAAACTTCTTATCAAATACTTAAGCCATTTAATCGCTTCCCTGTTTGTCTGGATACAACCTGACAATCTGTCCAAAAATGGGCATGGCACACAGTTAAAATCCCCCACCAATACTGGCCCTGAGGCAGTCTTATCAGTTTATCTAGGATTTCTTTAAAAAAACTACCCCTTTAACATTTGGAGCATAGAGATTGACAACATGGAAAGGGACATCCAAAACAGTACCAGATATTCTTACATATCTCCCCTCTTTATCCGTGTTTGTCCAGTTGACCGTGAGGGGGCACCCCCTTTTCACCAGAATTGCCACTTCCGCTTTCCTCCCATCTCTACTCGTCGAGGCATATACCTCTCCCACCCATGACCGTCCTAATTTCAAACCCTCTGTTTCCCTTAAGTGTGTTTCTTGAATAAGAGCCACATCGCATCCCATTTGTTTCAGTTCAGTTAAGATTTTCGTCCGCTTGACCGGGGCATGTATTCCTTTCACATTGTATGTAATGATTTTAAGATTAACCATTGTCTTGATTTATCCCTTTCCACCTTCTCAACCTCCTTTGTAAATTTCTGTGGAACCCCATCCTACTTTTACAAGTAAACTTGCTAAACATTAAATAAACATCGTTTAACATATTTCAACTCTGTAGAACTTTTCAACATGGTGGCAGCTGCTTCTTAGAGCTTGCCTCCCCTCTTAAATCAATCCCCCTTCTTATGCTTCCTTGGTGCCACTGCGCATTTCAGCTACTGTTATTAATTTCCCAGTAGCTTGTATGGGTGGGCTTGCTAGGCCACTGCCCCACCTATCCCTTAATAGGGATTCACTCTAGTTGTTCAATGGAACGGCAGCAGTCCCCCAGAATTAACGCCCCCAGCCAAAACTAATTTTCAGCTGGGAATGAGTCAGCAGCAACCTAGCCTTAGCGCCCTCCCCAGCTGAATTTGCCTTCTAGCCAACATTTACCTCATACCGTTATTGAGTCCAAAGTCTCCTATGTAGAAACCTGTGTCCCTTATTCCCCAAGAGTTTTCACCAGTCCGGTCTTCGCTTCCCAACTTTCAGACCGCCTCTTCTATTTCCAACTCTGAATCCTCTCAAATCTCCTCTCCTTCGCAGATGTCCTTCTCACCCCTCCATTCGCTTTCTCTGATTCTTGGCTATCCACCGCATTGAGCATCCTCGTGAGATCTGGCATTAAATATTTCAGCCACGACTCAAGCAGGGCCAGGCTCCATGCCCCTTCAATCAGTTTTTGCTCCAAAGGTCACAATCAGATTTGGGATCACTATTTGTTTCTCCTTCAAAATGGGACCGCATCCACCAGGGTCGGGTATACTTTGAATGAGGAGCCTGTGTATACTTTCAATTTTGCTGGGTAGTTTATCTGCGATTTTATTTGGTGTTTGTCCTTTAATTCCTTTATGACTGCTCTGACTTGGTTCCGACAATACTGCAGCTCTGTCGAGAAATCTTGGTCCAGAAACGCTTGTCCCCCTGCAAATGTGAGGTTTTTAACTCGCCAAGCTTCTTTTAGTACATAATCTTTTTCTTGGAAATTCAGCATTCTCACTACCCAGGATCGTGGTCTGGTATTCTTGTCTGTCGGCTTGGGTCCCAGAGCTCTATGGGCCCTCTCGATTGTGAGGGAGAAGTCCGAGGGTATGGTTAGTAGCGATTTCAGTACATGTTGGATAAAGTTTGCTGTAGTAGGATATCCCTCCTCTTCCCCCTCCTTGATCCCATATATTCTAAAATGATTTCATCTTGCTCTATTTTCTGAATCTTCCATTTGGATATGCATTTGCCTTTCCCTGTGCAAGAGATGTATAATCAGTCTGTCCGTTGCATCTTGTCTCCCCGAAGTCTGGGTTACACGCTTTTCTACTCACTCGACCCTCTTGTTTATATTTTTAACTTCCATCCTAAGATCTACGATCGATGTCTCAATGTTTTGTACAGACTTGAGGATTTTAGCCACTGCTATTTCCATTGGTACCTCGGGCTGGGAGTCTTCCTCGTCGAAGTCGATCGATGATACCGAGGGGGACCGTACTCTCGACATGGTCGCTAGGCCTTCCGTGCCTTTATGGAGAGTGAGCTGCTTTAATTTACTACTTTTTTGGTCTTGCCTCGACCTTTTCGGCTTAATTTGTTTAGCTGACATTAAAACAGCCCCTGATTGTCGACTTCATCACTTTCCTAGTCAAATGAGGTAGAAAATGAATTTAATACCGCTAGAGTCCGGTGCTCATTCCTGTAGGCTGCTACCATCTAGGTGACATCACCGAAGTCCAGAAATTATGTTTCTGTGGCAGATTGTGTTGACAAAAAAATTTGCATTTTTGTATTTTCCCAAGATATAGAAAAAAAAATTATTACTTTGGCTTGCCTACCATCATTAGAAAGGTAATTCTGTGCTGAACAACTTTGCTTTTCATACTTTGCAAGTAGCTATTACGTTTTTTTCAGATATTTGCATTTGTTCGACTGAATTTCAGAGTTACAACTGCAAATTTCATTTAATTTATTATGTTATACTGGAAAAGCAAATGGGCAAATTACCTGTTTTCACAAGCATCCAGTTGTAACAGGCAGATAAATATAATTTGTAACAAACACATGGTTTTCAATATATAATGTGGGCCAAATGTACAAGCACAGGATGAAATTATATGCAGTGAAAGACTGTTTAATACAATATGGGGAAGTAAAAAGTGGGTTATGAACAACAACCACAATATTATCAGCAAGTCTGCACAATATGCACAGATATACATCAGAAAACCTAACGGGAAAAGGCAAAAGAATAATCCATAGAAAACTAAGACTGGGAGGGAGGTATGGAAACAGTTGGGTGGACATGGTCAGAGAAAATGTGGAAATTTGAGAAAATGAGGGAAAATACTAGTAGAAAGTGTATGAGTTATTTGCACAGGTGCTCTTTAAGTTTGACTCGGGCAGTAGTAGGGAAACTGATATATTACCTAGGACAGTTGCAGGGGGGTTTATTGAGCAGGTGATCCTTCAGTTTAACCTTAAAAATACTGAGTGAGGGGCTTCCCACAAATTTAGGAGGAAGGGTGTTTAAAAAGCTTGGGACCTCTGTAGGTAAGTGATCTCTACCCCAAAGAGGAGTTCCAGAAAGGGACACAAAAAGGAGATGTGGTAGCGCTCCTGGTGAGCTGAGTGGGGCAGGCCTTCATGAAAAGAGTGGCAACACTGTGAGGTAGTTGGTTATTGAGGATCTTGTAGAGAAACATGAAAGACTTCCATTTGAACCTGCCCTCTAGGGAGAACCAGTGTAATGTCTCGTATAAAGCACAGCTGTGGGTACGACGTGGGAGCCTAGTCAGTGTGAAGGTTAGTGAGTAGACAGATGCAACAGACACAGGTAGAAGGTGTAGCACGCACTTTTCGGTATTTATTTTCCAAAATAAAATAAAAATGTACAGAAATGAAGTAGTTGATTGGTATTTCAGTTCAAAACAGTGCATAGTTCCCTTAAAACACAACTTCCAGGCTTAGTTCCAGCCAAATAAATTCCAAGCACATGAACACTTGCATGTACTATGGGATGCTTCCTATGACAGTCAGGTCTCCACTGACTAACTCATCTGTTTTGCATCTCAGGAGGTAGGCTTTTATACCTGCCTACTGATGATGTCAACACCATGTGATCTGTCTGACTCACAATTCTCTAAATAAACAGGCTGACATGAGATCATGATATTGCTTTAGAAAATAGGGTATAACATGTTTACACACCTAAATTATTACAGCATCTCTTAATTTTCCTTAAAATCAGTGTTACTCTAAATTGGCTCACGTTCCCCCCATTCAAATGTCATCACATTTATAGTAACAGCATAAAAGAACTGGCTTTTCATTCAACTGAACAGTCAGCTCTTCAGTTGTGGACAGCTACAGTATCTCTGTAGCTAGCTGTCCTTTTATCTTCATTCCCAGTCAACTCAGAAGTGGGAATAAAGCGACAACAAAACAAAAAACAGTGGCACATGCCATTCAGCTACACTATAATGGGCAGTTCAACAGTGCAGCATCTATCTTTCTTTAAACAACAAACTACTTCTTAGACTACATTGTCAGTCTGTATTTATATCATGCTGTATTTTATTACATTATACAGCTACCTGCTGGACCATAAAAACCGGAGGCGAGGAAGAAAAGAAACAGATTTAAGAGGTGCTGTTGCAACAGGTTTAGAGAGCGGGTAAAATATCAGGCAAAAAAACAAACAAACAAACAATGATGGTCCTGAATTGATCAGATAGGGCTTCCCTATCACAGTCACAAATCTGATAATGTTATTGTAGGGCGTTTTGAGTTTGTTGAACTTGAAATACATCTATAAAAGATACATTTTTCACTAAAACAGAATTTATAGTTTTGTTAGTACATTAAAAGTAAATTACATATGTGTGTGTGTAGTATGGGTTAGAAATACCTTATGTTTGACAAAATATTTTTATTTTGTTGGATGTTCAAAAAATAATTTTTCCCCGTATTTCACAAGGTATAGAAAAAACGGAAATGATTGCATGGGATTATTTACCATTATTAGAAAGATAATTTTGTCATGAATAACCTTGCCACTCAGTGTGTGTAGCTATTATGGTTTGTGAGACATTTGCATTTGTTTGAGGTATGGTATATTGAGCTGCATTTTGGCTGTATAGTCTTAGGATAACTGATTAAAAGTCTGGGACCATCAAAGTTCAGTTCACAATCTGTGCAGTAAAGATTTATTTTCCTAAATAGCCTTGTATTTCATCAATTTTCTAAGTAATCCAATGTTTTGAGACCGAACCCTGGTTGCTTCTTCAGGGAAAAGGCTAAAATATTAAAATAATAATACATTTAATGGGCAGACTATGTGGGCCGTGTGGTCCTTATCTGCCGACAGATTCTGTGTTTCTAATATCAGTTTCCAACTGTAATCATTCACAATACATTTTTTATAAGTTTTAAATTGGGAGTGAACAAAGCTCCAAGTTACCCTATATACATTCATCATTCACTAAAAATAATAAACAGTTTTTTAATTGAAAATTATTTCAACATAGACTTATAACACTCTTGGTATTACTGTCAAATAGGTACCTATTTTATTCTGTTCAAAGTTATATATGAATTGCCTCGAAGTAAATGAGCTTTCTTTTACTTTCGTAAAGAAGAAAAAAAGAAAAACTTTTATTTTTATAACTTTCTCTTCTATTTAAATTTAATTCTTCAAAACCTTTTACTTAAAGAGAAAGCCTGTTTCTAGGGACATGGATATGTTGTTCATCCACACTGTCTGGCAGGTTTCTTGCTGCTTTAAATCTTGCCGGAAGGTCTTCAAGCTGGCTGCTCCCACCCACCTGGGTGGTAAAACTCTTGGCTCCGCCCCATGACGCTAGATCTTCCTTACCGCTTGGAAGCTCAGGTTCCCTCCTTAGCGCTCTGCGTTTTTGACTGGTTCCTGATTCTTCGGTTTGTCCGAATTTAGTTTTGAAGTTTTTCTAAACTTCGTTTCCCGGCTCTCGGAGGCGCCCTGGCAGGCAGAATTATCCAGGACTGATCCGCACTCCATGTGCACATACTGCCTTGACTTAGACCATGACCCGCAGGTCTGCAAGTTGTGCCGCCCTTTTTCGGCCAGTGTCTGGAGGATCGTGCTGCCCGATTGAGGCTCGGGCGCCCCGAGGAGTTTTCCCCGCCGGTTAAACCCAAAGAGGCTCGTTAGGCGGTATCATGGCGGCTGGCCCGCTAGGCAGCTCGGCGCTCGATTGCCCTCGAGGAGGCGGCCCAGGACGACGCTTCCTCCTCGGTCGCGGTGTTTATCCCGCCTCTCCGAGTTCCTTCCTATTCGCTTCGCTCAGGAGCTTCGCCAGTCCCTTTCCACGAAGGAGAGGGGCCATCGGGACATTCCTCCTGGCCCAAGACGAGGGAGTCGAAGGGTAAGTCCCATTGTCGGCGTTTGTGGGAGCGGGAGAGTTCTCCTTCCCCAGACAGCTGACCGTCGACTTCTGTCGAGGTTGCGGCTCAGGCCGCTGGCTTCACGGTGTCCCCGTCAGGCCAGCCTGCCGAGACTCCCGTTGACGTAGTCGAGTTATCTCTTGATCCGTCAGCCGGGTGGTCGATTGGTAGAGCCGTCAACCCGTCTCCGCCGGTTCCCCCGGCGGAGACCGAGGATCTGCCTGCGCCTTCGGGGCGGCAGTCCCCGGTCAAAGCGTCCGAGCCGAGGGAAGAGCAGGTGTCCTCTGCTCCTTCCCAGGCCCGCCCTTGGTCTCACCGAGGGTCTCGATCTCGGACTTCATCTCGGTCAAGTCGCTCCCGTCGACTTCGTGGTCTCGGTCTGGGCACCGAATTAAGTGGCGACACCATTTCTTCTCGTCATCCTCCTCGGATGAGGAGAGACTTCGACGCAGATTGCATCGACGTTACGAGGAGCTTATGTGGCTGCAGTTGCTGTTGTCCAGGAGTCAATCGACTCCGATTAATTCGCCGGCTATCAAGTGGCTGCCGCCCGAGTGGGGCCGCAGTCGAGATGCCCATTTCTGGGCCAGTTGTTCGACCAAATCTAGCTGCCCCACCGATTGTGGTGGAACCTTGGTCGGGTGACGGCCTGCCCCGCAGGTCGTCGGTCACCCTCACTCCCGGCCGCCCTCAGCAGGTGAAGGGTGGCTCAGGCCTGAGGCAGCTCTTTGCAGACTCTTCGGAGTCCGATGACGACGACTCCGTGTTCCCCAGGCAGGTTGGCCTGGAGTCCTCCCAGGGCCAGTCTCTGGACGATAGCCCATTGTCCTTCTTGGGTCTGCTTAGGCTCATCTCGGAGTTTACCGGGATGCAGCCCGAGCCCGTGTCCAAACAGGCCTATTATCCCCTGACGGAGATTCTAGACTGAGGGGATTCACCCACGGAGGCCTTCCCTGTGGCTGAGGCCATTGTCGGCCCAGCCTTGGAGCTTTGGCAGCGGCCTGCTTCCTGTCCTGCACCCTCGGCCAGGATGGCCAGGAAGTATGCGGTCCCTATCGGCTCTTTGCCCGGTTTCTCAGAGCACCCCTCTGCTGAGGAGGTTAGTTACCGATAACGTCTTCCAGCATTCCGGAAACGCCCGGGAAGTGGATAGGCCCCCTGACAAGGAGTCCAAAAGGCTGGACTATGTCAGGCGCAAGGTATACGCTGCGTCCTCCCTCGGCCTCCGGCAGGCCAGCTCGGCCGCGCTGATGGCACACTTCTCCCATGCCCTCATGGGCTCCCTGGATGAGGTGATCTCTCATCTCTCGGCCGACCTGCAGACCACGGCTCGACAGGTGCGGGACCAGGGAAGGGCGGTGGCTAAGTAGCAGCATCAGACTGCTCTGGACATAGGTGATTCCTGTGCCAGGTCAGTAGTGGCCTCGGTGGCCATGCGCTGCAGGGCGTGGCTGAGGATATCCACCTTCTCGGCGGATACCCAGCACAAGTTGGCGGACATCCCTTTCTGGGGACTGATCTCTTTGGCCCTGGAGTGGAGGGACACCTCCAGTGGATCGAAAAGTCCAACGCCACTCTGGACTCTGTCACCTCCACCCAGAGGGACAAGGGCCGCCAGCAACATCAGTGTAAGTCCTTTCGTCCTTTGGCCCCTGCTGCACGACCGGCCCATCAGCACCAGCACGAGGGCCAGCAGGCTTGCACTTGGCATCCCAAACCCAAGCCAGCGGCTTCCTCTAATCGGAAGCAAGGAGGTAAAGGCCCAGGAGCTCCCTCGGCCGGTCCCTCTTCCAGGCCTGCCCAGTGACGGGTTGAGGGGCGTCGCCCCCAACCTCGTCACCCTTCCCTGGGTCCCCCCCGTCGGGGGACGGCTCCGCCATTTCCCTTCCTCCTGGTCCGCTATCACCACGGACCGTTGGGTGTGGGAGGTGGTAGGTAAGGGCCTGCCTCTGGTTTTCGAGCAGGCTCTTCCTTTTCGAGCCGCCAGTCCGAAGCCTCGCTGTCAGCCTTCTGAGCCGATATTGCCCTGTGCCTCGAGATAGAGGTGATCAGGAAGGTGGTGGATCCTCCTCCAGACCCGGGGTCTGTGTCCAGGAAATCCTGGTCCCAAAACGGATGGGGGGGCTGGCGCCCCATTCTCGACCTGCACGACTTGAGCAGGTCCCCAAGGTCTCGGACCTTCAGGATGGTCACTCTGGTTCAGATATTCCCATCCCTGGAATTAGGGCATGTGGTTCTGTTCCCTGGACCTCCAGGACACGTTCTTCTCGTCCCAATCCATCCATTTCTTCAGAAATTTCTCTGCTTCAGAGCGGAGGGATCTCTTACGAGTTCCGGGCCGTGCCCTTCGGCCTCTCTAGCTCCCAGGGTCTTCACCAGTGCATGGCAGTGGTGTCGGCATTCCTGCGGCGTCGAAGAGTCCAGGTGTACCCCTACCCGGATGACTGGCTTTTGGCAGCCCCTCCAGAGCGTAGGTGAAGCCGTCCAGAGATCTGGCCCGCCAGGTTTGCTCTCAGGTTGGCCTCCTCATCAATGAGGCCGAGCCGGAACTCGTGCCGAAGCAGGTGATACCCCTCATCGGTGCAGAGCTCGACTTTCTTCAGAGCCAGAGCTCGGCTCCTGGTGGACAGGGCCGGAAATTTTCCTCCATGCCCAATCATTCCTGGTTGGGCAATTGCGCCCTGCCCGGGACTCCTGCGTCTCCTGGGCCTCACGGCGGCCTGCACCAGCGTGATCCGTTGACCTGTTGGTACATGTGTCCCCGTCATCGGGGACGGGTCAGTCAGTGGCCACAGTGCTCGATCCATTGGATCAATTAGTGACGGTGACCCAGGAAATGTGGAACGCTCTCCAGTGGTGGACCGTTCCGGCACATTTGCAGGAGGGCATCCCGTTCGTCTGTCCCGGGCCGACGGTCTCTCTATCGACCGACACATCTCTGATGGGTTGGGGTGCCCATCTGGGGGGCACAGAGCGCATGGCCTCTGGTCCCCTCCGGTGTCCCGATGCTGTATCAACCTGCTAGAGCTCCGTGCGGTCTGCCTAGCTCTCGCCACCTTCGCTCCGTTTCTACAGGGTCAAGTGATTCAGGTCCAGACGGACAATACCACGACCATATGCTACCTAAACCGCCAGGGCCGAACGCGTTCCTTGCTGTTATGCAAGGAGGCTCTCCGCATATGGTCTCGTGCGCAGCCATGGAGGCGGATCTCCTAGCCATTCAGGTGGCAGAAGCCTCCAACACCCTGGCCGATGCCCTAAGCCGGATAGGGGCTGCGTCTCTCACGAGGGGTTCTCTCCTGCCGGAGGTAGCACAAGATCTGTTCTCCCACTGGGTCACGCCTCAGGCGGATCTTTTTGCCTCCAGGGAGAATGTGAAGCTGAGACTGTTTCATGCCCGCCCCCCTCAGCAGGGCTCACTGCAGGGGGATGCATTTTGAGGCCGTGGACCCCGGGCCTCTTCTACGCCTTCCCCCATTCCCTTGATCCACAAGGTGCTTCTCAAGGCGAGGAGGAACAAGGCGCAGGTGACTCTGGTAGCCCCAGACAGGCTCCTCCAGCTCTGGTATCCAGTTCTCCTCAGTCTCAGCTCCAGGCTCCCGAGGCGGCTTCCAGCCCACCCGGACCTGATCTCTGTCATCAGGGGAAGGTTTTCCATCCGGACCTTCAATCCCTGCACCTGACGGCCTGGTTCCTGAGCGGCTAGATTTCCAGGCCTGGGGTCTTCCAACGAGGTCCTCAACGTGGTTGAGGCATCCCATAAGGAGTCGACCAGATAACGCTATGCCTTCAAATGGAAGAGATCTTCAGGGAAAGGGCGTGGACCCTTCCTCCTGTTCCTCTGCAAGCATTCTGGACTACCTGTGGTCCTTTTCTCAGCAAGGGCTTCGGTCGACGACCCTTAAGGTGCACCTGGCAGCCATCTCTGCCCTCCGGGTGTGGGCCGGAAAGCAGTCGTGCAGGAGAAGGTGGTCTGGTGCTTTTCTAAGGCCTTGATCACATACCCCCCTCCAGTGTGAGAACCTCCACCTCCGTGGGATCTACTGCTGGTATTGGCCAAGCTCACGGGCAAACCATTCGAACCAGTGCACAGGTGTGATATTTCCCACCTGTTGTGGAAGACCGCCTTCTTGGTGGCTATCACGTCAACCAGAAGGACGGGAGAGCTCCAGGCGCTTCCTTTGAGTCTCCCTATCTGGTCTTCCACAGGGACAAGGTTGTCCTGTGCCCCACCCGAAATTCCTTCTGAAGGTGGTGTCGGAGTTTCACCATAACCAGGTGTTGACTCTGCCGGTGTTCTACCCCAGTCACACCTTGGAGGCCGAATATAGGCTCCATATTGGACCCTAGTTGAGCGCTCGCTTTCTTAAGGAGCGTAGGGCGAGTTCGGGGAGAGGTTCGCCAGCTGTTTGTCACCTATGCTGAAGCCGCACCTGGGAGACCTGCAGCCAAGCGGACGATAAGCAGGTGGGTCTCTGCTATAGGTTGGTGGGCATGAGCCTCCCAGAGGATAAGAGCTCATTTTACCCGCCATACCGCTGCATCGGTGGCTGCTTCCAGGGATGTCCCTATCCAGGATATCTGTAGGGCTGCTACCTGGAAGTCGGCACATACCTTAATTACCCACTACCACATCGACCTTGGGTCACGCCAGGATGCTGGTTTTGGGGCCTCGGTTCTCCAGTCTTTATTCCCTAAATGGGTGTGTGCGCCTTGCCTCCCTCCTCCTGGAGGACTGCTAGGAGTCTGCCAGACAGTGTGGATGAACAACATATCCATGTCCCTAGAAATACAGGTTACTCACCTGTAACAGGAGTTCTAGGAATGGTATATTGTTCATCCACACGACCCACCCGACCTCGGTTTCCGATGCACAACCTGGCTTCCAGCAGGCTAGATCTGGCGTCATGGGGCGAAGCTGAGAGTTTTACCACCTGGGTGGGTGGGAGGAGCCAGCTTGAAGACCTTCCGGCAAGATTTAAAGCGGCAAGGAACCTGCCAGACAGTGTGGATGAACAACATATACCATTCCTAGAACTCCTGTTACAGGTGAGTGACCTGTATTTTCAGACTGTGTGTTTAATGTATGCAGTTACCTTGCAAATATCTCAGCATTTAAAGTATTCAGCTGTAGCTTCACACTTCAGTAAGTTATTTGTGGGTTGCTATCATATTTGTTTGCCACTGCTACAATTAAGCAAACAAAAATCTTTTCAACTCTCAATGTTCCCTGTGGTCATGTTTCTTTCAATTCCGAATTGTGTTTAAACTTGCTTACCCCTACTGTAAATTTAAAAGGGTATTTCCATAGCCTTCCTAAGTTTTTGTTTTGTCAGCTGAAATGAAATGGAACAAAAATCCATTTTAGATTGTGTTGTTCGTAGAACTTTTTCTGCTAAGTATTATAACAGCATCTGTACCTTGTGAAAGAGGGCAAGACGCTCTGTTTTCTGGCGTCCTCAAATCACCATTTTGGTTTACTGAGGCCTCTTCCTCCATCTTCCTTTAAGGTGAAATGTACTCTGGGCAGGATAGGGTGGGTCTGACAGTGCAGTGACATCACCAGTCCCTGTGTCATGTGACATGCCTTCCTGTCCAGTCCAAATGTATTGGAAACTCCCCCTATATTGCACCAAAGTGTATGAAGAGGAGTCCATGTGAATTTGTTTTGTTCACAAAGAAAAAATTGTATCTACTGACTTTTTGTGATTTATTTAATTTATCGAAAGTTTGTGTCCCCACCATAATCCCTAGGGCTAAGATCCCTTATTATATTCTTTATTCTCATATCTGGACTTTTTTTTAAAGTGCCTCTCACATTTACACATATCCAGGCAAAGTTTTCATGAATAAGGCTTAAATTTACGGAGTTCAGATGTAGAGATGCATGTGGTGTGTGTGTGTGTGTGTGTGTGTGTGTGTGTGTGTGTGTGTGTGTGGTGGTGGTGGTGGTGGGGGGGGCTATGGGAAAAAAATACACATTATATCCTGGGAGTATTCAAATAAGAGTCATGGTTTTAAGAAATGTGATCAGAATGCCACCCTAGACTCTATAAAGATGTATTATACTGTATGTCACCTCAGTCAGTTCAGTCTCTTTATTATATTTAGGGATTATTCAGGTTGGAGTTATCGCTCTAAAAAATCCAGAACTGCACCGTAGATTATGTTTTCTACATAAACCCAGTCCATTCAATCTCTTCATTTAGACCATGTCTTGGGCTGACACTGTTTAGTCTTTCTATCCACCAGCTTTCTTGCTTTAAAATGCCTTTTCCGAATCTCCTCCCCATTCTGGTTTTAATACTTCTTACAACACATAAATCTCAGTGTGCTTGTTTTATGCCTGAAGAGAGACTTAAGGAGAATTGAAGTACCTTGGTGTCACTTTCAATTCTAAACATAGAAACATAAATTTGACTGCAGATAAGGACCACTTAGTCCACCCAGTCTACCCATTTCTCTAATCTAATGGATAAGATGCATATCCTAGTTAACCAACAGCCTACTTCCTCCTACCCCACCCCCTAGAATTGCCTTATGTCTGTCCCATGTATTCTTGAATTCCCCCACTGTTTTTGACTTCACAACCTCCTCAGGAAGGACGTTCCATGCATCCACATCCCTCTCTGTGAAAAAAATACTTCCTCACATTACCCCTGAGCTGTCCCCTTTCTATCTTCAAATTATGCCCCCTTGTTCTTGCACACCTCTTTTTCTGAAAGATGCTACCCTTCTGGACTTTGTTGATTTCTTTGAGGTACTTGAAAGTTTCTGTCATGTCCCCCCTTGCCTCGAGGGTATACATTTTAAGCTCCTTAAGTCTCTCTTCATAAGTCTTCTGGTGCAGACCCTGCACCATTTTAGTTGCCCTCCTCTGACTGCCTCCATCCTGTCTATGTCCTGCGGAGACTGAGTCTCCAGAACTGCACGCAGTACTCCAGAACCCTGCCCTGGATCTCTCTCTCCTCATATCAATCAATCAATCAATACTTTATTTGTTAAGTGCCTTTCAAAATCAAGACACTGTACAATCATATAAAAACATCAACAGTATAAATATATAAAATCATTGTGGATAAGCCTGAGAGAACAAATACATTTTTAACATAGCTTTAAAACTATTGATGGGCAGGCATGCTCTTAACTGACGAGGTACAGAGTTCCACAGGGTCAGTGCTGTAAATGAAAAAGTGTGTGCCCCAGAAATTTTTGGACTAACCCTGGGAACCTCTAGCAATCCCTTGTCGTCGGATCAGAGTGGATGACTGGGGGAGTAGGGAGTCGAGAGATCTTTCAGGTAGTCTGGTTCCTGTTCATGTAGAGCCTTAAAGGTAAGCAAGCCTACCTTGTAGGTGATCTGCCACTGAACTGGCAGACAGTGCAGCTTGTGCAGCACAGGCATAATATGACTGGCCCTAGAAGTGGCAGTCAGCAGTTTGGCTGGAGCATTCTGCACTAGCTGCAGGTGGTGGATATCAACCCCAGGTAGGCCCAGGTAGAGGGCATTGCAATAGTCAAGACAGGTAGTAATGAAGGCATTGACCAATGTTGGAAGGTCACCCGGAGGAACCAGATATTTCACCCGGGCGGTATTTCTCAGATGGTAAAATGAGGATTTAACCACAGCCAACACGTGAAATTTCAGGGTCAGCCTGTTGTCAAAAATAACACCCAGGTTACACACCCAGTCTGAGGTAGTGAGCTGGACACCATCAAGCCATAGGCCTGAAATGTGCCCAGCTCCAGAACCTGCCCCCAGGTGACCCGGGTCCACAACCAACACCTCAGTCTTATCCAGGTTCAATCTCAGCCAGCTCAAATTCATCCAGTCTTTGATCTCGGAGAGGCAACTATTTAGCATAGAAACCACATCAACCTGTCTGGGCACAAAGGACATATACAACTGAGTGTCATCTGCATAGCAGTGAAAACTCAAGCCGTATCATCTGGTGATATCTCCTAATGGCAGCATATACACTGCAAACAACATGGGTGCCAATATGGAGTCCTGTGGCACCCCGCAAGATAGGGGGAGGGCGTCGGAGGAATAAATTCCAGTGACTACCCTCTGAGACCTACCTATGAGGAAAGATCGAAACCATTCGAGGACTGTACCCGACAGTCCACAAAGTAACCACAGGGTCTCTAAGAGCACCCCATGGTCCACAGTGTCAAAAGCTGCTGAGAGATCGAGAAGGACCAAGATGGTACAAGCCTTTAGATCTCTCGCCATTAGGAGGTCATAAAGTACCCGAACAAGGGCTATTTTAGTGCTATGCCTCTTCCTAAAACCAGAGTGGAGAACTTCATAGATATTGTGAGTCACAAGGTGATCATCCAGCTGCAACGCAACCACCTTCTCAATAACCTTCTCCACAAAAGGAAGGTTAGAAACAGGTTGGTAGTTAGCTGGATCGTCAGGATCCAAGGAGGGCTTTTTAAGGAGTGGTCAAATGACCGCCTCCTTTAGGGGGTCAGGAAAGACTTCCCTCTCCAAGGATCTCCATACAATTTCAGCTAGGATCGGGCAGATAGCATCTACACAACCCACTAATAGGTGAGTAGGGCCTGGATCCAAACTACAACAGGTTGGGTTCAAAGTCTGGACGATCTTCACAATGACCATGAATTCCATTTGGCTGAAATTGGTCCAGACAGACTGAGTGCTCACCACCTTCCATCGACCTTCTGCAACCCTCATAGAGGAGCCGGCCGATTCCGCCCTGATGCTGGCAACCTTATTCATAAAACCGAGCTAGCTCATCACACTTATTTTGTAAAAATGCTGTTCCGGACTGAAGACCCGATTGGATTGCATAATCTGTCGATGGTTCAAAAGAATTGAGCCGGTCAATTTTGTGCAGCAGAAGTCTCCCTGGACTGGAACTCTGCCTTCTTATGGGAGATTTCTGATTGATAGCCCTCATAATGTTCCATCAGTCTAAGCCTGTCAGCATCAAGGCCGGATTTCTGCCAAGATCTCTCCAGCCTTCGAGCAACTTGCCTCAACTCCTTCAAGGACCCATCATACCAAGGGTTCCTTGGGCGAAGAGTAAGTGGTCGAACCCAAACTGGAGCAATCAAGTCCAAGGCATCTCCCCACTGCCTTATTATAGGCTAGTACTAGACTCCCGGACTTGTGCTTTCACTCAGCAATCCTGATAGGTCAGGTACCACCGACAGACCATCTGGGGTAATTCCCCTTAAAGGGTGGTACTGGACCATCTCCAAAGGGGTAGGTCTACTTGGGGGGGCCCAAAACTGAACCCTGTGGTATGATGATCAGACCAACTGACTGGTTCCCCATGTCAGAAATCTCCATCCCCAGGAGGAACAGTAGATGCAGTGAGTGACCTCCTATATGGGTAACATCACCAAATAGACAAACTCCAGCCTTGGCGTGGCTTATCGCCCCATCACTTCCTTAATCTGAAAACATTCAGGGCTATATCCCAAGGCATTCTTCTCCCTACCTCCAATACAGCTCACTAAACCAAAAATGCCTGTAACCTTGTTACACAAATGGGATGTTACCTACAATAACATCTACTGCTTTGTTCTTTCCCCCACCTGACTTATCATTGCGCTTTATTCTCCACTGTGGGCTGGCTCTGCATCACAGCATCATGCTCCTACACCCTAAGATTTTTTCTGTACAAACTTCTTAGATCACCCGCCCCATCTGCACACTTTGATTGGCAGACACCACCTGCCTGATTGTTCCTAAACACTACAAAAATGGGCAACCAGACCTTCTCCTTCTCTGCGCCAAAGCTGTGGAACTCCCTCCCAACCAGTATTCGCAACTCCCCACTACCATCCTTCAAAACAGCTCTGAAGGCTCACCTACTTATGTATATGGCCTGTTATCTGTAATGGCAGCTTCATCCTTTCTCATCTTTCCAATGCTTTTTGAGTTGGTTTGTCCAGTCCACCCCATTTGCTCCTAGCAAATTTGTGTACACTACTTCAGTCCTCTTCTGCTAATTGTAATGTACTGTCCTGTTGTCACATTGTAATTGTTGATGGCTATGCTCTTGTTACTTGACTGTATACCTTGCTTTGCTCAGTTACTGTAGATTGTTGATTAGCTTGTCTGATTACTGCCTTGTACTCTCCTGGGCCAGGCCTGAAAATAGGCATTCACTTCTCTAGTGTACTTACCTGGTTACCAAAAACCAAATAAATGAATAAATAAATACACAGCTCCCTTATGAGCTGTAACTTTCTACTGGGAATTAAACCCCGACACCTAAAAGGGAGGGAGGGAGGAAGTCTACCTGTGTAATGTTCTCATACCAGCTGCGGCAAAAGTGGTTACTAAAAACTGGTTGCAGGTGACTCCCCCTCCTATTGCAGCATGGGTTGAGGTAGTTTCACATATACATAAAATGGAGAGGGTTACCTTTGTTATTCAAAATCACTTACCAACATTTACAAGCCATTGGACACGCTGGGAAATGTTCAGACTAGAGGAGGAGTAATGATAGGATGACAGTGTTCCCACAAGGAAGGATTCTGCTACTTTGTCACCTTTTTGGATGTTAGAGCTACTTTGCAATGAAATACTGTATGTGGATTCTAGACTCACTGTTCTAAGTGAGGATTGACCCACCACAGAGCAGGGGTTTACCTAAGAATTAATCCATGCCGGGCGAGGGCGAGTTGGGCACGAGCCACAGGCTGAGTGCCTCCAACCACTCAGGTGTGGATTTATTCTCAAGATAACCCATGCTCTGCAGAGGGTTAACCCTCTTGTAACATGGCTCTCACTGTGTTGTTGCCGATGGGCTCCGTGTCTCACTGTGTTGTTGCCAACGGGATCCATAGCCATGTTACAAGTTTCATGTCCCTCAGCGATACCGTTTCCTGAAAGTTTACACATTTAAATTATGTTCCCCACCCCTGTCATATAGGCAGTGGCTATATCGAATGTGCTCAAGCACCCCAGCATGATGCCTCTTTGTCTCCTCCCATCCCCCATGATCTGCACGCACCTGACAAGAATGACCTGTGGTACAGCACGAGCACCCAGGAAGCCACTTCGTGAGCCAGTGCTGGGTGCACACAGGTTCTTCCTTATCCTCTCAGGTAAGCGGTCAGAGGGGCTGGCAGACTGGAGGGGAAAGGGTGGGTCTGTTACTTATGTTCATGCTTTTCCAAAGGATGACAGGTGACAAAGGACCTGGCATTGGAACATGGGCCAGGGTGCTGCTTGGTTTAAAAAAAGCTGTAAGCATTGGAACGGCACCCCCTTCCACTGCCCCTCACCCAGCTTCAAGTTGTAAGCATTCAGACCCCCCCACCACCACCATGAGCAAGGTATTTGTTGCAGCCTCCCCAGCACACAGCACTCCCTGAATCACGGTGCCAATAGCCATGCCCCCAGCACATAGTGCTGATTCCCGGTGCCAACCATGGATTAATTCTCCCAAGCATGGATTACTTGAGAATTAATCCATGGTCAGGTGATCAGTCTTGGCCAATCCGTGCATGAAATTGTCCATAGCTGTGTTACTGTATGTGCATTCTGGACTCATTGTTCTAAACAGATATTATACTTTGTAGCCTAGCTAATTATAGTTTTTTTTTTTTTTCACCAAAATTGCCTGGGAATTACTATTGATTACTATCACATACTGAGACTATTGTGCTATTTGCAACATAGAATGTAGTTACATTACTGCTTTACTTGTTGGATATTACAGCTGGCAAATTTTCCATAAAGAAATGTAAAAAAGCAAAGTATTCTCTGGACTCAAATGCATACCTCAATATATTTGTCAGTAGATATACAGTGCTCAAAAGCTCATATTCTGCAGTATGTAAAATTTGTTTCATAAATATTTCTGACTCGACACTTTTTCACCTCAGGTGTATTAATTCACCTCACTATCACCCGGCATGTACGTAAGCAATAACCCATGACAGGGTGTGTGGTTTTGAGGATTAATCAGTACTCTGGGTGCGTTGTGCAATCAGTTTGCACGTTTCTGTCAACCCATTGCAGTACTGCTTTTACATCCCTGTTACAAGCATATAGCTGTTTTCTGGCTGCAGCATTTTATGGATTTCGATTTATAGCCCAAAGGAATGGAGTTCTACTCGTTAAATATTTTCTATACCTCTTTTAGAGTCTTTACATGGTATTTGAAACAAAGAATGCAGTTTTTTAACTTT
Source organism: Neoceratodus forsteri (assembly GCA_016271365.2). Classification (NCBI taxonomy): domain Eukaryota; kingdom Metazoa; phylum Chordata; order Ceratodontiformes; family Ceratodontidae; genus Neoceratodus; species Neoceratodus forsteri. The sequence goes on along the minus strand of CM057459.1, from coordinate 302,217,089 downwards.
CTAAATGTGCAGTTTAATTCTATAACATGCTTACAAGTAATCTAACACAGTTTGCTTACCCTCGCTGAGAATGGTATTTTAAAATGCCATTTGCTTACTGCAGCACAGATCTGACTGCATGTAGGACCTCTTCAACCCTCCCAGACGGCATGACGCTTGTGATGTCATGTGATGTGCATCCCCATGGGGAAGCTGGGTGGCTGGGCAACCTACTCACAAGAAGCTTGAAGAGAATCTTCTCTTTGGCCACCTGGGAGGGTTATACACAATTTGGATATGATGAATTCCTTGGTACAGGGTGCAATCCTGTATAATTTGTATACAAATAATTTTCCCACAAAGAAAGATTTGAAGTTTAATGGGAACCACTGTTTTAAAGCTTTTCACCCAGTTTAACCCTGACCTAATATTTATCCTCTAGGTAGTCCCTATTCAATTAGTTTGGCTATGTGGGACACAGTTACTAGAAAGAACATGCAGTGCTACCTGGGGGGCTGGTCCTTCTGTGTGTACTACTCCCTGCATTAGGTTATGGCTGCGGAGGGCCTGTAGGCATGTCATGCCTCTCAGTCATCTCTGTCTGTGGTGGTATGTCCACTGGCAGTTTCAGTTGATCATCATTGACCTTTGGTGTGGTTGTGACTGAATGTACATGGTGGACGTGTTCATCATCCATGGCATCTGTGATGTTACTGGTGTTGCACGTGGTCATCATGAGAGTGATTGGTGTTTTAATAATTCACTGTTTATTCCCCTTCACTCCAGGGCTGCCTCCTTCTGGCAGCTACCACCCAGCCTCATACCTGACTGTTTCCAAAGTCTACCCCCTTCTGACCCCCTTGCTTACTCCCTCAGGGCATGGCTCACTTGGTTGGCAATACCAAGCAAGGTGTAGGTCCTCCTATATGATGAACACCAAGGTAGAATGACTGGTCAGCTAGGCCAGAGCCCAAGAGTGTCTCATTGTTCAGTTTGGCACCAGGACTTTTTCCACGTTTCTTGCTCCTGGTCCATGAGGATATCGGTGTGTGTGGTGGTCAGCGTGCATGCTCGTGCAAAACATGGCACTGCAGATTCTGGCCAGTGTCCTCCCTCTTTGTGGGCAGATATACAGTAGGCCATCCTCTAGTACTTGCTGAGACATGGGACTGCAGTTCGGTACTCCTCATCTCACACCAAAGGAGTGCCTAGATCTCCCAATGTACACAGCACCCTGTCATGTGTCATTGCCCTCATAAATTTCCTGGTATTGGCTTAGAAAATGCAGAACTGTGTGACTATGTATAGGCAAGCAGGTAACCTGGTTTGTCCAGTCAGAGAGCTCAGGTAGTAAAGGCACAACAAAATATTCCTGTCAGGGACCGGTACTGACTGGTATTGTAGTGATATATTCCTATCTGGATTTTGCTTGCTGATGCCATGTCACATCCTGTGCACCAGTGAGCTGTGCTACAGTGAATGGCAGTTCCTGTGATGTAGCGGTTAAGTGACAACCTATGAAGCAGATAACCTGGGTTCTAATCCGTGCTGGGCTCATACACAATGAGCCAAAGAAAAACTGGATGTCGCTAATGGAAACATTTTATGGTACCTTTAATTCGTCTCTCATTTCTAGGAAAATAAAATTTGCATTGTTGCACTGTAGACGTTAGGGGCCTCACAAAAAGATTTTGAACTCAAGCACCTAATGAGTACCCCTATCTGTGCCCCTGACCGCTACCCCACCAACACCTCCTGTGGCATACACCGGACCTACTGTGCTGCTTACCTCCTGCAGCGGAACTAACTGGAGCACAGTTCCATTGATTTCAAAGCAAGAGGAGGGGATGCTGCAAAGCCTTTATTCAAGATAGGAAGGATTGCTCCTTCCCCCACTGTTACCAGGTCTCGACATGCCTTATGTGTCTCAGTACACACAAATCTAGAAGCATCTTTAAGCCACTTGGGGTGCCATTGCTGGAGATGTACTCAGCCTGCCTCACTGGGACTTGAGAATGTCACTTCTGCAGTGTACTAGAAGTTCCTTCTGATGCAGTTAAAGCTTGGTACTCAAGCCTAGATGACTCAGCAGATAGCACACTCACCTCTGAGGCCGGGAGATCAGAAGGCTGTGTGTTCTATCCTCACACCAGGCACTTGGGTTAAATCCCAATACTGACACTGTAGTTCAGCATGAGGGGTGCTGCACTCCTGGGGTGCCATCTTTGACTGAAACGTTAAACCGAGTTCCATCTGCCTGTTCTGGTGGTAGTTCAGGTGGATGTTAAAGATCCCATGGCTCAGTTGGTAGCACATCCACCTCTGGACCAGAAGGTCATGGGTTCTCGTCCCACACTGGGATTGGGCTTGCATCTAAAATAATTGTTGGCATCCGAGTGCAGTATTGGGGGGGGCTGTACTGCTGGGGTGTGCCATCCTTCGGACGAGACTTTAAACCGAGGTCCCTTCTACCCATCCTGATGTTGTCCTGGTGGGTGTCCAGGTGGAAGTGAAAGAACCCAGGGCACTCTTCGCAAAGAGGAGGGGACATTCCCGGTGTCCTGGCCAACATTCCTCTTCCCATAAACCGGTTCATGCAATTATCCAGGCTATGTTTGGGTGATGACGTGCGATATGGCCGCCACTACACATTCAGTCACTTCACTACCAGTCTAGCATTGCTTGTAAAGTGCTTTGGTATACACTGTATATGAAAAGCGCTATATAAATGCTGATTATTCGTCTTGAAAAGAGTAGGGGAATTTCTCCAGTGCCCTGGCCATATTTCCCCCCATTCACTAAAAATACCACCAGCAGCTTAATCTGGTTCAAGGACAGTTGGCATTCATCTGTATCCCCTTCCCCCAGGCAGAATTTGTCCACAAAAACTAAATACATTTCTGTTTGCTGCAGGCTTTGCCACCAGGCCCTCTCGAAAAGGTTTATCTTGTATTTACATATGTTAATTAGCGTATTCTATTGAAAAGATGGATGTGGTTACTTCGCTTTTTGTTTCATTTTAATCAGTCTACTAGTTTCCGGCTCTAACTACAATCTCTATAAGATTGATGATACTGCATAATTTGTCATTTTTAGATCCATTTTAAAAATTTAGCAGTGTTTTCACTCTTCCTATACCATTTCATAGATGGCTGTCCTGCTATTTGTATTCCTTAGGCTACCCCTACCTCTGATGCCATTGCTGTTCTTAGATTTGCTGGCATGTGGACAGGCAGAACATGCTACTACAGCTCCCTCCTGCTGTGCTAATGTTTGTGTTTCTTTTACTCCACAGAATATTATGTAAAAAGCACAAGAAAACAGCAAATGGTAAGTGATATTAATGTTTGGTGCTATATTGTGCATAATTGTTGATGGCTTCCCCAATATCTTTCTTGTGGTTGTTTGATATTTACTTTTGTTTTATGACTGGTTCGATGGTGTTATGGCTGCCAATCCCACTGCATTGCAGGACCCTGGAGTTTGGGAGCAAGAGGTAAAATTATTCATTTTGACTACCTAGATTCAGGTCATTATCCACACTTAGGCAGTCTTTAACTGAATATGCTCAGTCACTGGAACAGTCTTCAAGCTTGATTGACTTAACACCCATTTGGTTTCCTGACTGTCTATTGCATTCAGGTATTTTCTTCCGCTGGGAAGGTCTCTGCTGAAAGCTCCTGTTAATGACTGAATTTTCTGCTAGTTTTCAAGGACATTTTGCAATTTGCTTTGAAGTTGTGCTTCAGATTTTGAACTCATTGGCTTCTGCTCTGTTCTCACAATTCACCATGGACACAGAAGAAAAAGCTGTGATTAAAGAGGCGTATTTTATGTAGGTAGTAGACATCTGTGAAAACAGACCATCTGTTTAGGCCTGAACCGTGATGTGGTGCATTGCTCCTGCTGTCAGTCCATGCATGCTTCTTCTCTTGAGAACCATAAGCAGTGTATTCTGCAGGGTTAGGCTGCCGGGTCAGTGGCACAGTTGTAGATTACAGAAGTGGAAGCAGCCAGTATTGTGATGCCAGTCCTGGAGATCCTGTCAGTGGAGGAGGAGGAGTTTGTGTTGGACCTGCCTAGTCCTCAGGAGGTTGAAGGGTTTGGAACATTTCTTCTGGACCTTCACTCCTTTGAAGGCGAGTCTCCTTTTCATTGACACAAGCAGGTCGAGGGACTGTTGATGCTCTTCCTTAATCAGAGGAGCCACATGGTTGGTTGCCTTTGAAGGAGGTCATTCTGCTAGTGGAGTTACCATTGTGGCTCCTAGTCGAGTCACTGCCTGTTGACATGATGTTTGACCCATGTGGGGACAAGTTGGACAAGGAAGAGCACTCTTTCCTCACTTGTACACTGGTGCTGACTGTGACCCAATTCACACTGGGTAGGTTGGGTTTAACTGAGCACCCAGTTGACCTCTGGTCAAGTCTTTCCCCGTCATACCAACTCTGGCACAGCCTCTGGTCTGCCTGATGCCCACACCTTTGGGGTATCCAGAGCACATTGGAGGTCACTGTGGCACTGATGCCACATTGACCTCCTGATCGGTTCTTGAGGTCGATTACACTCTGTCTCATTCTTGATGTTTCCATGACTGCTCTTTGGCAGTTGACACGGCCTGCTTCCTCCTCATTGCCTGGCATCCGTTATCACCACTGAACCTGTCACAAATGGGAGAGGATAGCCTGGCAACACTTAGCCTATGAAGCATTTGCCCAGTGTTGGGGTCCAACAGTGATGCCATTCAACCCGTCTTGGCTGTGGCTGCCTCTTGTGATGCCGAAACATGTTGTGTGTCCAGCAGCCCCCCACCCCTTAGCTCTGCTGATCATACCACAACAACCTGTCCTGGTGGAGTCATCACACCCACAGCTGGTGGTGGCCTTCCAGTGAAGGACTTTAAGCCCAAGTCCAGCCTTCTTCACTTCTGATCAGTGGTATCACCCTAAATGTTTTTAATGTAAAGCGCATTGGATCATAGTGAGATTTGCACTCTATAAATAAAAAAATTGACTGATTGATATCAGCGAGTTATCCATACTCCATGTTGATGGTTGGCACTCTTCAGTTCTAATTTGGATTCAGATGCGTCATCTATTCCATTGAGCCTGTGTAGATGGGGAAAGTAGTTAGGAGACCTAGGGCTGTGGTAGCGGTTTCTCCAGAGACCAGGCCTCTGGGGCTGCTTCCAAGGGTAAGAAGTGAAGGGTCAGTCGATCTCATCTCTGCAGTGTCCCAAATTGTGCTAGAACTCATCAAGGTGCTGAATCTCCACTTCCTCACATGATGTTTCTGTATTACTGAATAAAGAGCAACATTCTACTGTTATCGTATCTTAAAGCACTACATTTAGACCAGTTTTGATTTTACTTTATTGTTTTCTACTTATTTGATATTTGTTTTAATTTATTTTAACTTTTCCTTGTTGGTCTACAAAATATTGTTGGTAATGCAGCAGTTATTCCACTGAGTCTTTCAAAATGTTTCTAGCGCACCTGGTAACCACAAAGTTGCTGTCTGGGACATCACAATGTATTATCTTGGTAAGAACTATGATGTCATAAACAGAAGCACTGCGAGGAAGAGGCAAATGTCTTTTATACAGACTATTTAAATAGATTACCAGGATGTGCTGTAAATCTCAGAAAAGAACATTGAAAATGAAAAGTAATGTATTCTCTAGTAAACTGTAACTGCTGAAACATTGTATCTTCTTCAGGTACCACCATAGGAGCTTCACAGTTGGTGAATGGGGAATTCACACGGATGATTTTTAGCAGTACAGCTGGGGCTGCCCATGCAGTCATCAGCTGATGTCACCAACCCTATATAGGCATAGGTGGCCCTGTGCATTTCTCAGTTATTTCCTGCCATCGACTTGAAAGCACAGTCTCTGTGGAAGAGGCGTCGCAGTGTTCGTGCCTTTTCGACTTACGGACGCTTTTTCCTATCAACCCATTTTTAATCTCTTTCACGCGTTTTTTCTTTTTTCTTTTATGTTGAGAGTTAATCCTTCTTCATCTCTCTTCCATCGCTGCTGCTGCAGAAAGAAGATTGACTCCAACAACGAGTACTCAGTGTGTGTTTGCTGTCTTGATCCTGACGCCTTGGATTGTGAGCTCTACCAACCATTTAGTCAAACCATCCTTAGGTGACACAGAAAAGCGTTGAGGCTCTTCATGGAACAGCAGGCAGTCAGCTCTGAGTAGGTGTCCTCCGGGGCACTGGGCTACCAGTCGTCCTCTGGATCCAAGAGCTCCAAGGCCTTCCAGGCAAAAGACAAGGCCTTGGGGAAAAGTCACAAAAAGGACCAGGATCACGACTGCTTCCCCCAGCGGCCATCCCATTTCCTATCAGCCTCTTCTCCTAAGGGGGACTGTTTGTCACCAGCTGCTGCCCCAAAAAAGAGGCCTGCTGTCCAGGTCCTGGTTCACTACAGTCCCATACCGAAAGCCACTCTGCCGGCTTCTCAGGGCATGAAGCCTTTGACCCTCCTCCGTCAGCAGTGACCACATCGCTAACGACCACCCTTTTGGGTTCTGTTCCCTCATAGAAGGCCGAGGCTCATCAGGCCAGCAGTCCGGTCGCCAGCCCCAGTGCCGGAGACCCTCCTCCTCTGACAATGGACTTGAGCAAAATTCTTGTCCAGTTCACTAATGTTATTGTGCAGCAGTTTGCTGCCTTTAACGAGCCATCGCTGGCGTTGATGCAGCTGGCGTCAACCCCTATCTGCCAGCCCAAACCAACTTCGGTGCGCTGTCCGTGGCGCATTCGACAGCCGACCTCGAAAAAGATGTCTACATCGAGGAGTACCATCCTGACCTCATGTTGCTGGATGAGGTAAAGAGGAAGAAGAAGAGGAGGATCAGTACTATATCTCTGATACGTCTACTACCTCCTCTGTTTTTTTTTTTTTTATTTCAGTTTATTGATTTTTTTTCATAAACTCTTACATTGTTATTTTCAACAGTAAGGTAATTTTTTTTTCATTCCATCTTTTACAAAATAAAGCATTATTTAGGATCTTTACATTTCTTCTGTGGTTGCACAAAGAAAAAGGTTAATAATGTACAATACTACGATTCTCTTTCTATATACGTCTAAAGTTCCTATTAATCATTTCCAGACCGTCTTTGTAGTCCTGATTTTTCTTCTGTGTCGTTAAATGAATAATTGTGGATTCAAATATACAATATATATAAGGAGCAGGTTGGAACTCTACAAGTTAAAAGAAAGGTACTTTAATTAAAATAAAGAAGGATTACATTTAGCATGTGAGGGTAAGTTGGTGAGGAGATAAAGTAAGAAAAAGAAAGGGAGAGGGGAAATAGGAAGGAGAAGAGGAAAGGGGGTTCATCTCTGTAGCTTCTTTATAGCATGCTATACATTCTGGTTTAGCTATGATGGGAGTTATTATGGTATGAAGTCTTGGTAGCGGTCGAGCTAGAAAAAGATCCATTTATGCCATTTGTCATCAAAAGAGGAGGTGTGGCCTCGCAATTTTGCCAATGTTCTCCCTAGATTATATACTTCATACATTGCTTGTCTCCATTTTTCTTTTTGGCAGGGGGGGTTTGTGTACCATAGTCTTGTTGTTACTTTCTTAGCCACCAACATGAGGAGTGCCATTTGTCTATATATATTTTCAATTATCCTTACTCCTCCTGAGGGAGTCGCTGTGAGTACATACGACTTGGTTAGGAGCTCAGGTTTTTCATATATCTCAGACATTTCAGTTATTATTTCTTGCCAGTACTGCGCAGGGCCAAATGATATGTTCCAGATCAGCTAGGGTATGTCCACACCCTCTCCAGCAAATACCCTGATCTAGCTCCAAAAATTTAGCAGTCACTACTGATGATGTGAAAAAATGGATCCTGGATTTCCAGGTGAATTCCCTCCAGTAGGTGGAAGAAGAAGAAGAGATTTTTTGGGAAGGTAGAGCACTAGCCTTCTACAAATCTGAGTCAAGTTCAACTTCGACTTCCTTAGACCAGCATTGTCTCATGAAGTCAGTACTATCTAGAGAGTATTGTTTAAGAGCTTTCTGTAGTAGGCTTACCAGGTGGTCCTGCTCATCCCCCATAAGAAATGTGATCACCAAGGTCACAAACTCTGAGGGAGCTCTGCTACGTTATATAGTGCTTCCTCAGATGGTCTCAGGTAAGCTTTTATGCTGAGGTAGTTATTGAACTAAGCCGCTGGAAGTTTGTATATTGCTTGAAGCATTGTAAAGGGCTGAATACCTGTAGAGGTGATGATCTGGTGCACAAATTGGAGATGGTAGCATGATCATCTTTGACGTGCTGCATGTAATGGGTCGGGTACTATTTGAGTCGTAGGCTAATGCCTTCAGATAAAAACGGTCAGCAGAGGAAAGGTTTTATTTATGACAAAAACATTGAGTTAGGGGTTGGCATTTGGAGGATTCCCTAGGAGGTAGGGAGACAGGTCAGTCATACTAGGAAGTACCTGTTAAGTCTGTTTCCATTGAGCTTGGAAGTTATCTGTAAGTCTACAAAAGAGGGTTCGAATTTGTTCTGCTTGAGCATATAGGCTCATAACAGGCAGGTTGAGCCCTCCTTTGTCCCGAGATAATTGTAGGGAGGAATATCGTAATTGAGGTGCTTCACCCACCCATATAAAATGTAAGATGATTTTATTCCATGTCTGAAAGAATGTTTTGGATGGGACTAGGACTTCTGTAGGAAATACAGACGTCGTGGAAGAATATTTTGTTGAATGGTCTCCACCTGATTCAGGAGACTTAAAGGTTTTTGAGTGCAGCGGGACATGTCAGAGGTTATCTGCTGAGTGATACTGTAGGTTCAAAGTTATTCAATTCTAAGTGGAGCAGGTTAAAAGGGAATTTAATCCGTAAAGTAACGCATAACAATTTTAGTCATGTTAAAAGGAAAGCGAAGTTTTAGAGTAGGTGGAGGAGAAGGGGAAGTTTAGTACCTCAGTTTTGAACAGTTATATATACTGCTAAGCGTCCAGAGTTTTCACACTCTTTCCACACTGTGGGTATTGATGTTTCAGGGAAGTGAGGATTAGAAGAATATAATCTACGAATAAGAATATCTTGTGTGATCACCCAGCGGTATTTATACCCTCTACTGTGGGAATGTTGCGAATGGTTAGGGCTAGGGGTTCCGTAAATGGCAAATAGAAGAGAATAGTGGGCGCCTATTGTTCCAGAAGGAAGAAAGAACCATCTAGCTTGAGATACACTTGGGGTATGGTACATATTTTGTATTTGTCTAATAAACTTTTATGGGAACCCAGATGATGCAAGGAGCCCAAAGAAAGGGCCATGATACTGTATCAAATGCTTTCTCAGCATCAAGTCCAAGAAGCACTAGGGGTAGTTTATAATAAACATATTCTGTTAAAAGCAGAACTCATTGCACTACATCCTGGGCCTGTCTTTTTTAATAAACCCTACTTGGTCTTTATTTATAAGCTGTGGGAAGGAAATAATCTATTCCATGGGCTAGAACTGACATGAACATTTTGTAATCACGGTTCAGTTTTGAGATAGGGTGATATGATGCTGGATATCTAGGATCTTTATAGGGTTTTGGGATTACCACTTTTTCGGCATAACACCAGGAAGGTGCGGTGCGTTTCCTACTTGGATATCTACATAGGCCTTTACTAGGATGGGAAGGAATGTTTTTTGAAATTTAAAAAATTTTTGCTGGGTAACGATCGGGACCAGGGGCATTAACTGATTTGGATTGTTTAATTGTGGCTAACATATCATCTCCCGTAATTGGAGTGAACACGGTTTGCACTTGTTCATTTAGTTCTAGGAGGATTTTTGCTAAGTAGTTTTCTGTATGATATTTGGGGGGCAGGTATCTTCAGTGTATGGTTGTTTATAGTAGTTTTCCATGGCTTTGCCTGATATCTTTGGGTGGTGTAAAGGCATTCAGCTTTAGAGTCAAATAAGTTAGTGACACTTGCCTGTACTCTGGCCCTCTGAGCCTTCTAGATAGATTCCTTGCTCCTCAAGGACCTCCTTCAGTATAGTTAAATTTTAAATATTGCAATTGTTGTTCGATCCACTGATCAACTAATTTTGCAGTTTCTGCTAGTGATTTGCAATTAAGAGCACACAGATCTGTCCTCCTGATGCAAGGCACTTTGTAGGTCATGAAGCTTTTTTTGTAGTTCAGTTTGGGTTTTGTTGTGTTCTTTTTTCTTTCGAGCCACATATTTAATATTATCCCCCCTTAAGACTGTTTTGGGAGACATTGTCAGCTAGCATGCGTGGGATTGTGTCTTTAACCGAAGCAGTGTGAATTCAGGGCCCTGTAAATGCATTATATTTAGGTGCCAGAATGCATTGCATTGAGACTTGCCTAAGTTAAATTTGGTGTATACTGGAGTATGGTCAGATAGAATGGTTGCCCCATTGTGGATGTCCAACATAGAATCTAGGTGCTCTATTGAACTAAAGAGATAGTCTAGTCTTGACAGGCTACGCATTTTCAGGGAATAATGGGTGTATGTTTTGCCCATTGGGAAGAAATGTTGCCAAAGATCCCCAGTGCCTAAAGAGGGTAATGTCTGGTGGAGGAATTTTTGTAGGTGTGATACCCTGTGACTAGATGAAGGTGTTGCATCTAGAGTGGGATCCAAAGTAATATTGAGAGTGCCTCCCATGATCAGCTGGCCTTGCATAATTGATAATAAGTTGTTTAATAACTTCTGAGCCACGTCTCCCTTAGTACCTGTAGGAAAGTAGACCGAGGCCAGAGTCACTAGGGCGGAGAAAAGTTTCTCCGTAGCTATAATATATCTGCCTTCCTTGTTAACAATCTGAATTTGAAGTGAACAGTACCCTTGGTGGAATTAGTATTGCTGTCCCCAGGGTGACAAATCCCATAGCGAACGTCCGGGCTACAAGAACTTGCCATCAGACAAGCACTGAGTACAAAGCCTGTTGTTCCCTGGACAAGCAACTCCAGGCAGAACTCCCCCGCCCCCAAGTGTCACCTTCAGTGCACCAGACTGACCACTAGGTGACACTGCCCAAGAACTGCTGTCTCATTACGTGGTCGCCAGAGGGTTTGATTATGTGGGTGGCTGCCAGAAACGGGAGAATCTGTGCATGAGCAAACAATTGCAGTAGCGTGCACTTGGCCAGAAGTCGTGGTTCTTCCCCTATCCATCTCCACGTATCAGAGCAACAGAGCAGCTTTGATGGATCCAGGACTGACAGATGAGTCAGCGAACTGATATGTGAGAGTACCTGTCAGTCCTGGGAGTTGGCTGCAGTGGTGGTGGTAGGGGCGGGAGGTTAGGGACACAAGCAGGAGAAAAATGCCATTTCATTACATGCAGAAGTAGCAGAGGGAGCGTTTCTTGCTTGCTTGCTCATGCTCAGTCATAACTTGTGCAACTTCAAGATCTGTACTATACTTGTGTATGACTACGACTACTAACAAACTGGGAAGGGAACGTATTGAAACAAATAAAAATCTTGAGGGACAGGAGGAAGGGAATGAAGTTTCGAGGAGGGGGTTCTGACTAATTCAGTCAGCGGACCGTGACAGTTGCTTGGCTTGCCTGCCAGTGTTGAATGTGAAGGTTTTTTTTTTTGAAAAGCAAAAAGAACTGAAGGGTTTACAACTCAAGGCACCTAAATAAAACAGACTGGAGAGAGTTCCACGTTGGAGACACTGTGCACTGAGTCAGTTGAGGACAGGGCTAAAACGATAAAATAGATTAAATATAACAGAACAGCAGCATGTCGCTTTCTTGACAACCTTGTACTGGGAGTTTGGGGAAAAAGTACATTTTGAAGTAAGGGCAGAGATTTATCCTCCTGTGTGATTACAGGCCAGTGGACTTGTTTAAAGGTGATAGTCTGACTGACACTCAGACAACCAAATTCAGCAGTAGCTTTGAGAGAAAGTTTAACAAATAGGCCACTAGATATTGAAATCTGATTCACTCATGAGGCTACTACAGTATAAGCTTCTTTATGACTGATTTATTCAGTGAGTGTACTAGACTAGTCTAGTCTAGTGGCAAGTGCCCTGCCCAGATAGTAAAAGAGCGGAAGACGGAAGTGTAACTAACTACCTACAGAGAAACAAATAATAGAAAAAAAGATTGTAAGAAAAATAAGAGGAGCCTAAGTAACACAGAGTGAGGTTACCTGGCGCTTTTAGGAGAGAGGTGAAGGTCACTTGTGGAAAGGAGTGAATAAAACAGAGGGGGGTGTGTGGGCCGGGGTGACCTGACCTGCACTGATCAGTGTCCTGTGGCTGGCTGGCTTGTGAAAGACAAAAAGAAAAAAGAAAACCTATTTAAACATAAAAATAAAATTTACATCAAAATATGAAGCCTAACAGAAGAACTGTGTGTGGGCTCTCTTGGATTGGGATACGGTCGGTGTCTGTGTCTCGTGTGGAAAGGGGTGGGTGTCCTGTCCTGTCTTTGGCCGGCTGGTTTAAGACAGATCAGAAAGCTTAGCTAGAACCAAAAAATTTAAAAATAATATAAGAGGAGCGGGAGCCTAGCCTAACTCTATATGTGTAGTCTGCTGAGAGAGGGAGGGAGTAATTGTGTTGGAAGGGGCGAAGGCAGGGGTGACCTGCCCAGGCTGCTGAGGCTACACATGAGTGTCCTGTGGCTGGCTGGCTTGTGAAATACAGACACATACTGTAAAAATAAATAAAACAAGACAAGAAGAAGAATTAGAAGAGAAAAGATAGTTTGTGTGTGGGAAATAGTGAAGGGAGTGACCTGCCTCTCTAGTGACCTGTGGCAACTGCCTTGGAAAAAGACATAAAATAAGAGGAGCTTAACTTAACTGTGTGTGTGGTGTGTGGCTGGGCTGTTGGGAGAGAGGAGGTGTGAGCGTGCGACTGTGTGTGCTGCCTATATGTCTGCCACGGGGCAAAAATGAAGAAGTGCTAAAGGGAAATAAGGATCAATACATTGCTGAGTGCACTGCTGTAGGCAGGGCCTGTGGGCCACCAACCTATGTGCTGCTGACTGCACATTTGTACAACAGTTGCAAGTGAGCAGATTGCCCCCCAGGCCCCACCACCCAACCCAGTCCAGCTATTTATTTATTTTATTTTTATTTAGCTTTTGTTAACCGGGTAATTGCACTAGCCATAAAATGACTATTTTCAGGCATGACCCGGGAGAATACAGACATGCAGAAACTTAACAGGATAACAATTTATAAGTGCTTTACATACTATGAGTTAAAGAGAATACAATATATCAGAACATACAAAGTAAAACGCTTTACATACAGTGAGGATACAGTATATCAGAACATACGGAGTAGACCATTCATAAGTTCATAGGTGCCTACCTATGCAATGAATAGAGAGGACCTTGGACAACAAATTATCAGGTGACATGTCATATGAACAGAACAAGTTACACAAAAACAGGTAATACAAAAGGAAGAAATAACCATTGAGAGCAGGGGGTGTCATTAAGGAAAAGGTCGGTAAGTGAGGAAGAGGGGAGCAAGCCATGAAATTAGATTATATGAGTGTATGTAAGTGTAAGAGAGATGCCTGCAGTGCAAGATTCTATATGGGCAAGGAAAGGGAGCCGGGACAGGCTGAGGCAGTAAGATGGTTATATAGAGGTGAGGAAATACTATTGTATGGCCAGAGACATTAGTTATTGGGTAGGGTGAAGGCAGGAACAGGTATCAGCAATCAGCAGATTTGAGTGCAGTTTTCTCTTAAAGCATGTGTGGGAGCTAGAAAGTCTAATGTCAAGGGGAAGGGAATTCCACAGCTGTGGAGTCGCATGCTCAAATGCAACAGTTCCTTTCCTAGTGTGGCACCTCGGCAACTTCAGAAAGGATTTATCAGCTGATCGTAGACCATGGAGTGTGTCCTGAGGAACAAGCATAGCTGCAACATGCCTAGGGGTTCGATTTCGAATGATCAATTCAATAAGAGAGCCAAGGTAGTATTTCCTACTAGCTAACGGAGAGAGCCAACCAAGATCATTATAAAGTTGACAGTGGTGTTTAAGCCGAGGAGCAGAAGAAGCATAGCGACATATGTCATTATACGTAATATCCCATCTAAGTAGATCAGTTTTGTGAGCAGCCCCAAATAAGGGAGCCCCATGGGTTTGGGTGGGGAGCAGAATCCCTCTCGCAATGGTCATTTTAGCCGATGGCATGAGCATATAACTAGTCTTATATGTGTAGCCCCCTGCAAATGGGGGTTCCCAAAAGTCTTCCTGGAGCTTGCCTGAATGCTCCAAGTCTGGGCGGTGTTCGGTGTCTGAGCTGTTTAAATGTGGTTCCAAGTGAGTGCTATTTGAGCCTCCACGTACTGTCTCTTTAAGAGCTGACTGCTTGCAGACTTAATTAGTTTGTATGGGGGGGACTGTGTATTTAATGTTCGAATCCCGTCCAAGCTGCTGCCAATTCGCTTCGTTTCTGCCGTCGCTACATGTGCAGAGGGAGCCTTGTTGAAAGATGCAACTGTTTCCAGAAATCATTTAGAGTAACTGAGAAAATGTAGTTTGTCTAACCTGTCTTTATTTTAGCACAAACTGTTTCAGTGTAGCTCTTTCATTTTGGTCCTGAACTGCTGTGCTGGGCTAATTGGGTTAAGGCATGGCCCCGAGTTTTCCTCGGCCGCGGCCAACCGTGGAATTAACCGCAGAAGTTGTGGCTGACTGCGGAAGTTGCAGCCGACCGCAGGAGTTGTGGCCACCACGGAAGTAACAACTGATCGAGGAGATTTAAAGTTCAGAAATTGGTCCCAGCACTCGCCTGAAGTTTCCCTCAATCTCCTCGGAAATCAGATTGATTGCTCGGAGTGGGAAGTTTGTTAATTGAACAGCTGCAGGAGGATCAGACCAGGATGTACAGCCAGACCCAACCCATCTCAATGGCTCATTCGCTTCTCCGGCAACAGACCATAGTTCCGAGTCTGTTTCTTTTTAATCTTTGTGAAAATCAGCACAGGACTTGGGCTTTGCTGCGCTGAGACCACTTGGATCAGGTAATTTAAAATTCAGAACTGCCTGTGGTCGCCGCAGGGGAACCAACGCTGGGTACTGGTATGGCTGCGGGGGTAGGGTAACGGGGTCTATCAATGTTTACAGCACTCACCTGAAGGGTTATACCAGCAGAAGAATCATACCAGGATGTACAGTAAGACCCCAGGCCACCTCATTGATTAACAAATGTACCGCCTTTTTGGGGGGGGGAGCTATTCAACGCGGATCGCAGTTGTCAGTAGAACAGCTGAAATGCTAAAAAAGAAAAAGAAAGTGTCATCAGTTAATGGTGCAGAAGGCTTCCTTCAGAATAACTGTTGTCGAACTAGTCAGGCTGGAAAAAAATATTGCTTCCTTCATAAATTCTGTTTCTGTGTGCACCGTCATTTCGTTCAGTGTACATACTGTACATACCCCAAGCACAACAGGATTTACTGAACTAACCTATTATGAATTGACAGATGCACACAGAAACAGACTTTATGAATGTAAGCAATGTTGTTTTCCAACCTGACTAGTTCGACAACAGTTCTTTCTTTTATATTTGCCTTCCCCACCAAACTCAAACCCCAAAAGGCATGGCACCTGGATGAAGAACCTATCTCGGCTTATATCAGAATGGTAAACTATACACCAGCAGTGTTCGGGAGAAGGTGAAACGGAATACTCAAGTAAGACAAAGGGAAAAGGAGCGATGCACCAAGGAAGTAGCAGTAGCACATTTGTGCAATCTACTCTCCACCCTTGATAGGTGGTTCGCTTTTATTTTTCTCTGTTTTCGTTGTGTGGCTTCAGTTTTATTTTCGTTCCGTTGGTATGGGAAACTAATCACAGTAGGGGATGTCGAAATCGGTATGCTGAGTTAAAGAGCTAACCAAGGATCTATCGCGGCAAAAAAAAATAAAGGAAGGCAAATTAACATGGTCGGCAAGAAACAAACAATGCAGCACTCTCCAGGCCTGCCTGACGACTGCTCTAACAGAGCTATAGCTATCCCTGCTGTCGCCTCTACCAACTACACCACAAACGGAAAGTGCAGCAAAAGATTAGAGAGTGCCTGACCATTGGGATTTTTCAAACTGCTCTGAAGACACATTTATTCTGCCTAGCATTCCTTGATTTAAGTGAAATTTAGTGTTCTGCCACCAATAATAGTCATGATCATGCCTCAATTTTAAGCTTATTTTACTGTTGTTAATATGGATTTTATTGTTTTATGTACAGAGCTTTGATCTATTTGGAATTGTGCTTATAAATAAAGTTTCAAGTTCCAAAAGCACATAGCATGCCAATGTCTTAGTTTCTGTAGCACAAGCCATTAGTGTTATTACTCACTAAAAGCTAAATCCAAGAATGAGTGAACTGCAGAATGGGGGGTGATCAGAGCAATCTGTACTCATGAAGAATATTTATTTTTCTAATTTGCAGCAAAATGGAATGCCTGATCAAAAACATTACCTACTTTTTCCCTGATTAACTTTACTAATTTGCAGCTCCAGTGCAGAACCTAGGTGACTATGTGCTACTTGCCCAGCCCCTCACATACTGAGATGCTGCAGTTCACACACCCATGGAACAACACGCAAATAATAATTATTCATGGAGGCTATATCACCTAATAAGGTTAATAACTTATAGGGCTGACGGAAATGGAGACATCGGTATGCTATTTATGTACTGTACAGTATATACTTGAGTTGTGAACAAATGAACAAAGAAACCACACAATATTAGATGCAGTTTTTATTGAACTAGAATATAAAAACAGACACACCCACAATTGTATTATTATTTTTTATTTATTTAACCCTGAAAAGCAGAAGACCATCCAACAATGTCTTCTGATTTTAAACATGTCAACCCAAATCTGCAGCATGGTCATTTTTTCACACAACCTCATGAACACAACAGCTGTTGTTTCCCATATCCTGGCCAAAAGCAATTTTGCACTTGTGGTGCAAAATTACACTGTGTCCAGTACTATATAAATGACATCTGCCATGCTCAGAAGGAAGAGTCATAAAAGACTCTTGAAATTTTGAGGTTAACTTTTTAAAAATATATTATTTATAAAAATCTGAGGGTCTATTTTGTGAATAAGTTGTTTTGTGTATTCCACCATCCCATTTGCAATAGCCATTGCCATGCCGTGCCATGGATACAGTGATGGATGCTGCAACAAGGCAATACACTGTTGCCTCAGAAATTACAAACCAGTGCCTCAGAAGTTCTGCGGCAAATGGTAACCCTGTCGCAGAATTTGGTCACAGAGTGCCGCAGAAAAATCGGGGCCCTGGGTTAAGGGAGCCCTAAAATGGAGCCTGTGGATGAATCAGAACTTGGACTCTTAATTTTGAGCCAGCCACAAGGGGATTGTACGGGCAGTAACTCTGGGAAATGTAGTTTTGACCTTGGCGCCTTTTTCCACCAACAGAGGAAGTCTTATTGTAAGTGACAGCCGAACCAACCAACAGAATGGTGTGGAGCTAAAGGAAATGCCCTGCTCTGTGACTGGAAAGCTCAGATCAGCTGTGACAGTGAAAAGAGAAGGAGCTCTGTGCTTCTGCGGTGCATAGTTTCGTGCGGGAAGCACATGTGCGGCCCTGAGGTTCAGCCTGTGGCTGTTTCAAGTGCCAGTTTGGACTGAATCCGATTGTGAGGAGAAAGAAGGAAGTCTGAAGAGTGGAAACCAGGCTCACCCTATAGAAGACTGGAGAAATTGCTGAATCGCGCTCGGTCTGTCAGAAACTGAAGCTGCTGTGTGTGTTCCCGGGTATTTTGCAGTAATTACGATCGGGATCGAGGAGCAGCCTGCCTGGTATAGTACTTTCCTTTTACATATGAATGTGCGTAGTGCTTGTGGGGAATTGCTATTTCCAATCCCACGTGCTGTGTGCTGAAGCTGGAAGCAAACCCCATCTTAGCGTGGACTAAATCCGTTTGTTATCGACTGTAGTGGGGTCCAGTCACAAGGACCTTGTCTCCATGCCCTGTTCTGGCAATCCAGAAGAACATCTACCATCCGGTCCTCAGCTTGGGTATTGTGAGTACAAATCAGGAATTACCCTGCGGTCTGTTTCAATCACAAGTGTGTCATCTAATTCTTGTTGTTTCCCTGCTTCATAGGCTGAGCCATCTGGCTCCGGATTACAATTGGATGTTGTGCATATATTTTCTTCTACAGGGCCCCATCCATCTGCATTTGCTGACCAACCCTGGGCAACGGACCTGGCTAGCCCCCCCCCCCAAACCAGGGTACCCAGAGTGTGACTTTTCAGACCCTGTATGTGTGCACAGTACTGTGATTTAATGCCACCAATTAACCTGATTTACCCTCCTTGTTACTGCCCCTAAATAAATCAGATTTGTTGTTGTTATACTGTATACTGTCTGTGGTGTGGTACTTATGGAAACAGTCTTGCGATTTGCTGTATATGTTGTTTAACCTTATTTACAGGGAGTCCTCAGAGACGCTGCAGAATCAGTCTTGAGGGTAAGTGGTATCTATATGAGTGAACAGTGTGTATACGTGGGCTATTGGGGCTGTAACTTCGGTGTACTGTGTGAGCCACTAGAGGGTATGAAAGGTGGTCTCGGTGTCCCAGAGGGCTGTGACCAAGCTAGTCTAACCACTGCAAACCCTGACCTCTGGGTGGTGGCACCCACCATAGGACCTAGACCTCTCAACCTGTCTGTAGTCAAACAGGCAGGGGTACTAGCCCTTGAGATAGCGCCACCTAGGGGTTACATCTTGGAGGCACCTCGGGGATTTTGTGTCCTCTAGTGGCCACATTTACGAACCACTGTTAAAAAAAATAAAAAAAAATAAATGGGTACCCTGACAGAAGTGGCTGTGTACCGGTTGGTGGAGTGGTGTACTGGGGAGGAGATCAACCCCTCCCCCCCAAAATGCTATGCTTATCCTGGACATCCCCCTGAGTATCAATACGGACACTGTACCGGGAGTCCTTTCCAAGGTGGAAGGTTTACAAAACCCTGTGGTGGTGGGCCGACATTGCTGATCTGCTCACCCACACTTTCATGGCCCTAGTAGAGTATAAGGACACCATAGATAGCTCCAAAGTGCCACAGACTATTACCTCAGAGGAGCCCTCACTGCCTGGAGAGTGATAACTAAGGACAGTAAAGACTCGAGGAGTGAGCCCTCCACTCTCTGAAACTTTTGAGGAGAAATTTGCTAAGTTGTTGCTGGAAACATAGAAACATAGAATTTTGACAGCAGATAGGACCGCTTGGTCACCCAGTCTGCCCATTTCCCTACCTAATGGATAAGCTGCAGATCCTAGTTAACCAGCAGCCCACTTCTTCCTACCCACCCCTAAATTGCCTTATGACTGTCCCATGCATGCTTGAATTCCCCCACTGTTTTTGCCTCCACGACCTCCACGAAGGCGCTCCATGCATCCACAACCCTCTCCGTGAAAAAATACCTCCTTAAATTACCTCTGAGCCGCCCCATTATCTTCAAATTGTGCCCTTGTTCTTGCACACCTCTTTTTTGTAAAGATGCTACCCTCTTGGACTTTGTTGATTCCCTTGAGGTACTTGAAAGTTTCTAGCGTGTCCCCCCTTCTTTCCTCGAGGCTATACATATTAAGCTCCTTAAGTCTCTCTCATTCATATCCTCCGGTGCAGACCCTGCACCATTTAGGTTGCCCTCCTCTGGACAGCTTCCATCCTGTCTATGTTCATGGAGATTGTCTCCAGACCTGCCACGAGTACTCCAGATGGGGTCTCACCAGTTGTCTGTACAGAGGGATAATAACTTCCAGTTTTCTACTGGTGATGCCTCTCCTATGCATCCCAGTATCCCCCAAGCCCTTCTTGCTGCCCTCACATTGCTTTCCACCTTTAGGTCATCTGATATGACTACCCCCAGGTCCCTTTCCATTTTTGTTGTTGTTAGTATCTCACCCCCCATTGTGTACTCTTCCCTGGTTTTTGTTTCCCAGGTGCATTACTTGCACTTCTTAGCATTGAATCTAAACTGCCATACATTTGACCATTCCTCTAACCTTGCCAAGTCCCTTCTCATCCTTTCCACCCCACCTTGTGCATCAACTCTGTTGCAGATCTTTGTGTCATCTGCAAAGAGACATACTTTTCCTTCCAGTCCCTCTGCAATGTCACTTATAAAGACATTGAATAGGACTGGTCCTAATACTGAACCCTGCAGTACCCCACTAGTAACCCCCCTTTCTTCAGAGTGGACTCCATTTACTATTACTCTCTGTGTCTTATTCTCCAGCCAGTTCTTTACCCAGGCTGTCATCTTGGGACCCACTCCCAGGCTGGCTAACTTGTATATTAATCTTTTGTGTGGGACTGTGTCAGATGCCTTGCTAAAGTCTAGGTAGGCCATGTCCACAGTCCCTTCCTGATCTACTACTTTGGTTACCCAGTCAAAGAAATCGATCAGATTTGTCTGGCATGACCTTCCCGCTGTGAATCCATGCTGCCTTGGGTCCTGTGCCCCTCTGGCCTCTAGATACTCGACAGTTCTTTCCTTCAGAGTGATTCCATCATTTTCCCTACCACTGAGGTTAAACTAACAGGTCTGTAGTTTCCTGCTTCTGCCTTACTCCCACTTTTGTGAAGGGAATCGCATCTGCCCTCCTCCAGTCCTCGGGTACCACCCCATCCTCCCATGATTTGTTAAAGAGGGTAGTCAGTGGTGTCACTAGTTCTACCCTTAGTTCTTTAGAATTCTGGGATGAATCCCATCAGGCCCATTGCTTTGTCCACCTTCAGTTTTAAGAGTTCTTTTAGAACCCTTTCTTCTGTAAATGGGCTGGTATCAACTTCTGTATCCAGAGTGTTTCTACTGTTTGTTTTAGGTACCTCCTCCTCTTCCTTTGTAAATACTGAGCAAAATATTTGTTTAGTATCTCTGCCTTTCACAGTCACCCTCTGCCCATCCTCCCTCCCTGTATTAAGCCTCACTCTCCTCCCTTGGTCTTCCTTCGGCTCCTGATATACCTATAAAAGGTTTTATCCCCCTTCTTAACTGAGTTGGCTATCTTTTCCTCGGTTTGGGCCTTTGCTGTTCTGACTGCCTTCCCAGCTTCCTTTTGCTTTAACTGATACAGTTCTCTGTCCTGCTCCTTCTGTGATTCCTTGTACTTCTTGAATGCTTTCTTTTTCTCTTGAACCTTCACTGCTACTTCCTTTGAGAATCATAGTGGTTTCTTACATCGTTTCGTTTTGTTTATTTGCTTCACACAAAGGCTTGTTACCTCTGTGATGGCAATTTTTATTATTCCCCATTGTTCTTCCACCCCTCCTTCCTGCCCATTTGCTAGTGCATTCCTTAGGCACTCATCCATTTTGGCAAAGTCAGCCCTCCTAAAGTCCAGTACTTTTGCCTTTGTATGGCTTGACTCTATTGCTGTGTTTATTGTGAACCATATTGTTTGATGGTCGCTAGTTCCCAGATGGCTACCCACTTCTACATCTGTGATCCTCTCTTCATCTCCATTTGAGAGAACCAGGTCTAAGATTGTCTTCTCTCGAGTGGGCTCCAATACTAGTTGTCGAAGGCATGCCCCTGTAGGGCACCTAGAATAACCCCACTCTTGAAGTGGCTGCTGCAACTGCACTCCAGTTAACATCTGGCATATTCAGATCGCCATCAGCAATATCTCCCTTTTCTGCCATTCTAAGTATACTTTCTATAATTTCCTTGTCCATTTCCTCCCCTGAGAAGAAGTCCGTATACAACCCTATGGATTGTGGTACCATTGCGGTCTCCAAATTTACTCTACAGTGCTTCTTCTCCCTGTTTATCCTTTGTTCTATTGCTTGATTCTTCCTTATGTAAAGAGCTACTCCTCCTCCTCTTAATATTCTTCAAGTGAAACTACCTCTGTCTGGAAGCTGCAATACTGAACATAGGATTTGCAAGAAAGCGAGTTGTGCTCACAACAGATTGAGATGAACCTTACAGTTGTCTTTGGTTTGTAGCAGATATTCTGCAGGTGGAGGCTACTTCTAATTGAAAGGTGAAATAAGGAACTTAGAATTATCAGGAAAAGACAGTCTTTCAAGCAACAAAGGGAGGTGGATCTAGCTTTACTTTTGTTCCAATTTTAAGATTTTCAGTGCAGGAAGAGTTTAAACCCTAGGCTAAGAATTTGTCATAAGTCTTGAAATAAGTGCATTTACAGGTTGTGTATTTGACCCAGACAGTGCCCTAGGGGGAGGAAACTGTTTTTGTGTTTATCTGTGTGTGTTTCTAAAAGGCCAGACCAGACTTTGTCAGGAAGTGCTTACATCATAGCTACTTATCAGCCAATAGCTTTGGTAACAGACCTGAGAACAGTAATATTATAAGCAAGTGTTTTATAGCAAACTCATAATAACAGCTAATATTCTTCAAGTGAAACTACCTCTGCTGGAAGCTGCAGTTACTAGCTAAGAGAACTGCAGCTGGGAACTTTTAGGTGTAGAAACATATTTTGTTATGGAGGTTTAGTGTCTGATAAACATGAATAGGTACTAAGGATTCATTTCTCCTGCATTAGTACATGTTTATGCATGTCAGTATAATATGGTGTTAAAAATAACAGGACTTTATAAATTTAGTGAGCCATTCTATGTTTTTATTTATAATAGGGTGAGCGTATAACACATAAAATAAAAACATATATCACACTTATCCCATTGTATAAATCATCAGTGATGTAACCAGAGTTGAGAGTAACTGCTGCCGACATCACCACAGTGAAAATACATGACATTTATCACACCGCAAAATGGTAACTTTTGTCCAATGGGGTCCCTATTGTATAATCGGATACATGATGTGCACTCATGTGATATGGAAAATATTTTCACTCCTGCACAGTGACCTCTGGATACTCACGAGTGACTTTGCCACCCATGAATATCCAGAGGTCACTCTAAAGGAGTGAAAATATTTTCCCATATCGCACTCGTGCCCATCATGTATCCCCTATATATCACTGTATGGTAGTTGAAGCAGTATCTTATATCGATATGGACTCCCAAGTTTTCATGTTTTTTTTAAATTATATTTTAGTCATAATGGTTCCAGAGTCATCTGATTTTAAATAAATTATCTTTTGAAAGGTCTTACTTTAGAACCATTCAGGCTAGAAACTATTGTTTTAATGAAAGCTTGGAGTTCAGCTGCTTTAGCCTTGTTGATACTGTTATGTGTCGATACGGTTTTACATGTACAGTATCAGTACTACTTAACTCATTACTTCAATACTTCAGTAACTTCATATGAAGTCCGAACTATCCACTGTTTACCTGACACAAAAATTGCCGCCCAGGTATTAGAGTTTGTACAGCTTTTTAATTATAATATCAATAATGTTTTTTAGTTGACACAGCTAAAAATCGACAAACACATAGTGTCTGTACTATTTTTTGTATTAATAAATTGTGTTGATACAATTTTTTTGTATTGTTACATAAAATGAAAATTTTTGTTTACTTTTTCTGAATTTTAATACCTAACATTATTTTTACTTTTTCAGAATTTTGTTAATACTTTGTATAATTAGAAACTGTGTAGAATTAGAAACGGTGCAGTTTGCATCTTAATTTGTATTCATCTCATGTCCTTAATCACATTAACATTTCCCTCTCCCCTCTAGCAATCTCTGCAGTTCCTTGCTTTTGCAGACTTTGCCTGTGAAAGTGTCAGGAGAGAATTGTATTATTTATTTTTTACTTATTTGAAATCTTGGATTAACACATTTGAGGATAAGCTCATTAAATAGGTTCCACATCAGTGCAAAAGAAAGAATAAGAACATTATACAGATAGGCAAATAGCAACACAGTTGTACAGGAATGGTTGTAAATAGTAAAGTCACAGTCGTAGGCTATGTGCAAATAGCCAGAGTCAGTTACAGTAGCTTAGGCATTATTACAAAGGATGTAGACAGAAAAAGACAGACCGGAACCTGAGGTGGTGAAAAGGACAAAAGGAATACGCCCAGTGGTGTAAGTCTGTCAGAAAGAGCGGAACAGGATCGAGGTGATGGCAGAGGGCGGAGTACAGGTTACAGGGCCTGTGCGTGGGAAAGGGGGAGGATGAACAGAAAAGTTAAGTGTGGAAGGATGGGAATGGATAGGAGGGGAGGGAGGAACACAGGTGAGGACAGAGTGTTAAGGGAAACATGAGCAGAAGCGTTTAAATACCAGGCAATGTGGAACCGACAGGATAACATGACAGGATACAATAACCATAACAGGATAGGATAACAGCTATGGTTGTTTTACAGTTCTTTTATAGGTTTTTATCCTACTTTGCTTTCACATGTCAGGGCCATATCTGGCAGCATTACAGTTATAATACACAAAGCCTGGGAGCACTGGATCAGATTGTGTGTTTCCCCGTTTCGTATGCCATCTCTGTGGCACCCCTGCAACATGCCCATAGTCTAATGGAGAAGTTAGGAAGCTACTGACTTGATGCATTACAGTAGTCGCTGATGGAGTAAATATAAATAAGTGGGGTGCCTCTATCTGTGGTCAGAAAGCGCTGCTATCAGCAGCACCCTGATGCTGTAGCCACATGAGAACAGACCACCGGCCTCGCTCCTGAAACCAGACCCCCTCACCTTGCATTAGCTCTGAACCAGTGAGGTGGCCCAAAAGTTGTTTTGCTGTTTCAGCAGAAGCATTAGTGGATACCTGAATTGTGATTTTTATCGTGATACGAGTATTGTGATTTATCTTGCAGAAGATGAGGATGAAGATGATTCAGAAAAAGAAGATGATGAAATTGATGATACTGATGATAACGACAAAATCAGTGATTATAAAACGCCACAAACTAAATCAAATCGGGCAGAGTAAGTAGATTTTCTCTAGTAACTGTAAATACCTCAGAAATATATATAACATTCTTTGACTTCCTCCCGACAATGGTGCTTCCCCATCTATCCACAGATGCTCCTAGCTGTGCCCTGCCTATCACTGACACTTTCATCTGACTCCAGATGGTGGAAATATCATACTCAGCTGCCCTTTTGTTAGTCTGCTAGGTGTGGAGTGTAGAGTAGTGTAGCCAGTTGGGAGATCAGTGCCGAGAGCATTGGATTGTCATCCTGGTCACTCCTGGGATTTTAGCTGGTGTCGTGGTTACTCCTGTACACTGTTGCTGACTCAGGGTTCTAAGGTGCTCAGGTACGTGGGGGACTGTGCACCAGAGCCAAGCAGCATCCCTCCTTCCCGACATTAATTACCTGCTGCTCTGCTACCTGTAGATAGCCAGGTGAAAAGGACAGCATAGTGTCTGGGAGCACAACCCTCCTGGGAGGAGAAGTGAGTCTGCTGGAATGGTCAGTTCTCCTCCCCCCAGCTGACCTCCAGTCACCAGGGCTGTGAGGGAAGTGATACCACTACATTAACAGACCAACCTGGAAAACAGTTTAATGCTTGAGCAATTATACACAAAAACTGAGAGTGGCATATTTAGAATATTGACCCAGTATCAACAGGCTCTGTTGAGCTCTTAGTATGAAAAGGTTTGTTACTCCAGTAACAGACGTTCGAGAGGATCTCCATAGAGCCATGAAACATTGAACTGTGAACCATCGGTGTCAAGACTACGCAGCATGCTTTTACATGACATGGCCACCCACATTGATGTGCCTGTATACATGTCATCAGTGCACAGCGCTGCCTACTTAACGTGAGCAGGTTCCAGTCATTTCAGTTTCCCCCACTGTTGGTGAATGGAGTTCTAAACATCTAGCAGGATTGAGTCTGCCATACTAATCATGCACAGAGAGGCAGATGAAGTGGAGTGAAGCAAACCCTGTCTGCTGGGCAGCTCGTGAAAGTAATGATATAAACAGCATATAGGCTGTGCAGTGTCTTGGCAAGTAAAAGGACTGCCTTATCATGGGGATGGGCGGTGGGGAAAAGGTATCACACCACAGAGATACTCTCTAAGGTCTAATGTTACTGATATGTAACAAACTTATAATGTATGGTAGAACTTTGTTATAGGTAGACATCTACCCTTTTATAACAACATTGTTCCATCGATGTGAAGTCACAATTTTGTTAACCCATTGATAATACATCACATCGATGGGTTAACAGTTGGGAACAGTCTGCGGATGCGTGCTATGCAAATCAGTGGCCTTCCTGAAATGGCCGTGAGCCCATGACCTGGAATTAGCAGCTGTGACTGATATAACAGCAGGTGTAAGGTTCCTGGACCTGCTTTAATTTTTTAATTGGTTATGTGAACCATACACTATAAAATATAATGTATGGTTCACTATCAGCAACCAGCTGGTTTAACCATCTTGTGATTGTTATGGTTATGTAAACCTCTCAAGCTTCGCTGTCGAGCCATAAGGTCACCATGGCAATCCCTCAATGGTTAACGAGTTGGTTTCCGATAGCGACCCGAACATTATCCTCTATATTGTCTTCGATAGCTCCATAATTCATTGGCTGATTAGCAAGTAGTACCAACTCCAACCAGGCTGCCCATAAAGTAGCAGCAGACCCATACCCTTCAGGAGAGAACGCTTTGCGAGACAGCCAGGTTAAAGCCAGCCCTGTTTTGAGAGATCAGCTCCAGACTGTAAGGCCTAGTAAAAGTATGGATCCTCTTCCAAGTGGCACTTTAAGAATGCCATTGAAGAACAATAATCTGGAAATGTGAAGAAATAAATGGTCTTGCCTGCTGTATCTGAGTGTGCTGCATTTTGCTGTGTTCCAGGTAGCAGCACTGTAGATGCATGTCAGTAAGTGAAACTGACCTAAAACAGGCCACCGAGGCTGCCTTGTCCATGGTGGCTTTCACTGTATCAGTATTGGGTAGTTTGTGCCCTGCCTGTCTGTAGCAGAAGAGAATACAGGAGGAGATCCATTTTGAGAGGCACTGGTTGGAAACTGGCTTACCCCTGGTGCCATGGCCAAAGCAAATAAAACTGGCAGGACTGAGCACAGTCCTCAGTACAATCAGGAAGTACCAAAGGCTTTTGGGACAACCAAAGCATGCAACAGCACTTCCTTTGCGTTCTGAAGGGAAGGAAGGGAAGAGAAGAAGATGGGTAAATTAACAGACTGATTTAATGTGAAATTAGAACTTTAGGCAAGACTTCGGTGTGAGTACACATCACCACCTTATCCCTGTGAAACACCCACAACAGAGATCCATGAACCAAGGTCTGTAGTACAGACTCTTGCCTTTTCGAGGTCACAGACACAGAGGAGTAGTCTTCCAGAACAGATCCTTCATGCCACAGGAATATGCAGGCTTGAAAGGGGCTTTCATCAGCGATTTGAGTACAAGGTTCAGGACCCAAACTGGAACAAGCTGCCTGTCAGTGATGGCAGAGACTTAATCAGGGCGTCTGATCTCATCAGCGGCCGTGCTGTCAGTTTACACATTAAGTTCCCTCTTCCAGCATCAATAATTTCTGCTTTACTGGTGTTGGCAGGAGATGGTTTGGCTTATCAGGCACTGCAGTAGTCCATTTTCTCAAATAATGCTCTGAAATGTTTTGTTTGCATTTCTGTGTAGCTGGTTGGAATCTGGCAAACTGCAGTTTTTCACATTGGCTGATGGGCCCAAACAACAAACACACAACTCATGGGCGCCCTAATGATAAATCTGGTTTTCACAGAGACAATGGTGAAAAAGCTTATTACTCGGCGATTGCGTACTCCAGTGATCAGGTGTAGCTACCAGGAAAAAAATTATTCAGTTAATGAAGACACAATGCGGAAAACACCTTCCATTTGTCTGACATTTACTCTCTTGTCAGCAGGAGAAACAGAACTGGAGTTGTTGGGGCCCATCACGTTATACAAGTAATGCTATGCACTGACAGCATGCATATAGGCATGTCGATGTGGGTGTTCCCATCGTGCAAAAGCTTCAAGTAAAGTCCTTATGATGATGGTTTACAGTTCTATGTATTATAGCTCTTTGAAGACAGTCTCGAAGAAGAGTTACTTTTTTCTTTTTCAGTAAAGTGAATAGTTTATATCGTAGTATCATATTGTTAAGCATTCAGTGCCGTACCATGATCACAAATTTACTTTTCCACTAATGTTCTTTGTGGGCAACTCATTGGATATTGTGTTTACAAATATGTACTGGTATTCTACATCAATTTCCATTTTTTTTACAAGCCCTGTTCAGGAACTCTGAGGATCCTTTTGGGTCTGTGACCCAACCCCAATCCTTATTAGTTTGCTTTTGTTAAATATGTATATAACTGTGCTGGGGTGGTTGCTAACTCTAATCTGGTAAACTGGATTCGGGAACAGACTTGAGTCACTCAAAGACTGGACAGGAGAAACAGGATCAGGCGTCCTGAGGAAAGCTTTATTCCCTCACGGAATGGGAACCCTGGGTACTGTTTCTAGGGAGAAGGATATGTTGTTCATCCACACTGTCTGGCAGATTCCTTGCCACTTTAAATCTTGCCGGAAGGTCTTCAAGCTGGCTCCTCCCAGCCACCCAGGTGGTAAAATTCTCGGCTCCGCCCCATGACGCCAGAACTTCCTTACTGCTTGGAAGCTCAGGTTCCCTCCTTAGCACTCTGCATTTTAGACTGGATCCTAATTCTTCGGTTCGTCCGAATCTAGTTTTTTTTTTTTAAACTTTCTTTATTTAATGTAGTTTCGTCGGCTGAGACCCAAACAGCATACATGGACAACAAACCAGTCACAATCATCCAAGTTGATTCATTTCTATTGCTATCACTGGCAGAAGAAATCTAATAGTGAACTAAATGTACAATACATAGGTTGAATTTATGCTATAATAAGTTACAGTATCTAAAATAATTGTCTCTAAAGCATTTATCTAGAAGCATCCTATATTATCTCCAACTTACATTTCCCAACTTATCTCATAGGATGTCCCATCTCAGGATAAGGAAGATCAACGGGGAGGGCAAACCCACAGCGATCAATCAACAAGTGCATCAAAAGACCCACTTTTTATTAACTTTTGTCTTGTTAAAACCCTAACCTAGGCCTACATTTACCCCTGTTCATGGAACAAACTCAGGCCTCACCACTGCCATGTAGAGAACCCAACGCCTCCACAAAATCTCAAAGGTCGGGACTCTCTTATTAAGCTTGGCAGTTATTGATTCCAGTCTGTACACATCTATCATACGGTCTTGCCACATGTTTAGGGCGACCCTCTTAGTGGATAACCAATTGCTAGTAATCACTTTTTGAGCCACTAAGAAAGAGATCTTCAAAAACTTAATTGTCAGGGGGTCTCGGAGTTCCCTAGTCAGATTCAAGAAAAAATAACACGGGGACATCTCCAATTCAGGATCTATGATTTCTCTCAAAGCCTGCTGAAGGCTTTGCTTAAAGGGGGTCAACTCAGGGCACTCCCATAGTAAGTGAGCTAAAGATGGGTGTAAACCCTATTCTCCTCAACAAAAGTCTGAAATAGCTGGGGATCGAAAATAGCTGACAAGAATCTTCCATGAAAACTCCCTGATGGAATACCCAGTGAGTTCTTCCTTGAGTCCACGCCAGAAGTCATCGGAATCAGGACTCTTAAGTCCCTTTCCCAGGCTCTTTTAGTGTGGGCAATGGAATCCCCTTTCCAAGATAACAGTGCCTGATATAACTTGGATATTATATGAGACCTAATCGGGTCCTTTAAGTAAGTATGCAATTTGTGAAGGTGAGGAACTCCCCAGCTTAAATTGTGTTATCAAGTTGCTTATATAATTTCTTATTTGAAAATATCTGAATCTATCCTTCCAACTGATTCCATATTTGTTAACCAGTGTATCAAGTGGTAGAATTTGTTTCCGTCCAAAAAATGCCAAATCAAGTGCAAACCCCTCTCCTCCTGTCTCTTAAAGCCCCCATCCCACCTGTTAGGTGGAAAAGAATTCAGGTATGGGACCGAAGTCAACAAGTAGCTCCAACTCTTAGCTCTCTTATCCCCCAGAACCCCTTACCAAACACTTAAGAGTGGTGGCTGTGTATGGGTTTCCTTCCTGACTTACATTTGACCTCCCTTTTTGCTTTAATAGCATGTCGTTCATATTTTTAAATGATTCGGTCTCACCTAACTGCAAGTCTTTCCACTTGGCCGTATGCCTGATCCAACAATAGATGGCAATCGTGAACAAAGCTGCACAGTAATATAATTTAAAATTTGGTAGTGCTAAAGCTCCTCTGTTTTGAGATCTGGAGTACTTGAAAGGCAGTTTTGGGTTTATGTGGGCCCCAAATAAAGCGTGACACTGTCCTATTTAGAGAGGAAAATGCATCTGGAACCGGAATAGGAAGAGTCTGAGCCAGATATAGAAATTGAAGAAGTATTATCATTTTTATCCCCTCTACCTTCTGAATCATGGGCATAGCAACAGGAGCCCACCTGTCCAACTCTAACTTTATTTTCCTCAACAATGGCACAAAATTTAGGAGATACAGCTGGTCCGCTCGATCACTCAAATGAACCCCCAAGTATTTGAACCAGGAAGTATCCAATCTGAGAGGGTACTCCCTCCAGATCTGCTCCGAGGGATCATAGTGTAATTTCAAGACCTCTGTTTTAGTCATATTGATTTTGTAGCCAGCTAAATGACTAAACTCTGATAACTCAGCCCATAAGTGTTCCAACATATATTCAGGGTCTCTGAGATAAACCAGTAAGTCATCAGCATATAGCGCCAACTTATGTATGCCCCCCTCCAGATCCCAACCCCTCACCAGATCATCCATCCTTAAGGCTTGGGCCAAAGGCTCTAAGTATAACGCAAAGAGCAAGGGGGAGAGAGGGCATCCCTGTCTCGTGCCCCAATGTAGATCTATTGGAGGGGAGACTCTTCTGTTAATCTTTATATATGCCTTCGGTCTGGTATATATGTTCTTTACAACTCGAGTGAATGATTCCGGTAATCCAAAGGCGTCAAGAGCCAAACCCAGAAATTTCCATGCCACTCGGTCAAAGGCCTTCTCCGCATCCAGGCTAAGAACCAGGCTGGGAGCCCCCGACGAGCGGCATGGTATAATATTTGTAGTGATCTTTTAATATTGTCCTGGGTCTGCCTACCAGGGATAAACCCAGCCTGATCCCCATTGATCAATTCCGGTAAGGCCACCTCTAGGCATCTCGCCAATATTGAAGTAAATAACTTATAATCAATATTTAAGACTGAAATAGGGCGAAAAGCACCACACTGCGTGGTGTCCTTCCCAGGTTTAGGGACGCTCGAAATGACCGCATAACGAATCTAGTTTTGAAGTTTTCTAAACTTCGGTCTTCTCATCCCTCGCGGCTGCGATGGACAGTTCGATTCCTGGCTTTCAGAGGCGCCATGGCGGGCAGAAGATGTCCAGGACAGATTTGCACTCCGTGTGTGTACTGCCTCGACCTAGACCATGACCCGCAGGTCTGCGAGTTGTGCCACGCCTTTTTGGCCAACGTCCTGGAGGATCACGCTGCCCGATTGAACCTCGGCACCCCGATGAGTTCCCCCCACCAGTGAAACCCAAAGAGGCTCGTTGGGCGGTGTCCTCGGTGGCTGGCTCGGCTGGGCAGCTCGAGCACTTGATCGCCCTCGAGGAGGAGGCGGCCCAGGCCGCATCTCCCCTCCTCCTCGGACGCGGGGCGCTTATCCCGCTCTCTCTGAGTTCCTCTTATTCGGGCTTCGCTCAAGGAGCTTCCACCTGTCCCTTTCACGGGCGAGAGAGGGCCATCGGGACATTCCTCTCAGCCCAAGAAGAGGGAGTCGAAGGGTAAGTCCCATGGTCGGCGTTCGTGGGAGCGGGAGAGGTCTCCCTCCCCAGACAGCCGACTGTCGACTTCGGTCGAAGTTGAGGCTCAGGCCGCTGGCTTCACGGCGTCCCCGTCAGGCTAGCCTGCCGAGACACCCGTCGACACAGTCGAGATATCTCTCGATTCAACAGCCGGGTGGTCGACTGGTACAGCCGTCAACCCCTCTTCGCTGGTTCCCACGTGGAGACCGAGGATCTGCCCGCACCTTCGGGGCGGCATTCCCCGGTTAAAGTGTTCGAGCCGAGGGAAGGCGGGTGTCCCCGGCCCCTTCCCAGGCCCTCCCTCGGTTTCACCGAGGGTCTCGGTCTCTGACTTCATCTCGGTCAAGCCGCTCCTGCCGACATCGGCGGTCTCGGTCTGGGCACGGAATTAAGTGGCGACACCGCTTCTCCTCATCTTCCTCCTCGGATGAGGAGAGGCTTCGACGCAGACTGCGTCGGCGTTACGAGGAGCTTATGTGGCAGCAGTTGCTGTTGTCCGGGATTAAATCGACTCAGATTCATCCCCCGGCTATCAAGTGGCTGCCGCCTGAATGGCCGAAGCAACCGCTCGCCTCAATCGAGATCCCCATTTCTGGGCCGGTTGTTCGACCAAATCTAGCTGCCCCACCGATTGTGGTGGAACCTCGGTCGGGTCACGGCCTGCCCCACAGGTTGTCGGTCACCCTCACTCCCGGCCGTCCTCGGCAGGTAGAGGGTGTTCCCAGATTCTCCGGAGTCCAGTGACGACTCCTCCCTGTTCCCCAGGTGAGTGGGCCTGGAGTCCTCCCGGGGCCAGTCTCTGGACGATAGCCCATTGTCCTTCTTGGGTCTGCTTAGGCTCATCTCGGAGTCTACGGGATGCAGCTCGAGCCCGATGTCGAAGCAGGACAGTTATCCCTGATGGAGATTCTAGACCAAGGGGATTCACCAACGGAGGCCTTCTCTGTGGCTGAGGCCATTGTGGGCCCAGCCTTGGAGCTTTGGCAGCGGCCTGCTTCCTGTCCTGCGCCCTCGGCCAGGATGGCCAGGAAGTATGTGGTCCCTATCGGCTATCTGCCCGGTTTCTCGGAGCACCCCTCTGCCGCGGGGTTAGTCACCGATAACATCTTCCAGCATTCCAGAAATGCTTGGGACGTGGATAGGCCCCCCGACAAGGAGTCAAAAGGCTGGACTCGTCGGAGGCGCAGGTCTCTGCTCGTCCTCCCTCGACCACCGACAGGCCAGCTCGGCAGCGCTGATGGACACTTCTCCCACATCCTCATGGGCTCCCTGGATGAGGTGATCCCTCATCTGCTGGCCGACCTCGGACCATGGTCTGGCAGGTGCGGGACCAGGGAAGGGCGGTGGCTAAGCAGCAGCTTCAGACTGCTCTGGACATAGGTGATTCCTGTGCCAGGTCAGTAGCGGCCACGGTGGCCTTGCACCACAGGGCGTGGCTGAGGATATCCACCTTCACGGCGGATACCCAGCACAAGTTGGCGGACATCCCCTTCTCGGGGACTGACCTCTTCGGCCCTGGAGTGGAGGGACACCTCCAGCGGATCGAAAAGTCCAGTGCCACTCTGGACTTGGTCACCTCCGCCCAGAGGGACAAGGGCAGCCGGCAACAACAGCATAAGTCCTTTCTTGCCTTGGTCCCCTGCGGCACGACCGGCCCAACAGCACTAGTACGAGGGCCAGCAGGCTCGCACTTGGCATCCCAATCCCAAGCCAGCGGCTTCCTCTAATGGGAAGCAAGGAGGTAAATGCCTTGGAGGACCCTGGGCCAGTCCCTCCTCCAAGCGTGCCCAGTGACGGGTTGAGGGGCGTGGCCTCCAACCTCGCCACCCTTCCCTGGGTCCCCTCCCCCGTGGGGGGACGGCTCCGCCACTTCCTTTCCACCTGGTCCGCTATCACCATGGACCGTTGGGTGTTAAAGGTGGTAGGGAAGGGCCTGCCTCTGGTATTCGAGCAGACCCTTCCCTTTCGAGCCGTCGCCCCCCCCGGGGGGGGGCACGGGGTCCAAAACCTCGCTGTCGTTCCGCCAAGCCGATATTGCCCTGCGCCTCGAGAAAGAGGTGATCAGGAAGGTGGCGGATCCTCCTCCAGACTCTGGGTTTGTGTCCAGGAAATCCTGGTCCCAAAACGGACGGGGGGGATGGCGCCCCATTCTCGACCTGTAGGACCTGAACAGGTCCCTTAGGTCTCGGACCTTCAGGATGGTCACTCTGGTTCAGATAATCCTATCCTTGGAATTAGGCATGTGGTTTTGTTCCCTGGACCTCCAGGACGCATTCTTCTCGTCCCGATCCGTCCGTTTTGTCAGAAATTTCCCCACTTCAGAGTGGAGGGATCTCTTTTCGAGTTCTGGGCCATGCCCTTCGGCCTCTCTCTCTAGCTCCCAGGGTCTTCACCAAATGCATGGCAGTGGCGACGCATTCCCTCTAGCCCGGAAGAGGTCGGTGTACCCTACCTGGTCGACTGGCTGTTGCAGCCCCTCCAGAGCGGAGGTGGAGTGGTCAGAGATCTGGCCCCCAGGTTTGCTCTCAGATTGGCCTCTTCAACGAGGCCAAGTCGGAACTCGTGCCAAAAGCAGGTGATACATTTCATCTGGGCAGAGCTCAAGTCTCTCTGAGCCAGAGCACGGCTCCTGGCGGACAGGGCCGAGGTTCTTCCTCCTTTGCCCAATCATTTCTGGTTGGGCAATTGCGTCCTGCCCGGGACTCCTGTGTCTCCTGGGTCTCATGGCGGCTTGCACCAGCGTGGTCTGTTGGGCCCGTTGGTACATGCATCCCCTTCAGCAAGGACTGGCCAGTCAGTGGTCACAACACTTCGATGCATTGGATCAGTTGGTGACAGTGACCCGGGAAATGTGGAATGCTCTCCAGTGGGGGACCGTTCCGGCACATCTGCAGGAGGGCATCCCGTTCGTCCGCCTTGAGCCGACGGTCTCTCTCTCTATCGACCGACACTTCTCAGATGGTTTGGGGTGCCCATCTGGGAGAGCTCAGAGCGCATGGCGTCTGGTCCCCTCCGGAGTCCCGATGCTTTATCAACCTGCTGGAGCTCCGAGCGGTCCGCCTAGCTCTCACCGCCTTTGCTCCATTTCTACGGGGTCAAGTGATTCAGGTCCAGATGGACAATACCACGACCATGTACTACCTAAACCGCCAGGGCGGGACGAGCGCCATGCTGTTCTGCAAGGAAGCTCTCTGCATATAGTCTCGTGTGCAGCCTGGAGGCGGATCTCCTAGCCATTCACGTGGCAGGAGCCTCCAACACCCTGGCCGATGCCCTAAGCCGGATAGGGGCTGCATCTCATGAGTGGTTCTCTCCTGCCGGAGGTAGTACAAGATCTCTTCTCCCACTGGGTCACGCCTCAGGCGGACGTTTTTGCCTCCAGGGAGGATGCGAAGCTGAGACTGTTTAATGCCGGCCCCCCTCAGCAGGGCTCGCTGCAGGGGGATGCCTTCTCGAGTCCGTGGACCCCGGACCTCTTCTACGCCTTTCCCCCATTTCCCTTGATCCACAAGGTGCTTCTCAAGGCGAGGAGGGACAAGGCGCAGGTGATTCTGGTAGCCCCAGACTGGCTCCGCCAGCTCTGGTATCCAGATCTCCTCAGTCTCAGCTCCAGGCTCCCGATGTGGCTTCCAGCCCGCCTGGACCTAATCTCAGTCATCAGGGGAAGGTATTCCATCCGGACCTTCAATCCCTGCACCTGACGGCCTGGTTCCTGAGCGGCTAGATTTCCAGGCCTTGGGTCTTCCGGCGAGGCCCTCAACGTTGTTGAGGCGTCCCATAAGTCGACCAGAAAATGCTATGCCTTCAAATGGAAGAGATCCTCCATTTGGTGTCAGGAGAGGGCCTGGACCCTTCCTCCTGTTCCTCAACAAGCATTCCGGACTACCTGTGGTCCTTTTCTCAGCAAGGGCTTGATCGGCGACCCTTAAGGTGCACCTGGGGCCATCTCTGCTTACAGGGCAGACGTAAAGCAGTCGGTAGGCGCGGGAAGGTGGTCTGGTGCTTTTAAGGCCTTGATCACATTTCCCTCGGTGCAAGAACCTCCACCTCCGTGGATCTACTGCTGGTATTGGCCAAGCTCACGGCAAGCCATTCGAACCAATGCACAGGTGTGATATCTCCAGCTGTTGTGGAAGCCCGCCTTCTTGGTGCCTATCACGTCAACCAGAAGGATGGGAGAGCTCCAGGCGTTTCCTTTGAGTCTCCCTATCTGGTCTTCCGCAGGGACAAGGTTGTCCTGCGCCCCACCCGAAGTTACTTCCGAAGGTGGTGTTGGAGCTTCACCTTATCCAGGTGTTGACTCTGCTGGTGTTCTACCTAATCACACCTCGGAGGCGAAATATAGGCTCCATATTGGACCCTAGTAGGCTTGCTTACTTCAGGGAGTGTGGCTGAAGTTCGGGAGAGATAAGCCAGCTGTTTGTCACCTATGCTGAAGCCGCACCTGGCAGACCTGCAGCAAAGCGGACGATAGGCAGGTGGATCACCTCCTGCATAGAGCTCTACTACAGGTTGGCGGGCATGGAGCCTCCCAGAGGGATAAGAGCTCATTTACCCGCCATACCGCTCGCCGGTAGCTGCTTCCAGGGATGTCCCTATCCAGGATATCTGCAGGGCTGCTACCTGGAAGTCGCGTATACCTTAATTACCCACTACCACATCAACCTTGAGTCATGCCGGGATGCTGGTTTTGGGGCCTCGGTTCTCCAGTCTTTATTCCCTAAGTAGGGGGTGTGTGCCTTGCCTCCCTCCTCCCGGAGAACTGCTAGGAGTCTGCCAATAAGTGTGGATTGAACAACACATCCACGTCCCAAGAAATACAGGTTACTTACCTGTAACAGGAGTTCTAGAAATGGTATATGTTGTTCATCCACACGACCCACCCGACCTCCCCGGCTACGACGCACAACCTGGCTTCTAGCTGGCTAGATCTGGCATCATGGGGTGGAGCCGAGAGTTTTACCACCCGGGTGGGTGGGAGGAGCCAGCTTGAAGACCTTCCGACAAGATTTAAAGCGGCAAGGAATCTGCCAGACAGTGTGGATGAACAACATATACCATTCCTAGAACTCCTGTTACAGGTGAGTAACCTGTATTTATTGAATGACAACTGGTGGAGGCCAGGTAGCTGCACAGTGAGTGCATGTCTTAAGGGAAAGGGGCAGCTGCTGGGTGACAGCCATATTGTTCATGTATCATTGCATGCTGGCACCTTCATGGGTAAAAATCGAGGAGAAAAATGGGGGTCTGTAACAACAAAACAGGGTGCCCACAAGCCATGCATGATACTGTGCTACATAGCTGGATCACTGCAAAGTCAGGAAGGTCAAGCTGTACTCAGTTCTCTGAATGAAGAAAGCGTACTTCATGCCGATAGCTAGGGCAAGTTCTGGCTTTATTTCTGTGCAGCTGTAAGTGCAGTATGACAAGCAGATAAGCATGGCAGGTACAGACAAAAGCAGAATGCGGAATGCATTCAGTCAGCCAAACATTTTACACCTAGCGCTTCATCAGAGATGCATGACCTGGGCAAATACACATATATAGTCGGCCAGTGCCTGACATCATTGTCATGGTAAAATGTCAACAAATGTATCCAAAATGCAAGTGTGAATAATATAAACTAAAATCACAAAGCCAAATGTTGAAAAACAGATAAAAACAAGTAAGAAACAGCATGAATGATAATCTAGTGTACAAGACATTTTATTAATCTAATGTTGCTCCCATATTTATGTCTTGCACGGATATTCCAACTCCCATCTGTTACTCCTTAAAATTGATAAAAATGCAGACATTAGCACAGTAATTTATATATTCAGTTTCTGATATTCACTGGAAAGCAGGATGCGAATCTGTAGTTATTGAACACTGTTGTGGGAATGTGGGGGGAAAAGGAAAGGGAAGTGTTGGGGGGAAGAGGAGAGGGTTGCACAGAAGCATGACTGGGGACTAAATCCTGAGGGGCAAAAAGAATACATGTGGGATGATATGAGATTAAAAAAAGAGCAGAGACAGAGACTGAATCAGAGGAGGGGGAGGGGTTGATTGGCAGGAACACACATATAGTAAAATCAATTCTGTTATCTCATTTGGAAAAAGGGCTGAATTTCAAATGTATCATTTAAACAGGGCCATTGTAAACCATTCAGTTTGTGTATCCATAACTTTTCTTTGGTTCAATTTATTTTCATAATCTGTCCCTCTTGGATCCATTTCTATATGCTCAATCCCAGTAGCTTTTATGTTTCATTTTGTCCCTTGCTTGTGTGAAGTGGGCTCCCATTGCATAACTCATGTCATCCCTTTGGATAGCTCTTATAGTAGATGCTCACGTAATCTTGCTTTAAATTTGTGCTTGGTATGTCCCACGTAGGAGGTGCCAGACAGGCACTGAACTAAGCAGACTACTCCTTTTGTATTGCAAGTTACAAAATCTTAACATGTACCAACTGGCCACAGTTGAAGCAACTAGCTGGTAGTTTTGGCAACCATGTTTGTTGTCTCACTGGCTGGTAGCTGCTAGTTACCTTGTGTCCAGTGTTGGTGGCACTCCTGTAAGAGATCCATAGTGGTCTTTCACATAAATCCTTCAACTTGGGTCACCGGTGTGGTGTGAAGTGGGGAATCCAGCGCTTCAACCCTCAACGCCACCGGGATGGCTCGCCCGTTAATCTTTTAAATGTGGATGGGGGAAATAGACATACAATACCCTGAGAAAAATATCCTTCACTGACTGCCTCTCCAGTAGCACAAGTGATAATCGCTTGGTAGTGCTCTGCCTGACCTTCACTAATGATGGGCCAGCAGGAGATATTCGTGAGGGAGGATATAGGCTGACCTAGAGTGCACAGTCAATAGCAGCATACACAGGCATCCACCAGAGTCCTTGTCACCGATTTGGAGGAATAAATTTAGGTGAAAACCCCAAAGCATGACAGAATGATGCTGTCACTCTGGGGTCCCACGAGTTCCGATTGCCCAACAGCCTCCCATGTTTATGGCCCTGAAGGGAGATCAGCTTCCACTATCCCAACTGAATCCACCATGTGAAGCAAGGCTCTATCTCTCCCTTTGAACCCCCTTGGGACTGGGTAAGAGATGGGGAAAGGAATGGAGGGAGCTGGGAGGTAGCTGAGCAGAGCGTGAAACACCAGTGATGGGGGAGTAAGAAAATATTTTAAATAAAGAGATACTGTAAGATTTGTAGTCCAGTAAATCTCAGAGATGATACTGTTGTATATAAGTTTATTTAATGGTGTGCACACTATTGCATTGCAAGTACGTGAGCTCAGATACACCAGACAGATACTATTTTATGATCATGCAATAATGAAAATGGCACAGCACTGCAGCATCGGTTATTGGGGCATCTATCTTTGTTATTCCCAGGACAGTTCACACTTCAGCCGCAAAGCTCTAGGGATATATTTACAGAATTCTGGGATACTCATAAAAAAAAAAAAAAAAAAGAATCTGTCCCAGAAGTCAATAGGAACTGCTCACAGGAAGAACTGGTTTAGCAACAGCAGTGTGGACACAAACAGTTTTCAAGAACAGTTATGCTTGCTGAACTGGTTTAATAACAGAAGTTTTGAAAACATTTTTTGTAAAACATTTTGTATCGTGTGGCCCTCTTTTTTTTTTTTTTTCTGTACTCTTTCTTTTTTCCCCACTTACTAGCTCCACTCCTAGTCCCTCTCTCAGAGCCCCATGTTGAGAGGCCCTAGATGTCTGCTTTTAACGTGCTGCTTGTCTGGGCTTACTCTAGAGCCCCCAGATAACCCACTGGGCAGGGTAAAGGCCTCCTCCCCTTACCTCCCTTGAACATCATGGGAGTGCGCACTTGTGGAGTCTGTCCTCGGATCCTCCTGTAGGCATGGTGCTGGAGGTACGTCACTTAGACTGGGAGCAGGGCACATTTTCCTTGTTTTGGTCCCTTCCCCTCTGGTTTCAGCACTCGAGGGGGACCAACGAGATGGAAACATAGAAACATAGACTTTGACGGCAGATAAGGACTGCTAGGCCATCTAGTCTGCCCATTTCCCTACCTACAGGATAGGCCGCAGATCCTAGTTAACCAACAGCCTATTTCTTCCTACCCCCCACAAGAATTGCTTTATGTCTGTCCCATGCATTCTTGAAATCTCCCACAGTTTTAGACCCCACAACCTCTTCAGGAAGGCTGTTCCATGCATCCACTACCCTCTCTGTGAAATAATACTTCCTCACATTGCCCGTGAACCACCCTCCTTCTATCTTTAAATTGTGTTCCTTTGTTCTTGTAAGTCTCTTTTTCTGAAGGATGCTGCCCTCTTGGACTTTGTTAATTCCACTGAGGTACTTAAAAGTTTCTGTCATGTCCCCCCTCTCCCTTCTTTCCTCAAGGGTATACATATTAAGCTCCTTTAGTCTCTCCTCATACGGCTTCTCTTGCAGACCCTGCACCATTTTAGTTGCCCTCCTCTGGACTACCTCTGTCCTGTCTGTCCTTGCGGAGATGAGGTCTCCAGAACTGGACACAGTACTCCAGATGGGGTCTCACCAACTGTCTGTACAGAGGGATAACAACTTCCTGTCTTCTGCTGCTGATGCCTCTCCCTATACATCCCAGTATACCCCCAGCCCTCCCTACTGCGCGGAGGCACGGTGAGATGTTCCTCTGCTCAGATCCCGGCTGACGCCAGCCCTCCCCTACTGTCTGATTCCCACTGCACAGCACCACCCATGGTCACCCAGGTGGTGGCAGTATGGTGTGAGGATACATTCCTCCCTCCCAGAGAAGGAGAGCAGCCCATTGGGCACCTGATCCTTCTCTCCCCAGCTGGCCCTCCAGCAACCTGGCTCGCCATACAGAACCCGGGTCGCTGGCCTGACGGTAGCACTAACGCTAGCCTGGTGGGCTGGCAGTGTGCCCTAACTCTAATGCAAACCACTGCATCTCAGTTTGGAAAAATTATAAATAAAATAATGAACAATGCACTCATTTCCTCCCACACTGGTGTTTGGTCCTGTCAACAGAAGGAGAGATTCAGACTGCAGAACAGTTTACGTTAAAATAAAAAAGGTCTCTGATTTGCTCCCCTGCTGGTTCTGACTACTACTGGTGAGGGGAGAGAGAGAGTCTGGCTGCTGGAAAATTGCTTTCCCCTCAAAAAAACAGGTCTCCATTTGCTCACTCTTACTGTCCTGGCTCTTGCTAGTCAATGGAAGTAGTGCTGGGCCCCAAGGCCCTTGTTTTTTTTTTTTTCTTCTTATAAAGAAGTCTCAGTTTACTCCCACTCACCAGTCCCTGCTTTTACCAGTGAAGGGAAAGTAGAGCTGGGCTGCCTGGCCCTTACGAGAAAATAAAGAACTGAAATGTCACCCTCCCAGTCTAGATGCCAGTGCCCTTCCCATCTCTGGTGCTGGTGGTGATACGGGTAAACTTCCCTCTGTTTGGTTCTGCTCACTCTTCTGGCTCCTAGGGGTAAACAGAGAGCAGAGTCAGGCTGCCTGGCCCTTTAAAAAAAAAAGTACTGACCACGTTTTCCCCTTCATTTCATCGATGAGTACTCCTCTCCCATCTCTGGTGCCAGAATGGTGCAGGTACCTTCCTATCATGAGGGCTGTGCCAGTGGCCATCTGGGGGTAGGGGGAGTAGGGTAAAAGAGGGTGTTGGTGTGCCTCTGACAAATGACTTTCGGGTACCATTGGGCATCAGATTAGATAACTGCTGGGAAAATGATGGGCCAGGATGAGGAAGACCTCACTTCTCTGGGCACCTGGTAATTCAAAGTTGCTGGAGTGG
This sequence comes from Neoceratodus forsteri, assembly GCA_016271365.2. NCBI lineage: Eukaryota > Metazoa > Chordata > Ceratodontiformes > Ceratodontidae > Neoceratodus > Neoceratodus forsteri. Next base: position 302,175,527 of record CM057459.1, on the reverse strand, counting down.
AGTTGTTCTCCTCCAGTATGTAAGGGCCAAGGGAAGTGACAGACGTGTCCGTGGGGGGCAGAGGGTGTGTTGGTGAGGAGACTGGACGTTTATCTCCAAGGGCAGATAGGGGCTGGTGGTGGCGGCTTACCATTGGAAAACTGAAGGCTTGACTGGCAGATCTCTTATGGGAGACGCAGTGGTTTGGACATGGTCACCTCTCAAGTCTCTAATATGGGGGGGCACCCACAGTTATGATCTGTAGTTTGGATTTGTCTATTGTGGAGGGCAGTCACTAAGGTGTGCAGGTGGCACACTTCGGGTGGCAGTGTTAAATATGGTCACTTATGGGGCTTTATATGGCTATGGGGTTTATTTTGGATGCTGGTATGAGGGACGGGGAGAGGGAATTCGTGCATGCATCTCAGCTGGTTTATCCTGGGTAAATATATTGCAAAACTGTGGATAAGACTTTGGATTTGAAGTAGTCTAGGGCAGAATCGATGGTGCTGGAGTTTGAGATGGGTGACCAATTGGTTGCAGCCATTTTCTCGTGGAGGGCAGACAGATCCAAAGACCGGATCGAGAGGAGTTTGGAAGGGGCTTTGGGTTGGTGGGTTTTGTGAATGCAGTAGACCATGTGATGGTCCCTGAGGACATCACTGGTGTTTGGCAGGCAGTCTTGGGTAATTCCATCTCAGAGACAGCTGCGTTGGACTGTTGGATCCTGGCCCCTATGCTGTTTGCCTTGTACACGTTGCCTTTGGGTGAAATCTTGAGATAGTATGGCTGAGTTTTACTGCTTTGCAGATGGTACCCAACTATTTGTGCTGTGTATACTTGACAGCGTAAATGTTGTGTCAGTGCCATGCCATTGTTTAAAGGAGATGAATGACCCAATGTCCTTCAGCTGGTTAAGTCGCAACCCGGGTAAGACTGAGGTGATGGTTATCGAACCCGGCTACAGAAGGTCGGTATTGACAGGGAGTGACACCTAGTTTTCATCATTAAATGTCCCCACTTCTGGAGCTGTGGATGTGGTCAGGATCCTGAGGGTCGGGTCACTAGGGACTCCAAGTTGTCCTTGGAAAACCAGGTGTTTGCAGTTGTACATAGTGGCCTTTTTTTTGCCTTCTAAACATCTCCCAGATTAAACTGTTTCTTGCACCAGGTGACTTGGCAAGGACAGTCCTTGCTTTCAACACATGCAGGATAGATTACTGAAATGTTCCCTACCTATGTGCAGCTAGTCCTGAATATGGCATCCTGTTTGATTTCAGGGGCTCCCCATAGAGACCATATTTCCCCGGTGCTGTGCAAGCTGCACTGCGTCCCTATTCAGTGGTGTCAGCTTCAAGATACACTTATTGGTATACAAAGCCCCACATAGGTTGTGTATCAGCACTGATATTTTGGAATGCTTTGAGTGCTCATATTAGATCTGCCAGCATAGTGGGGGCTACTTTAAGAGGTCCTGAAATACCATCTTTTCAAACTTACTTACTACCTGACTTACCTATTACTTAAATCTGAAATTAATTTATAGCTAGCAGGAAAATATGTTGCATTTGTGAAGTTTTATTTATGTTGTAATTTTGATTAATTTCATGGTTTTTGTTTTCTGCTTTTTGTGTTTGTTTCACATGGCACGATAAGCCCTTGAAAGGGTGCCAAAGAAATAAAATTGCCTTATACTGGATTCTTATATTGGGCTTTGAATGGTAGAAGACATTTTGGTCCACTCAACCTTAGTGGGTACATTTATTCTTGTTTTGTTCTAACCGTTTATCTACCTCTTTTTTATTTAACAAAGATCCACTTTTAACTATTCTGCTTGGAAGTGAATTCCATATTCTGCCTGTCCTCTTTACAAATGTATAATATCTACTATTTATTTTAACTGTACTAATTTTTATTTGCATCATATGACCTCTCAGTCCTCTTGGTTTATTCTGTATTATTATACCCATCTCATTCAGTAGTTCCCTTTTACGGTTTTATACACTGTCATCGGGTCCCCCCTTAATCTTCTCTGTTGTAGTGTAAACAATCCTTTTTTTTTTAATTCTATTTTCATATTTATTTTATTGCTAAAGATCCAGTCATTTTTGTGTATCTTCTTTGTACTGCTTCTAGTCTTTTAATTTCTCCCTTTGTATAGGGACTCCACATCTATGACCCATAATCCATTTGTGGTCTAGTGTATGTCTTATATAATGGTAAAAGACACCCTATGGATCTATTTACAACGGTTCTCTTGATATTCCTTATCATATAATTTGCTTTTTGTATAGCATATGTTCTTTGCTTTTTGAAACTTAAATTATCAATAATCATCCCACAATCCCTTTCTTCTTGGGTACTTCTTAATATTTGTTCTCCAGTGTACATATTTGATTTTTATTTTTTCCTAAATGCATAACCAAACATTTATTAACACTAAATGGCATCTGATTTTCTTGTGCCCATAATTCTATTTTTTTTTTTACATCCTCTACCACGATTCTTTGTTCCTCTGGTGTACCAACAGGTCCCCCCAGTTTGATGTCATCTGCAAAGTTAATCACCTGATTGTAAATGTTATGTAAATCACTAATATAAATGGGGAATAGTGATGGTCCCATCACTGATCCCTGTGGGGCCCCACTAGTCACCCAAATTGCATCAGACAAGTCTCCCATTATTCTGACTTTCTATGTTCTGCCATCGGGCCAACTGTTTGTCCATGAGACAGTCCGAGTGTCCAAACCAATTTTTACCATTTTTGACACTAATTTGTCCTGTGGAACTTCATCAAATGCTTTCTGGGAAAAAAATAGAATATCCATAGGTATATTATTATTTATGTTTTTTATTTATATATTCATAAAAACACAGGTGGTTTGTCATACATGCCCTATTTTTTCTGAACCCATGCTGTTTGCTAGCCACATAACCCATGACCTCCAAGTTATATTCAGTTTTATTCTTAAGAATGGTTTCCGCAATTTTTCCTGGAATCGATGTTAGATTTACTGGTCTGTAGTTAAAAGATTCCATTCTGTTGCCGGTTTTAAATAGTGGTACCATTATTGTTTGCCTCCAATCACCAGGGACTTCTCCCCTCTCAAATGAGATATTATTGATCATAGCCAGAGGTTCTGAAATCTAGGAACTTATTTCCTTCAGATATCCTGGGTTCAATTTATCGGGGCCTGCCAACTTGTGGGATTTAAGCTGTTTTAATAGGCCTTCTATTTCTTGTGGGGTTGTGGCTAGATTTAAGTTATAATAGATATTTTTTTTTTTTCAAATGTCCCAAAGTATTCATTAAACGTTTCACTTCGCTTAACTTCTCTCTCATTGACTATCAATGGACCCACTTGATTTTTACCCTTTTTTTGCTGGTTTATATATGTATAAAAATGTTTACTGTTATCCCTTCTATATGCAAGGTTTATTTCCACTCTTCTCCTTTCTTTTCTTATTATTAGTTTCAACCTTTTAAGAATTTTTTTATATTCTTCCTTTGCTTCTGCTGAACATGTCTTTTTCATTTTTCCAAATGCATTTCCCTTTTTGGTGCTTAATTTTAATACTTTATTCGTACACCGTGGTGTTTTTTTCCCCTTCTGTTGTATATTTTTTATTTGGTATGAACCTCTTTTCCAAGTTTAGAAGTTTTTGTTTGTTTTTTTTTTTGCTATTTTGTTTTTTGCTGGTTCCGTAGCTGGCCTGCTCCCTGTTTCTGGAAACTCTGAGGGATTCCATCCGCCATCTCCCATGCTCCCTTAGGGTCCCTGTCTGTTCCCCTGTAGCTTACCCTCCCCGCAGCGGGGTGGTGGGGAGCCCCCTCACTCATCCACCTTGTCTGTATCCAGTCAGGCAGCTTCCCCCAGAGCCAGTTCACCACAGGACGGCCATCAAGCCGCCCAACCATGAGAACTCCACTTTTCCATTTTTTCCCCAGAGCGGAGTGTGCAATGACGCTGGTGGAGGGAGCATGCGTGTCCATACCTTTGCCCCCAGCTCCTCCCTGATGGTACAGAGCAGTGCCTGCCTCCAGTCGCCGCTGGGGCAATCAGGTGCTGACTGTCTTGCACCCTCCCTCCCGGTGAAGAAGAGCAGTTCAGCGGATGCTCGGTCTTCAAACAACATGAAGTCTTGCTGTATTCCGACAAATGCAGTGATGTCCAACCTTTGAATTGCCCTGGAGAGGAAAGAGTTAACTTTCCAGGCAAGGCATGGAACGCTGAGCTCGAGCTCGGTTGAGACTCTGTCTGTTGTTGTTTGAACTCAAACCGCCAGATTCTTTACTTCGCCTCACTGAATAGTCACTCCGGAGATTTCTCCTTTGCTTGGTTCAATTTTGTCGGTTAAAGTGTCGTTTTTCCTCGGTTTCAACCGAATTTAATCCGTTTAACCTGCCATTTCAGTCTCTGTCTGTGGTATCGTGAGTACTAGATAGGTTTATTATTGTCTCTTCTGTGTGGGACTTGTAAACGTTGGATCGGTTCGGTTTGAACCGATCAGGTTTGTTCTACTTTTAGAGTGTGGTAACCGGTCCTTATCGGTTCTAAACAAACCGAATTTCATTACGTTTTTTTCCACGACCCATAACACGGTCAGGAACCGATAAGGGTGTCTTGCCTGGCGGACTGCCGAAAAAAGGGTAAGTTTGGTTAGGACTGGCCATGTCTGAGAAATGCAAGAGAAAAACTGGGCCCACTGGGTTTCAACACTGTTGTGTGTGTGGGGAAGCCTTTGCTAAGGCTGACCCCCACACCACCTATGTTTATTGTCTGGGGTTTGACCACCTCGATTCAGACTGCCAGATTTGCAGATATTTTCTGCAGCTACCCTGGAAAAGAGAGTTGGTAGGCTAAGGGAAAGGGAGGCCAAAAAGTCCGCTGACCCGGATGGCCAGCCCGGTTCGGGTTCAACCGTACCAGAAGGAGTGCCCTCTGACCAGGGTGAAACTTCTTTGGGCAAAAGGAGAACCGACTCTGAGGAGTCGGTTCCAGTTAAAAGAAAAAGAAAGGATAAATCAGCCGGTGCGGATCCGCAAGTTCTTTCTCTGACCGCTGATGAAATAGCCAAAGCGATAAGGATTGTTCAGACGCTAACCCCGGTTCCGACTGAACTGGCACCATCGGTTAGGGGCTCTGTTCGGTTGGTTCCCCCGGTTCCAGATTATAATTTAGCTGATTTTTATGAACCGGCGGAGGAGGAAGGAGAGTATGAGGATAGTGATGGTGATTATGAAAGTCTGGATGTGCCCATTGACCCGGACATCTCCCCAGACAGACCTTCAAGGGTTTCTCCTTATAGGCTTTCTGAGTCCTCTTCCCATTTTATGTTTTACAAAAAATGGCTGAAATCTTCAGCTTCCTATGGAGGAAGCTCTAGAGAATCAGGAGGAGCCTGATTACGCTTGAGATGATGGATATCCCAGAGTCCAGGAGGCTGTCTATTCCTCCATAAGTCTTTGGGAAACAGACAATGAAAATTTTAAAGACTCCTAATTCTATACCTCCTGTGGACAAGAGAATGGACAAGAGGTATACTCTCTCAGGCTCAGATACGGAGTTCCTTACCCAGCAATGCAGTCATGTTGGGGTAGTGCAGGCTGCTACCTGTGATCAGGCAAGTATACCCTTGGCTTCACACACCCCAGATAAGGACTCCAGGAGGATTGATGCCATGGCAAAGAAACAGTACATGGCAGCATCTTTGGGACTCAGGCAGGCTAATTATATGGCCTATACAGCTAGATACCAGAAGTCTAGATGGGTCACTGTAATGGCTCTAGCTAAACAGGTCCCTGGCCAGCTTGCCAAGGAGCTGGAGCAGGTGGCTGCAGATGGTATTGAGACATCCAAGGTGCAATTTCATGCTGTAGTAGACTCCAATGATGTTTCATCTAGAGTCATGGCTACATCTGTGGCCCTTCGGAGGATGGCTTGGCTCAGATGTACTAGCCTGTCTCAGGATACCCAGACTAAGGCCATGGATTTTCCTGTTGTGGGTAATTCTCTGAGGAGCAAACAGAGAACTACATGAAGAAAATGGATGAATACAGGACCACCTATAGGAGTGCTCAGGCCAAGGAAAGGCAAGCCACTCCCCAGAGGCAGCATTCCAGGGGCAGGGACAGGCCTTTTCATAGGCCTTTCTACCAAGCCCAGGCCTCCTCTTCCGCCTTTGCCCAGAGGGGTTCTTCAGAGGGAGAGACAGACTGGGTACAAGCAGGCCTGCTACTACCCCTCAGCCTAAAGCCCCTGCCAAACAGGCACCCTGATTGGGTTGCCAGGGCCGATTCTCCACCACCTGTAGGGGGCAGGCTAGCTTACTTTGTCCAGGACTGGATGTCTTTAACATCAGACAAATGGGTCCTGGAAGTAGTGAGCCAGGGACTGGTTCTCAGCTTTAAAAAATTTCCCAAGATGAGAACCAGATCCTTTCCACCTGCAAATCCTTCAGAGGCACTTGCCCTAGAGGCAGAGGTCTCGTCCCTCTTGGCTCTGAGAGCCATAGAAAGGGTTCCACCCCTACACAAGGGAAAATGATTGTACTCCAGGTACTTCCTAACTCCCAAAAAGACAGGAGAATGGCAGCCCATCCTGGATCTCAGATATTTAAACAAGCACCTTTTAAAGCCAAAGTTCAAAATGGTGACTCGGGGAATAATTCTACCCTCTCTAAGGCCAGGAGACTGGCTAGTTTCCCTGGACCTCAAGGATGCCTATTTCCACATTCTTATCAGGAGCTCCCACCGAAAGTACCTCAGGTTCGAGTTGCCCTCAGGCTACTATCAATTCAGAGCAATGCCCTTTGGCCTAACTTCAGCTCCGAGGGTGTTCACAAAATGCCTGGCAGTAGTAGTTGCTTTCCTAAGGAGAAAAAAAGATCTCCATCTTTCCATACCTGGACGACTGGCTCATAGTAGGTCAATCTCCGGACCAAGTCGTGTCACACCTACAGATAACTCAGCAACTGCTCACTTCTCTAGGATTCCTTCTGAATCTTTCAAAGTCAGTTCTTGAGCCTGTGCACCTTCTCACCTTCATAGGGGCAGAGCTGGATACATTAAAGGCAAGAGCCTTCCTTCCCCTGGACAGGGCAAGGACCCTTGTTACACTGGCCTCTTCATTCACCCTCCAGGTGTCTCGACCAGCAAGGCATTTTCTGCAGCTCCTGGGCCACATGGCTGCCTCTACAGCAGTGGTCCAAGGAGCAAGATTTCAGATGAGGGACATTCAGTTCCACGTAAGAGCCTTCTGGTCTCAGAGAAAGGATCCTCTGACCTAACTAATCCCAGTGACTCGAACCCTGATCCAGGCTTTGCAGTGGTGGCAGGATCAGGACAACCTAACACAAGGAGTTCCCTTTGTCACTCAATCTCATTCTCTAATCCTTACTACAGATGCCTCCCTCTTGGGATGGGGAGCCCACTTGGGGGACCTGACCACCCAAAGGTTGTGGTCACCTCAAGAATCTCTGCTTCACATCAGTCTCTTAGAACTCAGAGCAGTATATCTAGCACTTCAAACTTTTTCCAAGTCTGTTCAGAACAACGTAGTTCAGATCAGGACAGACAATACCACCACAATGTGGTACATCAACAAGCAAGGGGGCACTCGGTCTACGGCCTTGTGCACAGAGGCAATGAAGTTGTGGTCTCTGGCCTATTCCCTGAGTACCTCCCTCATAGCCGTCCACCTCCCAGGGAAGGACAATGTCCTGACAGATGCTCTCAGCAGGATATCTCAGGGCCATCACGAATGCTCCCTAGATCCCCTGATTTTGAAGGTGATCTTCTCCAGATGGGGTACCCCTCAGATCTTTTTGCAGCCCCAGACAATCACCAACTTCCCCTTTTTTGCTGCAGGCCCCCAGTGTTGGGCTCAGTCCCCCTGGATGCCCTAGTTCTCAACTGGGAAGGAAAGTTCCTGTATGCTTTTTCCCCCTTCCCTCTCCTGTTCAAAGTACTAGTCAAAATCAGGTCTGAACCCTGCAAAGTGATTCTGATTGCTCCAGACTGGGCCAGACAACCCTGGTACCCCCTCTTGCTGTCCTTAGCAGTTCACCTTCCCCTGTCTGTTCCCAGAAATTACAACCTGTTAACATGTTCTCAGGGGAGGGTCTGGTATCCGAATCTCAAGTCTCTCTATCTCAAGGCCGGCTCTTGAAGAGTTCGAATTTGCGGATTTGCATCTCTCTCAAGGTGTTCCGGATATTTTAAAGGCTTCTCGAAAGCCTTCCACCAGAAAGACTTACAACTCAAAATGGAAAAGGTTTACTATTTGGTGCTCTGGGAAGCATATTTCTTCAGAGTCTGCTGGGTTGCCTGCAGTCCTTGACTATATGGTTCATCTCAATAGCTTGGGACTCAGACCAGCTACACTTAGAGTGCATCTGGCAGCTGTCTCTGCTTTCTTGTCAGCAGGCAAGCATTCTTCCCTTTCAGCTCATCCTGTATTCTGTAAGTTCTTCAAGGGATTGCTGCATACCAATCCTCCCTTCAGGGCCCCTGCCCCTGCTTGGGACCTTAATGTTGCATTGCTCAGCTTATGCAACCCCCTTTTGAGCCTTTGTCCTCAGCAGAGCTTAAGTACTTGACTTGGAAAACTGTGCTCTTGGTAGCCATTACTTCTGCCAGACGTATAAGTAAGTTACAGGCCCTGTCAGTGGAGCCTGATTTTATCTCCTTCCATAGAGATAAGGTGGTCCTCAGGACTAATAGGAAGTTGTTGCCTAAGGTGGTTTCAGATTTCCACCTTAACCAGTCTATGTCTCTTCCTGTTTTCTTCACTGACCATTCCTCCTCTGAGGAGAGGAGGCTGCGCAGCTTGGATGTGAATAGGGCCCTTAGCTACTACATAGAACGCACCAAGGGTCACAGGTTTGACTCCCTCCAACTGTTCCTCACTTATGGTGAGGTTGGTAAGGGAAAACCTGCCACTAAGATCTGTTGTCAGGTGGATTGTCTCTTGCATACAATTTTGCTATGAAAAATTAGGTAGGATCCCACCCTCAGGCCTGAGGGCTCACTCTACCAGAGGTACAGCTGCTTCCCTTGCTGCCAGGGATATTCCTATCTTAGAGATTTGTCAAGCGGCCACCTGGAAAACAGTACATACTTTTACCAAGCATTACTCTCTGGATGTCCAGGCTAGGAGTGATGCTCGGTTTGGCACAGCAGTGCTTCAGAGCCTATTCCCGAAGTAGGTTCTGTCCTTCCCCCATGGAGTTACTGCTTGGTAGTCTGCATATGTCAGAATACAGCAAGACTTCATGTTGTTTGAAGAAAAAATTACTCACCTTAGTAATGTTGCTTCTTCTAATGGAGTCTTGGTGTATTCTGACCTTCCCCCCACCTCCCCTCTCAGAACCTGGGTTTTGGGATGTGGGTGAGCAGCAACAGTGTTGGCACTCTGGAGGTGCCCCCTTTTTCTCACTCTCTTAATTTGGGTGTGTGTGTTGTGTTTTGTTTTATTTTTTGGGTTTCCTGACTTGAGTCTTTGCCTTGGAACCAAAAAACCTTTTTATTATATTTAGTAGCCAGTTGACTAGTGTAAGTTTACAGTTTCCACACAGGACACCCAGTCAGTATAGCTCGTAAAGATCTGGCGGTTTGAGTTCAAACAACAGACAGAGTCTCAACCGAGCTCGAGCTCAGCGTTCCATGCCTTGCATGGAAAGTTAACTCTTTCTTCTCCGGGGCAGTTCAAAGGTTGGACATCACTGCATATGTCAGGATACAGCAAGGCTCCATTAGAAGAAACAACATTACTAAGGTGAGTAATTTTTTCTTCTCGTCCCCTGCCAACCTCCAGTGACCTGTGCTTGTTCCCAAACACAGGTCGCCGGAGTGGCACGAGGTAAGATGACCAGCACCTCAGCCCTCAGCACACTGGGCCGGCTCAGAAGTTTCCTTTTTAATGTATTGCACATTTGATCTACATTTTTAACTTCTAGGTCTATTTTCCAATCCCACTTATTAATTCCTCTTTAATTTTTGTATAATTAGTTGTATTATAGTTTTTAACAACTGTTTTCCCTTTTATATGAATCTGTTAAACTCCCATATAGAATTCAATGATGTTATGATCACTGTTAAGATGTTCCCATATTTTAGTTATTAATTCTTCTCTATTTGTAATTAATAAATCTGGTATGTTTCTCCTTGGGTTGGCCTACTTATCAACTGTTTCAATCCCACCATATCTAACATTTTGATGAATTGCATTCCACTAGATTTTGTATTATTTCTTTCTGCCCTTTATCTCTGGATAGTTAAAATCACCCATTATTATAATGTCTCCTTCCATTGCCATCTTCTCAGTTTCCTGATTTATAAGGCAATCTATTTCTCTAATACTAATTGGAGGTCTGTAGTATATTCCACATAAAAAAATTTGTATCAAAGCTTCCGTATATGGTAGTCCATAATGATTGCACTCCTTCATATTCTAATACTTTGCTATATGGTTTACTTTGCAGTGTATCTCTAATATACTGTATATTGCCACCCTTCCTCCCTTTTCTAGGTTTTGAATAAAGCTTATACCCTTTTGTATTTATATTCCAGTTTTCTTTCTGGTCCCACCTTGTTTCAGTCATCATACGAATTATCTACCTTGTCATTCCATATTTTAGCCTCCAATTCCAGTTTCTTTGTGATATTTAAACTTCTGGCGTTTATTGACCATACCCTCATTCCTGATATACTATACTTTTCTTTGATGGGTATTTCACCTTGTCTCTTGTCTTTGCTGTGAATTACACCTCTCCCCTGCGTACTCAGTTTAAATTTAAGTCAACTATTTTCTTCAAGTCCAACCCTAATCTCCAACTCCCCTTTTTACTTAAGTGTAACCCATCCTTACAGTAATATAAAGGTTCATTTATGAACTCCTCCCAGTGTGTAATACATCCAATATTTTCCTTTTTGTCCATTGCTTTAACCAGTTATTTAATTCGTTAATCTTTTATTGATAAACTTAGTTTCTCTTAAGACTGGCAGCATTTTGAGAAACAGACCTTGCATTTAAGCACTTTTGCTTCTTCCCATATGTTTTTGAATTCCTTTTTGATATCTTCCTGACTCTTGTTTTTTATATTATTTATTCCCAGATGTAATATAACTATTTCAGTCCCATCATTAGCCTGCATAATGCCTTTTATCGTATCTTGAACGTCCCTTATCTTAGCCCTGGAAAAATAGCTTGTGGTGATATTTTCTTTATTACTTCTCGAAGTATACCTATCGGTATACTTGACAATCGAGTCTCCTACTACATATACTGTCTTTGATCCCTGATCTATGTTTGGTATATTGATTGCTTCCGAGTTCAGTGTTTGATTTTGAGATGATGTGATATCCATGTCTTGTTCCCCTTGAAGAGCATGATTTTTATTTATGTGACTTCCCCCGTCCCTTGTAGTCAATGTAGGAACATCTTGTATTAGTTGTGAATTACTTTGCTGCTTCAGTACAGTACCCATTTGCAAGTCTGTGTTTTCTGACCGCTATATTACAACATCCTCTCTTATGATTTGTAACTGTAGTTCTAATAAGGACTGTGTTTCAGTGCATCCTTGTGTCACATTATCTTGTAGCAGGTCTGTACTGCTATGGACTGGTATCATCAGGTCATTACTTGTTTACTTCCTTTAATCTGTTCATTATTACCATCAATATCCTCCCCGTGTTCTTTGTTAACTATACTGTCGTTTTCAGTATCCAACAGCAATGGGGGCCCAGAGCTGTTTTTAGTTTCCAACTCAAATCTCATTGCTCTCCTTCTGCCTTTTTTTTTAAATTTCCATTCCTGTATTTCCCAGTCCTGTTCTTGTTCCATATCCCTACTTCTCTTTCTGTTTTCTGTTCTGCCTGTATTTTCCTTTGTGTAAACCTCGCTCACAGTCTATTAAATCCTGCAGTATAGTATTTTGTTGAACAGTTACTAACTTAATTTCAGCTTCCAAAAGCTTCCTCCTAAGTTCTTTAATCAATATACATTGTTCACATGTGAAAAGTAGCACCTCATGTACTACCTCAGTGAATATTTTCCTACATAAGATACACCGCAGTCCCAGAAGTTCCCCTTCCAATGTTACAACATTTGAGTCCATTGTTTACTATAATTAAGCTCTGCTTTCTTCTGAATACTCACAATACAACTGTCTTGCAGTGGCGACCTTCTCTATTGATTGCTTTTGTCCCCCACTCAACTCACTCAACACATGTAACACGCGCTATGACGCGCGTGTCTCTGTGTACCTCCCCGAGCGCGCTCGTCCACTCTAGTTCACTCTAGCCCTCTCTTAAATAGGCCGAGGACCAGGATGTAATCCAAGGCATGTGACTGTAGTCCGAGACAAAAGCAGACAGCAGCGTGTGCTACCAGTGTTTCCAGTCAGTTAAAAACAAAATACGCCCCTTTTAATCTGGATAATTGTTCTGCAGGGTACAATAAAACTGAAACTAGCATTTTTTTTTGTTTCAGTAGCGAGCTCCTCTGCCCACTAACACTTCCTGCAACGCCACAATGTTGACAGTTGCCCAACAACTACTGCATACAGCCACCCGCCTATGTTGAGAGAAATTAAAGGTTTACAAAGTAGAAACGAGCATTCCTCCCTTGCCAGATGTGCTGTCTCACAGTATTGTCAGGCAAGCCTTGCCTGTATATTGATTTAACACAATAAAGAGAATCTCGACAATACATGATATCATTGTATTAGAGTTAAGTCTTGTGGCAAATAGAGGATAAGAATGATGAGATTAAACATCAGAGATTTACTTGGTAATACACTAAAGAGTTTGCCTTGTTCATATTGTAATAGTCCATAATCAGTATGCAATGTACATTATACAGAACCTATTGCAAGCAATGCAGAAACGGGACAGGTTAGGAAACGGGAATAGATGTACTATATATTATTATAGTAATTTTTTTGTTTTTTTGTTACAGGGAAGGAGCAGAGGGAGTTCAAATAAATGGTAAGCAAACAAATTGCTGCATTGGCTGTAGTAGCTTAGGAAAGATATTCTGATATCACAACCTATGGCATCTTCGAGAAAACTTTGAAAACAAATTTACAGACAATCACTTATATACCATATTTTCTGTATTTATCAGCTAATCTGTCATTCTCACTAATGATAGTTGTTGAAAAATTGGACCCTTGTCTCTGAGACTTCATCTGCTCCTGCTGCTTGCCTGTCTACAAGTGATGTCATAATTGTCTGTTTATTAATCATAATTGGTTGCTGTGCAAATGATTATGATGCTCATAAAGAGATCATGACACTGCATGAAGACGAGCAGTAGGAGCAGATGGAGTCCAGAGGGCAAGGATACTATACAAAATTCTTAGTAACTGAGAATGAGGGATGATAAAAAGAAGAGATACATGTAGTAATAATAATAATAAAATGTATTTGTATGGCACCTTTCCAATACCAAGGCGCCTAACAATAAAAGCAGAAGATACAACATCAAATCAAGCAACAACAACAAATGACCAGTACATACACTTAAAACCAGACACCACTACAATAATTGGTCATTTCAGCTAGTTATGAAAGCTTTTTTCCACAGGTAGGTTTTTAAACCCTGCTTAAATTCCTCCACAATTGCACACTCCCGTAACCGGCGAGGTAGAGAGTTCCAGAGGGTGGGGGCTGCATACGCAAAAGTTCTACAACCAGATGACTTCAAATTCACCCTCGGAATCTCTAACAACCCCTCGTTGGCTGGGTGGAGCGATCGACAACTAGAACTGTGTGTTTGTTCTAGTGTTATCCCAGAGGTGATAGGCATTTTTAATAGTAGAACAATCTGAGCTGGCCTGTCAACCCCACAGTAATGCTACCACTCACGATGCTGGCATCCTGGGTTCAGGAATGAGGTTAGGTCATGGGGAGCAATTGGGCAGGAGGATTCAGCACCTCAGGGAACGTGCTGCTCCTCTGGGGATGGAGGCTAGCTTCTTTTGTTGCTGTAATGCAACCTGGGTGACTGCTGGTGGCAATGTAGTCCGGAGCGGTTGCTTGGGTGGGAAGGAAGGGTTACCACCTGTACTGATTTTGTCAGGACTGTCCTGGTTTGTGGGGCTTTGTCCGCCAAAAACTGGAAAATGAAATGTCCTGATTTTGAACCAGAAAACATGCTTTCTAACTTTCATATAGATGTTGCTGAAACCTTAAATACGTCAGAATGACAGGAAATACTATGAACAGCTGGAAAAAGCTAAAACAGTCTTATTTTTTATTATTTAGCGAAAGGGAGTATGTTGCATTGGTCAAGGTTAAGTTTTTTGTCTTGTGAAAAATCATACGTTAGTATGAAATGTTCTGATTTGGGCTACTAAAAGGGTAATGACTCTATCAGTTGGTGGTGTAATCTGCGCAGTCACTTGCACACACTTGCACTCCAGCACTGCTGACGTCTGGTGGGTGAAGGGAAGAAAGCCAGAAAATACTGACCAAGCAGGGTGATTTGCAGCCTGTCGCAGGCCCCACACTGGTGACTTTGTCCCCACCCCCAGAATCTGGGTTTGCACCACCATGGAAACAGGGAAGCTCTGCCATGGGAAGGGGTAAGTCATGGGGGAATTTGGAGTGGTTGGTAGGTCCGGGGAGAGAAGCTGGGTGAGCCTGCTGAGCAGGTTGGCAGGAAGAGGGCCTGGTCAATGATAAAGGGAGCATAAAGAGATCATCTTTAAAAAGGAAAAAAACAGTAAAAAATTCTCTGCACTTTATCCATGAGTTGAAATTGATGCCCAGACTAATTATTTATAAGCAGCAAAGCATGACAGGGGGTTTGTTGGTAGTTGTGCCACAACCACATGCCCAAAGAGTGTGGTGAGGCAGAAGACCACTGGGTGAGCACGGTCTGCTCCCTGATGTGCGGTTGTGGCACAGCTACCAACACCCTGTAGTATCTTATTGCACTTATAACGTGGGTTTCTATAGTGCAAGAAAAAACATTAGAAGGTACTATATTTTTAAACAATAATGCATATTTACTGAAATATCAATTGGTGGAGAAAAAAGTCCCAAACTAATGTAGAAAATCAGATTTGTGGTATTCAGCTTATTATGTTTTGAGGACATCAGTATACTTGTAGCGTTGTGTAACTTCACGTGGACTGCATTTATTACCACAATCCTTGGATGGGTTAACAGGCCAGAGACCGTGATCTTGACCAGTGTAGTGGAGGACTGCACTTGTAACACTCTATCTACAAGAGTGCTTCTCATGAAAACACTACTCTTGTGATAGTGAAGCAGTACAGATGACATTGCGAAATTGAGTATGAAAGGTCAGTGAGGGTAACTGGGTATACAAATATAAAATTTACTTAACACTTTATATAATGCAGATTGAGACAAGGGAAGTGCTGGGCTAGGTAGAGGTAACAGTAAGCGTGTGAGATGTCAGAAAGGTGTATCAGATAAATAACAGAAATACAATCCCCCCCCCAAAAATAAACTCTGATTAGTGCAAAATGGCTGTTTTGCATTAATCTGTTAACGCTATAGAATTAATGTTTGTCTTGTAATGAATAGTCTGAGGACAAATGGTGTAAGTTATGAAGTTGTTTTATTTGTGGAAAAATGTTAGAAGACTGGGAGAGAAACAAGAAGAAAGGGGTCAGAAACACACATGAGGGGGTAATTTACTTCAGAAGTTTTGCTGGTTTAACAGCTCACTCCAGACTTGCTTCCTGAGCTGCTGAAGGTTGTGACAGAAAGAGCCTGCTCAGCTCAGTGGACATTAAAGGAGTCACTGTGCCTGGTCGCAACACTGGTAGCTGCTTACAGAAACCAGAAAGTGGGGGAGCATGAGACCCAGCCAGTAACTGAGAGTAGGGGAGGAAGCATCAGGGAAGGGGATGGGGTCTTGTTTTTGCGGGGCGGGGGCAGAGAGAATGCATTTTAGGGAGATGTCCAGTTTGGGGGGGTAGTTGTTTCTAAAATTGTGCAGGTTATGCTACTACGCTGGACTTATTTAGTTTTGTTTACACAGGTAAGCACACTAGGCAGCTGAATGCCTATTTTCAGGTGCGACCTGGGAGGTTACAACCAAAATACTGACAGTAGAAATGCACTGTGATTGCAAAATACAATGGAGAGAAACAAACATCAAACCGAACAAAAGCACCTTTAAAGAAAGTGCATCATTTGGAGTGCGTTCAGTTTACAGTGACAAGTCTAGAATGAAGTAGTCATCTGTAGGGAAATATATAAAATGGCAGTGGTTCAACATGCTGTGGGAGAAGAAGAGTAAATCTGAAACACAGCAATGTGTCATAAAAAAAAAAAGTCAAAACCATAATTTGCAGTGCAATCCATGTACACTGAGGAGGGTAAATCATTGTAAACTAGACACACAGAAACAGGGAACAACAAGTGAAGTAGTATTCATAAGCACAGTGATTACACCAATAGGTGCTATGGGACAATGCTGACAGGTCAGCCCATTTTACAAGGAAAAAGGAGTTCCAGAGGAAACTTGCTCAGCTACCTTGCTTCCAAAGTTTTGCCGAGCTGCCGAAGGCTGTGACAGAAGGAGCCCACTCTGCCGAACAAACATCAAGGGAGCCACCATGACCAGTGGCAATGCTGGGAGCTACTCACAGAAACTGAGGAGGGAGGAGCATGAGATAGGACTGGTAGCCGAGGGTGGAGAAGGGAAGCATAGAGAGGGAGGGAGAGTTAGGGGGAGGTGTTTTTTTTTCTTTTTTGGTGGGAGAGAGATTGAGAGAGAGGAAGTGCACTGATTCATGCATACTCATGTGCTTCAACTCGTCTGTGTGGAGCAAATGTTTGTGATGCGTTCGGTATCTGGCCATGCCCTTTCAGACCCCTTATATTCTCTCCTCCTCCTCTGTTCACGGTACGACGGCATAAGTCTTGCTATGCAACTGTAACAACAGGAGACCCCTCCTTATACACCTATGGTAGGGCTAGCAGTAGGAAATTTGTATAGAGACCATTTAGTAGAGGTGATAAGTGATACTCCCTTCCAAATGTCTAAACCTAATGAAACCAGTTATCCCAGACAAGGAACTACTAGAGGTATCTGAGCAGTGCCCACTTTTATTAATAATTATACAATGAGTCTTAAAATACTGCTTCCTGATTGGCTGGCTGGCATGATTTAGAACGTGTAAATCTTGCTATCGCCCCATGGGAAGAAGCACCAGTCAGTCACGTCTGCCATCCCCTGTGTGAAATCACAGTGACCCTCAAAACACAAAAAGACGCCGGGTTCAGTCACCCATAAATGGTGGTTAAACACAGTTTTTCCTTATTTTTTTCCTCAGGGAAAAAACAAACGGCCCAGTGTATAATCGCAGTATCCCACTCGAGGGTGTGGGTGATGCCAGGATTTAGCCACTTCTGGTGTGGTTTCCTTACTCGACCAGCGGCCTAGTGACCAAACCACATGAGACGTGGGTAAATCCTGGTATCACCCACACCCTCTTGTGTTATATTGCTTAAATAATTGCATCTGTTAGGAAACGTAAGGTGCATTTGGGAAAAGTAGCATGATAGCAATTTCATAAAATAATTATCAGAAGAAAGTCTTCAAAATGCCTGTTAGTTGAAAATAAGTTGCACGAATCAGGCATTAAAAATAATTTCTCAGAGGTGCAGATGCAGTAAGTAATTTTAACTAAGCAGGGAAAAAACAGCAACCTTATTCAGCATAATATTCAGACAGTAAAATCATCCGCTTAGCCAGCATAGAGACATGAATTAGAGTTTCACAAAGTTGAATAAGTTAAAAGCTCAAAGTGCAGATAGCACTTTTCAAATGTCAGCTCACAAGCAGTAAGCAGTTCCGAGAGGCTGCTTTTGATACCGAGACCAGTGTTTTGTGACAAAAGTCATATGCAGTATCTACATATAATTATAATTTGGCATGGTAGGTGAACATTTTAAAACTAGAAAAATTAGCATCAAATATTGTTCAGTTTAGCATTAGGACAGAAAAGCTGTAAGTTGAACCTGCAGTAGTTTTAAACATAACTCTTGGGTATAAAGGCTTGGAGTGATGAATAACAGTTGTGCAATTATTGCAACTAAAAGCTCACACCTCGGTGTGCAAACAGAGCTTATAGATATCTAGGGCATGCCATTAGGGACATAATTCATAATCTCTGGCTGTATAGTAAAACACATACACTACATAGTGAAATACATATGTCATATAGTGAAATTATATATACATCATATAGTGAATATATACATCATATAGTAAAACACATACACTACATAGTGAAATACATATGTCATATAGTGAAATTATATATACATCATATAGTGAATATATACATCATATAGTGAAATGCATACACAATGTAGTGAACCACATACACTATCTACTGAAATATATACATCATATAGTGAAGTACATATACTGTATATTGACGTGCATATATCATACAGTGAAACACGTGCACTATAAAGTGAAACGCTTACATTATATAGTGAGATACATCTATCTACTGAAATCCACATACTGAGTACTGAAAATCCACATACACTATATACTGAAACAAATGTACTATGTACTGAAACATATACACTGCCTATTAAGATACATACACTACGGACTGAAACATCTACATAAACTATCTACTGAAACAAATACTCTATACATTGTAGCACATACACTATATATTGAAAAAACTCTGCATGCACTATATACTGAAACAGGCACTCTATATATTGAAATACATACACTATTGAAATACATGCACTACACACTGAAAAAAGCACATACACTGTCTACTGAAACAAATACACTATTGAAACATCTACACTTTATATTGAAATACATACACTATCGAAATAAATTTTATTCATTTTGTTTTTGTTATTTTAGCTTTTGTTTATCGGGTAAGTACACTAGACAAGTATTATGCCTGTTTTCAGGAACGACCTGGGAGAATACAACATGGGGAACAACAGTCAAGGAAACATGGCAATGAGAGTACAATTTTGTCACAGTAAACAAAGATGTGGAAATGCATCATTTGACCTTTGGGAAACATATCGAGTATGCACTGTCCATGGTGGACTTGGTCATAATATAACTTATAACATTTCATTTGATACTCTTTAGACTAGCTAGTTGACTGACAGATATTTACAGGTCATCATACATAGAAGTGGAGCATCGTGAATGGATTGGTCATAATATAACTTATAACATTCTTTAGACACTGCCTAGGCTAGTTGGATCGCAGAACAGATATTTATAGCTCATCACATTTATCTAAAATATACACACGTTAGACAGAAACAGGACACTGGGAGTAGGAATTTCTACCTATGACCTGAGGTGCAATGTCATAGTCAGCCTGTGACCGTGGAGCAATATTGGGTTAATAATGCCCAAGGTTTTAGGAAGGAGTAGTCGAAGTCATTGAAACAGTGAGAAATATCTCCAGAAATCAGTGGAGGCAACCTGGGAGGTTCTGACCAAACAGTTTGATACTTTACTCTAGGGAGGTTTGGGGCAGTTACACACTGAAGCTATTTTTAGAAACCCACAGGAATGCAGAAAACTCAGATAAGAGGGGCAGATCGGATATCCATAGGCAGCGAATTCCAGAGTCTGGGCGCACTATGGCAAAGTCCCATACCCCATGAGGGTCCGGGTGGAGGGACTTGAGCTTCCTGATGTGAGCGACCTAAGATGGTAGGGGTGGGATCCAGTTTAGTAGAAGCCTGGCCAGCCCCTGGGGGTGCCAGTTCTGATCACTTTCCCGGAGAGGCTTCCCAAACCGAAATCGAGGTATCTAGCTGGGGAGAGCCAGCAGAGTTTCTTATAACTCACAACGGTGGGTGAGTCGAGGGGCAGCCAAGGCAAAAGACAAATGTTATTGTAGGCCGTGTACCACCGGGTGAGATGTTTCTTTGGGGAGCGAGCAATTTGGTGCAGCCCATTGCTGATGGAGGAAGGAACACTCCTTCACAAGGAGCAAGTCTGGCTGCCGGTAAGATTGTACCTGGCCCTATAGGCCAGACCCAGTTTGCAGTTAGCAGCCCTGCAGATGTTAAGGATATGATTACCTATGTCAAGTTGGTGGTCGAGTGTTACCTCAGATATTTGATGGAGCTCACTATGGGTAGTGAGGATCCATCTGTGCTGGTGATGTGTAAGTGGGCCGATGAGGCTTTGATTTTAGCCATTGAGCCAAAGAGCATAGCCTCTGTCTTTTTCAGGTTCAGGACCAGCTTGTGGCTAGTAACCCATGATGATACATTGTTAAAATCATCAGTCAGGCTCTGGTTTAGGTGGAGGTATTCTGGGAGGAGCCAGGTTACCAGATCATCTGCATACATGGTGGCTCTACAGCTGGTAGTAACCATGGGTAGTTGATTGATGAAGAGGGAGAAGAGGAGGGGACCCAGTATTGAGCCCTGAGGCAGTCCGGAGGTCACCGGTAGGGGCTGGGAGAGGACTTTATTGTAGCAGGTACGCTGCTTTCTACCATGTGCAGATATCCCATTAGCCATTTCATGGCATGGGGGGAGAGGCCAAGTGACCACAGCTGTGGACCAAGCAGTTTGTGGTCAGCGAGGTCAAAGGCTTTGGACAGGTTGATAAATACGGCACCAGAGAGTTTGCCCTGGTCCATGGCTGTCCGGATACTTGATGTAACCGAGATCAAGGCTGTGGTGGTGCTATGTCCCTTACGAAAGCCATGCTGGGCTGGGGACAGCAATTCATGAGCGTGGATATACTCCGAAAGCTGCTCAGCCACTACCTTTTCAAGGAGTTTGCTAAGGGTTGGCAGAATGGCGATCAGTCGATAATTGTCAGGCAGTTTAGCATTTCCCTGCTTCAGTACAGGGACTATCCTCGCCTCTTTCCAGATGTCGGGGGTGGTCCCCAGACCAAGGGATAGGTTGAAGATGAAGACTACTGGTGAGGTGAGGTGATGTGTGCAGCACCAAGCTTAAGGAGTTCCAGGTTGTTTAGGCCAGGACCGGAATACTGGGAGAGGCCGGCTAGGCATTTCTGCAAGTCCTGGACTGATACAGCCCTCAGGAAGAACATTTGATGAGGAGGGTCATCCTCCAGCTGAGTGGGGGGAAGGGGGTGGGGCAGAGCCTCATCAGGTGGGAAGTGGGTTGTGAAGGCCGAGAGGTCAGAGAAGTGATTATTTAGGAAGTTGGCTATGGTATGGGGATTATTGCAGGAGACTCCATTTATGACCATGTCCGTGACCCCCGGATGGGAGGATCCGCTGACAAGGGATTTAATATCTCTCCAGAACCTCCTGGGATCACTGGCAGAGCTTAGTAGGGTGGACTTGCAAAAGTCACTCTTCACTGCCCTGATGGCCTTTTTGCACTTGTTCCTGAGGTGTCTGTACCTTTGAACAATCGTGGGATCACTGTTACCTTTGGAACGAGCCCAACACTTATCTCTTTCCCGCATCTGGGCAAGGAGATTCCCATTTAACCAGAGGGTATCGGACCCCTTCACCCTACGGGTGACCTTGGGAGCATGCTTGTCTTGCAAGGCCCCAAAGGTGTACAGCACTGTGCATTGCAAAGTCTGCATACAGTATACTATATACTGAAATAAATACACTGTATATTAAAAACACTTACCCTTTCTATTGAAAAATGTTGCATACTCTGTATACTGAGAGAAATATATTACATACTGAAATACATACACAGTATATTTAAAAAAAACACTATATTCTGAAACAAATATACTACATGGTGAAACACATATACTATGTATTGAAATACATACACTGTAGACTGAAAAATTCACATACACTATATACTGAAACAAATAAAGTATATACTGAAACGGACTACATTCTAAAACTACCCATCCCCCAGCCCTTCCCCCTTGAATGGCCTGCTACTGCACTCCTTGCTTGTTGCATTCAGTTAGCTGCTGGCTTGATGAGAGGATGTCTAAAACTGCAGAGCAGAAGGTAAACCTCTTATTCTACTTCTTTATGGGGTTTTACATTTTGTTTTGCTTGCACACCTTTAATCAGATTTCAGAACATTGTGATGTGACAAGAAACTTTTAGAACTAATTTAAAGTGCTGTAGTTTATTCTTTTAAATAAGTGCTGCCTTTATTTACTGTTAGACAACACATTTGCATAGGAAGCTAATACTGGATATTCCTAACATATACATGTGGGGGCTGCATGAGTTTTTCCAAGTTAAATTTTTGATTAGATTTGTGTGTAATTAATTACTGTGTTAGTCTAGCAACTTGTCTGAGCTGAATGCTTGGGAAGCACTTCAGGAGCTAAGAAAGTGTAAGCCAAAGCTTTGCTAGTTTGTACTCTATGGAGTATGTTTTTTTTTTTTATTATTTATTTATTGATTTTGCAAGTAA
Organism: Neoceratodus forsteri; assembly: GCA_016271365.2. Classification (NCBI taxonomy): domain Eukaryota; kingdom Metazoa; phylum Chordata; order Ceratodontiformes; family Ceratodontidae; genus Neoceratodus; species Neoceratodus forsteri. The sequence continues at coordinate 302,153,152 of CM057459.1, read as the reverse complement.
AACTTAAAGCAAAAGTGTACATAGGAGGATAGCATACAAGTTTACAGTACAGACAATATATTCTTATAAAGATCTTGTGTACGACAACCCTTTATGGTCACAACATGGGGAATTCCAGAATGAAAATATATACTGAATAATTTCACCTAACGATGCAGCTTGAAGACCAACAAGGAATCTTAACAGATTGAAAAATAGGTTTTCCTATTACCTAAGCGACTATAAAGTCTTAATGATTCCCCAATTCAGTCTACATATGTATATATTCCAATCTTATACCCTAAACTCCCAGAGAAATTAAATATTATTTCTCCTTTATCAGACCTATCCCAAGTCATTATAAAGCACCAGCAGCATTTAACAGGAGTTAAGAAATATTTGTTTTAACCTCAAGTGGCCCTTTTACTCCCAACATGAAAATAACAGAGATAGAAGAACTAGATATAACAACTCCTCATTTTCTTATGATGTATTCCAAATGCAAGTGGAGCTGAACTTAACCGCTGTAATAACGGCCCACATATATTTTCCCCAGAGGAGTGAAGACCAGATTAAAACAATACATCATCCTGCTGCAGCAAGCTCCAAATCATGATGTACAGAAAGTTCATTTGAACCAAACCTGTGTAATTTGTGATCAGACATTTGAGCTGCACGTATTGCTCCTCCTGACAGTCCCATCCAACCCACTTACACTCGCCTCATTTGCTGAGCAAACTTCACTTCAGTGACTCCCACTATAACACAAGATTGTTTTCATGCTCTTCCCTATAGCTGATCAGGTTCAGGTACCTTAGTTCACTGCTGCTGGTTTTCTTTACCTGGAGTCCTCTCAGCTGCTGGCAGGCAGACGCCCACATGCGCTTGTTTGCACTATTACCCAGTCTAATCTATCAGGAAGGAACATGCTTTACTGTGCTCCCAATGACATGCTTGCAGTGCAACACAGGCGCAGGGGTTGAAGCTGCAAACTGCAGTCCAGCCTGAGAAATGCCATAGTGGTGCTGAAAAACTGTCAATCACAAATTAGTAGTCGGCAAAATAAAAGGGACAAAACTGGGACAAATAACAAAAACCAGGACAAAAGTGACATTTTACAAAACTTGTGGGGACACCAGGACATGCTGAATAAAATGGGGACTGTCCTGGAAAAATAGGGACTGTTGGTAGCTTTACAGTGAGGTGATCTCCAACCGCTATGGAGAAGGTGAGTTGGTGGGGCTGTGAGAGGGACTGCCTGTGGACTGCCAGCCATCTCTCCCCCAGAACTAGTTCTGCCTTTTCCTATCTAGAGAGAGAAGAGAGGATTTTGTGGGCGGCTCTGCAGAGGGAGGGAGATCTGCAGTATTCTGTTGCTGCCAGAGAAATCGCACCACAGCTGTGAAATTGTTCAGAGTAAAGGTTAAATGGATCAAGAAAAAGGATTAAGAAAATGGATTTGTGTCAAGAGGATGGGGAGAAAGCCTCTTCAATTTTATCAGTGCCACATTGTTGAGACACGGTTGATCAAAGATTTTTGATGAGAGAAGTAAGAAAAAGTGTAAAAGGTTCTGTCTGACCCTGGCAACAAGAAGACATCAACAGGAAAAGACAAAGACAAGGTTAAGGGACTGTTTTTTGGCAGAGAAAACTGGATTGTAAAAAAATGGATGTGAAAACTGGATTTGGACCTAGGTTTTAAGAAGCTGACAAGAGAGCCTCTTCTGTCTGAAGTCGACTAGCACCTGCATGGTGAGAAAAGGGACTTTCTTGATGTATTTCTGAAAAAGAGTTGCTGAACTTGTATGTGAGCAAGAGCACAAGAGTGGCCACTGTGTTGGAGATGAAAGACTGTGGGGGCAGGGGGATGAGTGGGTGTTGTCTGGGTGGGTGCCTGCTGTCTGCTGCTGAGATGCATCAAGACGGGAAACTGTTTTGTTAAATCCATGGATTTTCAGACTCTGCACAGTCCCCCCAGAGCCTGATATTCAAGAAGGCAGCTGAGACTGCTTGACTACACAGTGTAGCAGGTAATTAAGGAAAGGATGGAAATGATCTGAAGAATCTATCCTAAACACGCCTGGTGGGTAGCTCACCGACCCCTATTTAGTGGGTCTGCTGGCAGCAGGGGATTGTGGGTTTGTGCTCGGGTGCTGGGTGCTCTGACCTGTGGGGGAGCCGGACCGTGACGCCTCCCACGCCTGGGTCCCTTGTGGCTGGTGGGTCTTGTGTGATGCCTTACAGTGGGCCTCTATGGATCGGGGAGAAGGGACGAGCTGCAGGACCATGGGTCGCACTGAAGATCCAAGCTGAAGTTTCTACACCTTCAAGTGTTAAGCATCAGGTCTGATTCTGCATCTGCTGATTCATCTTCCCTAGGACTTCTGTCATGTCTGCCATCCTAGGACTAATACAGCAGAGCTATGAGTGAGGGCAGCAATTGCCCTGCACCTGGGGAATATATAGTCATCTGTGTTCAGGTCCACTGGTGCTGAAAGCCAGTTCAAAGATTCACAGAAATACATCATATAGTGAAATGCATGCACAATATAGTGAACCACATATACTATCTACTGAAATATATACATCATATAGTGAAGTACATATACTGTATATTGAAATGCATATATCATACAGTGAAACACATGTTGTATAGTGAAACGCTTACATTATATAGTGAAATACATATACTATCTACTGAAATCCACATACTGAGTAGTGAAAATCCACATACACTATATACTGAAACAAATGTACTATGTACTGAAACATACACTGCCTATTAAGATTCATACACTACAGACTGAAACATCCACATAAACTACTGAAACAAATACACTATATATTGAAAAACTCTGCATACTCTATATATTGAAATACATACACTATTGAAATACATGCACTACACACTGAAAAAGAAACACACACTGTCTACTGAAACAAATACACTATATATTGAAACATCTACACTTTATATTGAAATACATACACTGTCGAAATAAATTTTATTTAATTCTTTTTTTTTTATTTTAGCTTTTGTTTACCGGGTAAATACACTAGACAAGTATTATGCCTATTTTCAGGAATGACCCAGGAGAATACAACGTGGGAAACAACAGTCAAGGAAACATGGCAATGAGAGTACAGTTTTTGTCACAGTAAACAAAGATGTGGGAAATGCATCATTTGACCTTTGGGAAACATATCGTAGTATGCACTGTCCATGGAGTGGACTTGGTCATAATATAACTTATAACATTTCATTTGATACTCTTTAGACTAGCTAGTTGACTGACAGATATTTACAGGTCATCATACATAGAAGTGGAGCATAGTTCAGGGAATGGATTGGTCATAATATAACTTATAACATTCTTTAGACACTGCCTAGGCTAGTTGGATCGCAGAACAGATATTTATAGCTCATCACATTTATCTAAAATATACACACGTTAGAAACAGGACACTGGGGAGTAGGAATTTCTACCTATGACCGAGGTGCTATGTCAGTCAGCCTATGACCGTGGAGCAATATTGGGTTAATAATGCCCAAGGTTTTTAGGAAGGAGTAGTCAGAAGTCATTGAAACAGTGGGGAAATATCTCCAGAAATCAGTGGAGGCAACCTGGGGAGGTTCTGACCAAACAGTTTGATACTTTACTCTAGGGAGGTTTGGGGCAGTTACACACTGAAGCTATTTTTAGGAAACCCCACAGGGAATTGCGAAAACTCAGATAAGAGGGGGCAGATCGGATATCCATAGGCAGCGAATTCCAGAGTCTGGGCGCACTTATGGCAAAGTCCCGATACCCCATGAGGGTCCGGGTAGGAGGGACTTTGAGCTTCCCTGATGTGAGAGACCTAAGATGGTGGGGGGGTGGGATACAGTTTAGGCAGAAGCCGGGCCAGCCCCTGGAGGTGTAAGTTCTGATCACTTTCCAGGAGAGGTATCTCAAACCGAAATCAAGGTATCTAGCTGGGGAGAGCCAGCAGAGTTTCTCATATAACTCACAACGGTGGGTGAGTCGAGGGGGCAGCCAAGGCAAAATGACAAATGTTATTGTTGGCCGTGTACCACCGGGTGAGGTGTGTCTTTGGGGAGCGAGCAAATAGGTGCAGCCCATAGCTGAGGGAGGGAAGGAGCACACCCTTCACAAGGGCAAGTCTGGCTGCCGGTGTAAGATTGTACTTGGCCCTATAGGCCAGACCCAGTTTGCAGTTAGCAGCCCTGCAGATGTTAAGGATATGATTACCTATGTCAAGTTGGTGGTCGAGTGTTACCCCCAGATATTTGATGGAGCTCACTATGGGTAGTGAGGATCCATCTGTGCTGGTGATGTGTAAGTGGGCCGATGAGGCTTTGATTTTAGCCATTGAGCCAAAGAGCATAGCCTCTGTCTTTTTCAGGTTCAGGACCAGCTTGTGGCTAGTAACCCATGATGATACATTGTTAAAATCATCAGTCAGGCTCTGGTTTAGGGTGGAGGTATTCTGGGAGTGAGCCAGGTTACCAGATCATCTGCATACATGGTGGCTCTACAGCTGGTAGTAACCATGGGTAGTTGATTGATGAAGAGTGAGAAGAGGAGGGGACCCAGTATTGAGCCCTGAGGCACTCCGGAGGTCACCGGTAGGGGCTCGGAGAGGACTTTATTGAAGCAGGTACGCTGCTTTCTACCATGTGCAGATATCCCATTAGCCATTTCATGGCATGGGGGGAGAGGCCAAGTGACCACAGCTGTGGACCAAGCAGTTTGTGGTCAGCGAGGTCAAAGGCTTTGGACAGGTTGATAAATACGGCACCAGAGAGTTTGCCCTGGTCCATGGCTGTCCGGATACTTGATGTAACCGAGATCAAGGCTGTGGTGGTGCTATGTCCTTACGAACCATGCTGGGCTGGGACAGCAATTCATGAGCGTGGATATACTCGAAAGCTGCTCAGCCACTACCTTTTCAAGGAGCTTGCTAAGGGTTGGCAGAATGCGACCGGTCGATAATTGTCAGGCAGTTTAGGATTTCCTGCTTCAGTACAGGGACTATCCTCGCCTCTTTCCAGATGTCGGGGTGGTCCCCAGACCAAGGGATAGGTTGAAGATAAAGACTACTGGTGAGGTGAGGTGATGTGTGCACCAAGCTTAAGGAGTTCCAGGTTGTTTAGGCCAGGACCGGAATACTGGAGAGGCCGCTAGGCATTTCTGCAAGTCCTGGACTGATACAGCCTCAGGAAGAACATTTGATGAGGAGGGTCATCCTCCAGCTGAGTGGGAAGGGGTGGGGCAGAGCCTCATCAGGTGGGAAGTGGTGTGAAGGTCGAGAGGTCAGAGAAGTGATTATTTAGGAAGTTGGCTATGGTATGGGGATTATTGCAGGAGACTCCATTTATGACCATGTCCGTGACCCCCGGATGGGAGGATCCGCTGACAAGGGATTTAATATCTCTCCAGAACCTCCTGGGATCACTGGCAGAGCTTAGTAGGGTGGACTTGCAAAAGTCACTCTTCACTGCCCTGATGGCCTTTTTGCACTTGTTCCTGAGGTGTCTGTACCTTTGAACAATCGTGGGATCACTGTTACCTTTGGAACGGGCCCAACACTTATCTCTTTCCCGCATCTGGGCAAGGAGATTCCCATTTAACCAGAGGGTAGGGACCCCTTCACCCTACAGGTGACCTTGGGAGCATGCTTGTCTTGCAAGGCCCAAAGGTGTACAAGCACTGTGCATTGCAAAGTCTGCATGTACTATATACTGAAATAAATACACTGTATATTAAAACACTTACCCTGTCTATTGAAAAATGTTGCATAATCTGTATACTGAGAGAAATATATTACATACTGAAATACATACACAGTATATTTTAAAACCTCATACACTATATTCTGAAACAAATATACTACATGGTGAAACACATATACTATGTATTGAAATACATACACTGTAGACTGAAAAATTCACATACACTATATACTGAAACAAATAAAGTATATACTGAAACGGACTACATTCTAAAACTACCCATCCCCCAGCCCTTCCCCCTTGAATGGCCTGCTACTGCACTCCTTGCTTGTTGCATTCAGTTAGCTGCTGGCTTGATGAGAGGATGTCTAAAACTGCAGAGCAGAAGGTAAACCTCTTATTCTACTTCTTTATGGGGTTTTACATTTTGTTTTGCTTGCACACCTTTAATCAGATTTCAGAACATTGTGATGTGACAAGAAACTTTTAGAACTAATTTAAAGTGCTGTAGTTTATTCTTTTAAATAAGTGCTGCCTTTATTTACTGTTAGACAACACATTTGCATAGGAAGCTAATACTGGATATTCCTAACATATACATGTGGGGGCTGCATGAGTTTTTCCAAGTTAAATTTTTGATTAGATTTGTGTGTAATTAATTACTGTGTTAGTCTAGCAACTTATCTGAGCTGAATGCTTGGGAAGCACTTCAGGAGCTAAGAAAGTGTAAGCCAAAAGCTTTGCTAGTTTGTACTCTATGGAGTATGTTTTTTTTTTTTTTTATTATTGATTTTGCAAGTAAAACTTAAAGCAAAAGTGTACGTAGGAGGGTAGCATGCAAGTTTACAGTACAGACAGTATATTCTTATAAAGATCTTGTGTACGACAACCCTTTTGCGGTACAACATGGGGAATTCCAGAATGAAAATATATACTGAATAATTTCACCCAACGCATGCAGCTTGGAAGACCAACAAGGAATCTTAACAGATTGAACAAATAGGTTTTCCTATTACCTAAGCGACTATAAAGTCTTAATGATTCCCCCAATTCAGTCTACATATATATATATATTCCAATCTTATACCCTAAACTCCCAGAGAAATTAAATATTAATTTCTCCTTTATCAGACCTATCCCAAGTCATTATAAAGCACCAGCAGCATTTAACAGGAGTTAAGTAGAATATTTGTTTTAACCCTCAAGTGGCCCCTTTTACTCCCAACATGAAAATAACAGAGATAGAAGAACTAGATATAACAACTCCCTCATTTTCTTATGATGTATTCCAAATGCAAGTGGAGCTGAACTTAACCCGCTGTAATAACGGCCCCACATATATTTTCCCCAGAGGAGTGAAGACCAGATTAAAACAATACATCATCCTGCTGCAGCAAGCTCCAAATCATGATGTACAGAAAGTTCATTTGAACCAAACCTGTGTAATTTGTGATCAGACATTTGAGCTGCACGTATTGCTCCTCCTGACAGTCCCATCCAACCCACTTACACTCGCCTCATTTGCTGAGCAAACTTCACTTCAGTGACTCCCACTATAACACAAGATTGTTTTCATGCTCTTCCCTATAGCTGATCAGGTTCAGGTACCTTAGTTCACTGCTGCTGGTTTCTTCTTTACCTGGAGTCCCTCTCAGCTGCTGGCAGGCAGACGTCCACATGCGCTTGTTTGCACTATTACCCAGTCTAATCTATCAGGAAGGAACATGCTTTACTGTGCTCCCAATGACATGCTTGCAGTGCAACACAGGCGCAGGGGTTGAAGCTGCAAACTGCAGTCCAGCCTGAGCAGTGCCATAGTGGTGCTGAAAAAAACTGTCAATCACAAATTAGTAGTCGGCAAAATAAAAGGGACAAAACTGGGACAAATAACAAAAACCAGGACAAAAGTGACATTTTACAAAACTTGTGGGGACACCAGGACATGCTGAATAAAATGGGGACTGTCCTGGAAAAATAGGGACTGTTGGTAGCTTTACAGTGAGGTGATCTCCAACCGCTATGGAGAAGGTGAGTTGGTGGGGCTGTGAGAGGGACTGCCTGTGGACTGCCAGCCATCTCTCCCCCAGAACTAGTTCTGCCTTTTCCTATCTAGAGAGAGAAGAGAGGATTTTGTGGGCGGCTCTGCAGAGGGAGGGAGATCTGCAGTATTCTGTTGCTGCCAGAGAAATCGCACCACAGCTGTGAAATTGTTCAGAGTAAAGGTTAAATGGATCAAGAAAAAGGATTAAGAAAATGGATTTGTGTGAAGAGGATGGGGAGAAAGCCTCTTCAGTTTTATCAGTGCCACATTGGTGAGACACGGTTGATCAAAGATTTTTGATGAGAGAAGTAAGAAAAAGTGTAAAAGGTTCTGTCTGACCCTGGCAACAAGAAGACATCAACAGGAAAAGACAAAGACAAGGTTAAGGGACTGTTTTTTGGCAGAGAAAACTGGATTGTAAAAAAATGGATGTGAAAACTGGATTTGGACCTAGGTTTTAAGAAGCTGACAAGAGAGCCTCTTCTGTCTGAAGTCGACTAGCACCTGCATGGTGAGAAAAGGGACTTTCTTGATGTATTTCTGAAAAAGAGTTGCTGAACTTGTATGTGAGCAAGAGCACAAGAGTGGCCACTGTGTTGGAGATGAAAGACTGTGGGGGCAGGGGGATGAGTGGGTGTTGTCTGGGTGGGTGCCTGCTGTCTGCTGCTGAGATGCATCAAGACGGGAAACTGTTTTGTTAAATCCATGGATTTTCAGACTCTGCACAGTCCCCCCAGAGCCTGATATTCAAGAAGGCAGCTGAGACTGCTTGACTACACAGTGTAGCAGGTAATTAAGGAAAGGATGGAAATGATCTGAAGAATCTATCCTAAACACGCCTGGTGGGGAGCTCGCTGACCCCCATTAAGTGGGTCTGCTGGCAGCAAGGGATTATGGGTTTGTGCCCGGGTGCTGAGTGCTCTGACCTGTGGGGGAGCCGGACCGTGGGACGCTCCCACGTCTGGGTCCCTTGTGGCTGGTGGGTCTTGTGTGATGCCTTACAGTGGGCCTCTATGGATCGGGGAAGGGACGAGCTGCAGGACCATGGGTCGCACTGAAGATCCAAGCTGAAGTTTCTACACCTTCAAGTGTTAAGCATCAGGTCTGATTCTGCATCTGCTGATTCATCTTCCCTAGGACTTCTGTCATGTCTGCCATCCTAGGACTAATACAGCAGAGCTATGAGTGAGGGCAGCAATTGCCCTGCACCTGGGGAATATATAGTCATCTGTGTTCAGGTCCACTGGTGCTGAAAGCCAGTTCAAGATTTAAAACGATCAAGGGGAACATGTGAGGGGTTGTTTGGTTCAGGTGGGCGTGCCAGCGTCGGCCGACCAGCTGCACCTCAGGCCTGCAGCTCGGCATTTAGGTACCCAGGGACAAAATTCAGGACGTCTTTCTGAACTGATACCAGTGGGTTTGGGTTTGGTAATACCTGCAGCAGTTAGATAGTCAGGTAGTCTGGTGGCTGCATTATCAAAAGGTGATTTGGGTTAAAATCAAAAGGGGGATTGCTGTTTGGTAACATTTTTTTTCTTTTTTTACTGACTCTTTTTCCTCTAATAACTGGAGATGTGGCCTGTCTCAGGCGTCATCACCAGTTCTCTCCTGACCAACCTGCCCCCCCCCCTTCCCGCCACACAGTCTGGGTCCCCTTCCGAGGCTCTGCTAATGCCTACCTCCTCCTGGTGAGAGACTTCCCTGGCTTACTCATAGGGTGGGGCCGCCATTCCTTCTGGCACCCAAGACATCCAGTATCATCCAGGCCGCGGAGGCGCGCAGAGGGCTGGGACCCAGGTGGGCGCGGTCCGGCAGTGGGCATAGGGCCATGGTGCACCATCACCAACCACAACTCCGAGGTGTTTCCTTGTCCATTTAACAGAGTTACAATGGTTTTAAAAAGCCCTAAGGCAAAATATTCAAGCTTTTTTGCGAGTGTTAGACAGGTTATCAACTTGCTGATCCCAATTTGCACCTCTAAAGCAGGATAGTACTGCACAGTGTCATATGATTGCTTGGCTGCCAAGTCACTAGCCCATTTGTAAGTGGCCCTAATCCATCCTTGTGCACCTGTGTAAAGCAGGAGACAGCACCTTGGACATAGGCACATCAGCATGCTGGGAGGTTTGGGGAGGTGTAGCTATCCATTAGTGCAGCACTAGTTACTGGTTCCTCAAACCAGGTGTTATAGACTCTGCATTCCTACACTTCCAACACCTGGCCATGTCAGGCTACCACTAGCCCTGGTCCCTCCACTGGTACATGACATAACTGTCCCGGTGTCCAGTGCCCCACCCCCCAAATTGCATGCCCATTTGTCCAGCAGACAGCAGATCCACCACCACTGATCAACTGGGCCCCAGTCAGATACTTGATAAGATCAGTAATTCCTCTGTACCATTTGCCTGATATCCAGACCAGAGTACCCCACATGTCCCAATTAGTAGTCTGGCAAGAGCTGCAATTCTTCCATACCACATCCTTGGTGTTGAGTGATTCCCCTGCCTCATAAGTTTAATATCTACCCCCCGACCTGCCCATCCAGTACCACTACAACTGTCCCCACTTGCCCCCAACCTATGGTGTACAGCGACCAGCAGAGACCCTCCACTCTCATTCATAGCAGCCACCAACTGAATGACAGTTCACAATCAGATGACTACTGTAGTAAAAGCTATTTCTATAGTAGGTGTGCGATCAAAAACATAGAAACGCTGAATTTCTCATCAGAAAAGGACCTCTTGGCCTAGCTAGTCTGCTTAGATGTTTCCTGCCTCATCTTCCTCCTCACATGCTGTCTAATCTTCATCGACCCTCCCAAATTCCCACCTCTTCTTTAATATACCGCTATGTCTACACCACACATGCTTGAAGCCCCCTACTGTTTTACCCTCCACCACTTCAGCTGGCAGTCTGTTCCAGGCATCTACCAATATTTTCTCACATCTCTCTTGACCCCCCCCCCCCAGCTTCACTGCATTCCCCCGGTTCTGGTGCTCTTTCACATTTGAAAGAGACTCACCTGGACCCTGTTCACTCCTGTAAGATGCTTGTAGGCCTGTATCATGTCACTTTTCTCTTTCCTCTCTTCTAGGGTGTACATGCCGAGATCCCTGTGTCTCTCCTCTTAGGGCTTCTCATGTAAATCCTGCACCTTTTTAGTTGCCCTCCTGTGGACTTCCTTCACCCTGTCTATGTTCTTTCTGAGGTTTGTTCTCCAAAATTACATTGTACTCCAGGTGGGGTCTGGCAACACCTCCATCCTCCTGATGGAGATACCCTCCCTACACACCCCAGCATCCCACTAGCCCCACTCACTGCTTTGTCACAGTGCCACCTTGAGGTCCTCAGACATAATAACCCCATGATCCCTTTCCTGTTTATTGGCTGTCAATAACTCCCCTCGCATCCTATACTCAGCTCTTGGGTTCCTATGCCCTAGGTGCATGATTTTGCACTTTTTGGCATTGAATCCAACTGCCATGCTTTTTACCACTCCTCAAAATTCACAAGATCCCTGATTATCTTTCACTCCAACACTCCTGGGTGACCAGCCTATTGCAAATGTTGATATCATCTGCTAAAAGGCATACCTTCCCGTCAGTTCTTCTGCAGTGTCCCCTATGTTCAGAAGGACTGGTCCCAGTACTGAGCCCTGTGGTACCCCCACTGGTCACTCTCCCATCATTAGAGTGAGTGCTGTTAACTACAACCCTCTTTCTCTTATTCATTAATTAGCTACTGTACTAATTGGAAAGCTACAGTCTGTAGTTCAAGGGGGCAGTGCAACAGGACACACTCTCATTCAGGCCATTTAAGGGCTGCTCTCCTCACTCCACACTCAAGCATTTTTTCCTTCCTCCTCCTCCAGCGGCATGCTTTTCTTTCCCATGGGCTTCTTCCTAAGGTACCATTAGCCAGGGGAATCACTCCAGTGGGACCTCAAGGGGTAGAACCCTCTTCTAGGGTTCCTTCCCTTCATACCCATACAGGGTGGTATATCCCATGGATAGAGAGGTGAACAGCCAAAGATTATCTATGTTACACAAGCACAAACCCAGTTGCACAGGCGCATTGAACCCAATTAACCATTTTGGATCCCACCCCAAGGCCGTTCAGTTTCTCTGTCAGCCTCCTGTGTGGCAAGTGCTGAAGGCCTAGCTGAACTCCAGATCAATCATGTCCACTGCTCTCCTCTTATCTATTTCCCTGGTCATCCAGTCAAAGAAATCTACCAGATTCATTTGGCATGACCTTTCCCCTGTGAATCTGTGCTGCATGTTATCTTGCAGCCCACTGGATTCAAGATACTCTAACAGTCTTTCTTTTAGCATGGATTCCATTAAGTTCCCCATGACTCAAGACAGATAGACCAGACTATATTTGCTAGCCTGCTCCATGCTGACGCTCTTACAAAATGGAACTATGTCTGCTCTGCTCTAGTCCTCTGGAACCACTTCTGTTTCCAGCGAGTTGTTGAATAAGGCCATGAGTAGTACAGCAAGCATCTCCCTGCCTAGTTCCCTTAATACCCTTGGGTGTATCCATCAGGTCCTACTGCCTTGTCCACCCTAAAGTTAGAAATTTCTTCAATAATACTCTTTCCTTTGAAAATTTACTTGTGTCCACTTCCCCCTCCAGTGTTCGTGCTGCTGCTTGGTGGACTGTCCCTATCCCTCTCCACTGTGAAAACAGTAGAAGTATCTGTTCAGGATGTACATTTTTCTGATCCCCTCTATGTAGTCTCCCTTTGTCATCCTCCTTATCCTCAGAATCCCTCCCCTTGCCTTCCTCCCCTTGCTTATGTACCTGAAGAAGGTCTGGTCTTGTTTTGATGCCCTTTGGCTATGCTTTCTTCTGTCTGAGCCGTTGATCCCTTCATTTCCTTACCTGCTTACCTCTGTTTTACTTGATACACTTCTCTATCCTCATTCTTCTGTGTTTCTTCATACCTCCTGAATGCCACCCTTTTACAGTCTTCTAAAGTAGGCTATTCAGATGTATCTCCCCATGTCCGTGAAGTCTGCCTTCTTGAAATCCAAAATGTTTGCCCTCATGTGACTGGGCTGGGTCCTGGGTCCCATGCTAAACCACACTATATGGTGGTCACCGGATCCCAGTTGGTTCTCCACACAGACATCTGTGTTCAGTCCCCATTGCTCAGTATCAGGTCAAGAATGGCCTTTTCTCTGGATCAAGGACAAGCTGCCTTAGACCTGCCCCCTGTAGGGAATCCAGGATGCTTCTGCTTCTGGCTAAAGCAGCTGCCTGGGTGGACCAATCCATGTCTGGCATGTACAGGCTTGCATCCGTCCAGGTGGGGACCCAGTCCTCCATGAAGCCATAACTCTCCCTTCCCCACCATTCCTTCAACCAGGAGTTGAATTACTGGTTGTAGAGTGCCCTAGCCTTTCCCCTGCCATGGACAGGTGGCACCTCGGAGAAGGAGGCGGAGTGTTTTTCTTTTTTTTTTTTTTTTTAACCAGGAGAGACACACTAAGCTGAAGCATGTTTACAGGTTCGAACTGGGAGCACAAGGAAGTTAAGTGACTTGCTCAGGGTCACACAGTATGCAAGTGGGGGCTGTGGGATTCAAACCCAGGTCTCCAGGTTTGCAGCTCAGAGCCTTAAACCACTGCGCTGTACTGCCTCCTTGAAGTGTTCTACTTGTTTCAGGCTCCCTCAACTTCCTGAAATCCTTTTAGATTCTAGCTACTTCCACTTTGTCTTCTACCATGTCATTCATCCCCAGGTGGACTATAACGTCCAATTCCTCCCTCCTTGCCATTACTCTTGTGATCCTATTGATCCGCTTCTCATCCCACCATGCAGTGCCTTCTGAAATGCACTTTACCTCCATGTCCTTCTTGCTAGGTTCCCTTAACATCACTTCTCGGACAACTGAGTCCTCCACCAGGAGAAGCTTCCTTCTCCTCTGGGGTTTTCTTCCCCCTTTTCTGGTGCTGCATTCCTGAGGATCTGCCCATCCACCTTTGTCTCAGCTATGGGTGACATTGTGGGGCTATCCCACTCCTCCAAAACAGCGTAGGAATTGTTTCACCAGACTGGGTGGGGGGGATGTGCTTCAGACACCTTCATGTCAGCTTCCCTACAGTACCATAATGGTCCTTTTGATTTTGGAGGTGCGGTCGCATTGTGGCCAATGGCGCCACTGCTTTTTCGGGCTAGGTTCTGTGGCACAAATGAAATGGCGTGCTGTCTATGACAGCACTGCGAAAGCATGCCACCAACTTGAAACAATTTCACTACTGCCAGGAGTGTGCTCCCCATCATTGCAGGCCGTGCCTTGCCTGGTGTAACATTTCAGTAAACATGGTTGCGGTTGTCACCATCTGCCTCTCACAATCCCCAGCAAGCTGACTTCGTGGTTGCCCATTTCCCCTGTTGGCATAGTTAACCCCCCACAATTGTGTGGCACACTGGGAGCCCACCCCAGTGTGCCTCCATGTTCAAAAGCCTATTGTGTCTGCATTTTCATGCCCCTGCCCACTGCAGTGTGGCTGACATCACACCACAAACTCATGGGACACACTGGGAACCCACCCCAATGTGCCCAACATTTTCCTTACACCTGTAAAAAAAAAACAAACAAAAAAAAAAAATGGTCCACGGTGTTCTTTATTTTATTTTTATTATAACTTGAAACAAAGGGTCTCCTCCTCCAACCTGCACCCACCTTCTGCGCACCCCACCTCCCCACATACACACACACCTCCCCCCGACCCCATACTTACCTCCGTAGTCCAGCGCTGTAATCTTCGGTGGAGCGGGAACACATCTGCACTCATAAAAGCCAACTGCAAACTGAAGAAATGCTGGTAAGCTGTATACTGGCATCAGTGGGGTGAGGTGGGGTTCAACTTAGGTGGATATCTTATCCATTTTTGCAACTTTTGGCTCCAAATTTTTAAGATGGGGTTCTTGGGACCCCTCCTCATGAACTCCATCACTGTCATTTCAGTATTTGGTCCCGAAAGGTGATTTCACAGTCAGTGCGCAGAATCACCTTTTGGGACCAAATAACGAAATGGCAGTGTCACTGTTCATAAGATGGGCTCCCAAAATGCCTATGTTGAAAATTTGGTGAACAAACTCCACAAAATGACTTTGTTACGAGCTTGCATTGCCCATGTTGAAAATTTGGGGTGCAAATACCAACAAACGCCTTGGGCAATAAGGTTTCTAACCATACTATCCCATCCTGTAGAGACTGACTGGTATCGGGAGGGGGGTGACTTTAGATTGTCGGCTGTAATGGACGTGCCATTCCACCCCACACCCACCCTGCAACCTGTTGATTGTTCGGCCCGAAGTTCACCCTATTCTGCTATACTGCAACCATCTCAGCATATTTCCTTTTGGAATGGGGTTAAGCGCAAGGCCTGATGGCCCCGAGGCACAACACGCGACACTTGTTGGAGTCTGCAGGGTGGGGTGAGGTAAAATGGCATGAGCATTATGGCCAGTGACCCAAAGGCGCACCTCAGTGCCTGTCCGTCTCTGCAAGGTGTTGTGGGGTTAGCGTCACTTCCATACTTCATTGCCATTCCTGCTATGCATCTCTGTAACTTCTGCACTACCAATGCCAGCAAGACAACAAGATAAACCAGTGGCTCAGGCAGTGGTGTGAGGCCAGAGGGTGTGGATTGATGGGGGATTTGGGGGGAGACCTGGGAGGATAAGGAGCTGTAAGCTAGAGATAGGCTCCATCTCAATTTGGATGGGAGGGGAATCCTTAAGTTGAAAATAGAGGGGTTCATTTGTGAAAAGTGGGGTTTAAACTTGTGAAGGGGGAAGGGTGGGAGAAAAGGCTGTCGAGGGTGGTCCAATAAAGGAGGGACTCTGTTTCCACCCCTGGGGAGCTGGGGGAATGCGGGAAAAGGCCGACTGGTACAGTGCAGACCAGGGGAAAACGGAATCCCCAAGGGAACACGGGCAGGGGAAATGGAAGTATAGGGAAAGGGTGGAAGGTAGTCCTGCTAAATGCCAGGAGCTTGGGCAATAAAATGCCTGAGCTCCAGGCGATGCTAACTGAGGGAGTGGTGGATGTGGCAGCGGTCACTGAGACCTGGCCACTGCAGGACACGACTGGGACCTGAACCTGGAGGGTTGCACTATGTTCAGGAAGGACAGGGGGAGGGAGGAGGGGTAGCAATGATAGTCAAAAACTGCATTGGCATAGGGGGAGAAGAGGGCGGAGGGAACCGTGGAGGCGAGTTGGGTCACCTTGATAACGGGGGGGGTGTAAGAAAGTAAAAATAGGAGTGGTGTATAGACCCCCTGCGTTGGCGGAGGAGTGTCTGGTGGCAGATGTTGGGAGACACTGCTGATTGGGCAAGGCAAGGGTGGTGGTCTTGGGGGACTTAAACATGCCAGGAACAGACTGGGAGACTATGACATGCTTGGTGGCCAGGGAACAGAGGTTGTTTGATGTCTTTCAAGACGCGTTCCTAACTCAGCAGGTGGGGGAACCGACCAGCGAGGTGCGTGTACTGGATGTGGTCCTGGCAGACAGTGACCAGATTGGGGGCCTGGGGGTAAGGGACCCGTTGGCGGGCAGTGACCATGCCATGGTCTGGTTCTGCCTGGATCTAGGAGGGGTAGAAGGCTGCAGAAAGATGGAGGTAACTGACTTCAGGGGGCCGATTTTAAGGAAATGGGAAGGATCGATATGGAACATTTGGATGTGATTGGGTCAGACATGGACGCTGACAGTAGGTGGGAAATAATCAGGAGATGGGTGCAGGATGTTACCAGCACCTGTACCAGAGTAAGATGAAAATGCTGTAGGGCCCAAAAACCCTGCTGGTGGACCAGGGAGGTCCAGGGGGTGGTGTGGGGAAAGAAGGCAGCCTATAGGCAATTCAAGTGCTGAAGGAGTGAAAGGGATCGAAGGGGAGTACAAACTGATGGCTAGAAGGGCCACTAGGGTGGTGAGGGTGGCTAAGGCAAGGAAGGAGCAGAACCTGGCCGGGGAAATTAGGAGAGGGAACAAGGGGTTCTTTAGATACATTGGGGGAAAAACGAAGGGTAAAGGGGCAGATTAGCAGGATTAAGACAAGGGGGAGAGATGGGCACAAGACCGAGGGGAGCAGGCTGAGGTATTAAATGAGTACTTCACCTCAGTTTTCACCAAGGAAAATGGGGGTGCTGCATCATACATGGGAGGAGACAGTGATACTGAGGAGGGGGGACCCTTACCATTCGGCGGGTCTTGGGAGAGGGAAGGCATCACTGGCAGGAGGCGGAAGGCTAAGCAGGAGAGAGAGGTAGCGGAGAAATCACAGCAGAGAGAGTGAGGGAAGCCCTCATGTCCCTTAAGACGGATAAAGCACCGGGGCCAGATAAATTACATCCCAGAGTGCTGAAACAACTTGCGGATGTCCTGGCAAAACCCCTGGTGGAGCTTTTTACCATCTCTCTGAGGACAGGGTGGGTGCCCCAGGACTGGAAGGTGGCGCATATTGTGCCTATCCACAAGGGGGGATCAAGGGAGGTGGCAGGGAAATGCAGGCCTGTCAGCCTGACATCGGTGGTGTGCCACGTGATGGAGGGCATTGTCAAGGAGAGGCTGAGGGGGGGACCTGGAAAAGTCAGGGTGCCTGGACGATAGGCAGCATGGATTTGTCCCAAGGAAATCGTGTCAGACAAACTTTTTGGAGTTCTGTGACTGGGTGATGAGTGCCTTGGACCTGGGTAGACCAGTGGACGTCCTCTTTCTAGACTTCAGCAATGTATTTGACTCTGTTCCTCACGTGGGCCTGTTGGATAAGCTGGGAGAAATGGGGGTGGGGAACCAGATGATCAGATGGATAGACATTTGGCTCCAGGACCGGGGGCGGGATAGTCTCATCCCCAAGGAGGGTCATTAGTGGAGTCCCACAGGGATCAGTCCTTGGGTCCCTCCTGTTCAACGCCTGTGTCTCTGACATAAGAACAGGTATCAGGAGTGAGATGAGTCTCTTTGCAGATGACTCAAAACTGGGGACGGTGGTGGATGGGGAGAGTGGCCCTACAGGGGGACCTGGAGGCTCTGGAAAGATGGTCCAGAAAGTGGAAGCTGAGGTTCAATGCAGGGAAATGCAAGGTACTGCACCTGGGGGGCCAGAAGCCCTTGCCAAGTGTACACCCTGGGCGGGGGGGGAATGCTACAAGTCTCGATGGCTGAGGGGGACCTTGGGGTGGTGGTGGATGTCAAGATGAACAACTCGGAGACTTGTAGGAGGGCAGCAGCCAAGGCCAACAGGATGCTGGGATGCATCGCTAGGGGGCTCACCTCCAGAAGGAGGGAAGTGATACTCCCTCTGTATAACTGTATGGTGAGGCCACACCTCGAGTACTGCGTGCAGTTTTGGAGGCCACACTTAAAGAGGGACATTAAACTCCTGGAGAGGGTCCAGAGGAGGGCAACCAAAATGATTTGGGGCTTGGGGGACAGGACCTATGGGGAGAGGCTCGAAGAGCTAAATATGTAAACACTGGAAAAGAGAGAAGGGACTGGGGGGACATGATAGAGGTCTTCAGGTACATGAAGGGGGTAAACAGGGGCGGAACAGTCTGGGTGCTTCGAAGGAAGGAGGAGGGGGGCAACTAGAGAGCATGGGTGGAAGCTGGAGTGGGAAGATTCAGGGGAGAATTGCTGAGGTGCTGCTTCACTGAGAGGCTGGTGGAGCCATGGAATGCGCTGCCCAGGTGGCTGATGGAGGCAGAGATGGTGGAGGGGTTCAAGCCGGGGTATGACAGGTACAGGGGAAGAGTTCTGGAAGCAAAATCTGAGTGCGAGAATATCCGGAACTGGGAAGGGAGAAGCCAGAGAGAGGGCCAGGAAGTCCAGCACCAGGATGGGGCTGACGAAGCAAGCAGACACGAAAAACCGTTAGGCCTATTCTGCTGGCATGTTGTTTATTTATTTATTTATTTGAACATCAGTTTAACAACCTTTGAGCCAGAGGCTCATTTACAAAGGTACCTCGTCACAGTGAGGACAAAACAGTGCAAGAAACCAACATCAAGGCAGACAAAAAAATCTGAGTACATTTAGGAATCAGCCAAAAAATACAGGCATTTGTCAAACACAGTATACAACAGGCTTGCATGTGAGCTTTACAGAGTAGACAATATACAGTAGTTACATGGAGATTGATTCAGTGGGCAGAATAAGGGTAAGGCTGGGTGGAAGACATCAGAAGAGGTGTGGGGAAGATAGTAGCAAGTAAAGGTAGAGCTGGACAGAAGGTCAGAGAGCAGCTCAGTGAGCCTTGTCTGGGAGGATAGGAGGAGGCTTAGAGGCAGGTACAGCTGCGTGTTGAAAGCAGGTGATTTCTAAGACTAGTTTTAAAATAAGAATACGACGCGGCATCAGTGACTCCGGCGGGAAGGGCATTATACCAGCAGGGGGCTCTGTAGGAGTAAGCCCTTTGACCTTGCGAGGTTCTCATCCTCGGTATAACCAGTGCAGTTCTGTGGAATATGCAGGTATGCACTGTAGGGTTTGCACGGTGGATAGTGGTTGACAGACCGGTGGGGATAGCCCAAGGAGTTTTTTTGTTAGGAGGCAGGTTTGGTATTTGAGGCGCTCATCTAGGTTGAGTAGATTAGCCATGGTGTAAAGATGGCAAATGTGGGTTAGACTAGGAGCCCCAGTTATGAGCCTGGAGGCCTTGTTTAAGGTGAGGCGGATCTTGTGCAGGGCAGTCTGGTCTGCTGCACCATACACAGGTAGTCCATAGTCTACCAGAGATAGAACAGAGGATGTGACTGCAAGTCAGAGGGCATCCGTGGGGAGGCAGTTTTTATGACGATGAGGATACCCAGCGAGTGTTAGTGGCTGAGGCAAGGGCAGAGATGTGGGCATGAAAGAGGGGCAGGGTCAAGGTTATACTAGGTATTTATAGAGTGAACTAGCTCAATAGGGAGTTTAGAGGTGGAGTGGACTGCGAGAGGATAGTTACTGGATTTATTTTGGGGTGAGCAAAGAGCATGGTTTTGGTTTTCTTTAGATTAATTACGAGCCTGTGCTCAGTAAACCAAGCTTCTGCGTCATTGTAAGATTCCTGCAGAGAATCCTGAAGTGAGATGGGATTACGGTCGGAGGCAAAGAGTACAGCATCATCTGCGTAAAGAAGGATTTTACCAGTACATACACTGGGCAGGGAGTTGAGAAAAGGGAAAGAGCAAGGGCCCAAGAATGGAGCCTTGAGGACTGCGGAGCGGATAGGGCAGGTGCTGGAAAGTTTCCCGTTGATTTTCACACGTTGTGAGCGGGCCGACAAGTAGCGCTGAAGCACCAGGAAACTGGCTCAGTGGCAAAGCCTAAGTGACTAACGGTAGTTAGCAGGAGGGGGTTGGAGACAGTATCAAAGGCTTTTGATAAGTCAATGAACACTGCACCTGCTAGGGAGCCAGAGTCCAGTGAGGTGTGAAGAAGTTAGAGAACTCCAGGAGGGCAGTATTGATGCTGTGGCCTGCCCTGAAACCATGTTGTTCTGGGCAGAGGATGCTATATTTCGAGATATTCAGAGATTTGGGTGGCCACAATTTTTCTAAGGCCTTAGAGAGGAGAGAGGATTGAGATAGGTCGATAATGCTAGGGAGGGTCTTATCACCACCCTTGTGTATTGGGGTGACAGTAGCTATCTTCCAGGCAGAGGGTTGCCTAGGCAGAGGATTTGTTAAAGAGGCTGGTGATTGGTGAGATAACCAGATCCAGAACCTGACGGAGAAGACTGGGATCAAGGGAGTCATTGCCAATTGTGTTACTCTTTAAGGCCTTGAGTAGGTAAGGTCTGACTTCCTGGGCAGTGACTCTGCGCAGGTAGAGCAAGGGGTGTTGGAGAATAGGGACAGACCTGGAGGGAGGGGGAGCGAAGAAATTAACAGGAAGCACCGGGCTAAGGTCTGTGAAAGATTTGTTGAGGTGGTTGGCAATAAGGACAGGGTCTGAGGAGCCGAACCATTAATGTTGATAAGCGAAGGTGGGGGGACCATGCCACCATTCAGCTGTAATGTTGTCCCAGAAGGTCCAAGCGTTCCCCATGAGGAAGTGAGGGAGGCTTGATAGTGCTCAGCCTCGCTTCGGATGGCCCATGTACATTTGTTCCGGCAGCAGCATAAGCCATCCTGTCAGCTGGGCAGCCTGTTTCTGTGGCAATGTGCCATAGATGTCCCTAATGCTTAAGTTGGCGAGGTGGGGGGTAATCCAGGGGCATGCCTTACTTTGGACCGGCGTGCAGTTATAGGTGCAAAATGTCTGAAAGCAGAGTTGAAGGTGTGGATAAAGAAGGTAGGGCCGTGTCAGTATCGGCGCTTAGTATAGGGGACCAGTCTGTGAGGGCTAGGAGTTGCTTAAGACCTTTCAGCCCACCAGGTCTAAGACGTCGCCGTAGGGTAGTTTGTGCTGTGGGTTTGGGCAAGGAGGTAGACCAGTAGAAGAGAACCGGGGAGTGGTCGCTAAGGCAGTCTGGGAGGATTTGGATATTGCGGATGCGGTTAGGGCGGTTTGTGAGGACCACATCCAGGAGTGTGCTAGAGCCCATTCTAGGATTCACTCTAGTGGGTTGGGAAACTAGTTGGGTTAGGTCGATGGCTGTCAAGGGCATCACGGGAGAAGTGGATGAAGGGGCTGAGCCAATTGATGTTCAGTCCCCTCAAAGGATTTGGTGGAGGATGGGGTAGGAGGTAAGATAATCGTTTAGTGGGCCTAGTGCTTGTGCTTGATTTTTGAGGGTATGTCGCTGTACTAGGTAGATGGGACCCTAGAGGGATCAGGAGATAGTTTTAGGGTTAGGGCCTGAGCCCTGAAGTCAAGGACGGGGTCTGGGAGGGCTAGTCCAACGAGAGGATCTTTGACATAAATTGCACAGCCCCCACCTCGCCTACCAACACGGCCCTCCCGATAGAGGGTGTAGCCAGGGAGTGAGACCAGGGAGTCAGGGACAGAGTCTGACAGCCAAGTTTCAACTATTGAGATAACGTCAGGTTTATGAACCGCAACCCAGCAATTGAGAGAGTCGAATTTTTTAAGGAGGTTACATATGTTCATGGAAGCAATATGAAGCCTGGTGGATTGCTTTGAGGAGCCTTTGCAAGCTGGACTGGGATTGGGATGTATGTTACCAGTCAGGAGCAGAAGGAGGAGAGCTGCTCTGGACAGAGGGTGGCAGAAGTAGAGTTTATGCCGTGAGCGATAGGAAGAGAAGGGGGGTTTCGTAGCACAGGGGGTGGGTTAGAGCAGCACAGGCTGAGAAGGCTTGAGTGATAAGATGCCCGAGGGAGCAAGGGGGGAGGAAAGGTAGTGTCTAGATGGGGGAGTGAGGCAGAGAGGAGCATATGGGGTGAGTGGAGGAGGAGGGAGGGGCAGTGGCATAGGAGGAGGGGAGGGCAGGAGGGCAGGTAGGAGCACTAGAGTAGTGAGGCTGAGGGTTAACAGGGACATTAGGGTTAGCGGAAGGCAAAAGGAGGAGGAGGTGGAGAGAGAGAGAGGCAGGTAGGCAGGAGGTGTGCATGCATGATTGGTAAGGGTGTGAGAGCTGAAGTGAAGAAAGATGGGGGAACTTGGATGATAGAGGGGAAGATATTAGTGAAAGGTCTACCTCTCAGTGTAGTTGCCACCTTGGTACAGTGGCAGGGCCCCTGTCTCAAGCGCACAGGGCACCAGGTTCAAGGCTTGCCCAGGGTGATAGAAAAGGACCCAAGACAGTGGCTGCAGCAGCAGGGAGCAGGGCTCAAAGCCTGCAGTAACACTCAGAAAATATTTTAGCAATCTATGAGGGTTAGAGGGTTTTAGAGTCTTAAAACCTATCGCAAACAATAGTCTGATGTGATAGCTGAGTGATGGGGCTGCTGACTGAAACAGTGAGGGTGCAGGGTTCAATGCCTGCAGTCGCAGCAAGAGAGAAGTGGTTAAATATTTTGGCGTGGTAAGAGACTATGAAAGTCTTAGAAAGTAGGAATAAGATAGCCAGATAAAATGGTTAAGAGGTAGAGCTGCTGACTCTGATAGTAAGGGTACTGGGTTTGAGAACAGCTTTGGGACAGAGGACAGGAATTTTTGTTTCTAAGAAGGAAGAAGGAAGGGTTAAGAGCTTGAAAGTAGAGGAAGATATTGGCCTGGTTCGTTGGCTTGGTGGTTAGGCTGCAGACTTTGGAGTAAGGGGTGCAAGGTTTGAGGCTTGCAGGGGGCCTAGTGGTGGGCTGATGGGAAGGAGTGAGGAAAGAAGATAGCAGAAAGGATTAGGAGGGAACTGCAGAGACCTCTAGTGGACAGGGATTGCAGTAGTTGCTAGGAAGGAGTAGAGAGTGGTTAGAGGTGCCAGAGTGGAAAGTGCAGCAACCCCTAGTGGTTGGAGTGTATAAGCTGCAAATGGGAAAGTGGACACTTAGTAAAATGAAGGGTGGGTCACGTGACATGACACGTGACCTGCCAGCAGCAATAAATGAAGCGCCGCCCCTGGGTGGGAGGGTGGTTGGGACGGGCGGGAAGCGCTACACAACAGGCAGGCTGTAGTGTAGGAGGCTTTACCTCTTAAAGGCTCTGGCAATCCCCGAGTTCAGGCTCCGCTGCTGGGCAGAGTTGAGCAGTTGACAAATGCTTGTTTCCTCCTGCTTTTGTTTGCTTTTGCCTTCTTTTTGCAGATGCTGGTTGCCTTCCCTATGCTTTACTTAATTTTCTCCACTGTTCCTCTACCCCTCTCTGACAATCCTCTCCTGCTAGGCTGCTTTTGAAGAAGTCTCCCATTTCTTTAAAATCCAATCTACTAAAGTCCAGGACCATCGTCTTTTTGTGGCTTGCCTCTGCACCCATCGTAATATTGAGCCACATTGTACAGTGATCACTGTTTCCCATTGGATAGCCCACTGTGACTTGACTAGGCACTGTCACAGCCTCCAGTAGGACAGGGATTCAGGAGGAACAAAGGGAGAAAGCATGTCCCAAATAGGATAGCACCTTTACCCCATGAGTCATTTTCAACTCTCAGCATGCTAAGTCCATAGGGCAGGAAAGGTGCTAGTGGGACATTTGCTGGCCTATATGAGCTAACTAACATCTCCGCACAATACTTCTGTGCATGATTTCATGGAGAAATTATACAGAGCAGTGTCAGCCCCCACCTCCTCATCGCAATTCAAATGCCCCTGATATTATAATAAAATGATCCCTGGCATCTAGTAGTTCCCCCAGTCACATTCAGATAACCCCAATTAGTAAAATGATCCCTGGCATCTAGAATTTCCCCATCCCCAGTCATCATTCAGACGCGTCTGATTAGTATATTAACTGGATCCCTGACATCTAGATCACCCTGATTGCAGGTCTGAGCCCCCTCCCAATTCCACCCATTCAGGTCCTTCCACCCCTCTCCCCATGGTGGCTCATAAATTACCCCAGCTGCCAGTCCCTCCCACTGTGACAGGTCTAGCTCCTCTGCTCGCCACTTCGGCTGGCCACTTTCTGAGTGACAGGGAGTGAGCACACACCTACTATAGAAACAGATGTTCTACAGTAGGTACGCACTCACTCCCTTTCACTCAGACAGTGATCAGCCAAGGTAATGAGCTAAGACACTGTACCGATCGCAGTCACAGGGAAGTGGCTGCAGTCTTAGGTAAATGGAGGGCCAATGGGGAAGAGTTGGAGGGACCTGGCTGGATGGCTTTGGGAGGGGACTCAGATTTGCAACGGGCGGGTGGGGCTACTAGATGTCAGGGATCTTGGAAAAATAGAAACACAGAAACATAGACAGTGATGGGAGAAATAAAATGTTACATCCTCTCTGCCCCTATTTCCCCTATTAAACCTCGGAACTTACTGTCCATACAGGGTATTAGCCTTCACTGTCCACTCCCCTGTTCCCCTCCCTACTACTATCAGCCTGAGTAACCATTATACCCTTCACTTTGTCACAGCCTTGCTTGAAACCATTTATGGTTCTGGTGCCTGCCATCTCGGTTGGCAGATTATTCCACATTTCCACCACCGTTTCTGGAAAATAAAACTTTCCAATATCCCTCTTGAAGCTCCCTCCCATCAGTTTTTACTTGTGCCCCAATGCCCTTGAACTGTTACTCATACTAGGTAGATCTTCTTCGAGATACAGCTCTTGCAGCAGGTTACACCATTAGGACTGAAGCTGTCAGGCATCAGGACCCCACGGAAATTTTCTAGCTAGTAGTCTTCAGCGGGGACCGCCTCAGACGTCGGTCCCGCCCCCGACGTCAGGCATAGTACATAAGGAGGCGGTCCCGCCAGAATCCCCAGTTCTTTCCTGCCATCGACTTTGCAGCATCGGCCTCTCGGTCAGTTTCTAGCGCGCGACGACTAGGAGAATTTCAACAGTTCTTTTTCAGTGGATTTCGTCTCATGTCCTCTCCGACTTCTCTGGAGGGCCATTCATCGAAGTGTGCCTGCGGCAAATAGATTCCTTTTAAGGATCATCACTCTGCCTGCGTTCACTGCCTGGGCCCAAACCACGACACCCAGGCCTGCTCCTTCTGCCAGGGCTTTAACAGCCATACAAGGATCCGCCGCCAGAAGGCCCTCCAAGCTTTCCTCCTCGAAGAGAGACTCAAAGCAATGGATCGAGACCCTTCCTCCAAAGGGGAATCTTCAGGGAAGTCCCATAGACACCGCGAAAAGCTCCGGGAGAAGGAGACCCAGATCCCCTTCCAGGGCCTCAGACTCCCGCAGCTCCGACTCCAGGTCGGACCACTCTCCGTTGAGGGCCCGCTCTCAGCCTCCCCCGGTTCTTGTCAGATCGGCCAGTGGTTCCTCCTCTCTGCAGCCTGTCAAGACCTCCAGGCGTGCATCTTCGTCCACTCCGGCTAAGGCCTTGTCCGGGTCTGGGGAGCGCCACAAGTCTTCCTCCTGTCATCCGGCCTCCGACGTCAGGTCTGTCTCCCAACCGACGCCACCCCAGCGCAAGACTAAGGAGCTGACCTCTCTGAAGCGGACGTCGGACTCGATGTTGGCCCAGCCGATGTCGGACAAGATACATAAGCACTCCAAGGAACCGGCTACTGTTCGTCACCCGTTGCTGGTCAGGCAGTACGCCCGAGGATGCCAGCGGTGTACGGCGTGGATATCACAGAAAGGAGGACCACCACCTTCTACGGCGTCGGTCGGAAGGCGTCGTCGGGAGGAGGACTCTACCCAGCCCGAAGACCAGGCGGGCACCCCGTCCCGTCAGGCTCCACGGGATACCTCTCCGGAACCAGAGACCCGGGGACTAGCAGCCCAGCCCGATGACAGGCCACCAGCGCCTGTTCCGTCACATCGAGCCTAAATCTGGCAGAGGTGAAGGAGCTCTTCACCTTCTGGTGGGACACCATCAAGAAGGATAATGGTGCATCGCGAGCCTCCTCCTGCGCCCGCTGCCCCCAACGCCTGTACCCCCTACTCCACCCTCAGGGGTCAGCGGGAGGCATCGTCCCCCAAGGGCCAGCATCACCTCCTAGGGGCAGATCTTGGGAGAGGAGAGGCCTCCGTCAAGATCCACTTCAGGGTCACCCAGCCCAAAGAGACCCAGAAGGCGTCGGTATACCCCGTCCGCAGAGGATTCCAGATCTGACATCTCTGAGTCCTTCTCCAATCAGCGTCCCCTCTCCGGACCCATGCGACCTTCCCAGGTCCCTTCAGGATGACCCCTCGTTCTCCAAGATAATGAGGCATATTCAGGAGAACATGGGGTGGGACGCTGAAACTTGACCCTGAAAGACTACGCCTTGCCCGCTACCTTCGGCAAAAAGACCCCAAGCCTGTGGTAATGCCACCCTTTGGTGGACACCTTCGTGGACGTCACCAAGGCTGCGTGGAAGTGTCCACATTCGACTCCGGCAATACGGAAGAAGGCTGACCGCCTGTACAAGGCCCCAAGGGAGGACCAGTACCTGGCGAACCATCCTCTGGCCGACTCCCTGGTCATTGCAGCCTCACATGACCGGTCTCAGAAACTGCAGCCCTTGAGCACACAGCCACCGGACCCGGAGTTCAAGCAGTTGGACGTCATGGGCAGGTACATGTACGCGGCTGCGACTTGTGCCATTTGGTCATTGAACTACCTCACCCACATGGTTCAGTTCCAGAACGCATTGTGGGAGCAGGGACAGGACCTAGCAGAAAAATTGCCAGACGGTGGCCAGAAGGAGGAGCTGTTGCAACTCCTCTGTACGGGTTCGGACGTGGGGACCCAGGTGCTTAGAGCCGCATATGGCTCTGCGGACTCTTCGGCCAGAGCTGCAGCCTCAGGCGTGTGTCTCCGGGGACACTCATGGCTCCATGTCTCTGGGTTTACCCTGGACATCCAGAAGAACAGCATGGACGCCCCTATTCATTGCAGAGTTCTGTTTGGTGAAGCCTCGGAGAAGGTGATCACCAAATTGCAGGAAGCCGCGAAGGTGATTAGATCTGTCCACACCATGTACAGGTCTCGGCTTAGTTCCTTTTGCAGGAACCAAAGTCGCTTTCGCAGCCGGATCCAAAGGCAACAACCTCTCTCCGGCCAGCAACAGAAGGGCTCCTTCACCCGAAAAGCCCAGGCCAAGACAACCTCAGGCAGAGGCCAACGAGCCACAAAGTCTGCCCAACCTGCAGGATCCAATGCTGCCACAGCATGACTCCTTCCCGGCCCCCCTCAGGATCAACAGGAAATGATGGTCGGGGGTCGCATCGCGAACTACCTGCCAGGGTGGCAGTCGATCACCACTGACAGGTGGGTGCTACAGTTGGTTGAAAAAGGCCATTATATATAGTTTGTAGATAACCCGACCACAAGGCCTGCTCTGCTTTCCCGCTATTGGGGTCAGCACGCCCTGCTTATTCAGCAGGAGGTGCTCACGCTTCTAGAGAAGGAAGCTATTTAGCATGTTCCTGGGAACCAGAGAGGAGCAGGATACTATTTGCACTTCTTCCTGGTTCCCAAGAAAATAGGGGACCTCCGTCCAATCTTGGACCTCAGCGACCTCAATCTGTTGGTCGTCTGCAAGCGCTTCTGCATGGTGACCCTTCCGGGACTAATCCCCATGCTGAAGAAAGACGCTTTCTTGGCGTCCCTGGACGGGCAGGACACTTACCTGCATATTCCTATCGCTCAGGCGCACAGGAGGTTCCTGCGCTTCGAGTTTCTCGGCTGCCACTATCAGTTCCGGGCACTTCCCTCCGGACTGTCATCAGCACCTCTGCTTTTACCAAGTGCATGGCAGTCGTGGCAGCGTCTCTGAGGAGACAGGGCCACTCGTGTTCCCATACCTGGACGATTGGCTTCTCATGGCCCCTTCAAGGAGGCACTACTGATAGCCATTCAGCATACCCAACCCTTTTCAGTCTCTGGGCATCCTCATCAACTACGAAGTCTCTGGTACTGTCCCAGAAACTGCAGTTTATAGGGGCAGTTCTGGACACACGTCAAGGAAAGCCTTTCTTCCGAGGACAGGCGGGCGCATTGAGTCCCTCATAAGGGATCTGTCAGCAAAGACCGTCCCAGCCAGACTGGTCCTTCGCCTGCTTCGTACACATAGCTGCTGCCATTCCAGCGGTCCGATGGCAAGACTCCACATGCGGGTAAGACAGTGGATGTTAAAGGTGCAGTGGGACCAAAGGCAAGACCATCTGCAGCAACCAGTCAGAATCACGAAGGCTGTGGTTCGGGACTGGCAATGATGGCTAGATCCGGGAACCCTCTCCGTGGGGGTTCCCTTCACAGCGCCGTCCCCGAGGATAACTCTCTCCACAGACGCCTCAGGACTGGGGTGGGGAGGGTACTTGGACGGGGTGAGGTCTCTGGGATCATGGACAACCCAGGAATATCATCTCCACATCGTAGGATGAGGGCGATCCTTATGTCCATACAAGCCTTCCAGTTGGAGATTCCACCGAGTACCCTCCTGTTGCAAACAGACAATACTGCCGTGATGTATTACCTCAACAAACAAGGAGGCACACACTCCTACCCCCTTTGCAGGGAGGCCATGAGAGTGTGGGAATGGGTAATACGATACTGCGCAAACCTAATTGCAGTTCACGTCCCTGGGGTGGAGAATACCGTTGCAGACAGCCTGAGTCTTTCCCAGGCCAGAGTCCACGAGTGGGAACTTCAACAAGAGGTGGCAGAGGATCTGTTCCACAGATGGGGCACTCCAGAATTAGATCTATTCACATCCCCATCCAATGCAAAACTGCCCAATTTTTGCTCGCTAGATCCAGGGCCTGGTGTTTTCTGGCAAGATGTGTTGTCCCTCTCCTGGGCGGGCAGATTCTTCTATACCTTCCCTCCTTTCCCGTTGATCCAGAGAGTTCTTCTCAAACTTCGCAGGGAGCACGCGAAGCTTATCTTGGTAGCGCCTTTCTGGCCCAGACAAATATGGTTCCCGCTTCTACATCAGCTATCCTGGGAACCTCCCCTTCCTTTGCCAGTCAGCTCCCATCTGTTGTCTCAGGAGAAGGGTTCACTAGTCCACCCGGACTTACGTTCATTGAACCTACATGTCTGGCTCCTAGAGACATAGCCATGATGCGACACGGGGTCTCGCAGGAAGTGGCGGAAGTACTTTCCGCTGCTAGAAAGCCAGCAACCCACGCAACATATGCTATGAAGTGGCGCAGGTTTTGCTTATGGGCTCAAATGCGCGGTTTCTCGCCCTTAGAATGTCCCGAGAAGCTGGTCCTGGAATACCTGCTTTCACTTTTTCAGTCTGGACTAGCTTACTCCTCGATTAAGGTGCACTTGTGTGCAGTTTCGGCTTATCATGTCCCCATCGGCCATCATATGGTGGCTCAATTGGACACTACTTGTGCCTTTTTAAGGGGGGTCCTCCACCTTAGGCCACCTATCAAGGACCCAGTTCCTCCGTGGGACTTGCCCTTTGTCCTGGAGCAGCTTATGCTGCCACCTTTTGAGCCAGCCGTGGATTGTGAGCTACGTTTTCTGTCGTGGAAAACGTTGTTTTTAGTTGCAGTTACTTCGGCGAGAAGAATCTCCGAATTACATGCGCTCATGAGCAAAGTGCCCTATTTAGTTTTTCACCAGGATAGGGGTGTCCCTGAGGACAAATCCTAAGTTTCTGCCTAAGGTGGTTTCAGCCCTTTCCCTTACTCAGGATATCAACTTACCAGTGTACTTTCCCAAGTATACCAATCGAGGAGAAGCACTGCTTCACACCCTGGATGTTCACAGGTGTCTCATATTACCTAACCAGAACCAAACAGTACCGGAAAGCAGATCAGCTGTTTGTATCCTTTGCTGAGAGGATGAAAGGGGCCCCTGTTTCGAAGCAGACCCTTTCACGTTGGCTCATTCAGTGTATCTCTTTCTGTTATGACAAGCGCAGCAAACCCTTGCCTGGCGTGGTCAAGGGCCTTTCTACTAGAGGAGTGGCCACCTCCTTCGCAGTGCTGAAGAATGTTTCCACTTCAGCTATTTGTGCTGCAGCTACCTGGAGCTCGGTGCATACCTTTCTTAGGCTTTACTGCCTGGACATTGCTTCAAGGCGAAGGGCAGGTTTCGGCCTAACCGTCCTCCAGGGACTTCTGTCCTAGGCTCAGACAGGGTCATGATCTCCGTCTTTCCTCCTCCCGATGGTGTAAGATTGTCGCCATTGCTTGGGATTCAGTCCTAATGGTGTAACCTGCTGTAAGAGCTGTATCTTGAAGAAGATAGTACAGTTACGTAAGAACTTACCGTAACAATAGATCTTTGAGAACAGCTCTTGCAGCAGGTACCTTCCCGTCCACTATTCCCCCTTGGAGGAGGTAGGTTATAGTCTAACATCCATTTTTCGGGATGGACGATTTGTTCTTAGTCTTGGCCATCTGATGGCGGATCCTCGGTCTCCTCTTCTGATGTCATCAAGCGGCCGGGAGACTCTGACGGGAGAACTGGGGATTCTGGCGGCACCGCCTCCTAATGTACTACGCCTTACGCTGGGGGTGGAACTGACGTCGGAGGCGGTCCCCGCTGAAGACTGCTAGCTAGAAAATTTCCGTGGGGTCCTGATGCCTGACGGCTTCAGTCCTAATGGTGTAATCTGCTGCAAGAGCTGTTTTCGCAGATCTACTGTTACGGTAAGTTCTCACGTAACTGTACTTTCTTCTCCATTCACCTTGTTTATTCGTTACATGAACTTGATGATCTCTATCATATCACTCCTCTCTTGCCTGGTCTCCAGTGAAGAGTGAAGACATGTTCAGTGCCTTGAGCAGATCCTCATAAGATCTGTCCTGTCAGCTCTGAATCATCCTGATCACCCTTTTTCCTTATCTTTCCTGAGGTGAGGTCTTCAGAAGTTCAGAACTCTGAACAGTATACCAGGTGCAGCCACACCAATGATCAATAAAGAGGCAGTACACCTCTTTTCTTCTACTATCAGAACCCCTTCTGGAACATCCTAGTATCCTATTTGCCTTACTAGATGACTCACTGTACTAACTTGATTGTCTAAGGGAGTCAGTAATGTTGAATACTAGGTCCCTTTTTCCAGCTGTAGTGCTCAGCTGTACCCCTCCTATCCAGTACTGTGTCCTGGGGTTCTTGTCCCCCAAGTGAATCACCTTGCACTTTTTGGCATTGAATTTCAACTGCCAAAACTTAGGCCACCTCTCTAATCTTTACATGTCATTCTGCAGTTTTCTGCTTCCCCCATCACTATCTACCCTTCCATGAGCTTGGTGTCATCTTCAAAGAGAGACAGACCCAGATTCATTCTCAAACGTTGTTAATGAGCATATTGAAGATCGCAAGCGTGAGGATGGATCCCTGTGGCATTCCACTCTTGACTTCCCTCTCTTCTGATTTGACACAATAATCTCAACCCTCTGCTGCCTCTCATTCAACTAAAGCCCCCTCACCCCCACCAAAACACTGCTTATATTTTCCTTCGAATCCCTGGACCTCACCCTCTTGTACTGTGACCTAAGCCACTGTGATTGGTCCCCTATCTCATTGGCCTGCTCCACTGACTCCATTCTAACATATTTGAAAAAAAATTCCTCGAAATATGGGACTGCCATGCCCCCGAGCAGGACAAGAGAAAAGGTTGCTCACCTCCCCTAGATCATGGCCGAGCTCATAGCTTGCTTGCAAGTGCATGATTTGGCCTGGTCAGAAAATAAATGTAACCCATTCCCCATGGCTTCTAGAGGTATCATCACCTCCGCAACACCTATACCAGGGCAATAAGGCTTGCCAAAGGTGTTATTTTACATCTACCTTCAGTATCAACATTGGTTACCTGTCTAAATTTTAGAAGGCTGCCACAATCTCTTCTCCCCTCCCACTCAGTCTCCTTTGCCTGTCCTCTGAGTGGGTAACACCCCTATCTCTAACCCCTCCATCACCACAGAGGTGTAATTCCTTTTTATCACCTGCACCTCCTCTCTCCTCCCTCTCCCCTTCCTCACTTCCCTCTCACCCCTGCCAGCCTGCATGATTGTCATCTCCTTCCTTCCCCCTATTGTTTTTTTTCTCTCCAGTCCTCCATCATCGACACCCTTCCCACCCCTAAATCCTTCCAAAGGTAGGAACCCAGATGGGCTGGATAGCAAGCTTCTCCAAAAGTCTGCTTCTGCAGTCTCCTCCCCATTTGCTGACCTCCCTAACCTCTCTTTCTGTTGTTCCTCCACCCCTGCTGACTGGAAGACTGCCACTGTTACCCCACCTCCAAAAGGTGGTAACCCATCTGGTACTAACAGCTACCGACCCATTTCTCTCGTCCCTCCAAAATTCAGGAACAAATTATCTTGTCACCACTCTCTCCCTTTCTGGACTCCTCTTCTTTCTTCACCCAATACAATTCTGGCTTCTGCAAAAATCACTCCACCACCATCTCCCTGCTCAGGCTCACCAAATCCATCCACAATGATATGGATCACAGCCTAGTCACCCCTGCTTTCTTCATCGATTTAGCCAAAGCATTCAGTCCTGTCTCCCACCCCAATTATTAGCCAAACTTCAGGCTGCAGGCCTGTCCAACTCAGCCATTGGCTGTTCCACTCCTAGCGCATGAGTAGATCCCAAGCAGTCAAAATTGGTGATCCCCTCTCTCCTCCCTGCCTGTATCCACTTGGGTCCCACAAGGATCTGTGTTAGGCCCTCTACTTTTCTTCATTTTCCTTCACGATCTCCCCTCCATATGCTTGTCGGCATTAATGGGCAGACTAGGTGGGCCAAGGAGTCCTTATCTGCCGTCAAAGTCTATGTTTCTATCCATTCACATGAACACGGATGACACAGTCCTGTTCACGGTAGACCCACGGACTCCTGCTGGACTTTGATCAAGTTCAGCCCTGACCATGCACAAATCAGCTTTTCCTCAATGCCAAGGAGACTGTCTCCATGTCCTTTGGCACAAGGCACAGACTCTCTAGGCACCCTCCCCTTCCTACTTTCCATACCCTGGATGGCTCCCCTGTGGAGGATGTTACCACCTTAAGTTATCTTGGTATCTGGCTAGACTAGCACCTAAACTTTTCTGAACAAGTGGATGCTATAGCCAAAAAGCTGCACCCCAATTTGGTGCACTTTACAGGAACTGTGACTGTATCCCACCTCCAACACACCATGCTATTATCGAGAGAATGATCCTTCCAATCTCTGACTATGTTTAGGTGGTCTACAGCATAGCCCCAGTTACTACTCTTGCCAGACTGGACACGCTCTTCAACCATTTTTGCCATTACACTCTCGACTATCCTTCTTGTACTCATCACTGTTCTATATATAAATCTATGTCCTTTTCTTCTCTTGTGGACAAACACCATGCCCACTGTGCCAGCTTTGTGGGCAAATCTGTTTTTTTTTTTTCCCCTACCCTCCTATCTCTCTCCCCTCCCCACAGCCATACCATCAGAAGCTGCTCAGTGATGATCGCCTGAATAAATAAAGATTTGATTGATTGATTGAAATATTCTAACCCTAGCAGTCCCTTCATTTTCCACAACCATTGGCAAAGCCACATTCAGCCACCGCTTCCCTAAAATCTGGAACTCCCTCGCCCTAGCCATTCACCAGTCTCCCTCCTCTGGATTCTTTCAAACCACTTCAGAGGTCTCACCTCTCTCCCTCCTGCACTTGCTCTAATTTCCCCTCTTGCTCTCCTATGACTTGTTTCCAATTTAGGTACAGCTATAATTTGGCACTTATGGTTCCACTGTAGGCATTATGCATAAATGTTTACAGCTAGTGTCGATTTAAACTGCTCTGTATTTGATTGCCAGCATGTGTTTGTGGCTCCTGACTGCGCTGTATGTGCATTGTCGATTGTTTGCTTGTCACTCAAGTAATCACATCTTGCATGTATTATTCCCAATGTAATTTGTGGTTGTGTACCACTCTGCTCCATGTATGTTATGTATTTTGAACTTTTGTGCTACCTAACCCCACTTGTACAAGTTCCGCTTTCCCAGGATGCATCTGGAAATGAGCTCCCAGCCTTGTATGCCTGGGGTGGGGGGCACTAGACACCAAGAATCATTTTACTGTAATAACTGAAGCCATTGAAACTGCCATCAGGGGTGTAGAACCTTTATATGTCAAGGATCATTTTGGTATACTACTTGGGAGCATCAGAATGGTGACCAGGTGTAGCGTGACAATATGCACCACTGTGTGCTGAAACGAGGGCAGGATTTTTGGAAGCAGCAAACAGTACTGCAATTTCAGTTATTAAGCACTTTCAAAACCTTCATGCAGAAGGGGATCTCTCATTTGCAAGGCTTTAGTAGTACAAATGCACATGCACATGATCAGGTTAGCATCGGGGGCTGCTAAATATATGGCACCCCTTTCAACCATGCTGTTCTCCCACATGGCACAGTGCTTAGATGTTTAGCACTCCGCTAACCTTCTGAAAATGTGGTCCTAATTGACTAGAAATCCCCTGCCGGTGCCTCTTAAGATGCAGAAGGTAAACAAAATTGGATTACCTTATTCTGCATCTTTATTATTTTATGCTATTTTCCTTGGAAAACTTTTATCGAATTTCAAAACATTGTGATGCATCTTAAATATTTATAGCAACTGTAGCTAAAATACAGTTTTTTCTTTCATCCGAGTGCTGTTTTTATTTACTCATAAAAATACAGTCTGGTGGGCTGGCTTAGCGGCTTGGTGGTAGCTGTACTGCCTCCCATGCCAGTGGCCCGGTTTTGGGGGAGGACCTAGGTCAAACGGGTTGGCTGGCGGGAGAGATGATTGAGCATCTCGGGCACAGCTGTCCTCTCAGGGAGAGGGAGTCTGACCACCTCACTCTTTAACAGCCACCTAGGTGAGGAACTGCTGGCAGGGCATTAGAGTGGCATAATGGGCTGGGCTCAGGCAGGCACAAAGCAGTACTTGCCTTTAATTGGATTGGCATCATTGCATGTTTGACTGCCCAGGGGATAAACCAAAGGTAGAAAACCTCCAATGGCAAAATAATCCACCAACCTGTCACATGCTTTGCTCTACTAACCAAGTTCTGCTCCTGTCTGATTATGTGTCTCCTTGTGAATGGCCTCCTCATTCCTGGCCCCACCATTGGGGGGAGCAGACCATGGGAGATCTCAGAGCAGGTAAGTCCTGGTGATTCTGGGTGATGTGAATGGACAGGCTAGTGCACAAGGGGTGTCAGGGGGTGACCTAGATGATAAACATCTCAATGGAAAAAGAAATAAAATACAGTTTGGGAATCTCAAACTCAATAACATAGTCATACCATATAAACAGCGTAACTATGCACTATGAGGCTAGACCAGTGCAGGTTTATTAGTAGAGACCAGGTGCCTGGGAAGGCTCTGTTCACCTTGCAGTGCTCCGCAGATATGTAATGGGGAGGTCAGGAGCTGTGAGAGCCACCAGTGAGGCATCACAGTGAAGTTATTCAAAACAGAAAGCTCAAATTATGCATATGCCAGCTGAGCTCATGACGAGAATTGGGCCCTCAGTGATTGCTGCAAAATATTTTTTCTTAACCAAGAACCTTTATTAAACAAAACATTCAAATAAAATCTAAAATGAAATCAAAACTAACTCAGTAGAGTACAAGCTAGGAAAGCATTTGGCTTACACTTTCACAGCTCCTGCAGTACTCTTCCCAAGAATTCAGCTCAGATAAGTTGCTGGACCAACGCAGTAATTAATTACACATCAATCTGATCAAAACTTAATTTAGAAAAATGCATGCAGTCCCCTGTGTTTATATGGTATGAGAGTGGTATGTTAGGAATATCTTAAGTATTAGCTTCCTATACAAGTGTGTCTAACAGTAAATGAAGGCAGCACTTATTTAAAAGAATAAACTACAGCATTTTAAATTAGTTCTAAAAGTTTCTTGTCACATCACATTGTTCTGAAATTTGATTAAAGGAAGGCTGTCCAAAAGTGCAGGCAATGCGCCGTTTCATGCAGTTTGTGTTGTTCTGCATAGTCACTAAGTCGAGTTTTAAATTGTACTGACCTTTTCCTGCTTTTTGTAGTGTAATGTTCGATATGCCCTGAAGTGCTGCTGCGATGTTTCTTTCCCATTTTCCACCCTCAGCCGCACCGGAAGACACAGTTTTGCTTGCTCCTGTGTAATGAACGTGCATCTGCTTTGCGCACTGAGGCGTGCACTTGCATGACGCTCCTGTCATGCGTTTGTATCTCTCGCTCATACAGTCCTGCGTTTCCAGTCGCCTGCCTGTTGATTTTTTGCTGACCACAGTACTTGCACTTAATAAGTGCTTACATAGAAACATAGAATTTGATGGCAGATAAGGACCGCTTGGCCCACCCAGTCTGCCCATTTCCCTACCTAATGGATAAGCTGCAGATCCTAGTTAACCAGCAGCCTTCTTCTTGCTACCGCCACCCCCTAGAATTGCCTTATGACTGTCCCATGCATGCTTGAATTCCCCCACTGTTTTTGACTCCACAACCTCCTCCGGAAGGCCGTTTCATGCATCCACAACCCTCTCTGTGAAAAAATATTCCTTAAATTACCTCTCAGGCGCCCCCTCTATCTTCAAATTGTGCCCCTTGTTCTTGCACACCTCGTTTTTTGAAAGATGCTACCCTCTTGGACTTTGTTGATTCCCTTGAGGTACTTGAAAGTTTCTATCATGTCCCCCCTCTCCCTCCTTTCCTCGAGGCTATACATATTAAGCTCCTTAAGTCTCTCTTCATATGTCTTCTGGTTCAGACCCTGCACCATTTTAGTTGCCCTCCTCTGGACAGCTCCCATCCTGTCTACGTCTTTGTGGAGATTGGGTCTCCAGACCTGCACGCAAGTACTCCAGATGGGGTCTCACCAGCTGTCTGTACAGACGGATAATAACTTCCTGTTTTCTACTGGTGATGCCTCTCCCTATGCATCCCAGTATCCGCCCAGCCCTCCTTGCTGCCGTCTCACATTGCTTTCCCATCTTTATGTCATCTGATATGACTACCCCAGGTCCCTTTCCATTTTTGTTGTTGTTAGTATCTCACCCCCCAATGTGTACTCTTCCCCTGGGTTTTTGTTTCCCAGGTGCATTACCTCTTCTTAGCATTGAATCTAAGCTGCCATACATTTGACCATTCCTCTAACCTTGCCAAGTCCCTTCTCATCCTTTCCACCCCACCTTGTGCATCAACTCTATTGCAGATCTTTGTGTCATCTGCAAAGAGACATACTTTTCCTTCCAGTCCCTCTGCAATGTCACTTGTAAAGACATTGAAGAGGACCGTCCTAATACTGAAACCTCATGTGTACCCCACTAGTAACCCCGCTTTCTTCAGAGTGGACTCCATTTACTATTTCTCTCTGTGTCCTATTCTCCAGCCAATTCTTTACCCATGCTGTCATCTTGGGACCCACTCCCAGGCTGGCTAACTTGTATATTAATCTTTGTGTGGGACTGTTCAAATGCCTTGCTAAAGTCTAGGTAGGCCATGTCCACAGCCCCTCCCTGATCTACTACTTTGGTCACCCAGTCAAAGAAATCTATCAGATTCGTCTGGCATGACCTTCCGCTTTGAATCCATGCTGCCTAGGGTCCTGTGCCCTCTGGTCTCTAGATACTCGACAGTTCTTTCCTTCAAAGTGATTCCATCATTTCCCTATCACTGAGGTTACACTAACAGGTCTGTAGTTTCCTGCTTCTGCCTTGCTCCCACTTTTGTGAAGGGCAATCACATCTGCCCTCCTCCAGTCCTCGGGTACCACCCCATTCTCCCTTGATTTGTTAAAGAGGGTAGTCAGTGGTGTCACTAGTTCTACCCTTAGTTCTTTTAGAATTCTGGGACGAATCCCATCTGGCCCCATTGCTTTGTCCACCTTCAGTTTTAAAGAGTTCTTTCAGAACCCTTTCTTCTGTAAATGGGCTGGTATCAACTTCTGTATCCAGAGTGTTTCTACTGTTTGTTTTAGGTACCTCCCCCTCTTTATTTGTAAATACTGAGCAAAAATATTTGTTTAGTATCTCTGCCTTTTCACAGTCACCCTCTGCCCACCCTTCCTCCCCTTTATTAAGCCTCACTATCCCTCCCTTGGTCTTCCTTATCCCCCTTCTTAACTGCGTTGGCTGTCTTTTCCTCGGTTTGGGCATTTGCTGTTCTGATTGCCTTCTCAGCTTCCATTTGTGTTAACTGATACAGTTCTCTGTCCTGCTCCTTCTGTGATTCCTTGTACTTCCTGAATGCTTTCTTTTTCTCTTGAACCTTCACTGCCACTTTCTTTGAGAACCATAGTGGTTTCTTTCATCGTTTTGTTTTGTTTATCTGCTTCACACAAAGGCTTGTTACCTCTTTGATGGCAGTTTTTGTTATTCCCCATTGTTCTTCCACCCCTCATTCCTGCCCATTTGCTAGTGCATTCCTTAGGCACTCACCCATTTTGGCAAAGTCAGCCCTCCTAAAGTCCAGAACTTTTGCCTTTGTATGGCTTGACTCTATTGCTGTGTTTATTGTGAACCATACTTTTCGATGGTCGCTAGTTCCCAGATGGCTACCCACTTCTACATCTGTGATCCTTTCTCCATCTCCATTCAGCTTCACTGAATATCTCTTGTCTTCCCTGGTTTTATTTTTTAAATCCCTGGGTAGCGATCGCAAGTGCTGGTAATAATTTAACTTATTCTGTTTTTGACCCAATAGTAAGTATGCCTACCTGTATGGCAATTGGCTATTCAAATACTTCGTGGAAAACAAAATTACTGCATAAAGTCAGCTACCATCATTTCCCCAGCATTGATCCCTTCAGAACTCAGTGGATCATTGCACTGAATCGTCCTGATATTACTGTTGACACCTTCAAGCCAAAGACGCACAATGTGGTTTGCTCAGACCATTTTACAGCAGCAGATTACTTTTGTACAGATATATATATTGAAGTTATGATTGCTCAGTAATAAATGTTACATTCATGTCAGTGAATTTTCCTTGACACTGATTTTCGCATGGAGTGCTGGTGTTGATTTGAAGTAGCCCCTGTTGCCGATTGTCCCAATAGTTGAGTACTTTCAGCTGAGTACTTTCAATGAATTTCTATACATAGAGGCTGTTATGATTCCCATTGTACAGTGGCATTATATCATCATATCTGTTCAGTCACAGAGTGCCCTGTGACACTGTTTATGCTAGGCAGCAGTAGTGCACAGTATTTCACCTGACCTCTTATTTGTGTAATTTTATCCACACATGATTTTCCACCCCCAGCCTATAATAGTGGATGTGTGCTGTGAAAACATACAAATTGTTTGCAATGTGATGTTATCCTTGAGCTGTCATGTCACTCCTTTTAATGGTGTCCTTTTTTGCTGTCATTCAGGAGCAGTACTGTTTTGATTCTATGTTCTCACTCTCCGCAAGTACAATGTCTTGCCAAACATCTTTGTACAGACACAATAGCAAACAGTTCATATGACCATGGGAGTAGGTTCATGCTGTAACTGTGACACAGTTAAGTGTGATCCCTCATACATAGGGACGGAGGTTATCAATGATGCACTTAAAGTATGAACCTGTGTGTCGAGCTACACAACGAAGTCTGCTTCAGGGTACCAAGTAGCAGTACTCAGTGTTATGTAGTGGATGCTGTACTGTTGGGCATCATCTCCCAGTTCACCCAGTAACTGCAGATGCCATGATCAATGCTAGCTAGTAACAGGTGGCAGTGGGTGTCACTCTGACCCTGGCCACTAGCACCGCTATGTGTGACACAGGGAAGACTGTCGTGGGTGTCACTCTGACCCTGGCTAGCAGTTTGGCACTGTCAATGTGACCTGGGTACACTTGCAGCAGGCACTGTGAGTCACAGGATCATGTTCCTTGGGGAACAAGTTCATGCTGCCAATCTGACTCAGCGGACAGTATTCCAGCAGGCATTGTGAACCATGGTAGCAAGTACCACTAGCCAGTATGACCCACAAGCAGAATGACACAGTCGATTCTGTGCAGCCATGCACTACTACCCACTGTGGCCTCTAGCACCACTGTGTGTGACACAGGGAAGACTCTCTTGGGTGTCACTCTGACCCTGGCTAGCAACTTGACACTGTCAGTGTGACCCGGGTACACTTCCAGCAGGCACTGTTAACCACAGGGTCATGTACCATAAGACAGTCTTAGCCAAAAGCACTCAGAACCAGCATGCAAGCCACTACCGGGTTTCACTCTAACCCTGGGGAACAAGTTCATGCTGTCACTCTGACTCAGTGGATAGTATTCCAGCAGGCATTGTGAGCCATGGTAGCAAGTACCACCAGCCAGTATGACCCACAAGCAGAATGACACAGTAGATTCTGTGCCACCATGCTCTACTACCCACTGTGGCCACTAACACCACTATGTGTGACACAGGCAAGAGCCAAGTAGCAGGCTGCTACCAGCCTCCTGTAAACAAGCATCAGGAGTCCGTGTAGACCACTGGTCTACCTACTGCCATCCACGTTTTGCATCACACATGCCTGTAAACCACTCTGCGCCTCTCAATGCTTATGAGCCTGCTGCCAGCATACCCCTGAAACGAGCATCAGGTATGTACCATACAGAGCCCTGCCTCACAGGCTGCTGCTTCAGCTGACAAATCACCCACTCCCCGCCAGAATCCTGTACATGACCTCAGTCTCCTCCCTCCACTACCCCTTCCTGGCCCATTGGCTCCCACTATTACAGCTGTAGAGCGATGGTTATTCCTATTCCAATTCATTAAGCGGAGACCCACAATCTGAGACAACTATCACCCTATCTGTTTCCTCCTTCTCCTAAGCAAGGTACTAAAAGCCATTCCTTAAGAAAGCAAATGTAACCAACCCCTAATCATCACATCCTCTGGTGGCCATGGCCTACAGTATGGGACATGCTTGAAAGATGCTGGAGTTGTTTTTCACCCCTCTCTTTAGTTTACAGAGCACATATACTCCCTGGTTCTCACATTTCGCCACAAAATAGGTGCTGCCTACACAAAGCAGCAATACCTCACTCCTGACAATCGCCATGCCGTCATCCAGGGAAAACTGCTAGCAGTGCTGGAGTACTGCTGTCCCATGTACTCTTGTAACTCTGTATCCAGCATGACAAATGTATTACTCCCATACAACAGTGACTGCCACTTCTCCCCTGCTGTCTCCTTTCTCCCCGCAGCACTGTGCAGTGTAAAATACACGTGGGTACTTCACAGTGCAACCCTGCTTTGACCGTGCACTGTACTGTTTCAGTGATTCTCACATAGATATCTGACATTAATATACTGTTGCTCCTGTTTCTGTTGCGTACTGAAACTGTGCCACCATGACCCTTAGTTTCCTTAGTTATTTTTTGTGTCTCAAGTACTGCCACGATGTTTTGCCAAATGTAACAACTGTGACTGCTCAGTATGTATGACCTGCTTTTATGTTACTGATTTTGATATTTGTACTCCGTGCCGCCTTACATGGCATTGGTCATGCCTGAAAAAGGTCACCATGATCAGTGAAGATACTCAGTCAAGAAAGTCATAAATAAATGAAAAAGTAACAGAAATAAACACTTTGAGTTCCCCTAAAGCATGTGTCCGTGTTAATGGCTCATTGTCTAAACCCTTTCTCTTAGGAAGAGGGACAAGACAGGGCTGCCCTTTGTCCCCTTATCTTTTTGCTTTATTTATAGAACCTCTAGCTGCCCTACTTCGTAACACCCCCTCAGTAGAAGGAATCCTGTTAGGCCAAAAGGAATATAAAATAGGAATGTTTGCAGATGATATAATGTTAACCTTACTATCTCCCTCACAATCTATCCTGTCCACATGGAATATTTTATCCCAGTTTCCAAAACTGTCAGATTTTAAACTAAATATAAATAAAACTGAAATATTATCTTTCAGCTTCTATCCATCCTCCCAGCTAAAAAAGACCTTGCCATTTAAATGGAGAGCCACCAAAATAAAATACTTAGGCCACCACCTTCCCACTGATCCAAGAGTCCTAGAATTGACCAATTACAAACCTCTTACACTCCAGATTCAGGCAGATTTAGACAGGTGGTTCTCAATATGTATCCCTCTGCATCAAAGAATCTCAATAATTCGTATCAATAGTCTCCCACGGATACTGTACCTACTCCAGACCGTCCCCTATTCCCCCCTCTAAGTTTTACTTCACCTCCTGGAATAGAATCCTACTGAACTTTATATGGGGAAAGAATTGTTCCAGAATCCGACTATCCATCCTAAAACTATCTCTAGCCCAGGGAGGTTTGAACCTTCCAGATTTCTATTTATATGCCCAAGCAGCGTTTCTAAGAACTTTTTTTTTTTAAATAGAAATTTATTGGAGAACTTTTTTCCATAGATGTACACATATTAACAGACACATAGAAAGTACATTACTACTCTCTTATACAATATTGCAACCAATGACATGGAAAAGAAAGAGAGAAAGGATAGAAAAGCAAAGTAGGAGATATAGAAAATGGGGAGATAAGATTAATAAGAGAGAAAGTACCTTCAAAAATATAAAAGAACAGAAGAAGAGAAGGGAGAGCGAAACACTTTAACAATATGAATGCTAACAACAACTTATTACCTCTAACAAATATCGAGGTTATTTCAGTTGTAAGCTAAAGGCTCGTGCAAAATCACCCTATTAGTACGATTATATAATAAATGCCTAATAAAAAAGACATGTCCAGCAATTAATAATAGAGCAAGTCTGATACACAGGAGTGAGGAGACCCCTGAGGGCTGGACCAGGAAACATATCTGGCAAGCAATTCTAATACTGGTTTACCCTCGTGGGAGGCCATGAAGTGCAAAAATGGTAGCCATCTGCCTTTAAATTTATCTAAAGATTGCCTCAACTTGGCCGTCAGATACTCCA
Organism: Neoceratodus forsteri; assembly: GCA_016271365.2. Taxonomy (NCBI): domain Eukaryota; kingdom Metazoa; phylum Chordata; order Ceratodontiformes; family Ceratodontidae; genus Neoceratodus; species Neoceratodus forsteri. The sequence goes on along the minus strand of CM057459.1, from coordinate 302,110,096 downwards.
TGTCTAGGATCCTGGTGCAGATGTCATACCAAGTAGAGATAGAGGGCTTTTCCAGTGTAAGCCATGACAAGTTAATAGCTTTGAGGGGTGCTGTCACCAGGATTCCAAATAAGAGACGAGAAGATCTGGAGACCAGAAGAGGGGGAGGCAATCCCGATAACCAGTACTGAGGGGACTCAAGCAGTACTAGTTCGAAAATACTATCAAAGATATCTTTTACTTCCCTCCAGTACTCTTGTATAAATTTGCATTCCCAGAATATATGGAAATATATACCAACCAAATGACAGTTTCTCCAACAGAGATCGGAGTGATATAACCCGTAATGTTTTGTCACCACAGGGACTCTAAAAAAAAAAAAAATCTAACAGCTAGCTTCCAACGAAATTCTCGCCAAAAAAGGGATGAAGTAGTGTTTTGAATAGCCTTCTAAATGGAAGTCCAGTCAGATTCTGACAGGGCTATACCCAGGTCCCCTTGCCACTTATCCTTAACCAGCAATAAGGAGTCACCCTCAGCACAGTTCATCCCCTGTACTAATCTAGAGATCAATTTTTTTGATTCCGAGACCTGATCAGGGAGGAAAGAATAGGTTGCACTGGGTTACTTAGAGATTCTGTACCCAACTCAAGCTTCTTTTCATTTATGTGAACATAATGTCTTAACTGGAGATAACGGAAAAAATCCATACGTTGGAGATTGAATTCGGCCTTTAGCTGCTGGAATGGTTTTACTAGATTCTGGTTGAAAAGTTGACCCAAGTTAACCAGCCCAGCTCTTGCCCACCGCTGAAAGCCCATATCCCACCTGAGTGGGCCAAAATCTAAGCAACTCAGAATAGTCGTATGTTGGTTAAGCTTTAAAGTGATGCCTAATTTTTAGTTCATGTCCCTCCAGACCTGGAAAATCACCCTTGTGAAATGATTCCTGAAGTCAAGCTGGCACAGCCTGGGAGTGTCCAAGAAAATAAGATCTGAGATATTTCCCAGTGGAGAGTCAGCCCCCTCAATCTGAACCCATTTTGGTTGGGACTCCCGGGCCATGGTCACCAAAGGTTGCAGCTGAGATGCCCTGAAATACTTCTGGATGTCGGGTACCCCAAAGCCCCTAAAGGCCACCTTAGTCTTCCAACTCACTCGAGGCCTTCTCCCAGACCATAGAAATTTGGAGAGGGTAGAGTTCAGTTCTCGCTAAAAATTCCTCGGGGGTCTGAAAGGGATGGCACCCAGTGTGAACAACAGGTGAGGGAGAATGTTCATGCAAATGGATTCACCCCTACCTGTGATGGAAAGGGGGAGCTCTCTCCATCTGTTGCAGTCCTCCCATATATCCTGAAGTACCCTTAAGTGGTTCGTAGAGTATAGGGCCTTGAAATCCCTAGGGACCCATACTCCTAAGTATCTGAACCCTGACTTGCACCACTTAATTTGCTGCACCCTTGGTAAAGGCTAATCGTGGAGACTCCCCCCAGAGGGAATAGCTCAGATTTATCTGGATTAACCTTATAGCCGGAAAGAGCTCTAAATTCAGAGAGAGAAAGCCGAAAATCCTGGGAACTGCCCTTACTGGATCTGATATATATAACAGGGTGTCATCCACGTAAAGTGAGATCTTGACCTCCACCCACCAGCCAAAGCCCTGGAAAAAATCTGTTTGCCGAATATATGCTGCCAGAGGTTCCAAACTGAGGGCAAACAGGAGAGGGGAGAGAGGGCAGCCCTGCCTGGTACCTCGCTCAATCCCAAATTGAGTGAAAATCGTCCCGTTCACCCGGACCTTTGCTCTAGGCTTAGAGTATAAATTGGATATCCAAGCCTGAAATTTCTCTCCGAACCCAAAGCCCCCCAGGACCAAATCCAGATATTGCCAGTTTAGATGACAGAAGCTTTCTCAGCATCTAAAGATAATATTGCTGAAGGTGGGGAATCAATAGGGAGCTGGGCCGAGGAAATAACATTTAACAGCAATCTAATGTTGTCCTGGATGTGCCTCCCGGATATAAACCCAGTTTGGTCCGGGTGAACTAAGACAGGGACCACGTACTGTAACCGTTCACTAATGATCTTGGCGAAAATTTTAGCATCCTGGTTGAGCAGCGAAATAGGACGGTACCCAGCACATGAAGTGTGATCTTTCCCCGGTTTGGGCAATACTGAGATATGGGCCAACCCCCAAGTATCCAGCAAGGCCCCGGCTCCCTCTGCCACATTGCAAACTCTGGTGAGCAGCGGAGTTAGCACATCCTGGAACTCTTTGTAAAATTCCGAGGTGAACCCTTTAGGGCCAGGAGCCCTGCCAGACCCGAGAGTCTTAATAGCTGCCCCCACCTCTCCCTCAGTGAAGGGAGTCTCCAAGGAGTCCTTCTGAGTACCTAACAAGGCAGAGAGCTCTAGATCTTGTAAAAAATGTGAAATTTTTTTGCCATGCTCCTGTTTCTCTTCCTTCGCATACAGTTGTCTATAGAATTCTGTAAACTCTTGTGCAATTTCCCCAGGAAGAATCTTATAAGGGAGATTAGGCGGGTCCAAACTGACCTTAACCACATACCTGTCAGCTGCCTGCCTACGGAGCCTTAGGGCTAGCAGTTTGCCTGCCCTCTCCCCTCTCATAGTAACTGCCCCAGCGTATCTAAGGGATTCTCTACCCTCTCTGTAATAATGAATTATAGGAATCCTGGCCTCCCTTAACTTTTTGAGTATATGCTTAGACCCCGTATGTTTATGTGATGCTTCCAGGTTCGCAATAGATGCAAGAGCTTCCTGCATACGAGTTTGATGCTGCTTATGCTTATGGGAGGAGAAAGCTATCGTATGCCCTCTCACCACCGCCTTTAAGGCATCCCACGAAAACTTGGGCCTGGAGTGCACCTCTGTATTTTCTTTTAAGTAACACTGAATAACCTTTTTAGTAGATTCAATATACTGTTTATCATTGAGTAGCCCCGGATCAAATCTCCAAAGACCGCCCCCTCCACAGAGTCCCAACAAAGTTGTGCCTTAATCATAGCGTGCTCAGAGATCGTGATCGGGAGGATTGAAATATCCCTAAATGAATGCAAAGCATTTCTCTGAGTGTAAAATCTGTCCAATCTTGAATACATATTGGAAGCCGGAGGAAAAAAGGTGAAATTTTTCACTGAGAGATTAAACTGCCTCCATGGGTCAATTAGTCCGGCTTCTAAAAGCAAGTTACGAAGTAACCGGGAGCAGGACCTGGAACCTGGTATTTTGGTAGAGCTTCTATCCAAACTAGCATTTTCGACACAGTTCCAGTCCCCCCTTTAAAATAACTTGTCCAGGAGGTAAACTGGCTACTGAATTAAAAAGGGAGTGAAAAAACTCTCCGATGGGTTGGGTGGGGGCGTAGATTCCTAGCAAGTGAATTATCTGACCATTATAAATGCCAGAAACTGTCAGTTGGTGTCCCGAACCTGATTTAATTACAGATTGAATCTGAAACAGAAGACCCCTACGAAATAGGATTGCTACTCACCCCTTTTTTGATTGTGGGTGCTCGTCAGAGCATACTGTATTCACCCAGTCCCTGTGTAATTTCATATGCTCTCCCAGGGTCAACCTAGTCTCCTGTAAACAGGCAGTGTTGCACCTTTCTCTTTTAAATTCAGCTACTATCTTAGCACGTTTAACTACATTATTAATTAATTTAACGTTAAGTAAACAGATTATCAGATCAGCCATGTTTTATATCCTAGAAGACTCCGGACATAATTGTACATACTATATCCAATTGCACAATCATAACACCTAATCGTGCAAAAAGGTACTCTTCCCCAAGGCAAGAAAAGACAGGAAAGAAAGAGGGAATAGAGAGAAAGCAGAGCAACAAGTAATGCAAACTCCATATCACACCCTAAGTCTAAAGAAGTTGCAAGCCCTGTGCTAAGAGCACTGGGCCTGCCTCCCTTAAGGGAGCGCAGCGACAAAGGTCGTTGCTCATACGTGACTTAACAAGCAGCGCTCATCCGTGCTAGTAATGCTCGGCGGTGCTTCGGTTGGGGGCGACTTATACCCCTAGAGAACAACACTCCACTAGGAGTGAAAAGGTTGAGGCTCCCCAAACCTGGGAGTCTCAGCCTGTGCCCTCTGTTGGTTTGTTTAAAAATGCTTCCAGGAAGGGCTGGGAAAGAGGAAACCCTCAGGTCTCCAACGTTGACACAATCACAGACACACATGCTTGATAGAGAATCCAGTGCGGCTCAGACTGCAAAAAAAAAAAAAAGCAAAAAAAAAAACCTGTGAGGCCTCACCCTTGGGACATCATAATGAGAATGCGGAGTTATGTACGCATTCCCCCTTAATGACGCAAACCATACCGCGGGGGCCTAGCGAGGCCTGCAGTTGGGTAGGCCATATTGAACTCCACGCCTACTAGTACTCTACAATGTTTGTCTAAGTCACAGAGGAGTGACACTCTCTCACATCTTTTCCTGGAGGGACAGCAGCAAGGAAAAACCACAGGGCCTGATCCATCCTGCCCCCGCCCCCCCGCTCTCCCCAAAGCCGGCAATAAGTGGAACCGATTATAACTCTTCATATCCATATCGAGGCGTGGGTAATCAAGGAGCCCAAAATCCACTGGGAATAGTATCTTGTCTTACTTTAAGTTAGATGAGCTGCCCTTCTTCAGAGTATCCATATTATGGCCATTGGGATATCCTGCTCTGCTGCGGTAGCTCCCCTGTGAGCAGCATCCAGCACGAAGGAGGGAAGGAGAAGGAACAGAAAAGCCCCGTGGGGTCAGGGGACAACATGAAATGGACTCCAGGAAGGCGCCACCCTGAAAAAGTCCCCCGCATAGAATCCAAAACAAATGGTCTGCCCTCCCACTCCTCTGTGGTGCAGGTAAGAACCGGCTTTCATCCAAAGGCGATTAGGGCCCCCACTCTCCACACAGCCCAGGACCTAAACAACCACTGATAAATGAAAGCCAAGAAAAGGGCAACCAGGTAAATCCCTAAACCACCCCCTTTTCTGTACTCTAAAGGAGCTTTGTTTAACTGGCAATTGAGACCCTACAGGGTCAAAAGAGGTGTAGGTTTAAAAATCGATCCCCTGGTAAAACAGAGGAAAGCATTAAATGGTCAGTTACTGTACTTCAACCAATCTTCTCAGAAGGTTTCCACTTGGTAATCCATTTAGATAAGTCAGCATGTAAGGGCAGAACTGAGTCCACTCTGAAATGGGGCAGATTAAGATTCTTCGAGCCTGGAGCCACTGCCCAGAGAAGTTGCTCAATCTCCTTCTCTGCAGTCTCTTCTTTTATTTTAGGAACCTGAATGTCCTTCGAGACCGGAAAATCATGAGCCATTAATAACGAATCATAGATTTTAGGACCCTCAGGCGAATCTATCCACAGTCTAGCAGGGTAACGCAGCTGGTCCCTCAAGCCCTTCTCTCTTAGCTGTTTCACCACACCGAGCACCTTTCTCCGACACTGGGTCAAGGCGGGGGGATAATCTTGGTCCACAAACACTTCGTTCCATCGAAATTCAAATCCTTCCTCGCCCATGCCAAACGCAGGACCCTATCCTTAGTCGGGTATCTCAGGAATTTGATTATGATGGCTCTGGGGGGGGCACCCTGCTTAGAGCTTGGGCAAGGGCCCTATGTGCCCTTTCAATCTCCGGGGGGTATCTTCCTCTATCTGCAGCTCCGTTTTGAACCAACAGTCCATAAAGGCCATCATATCGGCCTGCTCAGCCCCCTCTAGTATTCCGACCACCCTTAAGTTGTTGCACCTTGAGCGCGCCTTCGCATCTTCGGTCTTCGCTGTTAAAGCCTTCTCCCTGCCATATAGGAATGCCAGCGATCTTCCATAGGCCATATGCTCGGCCCGCAGCCTTTCTAGATGTTGTTCCACTGCGGTAGTTCTGGACTCCAGTTTCTTAAAATCCCTCTGGATATGTGATAGTTTTGTGTCTATCTTATGTAGAAGCTTGATCATTTTTCTCGATTCTGCTCTGGTACTGGTTGATCTGGAGTCGGAGCATGAATCCTTGGCCCCCGACGCTGAAAGCATTGATGAGCGTGAGGGAGCTGCACTGAGGCCTGGCATGTGTCTGCCCTGCAGGTTTTCCAAAGCAATTTTAGTGATCAAAGAGCCTCTTTTCTTCGTGCGGACCATTGCGGGTCACTTATTGTGACTGTGACACAGTGTAAAAACCCAGGATGCCTCCACAAAGTACTGGATTCTCTTCTTTATTTTACGTTGGAGAACCGGACCGAGGAGTTAAGCGGCCATTCCCACCTACTACGTCACCGGAAGTCCCGTTTCTAAGAACTTTAATATTATGGCTGACTGAATATTATAACTCTCCATGGAAAACCATAGAATTTCAAATCAGTGATATTTATGACATAAAAAATATTCTGTTTTCTTCCGACGATAGATCTCTTAACCCTTCAGCTCTAACTGAATTAACTGCTCAGACATATAAATTCTGGAAACAGATCAGAAAAGCAGGACCCATTCAGAAAATATATGAATATTGTAAGCTAATATCACAAGACGAAAAACTTACCCCAATCTATATGGACCACGCTTTCACTCAGTGGCGAGTTGAGGGGTTTATCACATATCCATCTGTTCCTTTCCTCGGACGGAATTATTCCATTTGATAGAATTCAATCTTCATTCCCCCTTAATAACACAGATTGATTTAGATACTTTCAGATTCGAAATGATATCCTCCAAAACACTATAATACCCTCAAGATTACCTGGCTCTACACCAGAATTACTTAAACTCTTTATTGAAGCAAACAAGGGAAATCTGGGAACCCACTTGATAGGCCTCATACATAGAGAGCTTCGGAATGGGCTCACCACTTCCACAACATCCATACTAGGCTCCTGGAATAAAGACCTCCAAATAGAAATATCCCCCGAATCTTGGTCTAGATCCTCTTTAACAGAGATAAAATCCATCTCATCCCCTTACTGGAGGGAGTTTGCATGGAAATACCGCTCTAGATACTTCAGAGCTCCGTGAACACTAATGAAGTATCTCCCTGATGAGTTTGGGAAATGGAGGAAATGCGGATGCCATCTTGCCACGCTGGGGCATGTTTTTTGATCCTGTCCACCCCTTATGCCCTTTTGGCTAACCTTTCAAAATGAATTGACCACTTCATTTACTGAACCTGTAGAACTTACTGCCAAACAATTTCTAATGGGAGTTTGTCTGGACCGTGCTCCCCCCTGAGAGCGAACTTTACTACCGGTATGTTTCATAGCAGCCAAGAAGGCAGTTACCAGGCTTTGGATGAGGGCTCAGATCCCAACTGTCCAGGATTGGAGGAAAATAATGTCTGAAATTTATAAAACTGAGACCTTCAATACTGAGCAGCGGGGAGGACCCAAATCACGAATGTGAAGTGGAAGGTTTGGATTCATTATGTATCTTCAGAACAATTAGATTTGAGTATACAAAGTACTTCAATTAAGTAAAAATCTCTAAAATCGAATTTAGTCTGGAAATGCTGCAGACCTGAAGCTTTGCCTACTTGTAAATTAACTCAATGAACTTACAGTACATTAAATAGAAACTGTTTTAAGGACTGTTTAAAAAAAAAAAAAAAATAATAATAATTAACAAATTCACTACAGAAATGTGAAGAATTGAATTTTATTCAGAAATTCTGTTAATTGAGCCACTGTAACATCCATTGTGAATTTATGTGGAAAAGTTATTTAATAAAAAAAAAAAAAAAAAACTTTCTGGACACGCCATCAAATACATACGACTACAGACATCAAGCATTCTACTTCTTGCATTGCTGTTTCAACTGAAATGTGAAGTTTTCATTTATCTGGTTCATAATACAAAGTTAAGTAATTCCACCAAAAAGTTCTGTGATTTTAATTTACTTTGCATGATGACAATGTTCCACTGCATGCATTCAGTGCAAAACGTTTGTCATGATGGCATGCGATACGCAGATCACAGACAGCGGACATGCAAATCATACTACAGATGCATGTTAAAGACAAAACTGTGTTGTTCAGTGTTGCACACACTGTCAAGCTGTCATTGCATGTAGGTAATGTGACAACTGCTGCACTTATGAATGCTTCTTTATACATGTCATACATGTGTGTTGTGCGACTCTCTAAGGTTTCTGTTCTGTACTGTATTCATACGAATAGGTTCCATGAACATAAAAAAACTGAAACCGGAGGCAGTACCATCTGTGTTCAACCGACGAGCAACCATGAGTTGTGGCCACACCAACACTTTGTAACATTCCATAATGAACACACATATGTATTACTTCAACGGGTGAGACGTACAGACTCAGCAACCCATGACAATACTGACATGGATACATCAGTAAAACCTGTTCATGCGGGAACCACTACAAGTATTGAGATGTACACAGTTGAAGAATCAAATGCTGCCATTACGGAAATGTGTCAGTACACATCACTGCAGTATAGCACCACCATAAATCGCAGCTGTGAAACATCAACTGTGGGGATTCAATGTCAGCCTACAAGATTTGACTTTGCCTGCCAGTGGCCTGAATCTTCTGAAAGTGTATTTAAAGATCATAGGTACTCACGTTCCACTGTCATTGAGCCAACATTTTCCAAGCCACCAATGTCAACATCGACACCTGTGAAGAAAACCGGTATTACTGAAACTGATGAGACCACAGACATGTCCGTACTGACATCACTACTGCAACTGATCATAATGTCTCCCTTTTCTTGCCAGACAGTGACATCAACACAACTGCGACTTCAGAAGATGAAAACTGTCTTCATGAACACACATCTGACTGCAGTCTTGCAACACAGCAGAAGTTATTAATGTTCAAGACACAATTTTCTGCTGTTTGAAATGATAGTGTGCCACATTTGTAGAATGCCACTGATGATTACTAAATCGTACATCAGAGGCACAATATTTGTTGCAGAGTTTACATGTGGCAGGTTACACTCATTCACCTGGAGATCCCACCCACTCATTGACAAAATGAGTGCGGGAAATCTGCTATTTAGTTCTGCTGTTTTGTTCACTGGAAACTCTTTTACTCGTATAGCGCAGTTCTTCAAGTGCATGCACGTGCCATTCATGTCAGAGTCTCAATACCACCGCATACAACGTCGGTACCTGTTCCCCATAGTACATTTCTCATGGTTTACACAGAGATCAAGAAACATAGAACTGGTCAGTGGGTGTGCCTTGACAGTCATTGGTGATGGTCATTGTGACTCCCCAGGTCATAGCGCCAAGTACTGTACATACACTGTGATGGATATGTCCAATAACCACATTCTTCAGTCTGAGTTGATCCAGGTAACTGAGGTGCCAAATTCAAATTGTATGGAAATGGAGGGGTTTGTAAGAGCAGTCACGAAGCTCACCGATGCCGGTGTTAACTTTTGACACAATTGCGATAGACAGACATCCTCAAATTGCTGCATTGATGTCGAAAGGTGTTGTTTTCCCTTGCATATCACATCAGTACGATGTCTGGCATGTTGCTAAGTCGATTATTAAGAAGTTGGTGGCCAAGGGTAAACAGAGTCACTGCCAGGTTCTGCTGTCATGGACAAGATCAATAGTAAACCACTTTTTGTGGTGTTCATCGGCTTGCAAAGGTAATGCAGCAGTACTACGCGAGAAATGGGTGTCAGTCCTAGAGCACACCACAAATACACATACTTGGGTGATCGGATTGGTGTTTCGGGCTTGCAAGCATGGAACCCCAGATGAGGAAACTGCAAAGCAAACATGCTGGCTGCAGAAGGGAACTCCTGCATATAAAGCACGTAAAGGTATCATGATGGATACCCGTTTGCGGAAGGATATTGGGAAAGTCACCGAGTTCTGCCGTACTGGGCAGTTGGAAGTATTCCACTCCCTGTTAAACAAGTACTGTTCAAAGTGGCAGCATTTCTCATATGATGGCATGCTGGCCAGAACTCAACTTGCCATGCTAGACTACTCAGCAAACTGTAACAGAGCAGTGGCAAAATGCTTTGTCGGTCCAAATAAAGGAAGTGAGAAGCATGAAGTTGTGTTTTCTGAGGTTACGAAGTAATGGATTACCCGTCCTGTGTATGAGTGCCAAAAGTATGACTTTCTGGACACCATACTGAATATTGTCATCAGATTAAATATTGGGGAGCTACATGACTTGCCCGTTGCAGAGAAACCGGAACTACCAAAGAATATTGCTCCAGTGCCATGTCCGAAGAAGGAAGAATTGCTACAGTGTCATTATTCCCATTTTTCAAACCATCGGTAATGCACATTGATGTACTGAAGTGTGTGTGGCACGAAAATGTCAAGTTCAAATATATGCCAATAAACATTGTACATACGTGTATGTTCATTCTACTGTACAACATGTTACATTTCATTATCAGTTTGGTGAACGTCAGTCTTGCGAGGTATCCTAATTCTGTCTTCAGTCACATACAATTCTGACAAAGGACTGTTGTGGTTTGTGAAGTTTTGATGGTGAAAGCAATGAAAACTCATAGAAACACGTATCTGATCAACTGTTTGCTGTTCTGTAGTACCATGGCATGTCATTATGTGTGATGCTGGTGTCAATCACATGGTAATTGTGAGAACAACCATAAATGGTTGGGTAAAGAAGTACACCTACTTACACAGTACCAAAAATACAGCATTGCACAACTGTGCAACCCACATCTGTCGAGATAAGTGTTGCAGAGCTGCATGATATTGCTCTGATCACATTTTATCTTAAAGTAGCAATGATCAGCAGAAGAGCTGCTCACCGAATGGTAGCTTTGAAGTTCTCCTGGTATACCCAAAAAGCAACACTACTTTGCAGAACTGTGATTGAAACACAGTGAAACGAGGATGGCAGTGATACTGCTGTCCACCAACAAACTACGCCCAGTACGTGTCATTCCAAAGTTGGCGCATACTTGTAAGTAAGCCACAGAGTGACTTATATTGAATCACTGTTTATGGTCACACAAGAATCGTGTGGCAGTGCATGCTGTCAACGCATGAGCAATGTGGCGCTCCACTACTTTGACATCTGCAGGCACCTGCAGATATCATGGTGTCCTCATGGCTCCCTTATACCATTCCTTTGGTGCAGACATGGCTTACAAGCACAAGTCACATAACCCTGCTAATGGATCGGACAGGTTATATCACCTTAGTCACACGACCCCTGGTGACCCTCCCCCTACTTAACTTAAAAAGACCTCATCTGGCCCATCCTTATTGATCACCCTCACATACTTGACTGTCTCTGTCATGTCACCCCTGTCCCTTCCATCCTCCAGGGTGTACATATTCCGGTATCTCGGCCTGCTGTCAGACTGTGCCCCTTCCATGAGAGATGTGATGTTTGTGGCCCTCTTCGACACCCCCTCCAGTTTGCTGATGATAAGTATTAGGTATGGCCCCCAAAACTGAACACAGTACTATAAGTGCGGCCTTACCAGCGACCTGTAGTGGTGCAAGATCACCTGTGTTCACCTGGCTGAAAATCCCGTCGCTCTAAACTACAGTATTTTATTTGCTTTTGCAGTCATTGTCCTGCGTTGTGCATTGTTGTCCATGGTCCCTGTTATCAGTACACCTATGTCTTTCTCCTCCTCAGTGATCCCAACCTTAACCCCTTCCAAGCCAGTATTCTCTCCTTGGGTTCTTCACTGCAGAGTGCATTACCTCATAATTCTTTTTAATCAACCGCAGCTGCCACCTCTCTGACCACTCCTCTGGGTTGCTTAGGACACCCTGCAACTGCTTCCATTCCTCCTCTCCATTCACCACTGAAACATAGAAACATAGAATTTGATGGCAGATAAGGACTGCTTTGCCCACCGAGTCTGCCCATTTCTCTACCTAACTGATAAGCTGCAGATCCTAGTTAACCAACAGCCTACTTCCTCCTACCCCCCACTAGAATTGCCTTATGTCTGTCCCATGCATTCTTGAATTCCCCCACTGTTTTTGACTCTACGACCTCCTCAGGAAGGCTGTTCCATGTATCCACAACTCTCTCTGTGAAGAAATCACATTACCTCAGAGCCGTCCCCCCTCTGTCTTCAAATTGTGCCCCTTGTTTTTGCACATCTTTTTCTGAAAGATGCTACCCTCTTGGACTTTGTTGATTCCCTTGAGGTATTTGAAAGTTTCTATCATGTGCCCCCTCTCCCTCCTTTCCTCGAGGCTATACGTCTTTAGTTCCTTTAGTCTTTTTTCATATGTCTTCTGATGCAGACCCTGCGTCATTTTGATTGACCTCCTCTGGACAGCCTCCACCCTGTCTTTGTTTTTGCGGAGATGGGATATTCAGAACTGTGCACAGTACTCCGGATGTGGTCTTACCAACTGTCTGTACAGAGGGCCAACAACTTCCTGTTTTCTACTGGTGATGCCTCTCCCTATGCATCCCAGTATTCCCCAGCCCTCCTTACTGCCTTCTCACATTGCTGGCCCACCTTTAGGTCATCTGATATGACTATCTCCAGGTCCCTTTCCATTTTTGTTGTTGTCAGTAACTCACCCCTCCCCCCCCCCATTGTGTGCTCTTCTCCTGGGTTTTTGTTTCCCAGGTGCATTTCTTTGCATTTTTTTTGCATTGAATCTAAGCTGACATACATTTGACCATACCTCCCACCTTGCCAAGTCTCTCTTCATCCTTTCCACCCCACCTTGTGTATCAACCCTGTTGTATATTTTTGTGTCTTCTGCAAAGAGACATACCTTCCCTTCCAGTCCCTCTGCAATGTCACTTATAAAGACATTAAAAAGGACCGGTCACAGTACTGAACCCTGCGGTATCCCACTGGTAACCTTCCTTTCTTCACTGTGGACTCCCTTTACTATTACCCGTTGTGTTCTGTTGTCCAACCAGTGTTTTACCCAGGCTACCACCCTAGGACCCACTCCCAGGCTGGCTAAGTTGTTTATTAATCTTTTGTGCGGGACTGTGTCAAATGTCTTGCTAAAGTCTAGTCAGGCCACGTCCACAGCCCCTCCCTGGTCTTCTGCTTTGGTCACCCAGTCAAAGAAATCGATTAGATTTGTCTGGAGACAACCTTCCCGCTATGAATCCATGCTGCCTTGGGTCCTGTGCCCCACTGGTCTCTAGGTACTCAACAATTCTTTCCTTCAGAAGTGATTCCATCATTTTCCCTATCACTGAGGTCAAACTGACAGGACTGTAGTTTCCTGCCTCTGTCTTGCCCCACTTTTGTGAAGGAGAATCACTTCCGCCCTCCTCCAGTCCTCAGGTACCACGCCATCCTCCCATGATTTATTAAAAAGGGTAGTCAGTGGTGTTACTAGTTCTTCCCTTAGTTCTTTTAAAATTCTGGGGTGAATCCCATCAGGCCCCATTGCTTTATCCACCTTTAGTTTTAGGAGTTCTTTTAGAACCCTTTCTTCTGTGAAAGGACTAATGTCAACCCCCCTATCCAGAGTACTTCTTTTGACCGGATTAGGTATTTCCCCCTGCTTTTCCATTGTGAATACTGAGCAGAAGTATTCGTTCAGTATCCCTGTTTTTTCACTGTCACTCTCTGCCCAACCACCTTCCTCTTTGTTCATCCTCAGTATACCCGCCTTAGTCTTTCTTTGCTCCCTAATGTACCTAGAAAAGGTTTTATCTCCCTTCTTAACTGAGTTGGCTATCTTTTCCTCGGTTTGGGCCTTTGCTATTCTGACTGCCTTACCCGCTTCCTTCTCCTTTAACTGGTAGAGTTCTCTGTCCTGCTCCTTCTGTGATTCTTTATACTTCTTGAATGCTGTCTTTTTTTCCCTTACCTTCCCCGCTGCTTCTTTTGAGAACCATAGTGCTTTTTTCTTTCATTTTGATTTGTTTATTTGCTTCACACAAAGACTTGTTGCCTCTGTGATGGCAGTTTTGATGTTTCCCCATTGTTGCTCAACCCCTCCTTCTTCCCTGTTTGCTAGTGCTTTTCTGAGGCACTCTCCCATTTTGACAAAATCAGGCTTGCTGAAGTCCAGTACCTTCACTTTTTTGTGGCTTGACTCTACTGCTAAGTTTATCGTGAACCACACTGTTTGGTGGCCGCTTTTTCCCAGATAGCTACCCACTTCAAGATCAGAGATCTTCTCTCCATCCCCATTTGAGAGTACCAGGTCTAATATTGCTTTCTCCCGAGTGGGTTCCAAAACTAGCTGTCTGAGGCATGCCCCCTGTAGGGCATCGAGAATAGCCCTTCCCTTGGATGTGGCTGCAGCAAAGGTGCTCCAGTCAGCATCTGGCATATTTAGGTCCTCCATCAGCAATATCTTCCCTTTCTCTGCCATCCCAAGGATGCCTTCTATCATTTCCTTGTCCACTCCCTCCCCCTGAGACGGGGGTCTGTATACAACCCCTGTGCGGATTGTGGAGCTATTTCCAGTCTCTAGGGTGACCCACAGTGCCTCCTGTCTTCCCTGTTTTCCCTTTAGTTCTGTTGCTTTTATCCCTTCCCTTACATAGAGAGCTGGTACTCCTCCTCTTCTTCCCTCCCTGTCCCTCCTGTAGATTGTGTACCCTGGTATGTTGACATCCTAGTCATGGTTCTCTGTGTACCATGTTTCTGTGACTGCCGCCATATCCAGGCATCCCTCTTCCATCAAGGCCACCATTTCAGGGAGCTTTTTACCTTGACTACAGGCATTGGTACTCCTTACTCTCCATTTTTTTAGGGCTTTATTTCTTTTTGCCCCATCCCTTTCCCTACTGCCTTTGTTTTTTTCTCCATTTACCCCTGCCCTTCTCCCTATTGACTGCTCTATTGGTTGTTTACCTCACTAATTACCCTAATTTTTTTTTTTGGGTGGGGCTAGGATTTCCCTTCTCTTCAGTGCTTCCCCCCTTGGCTAGTTTAAATGCTTGTCACTGAAGCATTTAAAACTTGTCACCTAGGATCCTGGTTCCCCTCCAGGATAGATGCAGACCATCACGCCTATATAGGCCTGCATCCCTCCGGGTGGAGCCCCAGTCCCGTATGAAGCCAAATCCCTGAGCTCTGCACTAGCTTTTCAACCAGTCATTGAATCCCATGGTGCGGAGTGCCCTAGGCTCATCCATGCCATAGACAGATAGCACTTCCGAGGAAGTTACCATGTATGCTACTTGTCTAAGGCCCCTCCCCAACTCCACAAACTCATGTTGCACTGCTCTGATCCCATTCTCAGCCAGGTCATTCATCCCTAGGTGGATAATGACATCCAGCCCCCTCCCCCTTGTCGCTGCTCCAGCAATCCTAAGGATTCCTTTCTTGTCCCTCCAAGCCTTGGCGCTGGGCAGGCACCTTAACTCCCTTTCCCCTCCCTTCCCCAGTTCTACCCCCCTAAGAGTTGAGTCCCCCACCAGGTGTTGTTTCCTTCCCCTGTGGTGTCCTGGGCCACCCTCCTGTGGGTCTCCATTGTGGAGGTTCCCAAGATCCTCCTTGGTCTCCAGTGCAGGTGCCTCCATAGAGTAACCATGCTTCACCAGAGTGGTGAATGAATTGTGGAGAGGCACAACTGGAGTGATGCGCCTCTGTTCCACCACCCTCACCCTCTCTGAGCCCACCATGTCCAACCACTCCTCTTTCTCGGCAACCTCTGAGGTAGTGGCGGTGGCCTGGGTGGTCCCTGGGTGGGGGAGCCGGTTTCCCGAATCCTTGCCAGGTCAGCATGGAGACGAACAACCTCCACCCTCAGACCAGAGAAATGCCTGCAAATAGGGCAGCAACGCAGTTTCCAGAATGTCTCAGAAGACTGCTGCTTCACAGCCATTGCATTGCACCACTCCACACATGTCTGTGTCCCATCCTGTTACAGATGCTTTTTTGGTTTTTGTTCTTGTTTTAGTGTGTGCAAGCTTATGAGTGTCTCTACCCCCTATTCAGTGTGCTGTCCCTTTAAGGATATGAACAGGTGTATGTTGTTAGCAGTTTTGAGGAAGTGATGTCAGAGACCCTGCTATAAAAGAAGTTATGCACTTGGGGTGGGTGGCGTGAGGAGAAGGGTGGGTGGGAGTAAACCTATGCTGTCCAGAAACAATCACCTACAACTCTTACCCTCCACCCCGGGGGCCTTCCTTCCTTCCTTTCAGACACCTATTTTACGAAGGGTAAGTAACAGGTCTAGTCACAACTGACTGCAAATGTCTCCCAGCTGCAATTCCTCACAGTGAAATTAAAATTAAAACTAAGAAAAGTCCACCCCAAAACAGAATCAATACTAGTTACTTACATAGGTCCAAAAAGTAATAATTCAGTGTAGAAAATAACCTCTTTGATTCAAGGAAGCTGTGGCGCTGTGGCACTGATGCGGCTTTGCTGTCCTCAGCAAAAAGACTTACATTAATCATCACCACATGTGAAATGGGGTGATATGAAAAGCAATACTGGCCCCAACACAGATCCCTGTGGCACCACATTAGTCACCGGCCTTGGTGTTGACAGCTCTCCTCTCACCACCACCAGTTGCAGTCTCCCACTGACCCAGCTTGTAATCCAATTCATCATTTTTGCCCATACCCCTACAGCACTTCGCTTCACCCCCAAGTCACCCGTGAGGCACTGAATCAAAGGCCTTGCAGAAGTGCAAGTAAAGAACATCCACCGCATGACCTTGTACTGCTCCAAAACTGGCACACACCGCTTACTCTGCTGTACCTATTCTAACTAAACGTGCCTCATATGCCTTGCACTTTGTGTTTTCTACATTATCATGTTCGCATGTGACATGCGAGTTTGTTTTTTCTAACTTGCACCTTGTTGTCTCATCATGTGTAATCTTTTCCTAATTATGTACCATGTCGTCCCAAGTGTGTATGTAATTTCCTGTACTCTCCCAGGTCATACCTGAAAATAGGCAAATTGTCTTGTCTAGTGTTCTTACGCGGCTAACAAAAGCTAAATAAATAAATAATAAATATCCAGCTCACCTGTCACCCAGTCATACGAGTGTATCAGGTTGGTTTCACAGGACTTCCCTCAAACAAACCCATCCTGCCTCACATCCTTTAGCCCTTTATCCTCCAGGCACGACACCAGTCTTTCCTTTAGTATTGTGTCCCTGAGTTTGCACACTATGGAGGTGAGACTTACGGAATGATAATTACCATGTACATCCCCTGGTCTGCTCTTGTGTAATGGTAGTACACGTGCCATCCTCCAGTCTAGTGTCACACATCCCGAGTCCAGCAAGGTGCATACAGATCTGCTAGGGGCTATACCAACACCTCTGCCATGTCCCTGAGCAACATGTGGTGGATACCATCCGTCCCTTGTGCTTTGTTTCTTTCACTGCCCTCATTCCCTCTAGTACTGCACTTGCCTACATTCTTTGATCTTTTGCCTCCTCTCCCCCTGTCCCCACCATCCAAGCCCGTGGTGGTAGTGGTACACCCTTTTCTTCTCTCAACAGTGACCGAAACTATTCATTCAGTGCTTCTGCTTGTTCCTCACCCTTTTCAGTCCGCCCCTCATCCTGAAGCACCATAGTTTGTAGGTGTTAACATTGACAGTGTTACAGTACTAAAGCAATACACACACAGTCAACGGTGACACTGAACAAGTAATGTAAAAAAAGATGTGCACCTTTACCCAACCACCGGTTCAACAGTAAATAAAAAAGCAGAGTCAGTGATTGTTACCAGTTGTTTAGTGTGCTTTGAAATGTTTCTGTCACATTTGTTTGACACAGTGATCCATGACATTATGCATAACAAGTTGTTGAAAGTGTATTATTATTCTGTTCAAAATGACAGAAACTGTGCATTACTGTATGAACAATTACAGTGCTTCTACCCATTAAAACGTGAGCTGCTTCAGAGACGGATCTCAGTTAGTACTTCTACAAATGTTTTTTCACTCTGACTGTGGCATATATCTGCACTTACAAACAGTGACAGTACAATATTTTGCTACAAGCGTTACATTCTCATCCTGTGGTTAAGAGAAAAGCCATGTATGTATGTTCATGTCATACATTTTAATACAATACTGTTGTGACTTTTCAGTACTGCTTCACCACGTGATCTAGCAATCAGTAACGCACTCCAGGGTGTGCTTCACTTGGGGATTAGTGAACACCTTGGGTGCATGCTCATGCACGAGCCCACAGGCTGAATGTCTTCACAGCACACAGGGTGTTGATTACTCCACAATAAATGCACACCCTGGAGTGGTTATTGCACTTGTAACATGGGCCACATTTGGGGACAAGCGGACAAAAGCTATTATCATGACATATAAAACTTGTTAAGTTGCCATACAGAGACAGTTCTCGATCTTCTGCAACAGTACAAATACTTCCACTACCATCTGTTGGTGCTGAAGAAGCAAATAATTACAGAATCAAGATGCACCGGTAACTTTTTAGTCTGATGTCAACATTATGGAGGGGCTACCATTCTACTTGTTGCTTACACTCGCTCTCTGATTTCACCACTCCCCAAAGGATACTGACATTTGCAACTGCTCAGTGTTGGAAAAATTAAGGGATTATTACCACAGATAGGCATTATGTACTGGTATTTGACAACGATAATTGACAGATTATGATGCTTGATGCACATTCAGTTCATGTGATGCAGATCGGATGCCCCAGTTACACAGTAACCTCTGCATTATTGGTCAATTTCCGTCGACGCACCACTTGCTTGAGTGGAAGCATGCAATGCATTGCCAAATTTCGAAGATTATATTACTCATCATTCGTTTGAAACTTCAAAATAATGTGTTCTGCACCGCAAGAACAATGTCACAACACACAGTACAGGAAAACCATCCTGATCGCATGCAAAAGCCAGTGTTACTGTCCTGTGAAGATTGTAATGTATGTTTCGGTATCTTTTGGGCACATACATAATGTTAAATTTTAAACAGTCTGTGTAGTCGTGTAGGAGAGGATCCATTATCTGTAAAGTATGAAGTAAGCAGTGTGTCGCTGCACATTTACAGGTAATGGAGGCCACCCTTGCACGCGCCACACATCCATGTTCTGACTTTTAATAACTTACACTAATGTTTGGTGCATCACGAGAAAAACAGAGCAACATGCATGAAGACCATGACCGGAGGGTAAGCTTGGCTGGTGGTGGAGGGCATTATCAAGACAGCTGTCCTTTAAAAGGCTTACCCATATGGTTTGATCAGTGGCACACATGGCTGAGTTAGTGACGCCTTACCTAAAAGAAGGCTGGTGAACAGGGGTGGAAAGGGGGAGGGTAGGATCGAGCGTCTTAAGGACAACTGTCCTATCCTGGGTGGTGGGTTTGAGGATTTACTTGCTCATCATCGGCACCCAGTGTAGACTGGGGACAGTACATGAGTGGCAATGGTTGTGGATGATGACCTTTTGATGAACATTTCAAAAACACGCACATACCACTTGCGTGTTTGACTTGGACAAGATAAAGAACAGTGAAGTTAGCTGATTTTATGTTACCTGAAACATTCCATTACCTTTCTATTGCTCACAAACCCAAATTACATGTTGGCGTAAGTTTACTGAGAAACATCAAACGATTCCTGTAGAACAAAGATATTCCATAATGTCAGTGACAATAACAGCTTGTACATGAAATGTAAACCTTAGCAAAAAAATAAATTGTGACAGTAACAATAGAAAGAGTCATGGGTCACTTAAAACACCAACTGTATAATGCTAGAACTGGTTCAGGAATGACTGTGACCAC
This sequence comes from Neoceratodus forsteri, assembly GCA_016271365.2. Classification (NCBI taxonomy): domain Eukaryota; kingdom Metazoa; phylum Chordata; order Ceratodontiformes; family Ceratodontidae; genus Neoceratodus; species Neoceratodus forsteri. The sequence continues at coordinate 302,090,418 of CM057459.1, read as the reverse complement.
CCATCTTCATCATCCTCATCTGCGTCGAGGAAACCTCTGTAGTCGCCACTTGGTTCAGGCTACAGCACACGGATGGATGTAACAACACAAGCTGGTATGATGCGACGATTCTTCCGTCCAAGAATATTATGCACCCAGTGTGTATACTGAATATAGGATGACAAGCGCATGGACCTACAGTAAACATGACAATAGAAATCATTTAGAAATACGAATCACACTTCTTTTGCAGTATTACAATACATTCAGTGTCTCACAGTGAACTTGCTGGGGCATCCGACATTGCACCAAGGTCTACCTCCAAGCCTCAGACATGTCAGTTTCCGGCAACAGCCACGCGATCAGAGGACAACAGTGAACCCCTGGATCCCTCCCAGTGAGAGCATAGCAGTCCTCCAGACATTCCATCCTGTCACTGACCCGCTGAGTACCGCCTACACAACTGCATATCCACATAAAAGTTGCTGGCGAGTTGCTGCACCTGGGGTTGTTCGGCTGTAAAGTGACAATGCCACTGTGATGTTCTAAAGTTCCCTGAGGCTGCAAGTCCTTTTCTGCACAACATGTCCTGTACTTGAAAGACAAAAAAGTAAAGCGCACTTGGGAGATTTCTTGCAAAACTTTGTAATGACTTTAATGTATAATGCAATTGTCCTCTTCTTGTCAACGAGCGAACCCTTGACAGTTTGTGTTGCTGTAAAGTATAGCGTGTAAACGGTCTTTATTTGCACATGAAAGTTATGAAGTTTGGCAAGCAATCTTCTTAGTGTGGTCTACTTTTTCTTTTTTGGCATGTTTATGCTGTTGTGATGATGCACCTAGTGCTGCTGTACCTAACTTTATTTTTTGACCATCCATTGTTATGTTTGCTTGCATGCATGCGGCAGAAACATAGTGACACCATGCCAGTTTTCATACTTCTCGCAACCCATGCTTGCAATGCCATGAGTGGTTTGTACTGCGTGGCAAAACCACACCACTGACTATCCCAGCTGCCTATGACAACAGTTCAGATGCAGTGGTGTTCAGTTCAGAACAAACAAGAGCTACAGTCAGAGTTGATAACATGTAGGCAATGTGCATACTGCCGTGTCATCACCAGTATGCAAACTGACTACACATCATCATCGTTGACTGCATCGGTGGTTGCATGCGGCACACCACCATGTATTTTGTTGCGTGGGGTTGCCCAGTCACCCTCTGCTCATGTAGAATTCCTCCCAGAATGCTGTATGTCCAACAATGGTATCCAGTCCCCGTCGGATAAAGTGCCAGCACTCAAAAAAACGTAAAGGCGCCACGCTGGGAGCCCACCCCACTGTGACAAAAGTCCATCGTGTTTCAGAAATAGACATGTAACAAAATAAAAACTGTCCCTCATTGACTCTTGACCCTCTGCGTCAACCCGCTCCCACCCTGTGTGTACCCCAGGTGTCAGGGGTGTGACTTGGGCTTCTTGACAGTAATGCTCACGCCACTACACCCGGACACCCAGCAAGCACCCAGTGACAGGCATCGAGGTGCACCTTAGACTGTTTTTATACAGAATTAACACCATTGTGGTACACTGCACCCATTTGAGTGTATTTCAGTATGGAATGACAGGAGTGTAAAGCCCAAACACCCGAAGGGCACAGCTGTATACCTGTCAGTGTGTGCAAGGTAGAGTAAGGTGAAATGTTGTGACCGTTATGGTTGACGACAAAATGCACACCACAATGCCTGTTTATCCCTGCAGGGTGGGGAGGTTGGAGTCAGCTGGGTACATCACTGCCATTCCTATACTGTATCTGTGTACCTCCTGCACTTCAACCGTTAATGACAGCAAGCAAACATTTGGAATTGATGAATGCTTGCAGTGTACTGTGAACATCCGTCACATAAGCTTTTCAAAATACAAATCCACCGCAAATGCAGGCAACATCTACAAAATGATGGTTTACATTCTTATGAAACAGATGGTACGGACAGAGCAGTGTAAGAACATGTCATTCCAGTTGTCATGTGATTCAACAAAGTACAATAGGGTAGCATATTTAAAAAAAAAAAAAGTATGGTGAACAATTAGGGGACACAATATGAACATGGGGGGGACCTCAGGGCCAATATCATGAAATATGTAGTCACACAGAGGTTGGTGGAGGCATGCAAAGGCCTTCAAGAGGAGGTCGTGGCATCAACAACAGCAGGGGAATTGATGGATGCATGACAAAGACAAAAGGCAATCCAAGTGGGTTGTATGACTAAGTAGGCTTCAGGGAAAGACATGGCTCCATGTGGTAACCAGCTTAGGACCAGGTAGGATGAGTGACAAAGGGTAAGATGAGTCTGGGATGGCAGGACATAGTGAGCAAAAGTAGTAAATAAAAAGAAAGTAAAATAAAACATGGTCAGAATGGCAGCATGTAATTTAAGTACGGTTATATTTATCTATTGGATGCTGGATCAGGTAGGTGAGGATGCCTGTAGCAGGCACAGATGGTTGTCAGTGCTAGACGTATCACGAAAAGATCTGGGCAACCAATCAAAAACTGGGGGTGCTCCAATATGCAATTTAGACCGTCAATCTTATCTCCTAGATTATGTTGTACCTCTTTGCAGCACACCAATTCTCATACAGTAGGCATCAATGCACACTGTCCACAGGTACACCAGCTGCCATCGTTTAAACGATCAATCGTGGATGATTCCCTGTCATCATTTTCAGAAGTGGAGGCATCAGCATTGGATACTTCTGGATGTGGGGAATTTGATGGTCTCCGTGGCTCAAACTGGTATGGCTGTATTCCGGTAGCAACAGTCAGGGTTGTGATATCCCTCAGGACCTCTTGGCGCCACTGTCAATGTCAGTATCACTGTCACACTCGTCACTTGATGACTCAGACAGGGGTTGTTGAATAGCAGTTGGTGCAGCACTTGCCATTGTACCGCACTATTGAATCAAACGAGTACTGTAGCCGCACAGCACATGCTTGATGAGACACTGGCGATGTCACATCTATCTGTATGAAATAACAGTACAATTAATGATTAGGTAAGAGTGTGATGAAGGGAATACAAAGTGCTGTAATATAGGTTGAATAATATTGACATGACATACTTAGCAACGTGAAGAAGCAACTATCGTCACATATAAATTTTCATGAAGTTGAAGGCACTATGTGAAGAAAAGCATCAAAAACACTTGAAGTACACTGGTTGCCCCCTTCCCATGCCATTCCCCCAATTGACAATTTCAAAGAAATAATCAGTGGTACTGTACTGTCTCCCCCCAACGTACGTCACAGTGCAGTATGAACATAATATTATTATCCCTGCTACTGTACTGAATATTTTAAAATTACATGGTAGTGTAGTGGTAACCACCCTCTCCAGTCCCATATCCACCTGCCAGTTACAACAAAGCTCTTGATGAGTTGGTACCCAGTGGTACCAACAGCCACACAGTACGACGAGCCAAAGAGGCACCACAACATTGTCAGTGGAGTGAAGCAAACATAGCTGCATACCTCTGCATTGTAATGCAGAATGACAGTTGACTGTATCATCAGCAAGAATGTTGCCTAATAGTGTGTACTGCAGTAGTCAGTCACAACTTTGTTTGCTGCACGCCATAAAACTGTTATTGTTGGGCTGGTGGTACTCTGTTGGCTGCTTTTCCTCTGTTGGTGGTGGTACCGCTGGAACACCACAGCGTCAAGATCTTTATTTGTGGTGTTCAGAGTTGCGTGCATGGTATGGGGGTATAGTACCAGTCAGTTTTTAAAGTACTGACCAACGCCATTTGGTGGGTACGGGGGTGGAGAGTGGTAACACTACAGTACTAGGGAGAATAATTTTCTTTGCATATGGCAGTCGAGGTATGGGAGTGGAGGGTGGGACCAGTACACCACAAGGGAAAATATTTATTTGTTTCATACAGCGATGTGAGTCATGTCAGTGGACGGATGAAGTACAGCACCACCATGGATTTTAAAAACACTGTGTTACAGCGATCACTTGGAAGGATGAGGAGTGTGCAGTAGTGCAGTACCTAGTAGTGGGAGCGCATGATTTGCAGGGTGACAGTTGCATTTTGATGCCATGTCAGGCACAACTCATGAAAATGCATCCGTACTGACAGACATGCATTAATGACAAATTTAGTAACATACTAACATGACAGCCAAACAGGCCAAATGGTCTTTTGAATCAGTTCACTTTTCAGCACCCGTACTAAGGCCAAATTTTGCTGTTCTCCCATCTCCCTTGGGTTCTGCATTGGACCTGATCATAGTTACCGTAACCCTTGCACCTGTCACATCAGCTCAGAAACCCGTCCGCAGTCTGCACCTCTACCACATCCATGGGCAGCGCATTCCAGGGATCCATCACTGTTTCAGTGCAATAAGACGTCCTCATCTCCTGTCTGAGCCTGCACCCTTACAGCTTACACCCTTTCTGTGTCATTGCCACCTCCTCCTTTATTTGGGGCACCCCAACTAGGACCCCCTTATTAATCCCTTTTCATGCAGATACACACATCTGTCATGCCAACCATGTCCATCCTCTCCTGTAGGGTGCACATGTTGAGGTCCCTCAAACTCTCCTCATAGGTCCTTTCCTCTAGACCCAGGATAATTTTGTGTAGCTCTCCTTTTGACCCTCTCTATGAGTGTAACATCCCTCTTTAAATGTTGTCTGCAAAACTAAACACAGTAGTACAGGTGTTGCATAACCAAGCAGTTGTACCTTTCTGTAGGTAATCACCCTGGTGATGCATCCAAGCATCCGTTTGCTCATTCTGCTACCTTCCGACAGGTCTCTGAGTTTTCATTTCTATATATACCAGTACACAGAGATCCCTGTCACCCTACGTAAATTATATGTTGTCTACGCCCTGTGTATAACCCCAGCTGACATGTATGACTCCCAGGTGCACAACCTTGCAGTTCCCCACAGTGAATGTTACTTGCCATTTGCATGACAAACTTTACAGAGCCTCCAGATCATCCTGTAAGAACACCCACCCACCCCTGCTCCTCAACCAGCGCTAAACCAAGCTTTGAATACTCTTGAAAGACATTCATATTACTCCTAATCCCCTTCCTTATGTCTGACATGTAGGCGTTGAACCCAATTGGCACCAGCACTGACTCCTTGGTCACTGTACTAGTAAAGAACCTTGTGGATGAGGCTATGCCCCAAACCACCACCTTCTGCATATAGTCAGAGAGCTCATTTTCTGGTCCACCTAAACAGCTTTCTCTCTACAGCCATTTACTTCACATTATAAGGCAGGCCATTGTTGACTACAGAATAAAACACCTTGCTGAAGTACAGAAGTATGTTCTGCGGCCTACCTCAGTCCAGGACCCTCGTCACCCAGTCATACCGCTCCACAGTGTTCATCTGACACAAACTCCCTAGGACCATCCAACAGTGCTGGTAGTTTGTGAACCACTACAAACTTTACTCTCTCTCACACCACATTCATCTGCATGGTTACTAAAAAATCCTCCACATTCCCCACAACCTCCTATACCACTTCAATACCGATGCCATTTCTGAATCACAGTGATAAACCAACAACCCTCGCTCACATGTGTTTTGTGAGCATACTGTTGCACTCCACATTCCATACTCCTTGATTCACCTACTGTCATTATTCTTTTCTGTGCTGCTGTGAAGATGGTCTGCTGCTACCTGACAAGTCGTAAGCAGCAGATTAAGGTTAGAGGAATTCTTCCCACTACAAGTACTGCTCATAGGCGTTCCTGAATGTTACATTTTGGGACCTATCCTCTTTGCCCCTTACATCAACCACTAGTACTATGGCCTGGTACCTGGAAAGGTTGAGATATTATTCGCAGATGACAGTCCTGTACACGACCAACCCCTCTGTTTAGCACTTCATTTACCCTGGCTGTTGAGCTACTTGCATATCTTCCTATCCCATAAGGAGTGGACACCCTCTCGCTGTTTCATCCTATCTGGTGGCACTGACCCTTTTTTGATCACCCACCTTAACAACGTTATACCTGTCAATAATGTAAACCACCTAGTTTGAGTTTTGAAATTTCCTTCCCACCCAAATTTAGGTGGAACATGTCGCTAGTGTACAGCTGCTTAGCCTCCAAGGTGTACTGCAAGTCCACCAACAGGCCATACTACACTTCTCAAAACCACTCCGTAAGCCACTGATTTGTCTACCTAATCGTCTTACTGTTTTCCAGGCTAACCACTGCCACCGGCAGGATTTCAAAACAGGACATCTTACAGCTTATGTACATAATGACCCTGGCCAAGTCGAGGAACATTGCATGAATTTTTAGTTCACTAGTTCCATTTCTGTCAGTTGTCCAGATCTGGAATGATATGTCTGTGGTAGCAACACTTTCCCATGCAAGCGATTAGAAGTCATGTTTTGCTTTGTGCAACTTCAGTCCTCGGTGTCATTTTGTTCTGATCAGGAGAGTCTTACACTCCCCCTGACCCTATGACTAGATGCCTGTATTCATAGAGTAGCAAACTATCAGTACTCTACCCTCCACCTTTCCTGCCCTGTTCACCCCTCGTGACTACCCTCCTTACATGCCCCTCCTCATCCCATTCTCCAGCATTCCTCCCCCCCCCCCCAAAACAGGCTCCTCTCACCTACCGCAATCTGGATGTGAAAGGTATCCCATTCCCCGACTGCACATAGTCACCCCTGTTCTCATGTCCTGTCAGTCTTCATGCTACACACACTAGTATTGTTCTCTGCATCTGTATCCCAACTCCGGAGTAATCCATCTGCTGTATCCATTTGCCTACAATGTTTCATGCTTGGTTTCATCACATTTGTGTCCTGCACCTTCTGGGCTGTCTTGTCCCACTTACCTGTACCTGCTGCCTCCGCCTTGAAAACCTGCTCCTCCGTTTTCTTCTCCACCCTGCTCCTCCTCACCCTTCCTTTTCCACGCCTTCAATGACTGCCTATTGCCCACTTCAGTCTTACTATCCGTCCCTGACTCAGCTCCACCATCAACATCGTCATCATCATCATCATCCTCCTCCTTCAACGGTCACAGAGTGTCACAATGATTTGTGTGCCTTTTACCATCCTCAAGCGCCCACCCTTCCCTAGCAACCCTGTTTGTTCCATCCGGACACCCCCACTGCCTTTCCCCATGCTGTGTGCCATCCCTGCCTTTGCTTCACAAATCATCATCATCATCATCATCATGAAGCACATTGATGCACGAATAACAGGAACTTGTGCACGGCGGATCGATGATGCAGTGGTGCATTTCAAATTCCTGATATCCATACCTCTCTGTGTATTTAGGAGGTACACTGTATTACAGCAATGTGCATTTCTTGATATATTTGTAAGAGATGCGGTATAGCACATGTGTTCACAATATGTCCCCATGTTGCTTGAGCTGCACTCACTTGCAATGAGCACAGACATGCACCATTTCCAGGAACACTTTTTAATATCAGGGCCCTAATGTACACCACACATATATGAACGTTTCCAACAATACAGCATACAAGAAGTAACAGCTGATAATGTATTTGGATGTAATCCCAAAAATAAGGTCCATAACAACAACAATAGTTTACAGTAAGTCATACCGTAGTGCAAAACATTCGGATCATGACCACAAAGTTTATTTACAGTGAATGACAACACAGCACACTACAGTCTCTCTTTACTTCAGCTACGGATGTTGTATATGCCAGCATGGGTTGGCTACACAAGAGCTGGAGTTTTACCACATATTACTTTCTGATTACATGTATCTGGCAACACTTTGCACGGATGATGATGATGTATTTGTGGTGGTGGTGGGAGGGTAAATGGACATTAAAGAAAGGAAATGGGAATACATACAGTGACTGTCACAGTGAAGTATAAACCCAGCAGCACTTTGTGGTCAGACCAACAGAACAGCAAAACATACACTGTTCAGTGAAGAGAATCAGTGATGTGCAGCAGTGTACACATAGGTTATCCATTCAGTCCGGGTATCACTGAAGCCACCACTGCACCTTACCTTACCTAACATGAATGACAGTGACAGTCATATATTGTTCAGTAAACAACATTGGGGTGAAAGGAAATGAAATATTCATAATTAATTATGATGGTACAGTAAGATGATAGTGAGAATATAATGCGGTTCATGGCAACGGCTGGCTACATCGGCAGCATCCACCAAAGGTACCGTTAGGTGACCGCATTGTACAGCAACACATTTCTGGGTCTCAATCACAGTAAAAAGAGTGCAACACGGCCTCCAACACCATGATGAATAACAAACGGTGCTGCAGTTGTACTGTAATGTAATCACTGTACAGAAGCATTGCTTCGGTACATTTATCAGCAGGCAACATGACCGAAATTCAAAAAAACAGTTGCAGAGATATTCACTGCAAACTTCTAAATTACAGTCAATACCTTATTGATGTTATGCAGTGGGAACGGGCAGAAATGAGAAGCTGACTCTAAACAGTGAATGTTCAGCACCGGCAGGAAGTGTCACGGGCAGCGCGCATCACAAATGTGATCTTTTGGGAAGGAATAGGAAGGGAAAACTATGAATGCGCAGGATTTAAAGCAATGGCCAATGAGAAGGGGACAGTCAGCACTGTGGGACAAGCGCGACATGTTCATTTGCATGATTGCTGCGGCGATAGTGGGTGCGAACGGCAGCATGGCAGCACAGTACTCTGGGTATATTTTTCAAAAATGGACAACAAAAATTAACACTGCAGACATCCACAGAGGGAAGGCACACTCAGCTGGTAGGTAACAATAATCGTGTCCTGCTACTGTAATCATGACAGCCTTCCTTTAAAGGTGTGCAAGCAAAACAAAATCTAAACCCCCATAAAGAAGTAGAATAAGAGGTTTATCTTCTGCTCTGCAGTTTTAGAGATCCTGTTATCAAGCCAGCAGCTAACTGAATGCAACAGGCAAAGAGTGTAGTGGCAGGCCATTCAAGGGGGAGGGGCTGGGGGATGGGTAGTTTCAGTACATAGTCCATTTCAGTATATAGTTTATTTGTTTCAGTATACAGTGTATGTGAATTGTTCAGTCTACAGTGTATGTATTTCAAAACGTATATGTGTTTCACCATGTAGTGTATTTGTTACAGTATATAGTATATGTGTTTTTAAAATATACCGTGTAGATATTTCTGTATGTAATACATTTATTTCAGTATATAGAGTATGCAAATGTTTTCAGTAGAGAGGGTAAGTGTTTTTAATATATAGTGCATTTTTTTCCGTATATAGTGTATGCATATGCAGATTTTGTAATGCATAGTGTATTTATTTCAATAGATAGTGTATGTATTTCAATATAAAGTGTAGATGTTTCAATATATAGTGTATTTGTCTCAGTAGACAGTGTATGTGCTTTTTTCTATGTGCAGTGTATACATTTCAATATGTAGTGTATTTGTTTAAGTATATAGAGTTTTTTTCAATATGTAGTGTACTGTATGTGTTACAGCGTATGGAGTATTTGTTTCAATAGACAGTTTATGTGGATTTTTCAGTCTGTAGTGTTTGTGTCTCAGTAGGTAGTGGATATGTTTCAGTACGTAGTACATTTGTTTCAGTATATAGTGTGTGGATTTTTAGTACTCAGTTTGTGGATTTCATTAGTTGGTGTATGTATTTCACTATATAATGTAAGCACTTCACTATATAATGTTTGTGTTTCACTATATATCAGTATACAGTATATGTATTTCACTGTAAGATGTATATATTTCAGTAGATAGTGTATGTGGTTAACTACATTGTGTATGTATTTCACTGTAAGATGTATATATTTCAGTAGATAGTGTATGTGGTTTACTACATTGTGTATGCATTTCACTCTATGATGTACTTATTTCACTATATGATATATGTGTTTCACTATATAGTGTACGTGTTTCTCTATACAGCCAGAGATTATGAATTATGTCACTAACGGCTTGCCATAGGTGTCAGTTTCACTTTTTGTATTCCAAACAATTTCTTTTAGAAATGTTAGAGGCAGTATCTGCATATAGTTACAGGCTACTTATAATAGCAAATCTGGGACCAATAACTAAGCAGTGCTCTACAGTTTGAAGTAAAAAAACAAATTATGTACTAAGCCAATCATTGCTGCATCAGGAAATATTTGTGAAAGTAGCCTGTTCATACAGTACTAAGCACAGTATGAAATATTTATTTAGTTAGCTGTTGTTTACGGGTAAGGTGCGCTAGACAAACATTTGCCTAATTTCAGGCACTACTCGGGGAGTAGAAATAAAGAAAAAGAATACATAGAAACATAGAATTTGACGGTAGATAAGGACCGCTTGGCCCACCCAGTCTGCCCATTTCCCCTACCTACTGGATAAGCTGCAGATCCTAGTTAACCAGCAGCCTACTTCTTCTTACCCCCACCCACCAAAATTGCCTTATGACTGTCCCATGCATGCTTGAATTCCACCACTGATTTTGACTCCACAACCTCCTCCGGAAGGCCATTCCATGCATCCACAACCCTCTCTGTGAAAAAATACTTCCTTAAATTCCTCTGAGCCGCCCCCCCATCTTCAAATTGTGCCCTCTTGTTCTTGCACACTTCACTTGCACAATACAGTACAAGACATTGATTTTGACATTAAAGTACATGACAATCTTTGAAAAACACCATTATGCATGACAGGAAATGTTTTTATTTATTTATTAAGATCTCGAATTAAACACCTTTGAGCTTGAGCTCTTTTACACAGGTTCCACATCAGAGGGGATTACAAAGGTAGAAACACAGATCAAGGGATGTACGATAATTAATAGTATTGCAGGAAAAACGGGTGAGCGTCATTGTCTGGCATTGTACAATGTATGCCAGGGAACAGGTTTTCGCGCTAACATTCTAAGCACACACAGAGGAAGTAGACAAAGCATATGTATAGAACAAAGTGAGGCAGCCATGAGACCTTGTGAAGTGGTAGCAGGAAAGACTGGTAGGTGGTAGGGAAGGGAGGGGTAGAGAGTGAGGAGAATGCAAGGTGAGGCAGCCAGGAGGCCTTGTCGGGTGGTAAACTGGAGTGATAGGAGGGGATAAAGCGGGGGAGGAGTGGAGGTAGCAGAGGGGAGGGGGGTGGTTGGGGATGAGCAAAATAGGGGGAAGGATAGTGGATGTGAGGGGGAGAGGCAGAGTGAATGGGGATGGTGTGAGAAGTGCTAGTGAGGCTGAGCAGGAGAATGAGGGCGATGTATGTTGGAAGCGATGAAGTGTATAGTGTTAGTAGGCACTGCTAGTGAGAGCAGTCAGGTAGTTCCGGAGTTTTTGTTTAAATGGGCCTAGCTTGGAGATAGAGGAGATGTCATGGTGGAGGAAATTTAGCCAGAGAGGGGCATGGTAGGCAAAGGATCTTTGTCCCTGGGTAGTGCGGCAGCGTGGTTCCTGGAAGATCTGATTTATAGAGCCTCTCGTACGACAGGGAATACAAGACTGGTTTAGGATGTTTTGAACCCCTGGAGGCGCAAGTCCTAGACTGATCTTCTTAGCTAGTAGACATGTTTGGTATTTAATTCTGTCTTTTAGCTGAAGCCATCTTGTCTTAGCATAAAGGTCACAGGTATGCGTGAGCCCTGTATCGCCTGTGAGGAGCCTACGGCCTTGTTCAGAGTTGTGGATATATGTCAGAGCACAGTTTCAGTGGCAGAGTCATAGATAGCAAACCCATAATCAATTATGGATATAACAGAGCTTTGGATTGCTAGCCTTAATGTATCGGTAGTCCCTCCGTTTATGCCTGAGGAGCAACCCAATGCAAATGTTGACAGCTTCGGCTACATATTCAGTATGTTGGGAGTAGGACAATGAGCTGTCCAAAGTGATCCCTAGATGGTAAAGTGCTGCACGTTCTCCAGGGATTAAACAACACAGTAAACAATACAGTACATGACTATCAATTGAGGAAAAATAGGAGAGGGAAAATTGGCAAAAAGCTAAGGAGTTGGCCGGCCCGGTGGCGCAGAGGGCTGAGGTGCTGGCGGCACACTCGAACCATGCTGGCGACCCGGTTCGGGAGCGGGACTGGCGCCAGGGGCTGGCAGGGGAAGGAGAGGATTGTGCATCCGGAGGACTGCTTTTCTCTCCTTGTGTGGGTTGGATGGGACACTTCACTGCAGTAGTGGCCTCCGGTGGAGACCAGGGGCACTGCAGGTAGCAGCGCTGGAGGGACCAGAAAACACCAGAACACGGAAAAAAATGCTCTGGATTGGCTGGATGACTGCACCCAGTTCGAGTCACATCCGAAGACTTCCTGCGGGATCAGCCCTCACCTCAGCAGCAACAAGAGGCCGAAAAAGGAAAAATAGTGTGCTGGGCCACCCCCACTGGTGCCTTCCCCCTCGGAGGAGAGGGACCCACTCGGGGAAGGGTAATGCCAAGCTACCTCAAGGTAGGCTGTGATTTGAGCCGGAAAGGGCGCCCCGGGAGGTTGGAGGGGGTGCAAGGAACCTAGTGGTGCCTGAAGGAGTGTCAAGATCCAGAGTCAGAGGGGAGAAAGTAGAATCCCAAAAAAACAAACAAACAAAAAAAAAAAAAAGCTAAGAAGTGCAGACTCATCAGGTATTCAAAGTGACAAATGCAGGGAATGTGTCAAACAAAGGCTGCAGTTACCGTAGTCAGGAGCTAGGAACTGGAGTATATTACTAGCTGTAGTAAGTGTGAGCGCTGCTGATTCCAGAAGGCATGGGCAACAGTGCAGTGTCTAATGTTAGCAGTTTCACGGTTCTATAGTTTTGGGGCAGTGACAGCGAAGGCTGTCTCTCCAACTTTGGTCCTGGTTTTAGGTGTGAATAAGGGGTCAGGGTCTGAGGATTTAAGGGGTAGGCATTACTATAGGGCACCAGGAGGGAGGCAAGAGAGATAACATAAATACTTGCTGCCATGATGTTTGACTCAACTCTGGGTATGTTGTCTCCTAATTCTCAGCTGCTGGGGCTCCTAGGAGATTTCAGATATGAAGTTGAAATGCAGAGTGCAAGGTGCTGGAAGCATGCAGAAAGTGTTGTTATTCAGTGCAAATAAATAAAAATATTTGAGGATATCTTTTTTTATCAGGCCATATCTATAGAGCTGTCAGGCGCTACGATCACAATGAAACTTTTCTCTAGGAGTAAACTGGGGCAGCCCCTGATAATGTCTGATGTTGTCTTCCCCCAGATAAGCATGGACAGCCTTGTCTTTCCTCAGTTCTTTTCCGGCCATCGATCAAGACTTGTCAGACCATGGTGGAAATACTGCTACTTCTAGCCATCTTTTTTTCTTGGAGTAAGGCAAGAAAACTGATCAATGGCGCTGACTCCCCGCCATCACTGCCTGCGATCTGGGCTCCGACCACTCCGCTATACCTTGCAGCCTGTCTGGCCTAGGGTCATTTTCACTGAAGAGGGACACAGCACCGCATGGGAGCCATGAGCAGCACGTAGCAGGGATCTAACAGGATGTTGCCCTTCATCTCTGACAGGAATGTCTCCTTCTAGGTAGCCTTTTTAAGGACACCAACCTCCCCCCCAGCCGACAGGACACCCGGGCAGGGGGTTAGAGGGCGAGTATCATTGATTCAGCTACAGCTGGTAGTTATTCAACAGTGATGGCTTTGCCTCTCCCATCAACCTCTCACCTCCTGTCATTCTAATGGATGGGGTATGGCCTGGACTTTGCTGCACCAGTTATGGCTAGCTAATGCTAGTCAACTGTGATGCCTACCTCCCCTGTCGACACCCCCCCACATCACATCTTGATGGCCAGAACACTACGACTGATGGTGGCGCCTCTGCCTCCCCCATCAGCTCATTCTCATTGCCCATCGATGGTACAGATGTCCACACTGAGGGACTCCTTTACCTCAGAAAGTCCCTTTTGGGCCAGGCTCCCTTCTTGATGGGACTTGTCAATGGGTCCTCCTAAACTCCCCCCCCCCAATTGATGCAGTGTGGCAGAGCCCCCAATTTAGTACCTATCACGGGCAGAGGAAGTCACCAATCTGTTATCACCCAGTCAAAGACATTGGCAACGATTGACTACATTGCCTTTGGCTACTGAGGAAGAAAGAAGGGCTAGCTTGAGTGGAGAGCTCTGTTACTAAGTTGTTGCTCCCATAAAGCTCTTCACAGACTAGGGTTCCTAAGAGGGCCCTATTTTCCCCCACCAGGTTGCTGCAAGTATGGATTGCAATGCTAAACTAGAGGAATGCTGACCTGTATTCATCTGTACATTTCCTTAGGTGCGCCCCCACCCATCGAAATGAGGAGAACCCTATACCTTCTCTGGGCATGAGGCTTGCTGAATACCAAGCCCATCCAGTCTCAGAAAACCATACATGCAGCTTGCAATCCATGGGATTTCAGGTCTTGGGCAAGAGAACCTTGGTCCTTACCGTCTATGATCCTGAGGCTTGTTAAATACCAAGCCCACCTACCCAACTCCCACAAGCACCTCGAGGAGTACAGCCTAGGAACCTCTCAGACACTTCGGCCTAGACAGCAGTTTCTGCAGTACATCTTAGGACCTATTTATGACACAAGGTGGTGCCTACATGTTCTCTCTAGCCTAAGAGGCATCTGGCAGACGCTGAAATCAGTACATGATTCCAGTTATACCCAGGCAAGAGGCAGCCAGAGGGTGTCCTTTTGTCTGAGCAATGTTCTTCATGGTATGCCATCACATCAGTGACTCCGGTACTGCAAAGACCATTATAGCGACGAATCAGGCAAAACCTGCCTGTCGCTGTGATGGTCTGTGCAGTGATCGGGACTGCCTCGCTGGGTGGTTGCCCCCTCCCCGGGTCCAACTCCAACTCGGAGTTAGAATCCTAGAGACGGGGTTCATGGGGCGGAGCCCCCCCGATTGTGCAGACATCCCCGCGGCTACAGTGCCGGCAGTCGGCATTGCAGCCGTCGCTGTAGGGGATGTCGGCGCTAGCAGTTTTGAAGCACTATAGGTAAACCATTCTTCACTACTCCCATTGCTCAACCCCAGGTTATGGGTAGGGTAGCAGAAGCCTTGCCAATGCCCAAAACCCTTTCCGGGTGCTCCTCCCAATGCCTGAGAGGTAGCACTGTGGCAGTAACCACAAGAAACAGGCACAACCCCATCCCTTCTACAACCCCAATCACTTTTTCCAGTGGGGTTGCAAAGTGCACCTTCTCCAGGTCAACTAATGGAGAGTAGTAATGGCAAATGCCTGGGTCCTAAGAATAACGTCACAAGGTCATGTCCTGGAACCTTTAGAACTGTTTCCAGACCATCATCCAGGACCTTTCCATTACCCTGCAGACCAGCATCCCAGTGATTCTGGAAAGATTCACACCTTGCTATAGCAAACAATTATAGAACATCTCCCTCAAGAACAATGTTCTATTTTATCCATATCTTCTAGGAGTTCTCCAGTCAGAACAAGACCTCAGTGATCTGTGCTTAGGCATCATATGCCATCAGTCCATCATGATCACGTTGCAAGACCCATTCCAACTGTCACTGGTAGGGGATTGAATTTACCCATGTGGGATGCAGGATACCCACCATTATATACACATCACAAACCTCACAGGAAATCTTGAGGTTTCTGTGTCCAGGGTACATTAGCATTTCAGGAGATTTCCCCTTTGGCTTACTATCTGTGATGTGTATCACAGGAAATACCTAAGGTTCCTATTTCAGGGAGAATACTACCAATTCAAGATGTTGTCCTCTGGCTTGTCTTCTGAGCCACAGGCATTTACCACATGCTTAACAGCTGTGGCAGCAGCCCTCTGCATGGAAGGTCTGTATGTCTTCCCATACCTGGATGACTGGCTTCTCCACTCACTCCAAGGAACAGCTTTTCCATACGCTAGACCGCACCAGACACCTGTTCAGTGCTCTAGAGATTACTACTAATGTAGCAAAGTCAGTATTGACCCCTTGCCGGAGTTTGCTGCACCTAGGGGCAATCCTGGCCACAACCTAAGGCTTAGCCATCCTGCCATAGGACAGGGCAATGTGTAGGATGGTACAGGTCTAGATAGTCTACAAAAGCAGGAATGCCACAACTAGAACGTTCCTGACACTCCTAGTCCTGATGACAGCAGCCATAACTGTAGTACCAGTTGCCAGACTGCACATGTGGAACCCTCAGTGGACGCTAAGAGTCCAGAGAGCACAGCGCACAGATGAACTAGAATGCAAAGTTCTAGTACCCTTCCCTATCAGAAAGGTTCTTCAGTGGTGGATGGAAACCAACCATTTGTTGCAGGGGGTTCCTCTCCCATTTTCCTCCCCTTATCAGTTTATTTCTATTGATACCTTGAGGATGGGCTGGGGGTCACATCTAGGGCCTCATCAGACACAGGGAACATGGATGAAGGTGGAGAGCACCCTCCACATAAACATCCTAGAAATAAGAGCTATTCTGTATGGCCTTAATGCTTTCAAGTCCCATCTCTCCTTGGGTCCTCTTTCAATTCAGACAGACAACATAAGTGTGTGCTACATCAACAAGCAAGGAGGAACTCATTCCTATCTCCTACGCAGGGAGGCAACAAGAGTTTGATATTGGGCTCTATTACACAGTCTAGAACTATCGGTAGTGCTTATTTCAGGGGTCCAAAACATGTTGGCATATAATCTAAGTCAGTCACAGTCCAGGATGCATGAGTGGGAACTGCGGACTTTGGTCATGGAAGGTCTGTTCAGCAGATGGTATCGTCCAGCAAGAGGGATAACAACTTCCTGTTTTCTACTGTTGATGCCTCTCCCTATGCATCCCAGTATCCTCCCAGCCCTCCTTATTGCCTTCTCACATTGCTTGCCTACCTTTAGGTCATCTGATATAATTACTCCTAGGTCTTTCTTGATTTTTGTTGTTATTAACTCACTCCCCAATGTGTACTCTTCCCCTGGGTTTTTGTTTCCCAGATGCATTACTTTGCACTTCTTTGCATTGAATCTGAGCTGCCACATATTTGACCATTCCTCCAATCTTGCCAAGTCCCTTTTCATTCTTTCCACCCCATCTTGTGTATCAGCTGTGTTGCAGATCTTTGTGTCATCTGCAAAGAGACATACTTTTCCTTCCAGGTGCTCCCCAAAGTCACTTATGAAGACATTAAAGAGGACTGGTCCCAGTACCGAGCCCTGTGGTACCCGGCTAGTTACCCTCCCTTCTTCACCGTGGACTCCGTTTACTATCACCCTTTGCGTCCTGTTGTCCAGCCAGTTTTTTATCCAGGCTACCACCTTGGGACCCACTCCAAAGCTGGCTAACTTGTATATTAATCTTTTGTGTGAGACTGTGTCAGATGCCTTGCTGAAATCTAGGTAGGCCATCTCCACAGCCCCTCCCTGGTCTACTACGTTGCTCATCCAGTCAAAGAAATCTATTAGGTTCATCTGACATGACCTTCCTGCTGTGAAACCATGCTACCTTGGGTCCTGTGCCCCACTGGCCTCTAGGTACTCAACTGTTCTTTCCTTCAGAAGTGATTCCATCATTTTCCCTACCACTGATGTCAAACTAAGTGGTCTGTAGTTTCCTGCCTTTGTCCTGCTACCACTTTTGTGAAGTGGAATCTCATTTTCCCTCCTGTAGTCCTCGGGTACCAGCCCATCCTCCCATGATTTTTTAAAGAGAGTAGTCAGTAGTGTTACTAGTTCTACCCTTAGTTCTTGTAGTAGTAGTAAAAATGTTATTATTATACAGGAAAACATGTTATTTAGGTCAGATGGCACAGTTTACACGACCGTCCTGTTATGTCTTATATTGTTGAATGGTTTGTTTTTAAAGCCTTTCATTTTATCAAGTTACAACCATTAGTTCGATTTGTGCTTACGCAACTGGATGAGATGATGCTTGTGTAACTTGACTTACATTGTGGATTTGATTTACGTTGTAACTTTCCGCCTCTCTATCCGTGGGATATACCACCCTATTAGGGTTACGACACGAAGAACCCTAGAGGAGGGTCCCTCCATAGGTGTCACGGGAATGATTCCATCGGCTTAAGGTAACTTAGGAAGAAGCCCAAAAAGAATACCCAGTTGGGTGTCGAGCATCGAAGAGGCGAGGATGATGAATGAAGTCTGAGAAAATGATTAAGGCAGACTCTCTAAGGAGAGAGGGGAAAGCCGGGGCCACCATTCGCCTCCATCCAAGAGTGGAAACGAACTAATTAACCTAAGACCACACAGTCACGTAAGGAGGCACCAACTGTAACTAATATTATGACCATTGGCATGGAGGAGAGGAAAAACACCCTTTAAGGAGAAAACCTTTTGGGATCCAAGGTCTAGGTCACCTTCCCTCCAGGCTGATGACATTTGATTTAAGGACATATGTCGATAAAGAGAAGGATCCATTAAAGAGAAGGATATGAGTAGGGAAGATGACAATGGGATAGGGTAAAGCCCTAAAAGAAAGCACAGATCGAAGAAGGAATATGAGGCAGCGGGGACCTGAGGGTATGCTGGAGTAGTCGAGGGCAAGGAGTAGATCCATGAAGGTGACAGAGGAGCAAAGGACATCCAGATGCGCTCATGAGAAGACTGAGGAGGAAGAAGACTGGTGATGATCGCCGTAAGAGTGCAGCAGTCCAACATGAGAAGATTGAGGATGAGGAAGACGGACGGTGATGGGTGCTGAAGGGGCACGGTGGTTCGAGGAGGTAGCATAAGACCCCATGAGAGGTATACTCGAGTGATTGATGTGAGTGTGAGGAAGAAGAGGTAGGAAGTGAACTGGAAAAGGAACTGAGGACGATGGTGGAGAGCAGCCAGCAAGTCCATATCAAAGGGTGAGGGACAGGAAGGCATGGCCATGAGTGGAGATAGAATCGAATTGAGGTAGCAGGGAAGCAAAGGGCAATGGATGAAGAGGAGTGACGCCATGAGTGGAGAGAATTCTGACGGCCAGTACGAGAAAAGGCAGCTGGCATGAGAGAAGGATTCGGGAACCTGAGACACGTGGTAGGAGGGTCATGGGCCGCTCAGCAGATGGACGATGGACAGTGAGGAGTGACGCCACGAATGTCTTGAATCCTGATGGTCGAGCAGGTATAGTATGGATCAAGGAATATCAAACGAAATCATGAACGTGAATGCACGTGGCAGAAGGGCCTTGGTTCGATGAGGTGGCATAGGAACCATGAGAAGTATGATGAAAGTCATGATAGGAGTGAATCCTGGACAGCTGATGATGGATTGAAACCAAGAATGAAGGCTTGATGAGATAAGAATTGGGTAATGACAGCCAGTGTCAGGAACCTGATGCATGCGGCGGGAGGACTGCGGATCGATGAGGGGGCATATGATGAATAAAGGTATGCCCAAAAGAGATATCGATTGAATGCAGGATGGAGGCAGCGGAGGCAGACAAAGTGAGCCAGGGAAATAAATGAGCAGGACGAGGGTGACAAGTCATTGATCGAGGTGATTGATTTGATTGACTGATTGAGTAAATATCTGGGAGCACACTGCCGATGGAATGGAATTGAGCTAGACAGCAGAAATGAGCAAAACAGCTGTGGAAAAAATAATACAGATGCTAAACTTCCAAGGAGTGAGCTAACAGATAGCTCGAGAGCAACAATTCAGATGTACGAGAGGGCACTGCTCAATATACAATGGCACTTTAAAGCAGAGAAGCAGTGGCAAAGGAGCTAAATGGCTGGGGAATACTACAATATCAGCAGTGACTGCAATGACAACAGCAAGACAAAGCAGGACGCCGAACGACGGGAGCTCTCTGAGAGGGGCTCAGAGTCCGTCCGCCAGCCCGATGCAGTGAGAAAATCCAGATAAAATGAATGAAGAATGAGTTGAAGACAAATGCTGAAATGGATGAAACATAAGCACACCCTAGACTTCTGGGTATCCTCTCCTCAGAGAGCTCAATTTTTACTGCCCTCATCAACAATGTCCCCTGATGGACTGTATCCTGACACCTCCTAAAGCAATGTACTAACCCTATGTCATCTGCCTAGCCATTGCTTGTATAGGACTGCAGCTACACTGTCTAACTCTCTGTAAATGTGCTGTTTCTATCATGTTATTGTAACCAAGCATGTAACACTACCCAGCAACTGTAACTATGTCTTGCTATGTTATTGTGTGTATATGTACGGTAAGTACCACTTGTTTAAATACCGAGCATATTGTTGTATCACTGTAATTTGACATGGAGCCTTTGGAAATGAGTCTTTGACTCAAAGTGTTGTAATTCCAATGTGAATATAAATAAATAAAAAAAAATAGAAGTGAATCAGACAATAGCTGCAGGAACACACAGTCGGGGGTAGAATCAGCGAGAAAACTGAGCAAGGCTGAGCGAGGAGAGAACAGAGGAGCTTGCGTCCATACAAAACAAAACAAAAACACACACACAAAGAAAAACGCAATAGTTACCACAGCGTTCCAAGAGTGTAACGCACAATTGAGGATGTGTCCCATGGTATGAGCTGCAGCTTCCCACATCATCCCCAATTGTGAGAGTCTGAGACCCATGATTTAGTAGCAAATGGTAGAGAGGTACGAGGCTGATTGCCCAGATGCACGAGCCAGAGAGCAAGGTTGAGGGAACCAGTGAGGAAAACGAGGGGAAAAAGAGTAGGAGTGAAGAGATGGAGCCGCTGAAAATGTCTTGAGTGGGCTGAATAGTACCCCACAGGAGACGGCCGGAACAGAGAACCCTAGATGGCAAAAGGCCAAGGTTGGGAGAGCGGGAGCGATGAGGGAACATAACGAGAGGCGACGGGGATTGACTCACGGCACGGAAGAGATAGCAGAGGAGGGAAGAGCGACATCCAAACATGGTGGAGAAGAGGAAATACTGGAGCGGGAGGGGGGTTGGGCGATCCCGTCCCAGAGGGAACAGCAGCCAGAGAGGGTACTGGGAAGGGGCACGACAGCAGTGGGTTAGGATGAAAAGAGAGAGAGAGAGAAACAAAGAGGGAAGGGAAGCGACAGCAGCGCACAGCCACAGAGGCAGGAGGGAGAATAAACCAGAGGCGAAGGAGTGGATGCACTAAACTCAGAGAACGAGAGATGAGGAGTGGCTCAGAGCGAATGAGGGCAATGCCTCCGGCCGTGCAAAGAGAAATTAATCCTGGGAAGGCCCAGGGTGAGCTACCTTTTAACGCTTGATCGGGGAGTGACGTAGCTGCTCCACCCAATCGAACCTCAGGCTTACAGCCTTCCCACAATGTACACAAATCATACAAGGTCACAAATGCCACAGGTGCTAAAATTAGTGAAGACTAGCTGTTTTCTTACAGAATAGCCCACTGAATTATTCTTCAGTGATTTGCCATGTGCTTAGAGCTCCCTGGACAATGAGCGTTTATTAACATAACAGCTCTGTTACTATAAACATGAGAAAACACAGCTCTTGTTGAAATAATGGTTGTTCTAGGGACATGGATATGTTGTTCATCCACACTTATTGGCAGGTTCCTTTCAGGTTTAAATCTTGCCGGAAGGTCTTTAAGCTGGCTCCTCCCACCCACCCAGGTGGTAAAACTCTCGGCTGCTCCCCATGACGCCAGATCTTCCTTATCGCTTGGAAGCTCACGTTCCCTCCTTAGCGCTCTGCGTTTTTCGACTGGTTCCTGATTCTTCGGTTAGTCCGAATTTAGTTTGGAAGTTTTCTAAACTTCGGTCTTCTTTCCCTTGTGGCTGCGATGGACAATTCGTTTTCCGGCTCTCGGAGGCGCCCTGGTGGGCGGAATATCTCCAGGACTGACCCGCACTCCACGTGCGTATACTACCTCGACTTGGACCACGACCCGCAAGTCTGTGCTGCTCCCTTTTGACCAACGTCCTGGAGGATCGTGCGGCCCGATTGAGGCTTGGGCTCCCCGAGGAATTTTCCCCGGCGGTAAAATCCATAGAGGTTTGACAGGCGGCGTCCACGACGGCTGTCTCGGCTGAGCTGTGCGACCATTTTATCGCCCTATAGGCGGCGGCCAAGGCCACATCTCCCTCCTCCTCGGTCGCGACATTTATCCCGCTCACTCTGAGTTCCTCTCATTCGGCTTCGTTCAAGGAGTTTCGCCAGTCCCTCTCCACGAAGGGAGAGGGGCCATCGGTACCTGCCTTTCGGCCCAGGTCTAGGGAGTCGCAGGGTAAGTCCCATCGTCGGCATTTGTGGGAGCGGGAGAGGTCTCCTTCCCCGGACTGCCGACCGTCGACTTTGGTCGAGGTTGCGGCTCAGGCCGTTGGCTTCACGGTGTCCCCGTCAGGCCAGCCGGCCGAGACTCCCATCGACGCAGTCGAGTTTTCTCTCGACCCGTCACCCGTGTGGTCAACTGGAAGAGCCGTCATCCCTTCGCCGGTCTCGCCAGTGGAGGCCAAGGTTCTGCCTGCGGCTTTGGGGCGGCAGTCCTCGGTCAAAGTGTCCGAGCCGAGGGAAGAGCGGGTGTCCCCCGCTACTTTGCAGACCCGCCCTCGGTTTCATCGAGGATCTTTGTCTTGGTCTTGGTCTTCTTCTCGGTCAAGCCGCTCCCGCCATCCTCGGTGGTCTCGGTCGGTGCACCGAGTTAAGTGGCAGCACCGTTCCTCCTCTGATGAGGAGAGGCTTCGACGCAGATGGCGTCGACATTACAAGGAGTTTATGTGGCAGCAGTTGCTGTTGTCCGGGAATCAATTGACTCCGATTCATTCCCCGTCTATCAGGCGGCTGCCGCCTGAACGGCCAACTCAACCGCTCGCTGCAGTGGAGGTGCCCACTTCCGGGCCAGTTGTTCGACCAAATCTTGCTGCCCCTCTGATTGTGGTGGAACCTCGTTCGGGTCACGGCCTGTCCCGCAGGTTGTCGGTCACCCTCACTTCCGCCTGCTCTTGGCAGGTGAAGAGAGGCTCAGGCCTGAGGCAGCTCTTTGCAGACCCTTCGGAGTCCGACGATGACTCCTCCGTGTTCCCCAGGCGGGTGGACCTGGAGTCCTCCCTGGACCGGTCTTTGGACGACAGCTCATTGTCCTTCCTGGGTCTGCTTAGGCTCATCTCGGAGTTCACCGGGATGCAGCTCGAGCCCGTGTCCAAACGGGCCTATTTTCCCCAGACAGAGATCCTAGACCGAGGGATTCACTCTCGGAGGCCTTCCCTGCGGCTGAGGCCATTGTCGGTCCAGTCTTGGAGCTTTGGCAACGACCTACTTCCTTTCCTGCGCCTTCGGCCAGGATGGCCAGGAAGTATGCAGTTTCCATCAGTTCTTTGCCCGGTTTCTCGGAGCACCCTTCTGCTGAGGGGTTAGTTACCGATAACGTCTTCCAGCGTTCCGTAAATGCTCGGGATGTGGATAGGCCTCCCAACAAAGAGTCTAAAAGGATGGACTATGTCGGGCGCAAGGTTTACGCTGCCTCCTTCCTAGGCCTCCGACAGGTCAGCTCGGCCACGCTGATGGCACACTTCTCCCATGCCCTCTTGGGCTCCCTGGATGAGGTGATACCTCATCTCCTGGCCGACCTGCGGACCACGGTCCGGCAGGTGCAGGACCAGGGCAGGGCGGTGGCGAAGCAGCGGCTTCAGACTGCTGTGGACATAGGTGATTCCTGTGCCAATTCAGTAGCGGCCGCGGTGGCCATGCGCCAGAGGGCATGGCTGAGGATATCCACCTTCTCGACGGATACCCAGCACAAGTTGGCGGACGTCCCCTTCTTGGGGACTGACCTCTTCGGCCCTGAAGCGGAGGGACACCTCCAGGGGACTTAGAAGTCCAGTGCCACTCTGGACTCGGTCACCCCCCGCCCAGAGGGATAAGGGCCGCCGGCAACCTCTGCGTTAGCCCCTTCGTCCTTCGGCCCCTGTGGCACGACCGGCCCATCAGCACCAGCAAGAGGGTCAGCAGGCTTGCACTTGGCTCCCCGAACCCCAGCCAGCGGCTTCCTCTAAGGGGAAGCAAGGAAGTAAAGGCCCAGGAGCTCCCTTTGCCAGTCCCTCCTCCAAGCCTGTTCAGTGACGGGCTGAGGGGCATCACCCCCGGCCTCGTCACCCCTACCTGGGTCCCCCCCATGGGGGGACTGCTCCGCCACTTCCTCTCCACCTGGTCCGCTATCACCACGGACCGCTGGCTGTTGGTGGTGGTAGGAAAGGGCCTGCTTCTGGAGTTCGAGCAGGCCCCTCCTTTCCGAGCCATCGCCCCTCGGGGTGCCACGGGGTCCTCAGCCTCTCTGTTGGCCGTCGCGCTGATATTGCCCTGCTCCTCGAAAAAGAGGTGATCAGGAAGGTGGCGGATCCTCCTCCAGACCCGGGGTTTGTGTCCAGGTACTTCCTGGTCCCCAAACGGACTGGGGCCTGGCGCCCCATTCTCTACCTGCATGACCTGAACAATTTCCTAAGGTCTCGGACCTTCTGGATGGTTACTCTGACTCAGATATCCCGTCTTTGGAACGAGGCGTGTGGCTCTGTTCCCTGGACCTCCAGGACGCATTCTTCACATTCCGATCCATCCGTTTCTTCAGAGATCTCTCCGCTTCAGAGTGGAGGGATCTCTCTACGAGTTCTGGGCCATACCCTTTGGCCTCTTCCCAGCTCCCAGGATCTTCTCCAATGCATAGCAGTAGGGACAGCATCCCTGCAGCGCCGAAGGGTCTGGGTGTACCGCTACCTGGATGGCTGGCTGATTGCAATGCCCTCCAGAGCGGAGGTGGAGCGGTCTGGAGTTCTGGCCCTCTAGGTTGGTCTCAGATGGACGTCCTCTTCAACGGAGCCAAGTCGGAACTCGTGCCAAAGCAGGTGATTCTTTTCATCGGGGCAGAGCTCGACTCTTCGAACCAGAGCTCGGCTCCCAGGGGACAGGGCCGAAGTTCTTCCTCCTTTACCCAATCATGTATGTTTGTGCAATCACGCCCTTCCCGGGACTTCCTGGGCCTCGGGCGGCCTGCACCAGCGTCGTCTGTTGGGCCCTTTGGTACATGCGTCCCCTTCAGTGGAGGCTGGCCAGCCAGTGATCACAACGCTGCGATCCTTTGGACCGGCCCGTGACAGTGACTCAGGAGATGTGGAACGTTCTTCTATGGCGGACCGTTCCAGCACATCCGCAGGAGAGCATCCCATTCGTCTGCCCCGAGTCCACGGTCTTCTTGACCGATGCACCTCTGATGGGTTTGTGTGCCCATCAAGGGGAGCACAGAGTGCATTGCCTCTGGTCCCCTCGGGAGTCCCGATGCCATTTCAACCTGCTGGAGATTCATGCGGTCCGCCTAGCTCGCACTGCCTTCGTTCCGTTTATACGGGGTCAAGTGGTTCAGGTCCAGGTGGACAATACCACGACCATGTGCTACCTAACCCGCCATGACCGGACGCGCTCCTTGCCGTTATGTATGGAGGTTCTCCGCATATGGTCTCATGCGCAGCCTGGAGGCGGTTTTCCTAGCCATTTCGATGGCAGGAGCCTCCAACACCCTGGCCGATGCCCTAAGCCGGATAGGGGCTGCGCCTCACGAGGGGTCTCTCCTTCTGAAAATAGCACAAGATCTTTCTCCCACTGGTGACGCCTCGGGCGGCCCCTTTTCCCTCCAGGGAGAATGCGAAGCCGAGACTGTTTCATGCCCACCCCCTCAGCAGGGCTCGCTGTGGGGATACCTTTGAGGCCATGGATCCCGGGCCTCTTCTCGCCTCCCATTTCCCTTGATCCACAAGGTACTTCTCAAGGCGAGGAGGGACAAGCGCAGCTGATTCTGGTAGCCCCAGACTGGTTCCGCCAGCTCTGGTGTCCAGCTCTCCTCAGTCTCAGCTCCAGGCTCCTGAGGCAGCTTCCAGCCCGCCCGGACCTGATCTCCGTTATCAGGGGAAGGTATTCCATCCGGACCTTCAATCCCTGCACCTAACGGCCTGGTTCCTGTGCGGCTAGTTGCCAGTCCTTGGGTCTTCCGGCGAGGTCCTCAACGTTGTTGAGACGTCCCGTCAGGAGTCGACCGGATAATGCTACGCCTTCAAATGGAAGAGTTCTCCATTTGGTGTTAGAGTAGTGCCTGGTCCCTTGTCCTGTTCCTCGGTGAGCACTCCGGACTAGCTGTGGTCCTTTCTTCTTCTTCAGCAAGGGCTTCGGTCGACGACCGTTAAGGTGCTCCTGGCAGCCACCTCTGCCCTCCGGGCGCGAGCCGGAAGGCAGTCGGTGGCGCAGGAAAGGTGGTCTGCCGGCTTTTCCAAGGCCTTGATCACACTTCCCCTCCGGTGCAAGAATTTCCACCTCCATGGGATCTACCGCTGATATTGGCTTAGCTCACGGGCAAGCCATTCGAATCAATGCACAGGTGCGATTCTCCCACCTGTTGTGGAAGAACACCTTCTTGGTGGCTACCACGTCAACCAGAAGAATGGGAGAGATCCAGGTGCTTCCCTCGAGTCTCCCTATCTGGTCTTCCACAGGGACAAGGGTGTCCTGCGCCCCACCCAAAGTTCCTTCTGAAGGTGGTGTCGAGCTTCACCTTAACCGGGTGTTGACTCTGCCGGTGTTCTACCCCATTCACACCTCAGAGACCGAATATAGGCTCCATTTGGACCCTAGTTGAGCACTCGCCTTCTCAGGGAGCGTAGGGCTGAAGTTCGGGAGAGGTTCGCCAGCTGTTTGTCATCTACGCTGAAGCCGCACCTGGCAGACCTGCAGCCAAGCGGATGATGAGCAGGTGGATCACCTCCTGCATAGATCTCCGCTAAAGGTGGGCGGTCATGGAGCTTCCCTGAGGGATAAGAGCTCATTCTACCCGCCATACCGCTGCATCGGTGGCTGCTTCCGGGGATGTCCATATGCAGGATATCTGCAGGGTTCCTACCTGGAAGTCGGCACATACCTTATTTAACCCCTACCACATCGACCTTGGGTCACGCCGGGATGCTGGTTGGGGCCTCGGTTCCCCAGTCTTTATTCCCTAAGTAGGAGGTGTGCGCCATGCCTCCCTCCTCCCGGAGTACTGCTAGGAGTCTGCCAATAAGTGTGGATGAACAACATATCCATATCCCTAGAATACAGGTTACTCACCTGTAACAGGAGTTCTAGGAATGGTATATGTTGTTCATCCACCTGACTCCACCGACCTCCTGGCTTCGGCACAATCACGTTCAGCTGGGCTAGATCTGACATCATGGGGCGGGCGAGGTTTTACCACCTGGGTGGGTGGGAGGAGCCAGCTTGATGACCTTCCGGCAGGATTTAAAGCGGCAAGGAGCCTGCCAATAAGTGTGGATAAACAACATATGCCATTCGTAGAACTTCTGTTACAGGTGAGTAACCTGTATGTCCAGGACACATCACAGTCACGTGCGACAAGAGGCATTGTAGCAACAAGAAGAGCCATTAGAAATGCTAATATGGAGATCCCCAGGGGCTGTAAAACCAGCAAGCAAATTTAGAAAAAACTCCTTTCAGTAAATAAAGGGGAGGCCTTACTAGGAGTATACCAACAAATCAAAACACTCTACACAACATAGCTTTAACTTTAGTTCTCCTTTAAGGAGGACTTGGAGAGTGAAGAGGTAAGGCATTTATCAGCAAAGCAGATGTGTTAAAAAAAACTTGAGTGGCTGTTCGTGTATGACACAAACATCTGCAACAGAATGGGCATTCCTGGGGGGGGCAGGGGATAAAGGAAGATTAAAAAAGAACCTGGAAGACTGGTCAAGGGTTTGGCAACTGGGCTTCAATGTCAAAAAATGTAAAATTATGCACATGGGGCACAGAAACCCAAGGGCAACGTATCACGTGGGAGGAGGTGTTAACAACAAAACAGGAAAGGATCTAATAACCTGAAGGTAGCAAAGCAGTGTGATAAGGCAGTAGGAAAGGTGAGTAGGATGCTGGGGTGCATAGGGAGGGGTATCACCAGCAGAAAAAGGGAGTTAGTGATATTCCTATATGGATCAATGGTGAGGCCACACCTGGAATACTGTGTCCAGTTCTGGGGGCCCCATCTCAGGGAGGACATAGACTGGGTGGAGGCAGTACAGAGAAGGGCAACCAAAATGGTGCATGGGGAAACTTTCTCAGCTAGTGCAGGGCAGTTGAACAAGAGAGAGTACTTAAAGCTTAAAGGTGGAGATTGAGTAATACAAGGAAACATTGTTTCACCAAGACAGTGGTAAACTTACAGTTTGGAACAAGCTCCCAGTGGAAATGGTGCAAGTGGGGAATGTTGAATCTTTTAACTTCCAAGTTGCATTGGTCATTCATGATGGAGAATAACTCTGAAACTGGGAGTGTCACCCAGTACTACATGAGCTGCACTCCCTACCGGTGAGGTAGTGTATTATTTTCAGGGTTGGTTTACTAACCTATAAAACCCTACATGGTAAGAGTCCAGGCTACCTGGTTAAACCTCTGTCTCCTTACTCCCGCTGTCACTCTCCCTCCTCCTCCTCTGATGAGCCTTCTTAGGATATGGAGGGCAAGATTTATGACCTCGTGTGACCAGGCATTCGCAGTGGTGGCCCTGATGTTGAGGAATATGTTCCTGAGGGATCTGAGAGCGACCCGTCAGTGAAAGCCTTTATGAGGGTCTTATATATTATTTTGAAGGACTTGAGGTGGTGGATGTGGTTCCGCTCCATAAGGGGGGAAGGGACAAAGAACAAGCAGAGAACTACAGACCTGTCAGTCCAATCTCTGTTGAAGGAAAACTGATTGATTCACTGGTCAAAGAGGATCCCATGGACTACTTTGAGAGCAGTGGTCTCCAGAATAGTAAACAGCACGGATCTGTGGCAGGGAGATCTTGTTGGACTAACTTTATAGCTTTCATTTACTGGGTGATGAGGGAACTGGAAAGGGGCCATGCTGTGGATTTGCTGTACTTCGACTTCAGCAAAGCTTTCAATTCAGTGCCTCACAGATGCTTGCTGAAGAAGATGGAGGACCTAAGATCATAGTAAATTGGTAGGTAACTGACTAAAGAGGAGGCAGCAGTGAATAATGGTCAACGGGGTTAAATCAAAAGAGAGTGCGGTCACAAGTGGTGTTCCACAGGGATCTGTCCTGGGTCCAGTCCTATTCAACACGATCATCCGTGGCATTGTTGAGGGTATCCAAGTAAGCTGTGTCTCTCAGCAGATGGCACTAAGCTTTGTGGGAGGGGGAACAGAACAATGATGAGCGAGTAAAGAAAATGCAAGGAGACTTGCACAAGCTGGAGGGGTGGACATGGGTTTGGCAGTTAATATTTAGTGCCAGAAAGTGCAAGGTGATGCACCTGGGGAGCAAGAACCCATGGATGGAGTACTTGATGGAAGGGGTGAGACTCGGTACCACGGCTGAGGAATGAGACCTTGGAGTTATCATCGGTGACTCCCTAAAGCAATTGAGTCAGTGCAACAAGGCTTATAGCAAGGCAAATAAGATGCTTGGCTGTATTGGGAGGGCTATTGATACTTACATTATATAAATCCTTGGCGAGGCCACACCTGGAGTACTATGTCCAGTTCTGGAGTCCTCACCTCAGGTTGGATAGTGGTAGCTTAAGAAGGTGCAGTGCAGGGTAACAAAAATGATTCGGGGCCAGCAGGACATGTCCTATGAGGAGTGCCTCAAGGCAGGCACTGAACATGTACTCACTGGAGACCAGAAGGGAAAGGGGAGATATGATAGAGACCTTCATATTCCTAAAAGGAATAACATGGGGAACTGTTCAAATTGAATACCAACTTTCAGTCACATGGTCATGAGTGGGAGTTAACATGAAGGAGTTTCAGAAGAGACATGAGGAAATACTGTTTTGCAGAAATGGTGGTGGAGCTGTGTGTTTTATGCAAAATGTGGCATAGGAGCTTTCCCAGCTTTGGAGGCATAGGATAGGAGGCAGTATAGCACTTGGTTTAGGGCAGCGAGTTGCAAATGTGGAGACCTGGACTTGAAGCCCACAGCCTCCGCGTGCATACTGTGTGATCCTGAGGAAGTCACTTAAACTGCTTGTGCTCCCAGGTCACACCTGGAAACAGGCTTCAGCTTAGCGTGCCTCTCCTGGTTAAACAGTTTTTCTTTTCCCAGCCTGATGTGGTGGTAGCACACTGCACTGTCACCTGGACGATCAGGGTTGGTAAGCAGTCCCTGGAATTCCACACTGAGGCTGACCTGGTATCCTGGCACTTCACGGAGGTCTGGCACTCCCTTCTCTGGGAGGGTGGGCAGGGGCTAGCATTCGCTTGTCCCCGACCAGCCGACCAGGGAGTTGCATTAGCATTAGTGCAGCTGTTCCTCCGCCATCCTGGCTAGAGAAAGGGTGTGGTTGCAAGGTCTTTGATTGCTGGCATTGCGAATGGCCGAAAGAATGGGAGAGGGAAGAAGGAGTGATCTTACTTCGGGTGGGAGCTCTTGCAGGAGGCTTTTACAGTTAGGACTATGCCGCAGGCACTAGGACCTTCCGGTGAAAAGCTTCTGGCAGGAATACCAGCGGGGACCGCCCCCGGCGTCGAGCCCGCCCCGGCGTGGGTCAGGGTACAAGAGAGGGAGGACCCAGCTGCACCTCAGTTCTTTTCTGCCACGTGCCCGCATGTGAAGCCTGCTTCTGTCTGCGATATCAGCGAGAAGAAGAACTTCTAGCAAGATTTCTGCATTTTTTTGACTGTTTTTGCCGTTTTATCAACACCGACGTCAGTTCGCTGCCGTCGTCTCTTCATTGTATTCCTGCCTTAAGTGCTGTGATTTTTCCTTCGCCTTGCCGCTTTCGGTACCGACGTCAGCCCTCTTCCTTCTCAGCCGGGTTCAATTTCTTCCCGGGCTTGGCGTCCCTCGAACACTTAAATAAGTGCGACTGCGGGCGGCAGATTCCCGCCAAGGACGGACATCGGCGGTGCGTTTTCTGTCTCCGTCCCGACCATGACACTGCTAACTGTGCTGACTGCCACGCCTTCACCAGTCGGACCCGCATCCACCGCCTGAAGGCCCTTAAGGCCTACATTTTAGAGCAGAAGATGGATCTGCATTTCTTGGAGGGGAAGAGGAAGGAGAAGAAGTGCCACAACAAGGAATGTAGTCGGTCCCGGCACTGGTCCCGGTCTCGGTCCAGATCGCATTCGCGACCTTCTCCTAAAAAGGCCCGTCCTTCAGGGTCTGGAGAACCGGCGAAGACTCCACAGGCTAAGGCCGGCCCGTCGGGGGAGAAGCCGGCCAAGCCGAAGGTGACATTGCTAAGGGTCATCGCCAAGTCCTTAGAGGTACCTGCTTCAGCCCCACCTGCTAAGACACCGACACCGCCTGCTAAAGGCACGCCTCCGGAGACGAAGGACTCTCCGGCGCCCAGTGGTGTCACCTCGTCATTGATCCCTACACCGACGCCAGTCGAAGGGGCAAAGGACCCGGGGTCGGTCGTGGATTTACCGACGTGCCCGTCGCCCAAGTCCTGCTCCCCCTGGGCCCTCAGGAGAGCTCTCCTTTGCGTCCCGATGTTCCGGAGACTTCTTTTCCGAAGCAAGCTCCTAAAATTATTTCCCAGGATGAGCTCAAGGAGCTTTTCTCCTTCTGGTGGGGGTAGGTCCACAAGCGGGCCTCCCCGTCGCCAGCCCAGACAGTGGTTCCGGACCCTGCGGGAGAACCACAGCCGGGGGGTGAGACTTCTCCTAGGAAATCAGCGGAGTGCCAGCCTTCACCCCCCTCCAGGGCTTGTTCCCGCTCTAGATCCGAGGACCACTGATGTCGCTCTAGGATTTCTAGCGACCGACGTCGGTCTAGGTCTCTGCCCAGGAGCCCTTCGCACTCAGGCGGAACGCCCTGGCGTCGGTCTTGTGAACTACGTCGGTCATTGCTCCGTCGCCGGTCCAGGGACCGGAGTCTGTCATGGGACCGACCTTGGTCCCCTAGTCACCGACGTCAGCGAAGGCATGGTCACAGGGTAGGATCGGACTATTCCAAATCGGATAGTCGATCCTCCTCTTCTTCATCGACCTCTTCATCCTCTCTCAGCCTCAAGCGCTCCCCTGGAGAGAAGGACCAGCCTCGCTCGCCCCTGGATGATCTTTCTTTTATGGGCATCGTGAGGCACATCCAGGCTTCCAATGAGTGGGACGCGGAAGACCTGAATCCGGAACGCCGGAGATTGGCTAAATACCTGAGGCAGAAGGAGCCAAAGCCCCTGGTTATTCCTCCTTTGGTGGATACCTTCCAGGATCTTACTAGGTCCACCTGAATGCATCCGGCCTCGATCCCGGCAGTTCCTTAGAAGTCGGATAGGCTCCATGAGGCTCCGAGGGCAGAACTATTCCTGGCTGAACACCCTCAGGCTGACTCATCGGTGATCATGGCTGCCCATGATAAATCTCAGCAACCAAAGCACCTCAGCTCACAGCCTCCCGACCGGGAGTCCCGATACCTGGACCAGGTGGGCAAAAAAGTGTACGCGACCTCCTCCTGTTCCATCCGCTCCCTGAATTTCCTCACGCATATGGTACAGTATCACAATGCGTTATGGGAAAGGGGAATTGAGCTGACACAGGCCATGCCGGACTCTGACAAGATGACAGAGCTCCTAGCCCTCTTGCAGTCGGGCTCAGACGTAGCCTCCCACATACTGAGAGCCTTTTATGACACTGCAGAGACGGCAGCCAGGGCAGCCGCCTCTGGGGTGTGCCTTCGGCACCGTGCCTGGTTGAGAGTTTCGGGCTTTCACCAGGATCTGCAGTCCGGTATCCGGGATTTACCCTTCCAGGGTGCCGTGTTATTTGGCAGAGACGGAGGCTCTGATCTCCCGCCTCCAGGAGTCTGGTAAGTTGATCTGGTCGGTCTGCCAGATGTACCATGGCGACCAGCGATGTCAGCACCATAGACAGCCCTTTCGCAAGACCTCAGGTAACCAAAGTTCAGCCCGTGGCAACCAACAAGGGCAGAGAGGTGGCTTCTGCAGGAGACCCGGAAACCAGCAGTCTGGTGGACCTTCCGCCCGTGGGCCCAAGTCCTCCCAGGCCTCTCTCCCAACTCCCGGCTCTGCCCATTGCTCCCTTCCGCCCCCCCCCTTCCGATGGAAGTTCTAGGGGAGCCGGTTGGGGGCCGCTTCTCCCTTCATCTCGAAGGGTGGAAGTCCATTACCGCAGACCAGTGGGTCTTGGATATTGTATGGAGAGGATACACACTAGAGTTCACAGAGTTTCCTCCGCATACTCCACCAAAGCTCTCCCGTTATCCTCCTTCTCACATCCCACTATTAGAAGGAGAAATACAGACTCTCCTGCAGAAGGGAGCTATACAGAGAGTCCCCTGGTTGCAGCTGGGTCAGGGGTTCTACTCCCACATTTTTCTGGTCCCCAAAAAAGACTGGGGACCTTCATCCCATTCTAGATCTCAGTCCTCTAAACCTCTTTACCGAATACAAAAGGTTCGGAATGGTGACTCTTCAAGGACTCCTTCCCTTGCTGCACCAAGGGGACTGGCTCTGTTCTCTCGACATGCAGGATGGATACATGCATAAAAGAGTCTATTCTCTCCACAGGAAGGTCTTGAGGTTCCACTTCCAAGGGGAGCATTTTTAGTTTTGGGTGCTTCCGTTTGGCCTCTCTTCCGCTCCGCGAGTCTTCACAAAATGCCTAGCAGTAGTGGCTGCGGCTCTAAGGAGGATGGGACATTATGTTTTCCCTACCTCGACGATTGGCCTCTTACGGCCCCGTGAAGAGACAACCTCTTACGCGCTCTCGGAGACTCTTATACTCTATTCTGAGAGCTGGGGATCACCCTGAACTTAAAAAAGTCATCCCCGGAACCCTGCCAAAAGCTCGCCTTCTTAGGAGCGATCCTGGATTCTGTCCAGGGCATGGCCTTTCTCCCACAAGAAAGGAGTGTTCGCTTGCGTGAGTTGGCGGAACGGATCTCCATAGCTCCTCTAGTTCCGGCGCGGAACTTCCTCAGTTTATTGGGGCATATGGTGGCAGCCATTCCAGTCACGCCTCCAGATGAGAGTACCACAGTGGATGCTCAGGGTGCAGTGGGACCAATGCTACGACGACCTAGACTCTCTGGTCAGGATCTCGGAGCCAGTCAGGAGAACATTTCTTTGGTGGATGGACCCCAGCAATCTGGAGAAAGGGGTCAGCTTTCGTCCGGAGCCACCAGGTCAGACTCTAACGACGGATGCATCATACCTGGGATGGGGGGCACACCTGGGTCTTCATCGAACGCAAGGGGTTTGGTCACTCGAAGAACAGTCCCTCCCCATCAATGTGCTGGAAATGTGAGCGGTTCTCTCCGCTCTTCAGGCTTTTCGAGAGGATCTGGTACCAGGCTCTCTTCTAATTCAGACAAACAACATGGCGGTTGTCTTTTGCATCAACAAGCAAGGAGGCACTCATTCGAGGCACTCATTCGTATCCTCTCTGCAGGGAGGTGATGAGATTCTGGTACTGGGCACTGGAACGGGGCATTCTGCTGTCCGCAATACACATTCCAGGCATCCTCAACGATCTGGCCGACAACCTCAGCCGGTCGCAGGCCAGAGCTGACGAGTGATAGTTGCTACAATCTGTAGTGGACCAGCTCTTCGACAGGTGGGGTCTTTCTGAGCTGGACCTCTTTGCGTCACCACACAACGCCAAACTGCCAATGTTTTGCTCACGAGAGGACGCGCCTGGCGTTTTTTGGCCAGGCGCATTATCCCTTTGTTGGGCAGGGAGGTTTCTCTATGCCTTTCCGCCCTTCCTCTCATGCAGAGGGTTCTGCTCAAGATGCAGGCCGAAGGGGCCCGGATGATCCTTGTGGCCCCTAAATGGCCTCGACAGATTTGGTTCCCACTTCTGCAGCAGTTATCCAGTGAACCTCCAGTTCTGCTGCCAATATGCTCGCAATTGCTGTCCCAGGACCAGGGGTCTCTGGTCCATCTGGATCTCTGATCCCTGCACCTTCATGCTTGGCTCCTTCAGACGTAGCTCAAAACAGATACGGCGTTTCCCCCAGAAGTGGCGGAGGTCTTAGCGTCTGCAAGAAAGCCCTCTACTCGCTCCACTTATGCTATGAAATGGAAGCGTTTCTGTCTTTGGGTGTTGCCACAACATTTGGATCCCGTCACGTGCCCTGTGAACTTAACTTTGCTGTACCTCCTCTCTTTACGAGAAGGGCCTGAGTTACTCCTCTATCAAGGTGCAACATTGGGCAATTTCCACCTACCATGCTCTCGTGGGAGAGAGAGCATTGGCACAATTAGATGTGGCCCGCACCTTTCTTGGGAATTCTATACATGAGAGCTCCGATTAGGGACCCTGTCCCACCCTGTGACCTCCTTTTTTTGTTGGAGAAACTCACCCTCCCTCCTTTTTAGCCTGCAGCGGATTGTGAGCCGCGTTATCTTTCTTCGAAGTTTGTTTTTTTTGTTGCTGTTACTTCAGTTCGAAGGGTTGCCGAGCTTCAGGCTCTGATGTGTAAAGAGCCCTATTTGGCTTTCCATAGGGAAAGGGTTTCCGTCAGAAGAAATCCGAAGTTTCTTCCCAGGGTGGTCTCAGAATTGACCCTCAACCAGTCGGTTGATCTTCCAGTTCATTTTCTTTCCCTTCCAATAGAGGAGGCTCTCTTCCACACATTGGATGTCCACAGGACCGTGAGGTATTACCTCAAGAGGGGCGGCTCAACACCGTGAATCAGAGCAGCTCTTTGTGGCTTTTGCAACACATTGTTAGGTCAACGTTGTCCAAGCAAACTGTCTCTAAATGGATAGTCCGCTGTGTCGTTTGCTACAAGCATCACAATAAACCCCTGCCGGGCCCGGTAAGGGGTCACTCCACCAGAGGAGTGTCAGCTACTTTCGCCGCTATGCGAAGTGTCACTATCCAGGACATTTGTGCGGCCGCAACCTGGAACTCGGTGCATACTTTTATCAAGCATTACAGCTTGGATAGTGTCTTCAGACGCCGTGCTGGCTTCGGCCTAGCGGTCTTACAAGGGCTTTTGTCCTAAGGCCTCTGGAGTCTGCATATTCCTCCTCCTGGGGTCAGCTACCTCCTTGCTGTGGAACTGCTTGGGACTCAGTCCTAACTGTAATAGCTTGCTGCAAGAGCTCCCACTCGAAATAAGACAGTACAGTTACGTAAGAACTTATCGTAACAGTAGATCTTTGAGAGGAGCTCTTGCAGTAGGTGCCGCTTCCCTCCCGCCTTCCCCCTCGAGGTATGCAGATCTATTTTCTGTTCTTCACTTTCTTAATGGTAGGCTTCGCCTCCTTCTCTTTTCAGGCCTTCTGCTGGGTACTGGCGGGAGAACTGAGGTGGAGCTGGGTCCGCCCCCTCTTGTACCATGACCGACGTTGGGGCGTGGCCGACCTGGGGGGCGGTCCCTGCTGGTATTGCTGGCAGAAGCTTTTCACCAGAAGGTCCTAGTGCCTGCGGCATAGTCCTAACTGTAATAGTCTGCTGCAAGATTTCCTCTCGAAGATCTACTGTTACGGTAAGTTCTTAGGTAACTACTTTATGGTGGCATAATTGACACACATCAGCTTTATCCAGTTAATCAATAAAATGTTTGTTTTTTTATATATAGATTTTTAGTATTTTTTTTAACCTCGTTTTCTCCCTGCCCCAGGCATCCGCATGCAGTGTAGCATGCGACGCCATGATTCAGGTGCCCTCCTGATGCACTGCTTCCTCCTCCCACCTCGCTACCCATTGGAAGCTACCGGTGGAAGCAGAATTAAAGTGGGACGAAAACCACCCTGGGAGAGGAGAGCTGCTTTTTGGCTGCTCAGTCCTACTCTCCCCGCATTTGCTGGCTCTCTGATAACCCGTGGTTGTTCCCGAACCTGGGTCACCGGCATGATGCGAGGGAAGGCGTCCAGCGCCTCAACCCTTAGTGCCACTGGACCGGCCTTAATAAAATATTTTAACCATTTAGACACTACCAGTCGTGCATTTTATAGATTTTTTGTATTCCTTTAGCAGGTTTTATATTTTTATCTGCCATTTAGTTAAGTAGGTTTCTCTGAATATGTATCAGGGAACTGATCTGTGGGAAGTGTGTGGATGTGAGAAAGTAAAAATGTGTGTGTGTGTGTGTGCATGTTTGTTTTACAGAAACAGCCCTAAAATGCACAAGATGAAATTCCTTTTTTTTTGTTTGTTTGTTTGCAGGCCCAAGTCTCAAAACCATCTGAGCAAGAGCACAGAAGAGGCTTCAAGGAAGCGTAAAGTTAGTGGTAAGTTATATGTCTAATAGCAATTTATTCAGTTATTAGACTGCATTAAAATATGTTGTGAGGAGGGAGTTTTCAATCAGAGTGCAGAACCACATTACCTCTTGTGACAGGGAGCTCCTGCAACTCTTGAGGACCAACCTTTTCTTAAATCTGTTGCAACAGTTCTTCTATTTCTTAGCCTAATCTATATTTTACAGTATTTAGTCCGTAAGGCTGGCTACCGATGGGCAACCCTTCCCTTTCTTGACTATGCTATAATGTCCTCTTTAATTTTCCTTTTCCCTCTCTGGTCCTCGTACAGGGAGGTTATTGTGGTGACCTTCAAAAGTATGTAAAGCAGGTTGTGTTTATCGTTGTTGGATTTAGTATGTAATAGCAGTATGTCATTAGATACCTTGACACATATTTCTTCTGTTTATGAAACCTGTAAATGTTAAAAATACCATGGCACTAGGTGTTTTTGATAATGGTAGAAAGTACTAGGTGACTATTATAAAATTTAATTAGTTGTGTTATTTAAAATGCATGTAAATTGCTGTAAACTGAATAAGTCTGAAATTTCATGGTGAGTTGCATTATCCCATGATGGTTTGCATTATGGAAGTATGTATGATGTCGTATTTCTTTGAAACTTGATTTGTTGCCAGTACCCTTTGGGGTAACCCTTTCAGTGATTCTGCATTGAGGTTCTTTGTCTATAGCTTGTTTTTTTTTTGAGCCCTTACAACCCAAGCAAACGAGACCTACGTAGGGACAAAGGGTTTTCGCTGAAAAGTGGTTAGATGGCATTGCAGAAGCTTATTTCTGTATTTTGAATAAACATCACACAGAGATTGTGTGTTGAACCTGAAGTTCGGTGTCTGGTCCATCTGTTGTCCCACAACCCCTCCACACCTCTTACTGAGCATACAGATGCAGCCTTGTGCACGGACCGCAGCTGATTCCTTCTTCCGCTGTCATCTCTCTCTGTTTCTGTCAGTTAGGCTTGTCAGAAACTGCTGCTCATTGTACCACTCACCTCTGTCTTTCACAAGCACTATCTGTTATAATTCAGTTTCCAAAATGTTTTTAAGGGGGGGAAAAAAAAAGTGCTTAAAAAATGCTTTCTCAATCGTAGACGTCCAGCAGCCGCCAGCAAACTGTGCCTTCAGAGTGCATCTACAGCATCTGATGTCAGCTTGTACCATTTGTCAGTGTAACTGTAGGGAGGGACAGAAAAGTATTTAAAAATGGATTTTATTTTTTGCATAATATGTTTATTAGATTTTCCATTATACACCCAAGGTACAACCACATGTTCCATGTACATTAATCCATTTTCATTCCATGTGCACCATCCACCCGAACATTTCACTTTCCATCAACTTTTAGCTAATTTATTCTTTCCCTAAGAGAAAAAAAAGAAGAGGAAAAAAAATCCCATCACCCACCTACATACTATAAACCCTTTACATCTCAGTATCTCCGTGCATTATCCTACCCTTTTTAGATTCTTCATAATCATTGATCA
Source organism: Neoceratodus forsteri (assembly GCA_016271365.2). Classification (NCBI taxonomy): domain Eukaryota; kingdom Metazoa; phylum Chordata; order Ceratodontiformes; family Ceratodontidae; genus Neoceratodus; species Neoceratodus forsteri. The sequence goes on along the minus strand of CM057459.1, from coordinate 302,051,813 downwards.
TTGACTCTGTATATTTCTAAGGTTACGTTAATCCCTTTTCAAATTCGCTCTTCTCACCAGGTTATTTACTCCTCCTCTAGTTCCTTTTAAACCACTGTTCCTCCAGCCTCTCGGCACATCGAATCTTCATCCTCTACCCTCCAACCCTTTCTCCATAATTTCCCTCTCTTCTGGGGATAATGAAAACATGAATGTTCCCCACATTTTCCAGTACTGATCCTCCCAGTTTCTTGCTATATAATATAGCTTTTCCATGCCGAGAGCCTGCAGGCCCAAGTTCTTCCACTGTTGCAAGGTGGGAGCAACCCCTGAAACCCATGTATTTAGAATACAGTGTCTGGCATGGGCAACCAGGACTTGCACCCATCTCGGGAGGGTCTCACTCCTCTGTCTCTGAGTCATCCACTCCAAACAGCATAAACAGAGGATTTTTCTACCGCCTACCACATTCTTCCCACCTCCATTGGCTACTCCATCCCAAAACTGTTCAACCTGATGGCACTCCCAAAACAATGTATATAGGTACCCATCTCCTTCTTGCATCTCCCACACAAGGGTGATATCTCAGGCCAGAATCTGTGGACCAGACTTGGGGGCAGTAAATCCTGTGCAGGAACTTATAATAAGACTCCTGATATTTATTGCATACCAGTAGCCCTTTATGTAGTTGCAACAGTAGTTCCACCCTGATCAGGTATTCCCTTTTTCAGATCTCTACTCCATAACGCCCTGGTTTTACAAGTGTGAACCGGCAGGTATTTCCGCCCTTCTTATTATTCTTTTCGCCCCCTTCTGGGTGCTAAGTACTAACTGTTCCACTTCCTCTAAGGGAGAGTCCACGCCCCGGTCCTTACCAATTGTTTTAGCATAGTTTCTCGCCTGAAAAATACGAAACATTCCTAATCCCATACCCCAACCCAGATCCTCCTGTAACACTAGCCTCCGCCCCTTCCACAAATCCTTTACACACTTCACTCCTTTCTCTTCCCACCACAAAAATGCTGTGTCTTCCATCCCCACTATAAACCCCGGGTTCCCCCTCAACAGAAGCAGCAATGTCTCCTCCCCTGCTTTTACCCCTACCCACTTTAGTAGTTGCTCCCACCCCTCCAAAACTGAGACCACCAAAATTTTTGGATCTAAGTGGTTCCTATATATCTTCTTCCCTCTTCTTTTCAAGAACGCCGAAAGCCTTATTCCCCCCTTCAAGTCCAACTACCCGGCCTCTGGTTGCCTATTCACCCAGTCCCCTATCAACCCATAATGCATGGCCAACGATAGTTCCTTAGATCAGGTAAGTTTAAGCCACCCCATCCCCATCTGCCTGAAGCCTCCGAAGGCTCACTCTGGGCCTCTTCCCATTCCACAAACACCCCGAAAAGGCCTTATCCATCCTCTTTATGTCCTTCTTATTAAGGCCCACTGGCAGCATTTGCATCAAGTACAGTATACGTGGCAAAGTATTCATTTTTATAAGATTTATACGCCTTAACCACGAAAGGTGAAGACTTCTCCACCTTCTCAACTCCTCTTCTACATTCTGTACCATCGTCCCATAATTTAGTTTGAAGAGTTGACTCCAATCATGTCCTATTCGAGCCCCTAAGTATGTAAACTCTGTTTTTGGCTTTTTTAGCCCCCATGCTGTGTTACCATACTCCTTTTCAATTCCTCCCCACAACATCATTTCAGACTTGTGGATGTTAATTTTGTGTCCGGAGAACAGTGCAAACTGCTTTATCACTTTCAACAGTGGGGGAACAGATCTGGCCAGGTCCCGGACATACAATAGCATGTCATCTGCATATAGCGTGATTTTTTGCTCTCTCCCCGACCTCCCAACCACCCCCGCATTTCCTCAGATCTCCTTATGGCGATCGCCAAAGGCTCTATAACCAATGGAAACAGGAGAAGTGAGAGGGGCACCCTTGCCGGGTACCTCTATGAAGAGCAAATTTCCCAGTCAGACCTCCGTTCACCAGAACTCTCACCTCTTGGGCTTCATACAAACCTTCGACCCATCCTATAAATCTTTCCCCCAGACCAAACCTCCGTAGTACCCCAAACGGGTATTCCCACTCTATGCGGTCAAATGCCTTCTCGGCATCCATTGTTAGCACCGCTTTATTTCTTTGACCGCGGGATGCCCTCCATATTACATTGAGGAGTTTCCTCATATTATGATATGAATACCTACCAGAAACAAAGCCCGTCTGGTCTGGATACACCAAACCCGGCAAATACCGTTCTAGTCTCCTATAAATCAGGTCACAAGCACATTTAACGTCATATATTAATCCTTTTGTTTGACATGTTATAAAGTCCCGAATTATGACATCCTCTCTTTTCGTCACATTTCTTATTTTCTTTATTCTCTGTGCATTTATCACATGAAAAATTCCCTTTTAACTCGGATAACACTGAAGCAGGTGTTTGTACTGGTATTTCTTTCTTGAGACTGCGCTGGAAACCGCTTGGTGCCTTCCACCTTGGACTCACTCCCTCCCTCCTTTCTGTGGCGTGGTAGCCTTGCCGCCAAATTCAAACAGCCGGAGCCTCTCCTAGCGGTGCAGGAGCAAAGATTTACCCGAAATTCCCTGTTGCCATTTTGCAAGCCTCGTGAATTACCTGTGATTGTCTTTTTCTGATATGCAGTTTGTTAAAAGTTAAAATTGTATGCTAACCTGTTTTGCACTGGAAACTCAACCCTACCTGGTGTCTGCCTGAACAGCAGGAGCGGCCCTCGCCCCCACAGGCTCAACCCCCAATCCGCTTTTCTCCTTTGTTCAGCAAGCCCTCCCCGCCTTACCTACTTAATGCCTTGCGCTTTCCTTGTTTCCACAGACGTCCCGGTGGTCGTGAGGGCTCGGTAACTGCCCTCCCCCAGCAGCCCTGCAGGACTCATCTCCCGACTCTCTGTTGCCCAGGTGATTACAGCCCTCTTAGTGGAAGCAAATTACAGCCCTCTTCGTGGATTTGTTTCTTGAGACCGTGCTGGAAACCGCTTGGTGCCTTCCACCTTGAGCTCCCTCCCTCCCTCCTGTGGCGCGGTAGCCTTGGCGCCAAATTCAAACAGCCAGAGCCTCCCCTAGCGGTGCAGGAGCACTAGCCCCGCCCTCACCACCCTGGTCGGCTTCCCCCTCACCACCCTTGGTCAGCTCTCTGTAATATAGGCTGTGGTGAGCCACGTGCTGCTGGAAATAACCTATCAGCCCTGTTTGCCATCTGCAGGTTATATTCTATCACCACTAGTGGCCGCACTATCAGCCTAGCTCACTCTCTCCCACTTGCAATCCCATCTTAGTCTAGCTCAGCCTCCCTCATTCATTTTTTTTTTTTCTCCTCTTCCCCCTTGTTCTACCTAATCACCCTGTGCTCTGCTCTCTGCTCTCCCTGCACGGCTCATGCAAGGTAGGCACCCCATACATAGAGGCTGAATCCCTTTATGGTCTAACCCCAAAACTTCCAGCTCGTGTCTCTGGATCTCTCCCTCCACCCTAGTCCACTGTAAGATGTTCTATTCCTTAGTCTTAAGTTCCCCTGCTGCTCATTGGACCCACCTTGGGTTGTGGCCCCCCACCCCATCCGCTACCAACCCTCCGTCTCCTAACTCACCCCCGACCTCCTTAAATGGCTCAAAATTGCCCACTTGAACGCGTAGCCTTCTACGCAACCTAACTGAGCTCACTGCTTCGGTCGCCCTCCACAAGCCGGACATCCTGGGCCTCTCCGAAACCTGGCTTAAACCCCATATTCCTGATGCCCAGTGCACCCTCCCGGGCTATAAACACCTTAGACGTGACAGACTGGGCAAGAAGAAGGGCGGCCGGGTGATCCTCTACTACCAGGCGCACCTAAACTTGTCCCCCATTGACCACTGTCCTACCAACCCGCCAGCTTGTGAGTTCCTGGACGCTCTTGTCCTGCTGGGTCACTCTAAGAAGATTCACCTGATATGTACATACATCCCACCCAAGAATGGTCTGCCTGGTCTCTCCTCCCTGCTTAACTGCGTCAGCAATAAAGTGGGTCCCAACGAAACCCTAGCAATAGGTGACTTCAACCTCAACTGGTTGGGGACCAACCGCAATTTGTACGAGCCTCTGCTCTCGGCCTTACACTAAGCCAAGTCATAACTGAACCCACCAGGCTCTCCACTGGGAACTCAGGATCCCTTATCGACTGGATGCTGTCAAACAGGCCTGCCAATATCATATCCCCAGGCACTCTCCCGGATGTCATCTCTGACCATTCCCTCATCTACTGTTTCTGGGGCATCTCAGCCTAAAATCCCAGGCAAAGAGATCAAACTGAGGGACTATTCCACATTTACTACCCATGACTTCCTGTCTGACCTCCTAGGTGTTGACTGGACAGGGGTCACTAACTCCAGTGACCTCTCACAAGCTTTGGATCTATTCCTAGCCAAGCTGATCCCCCTTCAGAATAAACATGCACCCCTCACTAGGAGAAGGGTGAGGGGCACTGTCACCAAATGGCTAAATGGGGGCCTACTCTCCCTAATGAAGGTCAGGGACAAATGTTGGGCAACCTACAAAGCCTCCCATAACATAATGATCTGATGGCTTATAGGCACCTCAGAAACACTGCAAAAGAGCTATCCGCTCTGCAAAAAGTGAGTTCTGCAAAGCTGCCTTACTCTCCCCCGGCATCAACCCAAGGAGTTTCTGGCAAAATATTAAATATGCTATTGGGGGATCAGCTAAAGCACAGGTCACTGACCTGCTTGTTGGTGGGGTCAGCTGCAATAACCCCCACACCATTGCAAACAGCTTCAATTCCTTATTTTCCGAACTGCCTCCCTTCCCCAGCCACCAGCCGTCTGTTCCCCTGGCGCCCCCTCTCCCAGTCTCCACCCCCGGCCCCCATTCCAATTGAGACAAGTGTCATCTAAGGAGACCCAGAAGCTGCTCTCAGGCCTCTCTCCCCGCAGCGGAGCAGGACATGACAGCCTTGAGCCAAAACTGCTCAGACTGGGGCCCACCTCCTTGCCAGACCCGGTCGCACCTATTCAGTTTCTCCATTAGCACTGGGATCATTCCCGACTTGTGGAAGGTGGTCAAGGTCGTTCCAGTCTTAAAACAGGGAATCCCAAGGACCCTCGGAACTACTGCCCCATCGCCATACTGTCCACCACCAGTAAACTGCTCGAGAACGCCGTTGCCTCCTAGCTCTCCCAATACATCCAGGACTACAGCATCCTCTCTCCTGCTCAGCATGGCTTCAGGAAAGGGCACAGCACGGCCACTGCCCTTGCTGTTGTCACTTCACTGATCAGGGCTGGTGGTGACCAAGGCAATCTCACTGGGGCCATTTTCGTGGACCTTTCAAAAGGTTTTGACTGGGTCTGATCACGCCTCCTCAGCTCCACTCCAATCCCTCGGGTTCTCTTCTTCGTAACACGCTTGGTTCCTAAACTACCTCTCCAACCGACAGCAATACACCAACTTCAATCGACCTTCTCCAAACTTTCACCAGTCCTCTGTGGGTACCTCAAGGGTCCATCTTTGATCCGACCCTATTCTCACTATTTATGAACAACCTACCATCCGTCACAACCCATGCCCACTCCACTCCTATACGGACGACCTTGTCCTCCTGGCCAACTCTCTGGACATCTCCACAATAAACTCCCAACTAAAACCGACTTTGAATGTATCCATACTTTGCTGGGGACCACAGGCTCACCCTCAATCTAAAACCCAAGCCATGCTGTTTGGGTCCTTGAACAAAATAAAATCCTGCCCTGCTCCTCTGCTGATCCTCGGGCCGACAGCTCGCCTCTTGAGAAGGTAACCTCCTCCAAGTACCTTGGCGTCCTCTGGACCCGCAGCTGGACCTTACCTTACACATCCGTAACATTTGCAATGCCACCACTGGAAGCTTGGCCTAGCTTGTCGCGGTTTAACTGCTTCACACCCCCACCGCCTGCCTGGTCAGTCATGTAGGGGGTCCTCCTCCTGCTGCGGTCTCATAACTTTGCCCCACCTCCCAAAACCAGCCTATCAAAATGGGACATGGCCTACAACAACATTTGCCGCTTTCGCCCTTCCCTCACCCACCATTGTGATCTTTACAACCGCCTAGAGTGGCTTCCCCGGAGAAGCACCGCTCCTTCGTTCTAGGTAATTTCATTGACAACGTTATCCGCTCAGGCTCCCCTCCAGCCCATCCTTCCTCAATCCAGGGTCCCCATCCTACCACCTATGATCTGGGACAATCCAGCAACGCCTGGTTCTTAAGACCCAGACCTTGCGGAGATCGGTCCTTCCACATATCGCCCCCAAACTCTGGAACTCTCTCCCTGAGCTAGTCAGGGCCTCCTCCTCCCATCCAAGCTTTAAAGCTTCCCTCTGGACCTTCCTGAAACCTTCTTCCCCCTGTCCCTGCTCCTCATAGCCTACTCCATTGCCCCTTTCCTTCCTCTAGCCCGGTTGGGCGGGGGTCTCATTCTCATCCTCCGCCTCAGCTCTACTTACACTGCTTCTCCAGTTCCGGCCCAGCAGCCTGGTTCTGACCCCCTGCCATCGGGCCCCCCGCAGGCACTTACCATTGTCTCTGCTTCTGTCTACTCCGCTGTTCACCTCCTCATTTATTATCCTTTATGTCCCAGCCCATTGTTTATGCACTGTGTCAACCTTGTCCTAGAGCCAGCCTTGAAATGTCTGTTATGTTTGGTACTTTTTTGTCTCCTCAACTATCCATTTGTGAACTTTTTGCCACCTGTGCTCTAGAGCTAGCATTGTCATGCCTGTTTATTTCCTATGTGTTTTTCTCGAATCCGCAGCTGTCTATGTACGAATTTTCCCAACACCCTGCCAAAGTCACCCCTGAAACTCCTGGTTTTCTTATGTATTTCTTCCTATTCCTTAACTGTTAATGTATGATGTTTTTCACCTTTAACTCTTCCGGGTCGCACTTGAAAATAGGCACATGGCTTTCTAGTGTGCTAACCCGGTTAATAAAAGCAAATAAATACATTTTGTGATATGTATGTACTACCCTATCTTGGATGGATTTCACTTTATTTGCTACTATCAGCGGTTGGTTACAAAATACCTTCTCTCCTAGTTTAGTGTATTTTAAAACATGCCAATGTTTCAAAATTGTTGCCTTAAGTCTGTAAAAATCGTCATTAAATGTCATCATTAGCATCGTCCTATTCTCAGTTCTATTCCGATTATCTCCTCCTGTCTCTAAGATTTCTTGTCTTAAAATACTATCTGTCCTTTGTTTAGCAGTATTTAACACCTCAGTAGTATACCCTCTTTCTTTAAATCTTGCTTTCATAACCTTCTGCTGCTAGTTTCTGGCAGAAAGGAATTTTGCTTTCAGAGCAAGGAGCAGCTGACTAAAAAAATCTACAACCTTTCATACTGATAACTTCTTTCTCAGCAGGAGTCAGTGCCTGTTGGGATTAAGGAAGCAGATACTTTATTAGAAGCAGGGGGTCTCATTTAAGTATTAAAAGAAAGAAGAAAATCACTGTGTGTTTCTCTGTTTGGGGAAAGGGGCTGTATCAACTTAGTTTGCTAAATCAGGAGGAGAGGAGAGAAGTGAATTTGGGTGTGGCTTGAGCAGTAGAAAAGCAGGTGTCTCCAATTACAGCTTCCTGCTGCTAGTTTCTGACAGAAAGGAATCTTGCTTTCAGATCAGGGAGCAGCTGACTAAAAAAGCTACAAATTTTCTTACTAATTGCCTCCATCCTACCCCTCCGCCCTAAGCCAGTTCTACTTTTATAGCCACTGGATTTGACTGACAACAGGAACTTCCTGTTTGGCAGTAGAAAGGGAAGGATCACTGAGACACATTAGTTTCATCAACTTTGAAGTAAAAAAAATTGCTCTTTTTCCCAGAACAGGAAGGTGAGAGTTGTAAGGGCACATAGGCAGTAAGAAAGTAGGTGGAAAAATATGTAGAGGGAGGAGAGAGTAAGCATACAAAGCAACAGGAGGGGGACACAAAATAAGTCATGATGGGAGTGATGCAGTGCAATGGCTGTGGGGCGGCAGTGTTTCAGGAGACATTCTGGAGGCTGCAGTGCTGCCCTATTTGCAGGCATCTCTCTGGTCTGAGGGAGGAGGTTGCCCATCTCCAGGCTGACCTGGCTAGGATTAATGAAACTTCTTCCCCACCCAGGGACCACCAGGGCCACTGCCGCCACCTCAGAGGTTGCCAAGAAAGAGGAACGGTTGGACCAAGGTGGGCTCAGGGAGGGAGAGGGTGGTGGAACAGAGGTGCATCCCTACAGCTGTACCTCTCCACAATTCATATGCTATTCTGGTGGAGAATGGTTCCTCTATTGAGGCACCTGCAGGGAGAGCGGGAGGATGCTGGGAACCTCCACAAAGGAGACCCACAGGAGAGTGGCACGAGACCCCACAGGAGAAGGAAACAACTCCTGGTGGGGGACTCAATCACTGGGGGGGTAGCAGTGGGGGAGGAAGGGAAGAGGGATGTGAGGTGCCTGGCTGGTGCCAGGGTTCGGAGTGACAGGAAGCGAATCCTCAGGATCGCGGGAGCAGCTGCACGAGGGAGGGAGCTGGATGTCATTGTCCACCTAAGGACAAATGACCTGGCTGGGAATGGGATCAGAGCAGTGCAGGAGAAGTTTGTAGAGTTGGGGAAGGGCCTTAGACAAGTAGTATGTACAGTAGCCTTCTCGGAGGTGCTGCGTGTCTATTGCAAGGATGATACTAGGGTACTCCGCACCATGGGATTCAATGAATGGCTGAAAAACTGGTATGGCACTCAGGGTTTTGGCTTCACTAGGGAATAGGGAGCCACTTGAGGATACAGGCCTATACTGGCGCGATGGCCTGCATCTGTCCGGGGTTAAAATGCTTCCTGGCAAGGATTTAAACTAGCCAAGACACTGAAAGGAGCAGGGAAATCCCAGGCTCCCCCCAAAAAACACATTAATTAGCGAGGTAAACACCAAGGTAGAGAAGTCATTAGGGAGCAGGATTGGGGTAAATGCAAAAAAAGGCAAAGACAGTAAGGACAGGGATGGGGCTAAAAGAGGTAAGACCATCAAAAAATGGAGAGTGATGAGTAGCAATGCCCGTAGTTTGTAACAAGCTCCCTTAACTAGTGGCCTTGATGGAAGAGGGATGCCTGGATATTGTGGCAGTCACTGAAACATGGTACACAGAGAACCATGGCTGGGGTGTCAGCATACCAGGATACACAATCTACAGGAGGGACATGGAGGGTAAAAGAGGAGGAGGAGTAGCTCTCTATGTAAGGGAAGAGATTAAAGCAACAGAACTATAGAGTAGCCAGGAAGTAGATGAGTCACTATGGGTCACTCTGGAGACAGGAAGTGGCACCACAATGCTCATGGGGGTTGCATACAGACCCCCATCTCAGGGAGAGGGAATGGACAAGGAAATGATAGAAAGCATCCATAGAATGGCAGAAAAAGGGGAGATATTGTTGATGGGGCACCTGAATATGCCAGATGTGAACTGGAGCTCCTTTGCTGGAGGCACATCCAACAGCAGGGTCATTCTTTATGCCTTCCAAGGGGCATGTCTCAGACAGGTAGCATTGGAAACCACTCGGGAGGAAACAATCTTAAACCTGTTACTCTCAAACAGGGACGGAGAAAGGATCTCTGATTTAGAAGTGGGTAGCCATCTGGGAACAAATGACCACCAAATAGTGTGGTTCACAATCAACACAGCCTTTAAGGCCAAGCCATACAAAAGCAAGAGTATTGGACTTTAGGAGGGCTAACTTTGGGAAAATTAGAGAATGCCTCAGAAAAGCACTAGCAAATGGGCAAAAGAAGGGTGGAGGAACAATGGGGAATAATCAAAACAGCCATCACAGAGGCAACAAGCCTTTGTGTGAAGCGACTCAACAAAACAAAACAATGGAAATAAAACATTACGGTTCTCAAAAGAGGTGGCAGGGAAGATTAAGGAGGAGAAGAAGACAGCATTCGGGAAATATAAGGAAACACAGAAGGAGCAGGACAGAGAACTTTATCAGTTAAAGCGGAAGGAGGCAGGGAAGGCAGTCAGAATAGCAAAGGCCAAAACTGAGGAAAAGATAGCAAACTGTTAGGAAGGGGGATAAAACCTTTTATAGGTACATAAGAGAGCAAACCAAGACCAAGGGTGGGATACTGAGGTTTAATAAATGGGAGGGAACGTGAGCAGAGGGTGACAGTGAAAAAGTAGGGATACTGAATGAATATTTCTGCTCATGATTCACAACGGAAGGGGGTTGGGTACCTAAACCAAACAAGAGAAATACTCTGGATAGGGGAGTCAGTACCAGTACACTCACATAAGAAAGGGTTTTGAAAGAACTCTTGAATCTGAGGGTGGACAAAGCAATGGGGCCTGATGGGATTCACCCCAGAATTCTAAATGAACCAAGGGTAGAACTAGTGACACCACTGACTACTCTCTTTAACAAATCATGGGAGGATGGAGTGGTACCTGAGTACTGGAGGAAGGCGGATATGATGCCACTTCACAAAAGCGGGAGCAGGGCAGAGGCAGGAAACTACAGACCAGTTAGTTTGACCTCAATGGTAGGGAAAATGCTGCAATCACTTCTGAAGGAAAGAATTGTTGAGTACCTAGAGGCCAGTGGGGCACAGGACCCAAGGCAGCATGGATTCACAGCGGGAAGATCGTGTCAGAGGAATCTAATAGATTTCTTTGACTGGGTGACCAAAGTAGTAGACCAGGGAGGGGCTGTGAATATGGCCTTCCTAGATTTTAGCAAGGCATTTGAGACAGTCCCACACAAAAGATTAATATACAAGTTAGCGAGCCTTGGAGTGGGTCCCAAGATGGTAACTTGGATAAAAAATTGGCTGGACAACAGGATGCACAGGGTAATAGTAAACGGAGTCCACAGTGAAGAAAGGAGGATAACTAGTGGGGTACTGCAGGGTTCAGTACTTGGACTGGTCTTCTTTAATGTCTTTATAAGGACATTGAGAGCATCTGGAAGGAAAAGTATATTTCTTTGCAGATGACACAAAGATCTGCAACAGGGTTGATGCACAAGGTGGGGTGGAAAGGATGAAAAGAGACTTGGCAAGGTTGGAGGAATGGTCAAATGTGTGGAAGCTCCGATTCAATGCAAAGAAGTGCATGTATTACACCTGGGAAACAAAACCCAGGGAAGAGTACACAGTGGGGTGAAATACTAACAACAAAATCGAAGGGACCTGGGAGTAATCATATCATGTGACCTAAAGGTGGGCAAGCAGTGTGATAAGGCAGTAAGAAGGGCTGGGGAGATACTGGGATGCATAGGGAGAGGCATCAACAGTAGAAAAGAGGAAGTTTTTATCCCTCTTTACAGACAGTTGGTGAGACCACATCTGGAGTACTGCTTGCAGTTCTGGAGACCCTGTCTCCGCAAAGACATAGACAGGGTGGAGGCTGTTCAGAGGAGGGCAACCAAAATGGTGCAAGGTGTGCACCAGAAGACATGCGAAGAAAGTCTAAAGCAGCTTAATATGTATACCCTTGAAGAAAGGGAGGACATGATAACAACTTTCAAGTACCTCAAGGGAATTAACAAAGTCCAACAGAGTAGGATCTTTCAGAAAAAGAGATATGCAAGAACAAGGGGGCACAATTTGAAGATAGAGGGTGGACTGCTGAGAGGTAATGTTAGAAAGTATTTTTTCACAGAGGGGGGTGTGGATGCATGGAACAGCCTTCCTGAGGAAGTTGTGGAGTTGAGAACAGTGGGAGAATTCAAGAATGCATGGGACAGACATAAGGCAATTCTAGTGGGGGTAGGAGGAGGAAGTAAGCTGTTGGTTGGCTAGGATCTGCAGCTTATCCATCAGGTAGGGAAATGGGCAGACTAGGTGGGCGATGCAGTCCTTATCTGACGTCAAATTCTGTGTTTGTATTTCTCTGATTCCTTAAAATCACTTGCCAAAGTGCAATTGGCGCTAGCCCTGAGTAGAAGTTGGCTGTATGGAACTGAACTTTCAACAGTTTTGGGGTGAAAGCTGGTAGCTTCCAGTATGGTATTTCTGTCTGTTGTTTTTCTATAAAGTTTCATGCACACTTTATTGTTATGTTTAAAAATCAGTTAATCTAGGAGCAGAGTCATTCCCTAGTCCTGGTTCTTAACAATGTATAGGTGTGCTGTCCTTGTGTAGAAGAAAATCCTCAAGTGCCTGTTCTGTCCCTGACCAAATGACCAGAATGTCATCAATAAAGCATTTCCATTGAATTATGTTATTGCTAAATGGATTAAACGTGTATAAATCTTTTTTTCAAACTGGTTCATGTGTATGTTAGTGTAAGAAGGGGCAATGCCTAACCCCACTGCTGTACATTTGATCTGGACAATAAAATCATTTTCGTAACGGAAATAATTCTGGGATAAAACTATTTCTGTTAATTTCAGCAGAAACTCATTTTGCGGTTTCATCTCCGTTCTGTTGTCCTCAACTGTTCTTCTCCGGCTACTACATCCTACATCATGTGGGATGGAGGTATATAAATCCTTCACTTCCCATGTTACCAGAATCAATCCATCTGTAGTTTCTAAATTTTCATTTATTGGTTCATTTAAGTTGATAACATGTGTGCTATCCTCATGTAGGATTCTGTTTGTTCTACATATTCCCTAATAAAGTAATCAACATAAATAGATAAGGGCTCAAGCACTGAGCCCACCCCCAATATTATTGGTCTCCTGGGGAGTGGACCCAGTCTTTTTGTACTTTTGGTAGTGTATAAAAAAACTGGTATGAGTGGAAATTGTTTTAGTAACACACCCCTTTTCCAATCCAAAATCCAACCTCCGTCATGGGCTTGATTTAGTATACCCTCAGTCAGTTATTTTTTGTCCATTGTGGGGTCTTTCTTCAGTTTCCAATAATTATCTCTCTCCTGTAACATCAATCTGCATTTTCCACCATACTCATCATAGTCCTCAATTACTACTGCTCCCCACTTATCTGCCTTTTTTATGACTATCTCAGTGTCATTCTCAGTTGTTCTCAGAGTTGCAAATTCAGTCGGTGTTCGGTTAAACTTGCTCCTTCTGTGTTCCTTGATTCCTTAAAAAGTTTCTCTACATCTTTATTTAGAATATTACCCAGTGGGATAAATTGTGATTTTAGTTGTCTTATGTGACAAAATCTTTTTTTCTGCCTCTGTTTGATTTGCTGTTGCTTTTGGTAATGTATCAAAAAAGCATCATGATCTAAATTTTCGATAAAACCTGTTTAACTCTAATTTTATTCTAAATTCATTTGTTCTTTCATGCAGACAGTAGGACAAACCCTTACTAAGATTTTAATTTCTGTCTGTGTTCTCTTTTTGACAGATTAAAATTACCCTGTTCTCTCTGTGATCGAGTTGTCACTTGTGTTCCCTGTTCCTTTGGCCTGTCTCTTTTCTTTCCTTGCACATCTGTAGCGCCTCCTGCTGTCCTGGTTCCTATGCCCGATCCTTCTTCTTCTGGGTCTTTTCTTTGTTTTGTTCTGTAGTTACTCTTGTAAACTGGTATCCCCTCCTTGCTGGGCAGACTGGATGGGACTTGAGGTCCTTATCTGCCGTCAGCTTCTATGTTTCCTTTGTTTCTCCAGTTCTTCCTGCTCCTGAGTTGCCCCTTCCCTAAAAAACGATTCCCAGGTACCCCTCTGGTCCATTACTGTTTCACTTTCTGATGTGTACATTGAGGAATCTGAGATCACATTGTATATGTGCCCAATCCTATTTTTGTTTGGTTTGTTCTTAAACCATGTATATACTTTAATGTCCTTATAATCATTTAAGTCTCTCTTGAATTTTTATAGTTTTGTGGCTCTCAATTCATCCTCATACTCATCTAGTTGTTTATTCGTTTTTGATAGAAAATCCTCAAATTCCTCCACACTAAATTTCGTTTTTCTTCTTTCTGAAGATTATCCATCTCAGTTTCTGCCCTTAACAGTTCCTTAGTCAAGGCTTCCACTAGTATAAGCAAAAAATCCCTTGAACATTGATTTCTAGCTCCATCCCACTTGCTCTCTAGTTCATCAGTTGTAAATCCTAAATTTGGTTCAGCGCGGACCCTTAGGCCCTGGTGATGCGTTTTCCTTTAGATATTCTGTCAAGTTAATGCATGCCAGTCTAGCTTAACAGGTCTTTGTTATACTCTGTCATTTACTGATGTTTTTGAGGGACTGAACCTGTAAATTGTCTTTGGGTCCTATAACTTTCTAATATTCTCTGTTCTTCTATGTCTGAAATAACCTTAGATATAGACCTGTTTTCTGTAATGCGGTCTAATTCCTCAAAGTTGTTAATTGTGAGGTTAAATGGGGGGGGGGGTATTGAAGCACATGGTGCATTGCCGCACCATTACACATAATGAAGCCCCCATAGCATCCGACAGACTTCTGGGCAGCTGACTTTTTGTATTTAAAATAAAGTGTGTTGCGGTGGGAGAAAAACGCTGTAACGTGCTTAAAAGGCTTAACCGAGGGTAGCTTGCAGGGCGTGAGGCTGTCTTGATGATAGCTTTCAAAACATGATTTGTATATTGCTTTTCAGCTATACAAATGAAGGACAGTAGTTGTGCCTGTGTCTGTATCCAGAAGGAAAATCCTAGAAAATTAACTACAGGAATTAAGAAATTAAACCAGAGAAAGATGTTTAAAGTAAGTTTGAAATAGGTACTGGATATTATTACATTTTAATTTTTAAATCTTTTTTCTTAAACATTCTATGTGTATATCTATGCAGAAAAGATAACCAGTTCCCTGATGAAGGGGTTCTTTTTACCCCGAAATGTAGGAAAATAAATCTGGGTGTCATAAAGAGAGATAATAAATATAAATATATTTTGATGAGTGGTTCTGTTCATTCCAGTCTGTTTCTCCTAATTTAGAATAAGATCCTAATAGCAGATGGAAGAAAGGACATACTGGGACTGCACACACAAATTAAAACACTGCACAGTTCTGACTGTACTGCTCCTTTAAGGAACCTGCCAGGCAAGCAGTCATTCTCTATGTGGTGCTCCAACTCAGAGGTGACAGGAGCTGTGAGAGTAGAAGAGCTACTAGGGAACAGCACCACATCGATTGTTCAGACTGGCCCTTGGGACCAGAAAACCCCAGTTGAGAGCTGAAGTCCTGGATTTGAGAGAAGCAGACTCGCAGGTCAAGGGAGTTGGTGCAGGACAAGTTATTTAGGGTCGACAGCATAGGAGATATGCAAGAGAGATGGGGGCGGGGGGTGCAATAAAAGGGGCCATTCTCAAAGCATTTAACTTGTGCATGAGAATAGTAACCAAAAGTAACCAGTATGAGAGACCATTATGTTTCTCGGTAAGGGTCAGGAAAGCAGTGAGGGCCCCAAAACTTTCACCACGCACACAGAAAAGCAGGGGATGAAGAATGGGGAGAATATGTATTGAGAAATAAGGGGACGAGAGGGTATTTAGGGAGGCAGAAGCAGACACAATGAGCTGTGCATTGTGGAGGGGGGTCAAGAGTGAAGAAAAACTATTCTTGTGGTATATTTGGGGAAAACGGAACAAAGGAGGGGGAATAGTTAGCCTATGGGGTTGGGGGATAGAGTGATAGAGAACATGCAAAAGACTGCCATCCTTAAGGATTACTTTTGTATGCTTTTACAGCTACTCACAGCTATATTTCTGCTCTCAGTATTAAATGTTTTCCTGTCTCGTTATTGTTTGAACTGTGTGGTATGCCAGTTTATTGTATGCATTCTGATGTACCACATTGCCCTACCAGAACCTCCTTGTAAATGACCGTGCTCAATGGATGCTTTCCTGCAGATAATCTTGAACTTGAACAAGGGAAGACAGCTGGTCTTTGTCAGAGATTGGCATCAAAGTGGGCACAAAGGGAGTCCCAGAGATGAGGCAGTCAGTATTTATAAATGAAGAAGTTAGCAGCCTTAAAGATAGATAAGGTCCCAGGACTGGATTGGTTATATCCGAGGGTGCTCAGGGAACTGGCAGTGTAACTGACTGAATCCTGACTGGGACTATTCCATAGATCATTACAGACAGGGTAGTTCCAAAAGACTGGAGTTGTAGGCATAGTTCTACTTCATAAGGAGGACAAGGAACAAGTAAAGAACTACAGACCTGTCAGTCTTATCTATGTAGTAGGGAAGCTGATGGAGTCACTGGTCAAACAGGACCTTGTGGACTACCTGGACAGCAATGGTCTCCAAGACAGTAAACAGCATGGGATTGTGGCAGGGTGGTCTTGTCCGACTAACCCAATAGTTTTCTTTGACTGGGTGGCAAGGGCTTTGGCTAAGGGCCATGGTGTGGATTTACTCTACTTTGACTTCAGCAAGTCGTGTGACTCAAGTGTCTCACAGATGATTTCTGAAAAAGATGGAAAATCTGGGTGTGGCTAGAGACATAGTAAGACAGGTAGATAACTGGCTTAAGGGAAGGCAGCAGAGGGTTGTGGTCAATGGGTCAAATCATGAGAGGGAGATCGTGAGTGAGGTACCACAGGCATCTCTACCGGGCCTGATCCTCTTCATCAGCTACACTGCAGAAGGAATCCAGGGCAGGTTGTTTCTCTTCTGGATGACACTAAGCTTTGTGGGAGGGTGGATAGTGAGGAGGCAATCAGGGAAATACAGAGTGATCTGCAGAAACTAGAGAGGTGGTCTAAAGTTTGGCAGTTGATATTCAGTGCCAAAAATACAAGGTGATGCACCTAGGGAACAAGAACTGCAAGGCAGAGTACTGGGTGAAGTAAGAATTACCACTACAGCTGAGGAGCAGGACCTAGGATTTATCATTAATCACTTCTTCAGACAATTAAGCCACTGCAACATGACTGGTGGTAGTAAGGCAAATGGGATGTTGGGATGTATTGGGAGGGTACTGACAGCAGAAGAAAGGAGATAAACTACCTTTTATAGAACTTTGGTGAGGCCACACCTGGAGTACTGTGCCCAGTTGTGGAGTCCTCACCTCAGGAAAGATAAGGACAGACTGGAGAAGGGCGACAGTGGTTCAGGGCCAACAGGGCAGGTCTTTTAAGGATCATCTCAAGGCACTGAACATGTACTCACTGGAGACCAGAAGGGGGATTGGAGATATGATAGAAACCTTAAAGATCCTGAACGGAATAAGCAAAGTGAACTGCAGGGAATTATTTAGCATGAGTAATGGTTCAAGGGTTCAAGTGGAAACTGACAGGAGGGAGATTGAAGAGAGATTTGAGAAAGTATTATTTTACAGAAAGGGAGGTGGAACCATGCAACAATCTACCAGCTTAGGTGGTGGGCACCAAAACCATTATGGTTTCAAGTACGGTTAGGACAGAGTGAAGGGTATAGTGGTTATTCAGGGCGACCGTAACAGGTAGTGGAATGGGGGGAGGATAGGGAGGGCTAGTGCCCTGCATGAACAGTAGGTCCCGGGGTTAGATAGAGAACCATGGGCAGACTGGATGGCCCATCTGTGGCTGTGGTAGCACTGTGTAAAGTGCATATGAATGGAGTAACTTTGGCCCCCTACTGACAGCAGACGCCCGATAGCAAAAGGGTTAGCATATCCTAAATGGATGAGTGCCTTTGTTTTTGGGAGCCTTATTCAGTGGCCTGCATACTAATGTCTCCAAATAGCATGTAAGGTGCCAAGGGGTCATTAGCAGCTCTACACAATGCCACCACATGTATGCATAGAGGTACTGTGCAGAGCTTTGGCCATTGTCCCTACCCTCAGCTGATCTCTCTACATTAACATGTAAATCCCTGGCAGTCTAGTGGAAACCCCTTTGCCCACCTGCTCCAATCCTCATTGCGACAAGAAACTGGTAATTGAGGTACCACCTCCCATCCTGATCCCTGTACATTAACATGTAAATCCCTGGCAGTGTAGTGGTAATGCCGCCCACCTGCTCCGGTTCACATCGCGATGTGAAATTGGTAATTGAGGTACCACCTCCCGTCCTTATCCCTGTACATTAACATGTAAACCCTGGCAGTGTAGTGGTAATGCCGCCACCTGGTCCAGTTCACATCGCGATGTGAAACTGGTAATTAGTGGTACCACCTCCCATCCTGATCCCTGTACATTAACATGTAAACCCTGGCAGTCATCGGTAACCCCTTCGCCCACCTGTTCCGGTCAAATTGACATGAAACTGGTAATTAAGAGGTACCACCTCTATCCTGATCCCTGTTGTAAAATGAAATTATTTTGGAAATCCAGTGGTAATTCCTCTTGCCCGATTCCGACTGTGAAATGAAATGACCTTGGCAATCCAGTAATACCCTCCTCCTACCTGATCACTGCCATGAAATGAAATTACTGTACTCTAATAGTGCCTCCTCCTACCCCAGTCCCCATTGTAAAATGATGCCCCCTCCCTGGAAAGTTTATAGAAGCAGGATCCCACAGGAAATGAGGTGGGCTGTCCTGGTTAAATTGCCGGCAGTTACTGAACTTTTAGGCCATCAACCAGCAGGCAGTAGAGACATGTGTTGAATAATTTAAAGCCCTGTTGGGAACCAGAGATTGCAGGTTCCAACCCTGCTTGAACTAAATCATCACTGTGTGACCTAGAGCAAGTCTTTCAATACCTTGGAAATGGGTAAAAATAAGACCCCTCTGAAAATGAGATGTGGCATCACAGCTGGACTGTCCTGGTTAAACAAGAACAAAGGTTATGGTACCAGTTGTATCTTCCAGCACAGCAGGAAATATTGTATTAAGCACTGGCCATCTTCATTGAACATTTTGACACCGGATTTGATGTTGTGTATCTGTACATGAAAACTATAAACATAGCACAGCTATATCAATGTCGCGCACGTTTTCATCATTACCTCCTGGGCGGTCATTCTGTGTTAGGTAAACAAGGATAGTTCGGACTTCATATGGAGCTATTGGAGGTAATGAGTTAAAAAAACAAATCAAGTTCCTAGCTCAAACAAGTCCAGAGTAGACCTAGTCAAAGAAATTCTTTTTAGAAGGACAAACTTTGGAACTATTAGAGCTTGGAGCATAATGTTTTTTAATGAAAACTTGGAGTCAGGTTGACATGGCAGTGGTGGTCACTGCTGCGTTAATTATCAATGCAGTAATATTTACTTTAATAATGACAGTGCAATTTTAGAAGCAAATTGAATCTGACATACTAGAGCTTGATGCTATACAGTGCTGGAAAGACTTGATCTGTTCTTTTTCTATGGAGTATAGCGTTAGCTTTTACTATGTACTGTTGCGGAGAGATTGACAGGTGCATTAACACTGATGTAGAAATAATGCCTGTTTCATCTATGTATTCGGTACATCAGTGTACCACTACAGTACATTGCTGTGACAATTTAGCAAACGTTTATAAAATGTTAACGGTTTTTCAACATTTTTAGATTTTTGATTCATATACATAAATAATAAGTAGTAATGGTGCAAATGTGGGCATAATATAGAGAGGTACAGAGTCAATATAGTGCTTACAAAACAACACAGGAATAACCGCATGGTGTAAAGCATGGAATGAATTGGAGCGATAGGAGTATAATAGCGATAGGAAACTACCACTACCCCTCTCGCTCACTGTGAAGTGGAGGAAGGGCTGACAAAGCCACGGGTGCTGTACCTGCTCGAGCCACGCCCTTGGTGGAGTGGTTAAGGCAGAAGCACCTTGCATGGTGGAGACTCAGAGATCAAGGTTTGATTCCCTGTCTCCTGACAAGTTTTTTTGAAAAAAACAAACAAAACATCAGTCCCCCAAGTTTCCCCTTGCCTCCTTGGTCCACATATGGGTGGGTGTGGGGGGTGATGTCCCCCATGTTGGAGGGGGTGTACGGGGCAGAGCCCCCTGCAAAATAAACAAAGAAATGGGAATGTTTTCCTTGTCTCCTTCCTGTGTGCACTGTTATTGTTTCAGTCTGTGTTTTCACCGAGACTGTTTATGATCGCTGTTTTGATTACGGCATTGTTTTGCTGTGCTTTTTTTTTTTGCCTTTGACACTATGACCTTGTGCCATATAGAGAATAATGTATAGACACAGTGTGTGATGAGTTTTTTTATGATATCACATAACCCACAAGACCACAGGTCAAGTGGTTTGTAAAGGTATCACACACCAAGGGTTTGTTATTAAAAATCCACAATTTGCACTGCTGACCATTCTTATCCTTTTTTACAAAAAGCTTTTGCTGCCCTCCTCCTGCCATCACCTAGGGGTATAGCCTGTGTTCAGGGACATTCACTTGCACATGCATTTCTGCTGTTATTCGGATGGCAGGGGTTACTGCCCTGCTTTTCTGCCTGTAATCCCCTTGCAAATGGGGGTTCCCAAATGTCTTCCAGGAGCTTGCCTGAATGCTCCAGGTCTGGGCGGTGTTTGGCGTCTGAGCTGTTTAAATGTGGTTCCAAGTGAGTGCTATTTGAACCTCCATGTACTGTCTCTTTAAGAGCTGTCTGCTTGCAGACTTAATTAGTTTGTATGGGGGGACTGTGTATTTAATGCTCGAATACCGCCCGAGCGGCTGTCAATTTGCTCCGTCTCTGCCATTGCTACATGTGCAGAGGGAGCCTTGTTGAAAGATATAACTGTTAGTCAGAAATCATTTAGAGTGACTGAGAAAATGTAGTTTATCTAACCTGTCTTCATTTCAGCATGAACTGTTTCAGTGTAGCCTTTTCATTTTTGTCCTGAATAGCTGACTTGGACCAGTCAGGATGATAGGGAGACCCTAAAATGGAGCCTGTGTTACGAATTGGAACTTGGACTCTAAATTTTGAGCCAGCCACAAGGGGATTGTATGGGCAGTGACTCTGGGAAATGTAGTTTTGACCTTGGCGCCTTTTTTCACCAACAGAGGGAGTCTAATTGTGAGTGACAGCCGAACCAGCCAACAGAATGGTGTGGAGCTAAAGGAAATGTCCTGCTCTGTTACTGGAAAGTCAGATCAGTTGTGACAGTGAAGAGAGAAGGGGCTCTGTGCTTCTGCGGTGTATAGTTTCACGCAGGAAGCGCGTGTGAGGCCCTGAGATTCGGCCTGCAGCCGTTATAAGTGCCATTTCAGACTGAATCCAATTTGTGAGGAGAAAGAAGGAAGTTTGAAGAGTGGAAACCAGGCTCACCCTGTAGAAGACTGAAGAAATTGCTGCATCACTCTCGGTCTGTCAGGAGCTGAAGCTGCTGTGTGTACTCCTGGGTATTTTGCAGTAATTACGATTGGGACCGAGGAACAGCTTGCCTGTTGTAGTACTTTCCTTTTACATATGAATGTGCGTAGTGCTTGTGGGGAATCACCGATTTCAATCCCCCATGCTGTGTGTTGAAGTGGGAAGCAAATCCCAGCTTGTCTCGGAATAAATCTGGTTGCTATCAACTGCAGTGGGGTCCAGTCACAAGGACCTTGTTTCCATGCCCTGTTGTTCTGGCAATCCAGAAGAACATCCACCATCCGTCCTCAGCTTGGGTATTGTGAGTACAAATCAGGTATTTCCCTGCAACCTGTTTTCAATCACAAGTGTGTCATCTAATTTTGTTGTTTCACTGTTTATGGACTGAGCCATCCGGCTCAGACAGTTGGGTATTGTGTATATAGTTTCTTCTACAGGGCCCTATCCATCTGCACCTGCCAACCCTGGTAACGGACCTGGCTAGCCACCCCTCCAACCTGGGTACCCAGAGTGTGACTTTTCAGACCCTGTATGTGTGCACAGTACTGTGATTTAATGCCACCAATTAACCTGATTTCCCTCTCCCGTGTTACTGCCCCCTAAATAAATCAGATTTGTTGTTGTTATACTATATACTGTCTGTGGTGTTGGTACTTATGGAAACAGTATTCTGTTTTGCTGTGTATGTTGTTTAACCTTATTTTACAGGGGGTCCTCAGAAACGTGCTGCAGAATCAGTCTCGAGGGTAAGTGGTATCTATATGAGTGAACAGTGTGTATACGTGGGGTGTTGGAGCTGTACCTCCAGTGTACTGTGTGAGCCACTAGAGGGAATAAAAGGGGGTCTCAGTGTCCCAGAGGTCTGTGACCAAGCTAGTCTAACCACTACAGACCCCGACCTCTGGGTGGAGCCACCCGACATAGGACCTAGGCCCTTCAACCTGTCCGTAGTCAAACAGGCAGGGGTAGTAGCCCTTGGGATAGCGCCACCTAGGGGTTACATCTTGGAGGCACCACTGGGATTGGCATCCTCTAGTGGCCACATTTACGAATTACTATTAAAAATAAATGGATACCCCCAACAGAAGTGGCTGTACATCAGTTGGTGGGGTGGTGTACTGGGCAGGAGATCGACCCCCAAAATGCTATACTAATCTTGCATATCCCACTGGGTACCAGTACGGCAACTGTAGAGAGTACTTTCCAAGGTGGGAGATTTACAAAACCCTGTATTGGCGGCTCGATATGCTAATCTGCTCACCCACACTTTCATGGTCCTAGTAGAGTATAAGGACCCCATCGATAGCTCCAAAGTGCCACAGACTGTTACCCCAGAGGGAGCCCTCACTGCCTGAGAGTGATAACTAAGGACAGTGAAGACCCGGGGAGAGGGATGATCCTTCCCCACTGTCTGAAACTTTTGAGGAGAAATTTACTAAATTGTTGCTAGAGGAAGGGAAAACTGTGGAGGATTTAAAGAAACTATTATTGCCACCTGGGGGCATTCCTCCCAACACCCTCTCCCGCACCTTATTGTCCCTCCTTCTGTGCCAGTGCTAGCCCCCTGTGCTTGTATCTGCTATTAGTCATGACTCTACCGTTAAACTCAACGCATTCTCAGGCATCCGCCCCACTCCAAATGGGGAGGTCGATCTGGAAACCTGATAGACTCTGCTTCTCTTATGTACAAGACTGACAATGCTCTGAGGCATAAACGGGCTTGCCTGGAGGAGAGTCTCCAGGGACCTGCCAAACATACTTTTCGCTCCCTGAGGGTGTCTGAACCTGATGCCAAAGCCCAAGAGTACCTAATTGCCCTTGAAAATGTGTTTAGGGGCACCACTAGTGTTGAGGCCTTGAAATGGAAGCTGAAAGATGTTAGACAGCAGCCGGGGGAATTGTTACCTGCCTATATGGATCGATTAGAGGGAATCTTGCAAACCATTTTTGAAAGGGGGGTTGGACTCATAGTGAAGTGGACTGGTTAAGACTGGATCATATACTCTGCTCTGCCCGGCACTCTAGCTGGGTGTTGCTCAAATTGCAACTGCATTAAAGGAAATCTGGTCCCTTGCCTTTCCATGTGTTGATGAAGGAGGTACGGGAAGTTGAGGAGGAGGAAGGTTTTTCAGAGCCCTGTGCAGTCGTGAAGCGTACTTCCCCTGCCCGAGGTGCGGGTCAGACGCTGATGGTCTGGAATCACCAAAATCAGATGACTGAACCTGAGACCCAAATGTCAGCCAAGGGGTGCCCAGCCAGAGTGGGATGGCTACCGATGTTCTGCTATGGTATGAACTGCTGAGGGAGATTAGGAAAGCAACAGACAGTCTCATCATGAAGGCCGCTGCTATGAGTACGGGCCCTGGCACTTGCCTGACTGCTTCTGCTGTGTGGGTGGGGGTGCCCACCCAGGCACCTCCTGCTGACAACTGCTCAAAACTTGATGTCTTGTCTGTGGAGGTGAGGGAACTGAAGAGATATCTCCAAATGTCCAACTCACCACCAGCTGAGGTGGCACCATGGTTTTCTAATGATAGTACCAATGCTGCAGCCCCCAATGTGATGCCTCTGTCCCCACAAACTTCAGCAGATGTATTTTGCCATAATTGTGGGAAGGATGGGCAGATGAAGAGGGAATGCCGGTCTCGGAAAGACTTAGAGAGAGTGGTGAGCTGGCTACAAGGAGAACTTTGGAGCACAAAACAGTGGTTAAGAGGTGCACAAAATGACCGGAGTGAAGGTTCCAGAAATGCTAACTCATGTCCCTTTGTGGCTAGATAATCTGCCCAGGCCCTTGCTACCGCCTCTCCAGACTGGTCCAGAATAGTGGGTCCCTCCATGGAGACCACTATGAAGGTGAATGGGGTGTCTAGAAAGAGCTGTATTGGACAGTGGCTTCCAAGTGACAATTATGTTTCAGGACTGGTATCAGACGCACTGTCTGATGTACTTTTACATCCGTTGGAAGGACTGCATGTCTGGGGGTTAAGTGAGAAGACCTACTCCTATTCCAGGTATATCCGAATTTGGTTGTCTTTTCCCACCTCCGTGGCAGGAGTGGCCGAGCAAGTAGACACCCTGGCATTGGTGTGTCCCCCTACCGGAGTTTATGATGGGATTCCTCTACTAATTGGGACGAATGTGCATATGTTTGGACGGTTGGCGCAGTTGTGTTATGAGAAACAAGGGTCAAGGACTGGTAGAGCTTTGAGAATCCCAGCCTTGATCAAGAACGCCTATGAGGCACAAAGAGGTGCTGAAAAAGTGGACCCAGAGGAACCGGTTGGAATTGTCTGGAAGAAGGATCTGGGGTCTCTGATTCTGGTGCCAAATGCCTAGTGTACCTTACAGGGGAAGTCCGTATCAGAAAGGATGTCAAGAATAAAATCCTCATGCTGGATGCACCAGGCAATGGGAAATTGCCGGAAGGACTGCTGGTCAAGCCAACTATTTTGCCTGCCAGAGCCCATGCTTATGCTGGAAGGGTAATGGTTCAAGTTCATAATGTGTCTGCTAGAGAGATTCGAGTAAATTAAGGTTGCACCCTGGCTAATGTACATTGTGCAGATACTGCAGTGCTGCCCAGTAACAAGTGTTTGGGGGGAGAATGACAGAGTGATGCCTGACTTGTTTGATTTTGGGGACTCCCCATTGCCAGCCGAATGGAAGATGAGAATTAGTAGAAAACTTGCCCAGCGAGACCAGGTGTTTTCCTTAAAGGAATGGGACATAGGATGTGTGCAAGGAGCTGAGCACCACATCCGGCTGTATGATGAAAGGCCATTTCATGAGAGGTCTCGACGCCTGGCCCCTGCTGACATAGATGATGTGAATCACTGTGCATGGTGGAACTGTATAAGCTCTCAGAGGAGGAAAATGATGAACTGGAACAGACTGGTGATCTACCAGAACAAAGAGTATTTTGAGTGCCCTGATGGTCCACTGCCAGTGTCTGAAAGCTCTCCATGTGAGCCAGGTGTCGTGGACTCGGAGATTGTAACTCCTGGAGCTGAAAGTGCCCCAAGTTCTAGCCTTTCTACCCCAATAGAGACTCCCTTGACAAGTGAGGACGATGCTGAACATGAGGCTCAGGGTGCAGAGTATGTAACAGTTCCCCCTAGAAAGACTGGTCAAGCTGTAAAGCCTGTGGTGCATCTCAGTTATGATTCCCCTGGGAGGCCTGTGGACTTGCCTCTCAATGTTGTCCATAAAGGAGTGTATGGGTCCCTGAGCTCATTGCCCAAACTGAACATCAGTGCTAACTCCAAGTTACTTGTGTTGCCCTCTATATATGGTGCCCTACCCCATCCAGCCCTAAGTAGCTGATAGGAAGAGCCCCTCTTCAGGTTTCATGTACAGGAGGTAATAACCCGAGTTATTGTACAATGTGTGTATAATACTGTGAAAAAAGTGATGTACAGGCAAGAAAGAGGGTGGAGGAACAATGGGAAGTAATCAAACAGCCATCACAGAGGCAACAAGCCTTTGTATAAAGCAAATGAACAGAACACAACGAAGGAAAAAAACACTATGGTTCTCAAAAGAGGTGGCAGGGAAGGTTAAGCAGAAAAGGATAGCATTCAGGAAATATAAGGAGCAGGACAGAGAACTTTATCAGTTAAAGCAGAAAGAGGCTGGGGAGGCTGTCAGAATAGCAAAGGCCCAAACCGAGGAAAGGATAGCCAACTCTGTTAAGAAGGGGGATAAGACCTTTTATAGGTACATTAGGGAGCGAAGAAGGACCAAAGGAGGGATACTGAACAACTGTTTCTGCTCAGTAGTCACAAAGGAAGAGGGAGGCGCAGGTACCTAAACCAAACAAGAGAAACACTCTGAAGACGAGGGTCGATACCAGTCCATTTACAGAAGAAAGGGTTCTGAAAGAACTAGTAAAATTGAAGGTGGACAAAGCAATGGGGCCTGATGGGATTCACCCAAGAATTCTAAAGGAACTAAGGGTAGAACTAGTGATACTGCTGACTGCTCTCTTTAACAAATCATGGGGAGTTGGGGTGGTACCTGAGGACTGGAGGAGGGCGGATGTGATTCCTCTTCACAAAAGTGGGAGCTGGACAGAGGCAGAAACTACAGACCAGTTAGTTTGACCTCAGTGGTAGGGGAAAATGATGGAATCACTTCTGATGGAAAGAATTGTTGAGTACCTAGAGGCCAGTGGGGCACAGGACCGAAGGCAGCATGGTTTCACGGTGGGAAGGTCATGTCAGATGAATCTAATAGATTTCTTTGACTGGGTGACCAAAGTAGTAGACCAGGGACGGGCTGTGGACATGGCCTACCTAGATTTTAGCAAGGCATTTGATACAGTCCCACACAAAAGATTAATACAAAAGTTAGCCAACCTTGTAGTGGGTCCCAAGGTGGTAGCCTGGATGAAAAATTGGCTAGACAACAGAACACAAAGGGTAGTATTAAATGGAGTCCACAGTGAAGAAAGGAGGGTTACTAGCAGAGTACCGCAGGGTTCAGTACTAGGACCGGTCCTTTTTAATGTCTTTATAAGTGACATTGCAGAGGAACTGGACGAAAAAGTATGTCTCTTTGCAGTCGACAGAAAGATCTGCAGCAGGGTTGATACACAGGATGGAGTGGAAAGGATGAGAAGGGACTTGGCAAAGTTGGAGGAATGGTCAGATGGTTGGCAGCTCAGATTCAATGCAAAGAAGTTCAAGGTAATGCACCTGGGAAACAAAAACTCAGGGAACAGTACACAATGGGCATTGAGATACTGACAACAGTAAAAATGGAAAGGGACCTGGGGGTAATTATATCAGATGACCTAAAGGTGTGCAAGCAATGTGAGAAGGCAGTAAAGAAGGCTGGGGGGATACTGGTATGCATAGGGATAGGCATCAATAGTAGAAAACAGGAAGTTGTTGTCCCTCTGTACAGACAGTTGGTGAGACCCCATCTGGAGTACTGTGTGCAGTTCTGGAGACCCCATCTCCGAAAAGACATAGTGGAGGCTGTCCAGAGGAGGGCAGCCAAAATGGTGTAGGGTCTGCACCAGAAGACATGCGAAGAAAGACTAAAGGAGCTTAATTAGTATACCCTTTAGGAAAGAAGGGAGAGAGGGGACATGATAGAAACTTTCAAGAGGGTAGCATCTTTCAGGAAAAGAGATGTGCAAGAACAAGGGGTCACAATTTGAAGATAGAGGGGTTACGGCTCAGAGGTAATGTGAGGAAGTATTTTTTTCACAGAGAGGGTTATGGATGCATGGAAGAGCCTCCCTGAGGAGGTCATGGAGTGAAGAACAGTGGGGGAATTCAAGAATGCATGGGACAGACATAAGGCAGTCCTAGTGGGGGGTTGGAGGAAGTAAGCTGTTGGTTAACTAGGTTAACTAAGATCTGCAGCTTATCTCTTGGGTAGGAAAATGGGCAGACTAGGTGGGCCTAGCTGTCCTTATCTGCCATCACAGTCTGTTTCTGAAAAGTTTCAGAAATGTGTTTCTGGTAAGGTGATATGTTGACTGATGATTACATGCACAAGCCTAATGTGATACTGATGTCAATGTATATGGTTGTATTGAAACTTTTGGGGGTATTTACTTGACATGGACTTCTCGAGGGTAAATGATATCTATATGAGTGAACAGTGTGTATACGTGGGGTATTGGGGCTGTAACTCCGGTGTAGTTTGTGAGCCACTAGAAGGAATAAAAGGGGGTCTCAGTGTCCCAGAGGGCTGTGACCAAGCTAGTCTTACCACTAAAACCCTGACCTCATGGGTGGAGCCACCCGCCATAGGGCCTAGGCCCCTCAACCTGTCCGTAGCCAAACAGGCAGGGGTAGTAGCCCTTGGGGTAGCGCCACCTAGGGGTTACATGCCTTAAGCCCTTCCTCTTTCTCACGGTGTGGGCAGAGCCTCTGTCAGCCTTGCATGCACATGGAGCCCCCTATGATGAGAGCAAGCTCCCTTCACAGCTAAAGAGGTTGCTGTGGTGCTGAAACTGGTGCCGCGCACTCGTGCAGCAGCTACCTCAGCCTGGCCTGCCTCCCGATGTGGGCAGCGCAGCTCTTCCGAACTATTATCTATTTCACTGTCCAATCTGTTACTTAGTTGTGCTGCCTGTTCTAATTTATGTGTTTTAATGATGTTGTTTACTGTTTTATCATGTACAAGCGCTTTGGCATTTGAAAAGCGCTTTTTAAAAATAAAGTCTGACTTGACTTGTATAATTACTAGCTAAGAGAACTGCAGTCGGGAACTTTTAGATGTGGAAACATATTTTGTTATGGAAGTTTAGCGTCTGATAAACATGAATAGGTACTAGGGATTAATTTCTCATGTGTTACTACATGTTGATGCATGTCAGTATAATATGGTGTTAAAAATAACAGGACTTTATAAATTTAGTGAACCTTTCTATGTTTTTATTTATAATGGGGTGAGCGGATAACACATAAAATAAAAACACATATTACACTTATCCCATTGTATAAATCATCAGTGATGTAACCAGAGTGAGAGCAACTGCTGCTGACATCACCAGAGTGAAAATACATGACATTTATCACACCCACGCAAATGGTAACTTTTGTGCCAATAGGGGTCTCTGTTGTATAAATCGGATACATGATATGCACTCATGTGATATGAAATATTTTCACTCTATTAGTGACCTCTGGATACTCAAGAGTGACTTTGCCACCCGTGAATATCCAGAGGTCACTCTAAAGGAGTGAAAATATTTTCCCATATCGCACTTGTGCCCATTATGTATCCCCTATATCACTATATGGTAGTTGAAGCAGTATCTTTATCGATATGGACTCCTAAGTTTTCATGTTTTTTTTAAACTATATTTTTAGTCATAGTGGTTCCAGAGTCATCTGATTTTAAATAAATTATCTTTTGAAAGGTCTTACTTTGGAACCATTCAGGCTAGAAACTATTTTTTTAATGAAAGCTTGGAGTTCAGCTGCTTTAGCCTTGTTGATACTGTTATGTGTCGATACGGTTTTCCATGTACAGTATCAATACTACTTAACTCATTACTTCCAGTAGCTTCATATGAAGTCCAAACTATCCATTGTTTACCTGACACAAAAATTGCCGCCCAGGTATTAGAGTTTGTACAGCCTTTTAATTATAATATCAGTAATGTTTTTTAGTTGACACAGCTAAAAGTCGGCGAACACATAGTGTCTGTACTATTTTTTGTATTGATAAATTGTGTTGATACAATTTTTTTGTATTGTTACATAAAATGAAAATTTTTGTTTACTTTTTCTGAATTTTAATACCCAACATTATTTTTACTTTTTCAGAATTTTGTTAATACTTAACATTGTATATTTACAAACTGTGTAGAATTAGAAACTGCAGTTTGCATCTTAATTTGTATTCATCTCATGTCCTTAATCACATTAACATTTCCCTCTCCCCTCTAGCAATCTCTGCAGTTCCTTGCTTTTGCAGACTTTGCCTGTGAAAGTGTCAGGAGAGAATTGTATTATTTATTTTTTACTTATTTGAAATCTTGGATTAGCACATTTTGAGGATAAGCTCATTAAATAGGTTCCACATCAGTGCAAAACCAAGAATAAGAACATTATACAGATAGGCAAATAGCAACACAGTTGTACAGGAATGGTTGTAAATAGTAAAGTCACAGTCGTAGGCTATGTGCAAATAGCCAGAGTCAGTTACAGTAGCTTAGGCATTATTACAAAGGATGTAGACAGAAAAGACAGACCGGAACCTGAGGTGGTGAAAAGGACAGAAGGAATACACCAGTGGGTAAGTCTGTCAGAAAGAGCGGAACAGGATCGAGGTGATGGCAGAGGGCGGAGTACAGGTTACAGGGCCTGTGCGTGGGAAGGGGAGAATGAACAGAAAAGTTAAGTGTGGAAGGATGGGAATGGATAAGGGTAGGGAGGAGGAACACAGGTGAGTACAAGTGTTAAGGGAAACATGAGCAGAAGCGTTTAAATACCAGGCAATGTGGAACCGACAGGATAACATGACAGGATACAATAACCCTAACAGGATAGGATAACAGCTATGGTTGTTTTACAGTTCTTTATAGGTTTTATCCTACTTTGCTTTTCACATGTCAGGGCCATATCTGCAGCATTACAGTTACAATACACAAAGCCTGGGAGCACTGGATCAGATTGTGTGTTCCCGTTCAGATGCCATCTCTGTGGCACCCTGCAACATGCCCATAGTCTAATGGAGAAGTTAGAAGCTGCTGACTTGATGCTTTACAGTGGTCGCTGATATAGTAAATATAAATAAGGGATGCCTCTATCTGTGGTCAGAAAGCGCTGCTATCAGCAGCACCCTGATGCTGTAGCCACATGAGAACAGACTACCGGACTCGCTCCTGAAACCAGACCCACTCACCTTGCATTAGCTCTGAACCAGTGAGGTGGCCCAAAATTGTTTTGCTGTTTCAGCAGAAGCATTAGTGGACACCTGAATTGTGATCTTTGTCGTGATACGAGTATTGTGATTTATCTTGCAGAAGATGAGGATGAAGATGATTCAGAAAAAGAAGATAATGAAATTGATGATACTGATGATGACGACAAAATCAGTGATTATAAAACGCAACAAACTAAATCAAATCGGGGCAGAGTAAGTAGATTTTCTCTAGTAACTGTAAATACCTCAGAAATATATATAACATTCTTTTGATTTCCTCCCGACAATGGTGCTTCCCCATCTATCCACAGACGCTCCTAGCTCTGCCCCTGCCTATCTCTGACACTTTCATCTGGCTGCAGATGGTGGAAATATCATACTCAGCTGCCCTTTTGTTAGTCCACTAGGTGTGGAGTGCAGAGTAGTGTAGCCAGTTGGGAGATCAGTGCCCGAGAGCATTGGATTGTCATCCCGGTCACTCCTGGGATTTTTAGCTGGTTTCGTGGTTACTCCTGTACAATGTTGCTGACTCAGGGTTCTAAGATGCTCAGGTACGTGGGGGACCGTACACCAGAGCCAAGCAGCATCCCTCCTTCCCGACATTACTTACCTGCTGCACTGCTACGTGTAGATAGCCAGGTGAAAAGGACAGCATAGTGTCTGGGAGCACAACCCTCCTGGGAGGAGAAGTGAGTCTACTGGAATGGTCGGTCTTCCTCCCCCCAGCTGACCTCCAGTCACCAGGGCTGTGAGTGGAAGTGATACCACTACATTAACAGACCAACCTGGAAAAACAGTTTCATGCTTGAGGAATTATACACAAAAACTGAGAGTGGCATATTTAGAATATTGACCCAGTATCAACAGGCTCTTAATATGGAAAGGTTTGTTAGTCTGGTAACAGACGTTCGAGAGCATCTCCACAGAGCCATGAAACATTGAACTGTGAACCATTGGTGTCAAGACCACGCAGCAAGCTTTTACTTGACATGGCCACCCATATTGATGTGTCTGTATACATGTCATCAGTGCACAGCGCTGCCTACTTAACGTGGGCAGGTTCCAGTCATTTCAGTTTCCCCACTGTTGGTGAATGGAGTTCTAAACATCTAGCAGGATTGAGTCTGCCATACTAATCATGCACAGAGAGGCAGGTGGAGTGAAGCAAACCCTGTCTGCTGGGCAGCTAGTGAAAGTAATGATATAACAATGTACGAAATTTGCCAGCAGATAAAGGCCTAGAGGTCTATCAAGTCTGCTCAAATTGCTGCTAGCACCCCATATTCTGCAGCTGCCCTCCTTCCACCCTTCCCTTGATTAACCTCCCCTTGTCCTGTCCCATCCTCATTTGAAGCAGTCCACTGTTCTACTGCATACCACTTCAGCAGGTAACGATTCCACCCAGCCACCATCCTCTGTAAAAAGTGTCTCCTCATCTCCCTCCTGAACCTTCCTCGCTCCAGTCTCATATCATGGCTCCTGGTGGCCTCCTCCCTTACTTTGAACAGCCCTCTCTACCCGTCTTGTTTATTCCTTTCATGTATTTAAAGGTTTCAATCATGTCACCCTGTCTCTCCTGTCCTCCAGTGAGTACATGTTCAACTCCTTCAACCTCCTCTCGCATGATAAGTCCCCCAGCCCTTGATCATCTTTGTCGCTTCTGCGCCGCACCCCTCCAGTAACTTAATGTCCTCTTCAGATACGGACGCCAGATCTGCAGTACCCAGGTGTGGTCTAACTAACGACCTATACAGTGGCAGAATCACCTCCTTGAGGATATACCCTTGCAATACAACCCAGCATTTTGTTGGCCTTTGCAGCTGCCTTCCTACATTGTGCCGAGTTGTTCATTGACCCTGTAATGAGCACACCCAGATCCTTCTTCTCCTCTTTCTGGGCTAGCTGCACTCCCCCTAGCTGGTAACTCCTCCTTGGGTTCTTCATCCCAAAATGTAGCACCTTGCACTTTTTAGCATTAAAGCCCAGTTGCCAGGTGTCTGACCAGGTTTCAAGCTTGCCAGATCATCCTGCAACCTGCCATCCTCCTAGGTCATCCACCACCGCGCCTATCTTGGTATCATCAGCAAACAGACTGATCTTGCTCTTGATGTCCCATGATATGTCTGCAGTGAATATCCCAAACAACTCTAGTCCCAACACTGAGTCCTGTGGAACACCGTTTGTCACTGCCCTTGGGTGTGAGAGCACCCACCCACCACCACCGTCTGTTTCCTTCCCTGCAGCCAGTTTCCTACCCATCTCACCAGCTTTGCACCCGCCCCTGTGCCTACTAACTTCCTTCCCAGCCTTCCATGTGGCACTGAGTCGAATGCCTTACTGACGTCTAGATACAGGACATCCAATGCATGGCCACTGTCCAGTTGCCTAGTTACCCAGTCATAGAACTCGACCAGGTTGGTTTGGCAGGATCTGCCACATATAAAGCCATGCTGTCTGCTGTTCTGTAGTCCTTTGGCCTCTAAGAGGGCCACCAGCCTCTCCTTCAGGGTATTCTCCATTAGCTTACCCACGATGGATGTGAGGCTCACTGGTCTGTAGTTTCCCGGTTCATCCTTGGGTCCACTCTTGTGGAGGGGCACCACATGAGCCATCCTCCAGTCCTGAGGTACACACCCCGAATGTAATGAGGCATTAAATGGGTCTTCCAAAGGTCCTGTAAGGACCTCTGCCAGCTCCTTCAGTACCCTGGGGTGGATGCCATCTGGGCCTGGCGCCTTGTCCACTCTCAGTGCCTTCAAACCCTCTTGAACTCTGCTCTCCATGATTTTCCCATCTGTCACCACTTCCCCCCTACTTCTGCCATTTCTCCCAACTTGGTGTCACCCCTTTCTCTTTAGTAAATACTGGAGCAGAAGTACTCATTTAGTGCTTCCGCCTTATCTCACCCTGCTTCCACTCAACCCCTCCTTCCTAATCCTTACTATGTGGTCCTTATAGCTCCTTTTCTCCTTGATGTACTTAAAGTCCTTCTCCACCTTCTTAATGCCTTGTGCGTCCTGAGTTCCGTGGATCTTTGGCTCCTACTGCCCTTGTCACCTCCTTGATTCTGTCAAGTACTTCTCCTGTCCCCCCCTCCCTGTTTTCTTGTACTTCCTAAAGGCAGCTCTTTTCCTCCTTACCTTTTCCATGACCTCCTTGCTCAACCAGATTGGTTTCTTAGTCCTAGCCTTCTTGCCC
Organism: Neoceratodus forsteri; assembly: GCA_016271365.2. Lineage (NCBI taxonomy): Eukaryota > Metazoa > Chordata > Ceratodontiformes > Ceratodontidae > Neoceratodus > Neoceratodus forsteri. The sequence goes on along the minus strand of CM057459.1, from coordinate 302,018,062 downwards.
TGGGCTTTGCAGCAGGTTTTGGTTGCCTCCACTATCCTCAGCTTTATGAGCTCCCACCTCTGGTTAGTGTCCATACTAGATTAAATTCTGGCCAGGTACCCTTTACCACTCCCCATCCTCCCAAAGTCAGCCCTCCTGAAGTCCAGCACTATTGTGCCAGATTCACTCCTTCCTTGCCCATATCTAATATGAGCCATTCTGAGCGGTGGTCACTCCTGACAGTATGTTTATATATATATATATATATATATATATATTTTCTCCATCCCTGATATAAACAGCATATTGGCTGTGCAGTGTCTTGGCAAGTACAAGGACTGCCATATCATGGGATGGGGGTTGGGAAAAGGTATCACACCACAGAGATACTCTCTAAGGTCTAATGTTACTGATATATAACAAACCTATAATGTGTGGTTGAACTTTGTTATAGGTAGACATCTACCTTTTTATAATAACATTGTTCCATCGATGTGAAGTCTCGATTTTGTTAACCTACTGATAGTACATCACATCGATGGGTTAACAGCCGGAATAGTCTGCGGATGCATGCTATGCAAATCATTGACCTTCCTGAAATGGCCGCGACGGTGAGCCGATGACCTGGAATTAGCAGCTGTGACTGATATAACAGCAGGTGTAAGGTTCCTGGACCTGCTTTAATTTTTTAATTGGTTATGTGAACCATACGCTATAAAATATAATGTATGGCTCGCTGTCAGCAACCAGCTGGTTTAACCATCTTGTGATTGCCATGGCTATGTAAACCTCTCAAGCTTCGCTGTTGAGGTTTACAAGGTCACCATGGCAACCCCTCGATGGTTAACGAGCTGGTTTCCGATAGCGACCTGTACATTATCCTCTATATCGTCTTCGATAGCTCCATAATTCATTGGCTAATTAACAAGTAGTACCAATTCCAACCAGGCTGCCCATAAAGTAGCGGCAGACCTATACCCTTCAATCTGGTTTTCACAGAGAGAATGGTGAAAAAGCTTATTACTCGGTGATTGCGTACTCTAGTGATCGGGTGTATCTACCAGGAAAAAAATTATTCAGTTAATGAAGACACAACAACGGAAAAACACCTTCCATTTGTCTGACATTTACTCTCTTGTCAGCAGGAGAAACAGAACTGGAGTTGTTGGGTCCCATCACGTTATACAAGTAATGCTATGCACTGACAGCATGCATATAGGCATGTTGATGATGGTGTTCCCATCGTGCAAAAGCTTCAAGTAAAGTCCTTATGATGATGGCTTACAGTTCTATGTATTATAGCTCTTTGAAGACAGTCTCGAAGAAGAGTTACTTTTTTCTTTTTCAGTAAAGTGAATAGTTTGTATCGTAGTATCATATTGTTAAGCATTCAGTGCCGTACCATGATCACAAATTTACTTTTCCCCTAATGCTCTTTGTGGGCAACTCATTGGATATTGTAAAACTCTCGGCTCCGCCCCATGACGCCAGATCTTCCTTACCGCTTGGAAGCTCAGGTTCCCTCCTTAGTGCTCTGCGTTTTAGACTGGATCCGAATTCTTCGGTTCGTCCGAATCTAGTTTTGAAGTTTTCTAAACTTTGGTCTTCTCATCCCTCGTGGCTGCGATGGACAATTCGATTCCTAGCTTTCGGAGGCGCCCTGGCAGACGGATGTTGTCCAGGAGGGATTCACACTCGCTATACGTGTACTGCCTCGACCTGAAACACGACCCGCAGGTCTGTGAGTTGTGCCGCACCTTTTGGCCAACGTCCTGGGGATGTGCTGCCGATTAATTCAGGCGCTCAATCAGAGTTTTCCCGCGGTCTAAACCCAAAGAGGCTCGTTGGGTGGTGTCATGGTGGCGGCTGGCTGGGCAGCTGAGCACTCGTCTACGAGGAGGCGGCCCAGGCTGCATCTCTCTCCTCACCGGTCAGCGTTTATCACGCTTCTCTGAGTTCCTCTTATCGCTCGTTCAGGAGCTTCACCGTCCCTTTCCACTAAGGGAGGGGCCTTTGGGACATTCCTTCGGCCCAAGAAGACGGAGTCGAAGGTAAGTCCCATGGTCGGCGTTCATGGGAGCGGGAGAGGTCTCCCTCCCTGGACAGCCGACCGTCGACTTCAGTCGAGGTTGAGGCTCAGGCCTCTGGCTTCATGGCGTTCCCGTCAGGTCAGCCTGCCAAGACAACCGTCGACGCAGTCGAGATATCTCTTGACCCGACAGCGGGTGGTGGGACTGGTAGAGCTATCAACCCCTCTTCGCCGGTTTCCTGGTGGAAACCGAGGATCTGCCCGCGCCTTCAGGTGGGTAGTCACCGGTTAAAGTGTCGAGCGAGGAAGAGCTGGTGTCCCCGCTCCTTCCAGGCCCGTCCTCAGTCTCGGACTTCATCTCGGTCAAGCCGCTCCTGTCGACATCGGCGGTCTCGGTCTGGGCACCGAATTAAGTGGCGATAAGCGCTCTCCGTCCTCCTCCTCGGATGAGGAGAGGCCGACACAGACTCGTCGTCGATACGAGGACTTATGTGGCAGCAGTTGCTGTTGTCCGGGAGTAAATCGACTCCAATTCATCCCCCGGCTTTCAAGTGGCTGCCACCCGAATGACCGAAGCAACCGATCGCCTCAGTCGAGATGCCCATTTCTGGGCCGGTTGTTCGATCAAATCTAGCTGCCCCACCTATTGTGGTGGAACCTTGGTCGGGTCATGGCCTGCCCCATAGGTTGTCGGTCACCCTCACTCCAGGCCGTCCTCGGCAGGTGGAGGGTGGCTCAGGCCAGAGGCAGCTCTTTGCAGACTCTTCGGAGTCCGATGACGACTCCTACCTGTTCCTCAGGCGAGTGGGCCTGGATTCCTCCCGAGGCCAGTCTCTGGATGATTGCCCACCTGCTTCTTGGGTCTGCTTAGGCTCATCTCGGAGTCTACGGGATGCAGCTCGAGCCGAGTCCAAGCGGGTCAATTATCCCTACAGAGGATTCTAGACCCGAAGGATTCACCCACAGAGGCCTTCCTGTGGCTGAGGCATGGCTGACCCAGCCTTGGAGCTTTGCAGCGTCCTGCTTCCTGTCCTCAGCCTCGGCCAGGATGGCCAGGAAGTATCTGGTTCTCTATCTGCTCTTGCCCGGTTCTCTGAGCAGCCCTCTGCCGAGGGTTAGTCACCGATAATGTCTTCCAACGTTCTGGAAATGCCGGGACGTGGATAGCCCCGACAAGGAATCAAAAGGCTGGACTCGTCGGGCGCAGGGTATCGATGCATCCTCCCTCGGCCTCTGACAGGGCAGCTCGGCCGCTGATGGCACAGTTCTTCCACGCCATCATGGGCTCCCCTGGATGAAGTGATCCCTCATTTCGGCTGACCTTGGACCGAGACTGGCAGGTGTGGGACCAGGGAGGCGGTGGCTAAGCAGCAGCTTCAGACTGCTCTGGACTTAAGTGATTGCTGTGGCAGGTCAGTAGCGCCCGGTGGCCTTGCGCTGCAGGGCATGGCTGAGGATATCCACCTTCAAGGCAGATGCCCAGCACAAGTTGGCAGACATCCCCTTCTCGGGGACTGACCTCTTTGGCCCTGGGTGGAGGGCCACCTCCAGGGATCGAAAGTCCAACGCCACTCTGGAGTCTGTCACCTCCGCCCAGAGGGACAAGGCTGCAGCAAAGCAGGCGCAAGTCCTTTTGTCCTTCCGTCCCTGCGGCACGACAGTAACAGCACCAGCACGAGGGCAGCAGGCTCGCGCTTTGCATCCCAATCCCAAGCAAGCGACTTCCTCTAATGGGAAGCAAGGAGGTAAAGGCCCAGGAGGTCACTGGGCCAGTCCCTCCTCGTCCAAGCCTGCCCAGTGACGGGTTGAGGGTCGTCACCCCCAAACTTGCCACCCTTTCCTCGGTCCCCCCCATTGGGGAACAGCTCCGCCACTTTCCGCCTGGTCCGCTATCACCACGGACTGTTGCGTGTTAGAGGTGGTAGGTAAGGACCTGCCTCTGGAATTCGAGCAGACTCTTCCCTTTTGAGCCGTCGCTCCCCGTGGGGCCACGGGCTCGAAGCCTCTCTGTCGGTCCGACGAGCCGATATTGCCCCGCACCTCGAGAAAGAGGTGATCAGGAAGGTGGCGGATCCTCCTCCAGACCAGGGTTTTGTGTCCAGGTAATCCTGGTCCCAAAACTGACGGGGGGCTGGCGCCCCATTCTCGACCTCGCAGGACCTGAACAGGTCCCTTGAGGTCTCAGACGCTCAGGATGGTCACTCTGGTTCAGATAATCCCATCTTTGGAACTAGGCACGTGGTTTTGTTCCCTGGACCTCCAGGACCAGCGTTCTTCTCGTCCCGATCCGTCTGTTTCGTCAGAAATTTTCCCGCTTGAGAGCGGAGGGATTTCTTTTCGAGTTCCGGGCCATGCCCTTTGGGCTCTCTGTAGCTCCCAGGGTCTTCACCAAATGCATGGCAGTGGTGACAGTATTCCTGCGGCGCCGAAGGGTCCGGGTGTACCCCTACTTGGTTGACTGTCTGTTGGCAGCCCCCTCCAGAGCGGAGGTGGAGCGGTCCAGAGATCTGGCCCTCAAGGTTTGCTCTCAGATTGGCCTCCTCTTCACGAGGCCAAGTCTGAACTCGTGCCAAAGCAGGTGAACCATTTCATCGGGGCAGTGATGCATTTCATCGGGGCAGAGCTTGACTGTCTTAGAGCCAGAGCATGGCTCCCGGCGAACAGGGCCGAGGTTCTTCCTCCTTTGCCCAATCATTTCTGGTTGGGCAAGTGCGTCTGACCAGGACTCCTGCATCTCCTGGGCCTCATGGTGGCCTGCACCAGCGTGGTCCGTTGGGCCTGTTGGTATATGCGTCCTGTTCAACGGGGACTGGCCAGTCAGTGGTCACAACGCTTCGATCCATTGGATCAGTTGGTGACAGTGACCCAGGAAATGTGGAATGCTGTCCAGTGGTGGACCGTTCCGGCACATCTGCAGGAGGGCATCCCGTTTGTCTGCCCCGAGCTGACGGTCTCTCTGTCGACCGACGTATCTCTGATGGGTTGGGGCGCCCTTCTGGGGGAGCACAGAGCGCACGGCCTCTGGTCCCCTCCAGAGTCCTCTTGCTATATCAACCTGCTGGAGCTCCAAGCGGTCCGCCTAGCTTCACCGCCTTCACTCCGTTTCTGCGGGTCAGGTGGTTCAGGTCCAGACTGACAATACCACGACCATGTATTACTAAACCGCCAGGGCGGGACGCGCTCCATGCTGTTATGCAAGGAAGCTCTCCGCATATGGTCTCGTCGCAGCCTGGAGGCGGATCTCCTAGCCATTCACGTGGTAGGAGCCTCCAACATCCTGGCCGATGCCCTAAGCCGGATAGGGGCTGCGTCTCACGAGTGGTTCTCTCCTGCCGGAGGTAGTACAAGATCTCTTCTCCCACGGGGTCACGCCTCAGGCAGACCTTTTTTCCTTCAAGGAGAATGCGAAGCTGAGACTGTTTCATGCCCGCCCCCTCAGCAGCGCTCGCTGCAGGGGGATGCCTTTTTGAGGCCGTGGACCCCGGGCCTCTTCTACTTTTTTCCTCCTTTTTCCTTGTTCACAAGGTGCTTCTCAAGCGAGGACAGACAAGGCGCAGGTGATTCTGGTAGCCCCAGACTGGCTCCCCCAGCTCTGGTATCCAGATCTCCTCAGTCTCAGCTCCAGGCTTCGAGGCGGCTTTCAGCCCCCGGACCTAATCTCAGTCATCAGGGGAAGGTATTCCATCTGGACCTTCAATCCCTGCACCTGACAGCCTGGTTCCTGAGCGGCTAGATTTCCAGGCCTTGGGTCTTCCTTCGAGGTCCCCAACGTTGTTGAGGCGTCCCATAAGGAGTCGACCAGAAAATGCTATGCCTTCAAATGGAAGAGATCCTCCATTTGGTGTCAGGCAAAGGGTCTGGACCTTCCTCCTGTTCCTCGGCAAGCCTTCCCGGACTACCTGTGGTTCTTTTCTCAGCAAGGGCTTCGGTCGACGACCCTTAAGGTACACCTGCTGCTTACCAGGCGCGGGACGGAAAGCAGTCGGTGGCGCAGGAGAAGGTGGTCTGGTGCTTTTTTAAGGCCTTGATCACATTTCCCCTTCGGTGCGAGAACCTCCACCTCCATGGGATCTACTGCTGGTATTGGCCAAGCTCACGGGCAAGCCATTTGAACCAGTGCACAGGTGTGATATCTCCCACCTGTTTTGGAAGCCCGCCTTCTTGGTGGCTATCACGTCAACCAGAAGGATGGGAGAGCTCCAGGCGCTTCCTTTGAGTCTCCCTATCTCGTCTTCCACAGGGACGAGGTTGTCCTGCGCCCCACCCGAAGTTCCTTCCGAAGGTGGCGTCGGAGCTTCACCTTATCCAGGTGTTGACTCTGCCGTTGTTCTACCCCAATCACACCTCTGAGGCTGAATATAGGCTCCATATTGGACCCTAGTAGAGCGCTCGCTTACTTAAGGACCTTACGGCTGAAGTTCTGGGAGAGGTTTGCCAGCTGTTTGTCACCTATGCTGATGCCGCACCTGGCACACCTGCAGCCAAGCGGATGATGAGCAGGTGGGTCACCTCCTGCATGGATCTCTACTATAGGTTGGCGGGCATGGAGCCTCCCAGAGGGATAAAAGCTCATTTTACCTGCCATACCGTTGCATCGGTAGCTGCTTCCAGGGATGCCCTATGCAAGATATCTGCCTGTCTGCTACCTGGAAGTCGGCACATACCTTAATTACCCAGTGCCACATCGACCTTGAGTGATGCCGGGATGCTGGTTTTGGGGCCTCGGTTCTCCAGTCTTTATTCCCTAAGTAGGAGGTGAGCGCCTTGCCTCCCTCCTCCCGGAGAACTGCTAGGAGTCTGTCAGTGTGGATGAGCAACATATCCATGTCCCTAGAAATACTGGTTACTCACCTGTAATAGGAGTTCTAGGAATGGTATATGTTGTTCATCCACACGACCCACCCGACCTCCCCGGCTTCGGCGCACAAGCTGGCTTCCAGCAGGCTAGATCCGGCGTCGTGGTGTGGAGCCGAGAATTTTACCACCCTAGTGGGTGGGAGGAGCCAGCTTGAAGATATTCCGGCAAGATTTAAAGCGGCAAGGAATCTGCCAGACAGTGTGGATGAACAACATATACCATTCCTAGAACTCCTGTTACAGGTGAGTAACCTGTATTTATTGAATGACAACTGGTGGAGGCCAGGTAGCTGCACAGTGAGTGCATGTCTTAAGGGAAAGGGGCAGTTGCTGGGTGACAGCCATATTGTTCATGTATCATTGCATGCTGGCACCTTCATGGGTAAAAATCGAGGAGAAAAATGGGGGTCTGCAACAACAAAACAGGGTGTCCCCACAAGGCCATGCATGATACTGTGCTACATAGCTGGATCACTGCAAAGTCAGGAAGGTCAAGCTGTACTCAGTTCTCTGAATGAAGAAAGCGTACTTCATGCCGATAGGTAGGGAAGTTCTGGCTTTATTTCTGTGTAGCTGTACGTGCAGCATGGCAGGTACAGAGAAAAGCAGAATGCGGAATACATTCAAACAACCAAACATTTTACACCTAGCGCTTCATCAGAGACCCATGACCTGGGCAGATACACACATATATAGTCAGCCAGTGCCTGACATCATTGTCATGGTAAAATGTCAACAAATGTATCCAAAATGCAAGTGTGAATAATATGAACTAAAATCACAAAGCCAAATGTTGAAAAACAGATGAAAACAAGTAGGAAACAGCATGAGTGAAAATCTACATGACATTTTATTAATCTAATGTTGGTCCCATATTTATGTCTTGGACGGATATTCCAACTCCCATCTTTTACTCCTTAAAATTGATAAAAATGCAGACATTAGCACAGTAATCTATATACTCAGTTTCTGATATTCACTGGAAAGCAGGATGTGAATCTGTAGTTATTGAACACTGTTGCGGGAATGTGTGTGGTGGGGGGGAGGAAAAGGAAGTGTTGAGGGGAAGAGGAGAGGGATGCACAGAAGCATGACTGGGGACTAAATCCTGAGGCTAAAAAGAATACATGTGGGATGATATGAGATTAAAAAAGAGCAGAGACAGAGACTGAATCAGAGGAGGGGGAGGGGTTGATTGGCAGGAACACACATATAGTAAAATCAATTCTGTTATCTCATTTGGAAAAGGGCTGAATTTCAAATGTATCATTTAAACATGGCCATTGTAAAGCATTCAGTTTGTGTATCCATAACTTTTCTTTGGTTCAATTTATTTTCATAATCTGTCCCTCTTGGATCCCTTCTATATGCTCAATCCCAGTAGTTTTATGTTTCATTTTGTCCTTGCTTGTGTGAAGTGGGCTGCCATTGCATAACTCATGTCATCCCTTTGGATAGCTCTTACAGTACATGCTCAGTAATCTTGCTTTAAATTTGTGCTTGGTATCCCGTTAGGAGGTGCCACACAGGCACTGAACTAAGCAGACGACCCCTTTTGTATTGCAAGTTACAAAATCTTAACATGTACCAACTGGCCACAGTTGAAGCAACTAACTGGTAGTTTTGGCAACCACGTTTGGTGTCTCACTGGCTGGTAGCTGCTAGTTACCTTGTGTCTAGTGTTGGTGGCACTCCTGTAAGAGATCCATAGTGGTCTTTCACATAAATCCTTCAAAAGAGAAACGCTTCTTACCATCTGGACTTTTTTTCTTCGTCTTTATTAAACAATTTAGTACGTAATCATGACAGAGAAGAGAAAAATGTACAAGAGTTAACTGCCACCATATTTTTAGTATCATGAGAATGATCTTAGACTTACAAGATGAAATGACTCCACAAGAAGTGAGATTTTGAACAGTAGTTCTTTATTAATAGTCTTGATGGTTGTATGAAGGTTACCCTTCAGTTGTTTGCTGCCCCGATCAGAGGGAATGGGTTATCCCTTTGACCACTATCTCCATCTATAAGTTGATCAGAATATGTCTATGGTGCATCTCTGTAAAGAATCCAGCGGGCTCATCTCCTCTCAAAACTGGGATGTCTCAAATTTACCTTATAGGTTAGCTGTTTCATATTTTGTATTTCTAGAACTATATCCAGCCTTTGCTGGAGCGTTGGGGGCTCTTCTTTAAGCCAGTTCCATGTTTGACCATAGTCACCACTTTTGTTGCCCTAGTACCAAAGGTAGGAACAGATGCTAGACTTTGTGTTTCATTTCTTCTCCCAGCATTCCTGTCTCCTCCTGCATTAGGTTGTCTCTGTTCATGTTATTAGTCTCTTGTTTAGCTTTTCTTTGACTGCCCCTCTGTACAAATCTCATAATTTGTTCCTCTAAGTTTTGCAAACTGTAGTTGGCAGAAGTGGTACACTTTTACTTTATCCTAATAAATTAGACCTTAGGGATGTTGCTGATGGTGTTGCAAGGGTTAAAACTACTTGCCAGTAAAATACTGTGTTTGTCATTTGGCTTCCAATATAAATTTGTACAAAAGTCTCCATTTTGTTGTTTTTCAACAATAATGTCAAGGAACTCCACTTTCCAAAGTAAAATCTAGTTTGAATACAATGGGACAAAAGGAATACTTAAACTGGAAAATGTGAGCAAGTGGGCTACCACTAGTCACCAGGTAATACTTAACCCTGTTGCCCCAAAATTGGGATCGCAGGTGCAGGATGTGAACCCACAATTCCCAAGTAGAAGGCAGGCATCTTAATCACTAGGCAACAACAGGGAATATATAACATGGGACAGGTTGAAGGAGGGGAAGCCACTTGACACAGGCTACTCAAACCTGGAAGGGTAAAGCTTACAGCCAACAAGCACAGACTGATTTAATAAGGCTTTTGACTACAGTGCCAAAATGTGTCAAGTTTTCAACTTTGAAATTTGGAAAGTTTTTTTTTTAGGTTATTTTGACACTGCAGGGTATTCTTTCTATAAATCTGAATTTTCCTTCATTTGGACATGGGGATGACTGAGGCATGGTCCTTCTTGCAAACTGGAAGGAACGGTGCCAGTTCCGACAGGCAATAGCTGCAAATTAAGGACGGCTCAGGACATTGCAGGGAGGCTGAGCCGTCCATAATGGCTGTTTATTGGCCATGAAAGAGGTCGACAAAAGATGAGAGATTCAGTTCGATGTCACACTACTGAAAAAAAGTGGATATGACCATATTACCAAAACAGCATCTGAAACCATGAAGAGTCTGCAACAGTTGTGACACTTCTAATCAAAGAAAATAAGGTACTGTGTGCTTAACTAAAACACCTTAAAAATGGATCCTGAGCCACAGACCTTCAGTTTTTAGGGCTGTCAGAGGGCCTAGAGGTATAAAGCCTGGTAGGAAACATAGAAACAGAATTTACTGGCAGTAACGGATAGTTTGGCCCACCTAGGCTGCCCATTTTCCCCTGCCTATTGCATCACCCACCGCAGATGCTACTTGATCTCCAGCCCATTCACCCACCCCCCTTTCCCTTAGATTCCCTTATGCCTATCACATGCATTCCTGAACCCCACCACTGTTTTGACCCCCACCACTTCGCTGAAAGATTGTTCCATGGTAGGATATGCTGTTTAACTTTTGCATAACATTTCAAGTTTCACAGCTGAGGGACTTACACAGCGTGCTTTTGGAATTACACGAAAGCAGAGGCTAAGTAAAATAAACTTGCCCGAACTCTGCTGGTAATCACCAGAGGTCTACACAATCAGGACATAATCCTTTTTGAGCTTATATTTTTATTTTTTTTAATTAAAACAGCAAATGCGACCATTACTCATAATAGACAATCACAGATTTAAGTACATGGTAACTAACAAAACTGTATATCACAACATGATACTCATATACTGTTGTACATTAGTCTTTTTTTTTTATCTCCTCCTTATTTTTGCATCTCTGCAGCACTACCAGCGGGGACATCCAGCCGCTGGCCCCCAGCGACCCAGAGAGCAACAGACTCACTCGCATGATGGGGGTCGGTGCGGCCGTCCCAACTTGCGGAGAGTCTCCCCATACCTGTCCGCATCGGGCTGGACTGGATCCCCAGTGCGATTCACGACAGTCCTCCTGGTGTGGCAGGCGCGGCCATCAAGCTTCCTAGTTGCGCCAGCCTTTTCCTAAATGTTTTTCCCGAGTCGGCAATGCAGTGATGTACTGTGCGTATGTGGGTGTCATGCTGTGCTCCTCCCACTTGGCACTGCAACTGTGCTGCCTGGTCATCACCAGGGCCATTCCAACAGTGTGCTACCCGACCCACCCCAGAGGGGAGAGCAGTCAGGGATGCTTAATCTACCCTCTCCCTGCCAACCCCGGTGGCTGAGTCCATTCGAACTTAGGTCACGGTGTGGTGTGAAGAGGGCGTCCAACGCTTCAACCCTCAACGCCACCGGGATGGCCCGCCCGTTAATCTTTTAAATGTGGATGGGGGAAATAGACATACAATACCCTGAGAAAAATATCCTTCACTGACTGCCTCTCCAGTAGCACAAGTGATAATCACTTGGTAGTGCTCTGCCTGACCTTCACTAATGATGGGCCAGCAGGAGATATTCGCAGGAGGGAGGATGTAGGCTGACTCCAGAGTGCACGGTCAATAGCAGCATACACAGGCATCCACCAGAGTCCTTATCACCGATTGGAGGGAATAAATTTAAGGTGAAAACCCCAAAGCATGACAGAATGATGCTGTCACTCTGGGGTCCCACGAGTTCCGATTGCCCAACAGCCTCCCATGTTTGTGGCCCTGAAGGGGGATCAGCTTCCACTATCCCAACTGAATCCACCATGTGAAGCAAGGCTCCATCTCTCCCTTTGAACCCCCTTGGGACTGGGTAAGAGATGTGGAATGGAATGGGGAGCTGGGAGGTAGCTGAGCGGAGAGTGAAACACCAGTGATGGGGGAGTAAGAAAATATTTTAAATAATAAGATACTGTAAGATTTGTAGTCCAGTAAATCTCAAGAGATAATACTGTTGTATATAAGTTTATTTAATGGCGTGCACACTATTACATTGCAGTACGTGAGCTCAGATACACCAGGCAGATACTATTTTATGATCATGCAATAATGAAAATGGCACAGCACTGCAGCATCGGTTATGGGGCATCTATCTTTGTTATTCCCAGGGACAGTTCACACTTCAGCCGCAAAGCTCTAGGGATATATTTACAGAATTCTGGGATACTCATAATAAAAAAAAAAAAAACTGTCCCAGAATTCAATAGGAACTGCTCACAGGAAGAACTGGTTTAGCAACAGCAGTGTGGACATAAACAGTTTTCAAGAACAGTTCTGCTTGCTGAACTGGTTTAATACCAGAAGTTTTGAAAAAAAATTTTCTAAAACATTTTGTATCGTGTGGCCCTCTTTTTTTTTTTTTTCTGTACTCTTTCTTTTCCCCCCGTTAGTCACTCCACTCCTAGTCCCTCTCTCATAGCCCCATGCACCGCACTGCACCTACTTGAGAGGCCCGAGATGTCTGCTTCTTAAGGTGCTACTTGCTCCTCTTAGCTCTAGAGCCCCCAGATAACCCACTGGGCAGGGTAAAGGCATCCTCCCTTACCTCCCTCGAACATCATGGGAGTGCGCACTTGTGGAGTCTGCCCTCGGATCCTCCTGTAGGCGTGGTGCTGGAGGCACGTCACTTGGACTGGGAGCAGGGCACATTTTCCTTGTTCTGGTCCCCTTCCCTCTGGTGTCAGCACTTGAGGGGTCTAATGAGATGGAGGCACGCTGAGATGTAACTACGCTCAGATCCCCGGCTGACGCCAGCCCTCCCCTACTGTCTGATTCCCCAACTGCACCGGCACCACCCGTGGTCACCCAGGTGGTGGCAGTATGGTGGCGAGGGATACCGCCCTCCCTCCCAGAGAAGGAGAGCAGCCCATTGGGCACTCTGATCCTCCCCAGCTGGCCCTCCAGCACCCTGGCTCGCTACAGAACCCGGGTTGCTGGCGTCCTGGCGGTAGCACTAACGCTGTCGGTGGGCTGGCAGTGTGGCTCAACTCTAATGCAAACCACTGCATCTCAGTTTGGAAAAATTATAAATAAAATAATGAATAATGCACCCATTTCCTCCCACACTGGTGTTGCTGCTGTTAACAGAAGGAGAATTCAGACTGCAAAACAGTTTCGTTAAAATAAAAGGTCTCTGATTTGCTCCCTGCTGGTTCTGGCTACTACCGGTGAGGGAGAGAGTCTGGCTGCTGGAAAATTGCTTTCCCTCAAAAAACAGGTCTCCATTTGCTCACTCTTACTGTCCTGGCTCTTGCTAGTCAATGGAAGTAGTGCTGGGCCCTAAGGCCCTTGTTTTTTTTTTTCTTTTAAAGAAGTCTCAGTTTACTCCCACTCACCAGTCCCTGCTTTTACCAGCGAAGGGAAAGTAGAGCTGGGCTTCCTGGCCCTTATGAGAAAATAAAGAACTGACTACGTCCCCTCCCAGTCTAGATGCCAGTGCCCCTCCCATCTCTGGTGCTGGTGGTGATATGGGTAAACTTCCCTCTGATTGGTTCTGCTCACTCTTCTGGCTCCTAGGGGTAAACAGAGAGCAGAGTCAGGCTGCCTGGCCCTTTAAAAAAATAAAGTACTGACCACGTTTACCCCCTCATCTCAGCGGTGAGTATCCCGCTCCCATCTCTGGTGCCAGGGTGGTGCAGGTACCCTCCCATCATGAGGGCTGTGCCAGTGGCCATCTGGGGGTAGGGGGAGTAGGGTAAAACAGGGTGTTGGTGTGCCTCTGACAAATGACTTGGTACCATTGGGCTTCAGATTAGATAACTGCTGGGAAAATGATGGGCCAGGATGAGGAAGGCCTCACTCCCTTGGGCACCTGGTAATTCAAAATTGCTGGAGTGGAGTTGTGCTCCTCCAGTATGTAAGGGACAAGGAAGTGACAAACGTGTCCGTGGGGGGCAGAGGGTGTGTTGATGAGGAGACTGGATGTTTGTCTCCAAGGGCAGAGAGGGGCTGGTGGTGGTGGCTTTCTGTTGGAAAACTGAAGGCTTGACTGGCAGATCTCTTGGAGGAGACGCAGTGGTTTGGACGTGGTCACCTCTCAAATCTCTAATATGGGGGGCACCCACAGTTGTGATCTGTAGTTTGGATTTGTTTATAGTGGAGGGCAGTCACTAAGGTGTGCAGGTGGCACACTTGGGGTGGCAGTGTTAAAGATGGGTGCTTATGGGCCTTTATATGGCTATGGGGTTTATTTTGGATGCTGGTATGAGGGACGGGTAGAGGGAATTCGTGCATGCATCTCAGCTGGTTTATCCTGGGTAAATATATTGCAAAAGTGTGGATAAGACTTTGGATTTGAAGTAGTCTAGGGCAGAATCGATGGTGCTGGAGTTTGAGATGGGTGACCAATTGGTTGCAGCCATTTTCTCGTGGAGGGCAGACAGATCCAAAGACCAGTTCGAGAGGAGTTTGGAAGGGGCTTTGGGTTGGTGGGTTTTGTGAATGCAGTAGACCATGTGGTGGTCACTGAGGACATCACTGGTGTTTGGCAGGCAGTCTTGGGTAATTCCATCTCAGAGACAGCTGCGCTGGACTGTTGGATCCTGGCCCCTATGCTGTTTGCCTTGTACATGTTGCCTTTGGGTGAAATCTTGAGATAGTATGGCTGAGTTTCACTGCTTTGCAGATGGTACCCAACTATTTGTGCTGTGTATACTTGACAGCGTAAATGTTGTGTCAGTGCCGTGCTATTGTTTAAAGGAGATGAATGACCCAATGGCCTTCAGCTTGTTAAGTCGCAACCCAGGTAAGACTGAGGTGATGGTTATCGAACCCGACTACAGAGGGTCGGTATTGACAGGGAGTGACACCTAGTTTCCATCATTAAATGTCCCCACTCTTGGAGCTGTGGATGTGGTCAGGATCCTGAGGGTGGGGTCAAGGGACTCCAAGCTGTCCTTGGAAAACCAGGTGTTTGCAGTTGTACATAGTGGGCTTTTTTTTTTGCCTTCTAAACATCTCCCAGATTAAACTGTTTCTTGCACCAGGTGACTTGGCAAGGACAGTCCTTGCTTTCAACACATGCAGGATAGATTACTGAAATGTTCCCTACCTATGTGCAGCTAGTCCTGAACATGGCATCCAGTTTGATTTCAGGGGCTCCTCATAGAGACCATATTTCCCCGGTGCTGTGCAAGCTGCACTGCGTCCCTATTCAGTGGTGTCAGCTTCAAGATACACTTATTGGTATACAAAGCCCCAGATAGGTTGTATATCAGCACCGATATTTTGGAATGCTTTGAGTGCTCATATTAGATCTGCCAGCATAGTGGGGGCTACTTTAAGAGGTCCTGAAATACCATCTTTTCAAACTTGCTTACTACCTGACTTACCTATTACTTAAATCTGAAATTAATTTATAGCTAGCAGGAAAATATGTTGCATTTGTGAAGAAGTTTTATTTATGTTGTAATTTTGTTTAATTTCATGGTTTTTGTTTTCTGCTTTTTGTGTTTTTCACATGGCACGATAAGCCCCATAGAAAGGGTGCCAAAGAAATAAAATTGCCTTATACTGGGTTCTTATATTGGGTTTTGAATGGTAGAAGACATTTTGGTCCATTGAAACTGTTCCCCACCTTAGTGGGTACATTTATTCTTGTTTTGTTCTAACCATTTATCTATCTCTTTTTTAATTGTTAACAAAGATCCACTTTTAACTATTCTGCTTGGAAGTGAATTCCATATTCTGCCTGTCCTCTTTACAAATGTATAATATCTACTATTTCTTTTAACTGTACCAGTTTTTATTTGTATCATATGACCTCTCAGTCCTCTTGGTTTATTCTGTATTATTATACCCATCTCATTCAGTAGTTCCTTTTACGGTTTTATACACTGTCATCAGGTCCCCCCTTAATCTTCTCTGTTGTAGTGTAAATAATCCTTTTTTTTAATTCTATCTTCATATTTATTTATTGCTAAAGATCCAGTCAATTTTGTGTATCTTCTTTGTACTGCTTCTAGTCTTTTAATTTCTCCCTTTGTATAGGGACTCCACATCTATGACCCATAATCCATTTGTGGTCTAGTGTATGTCTTATATAATGGTAAAAGGCACCCTATGGATCTATTTACAACGGTTCTCTTGATATTCCTTATCATATAATTTGCTTTTTGTATAGCATATGTTCTTTGCTTTTTGAAACTTAATTTGTTATCAATAATCATCCCACAATCCCTTCCTTCTTGGGTACTTCTTAATATTTTTTCTCCAGTGTACATATTTGATTTTTATTTTTTCTAATTGCATAACCAAACATTTATTAACACTAAATGGCATCTGATTTTCTTGTGCCCATAATTCTATTTTTTTTTTTTGCATCCTCTACCATGATTCTTTGTTGCTCTGGTGTACCAACAGGTCCCTCCAGTTTGATGTCATCTGCAAAGTTAATCACCTGATTGTAAATGTTATTATGTAAATCACTAATATAGATGGGGAACAGTGATGGTCCCATCACTGATCCCTGTGGGACCCCACTAGTCACCCAAATTGCATCAGACAAATCTCCCATAATTCTGACTTTCTGTGTTCTGCCATCGGGCCAACTGTTTGTCCACGAGATAATTCGAGTGTCCAAACCAATTTTACCATTTTGACACTAATTTGTCATGTGGAACTTCATCAAATGCTTTCTGGGAATAAAAAAAGAGAATATCCGTAGGTATATTATTATTTATGTTTTTTATTTATATCTTCATAAAAACACAGGTGGTTTGTCATACATGCCCTATTTTTTCTGAACTCATGCTGTTTGTTATCCACATAACCCACGACCTCCAAGTTATATTCAGTTTTATTCTTAAGAATGGTTTCCGCAATTTTTCCTGGAATTGACGTTAGATTTACTGGTCTGTAGTTAAAAGATTGCATTCTGTTGCCGTTTTTAAATAGTGGTACCATCATTGCTTGCCTCCAATCACCAGGGACTTCTCCCTTCTCAAATGAGATATTATAGATCATAGCCAGAGGTTCTGAAATCAAGGAACTTATTTCCTTCAAATATCCTGGTTCAATTTATCAGGGCCTGCCAACTTGTGGGATTTAAGCTGTTTTAGTAGGCCTTCTATTTCTTGTGGGGTTGTGGCTAGATTCAAGTTATAATAGATATTTGTGTTGAAATGTGAGGTATAATCCTTTTTTTTTTTTTTCAAATGCTGTCCCAAAGTATTCATTAAACGCATTCGCCATTTCTTTCGTTCGCTTAACTTCTCTCCCATTGACTATCAATGGACCCACTTGATTATTACCCTTTTTTTGCTGGTTTATATATGTATAAAAATGTTTACTGTTATGCCTTCTATATGCAAGGTTTATTTCCACTCTTCTCCTTTCTTTTCTTATTATTAGTTTCAACCTTTTAAGAATTTTTTTATATTCTTCCTTTGCTTCTACTGAACATGTCTTTTTCATTTTTCCAAATGCATTTCCCTTTTTGGTGCTTAATTTTAATACTTTATTCGTACACCGTGGTGTTTTTTTCCCCTTCTGTTGTATATTTTTTATTTGGTATGAACCTCTTTTCCAAGTTTAGAAGCTTGCAGTACCTCCTCTCCTTGTACGAGAAAGGCCTGCCTCTCATCGAGATGCGCATGTGGGCAATTTCCGCCTACCATGCTCTCGTGGGAGAGAGAGCATTGGCACAATTAGATGTGGCCCGCACCTTTCTTAGGGGAATTCTATACATGAGAGCTCCGATTAGGGACCCTGTCCCACCCTGTGACCTCCTTTTTTTGTTGGAGAAACTCACCCTCCCTCCTTTTTAGCCTGCAGCGGATTGTGAGCCGCGTTATCTTTCTTCGAAAGTTTGTTTTTGTTGCTGTTACTTCAGTTCGAAGGGTTGCCGAGCTTCAGGCTCTGATGTGTAAAGAGCCCTATTTGGCTTTCCATAGGGAAAGGGTTTCCGTCAGAAGAAATCCGAAGTTTCTTCCCAGGGTGGTCTCAGAATTGACCCTCAACCAGTCGGTTGATCTTCCAGTTCATTTTTCTTTCCCTTCCAATAGAGGGGAGGCTCTCTTCCACACATTGGATGTCCACAGGACCGTGAGGTATTACCTCAAGAGGACGGCTCAGCACCGTGAATCAGAGCAGCTCTTTGTGGCTTTTGCAACACATTGTTGGGTCAACCGGTGTCCAAGCAAACTGTCTCTAAATGGATAGTACGCTGTGTCTCGTTTTGCTACAAGCATCACAATAAACCCCTGCCGGGCCCGGTAAGGGGTCACTCCACCAGAGGAGTGTCAGCTTCTTTCGCCGCTATGCGAAGTGTCACTATCCAGGACATTTGTGCGGCCGCAACCTGGAACTCGGTGCATACTTTTATCAAGCATTACAGCTTGGATAGTGTCTTCAGACGCCGGCTGGCTTCGCCTAGCGGTCTTCTAAGGGCTTTTGTCCTAAGGCCCTGAGTCTGCATATTCCTCCTCCTGGGGTCAGCTACCTCCTTGCTGTGGAACTGCTTGGGACTCAGTCCTAACTGTAATAGCTTGCTGCAAGAGCTCCCACTGAATAAGATAGTACAAGTTACGTAAGAACTTATCGTAACAGTAGATCTTTGAGAGGAGCTCTTGCAGTAGCTGCCTTCCTCCGCCTTCCCCTCGAGGTATGCAGATCTATTTTCTGTTCTTCACTTTCTTAATGGTAGGCTTCCCTTCTCTTTCAGGCCTTCTGCTGGGTACTGGCGGGAGAACTGAGGTGGAGCTGGGTCCGCCTCTTGTACCATACATGATCGACAAGAAGTGGGTCGACCTGGGGGCGTCCCTGCTTGGTATTGCTGGCAGAAGCTTTCACCAGAAGGTCCTAGTGCTCGTGCATAGTCCTAACTGTAATAGTCTGCTGCAAGATTTCCTCTCGAAGATCTACTGTTACGGTAAGTTCTTAGGTAACTACTTTATGGTGGCATAATTGACACACATCAGCTTTATCCAGTTAATCAATAAAATGTTTGTTTTTTTATATATAGATTTTTAGTATTTTTTTTACCCTCGTTTTTCTCCCTGCCCCAGGCATCCGCATGCGAGTGTAGGCATGCACACGCCATGACTGAGGGTGCCCTCCCGATGCACTGCTTCCTCCTCCCACCTACGCTACCCATTGGGCTTCTACCCGGTGGAAGCAGAATTAAAGTGGGACGAAAACCACCCTGGGAGAGGAGAGCTGCTTTTTGGCTGCTCAGTCCTACTCTCCCCGCATTTGCTGGCTCTCTGATACCCGAGGTTGTTCCTAACCCTGGTCAGCCGCATGATGTAAGGAAGGCGCCCAGCGCCAACCCTTAGTGCCACTGGACCGGCCTTAATAAAATATTTTAACCATTTAGACACTACCAGTCGGCATTTTATAGATTTTTGTATTCCTTTAGCAGGTTTTATATTTTATCTGCCATTTAGTTAAGTAGGTTTCTCTGAATATGTATCAGGGAACTGATCTGTGGGAAGTGTGTGGATGTGAGAAAGTAAAAATGTGTGTGTGTGTGTGTGTGCATGTTTGTTTTACAGAAACAGCCCTAAAATGCACAAGATGAAATTCCTTTTTTTGTTTGTTTGTTTGCAGGCCTAAGTCTCAAAACCATCTGAGCAAGAGCACAGAAGAGGCTTCAAGGAAGCGTAGTTAGTGGTAAGTTATATGTCTAATAGCAATTTATTCAGTTATTAGACTGCATTAAAATATGTTGTGAGGAGGAGTTTTCAATCAGAGTGCAGAACCACATTACCTCTTGTGACAGGGAGCTCCTGCAACTCTTGAGGACCAACCTTTTCTTAAATCTGTTGCAACAGTTCTTCTATTTCTTAGCCTAATCTATATTTTACAGTATTTAGTCCGTGGGCTGGCTACCGATGGGCAACCCTTCCCTTTCTTGACTATGCTATAATGTCCTCTTTAATTTTCCTTTTCCTCTCTGGTCCTCGTATAGGAGGTTATTGTGGTGACCTTCAAAAGTATGTAAAGCAGGTTGTGTTTATCGTTGTTGGATTTAGTATGTAATAGCAGTATGTCATTAGATACCTTGACATATATTTCTTCTGTTTATGAAACCTGTAAATGTTAAAAATACCATGGCACTAGGTGTTTTTGATAATGGTAGAAAGTACTAGGTGACTATTATAAAAATTTAATTAGTTGTGTTATTTAAAATGCATGTAAATTGCTGTAAACTGAATAAGTCTGAAATTTCATGGTGAGTTGCATTTATCCCATGATGGTTTGCATTATGGAAGTATGTATGATGTCGTATTTCTTTGAAACTTGATTTGTTGCCAGTACCCTTTGGGGTAACCCTTTTTCAGTGATTCTGCATTGAGGTTCTTTGTCTATAGCTTGTTTTTTTTTTGAGCCCTTACAACCCAAGCAAACGAGACCTACGTAGGGACAAAGGGTTTTCGCTGAAAAGTGGTTAGATGGCATTGCAGAAGCTTATTTCTGTATTTTGAATAAACATCACACAGAGATTGTGTGTTGAACCTGAAGTTCGGTGTCTGGTCCATCTGTTGTCCCACAACCCCTCCACACCTCTTACTGAGCATACAGATGCAGCCTTGTGCACGGACCGCAGCTGATTCCTTCTTCCGCTGTCATCTCTCTGTTTCTGTCAGTTAGGCTTGTCAGAAACTGCTGCTCATTGTACCACTCACCTCTGTCTTTCACAAGCACTATCTGTTATAATTCAGTTTCCAAAATGTTTTTAAGGGGGGGAAAAAAAAAGTGCTTAAAAAATGCTTTCTCAATCGTAGACGTCCAGCAGCCGCCAGCAAACTGTGCCTTCAGAGTGCATCTACAGCATCTGATGTCAGGCTTGTACCATTTGTCAGTGTAACTGTAGGGGGAAGGGACAGAAAAGTATTTAAAAAATGGATTTTATTTTTTTTGCATAATATGTTTATTAGATTTTCCATTATACACCCAAGGTACAACCACACATGTTCCATGTACATTAATCCATTTTCATTCCATGTGCACCATCCCACCCCGAACATTTCACTTTCCATCAACTTTTAGCTAATTTATTCTTTCCCTAAGAGAAAAAAAAGAAGAGGGAAAAAAAAAATCCCATCACCCCACCTACATACTATAAACCCCTTTACATCTCTCGTATCTCCCGTGCATTATCCCTACCCCTTTTTTAGATTCTTCATAATCATTGATCATTGACTCTGTATATTTCTAAGGTTACGTTAATCCCCTTTTCCAAATTCGCTCTTCTCACCAGGTTATTTACTCCTCCTCTAGTTCCTTTTAAACCACTGTTCCTCCAGCCTCTCGGCACATCGAATCTTCATCCTCTACCCTCCAACCCTTTCTCCATAATTTCCTCTCTTCTGGGGATAATGAAAACATGAATGTTCCCCACATTTTCCAGTACTGATCCTCCCAGTTTCTTGCTATATAATATAGCTTTTCCATGCCGAGAGCCTGCAGGCCCAAGTTCTTCACTGTTGCAAGGTGGGAGCAACCCCTGAAACCCATGTATTTAGAATACAGTGTCTGGCATGGGCAACCAGGACTCGCACCCATCTCGGGAGGGGTCTCCACTCCTCTGTCTCTGAGTCATCCACTCCAAACAGCATAAACAGAGGATTTTTTTCTACCCGCCTACCCACATTCTTCCCACCTCCGTGGCTACTCCATCCCAAAACTGTTCAACCTGATGGCACTCCCAAAAACAATGTATATAGGTACCCATCTCCTTCTTGCATCTCCCACACAAGGGTGATATCTCAGGCCAGAATCTGTGGACCAGACTTGGGGGGGGCAGTAAATCCTGTGCAGGAAGTTATAATAAGACTCCTGATATTTATTGCATACCAGTAGCCCTTTATGTAGTTGCAACAGTAGTTCCACCCTGATCAGGTATTCCCTTTTTCAGATCTCTACTCCATAACGCCCTGGTTTTACAAGTGTGAACCGGCAGGTATTTCCGCCCTTCTTATTATTCTTTTCGCCCCCTTCCGGGTGCTAAGTACTAACTGTTCCACTTCCTCTAAGGGAGAGTCCACGCCCCGGTCCTTACCAATTGTTTTAGCATAGTTTCTCGCCTGAAAAATACGAAACATTCCTAATCCCATACCCCAACCCAGATCCTCCTGTAACACTAGCCTCCCTTCCACAAATCCTTTACACACTTCACCTCCTTTCTCTTCCCACTACAAAATGCTGTGTCTTCCATCCCCACTATAAACCCCGGTTCCCTCAACAGAAGCAGCAATGTCTCTCCCTGCTTTTACCCTACCCACTTTAGTAGTTGCTCCCACCCTCCAAAACTGAGACCACCAAAATTTTTGGATCTAAGTGGTTCCTATATATCTTCTTCCCTCTTCTTTTCAAGAACGCCGAAAGCCTTATTCCCCCCTCCAAGTCCAACTACCCGGCCTCTGGTTGCCTATTCACCCAGTCCCCTATCAACCCATAATGCATGGCCAACGCATAGTTCCTTAGATCAGGTAAGTTTAAGCCACCCCATCCCCATCTGCCTGAAGCCTCCGAAGGCTCACTCTGGGCCTCTTCCCATTCCACAAACACCCCGAAAAGGCCTTATCCATCCTCTTTATGTCCTTCTTATTAAGGCCCACTGGTAGCATTTGCATCAAGTACAGTATACGTGGCAAAGTATTCATTTTTATAAGATTTATACGCCCTAACCACGAAAGGTGAAGACTTCTCCACCTTCTCAACTCCTCTTCTACATTCTGTACCATCGTCCCATAATTTAGTTTGAAGAGTTGACTCTAATCATGTCCTATTCGAGCCCCTAAGTATGTAAACTCTGTTTTTAGCTTTTTTAGCCCTCAAGCTGTGTTACCATACTCATTTTCAATTCCTCCCCACAAAATAATTTCAGACTTGTGGATGTTAATTTTGTATCCGGAGAACAGTGCAAACTGCTTTATCACTTTCAACAGTGGGGGAACAGATCTGGCTGGGTCCCGGACATACAATAGCATGTCATCTGCATATAGCGTGATTTTTTGCTCTCTTCCTGACCTCCCAACCACCCCCGCATTTCCTCAGATCTCCTGATGGCGATCGCCAAAGGCTCTATAGCCAGTGCAAACAGGAGAGGTGAGAGGGGCACCCCTGCCGGGTACCTCTATGAAGAGCAAATTTCCCAGTCAGACCTCCGTTCACCAGAACTCTCGCCTCTGGGGTTTCATACAAACCTTTGACCCATCCTATAAATCTTTCCCCCAGACCAAACCTCTGTAGTACCCCAATTTGGTACTCCCACTCTATGCGGTCAAATGTCTTCTCGGCGTCCATTGTTAGCACCGCTATATTTCTTTGACCGCAGGATGCCCTCCATATTACATTGAGGAGTTTCCTCATATTATGATATGAATACCTACCAGAAACAAAGCCCGTCTGGTCTGGATACACCAAACCCGGCAAATACCGTTCTAGTCTCCTATAAATCAGGTCACAAGCACATTTAACGTCATTTACTAATCCTTTTGTTTGACATGTTATAAAGTCCCGAATTATGACATCCTCTCTTTTCGCCACATTTCTTATTTTCTTTATTCTCTGTGCATTTATCACATGAAAAATTCCCTTTTAACTCGGATAACACTGAAGCAGGTGTTTGTACTGGTATTTCTTTCTTGAGACTGCGCTGGAAACCGCTTGGTGCCTTCCACCTTGGACTCACTCCCTCCCTCCTTTCTGTGGCGTGGTAGCCTTGCCGCCAAATTCAAACAGCCGGAGCCTCTCCTAGCGGTGCAGGAGCAAAGATTTACCCGAAATTCCCTGTTGCCATTTTGCAAGCCTCGTGAATTACCTGTGATTGTCTTTTTCTGATATGCAGTTTGTTAAAAGTTAAAATTGTATGCTAACCTGTTTTGCACTGGAAACTCAACCCTACCTGGTGTCTGCCTGAACAGCAGGAGTGGCCCTCGCCCCCACGAGCTCAACCCCCAATCCGCTTTTCTCCTTTGTTCAGCAAGCCCCTCCCGCCTACCTTACTTAATGCCTTGCGCTTTCCTTGTTTCCACAGACGCCCCGGTGGTCGTGAGGGCTCGTAACGCCCTCCCCAGCAGCCCTGCAGGACTCATCTCCGACTCCCTGTTGCCCAGGTGATTACAGCCCTTAGTGGAAGCAAATTACAGCCCTCTTCGTGGATTTCTTTCTTGAGACGTGCTGGAAACCGCTTGGTGCCTTCCACCTTGAGCTCCTCCTCCTCCTGTGGGCGCTAGCAGTCTTGGCGCCAAATTCAAACAGCCAGAGCCTCCTAGCGGTGCAGGAGCACTAGCCCCGCCCACCACCCTTGGTCGGCTCCTCCCACCACCCTCTTGGTCAGGCTCTCTGTTATATCGGTGGCAGAGCCACGGTGCTGGAAATAACCTATCAGCCCTGTTTGCCATCTGCAGGTTATATTCTATCACCACTAGTGGCCGCACTATCAGCCTAGCTCACTCTCTCCCACTTGCAATCCCATCTTAGTCTAGCTCAGCCTCCCTCATTCATTTTTTTTCCTCTTCCCCTTGTTCTACCTAATCACCCTGTGCTCTGCTCTGCTCTCCTGCACGGCTCACACAAGGTAGGCACCCCATACATAGAGGCTGAATCCCTTTATGGTCTAACCCCAAAACTTCCAGCTCGTGTCTCTGGATCTCTCCCTCCACCCTAGTCCACTGTAAGATGTTCTATTCCTTAGTCTTAAGTTCCCCTGCTGCTCATTGGACCCACCTTGGGTTGTGGCCCCACCCCATCCGCTACCAACCCCTCCGTCTCCTAACTCACCCCCCCGACTCTCCTTAAAATGGCTCAAAATTGCCCACTTGAACGTGCGTAGCCTTCTACGCAACCTAACTGAGCTCACTGCTTCGGTCGCCCTCCACAAGCCGGACATCCTGGGCCTCTCCGAAACCTGGCTTAAACCCCATATTCCTGATGCCCAGTGCACCCTCCCGGGCTATAAACACCTCAGACGTGACAGACGGGCAAGAAAAAGGGCGGCGGGGTGATCCTCTACTACCAGGCGCACCTAAACTTGTCCCCCATTGACCACTCTCCTACCAACCCGCCAGCGTGTGAGTTCCTGGATGCTCTCCTCCTGCTGGGTCACTCTAAGAAGATTCACCTGATATGTACCTACATCCCACACAAGAATGGTCTGCCTGGTCTCTCCTCCCTGCTTGACTGTATCGGCAATAAAGTGGGTCCCAACGAAACCCTAGCAATAGGTGACTTCAACCTCAACTGGTTGGGGACCAACCGCAATTTGTACGAGCCTCTGCTCTCGGGCCTTACACTAAGCCAAGTCATAACTGAAGCCACCAGGCTCTCCACTCGCGGGAACTCAGGATCCCTTATCGACTGGATGCTGTCAAACAGGCCTGCCAATATCATATCCCCAGGCACTCTCCCGGATGTCATCTCTGACCATTCCCCTATCTACTGTTTCTGGGGCATCTCTCAGCCTAAAATCCCAGGCAAAGAGATCAAACTGAGGGACTATTCCACATTTAATACCCATGACTTCCTGTCTGACCTCCTAGGTGTTGACTGGACAGGGGTCACTAACTCCAGTGACCTCTCACAAGCTTTGGATCTATTCCTAGCCAAGCTGATCCCCCTTCAGAATAAACATGCACCCCTCACTAGGAGAAGGGTGAGGGGCACTGTCACAAATGGCTAAATGGGGCCTACTCTCCTAATGAAGGTCAGGGACAAATGTTGGGCAACCTACAAAGCCTCCCATAACATAATGATCTGATGGCTTATAGGCAACCTCAGAAACACTGCAAAAGAGCTATCCGCCTGCAAAAGTGAGTTCTGCAAAGCTGCCTTACTCTCCCGGCATCAACCCAAGGAGTTTCTGGCAAAATATTAAATATGCTATTGGGGATCAGCTAAAGCACAGGTCACTGACCTGCTTGTTGGTGGGGTCAGCTGCACAACCCCACACCATTGCAAACACCTTCAACTCCTTTTTCTGAACTGCCTCCTCCTCCCTTTCCCAGCCACCAGCCGTCTGTTCCCTGGCGCCCCCTCTCCCGGTCTCCACCCCCGGCCCCCATTCCAATTGAGACAAGTGTCATCTAAGGAGACCCAGAAGCTGCTCTCAGGCCTCTCCCCACAGCGGAGCAGGACATGACAGCCTTGAGCCAAAACTGCTCAGACTGGGGGCCCACCTCCTTGCCAGACCCGTGTCGCACCTATTCAGTTTCTCCATTAGCACTGGGATCATTCCCGACTTGTGGAAGGTGGTCAAGGTCGTTCCAGTCTTAAAACAGGGAATCCCAAGGACCCTCGGAACTACTGCCCCATCGCCATACTGTCCACCACCAGTAAACTGCTCGAGAACGCTGCCTCCTAGCTCTCCCAATACATCCAGGACTACAGCATCCTCTCTCCTGCTCAGCATGGCTTCAGGAAAGGGCACAGCACGGCCACTGCCCTTGCTGTTGTCACTTCACTGATCAGGGCTGGTGGTGACCAAGGCAATCTCACTGGGGCCATTTTCGTGGACCTTTCAAAAGGTTTTGACTGGGTTGATCACGCCCTCCTCAGCTCCACGCTCCAATCCCTCGGGTTCTCTTCTTCGACCACGCTTGGTTCCTAAACTACCTCTCCAACCGACAGCAATACACCAACTTCAATCGGACCTTCTCCAAACTTTCACCAGTCCTCTGTGGGGTACCTCAAGGGTCCATCTTTGATCCGACCCTATTCTCACTATTTATGAACAACCTACCATCCGTCACAACCCATGCCCACTCCACCCTATACGCGGACGACCTTGTCCTCCTGGCCAACTCTCTGGACATCTCCACAATAAACTCCCAACTAAAAACCGACTTTGAATGCATCCATACTTTGCTGGGGGACCACAGGCTCACCCCCTCAATCTCAAAAAAACCCAAGCCATGCTGTTTGGGTCCTTGAACAAAATAAAATCCTGCCCTGCTCCTCTGCTGATCCTCGGGGCCGACAGCTCGCCTCTTGAGAAGGTAACCTCCTCCAAGTACCTTGGCGTCACTCTGGACCCGCAGCTGGACCTTACCTTACACATCCGTAACATTTGCAATGCCACTCATTGGAAGCTTGGCCTAGCTTATCGTGCGTATAACTGCTTCACCCCCACCGCCTGCCTGGCCGTCGCGAGGGGGGTCCTCCTCCCCTCTGCTGCGGTCTCATAACTTTTGCCCCACCTCCCAAAACCAGCCTATCAAAATGGGACATGGCCTACAACAACATTTGCCGCTTTCCGCCCCTTCCCTCACCCACCATTGTGATCTTTACAACCGCCTAGAGTGGCTTCCCCCGGAGAAGCACCGCTCCTTCGTCTCTAGGTAATTTCATTGACAACGTTATCCGCTCAGGCTCCCCTCCAGCCCTATCCTTCCCTCAATCCAGGGTCCCCATCCTACCACCTATGATCTGGGACAATCCAGCAACGTCTGGTTCCTAAGACCCAAGACTTTGCGGAGATTGGTCCTTCCACATATACGCCCCCAAACTCTGAACTCTCCTCCTGAGCTAGTCAGGGCCTCCTCCTCCCATCCAAGCTTTAAAGCTTCCTCTGACCTTCCTGAAACCTTCTTCCCCTGTCCCTGCTCCTCATAGCCTACTCCATTGCCCCTTTCCTTCCTCTAGCCCGGTTGGGCGGGGGCCTCATTCTCATCCTCCGCCTCAGCTCTACTTACACTGCTTCTCCAGTTCCGGCCCAGCAACCTGGTTCTGACCCCCTGCCATCGGGCCCCCCGCAGGCACTTACCATTGTCTCTGCTTCTGTCTACTCCGCTGTTCACCTCCTCATTTATATCCTTTATGTCCCAGCCTATTGTTTATGCACTGTGTCAACCTTGTCCTAGAGCCAGCCTTGAAATGCCTGTTATGTTTGGTATTTTTTTTGTCTCCTCAACTATCCATTTGTGAACTTTTGCCACCTGTGCTCTAGAGCTAGCATTGTCATGCCTGTTTATTTCCTATGTGTTTTTCTCAATCCGCAGCTGTCTATGTACGAATTTTCCCAACACCCTGCGCCAGAGACCACCTCAAACTCCTGGTTTTCCTATGTATTTCTTCCTATTCTTAACTGTTAATGTATGATTTTTTCACCTGTAACTCTTCCGGTCGCACTGAAAATAAGCACATGGCTGTCTAGTGTGCTAACCCGTTAATAAAAAGCAAATAACAAATACATTTTGTGATCTGTATGTACTACCCTATCTTGGATGGATTTCACTTTATTTGCTACTATCAGCGTGTTGGTTACAAAATACCTTCTTTCCTAGTTTAGTGTATTTTAAAACATGCCAATGTTTCAAAATTTTTGCCTTAATTCTGTAAAAATCGTCATTAAATGTCATCATTAGCATTATCCTATTTTCAGTTCTATTCCAATTATCTCCTCCTGTCTCTTAAGATTTCTTGTTGTCCTTTGTTTAGCAGTATTTAACACCTCAGTAGTATACCCTCTTTCTTTAAATCTTGCTTTCATAACCTTCAGCTGCTAGTTTCTGGCAGAAAGGAATTTTGCTTTCAGAGCAAGGAGCAGCTGACTAAAAAAATCTACAACTTTTCGTACTGATAACTTCTTTTTCAGCAGGAGTCAGTGCCTGTTGGGATTAAGGAAGCAGATACTTTATTAGAAGCAGGGGTCTCATTTAAGTATTAAAAGAAAGAAGAAAATCACTGTGTGTTTCTCTGTTTGGGGAAGGGGCTGTATCAACTTAGTTTGCTAAATCAGGAGGAGGAGAGAAGTGAATTTGGGTGTGGCTTGAGCAGTAGAAAAGCAGGTGTCTCCATTACAGCTTCCTGCTGCTAGTTTCTGACAGAAAGGAATCTTGCTTTCAGATCAGGGAGCAGCTGACTAAAAAAGCTACAAATTTTCTTACTAATTGCCTCCATCCTACCCCTCCGCCGTAAGCTAGTTCTGCTTTTATAGCCACTGGATTTGACTGACAACAGGAACTTCCTGTTTGGCAGTAGAAAGGGAAGGATCACTGAGACACATTAGTTTCATCAACTTTGAAGTAAAAAAAAATTTGCTCTTTTTCCCAGAACAGGAAAGGTGAGAGTTGTAAGGGCACATAGGCGTAAGAAAGTAGGTGGAAAAATATGTAGAGGGAGGAGAGAGTAAGCATACAAAGCAACAGGAGGGGGACACAAAATAAGTCATGATGGGAGTGATGCAGTGCAATGGCTGTGGGGCGGCAGTGTTTCAGGAGACATTCTGGAGGCTGCAGTGCTGCCCTATTTGCAGGCATCTCTCTGGTCTGAGGGAGGAGGTTGCCCATCTCCAGGCTGACCTGGCTAGGATTAATGAAACTTTTCCCACCCAGGGACCACCAGGGCCACTGCCTGCCACCCCAGAGGTTGCCAAGAAAGAGGAACGGGTTGGACCAAGGTGGGCTCAGGGAGGGAGAGGGTGGTGGAACAGAGGTGCATCCCTACAGCTGTACCTCTCCACAATTCATATGCTATTCTGGTGGAGAATGGTTCCTCTATTGAGGCACCTGCAGTGGAGAGCGAGGAGGATGCTGGGAACCTCCACAAAGGAGACCCACAGGAGAGTGGCACGAGACCCCACAGGAGAAGGAAACAACTCCTGGTGGGGGACTCAATCACTGGGGGGGTAGCAGTGGGGGAGGAAGGGAAGAGGGTGAGGTGCCTGGCTGGTGCCAGGGCTCGGAGTGACAGGAAGCGAATCCTCAGGATCGCGGGAGCAGCTACACGAGGGAGGGAGCTGGATGTCATTTTCCACCTAGGGACAAATGACCTGGCTGGGAATGGGATCAGAGCAGTGCAGGAGAAGTTTGTAGAGTTGGGGAAGGGCCTTAGACAAGTAGTATGTACAGTAGCCTTCTCGGAGGTGCTGCGTGTCTATTGCAAGGATGATACTAGGGTACTCCGCACCATGGGATTCAATGAATGGCTGAAAAACTGGTATGGCACTCAGGGTTTTGGCTTCACTAGGGAATAGGGAGCCACTTGGAGGGATACAGGCCTATACTGGCGCGATGGCCTGCATCTGTCCGGGGGGAACCAGGATCATAGAGGATGGGTTTAAATGCTTCCTTGGCAAGGATTTAAACTAGCCAAGACACTGAAAAGGAGCAGGGAAATCCCAGGCTCCCCCCAAAAAACACAGTAATTAGCGAGGTAAACACCAAGGTAGAGAAGTCATTAGGGAGCAGGATCGGGGTTAATGCAAAAAAAGGCAAAGACAGTAAGGACAGGGATGGGGCTAAAAGAGGTGAGGCCATCAAAAATGGAGAGTGATGAGTAGCAATGCCCGTGAGTTTGTAACAAGCTCCCTTAACTAGTGGCCTTGATGGAAGAGGATGCCTGGATATTGTGGCAGTCACTGAAACATGGTACACAGAGAACCATGGCTGGGGTGTCAGCATACCAGGATACACAATCTACAGGAGGGACATGGAGGGTAAAAGAGGAGGAGGAGTAGCTCTCTATGTAAGGGAAGAGATTAAAGCAACAGAACTATAGAGTAGCCAGGAAGTAGATGAGTCACTATGGGTCACTCTGGAGACAGGAAGTGGCACCACAATGCTCATGGGGGTTGCATACAGACCCCCATCTCAGGGAGAGGGAATGGACAAGGAAATGATAGAAAGCATCCATAGAATGGCAGAAAAAGGGGAGATATTGTTGATGGGGCACCTGAATATGCCAGATGTGAACTGGAGCCCTTTGCTGCAGGCACATCCAACAGCAGGGTCATTCTTGATGCCTTCCAAGGGGCATGTCAGAAGGTAGTGTTGGAAACCACTCGGGAGGAAACAATCTTAAACCTGTTACTCTCAAACAGGGACGGAGAAAGGATCTCTGATTTAGAAGTGTTTAGCCATCTGGGAACAAATGACCACCAAATAGTGTGGTTCACAATAAAGACAGCCATTGCGTCAAGCCATACAAAAGCAAGAGTATTGGACTTTAGGAGGGCTAACTTTGGGAAAATTAGAGAGTGCCTCAGAAAAGCACTAGCAAATGGGCAAAAAGAAGGGGTGGAGGAACAATGGGGAATAATCAAAACAGCCATCACAGAGGCAACAAGCCTTTGTGTGAAGCGACTCAACAAAACAAAACAATGGAAATAAAACATTACGGTTCTCAAAAGAGGTGGCAGGGAAGATTAAGGAGGAGAAGAAGACAGGATTCAGGAAATATAAGGAAACACAGAAGGAGCAGGACAGAGAACTTTATCAGTTAAAGCGGAAGGAGGCAGGGAAGGCAGTCAGAATAGCAAAGGCCAAAGCTGAGGAAAAGATAGCCAACTGTGTTAGGAAGGGGGATAAAACCTTTTATAGATACATAATTGAGCAAACCAAGACCAAGGGTGGGATACTGAGGCTTAATAAAGGGGAGGGAACGTGAGCAGAGGGTGACAGTGAAAAAGTAGGGATACTGAATGAATATTTCTGCTCATGATTCACAACGGAAGGGGGCGGGGTACCTAAACCAAACAAGAGAAATACTCTGGATAGGGGAGTCAGTACCAGTACACTCACAGAAGAAAGGGTTTTGAAAGAACTCTTGAATCTGAGGGTGGACAAAGCAATGGGGCCTGATGGGATTCACCCCAGAATTCTAAATGAACCAAGGGTAGAACTAGTGACACCACTGACTACTCTCTTTAACAAATCATGGGAGGATGGAGTGGTACCTGAGTACTGGAGGAAGGCGGATATGATGCCACTTCACAAAAGTGGGAGCAGGGCAGAGGCAGGAAACTACAGACCAGTTAGTTTGACCTCCATAGTAGGGAAAATGCTGCAATCACTTCTGAAGGAAAGAATTGTTGAGTACCTAGAGGCCAGTGGGGCACAGGACCCAAGGCAGCATGGATTCACAGCGGGAAGATTGTGTCAGATGAAACTAATAGATTTCTTTGACTGGGTGACCAAAGTAGTAGACCAGGGAGGGGCTGTGAATATGGCCTACCTAGATTTTAGCAAGGCATTTGAGACAGTCCCACACAAAGATTAATATACAAGTTAGAGCCTTGGAGTGGGTCCCAAGATGGTAACTTGATAAAAATTGGCTGGACAACAGGATGCAGGGTAATAGTAAACGGAGTCCACAGTGAAGAAAGGAGGATAACTAGTGGGTACTGCAGGGTTCAGTACTTGGACTGGTCTTCTTTAATGTCTTTATAAGTGACATTGGAGAGCATCTGGAAGGAAAAGTATATTTCTTTGCAGATGACACAAAGATCTGCAACAGGGTTGATACACAGGTGGGGTGGAAAGGATGAAAAGGACTTGGCAAGGTTGGAGGAATGGTCAAATGTGGAAGTCTGATTCAATGCAAAGAAGTGCAAGGTATTACACCTGGGAAACAAAAACCCAGGGGAAGAGTACACAATGGGGGGTGAAATACTAACAACAACAAAAATCGAAAGGGACCTGGGAGTAATCATATCATGTGACCTAAAGGTGGGCAAGCAGTGTGATAAGGCAGTAAGAAGGGCTGGGGAGATACTGGGATGCATAGGGAGAGGCATCAACAGTAGAAAAGAGGAAGTTTTTATCCCTCTGTACAGACAGTTGGTGAGACCCCATCTGGAGTACTGCTTGCAGTTCTGGAGAACCTATCTCCGCAAAGACATAGACAGGATGGAGGCTGTTCAGAGGAGGGCAACCAAAATGGTGCAAGGTCTGCAACAGAAGACATGCGAAGAAAGTCTAAAGCAGCTTAATATGTATACCCTTGAAGAAAGGGAGGACATGATAACTACTTTCAAGTACCTCAAGGGAATTAACAAAGTCCCACAGGGTAGCATCTTTCAGAAAAAGAGATATGCAAGAACAAGGGGGCACAATTTGAAGATAGAGGGGGGACTGCTCAGAGGTAATGTTAGAAAGTATTTTTTCACAGAGAGGGGTGTGGATGCATGGAACAGCCTTCCTGAGGAAGTTGTGGAGTTGAGAACAGTGGGAGAATTCAAGAATGCATGGGACAGACATAAGGCAATTCTAGTAGGGAGTAGGAGGAGGAAGTAAGCTGTTCGTTGGCTAGGATCTGCAGCTTATCCATCAGGTAGGGAAATGGGCAGACTAGGTGGGCGAAGCAGTCCTTATCTGACGTCTGATTCCTTAAAATCACTTGCCAAAGTGCAATTGCGTTTAGCCCTGAGAAGTTGGCTGTATGGAATTGAACTTTTCAACAGTTTTGGGTGAAAGCTGGTAGCTTCCAGTATGGTATTTCTGTCTGTTGTTTTTCTATAAAGTTTCATGCACACTTTATTGTTATGTTTAAAAATCAGTTAATCTAGGAGCAGAATCATTTCCTAGTCCTGGTTCTTAACAAAGTAAAGGTGTGCTGTCCTTGTAGAGAAGAAAATCCTCAAGTGCCTGTTCTGTCCCTGACCAAATGACCAGAATGTCATCAATAAAGCATTTCCATTGAATTATGGTATTGCTAAATGGATTAAACATGTGTATAAATTCTTTTTTCAAACTGGTTCATGTGTAAGTTAGTGTAAGAAGGGGCAATGCCTAACCCCATTGTTGTACCTTTGATCTGGACAATAAAATCATTTTCGTGACGGAAATAATTCTGGGATAAAACTATTTCTGTTAATTTCAGCAGAAACTCATTTGGCGGTTTCATCTCTGTTCTGTTTTCCTCAACTGTTCTTCTCCGGCTACTATATCCTACATCATGTGGGATGGAGGTATATAAATCCTTCACATCCCATGTTACCAGAATCAATCCATCTGTAGTTTCTAAATTTTCATTTATTGGTTCATTTAAGTTGATAACATGTATGCTATCCCTTATATAGGATTCTGTTTGTTCTACATATTCCCTAATAAAGTAATCAACATAAATAGATAAGGGCTCAAGCACTGAGCCCACCCCCAATATTATTGGTCTCCTGGGAGTAGGACCCAGTCTTTTTGTACTTTTGGTAGTGTATAAAAAACTGGTAAGAGTGGAAATTGTTTTAGTAACACACCCCTTTTCCAATCCAAAATCCAACCTCTGTCGTGGGCTTGATTTAGTATACCGTCTGTCAGTTATTTTTTGTCCATTGTGGGGTCTTTCTTCAGTTTCAAATAATTATCTCTGTCCTCTAACATCATAGTCCTCAATTACTACTGCTCCCCACTTATCTGCCTTTTTTTTGACTATCTCAGTGTCATTCTCAGTTGTTCTCAGAGTTGCAAATTCAGTCGGTGTTCGGTTAAACTTGCTCCTTCTGTGTTCCTTGATTCCTTAAAAGTTTCTCTACATCTTTATTTAGAATATTACCCAGTGGGATAAATTGTGATTTTAGTTGTCTATGTGACAAAATCTTTTTCTGCCTCTGTTTGATTTGCTTGTTGCTTTGGTAATGTATCAAAAGCGTCATGATCTAAATTTTCGATAAAATCTGTTTAGCTCTAATTTTATTCTAAATTCATTTGTTCTTTCATGCAGACAGTAGGACAAACCCTTACTAAGAGTTTAATTTCTGTCTGTGTTCTCTTTTGACAGATTAAAATTACCCTGTTCTCTGGGATCGAGTTGTCACTTGTGTTCCCTGTTCCTTTGGCCTGTCTCTTTCTTTCCTTGCACATCTGTAGCGCTCCTGCTGTCCTGGTTCCTATGCCCGATCCTTCTTCCTCTGGGTCTTTTCTTTGTTTTTGTTCTGTAGTTACTCTTGTAAACTGGTATCCTCCTTGCTGGGCAGACTGGATGGGACTTATGGTCCTTATCTGCCGTCAGCTTCTATGTTTCCTTTGTTTCTCCAGTTCCTCCTGCTCCTGAGTTGCCCTTCCTAAAAATCATTCCAAGTGGTACCCTCTGGTCCATGCCTGTTTCACTTTCTGATGTGTACCTTGAGGAATCTGAGATCACATTGTATATGTGCCAATCCTATTTTTGTTTGGTTTGTTCTTAAACCATGTATATACTTTATTGTCCTTATAATCATTTAAGTCTCTCTTGAATTTTTATAGTTTTGTGGCTCTCAATTGGCCCTTATACTCATCTAGTTGTTTATTCATTTTGATAGAAAATCCTCAAATTCCTCCACACTAAATTTCGTTTTACTTTTTCTGAAAATTATCCATCTCAGTTTCTGCCCTTAACAGTTCCTTAGTCAAGGCTTCCACTAGTATAAGCAAAAATCCCTTGAACATTGATTTCTAGCTCCATCCCACTTGCTCTCTAGTTCATCAGTTGTAAATCCTAAATTTGGTTCAGCTGGACCCTTAGGCCCCTGGTGATGCGTTTTCCTTTAGATATTCTGTCAAAGTTAATGCATGCCAGTCTAGCTTAACAGGTCTTTGTTATACTCTGTCATTTACTGATGTTTTGAGGGACTGAACCTGTAAATTGTCTTTGGGTCCCATAACTTTCTAATATTCTCTGTTCTTCTAAGTCTGAAATAACCTTAGATATAGACCTGTTTTCTGTAATGCGGTCTAATTCCTCAAAGTTGTTAATTGTGAGGTTAAATGGGGGGTATTGAAGCACATGGTGCATTGCCGCACCATTACACATAATGGAGCCCCCATAGCATCCGACAGACTTCTGGGCAGCTGACTTTTTGTATTTAAAATAAAGTGTGTTGCGGTGGGAGAAAAACGCTGTAACATGCTTAAAAGGCTTAACCGGAGGGTAAGCCTTGTAGGGGTGTGAGGCTGTCTTGATGATAGCTTTCCGAAAACATGATTTGTATATTGCTTTTCAGCTATACAAATGAAGGACAGTAGTTGTGCCTGTGTCTGTATCCAGAAGGAAAATCCTAGAAAATTAACTACAGGAATTAAGAAATTATACCAGAGAAAGATGTTTAAAGTAAGTTTGAAATAGGTACTGGATATTATTACATTTTAATTTTTAAACCTTTTTTTCTTAAACATTCTAGTGTATATCTATGCAGAAAAGATAACCAGTTCCCTGATGAAGGGTTCTTTTACCCGAAATGTAGGAAAATAAATCTGGGTGTCATAAAGAGAGATAATAAATATAAATATATTTTGATGAGTGGTTCTGTTCATTCCAGTCTGTTTCTCCTAATTTAGAATAAGATCCTAATAGCAGATGGAAGAAAGGACATACTGGGACTGCACACACAAAATTAAAACACTGCACAGTTCTGACTGTACTGCTCCTTTAAGGAACCTGCCAGGCAAGCAGTCATTCTCTATGTGGTGCTCTCCAACTCAGAGGTGACAGGAGCTGTGAGTAGAAAGAGCTACTAGGGAACAGCTACCACACCTCGATTTGGTTCAGACTGGCCCTTGGGACCAGAAAACCCAGTTGAGAGCTGAAGTCCTAGATTTGAGAGAAGCAGACTTCGTAGGTCAAGGGAGTTGGTGCAGGACAAGTTATTTAGGGTCCGACAGCATAGGAGATATGCAAGAGAGATGGGGTGCAATAAAAGGCCATTCTCAAAGCATTTAACTTGTGCATGAGAATAGTAACCAAAAGTAACCAGTATGAGAGACCATTATGTTTCTCGTTAAGGTCAGGAAAGCAGTGAGGGCCCCAAAACTTTCACCACGCATCAGAAAAGCAGGGATGAAGAATGGGGAGAATATGTATTGAGAAATAAGGGGACTAGAGGGTATTTAGGAGGCAGAAGCAGACACAATGAGCTGTGCATTGTGGAGGGTCAAGTGAAGAAAAACTATTCTTGTGGTATATTGGGAAAAGCAGACAAAGGAGGGAATAGTTAGCCTATGGGGTGGGGGATAGAGTGATAGAGAACATGAAAAGACTGCCATCCTTAAGGATTACTTTTGCTATGCTTTTACAACTACTCACAGCTATATTTCTGCTCTCAGTATTAAATGTTTTCCTGTCTCGTTATTGTTTGAACTGTGTGGTATGCCAGTTTATTGTATGCATTCTGATGTACCACATTGCCCTACCAGAACCTCCTTGTAAATGACCGTGCTCAATGGCTTCCTGCAGATAATCTTGAACTTGAACAAGGGAAGACAGCGGTCTTTGTCAGAGATTGGCATCAAAGTGGGCACAAAGGGAGTCCCAGAGATGAGGCAGTCAGTATTTATAAATGAAGAAGTTAGCAGCCTTAAAGATAGATAAGGTCCCAGGACAGGATTGGTTATATCCGAGGGTGCTCAGGGAACTGGCAGTGTAACTGACTGAATCCTGCATTGGGACTATTCCGTAGATCATTACAGACAGGGTAGTTCCAAAAGACTGGAGTGTGGCGGCATAGTTCTACTTCATAAGGAGGACAAGGAACAAGTAAAGAACTACAGACCTGTCAGTCTTATCTATGTAGTAGGGAAGCTGATGGAGTCACTG
Organism: Neoceratodus forsteri; assembly: GCA_016271365.2. Classification (NCBI taxonomy): domain Eukaryota; kingdom Metazoa; phylum Chordata; order Ceratodontiformes; family Ceratodontidae; genus Neoceratodus; species Neoceratodus forsteri. The sequence goes on along the minus strand of CM057459.1, from coordinate 301,980,881 downwards.
GTGAAACAGGACCTTGTGGACTACCTGGACAGCAATGGTCTCCAAGACAGTAAACAGCATGGGATTGTGGCAGAGTGGTCTTGTCCGACTAACCCAATAGTTTTCTTTGACTGGGTGGTAAGGCTACGGCTAAGGGCCATGGTGTGGATTTACTCTACTTTGACTTCAGCAAGTCGTGGTGACTCAAGTGTCTCACAGATGATTTCTGAAAAAGATGGAAAATCTGGGTGTGGCTAGAGACATAGTAAGACAGGTAGATAACTGGCTTAAGGGAAGGCAGCAGAGGGTTGTGGTCAATGGGTCAAATCATGAGAGGGAGATCGTGAGTGAGGTACCACAGGCATCTTCACTGGCCTGATCCTCTTCATCAGCTACACTGCAGAAGGAATCCAGGGCAGGTTGTTTCTCTTCGCGGATGACACTAAGCTTTGTGGGAGGGTGGATAGTGAGGAGGCAATCAGGGAAATACAGAGTGATCTGCAGAAACTAGAGAGGTGGTCTAAAGTTTGGCAGTTGATATTCAGTGCCAAAAAATACAAGGTGATGCACCTAGGGAACAGGAACTGCAAGGCAGAGTACTGGGTGAAGTAAGAATTACCACTACAGCTGAGGAGCAGGACCTAGGATTTATCATTAATCACTTCTTCAGACAATTAAGCCACTGCAACATGACTGGTGGTAGTAAGGCAAATGGGATGTTGGGATGTATTGGGAGGGGTACTGACAGCAGAAGAAAGGAGGTAAAACTACCTTTTTATAGAACTTTGGTGAGGCCATACCTGGAGTACTGTGCCCAGTTGTGGAGTCCTCACCTCAGGAAAGATAAGGACAGACTGGAGAAGGGCGACAGTGGTTCAGGGCCAACAGGGCAGGTCTTTAAGGATCATCTCAAGGCACTGAACATGTACTCACTGGAGACCAGAACGGGGATTGGAGATATGATAGAAACCTTAAAGATCCTGAACGGAATAAGCAAAGTGAACTGCAGGGAATTATTTAGCATGAGTAATGGTTCAAGGGTTCAAGTGGAAACTGACAGGAGGGAGATTGAAGAGAGATTTGAGAAAGTATTATTTTACAGAAAGGGAGGTGGAACCATGCAACAATCTACCAGCTTAGGTGGTGGGCACCAAAACCATTATGGTTTCAGAAATGCAGTTAGGACAGAGTGAAGGGTATAGTGGTTATTCAGGGCGACAGTAACAGGTAGTGGAATGGGGGGATAGGGAGGGCTAGCCCTGCATGAACAGTAGGTCCCGTTAGATAGAGAACCATGGGCAGACTGATGGCCTCTGTATCTGTGGTAGCACTGTGTAAAGTGCATATGAATGGAGTAACTTTGGCCCCTACTGACAGCAGACGCCCGATAGCAAAAGGTTAGCATATCCTAAATGGATGAGTGCCTTTGTTTTTGGGAGCCTTATTCAGTGGCCTGCATACTAATGTCTCCAAATAGCATGTAAGCCAAGGGGTCATTAGCAGCTCTACACAATGCCACCACATGTATGCATAGAGGTACTGTGCAGAGCTTTGGCCATTGTCCCTACCCTCAGCTGATCTCTACATTAACATGTAAATCCCTGGCAGTCTAGTGGAAACCCCTTGCCCACCTGCTCCAATCCTCATTACGACAAGAAACTGGTAATTGAGGTACCACCTCCCATCCTGATCCCTGTACATTAACATGTAAATCCTCTGGCAGTGTAGTGGTAATGCCGCCACCTGTTCGTTCACATCGCGATGTGAAACTGGTAATTGAGGTACCACCTCCCATCCTGATCCCTGTACATTAACATGTAAATCCCTGGCAGTGTAGTGGTAATGCCGCCCACCTGCTCCGGTTCACATCGCGATGTGAAACTGGTAATTGAGGTACCACCTCCCATCCTGATCCCTGTACATTAACATGTAAATCCCTGGCAGTGTAGTGGTAATGCCGCCCACCTGCTCCGGTTCACATCGCGATGTGAAACTGGTAATTGAGGTACCACCTCCCATCCTGATCCCTGTACATTAACATGTAAATCCCTGGCAGTGTAGTGGTAATGCCGCCCACCTGCTCCAGTTCACATTGTGATGTGAAACTGGTAATTAAGTGGTACCACCTCCCATCCTGATCCCTGTACATTAACATGTAAATCCCTGGCAGTCTAATGGTAACCCCTTCGCCCACCTGCTCCGGTCAAAATTGTGACATGAAACTGGTAATTAAGAGGTACCACCTCCTATCCTGATCCCTGTTGTAAAATGAAATTATTTTGGAAATCCAGTGGTAATTCCTCTTGCCCCGATTCCGACTGTGAAATGAAATGACCTTGGCAATCCAGTAATACCCTCCTCCTACCTGATCACTGCCATGAAATGAAATTACTGTACTCTAATAGTGCCTCCTCCTACCCCAGTCCCCATTGTAAAATGATGCCCCCTCCCTGGAAAGTTTATAGAAGCAGGATCCCACAGGAAATGAGGTGGGCTGTCCTGGTTAAATTGCCGCAGTTACTGAACTTTTAGCATCAACCAGCAGGCAGTAGAGACATGTGTTGAATAATTTAAAGCCCTGTTGGGAACCAGAGATTGCAGGTTCCAACCCTGCTTGAACTAAATCATCACTGTGTGACCTAGAGCAAGTCTTTCAATACCTTGGAAATGGGTAAAAATAAGACCCCTCTGAAAATGAGATGTGGCATCACAGCTGGACTGTCCTGGTTAAACAAGAACAAAGGTTGTGGTACCAGTTGTATCTTCTAGCACAGCAGGAAATATTGTATTAAGCACTGGCCATCTTCATTGAACATTTTGACACCGGATTTGATGTTGTGTATCTGTACATGAAAACTATAAACATAGCACAGCTATATCAATGTCGCTGCACGTTTTCATCATTACCTCCTAGGTGGTCATTCTGTGTTAGGTAAACAAGGGATAGTTCGACTTCATATGGAGCTATTGAGGTAATGAGTTAAAAACAAATCAAGTTCCTAGCTCAAACAAGTCCAGAGTAGACCTAGTCAAAGAAATTCTTTTAGAAGGACAAACTTTGGAACTATTAGAGCTTGGAGCATAATGTTTTTAATGAAAACTTGGAGTCAGGTTGACATGGCAGTGGTGGTCACTGCTGCGTTAATTATCAATGCAGTAATATTTACTTTAATAATGACAGTGCAATTTTAGAAGCAAATTGAATCTGACATACTAGAGCTTGATGCTATACAGTGCTGGAAAGACTTGATCTGTTCTTTTCTATGGAGTATAGCGTTAGCTTTACTATGTACTGTTATGGAGAGATTGACAGGTGCATTAACACTGATGTAGAAATAATGCCTGTTTCATCTATGTATTCGGTACATCAGTGTACCACTACAGTACATTGCTGTGACAATTTAGCAAACGTTTATAAAATGTTAACGGTTTTTCAACATTTTTAGATTTTTGATTCATATACATAAATAATAAGTAGTAATGGTGCAAATGTGGGCATAATATAGAGAGGTACAGAGTCAATATAGTGCTTACAAAACAACACAGGAATAACCGCATGGTGTAAAGCATGGAATGAATTGGAGCGATAGGAGTATAATAGCGATAGGAAACTACCACTACCCCTCTCGCTCACTGTGAAGTGGAGGAAGGGCTGACAAAGCCACGGGTGCTGTACCTGCTCGAGCCACGCCCTTGGTGGAGTGGTTAAGGCAGAAGCACCTTGCATGGTGGAGACTCAGAGATCAAGGTTTGATTCCCTGTCTCCTGACAAGTTTTAAAAAAAAACAAACAAAAAACATAAGTCCCCCCCCAAGTTTCCCCTTGCCTCCTTGGTCCACATATGGGTGGGTGTGGGGGGTGATGTCCCCCATGTTGGAGGGGGTGTACGGGGCAGAGCCCCCTGCAAAATAAACAAAGAAATGGGAATGTTTTCCTTGTCTCCTTCCTGTGTGCACTGTTATTGTTTGTCTGTGTTTTCACCGAGACTGTTTATGATCGCTGTTTTGATTACGGCATTGTTTTGCTGTGCTTTTTTTTTTTTTTGCCTTTGACACTATGACCTTGTGCCATATAGAGAATAATGTATAGACACAGTGTGTGATGAGTTTTTTTTATGATATCACATAACCCACAAGACCACAGGTCAAGTGGTTTGTAAAGGTATCACACACTAAGGGTTTGTTATTAAAATCCACAATTTGCACTGCTGACCATTCTTATCCTTTTTACAAAAGCTTTGCTGCCCTCCTCCTGCCATCACCTAGGGGTATAGCCTGTGTTCAGGGACATTCACTTGCACATGCATTTCTGCTGTTATTCGGATGGCAGGGGTTACTGCCTGCTTTTTCTGCCTGTAATCCCTTGCAAATGGGGGTTCCCAAATGTCTTCCAGGAGCTTGCCTGAATGCTCCAGGTCTGGGCGGTGTTTGGCTGCCTGAGCTGTTTAAATGTGGTTCCAAGTGAGTGCTATTTGAACCTCCATGTACTGTCTCTTTAAGAGCTGTCTGCTTGCAGACTTAATTAGTTTGTATGGGGGGACTGTGTATTTAATGCTCGAATACCGCCCGAGCGGCTGTCAATTCGCTCCGTCTCTGCCATTGCTACATGTGCAGAGGGAGCCTTGTTGAAAGATATAACTGTTAGTCAGAAATCATTTAGAGTGACTGAGAAAATGTAGTTTATCTAACCTGTCTTCATTTCAGCATGAACTGTTTCAGTGTAGCCTTTTCATTTTTGTCCTGAATAGCTGACTTGGACCAGTCAGGATGATAGGGAGACCCTAAAATGGAGCCTGTGTTACGAATTGGAACTTGGACTCTAAATTTTGAGCCAGCCACAAGGGGATTGTATGGGCAGTGACTCTGGGAAATGTAGTTTTGACCTTGGCCTTTTTCACCAACAGAGGGAGTCTAATTGTGAGTGACAGCCGAACCAGCCAACAGAATGGTGTGTGGAGCTAAAGGAAATGTCCTGCTCTGTTACTGGAAAGTCAGATCAGTTGTGACAGTGAAGAGAGAAGGGGCTCTGTGCTTCATGGTGTATAGTTTCACGAGGAAGCTGTGAGGCTCTCTGAGATTCGCCTGCAGCCGCTAGGGTGCCATTTCAGACTGAATCCAATTTGTGAGGAGAAAGAAGGAAGTTTGAAGAGGAAACCAGGCTCACCCTGTAGAAGACTGAAGAAATTGCTGCATCACTCTCGGTCTGTCAGGAGCTGAAGCTGCTGTGTGTACTCCTGGGTATTTTGCAGTAATTACGATTGGGACCGAGGAACAGCTTGCCTGTTGTAGTACTTTCCTTTTACATATGAATGTGCGTAGTGCTTGTGGGGAATCACCGTTTTCAATCCCCCATGCTGTGTGTTGAAGTGGGAAGCAAATCCCAGCTTGTCTCGGAATAAATCTGGTTGCTATCAACTGCAGTGGGGTCCAGTCACAAGGACCTTGTTTCCATGCCCTGTTGTTCTGGCAATCCAGAAGAACATCCACCATCCTGTCCTCAGCTTGGGTATTGTGAGTACAAATCAGGGTATTTCCCTGCAACCTGTTTTCAATCACAAGTGTGTCATCTAATTCTTGTTGTTTCACTGCTTCATGGACTGAGCCATCCGGCTCCGTAATACAGTTGGGTATTGTGCATATAGTTTCTTCTACAGGGCCCTATCCATCTGCACCTGCTGGCCAACCTGGTGTAACGGACCTGGCTAGCCACCCCTCCAACCTGGGTACCCAGAGTGTGACTTTTCAGACCCTGTATGTGTGCACAGTACTGTGATTTAATGCCACCAATTAACCTGATTTCCTCTCCCGTGTTACTGCCCCTAAATAAATCAGATTTGTTGTTGTTATACTATATACTGTCTGTGGTGTTGGTACTTATGGAAACAGTATTCTGTTTGCTGTGTATGTTGTTTAACCTTATTTTACAGGGGTCCTCGAAGCGTGCTGCAGAATCAGTCTCAAGGGTAAGTGGTATCTATATGAGTGAACAGTGTGTATACGTGGGTGTTGGCGCTGTACCTCCAGTGTACTGTGTGAGCCACTAGAGGGAATAAAAGGGGGTCTCAGTGTCCCAGAGGTCTGTGACCAAGCTAGTCTAACCACTACAGACCCCGACCTCTGGGTGGAGCCACCCGACATAGGACCTAGGCCCTTCAACCTGTCCGTAGTCAAACAGGCAGGGGTAGTAGCCCTTGGGATAGCGCCACCTAGGGGTTACATCTTGGAGGCACCACTGGGATTGGCGTCCTCTAGTGGCCACATTTACGAATTACTGTTAAAAATAAATGGATACCCCCAACAGAAGTGGCTGTACATCAGTTGGTGGGGTGGTGTACTGGGCAGGAGATCGACCCCCAAAATGCTATACTAATCTTGCATATCCCACTGGGTACCAGTACGGCAACTGTAGAGAGTACTTTCCAAGGTGGGAGATTTACAAAACCCTGTATTGGCGGCTCGATATGCTAATCTGCTCACCCACACTTTCATGGTCCTAGTAGAGTATAAGGACCCCATCGATAGCTCCAAAGTGCCACAGACTGTTACCCCAGAGGGAGCCCTCACTGCCTGGAGAGTGATAACTAAGGACAGTAAAGACCCCGGGGGGGAGAGGGAATGATCCTTTCCCCCACTGTCTGAAACTTTTGAGGAGAAATTTGCTAAATTGTTGCTAGAGGAAGGGAAAACTGTGGAGGATTTAAAGAAACTATTATTGCCACCTGGGGGCATTCCTCCCCAACACCCTCTCCCGCACCCGTTATTGTCCCTCCTTCTGTGCCAGTGCTAGCCCCTGTGCTTGTACCTGCCATTAGTCATGACTCTTACCGCAAACTCAACGTATTCTCAGGCATCCGCCCCACTCCAAATGGGGAGGTCGATCTGGAAACCTAGATAGACTCTGCTTCTCTTGAGGTACAAGACTGACAATGCTCTGAGGCATAAAACCGGGCTTGCCTGGAGGAGAGTCTCCAGGGACCTGCCAAACATACTTTTCGCTCCCTGAGGGTGTCTGAACCTGATGCCAAAGCCCAAGAGTACCTAATTGCCCTTGAAAATGTGTTTAGGGGCACCACTAGTGTTGAGGCCTTGAAATGGAAGCTGAAAGATGTTAGACAGCAGCCGGGGAATTGTTACCTGCCTATATGGATCGATTAGAGGGAATCTTGCAAACCATTTTGAAAGGGGTGAACCCATAGTGAAGTGGACTGGTTAAGACTGGATCATATACTCTGCTCTGCCCGGCACTCTAGCTGGGTGTTGCTCAAATTGCAACTGCATTAAAGGAAATCTGGTCCCTTGCCTTTCCATGTGTTGATGAAGGAGGTATGGGAAGTTGAGGAGGAGGAAGGTTTTTCAGAGCCCTGTGCAGTCGTAGCGTGCTACTTCCCCTGCCCGAGGTGCGGGGTCAGACGCTGATGGTCTGGAATCACCAAAATCAGATGACTGAACCTGAGACCCAAATGTCAGCCAAGGGGTGCCCAGCCAGAGTGGGATGGCTACCGATGTTCTGCTATGGTATGAACTGCTGAGGGAGATTAGGAAAGCAACAGACAGTCTCATCATGAAGGCCGCTAGTGAGTACGGGCCTGGCACTTGCCTGACTGCTTCTGCTGTGTGGGTGGGGGTGCCCACCCAGGCACCTCCTGCTGACAACTGCTCAAAACTTGATGTCTTGTCTGTGGAGGTGAGGGAACTGAAGAGATATCTCCAAATGTCCAACTCACCACCAGCTGAGGTGGCACCATGGTTTTCTAATGATAGTACCAATGCTGCAGCCCCCAATGTGATGCCTCTGTCCCCACAAACTTCAGCAGATGTATTTTGCCATAATTGTGGGAAGGATGGGCAGATGAAGAGGGAATGCCGGTCTCGGAAAGACTTAGAGAGAGTGGTGAGCTGGCTACAAGGAGAACTTTGGAGCACAAAACAGTGGTTAAGAGGTGCACAAAATGACCGGAGTGAAGGTCCCAGAAATGCTAACTCATGTCCCTTTGTGGCTAGATAATCTGCCCAGGCCCTTGCTACCGCCTCCAGACTGGTCCAGAATAGTGGGTCCTCCATGGAGACCACTATGAAGGTGAATGGGTGTCTAGAAAGAGCTGTATTGGACAGTGGCTTCCAAGTGACAATTATGTTTCAGGACTGGTATCAGACGCACCTGTCTGATGTACTTTACATCCGCTGAAGGACTGCATGTCTGGGGGTTAAGTGAGAAGACCTACTCCTATTCCAGGTATATCCGAATTTGGTTGTCTTTCCCACCTGCGTGGCAGGAGTGGCCGAGCAAGGTAGACACCCTGGCATTGGTGTGTCCTTCACCGGAGTTTATGATGGGATTCCTCTACTAATTGGGACGAATGCATATGTTTGGACGGTTACGAGTTGTGTTATGAGAAACAAGGGTCAAGGACTGGTAGAGCTTTGAGAATCCCAGCCTTGATCAAGAACGCCTATGAGGCACAAAGAGGTGCTGAAAAAGTGGACCCAGAGGAACCGGTTGAATTGTCTGGAAGAAGGATCTGGGGTCTCTGATTCTGGTGCCAAATGCCTAGTGTACCTTACAGGGGAAGTCCGTAGATCAGAAAGGATGTCAAGAATAAAATCCTCATGCTGGATGCACCAGGCAATGGGAAATTGCCGGAAGGACTGCTGGTCAAGCCAACTATTTTGCCTGCCAGAGCCCATGCTTATGCTGGAAGGGTAATGGTTCAAGTTCATAATGTGTCTGCTAGAGAGATTCGAGTAAATTAAGGTTGCACCCTGGCTAATGTACATTGTGCAGATACTGCAGTGCTGCCCAGTAACAAGTGTTTGGGGGAGAATGACAGAGTGATGCCTGACTTGTTTGATTTTGGGGACTCCCCATTGCCAGCCGAATGGAAGATGAGAATTAGTAGAAAACTTGCCCAGCGAGACCAGGTGTTTTCCTTAAAGGAATGGGACATAGGATGTGTGCAAGGAGCTGAGCACCACATCCGGCTGTATGATGAAAGGCCATTTCATGAGAGGTCTCGACGCCTGGCCCCTGCTGACATAGATGATGTGAATCACTGTGCATGGTGGAACTGTATAAGCTCTCAGAGGAGGAAAATGATGAACTGGAACAGACTGGTGATCTACCAGAACAAAGAGTATTTTGAGTGCCCTGATGGTCCACTGCCAGTGTCTGAAAGCTCTCCATGTGAGCCAGGTGTCGTGGACTCGGAGATTGTAACTCCTGGAGCTGAAAGTGCCCCAAGTTCTAGCCTTTCTACCCCAATAGAGACTCCCTTGACAAGTGAGGACGATGCTGAACATGAGGCTCAGGGTGCAGAGTATGTAACAGTTCCCCCTAGAAAGACTGGTCAAGCTGTAAAGCCTGTGGTGCATCTCAGTTATGATTCCCCTGGGAGGCCTGTGGACTTGCCTCTCAATGTTGTCCATAAAGGAGTGTATGGGTCCCTGAGCTCATTGCCCAAACTGAACATCAGTGCTAACTCCAAGTTACTTGTGTTGCCCTCTATATATGGTGCCCCTACCCCATCCAGCCCCAAGGTAGCTGATAGGGAAGAGCCCCCTCTCTTCAGGTTTCATGTACAGGAGGTAATAACCCGAGTTATTGTACAATGTGTGTATAATACTGTGAAAAAAGTGATGTACAGGCAAGAAAGAGGGGTGGAGGAACAATGGGAAGTAATCAAAACAGCCATCACAGAGGCAACAAGCCTTTGTATAAAGCAAATGAACAGAACACAACGAAGGAAAAAAACACTATGGTTCTCAAAAGAGGTGGCAGGGAAGGTTAAGCAGAAAAGGATAGCATTCAGGAAATATAAGGAGCAGGACAGAGAACTTTATCAGTTAAAGGAGAAAGAGGCTGGGGAGGCTGTCAGAATAGCAAAGGCCCAAACCGAGGAAAGGATAGCCAACTCTGTTAAGAAGGGGATAAGACCTTTATAGGTACATTAGAGCGAAGAAGGACCAAAGGAGGGATACTGAACAACTGTTTCTGCTCAGTAGTCACAAAGGAAGAGGGAGGCGCAGGTACCTAAACCAAACAAGAGAAACACTCTGAAGACGAGGGTCGATACCAGTCCATTTACAGAAGAAAGGGTTCTGAAAGAACTAGTAAAATTGAAGGTGGACAAAGCAATGGGGCCTGATGGGATTCACCCAAGAATTCTAAAGGAACTAAGGGTAGAACTAGTGATACTGCTGACTGCTCTCTTTAACAAATCATGGGGAGTTGGGGTGGTACCTGAGGACTGGAGGAGGGGATGGATTCCTCTTCACAAAAGTGGGAGCTGGACAGAGGCAGAAACTACAGACCAGTTAGTTTGACCTCAGTGGTAGGGGAAAATGATGGAATCACTTCTGATGGAAAGAATTGTTGAGTACCTAGAGGCCAGTGGGGCACAGGACCCAAGGCAGCATGGTTTCACGGTGGGAAGGTCATGTCAGATGAATCTAATAGATTTCTTTGACTGGGTGACCAAAGTAGTAGACCAGGGAGGGGCTGTGGACATGGCCTACCTAGATTTTAGCAAGGCATTTGATACAGTCCCACACAAAAGATTAATACAAAAGTTAGCCAACCTTGGAGTGGGTCCCAAGGTGGTAGCCTGGATGAAAAATTGGCTAGACAACAGAACACAAAGGGTAGTATTAAATGGAGTCCACAGTGAAGAAAGGAGGGTTACTAGCAGAGTACCGCAGGGTTCAGTACTAGGACCGGTCCTTTTTAATGTCTTTATAAGTGACATTGCAGAGGAACTGGATGAAAAAGTATGTCTCTTTGCAGTCGACAGAAAGATCTGCAGCAGGGTTGATACACAGGATGGAGTGGAAAGGATGAGAAGGGACTTGGCAAAGTTGGAGGAATGGTCAGATGGTTGGCAGCTCAGATTCAATGCAAAGAAGTTCAAGGTAATGCACCTGGGAAACAAAAACTCAGGGGAACAGTACACAATGGGCATTGAGATACTGACAACAGTAAAAATGGAAAGGGACCTGGGGGTAATTATATCAGATGACCTAAAGGTGTGCAAGCAATGTGAGAAGGCAGTAAAGAAGGCTGGGGGGATACTGGTATGCATAGGGATAGGCATCAATAGTAGAAAACAGGAAGTTGTTGTCCCTCTGTACAGACAGTTGGTGAGACCCCATCTGAGTACTGTGTGCAGTTCTGGAGACCCCATCTCTCAAAAGACATAGTGGAGGCTGTCCAGAGGAGGGCAGCCAAAATGGTGTAGGGTCTGCACCAGAAGACATGCGAAGAAAGACTAAAGGAGCTTAATTAGTATACCCTTTAGGAAAGAAGGGAGAGAGGGACATGATAGAAACTTTCAAGAGGGTAGCATCTTTCAGGAAAAGATGTGCAAGAACAAGGGTCACAATTTGAAGATAGAGGGGTTACGGCTCAGAGGTAATGTGAGGAAGTATTTTTTTCACACAGAGGGTTATGGATGCATGGAAGAGCCTCCCTGAGGAGGTCATGGAGTGAAGAACAGTGGGGAATTCAAGAATGCATGGGACAGACATAAGGCAGTCCTAGTGGGGGGTTGGAGGAAGTAAGCTGTTGGTTAACTAGGTTAACTAAGATCTGCAGCTTATCTCTTAGGTAGGAAAATGGGCAGACTAGGTGGGCCTAGCTGTCCTTATCTGCCGTCACAGTCTATGTTTCTGAAAAGTTTCAGAAATGTGTTTCTGGTAAGGTGATATGTTGACTGATGATTACATGCACAAGCCTAATGTGATACTGATGTCAATGTATATGGTTGTATTGAAACTTTTGGGGGTATTTACTTGACATGGACTTCTCGAGGGTAAATGATATCTATATGAGTGAACAGTGTGTATACGTGGGGTATTGGGGCTGTAACTCCGGTGTAGTTTGTGAGCCACTAGAAGGAATAAAAGGGGGTCTCAGTGTCCCAGAGGGCTGTGACCAAGCTAGTCTTACCACTAAAACCCTGACCTCTGGGTGGAGCCACCCGCCATAGGGCCTAGGCCCCTCAACCTGTCCGTAGCCAAACAGGCAGGGGTAGTAGCCCTTGGGGTAGCGCCACCTAGGGGTTACATGCCTTAAGCCCTTCCTCCTTCTCACGGTGTGGGCAGAGCCTCTGTCAGCCTTGCGTGCACATGGAGCCCCCTATGATGAGAGCAAGCTCCCTCCACAGCTAAAGAGGTTGCTGTGGTGCTGAAACTGGTGCCGCGCACTCGTGCAGCAGCTACCTCAGCCTGGCCTGCCTCCCGATGTGGGCAGCGCAGCTCTCTTCCGAACTATTATCTATTTCCACTGTCCAATCTGTTACTTAGTTGTGCTGCCTGTTCTAATTTATGTGTTTTAATGATGTTGTTTACTGTTTTATCATGTACAAGCGCTTTGGCATTTGAAAAGCGCTTTTTAAAAATAAAGTCTGACTTGACTTGTATAATTACTAGCTAAGAGAACTGCAGTCGGGAACTTTTAGATGTGGGAAACATATTTTGTTATGGAAGTTTAGCGTCTGATAAACATGAATAGGTACTAGGGATTAATTTCTCATGTGTTACTACATGTTGATGCATGTCAGTATAATATGGTGTTAAAAATAACAGGACTTTATAAATTTAGTGAACCTTTCTATGTTTTTATTTATAATGGGGTGAGCGGATAACACATAAAATAAAAACACATATTACACTTATCCCATTGTATAAATCATCAGTGATGTAACCAGAGTGAGAGCAACTGCTGCTGACATCACCAGAGTGAAAATACATGACATTTATCACACCCACGCAAATGGTAACTTTTGTGCCAATAGGGGTCTCTGTTGTATAAATCGTATACATGATATGCACTCATGTGATATGTATAAAATATTTTCACTCCTGCACAGTGACCTCTGGATACTCAAGAGTGACTTTGCCACCCGTGAATATCCAGAGGTCACTCTAAAGGAGTGAAAATATTTTCCCATATCGCACTTGTGCCCATTATGTATCCCCTATATATCACTATATGGTAGTTGAAGCAGTATCTTTTATCGATATGGACTCCTAAGTTTTCATGTTTTTTTTAAACTATATTTTTAGTCATAGTGGTTCCAGAGTCATCTGATTTTAAATAAATTATCTTTTGAAAGGTCTTACTTTGGAACCATTCAGGCTAGAAACTATTTTTTTAATGAAAGCTTGGAGTTCAGCTGCTTTAGCCTTGTTGATACTGTTATGTGTCGTCACGGTTTTCCATGTACAGTATCAATACTACTTAACTCATTACTTCCAGTAGCTTCATATGAAGTCCAAACTATCCATTGTTTACCTGACACAAAATTGCCGCCCAGGTATTAGAGTTTGTACAGCCTTTTAATTATAATATCAGTAATTTTTTAGTTGACACAGCTAAAAGTCATGAACACATAGTGTCTGTACTATTTTTGTATTGATAAATTGTGTTGATACAATTTTTTGTATTGTTACATAAAATGAAAATTTTGTTTACTTTTTCTGAATTTTAATACCCAACATTATTTTTACTTTTTCAGAATTTTGTTAATACTTAACATTGTATATTTACAAACTGTGTAGAATTAGAAACTGCAGTTTGCATCTTAATTTGTATTCATCTCATGTCCTTAATCACATTAACATTTCCCTCTCCCCTCTAGCAATCTCTGCAGTTCCTTGCTTTTGCAGACTTTGCCTGTGAAAGTGTCAGGAGAGAATTGTATTATTTATTTTTTACTTATTTGAAATCTTGGATTAGCACATTTTGAGGATAAGCTCATTAAATAGGTTCCACATCAGTGCAAAACCAAGAATAAGAACATTATACAGATAGGCAAATAGCAACACAGTTGTACAGGAATGGTTGTAAATAGTAAAGTCACAGTCGTGAGGCTATGTGCAAATAGCCAGAGTCAGTTACAGTAAGCTAGGCATTATTACAAAGGATGTAGACAGAAAAGACAGACCGGAACCTGAGGTGGTGAAAAGGACAGAAGGAATACGCCCAGTGGTGTAAGTCTGTCAGAAAGAGCGGAACAGGATCGAGGTGATGGCAGAGGCGGAGTACAGGTTACAGGGCCTGTGCGTGGGAAAGGGGAGGATGAACAGAAAAGTTAAGTGTGGAAGGATGGGAATGGATAAGGGTAGGGAGGAGGAACACAGGTGAGGACAGAGTGTTAAGGAAACATGAGCAAAGCGTTTAAATACCAGGCAATGTGGAACCGACAGGATAACATGACAGGATACAATAACCCTAACAGGATAGGATAACAGCTATGGTTGTTTTACAGTTCTTTATAGGTTTTATCCTACTTTGCTTTCACATGTCAGGGCCATATCTGGCAGCATTACAGTTATAATACACAAAGCCTGGGAGCACTGGATCAGATTGTGTGTTTCCCCGGTTCGTATGCCATCTCTGTGGCACCCCTGCAACATGCCCATAGTCTAATGGAGAAGTTAGGAAGCTGCTGACTTGATGCTTTACAGTGGTCGCTGATATAGTAAATATAAATAAGTGGGGTGCCTCTATCTGTGGTCAGAAAGCGCTGCTATCAGCAGCACCCTGATGCTGTAGCCACATGAGAACAGACTACCGGACTCGCTCCTGAAACCAGACCCACTCACCTTGCATTAGCTCTGAACCAGTGAGGTGGCCCAAAAATTGTTTTGCTGTTTCAGCAGAAGCATTAGTGGACACCTGAATTGTGATTTTTGTCGTGATACGAGTATTGTGATTTATCTTGCAGAAGATGAGGATGAAGATGATTCAGAAAAAGAAGATAATGAAATTGATGATACTGATGATGACGAGAAAATCAGTGATTATAAAACGCAACAAACTAAATCAAATCGGGGCAGAGTAAGTAGATTTTCTCTAGTAACTGTAAATACCTCAGAAATATATATAACTTTCTTTTGATTTCCTCCCGACAATGGTGCTTCCCCATCTATCCACAGACGCTCCTAGCTCTGCCCCTGCCTATCTCTGACACTTTCATCTGGCTCCAGATGGTGGAAATATCATACTCAGCTGTCCTTTTGTTAGTCCACTAGGTGTGGTGCAGAGTAGTGTAGCCAGTTGGGAGATCAGTGCCCGAGAGCATTGGATTGTCATCGGTCACTCCTCGGATTTTTAGCTGGTTTCATGGTTACTCCTGTACAATGTTGCTGACTCAGGGTTCTAAGATGCTCAGAATCGTGGGACCGTACACCAGAGCCAAGCAGCATCCCTCCTTCCCGACATTACTTACCTGCTGCACTGCTACCTGTAGATAGCCAGGTGAAAAGGACAGCATAGTGTCTGGGAGCACAACCCTCCTGGGAGGAGAAGTGAGTCTACTGGAATGGTCAGTCCTCCTCCCCCCAGCTGACCTCCAGTCACCAGGGCTGTGAGTGGAAGTGATACCACTACATTAACAGACCAACCTGGAAAAACAGTTTCATGCTTGAGGAATTATAGACAAAAACTGAGAGTGGCATATTTAGAATATTGACCCAGTATCAACAGGCTCTTAATATGGAAAGGTTTGTTACTCTGGTAACAGACGTTCGAGAGCATCTCCACAGAGCCATGAAACATTGAACTGTGAACCATTGGTGTCAAGACCACGCAGCAAGCTTTTACTTGACATGGCCACCCATATTGATGTGTCTGTATACATGTCATCAGTGCACAGCGCTGCCTACTTAACGTGGGCAGGTTCCAGTCATTTCAGTTTCCCCACTGTTGGTGAATGGAGTTCTAAACATCTAGCAGGATTGAGTCTGCCATACTAATCATGCACAGAGAGGCAGGTGGAGTGAAGCAAACCCTGTCTGCTGGGCAGCTAGTGAAAGTAATGATATAACAATGTACGAAATTTGCCAGCAGATAAAGGCCTAGAGGTCTGTCAAGTCTGCTCAAATTGCTGCTAGCACCCATATTCTGCAGCTGCCCTCCTTCCACCCTTCCCTTGATTAACCCTTCCCCTTGTCCTGTCCCATCCTCATTTGAAGCAGTCCACTGTTCTACTGCATACCACTTCAGCAGGTAACGATTCCACCCAGCCACCATCCTCTGTAAAAAGTGTCTCCTCATCTCCCTCCTGAACCTTCCTCGCTCCAGTCTCATATCATGGCTCCTGGTGGCCTCCTCCCTTACTTTGAACAGCCCTCTCTACCCGTCTTGTTTATTCCTTTCATGTATTTAAAGGTTTCAATCATGTCACCCTGTCTCTCCTGTCCTCCAGTGAGTACATGTTCAACTCCTTCAACCTCCTCTCGCATGATAAGTCCCCCAGCCCTTGATCATCTTTGTCGCTTCTGCGCCGCACCCCTCCAGTAACTTAATGTCCTCTTCAGATACGGACGCCAGATCTGCAGTACCCAGGTGTGGTCTAACTAACGACCTATACAGTGGCAGAATCACCTCCTTGAGGATATACCCCTTGCAATACAACCCAGCATTTTGTTGGCCTTTGCAGCTGCCTTCCTACATTGTGCCGAGTTGTTCATTGACCCTGTAATGAGCACACCCAGATCCTTCTTCTCCTCTTTCTGGGCTAGCTGCACTCCCCCTAGCTGGTAACTCCTCCTTGGGTTCTTCATCCCAAAATGCAGCACCTTGCACTTTTTAGCATTAAAGCCCAGTTGCCAGGTGTCTGACCAGGTTTCAAGCTTGCCAGATCATCCTGCAACCTGCCATCCTCCCTAGGTCATCCACCACCGCGCCTATCTTGGTATCATCAGCAAACAGACTGATCTTGCTCTTGATGTCCCATGATATGTCTGCAGTGAATATCCCAAACAACTCTAGTCCCAACACTGAGTCCTGTGGAACACCGTTTGTCACTGCCCTTGAGTGTGAGAGCACCCCACCCACCACCACCGTCTGTTTCCTTCCCTGCAGCCAGTTTCCTACCCATCTCACCAGCTTTGCACCCGCCCCTGTGCCTACTAACTTCCTTCCCAGCCTTCCATGTGGCACTGAGTCGAATGCCTTACTGACGTCTAGATACAGGACATCCAATGCATGGCCACTGTCCAGTTGCCTAGTTACCCAGTCATAGAACTCGACCAGGTTGGTTTGGCAGGATCTGCCACATATAAAGCCATGCTGTCTGCTGTTCTGTAGTCCTTTGGCCTCTAAGAGGGCCACCAGCCTCTCCTTCAGGGTATTCTCCATTAGCTTACCCACGATGGATGTGAGGCTCACTGGTCTGTAGTTTCCCGGTTCATCCTTGGGTCCACTCTTGTGGAGGGGCACCACATGAGCCATCCTCCAGTCCTGAGGTACACACCCCGAATGTAATGAGGCATTAAATGGGTCTTCCAAAGGTCCTGTAAGGACCTCTGCCAGCTCCTTCAGTACCCTGGGGTGGATGCCATCTGGGCCTGGCGCCTTGTCCACTCTCAGTGCCTTCAAACCCTCTTGAACTCTGCTCTCCATGATTTTCCCATCTGTCACCACTTCCCCCCTACTTCTGCAATTTCTCCCAACTTGGGTGTCACCCCTTTCTCTTTAGTAAATACTGGAGCAGAAGTACTCATTTAGTGCTTCCGCCTTATCTCACCCTGCTTCCACTCAACCCCTCCTTCCTAATCCTTACTATGTGGTCCTTATAGCTCCTTTTCTCCTTGATGTACTTAAAGTCCTTCTCCACCTTCTTAATGCCTTGTGCGTCCTGAGTTCCGTGGATCTTTGGCTCCTACTGCCCTTGTCACCTCCTTGATTCTGTCAAGTACTTCTCCTGTCCCCCCCTCCCTGTTTTCTTGTACTTCCTAAAGGCAGCTCTTTTCCTCCTTACCTTTTCCATGACCTCCTTGCTCAACCAGATTGGTTTCTTAGTCCTAGCCTTCTTGCCCTGGGCTTTGCAGCAGGTTTTGGTTGCCTCCACTATCCTCAGCTTTATGAGCTCCCACCTCTGGTTAGTGTCCATACTAGATTAAATTCTGGCCAGGTACCCTTTTACCACTTCCCCCATCCTCCCAAAGTCAGCCCTCCTGAAGTCCAGCACTATTGTGCCAGATTCCACTCCTTCCTTGCCCATATCTAATATGAGCCATTCTGAGCGGTGGTCACTCCTGACAGTATGTTTATATATATATATATATATATATATATATTTTCTCCATCCCTGATATAAACAGCATATTGGCTGTGCAGTGTCTTGGCAAGTACAAGGACTGCCATATCATGGGATGGGGGTTGGGAAAAGGTATCACACCACAGAGATACTCTCTAAGGTCTAATGTTACTGATATATAACAAACCTATAATGTGTGGTTGAACTTTGTTATAGGTAGACATCTACCTTTTTATAATAACATTGTTCCATCGATGTGAAGTCACGATTTTGTTAACCTACTGATAGTACATCACATCGATGGGTTAACAGCCGGGAATAGTCTGCGGATGCATGCTATGCAAATCATTGACCTTCCTGAAATGGCCGCGACGGTGAGCCGATGACCCGGAATTAGCAGCTGTGACTGATATAACAGCAGGTGTAAGGTTCCTGGACCTGCTTTAATTTTTTAATTGGTTATGTGAACCATACGCTATAAAATATAATGTATGGCTCGCTGTCAGCAACCAGCTGGTTTAACCATCTTGTGATTGCCATGGCTATGTAAACCTCTCAAGCTTCGCTGTTGAGGTTTACAAGGTCACCATGGCAACCCCTCGATGGTTAACGAGCTGGTTTCCGATAGCGACCTGTACATTATCCTCTATATCGTCTTCGATAGCTCCATAATTCATTGGCTAATTAACAAGTAGTACCAATTCCAACCAGGCTGCCCATAAAGTAGCGGCAGACCTATACCCTTCAATCTGGTTTTCACAGAGAGAATGGTGAAAAAGCTTATTACTCGGTGATTGCGTACTCCAGTGATCGGGTGTATCTACCAGGAAAAAAATTATTCAGTTAATGAAGACACAACAACGGAAAAACACCTTCCATTTGTCTGACATTTACTCTCTTGTCAGCAGGAGAAACAGAACTGGAGTTGTTGGGTCCCATCACGTTATACAAGTAATGCTATGCACTGACAGCATGCATATAGGCATGTTGATGATGGTGTTCCCATCGTGCAAAAGCTTCAAGTAAAGTCCTTATGATGATGGCTTACAGTTCTATGTATTATAGCTCTTTGAAGACAGTCTCGAAGAAGAGTTACTTTTTTCTTTTTCTGTAAAGTGAATAGTTTGTATCGTAGTATCATATTGTTAAGCATTCAGTGCCGTACCATGATCACAAATTTACTTTTCCCCTAATGCTCTTTGTGGGCAACTCATTGGATATTGTAAAACTCTCGGCTCCGCCCCATGACGCCAGATCTTCCTTACCGCTTGGAAGCTCAGGTTCCCTCCTTAGTGCTCTGCGTTTTAGACTGGATCCGAATTCTTCGGTTCGTCCGAATCTAGTTTTGAAGTTTTCTAAACTTTGGTCTTCTCATCCCTCGTGGCTGCGATGGACAATTCGATTCCTAGCTTCGGGCGCCCTGGCAGGCGGATGTTGTCCAGGAGGGATTCACACTCGCTATACGTGTACTGCCTCGACCTGAAACACGACCCGCAGGTCTGTGAGTTGTGCCGCACCTTTTGGCCAACGTCCTGGGGATGTGCTGCCGATTAATTCAGGCGCTCAATCAGAGTTTTCCCGCGGTCTAAACCCAAAGAGGCTCGTTGGGTGGTGTCATGGTGGCGGCTGGCTGGGCAGCTGAGCACTCGTCTACGAGGAGGCGGCCCAGGCTGCATCTCTCTCCTCACCGGTCAGCGTTTATCACGCTTCTCTGAGTTCCTCTTATCGCTCGTTCAGGAGCTTCACCGTCCCTTTCCACTAAGGGAGGGGCCTTTGGGACATTCCTTCGGCCCAAGAAGACGGAGTCGAAGGTAAGTCCCATGGTCGGCGCTCATGGGAGCGGGAGAGGTCTCCCTCCCTGGACAGCCGACCGTCGACTTCAGTCGAGGTTGAGGCTCAGGCCTCTGGCTTCATGGCGTTCCCGTCAGGTCAGCCTGCCAAGACAACCGTCGACGCAGTCGAGATATCTCTTGACCCGACAGCCGGGTGGTCGACTGGTAGAGCTATCAACCCCTCTTCGCCGGTTTTCCTGGTGGAAACCGAGGATCTGCCCGCGCCTTCAGGTCGGTAGTCACCGGTTAAAGTGTCCGAGCCGAGGGAAGAGCTGGTGTCCCCCGCTCCTTCCCAGGCCCGTCCTCAGTCTCGGACTTCATCTCGGTCAAGCCGCTCCTGTCGACATCGGCGGTCTCGGTCTGGGCACCGAATTAAGTGGCGATAGCGCTCCTCCTCGTCCTCCTCCTCGGATGAGGAGAGGCTTCGACACAGACTGCGTCGGCGGTACGAGGACTTATGTGGCAGCAGTTGCTGTTGTCCGGGAGTAAATCGACTCCAATTCATCCCCCGGCTTTCAAGTGGCTGCCACCCGAATGACCGAAGCAACCGATCGCCTCAGTCGAGATGCCCATTTCTGGGCCGGTTGTTCGATCAAATCTAGCTGCCCCACCTATTGTGGTGGAACTTGGTCGGGTCATGGCCTGCCCCATAGGTTGTCGGTCACCCTCACTCCAGGCCGTCCTCGGCAGGTGGAGGGTGGCTCAGGCCAGAGGCAGCTCTTTGCAGACTCTTGAGTCCGATGGACGACTCCTACCTGTTCCTCAGGCGAGTGGGCCTGGATTCCTCCAGGCCAGTCTCTGGATGATTGCCCACCTGCTTCTTGGGTCTGCTTAGGCTCATCTCGGAGTCTACGGGATGCAGCTCGAGCCGAGTCCAAGCGGGTCAATTATCCCTACAGAGGATTCTAGACCCGAAGGATTCACCCACAGAGGCCTTCCTGTGGCTGAGGCATGGCTGACCCAGCCTTGGAGCTTTGCAGCGTCCTGCTTCCTGTCCTCAGCCTCGGCCAGGATGGCCAGGAAGTATCTGGTTCTCTATCTGCTCTTGCCCGGTTCTCTGAGCAGCCCTCTGCCGAGGGTTAGTCACCGATAATGTCTTCCAACGTTCTGGAAATGCCGGGACGTGGATAGCCCCGACAAGGAATCAAAAGGCTGGACTCGTCGGGCGCAGGGTATCGATGCATCCTCCCTCGGCCTCTGACAGGGCAGCTCGGCCGCTGATGGCACATTCTTCCACGCCATCATGGGCTCCCCTGGATGAAGTGATCCCTCATTTCCCGGCTGACCTTCGGACCAGGGTCTGGCAGGTGTGGGACCAGGGAGGGGCGGTGGCTAAGCAGCAGCTTCAGACTGCTCTGGACTTAAGTGATTGCTGTGGCAGGTCAGTAGCGGCCGCGGTGGCCTTGCGCTGCAGGGCATGGCTGAGGATATCCACCTTCAAGGCAGATGCCCAGCACAAGTTGGCAGACATCCCCTTCTCGGGGACTGACCTCTTTGGCCCTGGGTGGAGGGCCACCTCCAGGGATCGAAAGTCCAACGCCACTCTGGAGTCTGTCACCTCCGCCCAGAGGGACAAGGCTGCAGCAAAGCAGGCGCAAGTCCTTTTGTCCTTCCGTCCCTGCGGCACGACAGTAACAGCACCAGCACGAGGGGCAGCAGGCTCGCGCTTTGCATCCCAATCCCAAGCAAGCGACTTCCTCTAATGGGAAGCAAGGAGGTAAAGGCCCAGGAGGTCACTGGGCCAGTCCCTCCTCGTCCAAGCCTGCCCAGTGACGGGTTGAGGGTCGTCACCCCCAAACTTGCCACCCTTTCCTCGGTCCCCCCATTGGGGAACAGCTCCGCCACTTTCCGCCTGGTCCGCTATCACCACGGACTGTTGCGTGTTAGAGGTGGTAGGTAAGGACCTGCCTCTGGAATTCGAGCAGACTCTTCCCTTTTGAGCCGTCGCTCCCCGTGGGGCCACGGGCTCGAAGCCTCTCTGTCGGTCCGACGAGCCGATATTGCCCCGCACCTCGAGAAAGAGGTGATCAGGAAGGTGGCGGATCCTCCTCCAGACCAGGGTTTTGTGTCCAGGTAATCCTGGTCCCAAAACTGACGGGGGGCTGGCGCCCCATTCTCGACCTGCAGGACCTGAACAGGTCCCTTAGGTCTCAGACGTTCAGGATGGTCACTCTGGTTCAGATAATCCCATCTTTGGAACTAGGCACGTGGTTTTGTTCCCTGGACCTCCAGGACCCGTTCTTCTCGTCCCGATCCGTCTGTTTCGTCAGAAATTTCCCCGCTTGAGAGCGGAGGGATTTCTTTTCGAGTTCCGGGCCATGCCCTTTGGGCTCTCTGTAGCTCCCAGGGTCTTCACCAAATGCATGGCAGTGGTGACAGTATTCCTGCGGCGCCGAAGGGTCCGGGTGTACCCCTACTTGGTTGACTGTCTGTTGGCAGCCCCCTCCAGAGCGGAGGTGGAGCGGTCCAGAGATCTGGCCCTCAAGGTTTGCTCTCAGATTGGCCTCCTCTTCACGAGGCCAAGTCTGAACTCGTGCCAAAGCAGGTGAACCATTTCATCGGGGCAGTGATGCATTTCATCGGGGCAGAGCTTGACTGTCTTAGAGCCAGAGCATGGCTCCCGGCGAACAGGGCCGAGGTTCTTCCTCCTTTGCCCAATCATTTCTGGTTGGGCAAGTGCGTCTGACCAGGACTCCTGCATCTCCTGGGCCTCATGGTGGCCTGCACCAGCGTGGTCCGTTGGGCCTGTTGGTATATGCGTCCTGTTCAACGGGGACTGGCCAGTCAGTGGTCACAACGCTTCGATCCATTGGATCAGTTGGTGACAGTGACCCAGGAAATGTGGAATGCTGTCCAGTGGTGGACCGTTCCGGCACATCTGCAGGAGGGCATCCCGTTTGTCTGCCCCGAGCTGACGGTCTCTCTGTCGACCGACGTATCTCTGATGGGTTGGGGCGCCCTTCTGGGGGAGCACAGAGCGCACGGCCTCTGGTCCCCTCCAGAGTCCTCTTGCTATATCAACCTGCTGGAGCTCCAAGCGGTCCGCCTAGCTTCACCGCCTTCACTCCGTTTCTGCGGGTCAGGTGGTTCAGGTCCAGACTGACAATACCACGACCATGTATTACTAAAGCTGCCAGGCGGGCCGCGCCCATGCTGTTATGCAGGAAGCTCTCCGCATATGGTCTCGTCGCAGCCTGGAGGCGGATCTCCTAGCCATTCACGTGGTAGGGCCTCCAACATCCTGGCCGATGCCCTAAGCCGGATAGGGGCTGCGTCTCACCAGTGGTTCTCTCCTGCCGGAGGTAGTACAAGATCTCTTCTCCCAGGGGTCACGCCTCAGGCAGACCTTTTTTCCTTCAAGGAGAATGCGAAGCTGAGACTGTTTCATGCCCGCCCCCTCAGCAGCGCTCGCTGCAGGGGGATGCCTTTTCGAGGCCGTGGACCCCGGGCCTCTTCTACTTTTTTCCTCCTTTTTCCTTGTTCCACAAGGTGCTTCTCAAGGCGAGGACAGACAAGGCGCAGGTGATTCTGGTAGCCCCAGACTGGCTCCCCCAGCTCTGGTATCCAGATCTCCTCAGTCTCAGCTCCAGGCTTCGAGGCGGCTTTCAGCCCGGCCGGACCTAATCTCAGTCATCAGGGGAAGGTATTCCATCTGGACCTTCAATCTCTGCACCTGACGGCCTGGTTCCTGAGCGGCTTGATTTCCAGGCCTTGGGTCTTCCTTCGAGGTCCCCAACGTTGTTGAGGCGTCCCGTAAGGAGTCGACCAGAAAATGCTATGCCTTCAAATGGAAGAGATCCTCCATTTGGTGTCAGGCAAAGGGTCTGGACCCTTCCTCCTGTTCCTCGGCAAGCCTTCCCGGACTACCTGTGGTTCTTTTCTCAGCAAGGGCTTCGGTCGACGACCCTTAAGGTACACCTGCTGCTTACCAGGCGCGGGACGGAAAGCAGTCGGTGGCGCAGGAGAAGGTGGTCTGGTGCTTTTTTAAGGCCTTGATCACATTTCCCCTTCGGTGCGAGAACCTCCACCTCCATGGGATCTACTGCTGGTATTGGCCAAGCTCACGGGCAAGCCATTTGA
This sequence comes from Neoceratodus forsteri, assembly GCA_016271365.2. NCBI lineage: Eukaryota > Metazoa > Chordata > Ceratodontiformes > Ceratodontidae > Neoceratodus > Neoceratodus forsteri. The sequence continues at coordinate 301,956,950 of CM057459.1, read as the reverse complement.
ACCAGTGCACAGGTGTGATATCTCCCACCTGTTTTGGAAGCCCGCCTTCTTGGTGGCTATCACGTCAACCAGAAGGATGGGAGAGCTCCAGGCGCTTCCTTTGAGTCTCCCTATCTCGTCTTCCACAGGGACGAGGTTGTCCTGCGCCCCACCCGAAGTTCCTTCCGAAGGTGGCGTCGGAGCTTCACCTTATCCAGGTGTTGACTCTGCCGTTGTTCTACCCCAATCACACCTCTGAGGCTGAATATAGGCTCCATATTGGACCCTAGTAGAGCGCTCGCTTACTTAAGGACCTTACGGCTGAAGTTCTGGGAGAGGTTTGCCAGCTGTTTGTCACCTATGCTGATGCCGCACCTGGCACACCTGCAGCCAAGCGGATGATGAGCAGGTGGGTCACCTCCTGCATGGATCTCTACTATAGGTTGGCGGGCATGGAGCCTCCCAGAGGGATAAAAGCTCATTTTACCTGCCATACCGTTGCATCGGTAGCTGCTTCCAGGGATGCCCTATGCAAGATATCTGCCTGTCTGCTACCTGGAAGTCGGCACATACCTTAATTACCCAGTGCCACATCGACCTTGAGTGATGCCGGGATGCTGGTTTTGGGGCCTCGGTTCTCCAGTCTTTATTCCCTAAGTAGGAGGTGTGCGCCTTGCCTCCCTCCTCCCGGAGAACTGCTAGGAGTCTGTCAGTGTGGATGAGCAACATATCCATGTCCCTAGAAATACAGGTTACTCACCTGTAATAGGAGTTCTAGGAATGGTATATGTTGTTCATCCACACGACCCACCCGACCTCCCCGGCTTGCGCTACAAGCTGGCTTCCAGCAGGCTAGATCCGGCGTCGTGGTGTGGAGCCGAGAATTTTACCACCCTAGTGGGTGGGAGGAGCCAGCTTGAAGATATTCCGGCAAGATTTAAAGCGGCAAGGAATCTGCCAGACAGTGTGGATGAACAACATATACCATTCCTAGAACTCCTGTTACAGGTGAGTAACCTGTATTTATTGAATGACAACTGGTGGAGGCCAGGTAGCTGCACAGTGAGTGCATGTCTTAAGGGAAAGGGGCAGTTGCTGGGTGACAGCCATATTGTTCATGTATCATTGCATGCTGGCACCTTCATGGGTAAAAATCGAGGAGAAAAATGGGGGTCTGCAACAACAAAACAGGGTGTCCCCACAAGGCCATGCATGATACTGTGCTACATAGCTGGATCACTGCAAAGTCAGGAAGGTCAAGCTGTACTCAGTTCTCTGAATGAAGAAGCGTGCTTCATGCGATAGGTAGGGAAGTTCTGGCTTTATTTCTGTGTAGCTGTACGTGCAGCATGGCAGGTACAGAGAAAAGCAGAATGCGGAATACATTCAAACAACCAAACATTTTACACCTAGCGCTTCATCAGAGACCCATGACCTGGGCAGATACACACATATATAGTCAGCCAGTGCCTGACATCATTGTCATGGTAAAATGTCAACAAATGTATCCAAAATGCAAGTGTGAATAATATGAACTAAAATCACAAAGCCAAATGTTGAAAAACAGATGAAAACAAGTAGGAAACAGCATGAGTGAAAATCTACATGACATTTTATTAATCTAATGTTGGTCCCATATTTATGTCTTGGACGGATATTCCAACTCCCATCTTTTACTCCTTAAAATTGATAAAAATGCAGACATTAGCACAGTAATCTATATACTCAGTTTCTGATATTCACTGGAAAGCAGGATGTGAATCTGTAGTTATTGAACACTGTTGCGGGAATGTGTGTGGTGGGGGGGAGGAAAAGGAAGTGTTGGGGGAGAGGAGAGGGATGCACAGAAGCATGACAGGGGACTAAATCCTGAGGGCTAAAAAGAATACATGTGGGATGATATGAGATTAAAAAAGAGCAGAGACAGAGACTGAATCAGAGGAGGGGGAGGGGTTGATTGGCAGGAACACACATATAGTAAAATCAATTCTGTTATCTCATTTGGAAAAGGGCTGAATTTCAAATGTATCATTTAAACATGGCCATTGTAAAGCATTCAGTTTGTGTATCCATAACTTTTCTTTGGTTCAATTTATTTTCATAATCTGTCCCTCTTGGATCCCTTCTATATGCTCAATCCCAGTAGTTTTATGTTTCATTTTGTCCTTGCTTGTGTGAAGTGGGCTGCCATTGCATAACTCATGTCATCCCTTTGGATAGCTCTTACAGTACATGCTCAGTAATCTTGCTTTAAATTTGTGCTTGGTATCCCGTTAGGAGGTGCCACACAGGCACTGAACTAAACAGACGACCCCTTTTGTATTGCAAGTTACAAAATCTTAACATGTACCAACTGGCCACAGTTGAAGCAACTAGCTGGTAGTTTTGGCAACCACGTTTGGTGTCTCACTGGCTGGTAGCTGCTAGTTACCTTGTGTCTAGTGTTGGTGGCACTCCTGTAAGAGATCCATAGTGGTCTTTCACATAAATCCTTCAAAAGAGAAACGCTTCTTACCATCTGGACTTTTTTTCTTCGTCTTTATTAAACAATTTGAGTACGTAATCATGACAGAGAAGAGAAAAATTGGTACAAGAGTTAACTGCCACCATATTTTTAGTATCATGAGAATGATCTTAGACTTACAAGATGAAATATGACTCCACAAGAAGTGAGATTTTGAACAGTAGTTCTTTATTAATAGTCTTGATGGTTGTATGAAGGTTACCCTTCAGTTGTTTGCTGCCCCGATCAGAGGGAATGGGTTATCCCTTTGACCACTATCTCCATCTATAAGTTGATCAGAATATGTCTATGGTGCATCTCTGTAAAGAATCCAGCGGGCTCATCTCCTCTCAAAACTGGGATGTCTCAAATTTACCTTATAGGTTAGCTGTTTCATATTTTGTATTTCTAGAACTATATCCAGCCTTTGCTGGAGCGTTGGGGGCTCTTCTTTAAGCCAGTTCCATGTTTGACCATAGTCACCACTTTTGTTGCCCTAGTACCAAAGGTAGGAACAGATGCTAGACTTTGTGTTTCATTTCTTCTCCCAGCATTCCTGTCTCCTCCTGCATTAGGTTGTCTCTGTTCATGTTATTAGTCTCTTGTTTAGCTTTTCTTTGACTGCCCCTCTGTACAAATCTCATAATTTGTTCCTCTAAGTTTTTTTGCAAACTGTAGTTGGCAGAAGTGGTACACTTTTACTTTATCCTAATAAATTAGACCTTAGGGATGTTGCTGATGGTGTTGCAAGGGTTAAAACTACTTGCCAGTAAAATACTGTGTTTGTCATTTGGCTTCCAATATAAATTTGTACAAAAGTCTCCATTTTGTTGTTTTTCAACAATAATGTCAAGGAACTCCACTTTCCAAAGTAAAATCTAGTTTGAATACAATGGGACAAAAGGAATACTTAAACTGGAAAATGTGAGCAAGTGGGCTACCACTAGTCACCAGGTAATACTTAACCCTGTTGCCCCAAAATTGGGATCGCAGGTGCAGGATGTGAACCCACAATTCCCAAGTAGAAGGCAGGCATCTTAATCACTAGGCAACAACAGGGAATATATAACATGGGACAGGTTGAAGGAGGGGAAGCCACTTGACAGCAGGGCTACTCAAACCTGGAAGGGTAAAGCTTACAGCCAACAAGCACAGACTGATTTAATAAGGCTTTTGACTACAGTGCCAAAATGTGTCAAGTTTTCAACTTTGAAATTTGGAAAGTTTTTTTTTTAGGTTATTTTGACACTGCAGGGTATTCTTTCTATAAATCTGAATTTTCCTTCATTTGGACATGGGGATGACTGAGGCATGGTCCTTCTTGCAAACTGGAAGGAACGGTGCCAGTTCCGACAGGCAATAGCTGCAAATTAAGGACGGCTCAGGACATTGCAGGGAGGCTGAGCCGTCCATAATGGCTGTTTATTGGCCATGAAAGAGGTCGACAAAAGATGAGAGATTCAGTTCGATGTCACACTACTGAAAAAAAGTGGATATGACCATATTACCAAAACAGCATCTGAAACCATGAAGAGTCTGCAACAGTTGTGACACTTCTAATCAAAGAAAATAAGGTACTGTGTGCTTAACTAAAACACCTTAAAAATGGATCCTGAGCCACAGACCTTCAGTTTTTAGGGCTGTCAGAGGGCCTAGAGGTATAAAGCCTGGTAGGAAACATAGAAACAGAATTTACTGGCAGTAACGGATAGTTTGGCCCACCTAGGCTGCCCATTTTCCCTGCCTATTGCATCACCCACCGCAGATGCTACTTGATCTCCAGCCCATTCACCCACCCCCCTTTCCCTTAGATTCCCTTATGCCTATCACATGCATTCCTGAACCCCGCCACTGTTTTGACCCCCACCACTTCGCTGAAAGATTGTTCCATGGTAGGATATGCTGTTTAACTTTTGCATAACATTTCAAGTTTCACAGCTGAGGGACTTACACAGCGTGCTTTTGGAATTACACGAAAGCAGAGGCTAAGTAAAATAAACTTGCCCGAACTCTGCTGGTAATCACCAGAGGTCTACACAATCAGGACATAATCCTTTTTGAGGTTATATTTTTATTTTTTTTAATTAAAACAGCAAATGCGACCATTACTCATAATAGACAATCACAGATTTAAGTACATGGTAACTAACAAAACTGTATATCACAACATGATACTCATATACTGTTGTACATTAGTCTTTTTTTTTTATCTCCTCCTTATTTTTGCATCTCTGCAGCACTACCAGCGGGGACATCCAGCCGCTGGCCCCCAGCGACCCAGAGAGCAACAGACTCACTCGCATGATGGGGGTCGGTGCGGCCGTCCCAACTTGCGGAGAGTCTCCCCATACCTGTCCGCATCGGGCTGGACTGGATCCCCAGTGCGATTCACGACAGTCCTCCTGGTGTGGCAGGCGCGGCCATCAAGCTTCCTAGTTGCGCCAGCCTTTTCCTAAATGTTTTTCCCGAGTCGGCAATGCAGTGATGTACTGTGCGTATGTGGGTGTCATGCTGTGCTCCTCCCACTTGGCACTGCAACTGTGCTGCCTGGTCATCACCAGGGCCATTCCAACAGTGTGCTACCCGACCCACCCCAGAGGGGAGAGCAGTCAGGGATGCTTAATCTACCCTCTCCCTGCCAACCCCGGTGGCTGAGTCCATTCGAACTTAGGTCACGGTGTGGTGTGAAGTAGGGAATCCAGCGCTTCAACCCTCAACGCCACCGGGATGGCCCGCCCGTTAATCTTTTAAATGTGGATGGGGGAAATAGACATACAATACCCTGAGAAAAATATCCTTCACTGACTGCCTCTCCAGTAGCACAAGTGATAATCACTTGGTAGTGCTCTGCCTGACCTTCACTAATGATGGGCCAGCAGGAGATATTCGCAGGAGGGAGGATGTAGGCTGACTCCAGAGTGCACGGTCAATAGCAGCATACACAGGCATCCACCAGAGTCCTTATCACCGATTGGAGGGAATAAATTTAAGGTGAAAACCCCAAAGCATGACAGAATGATGCTGTCACTCTGGGGTCCCACGAGTTCCGATTGCCCAACAGCCTCCCATGTTTGTGGCCCTGAAGGGGATCAGCTTCCACTATCCCAACTGAATCCACCATGTGAAGCAAGGCTCCATCTCTCCCTTTGAACCCCCTTGGGACTGGTTAAGAGATGTGGAAAGGAATGGAGGGAGCTGGGAGGTAGCTGAGCGGAGAGTGAAACACCAGTGATGGGGGAGTAAGAAAATATTTTAAGTAATAAGATACTGTAAGATTTGTAGTCCAGTAAATCTCAAGAGATAATACTGTTGTATATAAGTTTATTTAATGGCGTGCACACTATTACATTGCAAGTACGTGAGCTCAGATACACCAGGCAGATACTATTTTATGATCATGCAATAATGAAAATGGCACAGCACTGCAGCATCGGTTATGGGGCATCTATCTTTGTTATTCCCAGGGACAGTTCACACTTCAGCCGCAAAGCTCTAGGGATATATTTACAGAATTCTGGGATACTCATAATAAAAAAAAAAAAAACTGTCCCAGAATTCAATAGGAACTGCTCACAGGAAGAACTGGTTTAGCAACAGCAGTGTGGACATAAACAGTTTTCAAGAACAGTTCTGCTTGCTGAACTGGTTTAATAACAGAAGTTTTGAAAAAATTTTCTAAAACATTTTGTATCGTGTGGCCCTCTTTTTTTTTTTTTTCTGTACTCTTTCTTTTCCCCTTAGTCACTCCACTCCTAGTCCCTCTCTCATAGCCCCATGCACCGCACTGCACCTACTTGAGAGGCCCGAGATGTCTGCTTCTTAAGGTGCTACTTGCTCCTCTTAGCTCTAGAGCCCCCAGATAACCCACTGGGCAGGGTAAAGGCATCCTCCCCTTACCTCCCTCGAACATCATGGGAGTGCGCACTTGTGGAGTCTGCCCTCGGATCCTCCTGTAGGCGTGGTGCTGGAGGCACGTCACTTGGACTGGGAGCAGGGCACATTTTCCTTGTTCTGGTCCCCTTCCCTCTGGTGTCAGCACTTGAGGGGATCTAATGAGATGGAGGCACGCTGAGATGTAACTACGCTCAGATCCCCGGCTGACGCCAGCCCCTCCCCTACTGTCTGATTCCCCAACTGCACCGGCACCACCCGTGGTCACCCAGGTGGTGGCAGTATGGTGGTGAGGGATACCACCCTCCCTCCCAGAGAAGGAGAGCAGCCCATTGGGCACTCTGATCCTCCCCAGCTGGCCCTCCAGCACCCTGGCTCGCTACAGAACCCGGGTTGCTGGCGTCCTGGCGGTAGCACTAACGCTGTCGGTGGGCTGGCAGTGTGGCTCAACTCTAATGCAAACCACTGCATCTCAGTTTGGAAAAATTATAAATAAAATAATGAATAATGCACCCATTTCCTCCCACACTGGTGTTGCTGCTGTTAACAGAAGGAGAATTCAGACTGCAAAACAGTTTCGTTAAAATAAAAGGTCTCTGATTTGCTCCCTGCTGGTTCTGGCTACTACCGGTGAGGGAGAGAGTCTGGCTGCTGGAAAATTGCTTTCCCTCAAAAAACAGGTCTCCATTTGCTCACTCTTACTGTCCTGGCTCTTGCTAGTCAATGGAAGTAGTGCTGGGCCCTAAGGCCCTTGTTTTTTTTTTTCTTTTAAAGAAGTCTCAGTTTACTCCCACTCACCAGTCCCTGCTTTTACCAGCGAAGGGAAAGTGAGAGCTGGGCTTCCTGGCCCTTATGAGAAAATAAAGAACTGACTACGTCCCCTCCCAGTCTAGATGCCAGTGCCCCTCCCATCTCTGGTGCTGGTGGTGATATGGGTAAACTTCCCTCTGATTGGTTCTGCTCACTCTTCTGGCTCCTAGGGGTAAACAGAGAGCAGAGTCAGGCTGCCTGGCCCTTTAAAAAAATAAAGTACTGACCACGTTTACCCCCTCATCTCAGCGGTGAGTATCCCGCTCCCATCTCTGGTGCCAGGGTGGTGCAGGTACCCTCCCATCATGAGGGCTGTGCCAGTGGTCATCTTGGGGATGAGGGAGTAGGGTAAAACAGGGTGTTGGTGTGCCTCTGACAAATGACTTGGGGTACCATTGGGCATCAGATTAGATAACTGCTGGGAAAATGATGGGCCAGGATGAGGAAGGCCTCACTCCCTTGGGCACCTGGTAATTCAAAATTGCTGGAGTGGAGTTGTGCTCCTCCAGTATGTAAGGGACAAGGGAAGTGACAAACGTGTCCGTGGGGGGCAGTGGGTGTGTTGATGAGGAGACTGGATGTTTGTCTCCAAGGGCAGAGAGGGGCTGGTGGTGGTGGCTTTCTGTTGGAAAACTGAAGGCTTGACTGGCAGATCTCTTGGAGGAGACGCAGTGGTTTGGACGTGGTCACCTCTCAAATCTCTAATATGGGGGGCACCCACAGTTGTGATCTGTAGTTTGGATTTGTTTATAGTGGAGGGCAGTCACTAAGGTGTGCAGGTGGCACACTTGGGGTGGCAGTGTTAAAGATGGGTGCTTATGGGCCTTTATATGGCTATGGGGTTTATTTTGGATGCTGGTATGAGGGACGGGTAGAGGGAATTCGTGCATGCATCTCAGCTGGTTTATCCTGGGTAAATATATTGCAAAACTGTGGATAAGACTTTGGATTTGAAGTAGTCTAGGGCAGAATCGATGGTGCTGGAGTTTGAGATGGGTGACCAATTGGTTGCAGCCATTTTCTCGTGGAGGGCAGACAGATCCAAAGACCAGTTCGAGAGGAGTTTGGAAGGGGCTTTGGGTTGGTGGGTTTTGTGAATGCAGTAGACCATGTGGTGGTCCCTGAGGACATCACTGGTGTTTGGCAGGCAGTCTTGGGTAATTCCATCTCAGAGACAGCTGCGCTGGACTGTTGGATCCTGGCCCCTATGCTGTTTGCCTTGTACATGTTGCCTTTGGGTGAAATCTTGAGATAGTATGGCTGAGTTTCACTGCTTTGCAGATGGTACCCAACTATTTGTGCTGTGTATACTTGACAGCGTAAATGTTGTGTCAGTGCCGTGCTATTGTTTAAAGGAGATGAATGACCCAATGGCCTTCAGCTGGTTAAGTCGCAACCCAGGTAAGACTGAGGTGATGGTTATCGAACCCGGCTACAGAGGGTCGGTATTGACAGGGGTGACACCTAGTTTCCATCATTAAATGTCCCCACTCTTGGAGCTGTGGATGTGGTCAGGATCCTGAGGGTGGGGTCAAGGGACTCCAAGCTGTCCTTGGAAAACCTGTTTGCAGTTGTACATAGTGGGCTTTTTTTTTTGCCTTCTAAACATCTCCCAGATTAAACTGTTTCTTGCACCAGGTGACTTGGCAAGGACAGTCCTTGCTTTCAACACATGCAGGATAGATTACTGAAATGTTCCCTACCTATGTGCAGCTAGTCCTGAACATGGCATGCAGTTTGATTTCAGGGGTTCCTCATAGAGACCATAATTCCCCGGTGCTGTGCAAGCTGCACTGCGTCCCTATTCAGTGGTGTCAGCTTCAAGATACACTTATTGGTATACAAAGCCCCAGATAGGTTGTATATCAGCACCGATATTTTGGAATGCTTTGAGTGCTCATATTAGATCTGCCAGCATAGTGGGGGCTACTTTAAGAGGTCCTGAAATACCATCTTTTCAAACTTGCTTACTACCTGACTTACCTATTACTTAAATCTGAAATTAATTTATAGCTAGCAGGAAAATATGTTGCATTTGTGAAGAAGTTTTATTTATGTTGTAATTGTTTAATTTCATGGTTTTTGTTTTCTGCTTTTTGTGTTTGTTTCACATGGCACGATAAGCCCCATAGAAAGGGTGCCAAAGAAATAAAATTGCCTTATACTGGGTTCTTATATTGGGTTTTGAATGGTAGAAGACATTTTGGTCCATTGAAACTGTTCCCCACCTTAGTGGGTACATTTATTCTTGTTTTGTTCTAACCATTTATCTATCTCTTTTTTAATTGTTAACAAAGATCCACTTTTAACTATTCTGCTTGGAAGTGAATTCCATATTCTGCCTGTCCTCTTTACAAATGTATAATATCTACTATTTCTTTTAACTGTACCAGTTTTTATTTGTATCATATGACCTCTCAGTCCTCTTGGTTTATTCTGTATTATTATACCCATCTCATTCAGTAGTTCCTTTTACGGTTTTATACACTGTCATCAGGTCCCCCCTTAATCTTCTCTGTTGTAGTGTAAATAATCCTTTTTTTAATTCTATCTTCATATTTATTTATTGCTAAAGATCCAGTCATTTTTGTGTATCTTCTTTGTACTGCTTCTAGTCTTTTAATTTCTCCCTTTGTATAGGGACTCCACATCTATGACCCATAATCCATTTGTGGTCTAGTGTATGTCTTATATAATGGTAAAAGGCACCCTATGGATCTATTTACAACGGTTCTCTTGATATTCCTTATCATATAATTTGCTTTTTGTATAGCATATGTTCTTTGCTTTTTGAAACTTAATTTGTTATCAATAATCATCCCACAATCCCTTCCTTCTTGGGTATTTCTTAATATTTTTTCTCCAGTGTACATATTTGATTTTTATTTTTTCTAATTGCATAACCAAACATTTATTAACACTAAATGGCATCTGATTTTCTTGTGCCCATAATTCTATTTTTTTTTTTTGCATCCTCTACCATGATTCTTTGTTGCTCTGGTGTACCAACAGGTCCCTCCAGTTTGATGTCATCTGCAAAGTTAATCACCTGATTGTAAATGTTATTATGTAAATCACTAATATAGATGGGGAACAGTGATGGTCCCATCACTGATCCCTGTGGGACCCCACTAGTCACCCAAATTGCATCAGACAAATCTCCCATAATTCTGACTTTCTATGTTCTGCCATCGGGCCAACTGTTTGTCCATGAGATAATTCGAGTGTCCAAACCAATTTTTACCATTTTTGACACTAATTTGTCATGTGGAACTTCATCAAATGCTTTCTGGGAATAAAAAAAGAGAATATCCGTAGGTATATTATTATTTATGTTTTTTATTTATATCTTCATAAAAACACAGGTGGTTTGTCATACATGCCCTATTTTTTCTGAACTCATGCTGTTTGTTATCCACATAACCCACGACCTCCAAGTTATATTCAGTTTTATTCTTAAGAATGGTTTCCGCAATTTTTCCTGGAATTGACGTTAGATTTACTGGTCTGTAGTTAAAAGATTCCATTCTGTTGCCGTTTTTAAATAGTGGTACCATCATTGCTTGCCTCCAATCACCAGGGACTTCTCCCTTCTCAAATGAGATATTATAGATCATAGCCAGAGGTTCTGAAATCAAGGAACTTATTTCCTTCAAATATCCTGGTTCAATTTATCAGGGCCTGCCGACTCTTGGGATTTAAGCTGTTTTAGTAGGCCTTCTATTTCTTGTGGGGTTGTGGCTAGATTCAAGTTATAATAGATATTTGTGTTGAAATGTGAGGTATAATCCTTTTTTTTTTTTTTCAAATGCTGTCCCAAAGTATTCATTAAACGCATTCGCCATTTCTTTCGTTCGCTTAACTTCTCTCCCATTGACTATCAATGGACCCACTTGATTATTACCCTTTTTGCTGGTTTATATATGTATAAAAATGTTTACTGTTATGCCTTCTATATGCAAGGTTTATTTCCACTCTTCTCCTTTCTTTTCTTATTATTAGTTTCAACCTTTTAAGAATTTTTTTATATTCTTCCTTTGCTTCTACTGAACATGTCTTTTTCATTTTTCCAAATGCATTTCCCTTTTTGGTGCTTAATTTTAATACTTTATTCGTACACCGTGGTGTTTTTCCCCTTCTGTTGTATATTTTTTATTTGGTATGAACCTCTTTTCCAAGTTTAGAAGTTTTTTTATTTTTTTTGCTATCTTTTTTGCTGGTTCCCTACCTGGTCTGCTCCATGTTTCTGGAAACTTAAAGGGATTGCATCTGCCATCTCCCACGCTCCCCTAGGGTCCCTGCCTGTTCCCCTGTAGCTTACCCTCCCGAGCGGGGTGGTGGGAGTCCCCTCACTCACCCACCTTGTCCGGATCCAGTCAGGCAGCTTCCCCAGAGCCAGTGCACCACAGGGCCAGCCATCAAGCCGCCCAACCACCGAGAACTCCATTTTCCATTTTTCCCCAGAGCGGGAGGTGCAATGACCCTGGTGGAGGGAGCATGCTGCGTGTCATACGCTGCCCCAAGCTCCTCCCTGATGGTACAGTGCAGTGCCTAGCCCTCCAGTCGTCGCCTGGGCAATCAGGTGCTGACTGTCTTTGCCCCCCGGTGAAGAAGAGCAGTTCAGCGGATGCTCGGTCTTTCTCTTCCCCTGCCAACCTCCAGTGACCTCTGCTTGTTCCCAAACACAGGTCGCTGGTGTGGCACGAGGTAAGATGACCAGCACCTCAGCCCTCAGCACACTGGGCCGGCCCAGAAGTTTCTTTTAATGTATTGCACATTTGATCTACATTTTTAACTTCTAGGTCTATTTTCCAATCCCACTTATTAATTCCTCTTTAATTTTTGTATAATTAGTTTTATTATAGTTTTTAACAACTGTTTTCCCTTTTATATGAATCTGTTAAACTCCCATATAGAATTCAATGATGTTATGATCACTGTTAAGATGTTCCCTGACCCATATTTTAGTTAATTCTTCTCTATTTGTAATTAACAAATCTAGTATGTTTCTCCTTGGGTTGGCCTACTTATCAACTGTTTCAATCCCACCATATGTGACATTTTGATGAATTGCATTCCACTAGATGTTGTATTATTTCTTTCTGCCCACTTTATCTCTGGATAGTTAAAATCACCCGTTATTATAATGTCTCCTTCCATTGCCATCTTCTCAATTTCCTGATTTATAAGGCAATCTATTTCTCTAATACTAATTGGAGGTCTGTAGTATATTCCACATAAAAAAATTTGTATTAAAGCTTCCGTATATGGTAGTCCATAATGATTCCACTCCTTCATGTTCTAATACTTTGCTATATGGTTTACTTTGCAGTGTATCTCTAATATACTGTATATTGCCACCCTTCCTCCCTTTTTTTGTTTTCTAGGTTTTGAATAAAGCTTATACCCTTTAATATTTATATTCCAGTTTACTTTCTGGTCCCACCTTGTTTCAGTCATCATACGAATTATCTACCTTGTCGTTCCATATTTTAGCCTCCAATTCCAGTTTCTTTGTCATATTTAAACTTCTGGCATTTATTGACCATACCCTCATTCCTGATATACTATACTTTTCTTTGATGGGTATTTCACCTTGTCTCTTGTCTTTGCTGTGAATTACACCTCTCCCCTTCATACTCAGTTTAAATTTAAGTCAACTATTTTCTTCAAGTCCAACCCTAATCTCCAACTCCCCTTTTTACTTAAGTGTAACCCATCCTTACAGTAATATAAAGGTTCATTTATGAACTCCTCCCAATGTGTAATACATCCAATATTTTCCTTTTTTGTCCATTGCTTTAACCAGTTATTTAATTCGTTAATCTTTTTATTGATAAACTTAGTTTCTCTTAAGACTGGCAGCATTTCTGAGAAACAGACCTTGCATTTAAGCACTTTTGCTTCTTCCCATATGTTTTTGAATTCCTTTTTGATATCTTCCTGACCCTGTTTTTTATATTATTTATTCCCAGATGTAATATAACTGTTTCAGTCCCATCCTTAGCCTGCATAATGCCTTTTATCATATCTTGAACGTCCTTGTCTTAGCCCTGGAAAAATAGCTTGTGGTGATATTTTCTTTATTACTTCTTGAAGTATACCTATCGGTATACTTGACAGTCGAGTCTCCTACTACATATACTGTCTTTGATCCCTGATCTATGTTTGGTATATTAATTGCTTCCGAGTTCAGTGTTTGATTTTGAGATGATGTGATATCCATGTCTTGTTCCCCTTGAATAGCATGATTTTTGTTTATGTGACTTCCCCCGTCCCTTGTAGTCAATGTAGGAACATCTTGTATTAGTTGTGAATTACTTTGCTGCTTCACTACAGTACCCATTTGCAAGTCTGTGTTTTCTGACCGCTATATTACAACATCCTCTCTTATGATTTGTAACTGGAGTTCTAATAAGGACTGTGTTTCAGTGCATCCTTGTGTCACATTATCTTGTAGCAGGTCTGTACTGCTATGGACTGGTATCATCAGGTCATTACTTGTTTACTTCCTTTAATCTGTTCATTATTACCATCAATATCCTCCCCGTGTTCTTTGTTAACTATACTGTCGTTTTCAGTATCCAACAGCAATGAGGGCCCAGAGCTGTCTTTAGTTTCCAACTCAAATCTCATTGCTCTCCTTCTGCCTTTTTTTTTTAGTTTCCATTCCTGTATTTCCCAGTCCTGTTCTTATTCCATATCCCTACTTCTCTTTCTGTTTCTGTTCCCCTGTATTTTCCTTTATGTATAACCTCAGCTCAGAGTCTATTAAATCCTGCAGTATAGTATTTTGTTGAACAGTTACTAACTTAATTTCAGCTTCCAAAAGCTTCCTCCTAAGTTCTTTAATCAATATACATTGTTCACATGTGAAAAGTAGCACTTCATGTACTACCTCAGTGAATATTTTCCTACATAAGATACACCGCAGTCCCAGAAGTTCCCCTTCCAATGTTACAACATTTGAGTCCATTGTTTACTATAATTAAGCTCTGCTCTCTTCTGAATACTCACAATACAACTGTCTTGAAGTGGCAACCTTCTCTACTGATTGCTTTTGTCCCCCCTCTCAACTCGCTCAACACATGTAACACGTGCTATGGCGTGTCTCTGTGTGCTTCTCCGAGCGCGCTCGTCCACTCTAGCTCGCTCTAGCCCTCTCTTAAATAGGATGAGGACCAGGAAGTAGTCCAAGGCATGTGACTGTAGTCCGAGACAAAAACAGACAGCAGCGTGTGCTGCCAGTGTTTCCAGTCAGTTAAAAACAAAATCGCCCTTTTAATCTGGATAATTGTTCTGCAGAGTACAATAAAACTGAAACTAGCATTTTTTTTTGTTTCAGTAGTGAGCTCCTCTGCCACTAACACTTCCTGCAATGCCACAATGTTGACAGTTGCCCAACAACTACTGCATACAGCCGCCCGCCTATGTTGAGAGAAATTAAAGGTTTACAAAGTAGAAACGAGCATTCTTCCCTTGCCAGATGTGCTGTCTCACAGTATTGTCAGGCAAGCCTTGCCTGTATATTGATTTAACACAATAAAGAGATCTGACAATATATGATATCATTGTATTAGAGTTAAGTCTTGTGGCAAATAGAGGATAAGAATGATGAGATTAAACATCAAAGAGATTTACTTGGTAATACACTAAAGAGTTTGCATTGTTCATATTGTAATAGTCTATAATCAGTATGCAATGTACATTATACAGAACCTATTGCAATCAATGCAGAAACGGGACAGGTTAGGAAAACGGGAATAGATGTACTATCTATATTATTATAGTAATTTTTTTGTTGTTTTGTTACAGGGAAGGAGCAGAGGGAGTTCAAATAAAAGGTAAGCAAACAAATTGCTGCATTGGCTGTAGTAGCTTAGGAAAGATATTCTGATATCACAACCTATGGCATCTTCGAGAAAACTCTGAAAACAAATTTACAGACAATTACACTTATATACCATATTTTCTGTATTTATCAGCTAATCTGTCATTCTCACTAATGATAGTTGTTGAAAAAATTGGACCCTTGTCTCTGAGACTTCATCTGCTCCTGCTGCTTGCCTGTCTACAAGTGATGTCATAATTGTCTGTTTATTAATCATAATTGGTTGCTGTGCAAATGATTATGATGCCATAAAGAGGAGATCATGACACTGCATGAAGACAAGCAGTAGGAGCAGATGGAGTCCAGAGGCAAGGATACTATACAAAATTCCCTAGTAACTGAGAATGAGGGGATGATAAAAAGAAGAGATACATGTAATAATAATAATAAAATGTATTTGTATGGCACCTTTCCAATACCAAGGCGCCTAACAATAAAAGCAGAAGATACAACATCAAATCAAGCAACAACAACAAATGACCAGTACATACACTTAAAACCAGACACCACTACAATAATTGGTCATTTCAGCTAGTTATGAAAGCTTTTTTCCACAGGTAGGTTTTTAAACCCTGCTTAAATTCCTCCACAATTGCACACTCCCGTAACCGACGAGGTAGAGAGTTCCAGAGGGTGGGGGCTGCATACGCAAAAGTTCTACAACCAGATGACTTCAAATTCACCCTCGGAATCTCTAACAACCCCTCGTTGGCCGAGTGGAGCGATCGACAACTAGAACTGTGTGTTTGTTCTAGTGTTATCCCAGAGGTGATAGGCATTTTTAATAGTAGAACAATCTGAGCTGGCCTGTCAACCCCACAGTAATGCTACCACTCACGATGCTGGCATCCTGGGTTCAGGAATGAGGTTAGGTCATGGGGAGCAATCGGGCAGGAGGATTCAGCACCTCAGGGAACGTGCTGCTCCTCTGGGGATGGAGGCTAGATTCTTTTGTTGCTGTAATGCAACCTGGGTGACTGCTGGTGGCAATGTAGTCCGGAGCGGTTGCTTGGGTGGGAAGGAAGGGTTACCACCTGTACTGATTTTGTCAGGACTGTCCTGGTTTGTGGGGCTTTGTCCGCCAAAATCTGGAAAATGAAATGTCCTGATTTTGAACCAGAAAACATGCTTTCTAACTTTCATATAGATGTTGCTGAAATCTTAAATACCTCAGAATGACAGGAAATACTATGAACCACTGAAAAAAGCTAAAATAGTCTTATTTTTTTATTATTTAGTGAAAGGGAGTATGTTGCATTGGTCAAGGTTAAGTTTTTTGTCTTGTAAAAAATCATACGTCAGTATGAAATGTTCTGATTTGGGCTACTAAAAGGGTAATGACCCTATCAGTTGGTGGTGTGATCTGCATAGTCACTTGCACACACTTGCACACCAGCATTGCTGACATCTGGTGGGTGAAGGGAAGAAAGCCAGAAAAATACCGACCAAGCAGGGTGATTTGCAGCCTGTCGCAGGCCCCACACTGGTGACTTTGTCCCCACCCCCAGAATCTGGGTTTGCACCACCATGGAAACAGGGAAGCTCTGCCATGGGAAGGGGTAAGCCATGGGGGAATTTGGAGTGGTTGGTAGGTCCGGGGAGAGAAGCTGGGTCAGCCTGCTGAGCAGGTTGGCAGGAAGAGGGCCTGGTCAATGATAAAGGGAGCATAAAGAGATCATCTTTAAAAAAGAAAAAAACAGTAAAAAATCCTCTGCACTTTATCCATGAGTTGAAATTGATGCCCAGACTAATTATTTATAAGCAGCAAAGCATGACAGGGGGTTTGTTGGTAGTTGTGCCACAACCACATGCCCCAGGAGTGTGGTGAGGCAGAAGACCACAGGCTGAGCACCGTCTAGCCCCTGATGTGCGGTTGTGGCACAGCTACCAACACCCTGTAGTATCTTATTGCACTTATAACGTGGGTTTCTATGGTGCAAGAAGAAACACTAGAAGGTACTATATTTTTAAACAATAATGCATATTTACTGAAATATCAATTGGTGGAGAAAAAAGTCCCAAACTAATGTAGAAAAACAGATTTGTGGTATTCAGCTTATTAAGTTTTGAAGACATCAGTATACTTGTAGCGTTGTGTAACTTCACATGGGCTGCATTTATTACCACAATCCTTGGATGGGTTAACAGGCCAGAGACCGTGATCTTGACCAGTGTAGTGGAGGACTGCACTTGTAACGCTCTTCTATCTGCAAGAGTGCTTCTCATGAAAACACTACTCTTGTGATAGTGAAGCAGTACAGATGACATATTGCGAAATTGAGTATGAAAGGTCAGTGAGGGTAACTGGGTGTGCAAATATAAAATTTACTTAACACTTTATATAATGCAGATTGAGACAAGGGAAGTGCTGGGCTAGGTAGAGGTAACAGTAAGCGTGTGAGATGTCAGAAAGGTGGATCAGATAAATAACAGAAATATTATCCCCCCCCCAAAATAAACTCTGATTAGAGCAAAAATGGCTGTTTTGCATTAATCTGTTAGCGCTGTAGAATTAATGTTTGTCTTGTAATGAATAGTCTGAGGACAAATGGTATAAGTTATGAAGTTGTTTTATTTGTGGGAAAATGTTACAAGACTGGGAGAGAAACAAGAAGAAAGGGGTCAGAAACACACATGAGGGGGTAATTTACTTCAAAAGTTTTGCTGGTTTAACAGCTCACTCCAGACTTGCTTCCTTGCTGAGCTGCTGAAGGTTGTGACAGAAAGAGCCTGCTCAGCTCAGTGGGCATTAAAGGAGTCACCATGCCTGGTGGCAACACTGGTAGCTGCTTACAGAAACCAGGAAGTGGGGGAGCATGAGACCCAGCCAGTAAGTGAGAGTAGGGAGGAAGCATAAGGAGGGTTCTTTTTTTTTATGGGGGGCGGAGAGAGAATGCATTTAGGGAGATGTCCAGTTTGGGGGGTAGTTGTTTCTAAAATTGTGCAGGTTAAGCTACTCACGCTGGACTTATTTATTTAGTTATCATCAGGTAAGCACACTAGGCAGCTGAATGCCTATTTTCAGGTGCGACCTGGGAGGTTACAACCAAAATACTGACAGTAGAAATGCACTGTGATTGCAAAATACAATGGAGAGAAACAAACATCAAACCGAACAAAAGCACCTTTAAAGAAAGTGCATCATTTGCAGTGCGTTCAGTTTACAGTGACAAGTCTAGAATGAAGTAGTGCATCTGTAGGGAAATATATAAAATGGCAGTGCGTTCAACATGCTGTGGGGAGAAGAAGAGTAAATCTGAAACACAGCAATGTGTCATAAAAAAAAAAGACAAAACCATAATTTGCAGTGCAATCAGTACGATGAGGAACATGTACACTGAGGAGGAGTAAATCATTGTAAACTAGACACACAGAAACAGAGGAACAACAAGTGAAGTAGTATTCATAAGCACAGCGATTACACCAATAGGGTGCTATGGGACAATGCTGACAGGTCAGCCCATTTTTACAAGGAAAAAGGAGTTCCAAGGAGGGAAACTTGCTCAGCTACCTTGCTTCCAAAGTTTTGCCGAGCTGCCGAAGGCTGTGACAGAAGGAGCCCACTCTGCCGAACAAACATCAAGGGAGCCACCATGACCAGTGGCAATGCTGGGAGCTACTCACAGAAACTGAGGAGGGAGGAGCATGAGATAGGACTGGTAGCCGAGGGTGGAGAAGGGAAGCATAGAGAGGGAAGGAGAGTTAGGGGGAAGTGTTTCTTTTTTTTCTTTCTTGGTGGGGAGAGAGATTGAGAGAGAGGAAGTGCACTGATTCGTGCATACTCATGTGCTTCAACTCATCTGTGTGGAGCAAATGTTTGTGATGCGTTCAGTATCTGGCCATGCCCTTTCAGACCCTATATTCTCTCCTCCTCCTCCTCCTCCTCTGTTCACGGTACGACGGCATAAGTCTTGCTATGCAACTGTAACAACAGGAGACCCCTCCTTATACACGTATGGTAGGGCTTGCAGCAGGAAATTTGTAAAGAGACCATTTAGTAGAGGTGATAAGTGATACTCCCTTCCAAGTGTCTAAACCTAATGAAACCAGTTATCCCAGACTAGGAACAACAAGAGGTATCTGAGCAGTCCCCACTTTTATTAATAATTATACAATCAGTCTTAAAATACTGCTTTCTGATTGGCTGGCTGGCATGATTTACGACGTGTAAATCTTGCTATCTCCATGGAAGAAGCACCAGTCAATCACGTCTGCCATCCTGATGTGAAATCACAGTGACCCTCAAAACACAAAAAGACGCGAGTTCAGTCACCCATAAATGGTGGTTAAACACAGTTTTCCTTTTTTTCCTCAGGGAAAAACAAGCGAGCTAGTGTATAATCGCAGTATCCCACCGAGGGTGTGGGTGATGCCAGGATTTAGCCACTTCTGGTGTGGTTTCCTTACTCGACCAGCGCTCAGTGACCAAACAGATGTGACGTGGGTAAATCCTGGTATCACCCACACTCTTGTGTTATATTGCTTAAATAATAGCGTCTCTTAGTAAACGTAAGTGAATTTGGGAAAAGTAGCTTGATAGCAATTTCATAAAATAATCATCAGAAGAAAGACTTCAAAATGCCTGTTAGTTGAAAATAAGTTGCATGAATCAGGCATTAAAAATAATTCTCAGAGGTGCAGATGCAGTAAGTAATTTTAACTAAGCAGGGAAAAAACAGCAACCTTATTCAGCATAATATTCAGACAGTAAAATCATCCGCTTAGCCAGCATAGAGACATGAATTAGAGTTTCACAAAGTCGAATAAGTTAAAAGCTTAAAGTGCAGATAGCACTTTTCAAATGTCAGCTCACAAGCAGTAAGCAGTTCCGAGAGGCTGCTTTTGATACTGAGACCAATGTTTTGTGACAAATGTCATATGCAGTATCTACATGTAATTATAATTTGGCATCGTAGGTGAACATTTTAAAACTAGAAGAATTAGCTTCAAATATTATTCAGTTTAGTATTAGGACAGAAAAGCTGTAAGTTGAACCTGCAGTAGTTTTAAACATAACTCTTGGGTATAAAGACTTGGACTGATGAATAACAGTTGTGCAATTATTGCAACTAAAAGCTCACACCTCGGTGTGCAAACAGAGCTTATAGATATCTAGGGCAAGCCATTAGGGACATAATTCATAATCTCTGGCTGTATAGTAAAACACATACACTACATAGTGAACTACATATGTCATATAGTGAAATTATATATACATCATATAGTGAATATTTACATCATATAGTAAAACACATACACTACATAGTGAAATACATATGTCATATAGTGAAATTATATATACATCATATAGTGAATATATACATCATATAGTGAAATGCATACACATACTGGTGATGCCTCTCCCTATGCAACCCAGTATCCCCCAGCCCTCCTTGCTGCCCTCTCACATTGTTTGCCCACCTTTAGGTCATCTGATATGACTACCCCAGGTCTCTTTCCATTTTGTTGTTAGTATCTCACCCCCATTGTGTACTCTATTCCCTGGGTTTGTGTTTCCCAGGTGCATTACCTTGCACTTCTAGCATTGCATCTAAGCTGCCATACATTAGACCATTCCTCTAACTGCACAAGTCCCTTCTCATCCTTTCCACCCCACCTTGTGCATCAACTCTGTTGCAGATCTTTGTGTCATCTGCAAAGAGACATACTTTTCCTTCCAGTCCCTCTGCAATGTCACTTAAAGACATTGAAGAGGACCGGTCCTAATACTGAACCCTGCGGTACCCCACTAGTAACCCCCCTTTCTTCAGAGTGGACTCCATTTACTATTACTCTCTGTGTCCTATTCTCCAGCCAATTCTTTACCCAAGCTGGCTAACTTGTAAATTAATCTTTTGTGTGGGACTGTGTCAAATGCCTTGCTAAAGTCTACGTAGGCCATGTCCACAGCCCCTCCCTGATCTACTACTTTGGTCACCCAGTCAAAGAAATCTATCAGATTTGTCTGGCACGACCTTCCCGCTGTGAATCCATGTTGCCTTGGGTCCTGTGCCCCTCTAGCCTCTAGATACTCAACAATTCTTTCCTTCAGAAGTGATTCCATCATTTTCCCTACCACTGAGGTTGAACTAACAGGTCTGTAGTTTCCTGCTTCTGCCTTGCTCCCGCTTGTGTGAAGGGGAATCACATCTGCCCTCCTCCAGTCCTCGGGTACCACCCCATCCTCCCATGATTTGTTGAAGAGGTAGTCAGTGGTGTCACTAGTTCTACCCTTAGTGCTTTTAGAATTCTGGGATGAATCATCAGGCCCCATTGCTTTGTCCACCTTCAGTTTTAAGAGTTCTTTCAGAACCCTTTCTTCTGTAAATGGGCTGTATCAACTTCTGTATCCAGAGTGTTTCTACTGTTTGTTTTAGGTACCTTCCCACTTCCTTTGTAAATACTGAGCAAAATATTTGTTTAGTATCTCTGCCTTTTCACAGTCACCCTCTGCCCACCCTCCCTCCCTGTATTAGCCTCACTATTCCTCCTTGGTCTTCCTTCGCTCCCTGATGTACCTATAAAGGTTTTATCCCCTTCTTCTTAACCGCGTTGGCTATCTTTTCCCGGTTTGGGCCTCTGCTATACTGACTGCCTTCCCAGCTTCCTTTAGCTTTAACTAATACAGTTCTCTGCTCCTGCTCCTTCTGTGATTCCTTGTACTTCCTGAATGCTTTCTTTTCTCTTGACCCTTCACTGCTACTTCCTTTGAGAACCATAGTGGTTTCTTACATCATTTCATTTTGTTTATTTGCTTCACACAAAGACATTACCTCTGTGATGGCAGTTTTATTATTCCCATTGTTCTTCCACCCTCCTTCCTGTCCATTTGCTAGTGCATTCCTTAAGGCATCACCCATTATTAGCAAACTCAGCCTTCCTAAAGTCCAGTATTTTTTGCCTTTGTAGCTTGACTCTCATTGCTGTGTTTTTGCAGAACCATACTGTTCGATGGACGCTAGTTCCCAGATGGCTACCACTTCTACATTTGTGATCCTCCTCTTCATCTCCATTTGAGAGAACCAGGTCTAAGATTGCTTCCTCTCAAGTGGGCTCCAATACTAGTTGTCTAAGGCATGACCTGTAGGGCATCTAGAATAGCCCACTCTTGAAGTGGCTGCTGCAACTGCACTCCAGTTAACATCTGCATATTCAGATCACCCATCAGAATATCTCCCCTTTTCCTTTCCTGCCATTCTAAGTATACTCTCTCATTTCTTGTCCATTCCCCCAAGAAGGGGGGTCTGTATCTAACCAATGCGGATTGTGGTGCCATTGCCGGTCTCAAAATTTACCCCACAGTGCTTCTTCTCCTCCTGTTTCCCTTTTGTTCTGTTGCTTTTGAGCCCTTCCCTTCATGTAAAGAGCTACTCCTCCTCCTCTTTTACCCTCCCTGTCCCTCCAGTAGATAGTGTATCCTGGTATGTTTACGTCCCAGTCATGGTTTTGTTGTACCATGTTTCTGTGACTGCCACACGATATCCAGATGTTCTTCCTCCATCAAGGCCACTAATTCAGGAAGCTTGTTACTCAGACTACGGGCATTGGTACTCATTGCTCTCCATTTCTTGATGGCTTTACCTTCTGTTGCAGCATCCCACATGACTTTCTACCTGGGTCTTTTCTCATTTAGTACCCTATTTTGTAGGGAGGCTGGGTTTTTCCTGCTGCTTACAGATGGCAGGCAGAGATCCCAGAGTGGGGGAGCAAACAAGTTTACCCCCAGGCTAGCAGGGAGGAACTTGGAGCAGGAGCGGGGGGATTAGGAGGAGTAATTCAGGGAGGAAGGAGGCAAGAAATGGTTGGAGGTGGTCTCTCTGAATGTGAAGCCTTGATAATAAATCAAGCGGAATTACAGGCTCTCTTGGCTATAGGGGAAGTTGGACATTGCAGCCATCATGGAAACATGGAGCCACCCAGTACCAGGAATGGGATATGATGATCCCAGGGTATAGAATATTCAGGAAGGATAGGGCTAAAGGAAAGGAGGTAGGTAAGTGGCAATATATGTATGAGAAGGGATAAGGTGCATAAGGGAAGAGAGGAAGGAAGGCAGAACAGAGGCCCTATGGATGCAGCTTCAAGACCCAAAAATAGGACACTGAGAATGGGGGTAGGTGTACAGGCTGCCCGCCTAAGGGGATGATCTGGATAGGGAGTTAGCTGAGCAAATCAGGAGGGTCTGTAGGAAAGAGAACACTGTGGTGGTGGGAGACTTCACCTACCGGGGGTGGAGTGGAACACCCCAACCATCAAGAGTGCAAGGGAGCAGGTCCTGTTAGAAGCATTTCAGGACAGCTTCCCGATACAGTTTGTCAGCGAGCCAACTAGACTGCATAGGACTCTGGACCTAGTTCTATCAAATGGGGAGGCTGTAAGGGACCTGGAGGTGGAGGACCCTCTGGCTTGGAGTGGCCACCACACGGTATGGTTCACGTTCAACATGGGCAGGAAAGCAGAGGGTATGGGTAACACATTGATGGACTTTAAGGGGGTGGATTTTAAAAGAATAGAGGAAATCTGGGGCAGACATCTGGCAGAAATTCATCCGGGTATGGATGTGAGCCAAAAATGACATATTATTAAGGAAGGGCTGGTGGAGGCTACTGGGACATGTACAAGAACAAGGAGTAAGAAGGAAGGGCAAAAAATCCCAGCTGGCTGGCCTAGGAGGGTCATGGAAGGGGTGAGGTCCAAAAAAGGCATTGGAGGCTCAAGAAAATAGGGCGGGGAGATAACAGGGAGGTGAATATAAAGAAATCCAGGGAGGTTACCAGGCTAGTCAGAGTGGCCAAGATTTCCAGGGAACTGAGACTTGTGCAAGGCATTAAGAATGGAGAAAAGGACTTCTTAAGATACATCAGTGAAAGACAGAAAAACAAGGATCAGATTGTGAGGATTAGGCAGGACAGGGGCTGGGTGGAGAAGGGGGAGGACCAGGCAGAGGTACTGAATGATTACTTCTGCTCTGTGTTCATGAAGGAGAAAGGGGCAGACACCAATGGGAGAGAGGGAGGGGCGGGGGAATGAATGGTATGGGGATTACAGAGGATAGGGTGCTAAAATGATAAGGGTCTGAGGGGGTAAGGCACCAGGTCCAGATGGCACTCACCCAAGTGGTACTTAAGAACTAGCAGAGATCATGCCAGACCACTGGCTGACCTGTTCAACACCTCCTGGGACGCTGAAGTCGTATCACCGGAGGATGGCCAATGTGGTACCCATTCACAAAGTGGATCTAGGACGAACCAGGCAGCTACAGACCAGTGAGCCTCACATCAATGTGGGGAAACTCATGGAGACAATCCTAAAAGAGAAGCTGGTGACATTTTGGAGATCAATTGTCTCAGGATGTCAGCAACATGAGTTTATCTCAGGAAGATACTGCCAAACAAACCTGATTAAGTATAACAACTGGGTGACAAGGGAACTGGACAAAGGCCATCGGTGGATGTCCTGTATTTGGATTTCAGCAAGGCTTTTGATTCCATGCCACATGGAAGGCTGGGGGGGCTGGAATATATAGGGGTGGGAACTAAGATAGTAATTTGTATTTCCAACTGGCCAAAGGTAGGCAGCCAGAAAAGGGTGGTGGTGGGTGGGAACTCTTATCACCAAGTGATGTAACAAGCGAATGCACGCAGGATCAGTATTAGGATCGGTGTTGTTCAGGATATTCATAGCTGATATCTTCCATGGGGTCCGGAGTGAGATCAGTCTCTTACTGAATGACACAAAGATTGTAGCTTGTTTTAAACGACACTGAAGGGTGGAGGGGTTGGAGGACCTGACCAAACTACAGGAGTGGTCGGATGCATGGCAGCTGGGGTTTAATGCCAAAAGTGCAGTCTTGCACCTCAGGCTAATAAACAGGGAGGAGCTATCAGCTGGGTGAGTACAACTGAAATGCACTGAGGAGGAAAAAGCATTTAGGGTGCTTATAACTGGGAGTATGAACAACTCAGCAACATCCCATTGTGTCAGGGAGAAAGGCAAGAGCAAAAGAAGGAGGAAACCACTTTGGTTCTCAAAAACAGTAGCAGAAAAGGTCAGAGCCAAAAGGTTGGCCTTCAGGAAATATAAGGGAACACAGCAGGACGAAGATAGGGAGGCATACCAAACTTCCCTAAGGGAAGCAGAGAAGGCAGTAAGGGAGGCAAAGGCCCACAGAGAGGAAACACTAGCACGAACAGTAAAAGAAGGGGACAAGACTTTCTGTAGATACATTAGTGAAAGGAGAAAGTCCAGAGGGGGTATTGCGAAGATCAAAGGGTATAAAGGGAACTGTGTGGAGAAGGACCAAGGAAACGCATCTATCCTAAATAGATACTTCTGCTCAGTATTTATGAGGAGAAAGTAGGGTAGGGCCCACAGCTCAGCATTACGGACACAGGGGGGGAGGGAGATGTGCACAAGTCCCGTCACCAAAGAAAAGTCCTATAAGAACTCGCTAAGCTCAAAATTAGGCAAGGCAATGGGACCTGATGGCATACATCCCAGGGTACTAAAGGAGCTATAGGGTGGAACTAGGCAGCTAATATCAAGAACTGTTTGGTAAGTCTCTGAGTACTGGAGAGGTCCCAGAAGACTGGAGAAGGGCTCATGTGATCCCACCCACAAGAGTGGTAGCAGGGAGGAGGCAGAGAACTACAGACCAGTCAGTCTTACCTCAGTAGTGGGCAAGATTATGGAGGCACTCCTTAAGGAAAGGATAGTGCAACACCTGGAATCCATAGGGGCACAGGATCCAAGACAGCATGGGTTTACAAAAGGAAGGTCCTATCAAACTAATCTCATAGATTTCTTTGGCTGGGTAACCAGAGTGGTGGACCAAGGGGGTGCAGTTGATGTTGCCTACCATAACTTCAGCAAAAGCTTTCGATACTGTTCCAGATAGAAGATTAATGAGCTTGGTAGGCTCGGGGTGGAACAGAAGTTGGTCAACTGGGTGGCAAACTGGTTGGCGGGTAGAAAACAGAGTGGTGGTAAATGGTATACAGTCAGAAAATACAGGTTACTCACCTGTAACAGGAGTTCTAGGAATGGTATATGTTTTCATCCACACTCATTGGCAGTATCCTTGCCGCTTTAAATCTTGGAAAGGTCTTCAAACTTGCTCCTCCCACCCACCCGGTGGTATAACTCTGACTCCGCCCATGGCGCCAGATCTGGCCGCTGGAAGCTCAGGTTTGGCCGCGTCGAGCAGGGGAGGTCGGGTGGGTGGTGTGGATGAACAACATATACCATTCCTAGAACTCCTGTCACAGGTGAGCAACCTGTATTCTAGGGACATGGATATGTTGTTCATCCACACTCATTGGCAGACTCTAGCAGTTCTCCGGGAGGAGGGAGGCAAGACGCACACCCCAATACTTACTTGGGAAAGAGAGACTGGAGAACCGAGGGCCCCAAAACCAGCATCCTGGCGTGACTCAAGGTCGAGTGGTAATGGGTAATGAAGATGTTTGCCGACTTCCAGGTAGCAGCCTGCAGATTTCCTGGATAGGGACGTCCCTGGAAGCAGCCACCGTTGCAGCAGTATAGGCGGGTAGAATGAGGCTCTTATCCCTCTGGGGCTCCATGCCCGCCAACCTTATGCAGAGATCTATGCAGGAGGTTACCCACCTGCTTATACAGTCCGCTTTGGCTGCAGGTCTGCCAGATGCGGCTTCAGCGTGAGGTGACAAACAGCTGGCGAACCTCTCCCGAATTTCAGCCGCAATCCTTATAATAAGCGAGCGCCCTTCCAGGGTCCAGAGTATGGAGCCTATATTAAACCTCTGAGGTGTGATTGGGGTAGAACACCGGCAGAGTCAACACCCTGGTTAAGGTGAAACCCCGACACCACCTTCGAAGGAACTCGGGTGGGGAGCGAGGACAACCTTGTCCTTGTGGAAGACCAGGTAAGGAGACTGATGGAGCGCCTGGAGCTCCCATCCTTCTGGCTGACGTTAGCCACCAGAAGGCGGTCTCCACCGACAGGTGAGAGAGAGCACACCTGTGCATAGGTTCAAATGGCTTGCCCATGAGCTTTGCCAGCACCAGCAGTAGATCACCGGAGGTGGGGGTTCCCGCACTGGAGGAAATGTGATCAGGCCTTTGGCGCCCAGACCACCTTCTCCCTCGCAATCGAGCTGCTTCCCGGCCCGCGCCCGGTAAGCAGAGATGGCTGCCAGGTAACTTTAGGGTCGCCACCCAAGCCCTTGACTAGTGACCATAAAAGTTCAAGATGCTTGCCAAGGAACAGGAGGAAGGGTCCAAGCCTCTGTCCTGACACCAAATGGAAAACCTTTTCCATTTGAAGCATAACATTTTCTAGTCGAATCTTCACGGGACGCCTCAACTACATTGAGGACCTCGTCGAAAGACCCAAGGCCTGGAACTCTGGCAGCTCAGGAACCAGGCCGCCAGGTGCAGGGATTGAAGGTCCGGATGGAACACCTTCCCTGATTGACTGAGAGCAGGTCCGGCGAGCTGGAAGCTGCCATGAGTCCTGGAGCTGAGACTGAGGAGATCTGGTACCAGAACTGGCGAGACCAGTCTGGGGCTATCAGAATCACCTGTGCCTTGTCCCTCCTCGCTTGAGAAGCACCTTGTGGATCAAGGAAATGGGAAAAGGCGTAAAGAGGCCGGGGTCCACTGCCTCGAGAAGGCATCCCCCTGCATGAGCCCTGCTGAGGGGCGGGCATGGAACAGACTCAGCTGCGTTCTCCTGAGCAAACAGGTCCACCTGAGGTGTGCCCCAATGGGAGAACAGATGCTGTACTACCTCCGGCAGGAGAGACCACTCGTGGATGCAGCCCCTATCCGGCTCAGGGCATCGGCCAGGGTGTTGGAGGCTCCTGCCAAGCAGATAGCTGGGAGATCCGCCTCAGGCTGCGCCTGATGACCGTCACACGGAGACTTCCCGGCATAGAAGCATGGGCGCGTCCCGCCCTGGCGGTTTAGATAGTACATGGTCGTGGTATTGTCCGTCTGGACTCGGACCACTTGACCCCGGAGGAACGGAGCAAAGGCGGTCAAGAGCTAGGCGGATCGCTCAGACTCCAACAGGTTGATGTGGCATCGGGACTCGCGGGACGGAGGCCATGAGCCAGTGTTCCCCAGATGGGCACCCCAACCCATCAGAGAGGCATCGGTCGATAGAGAGATCCGTCACTCGGGACAGCGGACGACCCTCCTGCAAATGATCCGGGAACCGTCCACCACTGGAGAGCGCCCCACATCCCCTAAGTCACCGACAAAGCTAGTCCAAAGGATCGCAGCGTTGTGACCACTGGCTGGCCAGTCCCCACTGAAGGGGCGCATGTTCCAGCAGACCCAACGACACGCTGGTGCAGGCATCGCGCAGACCCAGGAGGCGCAGGAAGTCCCGGAGAAGCGCACTGCCAACCAGAAATGATCGGGCAAAGGAGGAAAGAACCCTCGGCCCTGTCCACCGAGCCGCCTGGCTCAAGAGAGTCCAGCTGCCCCCGATGAATAGAATCACCTGCTTGGCTCGAGGTTCCGACTCGGCCTCGCTTGATAAGGAGGCCCAGTTGAGAGCAGACCTGGAGGGCCAGATCTCTGGACCACTCCGCCTCCTTCCTGGAGGGAGCTGCTATCACCAGTCGTCCAGGTAAGGGTACGGACCCACCGGCGCGCAGGAATGCTGTCACCACGCCATGCATTTGGTGAAGACCTGGGAGCTGGAGACAAGCAAGGGCATGGCTTGGAACTCGAAGGGATCCTCCCAGCTCGAAGCGATGGAATCTCTGGTGAGACAGGACTGATAGGGACGTGAAAAACGCCGTCCTGCAAGTCCAGAGAGCAGAACCACCACGCTGCGTTCCAAGGATGGTATTATCTGAGCCAGAATGACCATCCTGAAGGTTCGAGACCTTAGGAACTTGTTTAGTCGTGTAGGTCGAGAATGGGCGCCAGCCCCGACCCTTCGTGAACCAGGAAGTACCTGGACACAAACCCTGGGTCTGAAGGAGGTCCACCACCTCTCTTATCACCTCCTTCTGGGAGGAGGCGATGTCGGCTCGGCGAGGCCACCAGTGAGGCTAGGGATCCACGAAGCCCCGAGGCGGCTGGCTCTGAAGGGTGGTGCCTGCTCGAATTCCAGAGGCAGGCTCTTCCACCACCTCAAGACCCACCTGTCCGTGGTAGCAGCGGACCAGGTGGAGCGGAAATGCTGGGCCGTCCCCACAGAGACCCAGGGTAGGCCAGCGGGAATGGGGGGCGCACCCCTCAGCCCGTCACTGGGCAGGCTTGGAGGAGGGACGGCCGAGGGACCTCCTGACCCCTCCCCTGCCTCCTGTTAGAGAGCCGGCGGCTTGGGTTTGGGATGCCAAGGCCGGCCTGCAGGCCCTGACGTGCTGGGCCGGGCGCCGAGGCACAGAAGGACGAAAAGGGCTTAGGCTGTGGTTTCGACGCCTGTCCTTTCGAGCGGAAGGGCCGAGTCCAAGGTAGCAGTGGACTTCTCGATCCTCTGCAGATGACCTTCCACCCCAGGGCCGAAGAGGTCAGTCCCCAAAAGGGAACATCCGCCAACTTGTGCTGGGTATCCGTAAAGGTGGATATCCTCAAGCAAGCCCGTGACGCATAGCCACTGCGGCCGCCACCGATCTGGCACATGAGTCCCTATATCCAAAGCAGTCTGGAGCTGCTGTTGGCCACTACCCTGCCCTGGTCCCAGCACCTGTTTAACCGTAGTCTGCAGATCGGCAGGAAGATGAGGATGACTCATCCAGGAAGCCCAACAGGGCATGAGAAAATGTGCCATGAGGGCGGCCGAACTGGCCTGCGAAGAGCCGAGAGGGCCTTAAGCGTGAACTTTGCCCGACATAGTCCAATTTCTTGGATCTCCTTGTCACAGAGTTTGTCCACATCCCTGGCGTTGCCGTGTAGCCGGAGAAGCTAGTGATAACAACCCCTCAGCAGAGGGTGTTCAAAACGGACAAGGAACAGTGGGGACCATGCTTCCTAGCCATCCTGGCCGAAGGTGCAGGGCAGGAAGCAGGGGCGCTGCCAAAGCTCCAGTGCGGACCCACTATGGCCTCAAAGCCACCGGAAGGCCTCCATCCGGAGAATCCTCGGTCACAGATCTCGTGAGGGATACCTGGCCCGTTTGAGACGCTGCTCCATCGGTGGACTCCGAGATGAGGCGAAGCAGTCTAGGAAGGACGAGCGGGCTATCGTCCATTGACTGACCTCCTGAAGACTCAAGTCCAGTCGCTTGGAAAAGGAGGAATCATCTTGGACTCGGAAGAGTCCTCGAAAAGCTGCCTCTGGCCTGAACCACCCTTCACCTGCCGAGGTCGGGTCGGGAGTGAGGGTAACTGACAACCCGATGGGGTAGACCCTTAGCCCGGCCGAGATCCTTGGTGGGCCCCAGCTGAGTGGCTGTGGAGGCGGAGGTTCACCGGAATCGGTGGAGCAGCTGGTTTTGGCCGAACAACCGGCCTGGGTATGAGCTCCTCGGATAAGTCGAGGTTGTGTCGGCCGCTCGGTGACAGCCTCACTTAATGGCAGGGGAAGGCAGCGGGGTGACACTCGGCCAGGAAAACTGTTGCAACATAAGGTCCTAAATACGTCGGCGTAATTTCTTTCGCGAAGCCTCCCCTCGTCGAGGGCGAGGGCAGCAGCAACGCCGCTTACTGTGATGCGGACGAGACCGCCTATGGAGGTGGGATCGGCTGGACCGCTGAAGAGGTCCGAGACCGAGACTCCCGAATTCCGAGGTCGGTGCGGGGAGGTGTCGGCCGGAACCGGCACTCGCCGGCTCGGATGGTCCATCCGAGGGCTCGGAACTGGGAGGCACCAGGCGACCAGGATCAACTCCTCCCGGGGGAACGGGGAGGAGGAATCTCGGCTGCTAAAGCAGCCCGTCCAGCAGGTGAGAAAATCTCGAAACTTCGCCGAGTCAGGAGTCTCGGTCAACTGACCTGATGGGGACACCGTGAGGCCAGTGGCGGGCCAGGCGACGACGAGTCGGCCAGTCGGCGACTCGAGAGAGGACCTTTCCGCTCCCAAGAAGCGTGGACAGGAGGACTACCCTGTCCCTCTTTTGGACCGAGAATAAGGTCCCATGAGCGTAGGCCTTCTCCTTTAGTGGAGGGACAGACAAAGCTCCTTAAAGGAGCCGTGTAGAAGAGCCAGGAAGCGGGATACATACAGCGGCCCGAGAGAATCTGACCTAGCCGCCTCCTCTTCGAGGCGACCATCCGCTCGAGCTGATCACATGAGCCACGCCGCCGCGGACACACGCCAACCGGGCCTCCTTGGACTTCACCGGAGAAGCGCTTCGGGGCCCCGGTTGCAATCGGGCAGCACGCGGTCTTGAGGGAGCGTAGGCTTGAGAAAGATGAGCACAGGTCATGAAGCCTCGCGGGTCAGTGCTCAAGGCCTAAGCAGTGAACACCGTGGGTGTGGATCCGTCCGAGACATCTTCTGCCGCATGGGCATCTCAAAATCGGAGTCGATTTGTCCGCCATGGCCAGCGAGGGATCGAAGACGAAGTCTTTTACTTAAAATTTATTTTAAATCCGCAAACGGAAATAGGAACCAGTCTCAAACGCAGGGCGTTAAGGAGGGAACCTGAGCTTCCAAGCGGTAAGGAAGATCTGGCGTCATGGGGCGGAGCCGAGAGTTATACCACCCGGGTGGGTGGGAGGAGCAAGCTTGAAGACCTTCCAGCAAGATTTAAAGCGGCAAGGATACCTGCCAATGAGTGTGGATGAACAACATATCCATGTCCCTAGAAAGATGCAAGTTACAAATGGGGTACCTCAGGGATCAGTCCTGGAGCCAGTCCTCTTCAATATCTTCATCAGTGACATTGCAGATGGACTGGAGGGTAAGGTTGGTCTGTTTGCAGATGACACCAAGATCAGCAACAGAGTAGATGATCCAGATGGGGTGGGCAGAATGAGAAGAGATCTAGATAAACTGGCAAAATGGTCAGAAGAGTGGCAACTGGGATTAACACAAAGAGTGAAAGATCATGCATAGGGAAAGAAACCCTGAAGCCACCTGAAGGCTGGGAGAGGAGTTGCTGGCAATCACAAGGAAAGAAAGAGACTTGGGCATCATCATCACAGATAACCTGGAATCATTCAAGCAGACCACTAAAGCAGTAGGTAAGGCTAGAGGGATGTTGGAGTTGTATTGATGTAGGGGTATCACAAGTCACAAGAGGTAATATCCCTCTTTACAAGACACTAGTTAGGCCCTTATGGAGTACCATGCAGGCTGCACCTACACAAGGACATTAACAAATGGAGGCAGTCCAGTGAGGGCAACAGAGATGTTGCAGGGACTGCATCAGAAAACGTATGAGGACAGATTAACAAAGCTCAATAGGTATACCCTAGAGCAAAGGAGGAGAGAGGTGATATGATCGAAATATTCAAACAACAAGGGCATTAACAAGGTGAAAAGTCTAACATGTTTAAATATAAGAAAAATAGCAGGACAAGAGGGGCAGCATGAGATTAAAGGGAGGTCGATTAAGAGGTAAGTGAGGAGTTCCTTTTCTTGAGAGAAAGGTTGGTGGATGCAGGAATAGCCTACCAGTAAGTGGTGGATATGAATACAGTGCAGGGCTTCAAACCGGCATGGGATAGGTATAAGGGAGCAATACAGATTAGTATGAACAGATAGACCATTGACAGAGTAAAGACCTATGGCACATTCATAAGGTAGAAAAATGGGCAGATTGGATGGGCCTTGTGGTCATATCTGCTGTCAACTTCTATGTTTCTGTGCAGAAAAGCAGCAGCAAAAGCCAACACACAGCGATGGGAATCTCCTCCAGGAATAGGGAGTGATCCTGCCCCTACAGGTCGCTGGTCAGGCCACACCTGGAATACTGTGCAGCACTGGTGCCCATTCTTGAAGAAGGACATCAGGTTGTTGGAGGGTTTACAGCAGATGACAGCAAAGATGATCCAGGATTTAGAGGATACTCCTGTGAGGAGAT
This sequence comes from Neoceratodus forsteri, assembly GCA_016271365.2. Taxonomy (NCBI): domain Eukaryota; kingdom Metazoa; phylum Chordata; order Ceratodontiformes; family Ceratodontidae; genus Neoceratodus; species Neoceratodus forsteri. Next base: position 301,923,908 of record CM057459.1, on the reverse strand, counting down.
GCTGGGCGAGCTGAACATGTATTCCCTGGAGGAGAGGAGGGATGGGAGGACATGATCGAAACCTTTAACTACTTAGAGGGGATTAACAACACAAAGTACAGAAAGAATTTTTCAGATTGGGGGGGGGTCACAAGGGGCACCAGATGAGACTGGAGAGGGGAAGATTCAGGAGGGAAGTCAGGAGACACTATTTCACCGAAAGAGTGGTGGATAAGTGGAATAAGCTGCTGGAGGAGGTAGTAGCCTGTAGTACGGTAGACGGTTTAAAGAGCGGGGGTAATTATGAGGAGAGGAGGGGAGGGGCAGCTGCAAGGTGAAGGGCTAGCTGCACAATTGAGCAGATGCGAAAGACCGTGAGGCCGGTTTGTGCTGGTGTTTTCGTATGAAATGAAAAAAGCCACTGCTGACTACAGCCAACATGTGGTGTTCCAGAGTAAGCCTGCTGTCTGGTGACCCCAGATTCCACACTACATCCACAGTTTGAAGTGTATTGCCATTTAAAAATAGTTTATGGCATCTACATTTCTCACTGTTGACCCACAGGGTCCTGGTTCAACAATCACCTCTACCTTACCTGGAATGAGGCTCAGCCAGCTGGAGGCCATCCAATTGTTGATTTCCCAAAGGCAAAACTCCAACACTGGTCCACATTATTCCCATCAAGTACACAAGATGGATATAGCCGAGTATTACCTGCATAGCAGTGAAACTCAGTGGCATACTGCTTAGCAGCAGCATGTACACAGCAAAGAGCACTGGTGCAAGGATCAAGCCTTGAAGCACTCCACAGCAAAGCACAGTGGTTCTAGAGATGGAATTATCTATAGTACTTGCTGTGCCCTTCCTGTGAAGTAGAACTTAAACTAGCTTAAGATCATATTGGTGAGACTCGCATATCTCCTCTGGTGATTCAGCAATACTCTGTGGTCTGCTGTTCAAATGTTTCAATATAGATTTTATAGAGCTCTAGAAGGGCCAAGATAGACTGGTACCCTCTGTCTCTTGTGGTGAGATCACAGAACACCTTGACCCACATACTGCCTTAACAAGAGTGGTCTTTGTGCTATGGCAGGTATAAATCCCGTCTGAAGTGGCTCAGAGATGTCAAACTGTTACAGGTGAGCCTCAAACTGCACTGCCATTCCGTTCTTGATAATCATCCTCGAAAAAGGTAGGTTTGAGACAGGTCGTTATTCACATAACTGTCAGGGTCCAAAAATGTTTTCTTCAGGAGGGCTCTCACAGCAACCCCGTTTACGAGCTGCAGTAAAGATAAACTCCTGCAAGGAACACCTGACAAACTCAAAGAAAAGGGGTCCCAGGGATTACCAACAGTCCATAAACAGCCAAAGCCCAGGGTCCAAAGTATAGCAGGCGAGGCACAGTCCAGAGAACACCCGGAACACTTCCTCATCCACAAGTGGATGAAACTCAGCCTAGGATAACAGATAGCCTAAAGAGGCATTGCAGGCCCAATTGTGCTAGCAGAGGAGTTTTGAAGGTAGGGTAGCACCCATTCATATGTCCGACAGCCATGATAGGTATTCTGTCAGGTTGCTCCTCAAGACCGTGGCCTGTGGCAAAACAAGTGAGAGCTAAGTGGAAAAAATACTCCATGAGCCCAGGCAGATGAAGCTGTAATGCCCCCATACTACAGTAGGGCCCTATTGACTGCTCCCTTGCCTCACTGCCTCCTTCTGGACCTCGACCATCAAATGAAGTATGTTTCTCCCAAACTGGAGAAATCGGGGCTCCTACCCCAAGAGTCAAGCTATAAGTTACAGTCAGGATTCCATTGGAGGAGAGGGGCAGTGGTGGGTCCCAGTGCTGTAACTTTTGGCGTTTTGGATCAACGAGTAGACAGAGAGTAGATACGTCCTACTCGAGGGTCATTTCAGTAAATTCTGCTTTCTTTGGCCTCCATTATGCTCCCCATGGCTATGACTTGAATTTTTTAGGGAACTGTTCTTACTGCTTACTCCATGGAGGGACAACTCCTTAACATGTGGGGGTGATCACTAGTTGACCTTTCAGCCAGTTAGATAGTACCTCACAAATAGCTAAGAAAACAAACAAAGAAACAAAAACACATCAGGACTCGGAGGCAAAATAAGCAAGAACATTTTATTTAATTTCACTTATTTGAAATTGCAGCTAGGTACACTGGAATATACATTCCTTTTTCAGGTACGACCTAAACTCAGGTCAAATACAGACTTACACAACATACTGTAACATTAAGACACAAAATAATATCAATACATCAGTACATTCATTTACATACACACATTTAAACTTTTTAAATAGTTAAGAGCTACCATTGAAAAAGTGCTAGTGGAGGTAAAATGCTTAACATAATTCAGCAAAGAATTCCACACAGAAGCAGCACAGTAAGCAGGTTCTTTTCCCTGAATTTGTACATACAAGGGGTAGAACCAACTGAGATTTCTGAAAAGATTATGACACATAAGTAGAGATATAATTAACAAGCAGGTTACGTTCTGTAACTGGAATGCCTGAATCCATTATCTTAAACGCAAAGCATGACAAAGTTAACTTACAGTTGTTCTGGACACATACACAGACACTGTCAGCAAATAAGGGCGGCCAGGCCCATCCAGTCTGCCCGTTTATGCTACCGGATAAAGTGGCCAGTGACCCTATCTGGTCATTGGCTTTAGCGTTTTCTTCTTATCTCTAATATTCCTTTATTCTTGTCCCATGCATGTTTGAAGCCTGTCACTGCACCAATCAAATTCATTTAGTATTTGACAATGATGAGTCCGGTACGGAACCAAAAGTGCAAATTTTCCAATTTTTTGCAACGTCTCGTTTCTACATACAACACTAACAGGAGAGGTGTCAATAATGATAGAAGCATAATTCAATATAGGAAGGAGATTTTGTTGTGCTATGACTATACGTGTTTCTTTTGTTAGAAAATTACGCAATCGATAAAGAGTTCCTGTTTTTGAATGCAACTTAGCTGTGATTTTGTCTGTGTGAATATAACATTTTAAGGCTAAATCCAATGTAATTCCAAGATATTTAAATGGGTCTACGATTTCAATCAGGCTTCCCTCAAGTGAGTGCACTGAGAAATCTCTTGAGAATTTTTTTAGTTTTGGATCCAAGCCAAATAACATAGTTTTTGTTTTGATTTCGTTTAGAAGCAAATTATTTTGACCAAGCCAACTGTGTACTTTGGTAAATTCACAACTTAATAAAGAACTGATTTCTGTAACAGATGAATTATAGGTTAACAGAACTGCGTCATTTGCGTATAATATCAGATCACAATTGTAAGTTACTTGTGTAATAGGGTTGATGAAAAGAGAAAAAAGCAAAGGACCAAGTATGGAGCCTTGGGGACTCCAAACTGAACCCTCTGAAAAGCAGAATAAGCACCATTAAGTTTCACACACTAAAACCGATTAGCAAGGTAATCCCTATTAGGTCCACAAACACTGCCCCTGTTAGGCAACCGGTCTCAGTAGTCCTGTGGACAGTGTCCGTAAACCTAACCAAGGCAGTCTCAGTACTATGTCGCCCCCTAAAACCATGCTGATTCAGGGAGATCAAATCATATAACCTAATGTATTCATTGAACTGTTGGTGTACGATTTTCTCTTGTATTTTTGAAAGTGCAGATAAAATTGAAACAGGAATTACAGAATTCAGACTGAGGCCCCGATTTATGTATTGGTATTATGTAAGATGTTTTCTATACATTTGGTATTTTTCCAGTTTGGAATGAAAGATTAAATATTAAACTGATAGGATAGGCAATTTTAGATGCAGCGAAAACCAAAAGTTTAGGGGGCAGTTCATCACAACCAGGAGCTTTATAAGTTTTTAGCTTTTTAAGTAATTTTAATACTTCTGCACTTTTAACCATTTTTAAATACAAACTCGGCCTAATTAAATTTTATTTCTTGATCAGTGCTTACATGACCCTTTAAATACTTCCACTAAGTGTCCAAATTGGTAAACTGTAAATTAAATTCTTCATCAATTGAAGCAGAGTCAGTCGGCATTTCCCCATCCTTAAACATACCAGTGCTGCCTTGATTAGGGGGAGATAATTGGGATCTAACTGAACCCCAGAATATTTTGGGGTTTGACACATTTTCTGTTTGTTGTTGCTCAAAGTAGTTCATTTTAGCTGATCTTAGTTCCCCTTTACACTTATTACTTTTGTTCCTATGTTCAGTTAAAATCAAAACCAGATTTACTTTTTTTTTTTTTTTATATTTTTGCCAAGCAATATCCCTGTCTTTCAATATTTAAAAAAAAGTTTCTTATTAAGACATGTAGCATTCCTTCCACGAACTCTCTTTCTAATATCTGGTGCATATTTATCTACTACCTCCATAAAAGTTCTAATAAAATAATCTAGTGCACAGTCTACATAGGGTATCACTTTTAGATATGACCAGTCCACATCAGACAACTTGTACAGAAAACTAGAATCATCTATTTTAATATAATTTCTTATACAAATAAATCTAGGAGAGGGCTTTGTTATTCTACCACCTTTCCAAATCCCTACTATTGGGTGATGGCTACTGCTGTAATCTGAAATTAAACTGCTGGCTACAATATGCTCATTCTGTTAGTTAAGAACCACTCTCATAAAGTATTCCTATTAGATTTTAAATTGAAGTGGGTAGGGTTGGTTATCAATTGCTGTAATCCTGCATCCAACAGAGCAGTCTCAAATATAAGACTGTCTTTACCCATTCAGTTTAAATTAAGGTCACTGACGACGATTAATCCCCTTTTGCCACAATTTGTTACAAGGTCTACAAAATCCTGAAATCCCAAGTTATTATTTTTAGGAGGGTTACAAATTAAATAAATGTATATATTTTTTGAACACACCCAATCTAACTTACAGTCCCAGCTACCCAAATCTATAATGGCTTAGCTCATTGTGGGTAGGGGGTTTAACAGTCAGGATATTTTTAATATAAAACATGACTCTTCCCCCTTTTCCCTTAATTCTATCCTTTATATAAATACAATATTCTGGTAGCATTAGTTTGTTGTTCGATATTGAGGGGCGAAGCCAGGTTTCAGTAACTGCTGAAATATCTGACTTATAATAGTCTACTCAAGCCTCTATTTCATGCAGTTTAGAAGCAATACTTCTTGCGCTGATGTGGATAATTTTAGGCCTCCTTTACAGATAAAACTAGTCTGTATAAATTTCATTTGAGTCACCCACAGGTCCTGGGTTCATTTCTACATCCCCAGATAACATAAGTAGCCTGAGGAAGAATAATGAAATAAGGCGGAGTCAGGCCCCTACACAGGCGAAGGTAGATTTCAAGGCAGGTGTCGTAGGCCAAGATCTTAGAACGTGTGCCCAACAATCGAGTGTGATTCAGGCAAACACCATCACCTGTGGGGGTGCAAAATCCTGCTTCCCCAGCCCTCCCATATGGATATGTCACATAGTACTCTGGGCTAGCAAATAGAGTGAAAAAACGATGAAGGTGATACCCAGGCAGACACCTCATGTAGCCATTTTAGAAGGAACAAATCTTACAGTAAAACAAAGATGAATTAGAATAAACAAGATTAAATATTAGCAACTAGTTTAAAATGTGCCTCCAAATGGTACTGTAAGGAAATGAGAAGATGCAGCAGTATATTATAACAAACATTTGTCAATGCCAATGTTTGCTTGCTGTATTAGCACTGGAAATGCAGGAGTGAGACAGATGCAGAACAGGAATGGCAGTGAAGTGCTGAACTTCATGCCAACCCCATCTCCATCCTGTACAGATGGACAGGCACTGGGTAAGTGTTTGGTCATCGCCCATGACGGTCATGGCATGTCACCTCACCCTATTCTGCAGACACTGGCACATGTTAAGGTGTGCCTTGGGGTATTTGGCTTTACACTCACCCCATTCCATAAGGACATATGCTGAAATGGGTGTAGCATAGGAGAATGGGGTGAAGTCTGGCGCCGAAGAGTCCAAGGCACACCCCAATGCCTGTCAGTCTGTACAGGGTGGGACATTATGGTTAGAAACCCTAATGCCCCCGGCGTTTGTTGGTATTTGCCCTACAAATTTTCAACATGGCCTTTTTGTGACCCCACCTCATGAAAGCATTTGGGACCTCTTCTCATGAAGAGTGGCAGTGTAATTCTGTCAATGTGTCCCGAACATTGAGTTCCAACAGCAACCGTGCCATTCTGCACCACATGTACGAGAAAACAGATTGGGCAGGATGTGAAGAATAACAGCTATACCATCCATAGGGAGGTGCGAAGAGATGGTAATGTTGAAAATCTGTAGTGGGAATATTAAAAATGCTCGCACTTCCGCACATACATGGAAACTGCGCAACGCATGTGTGTAACACAGTCATTTTATGGACTTTCGTCACCAAAGTTTCAGCATACGTATTTTAGGACCTCTGCTCATGAACAGTGTCTCTGTGATTGTCTTACTGTGTCCCAAACACTGATTTCCCACAGTGACCACGCTATTCTGTGCCGGAAGCGCAAAAACACATTTTGGCCAGGATGTGAAAAATGACAGCTGTACTGTTCATAAGGAGGTGTGGAAAATTGCAATGTTGAAAATCTGGAGTGAAAATATTACAAATTTGCGAAGTTACGAGCATGCTTAGCAACTGCACAATGCATGCTCATAAAACTAATTTCTTGGATTTTTTCCACCAGATTTGCAACATAGACTTTTGAGAGCCCACTTCATGAACACTGACACTGTCGTGTTGTTAATCGGTCCCATAAGGTGATTTTGTGCAGTGACCGCAAAATCATCTTTTGGGAACTGAATAACTCCATGACAGTGGCTGAATTCATGAAGAGGGGTCCCAACAACTCCATGTTGAAATTTTGGTGCCAAAATTCCTAAATGCCCAAGATGGGCACCAAAGTTGAAAACACCCTATTTATGCCATTATACAGCTTACCGGCATTCCTTCAGTTCGTGGTCGGCTTTGAAGAGTGCAGACGTGTTCCTGGTCCACCGAAGGACGTTGCGCTGGGCTCCGGAGGTAAGTATGGGGTGGGATGTGGGGAGGGTGGACACAGGTTTTAGGCGGGCCACTGGACTCGATGAGGACCGTTTCTGATTTACAGGACAAAAAAAAACAAACATCGCTTGGGACCGTTTTTTGTTTAACAGGGACTTTTGGCATGCTGGGGTGGGCTCCCAGCATGCCATCCAAGTGTTGTTTTTTTGGGGGACTGAAGCCGATGGGGATTGGGCCCCCCATCGGCAAACAAATACAGGTTACTCACCTGTAACAGGAGTTCTAGGAATGGTATATGTTGTTCATCCACAATTATTGGCAGGTTCCTTGCCGCTTTAAATCTTGCCGGAAGGTCTTCAAGCTGGCTCCTCCCACCCACCCGGGTGGTAAAACTCTCGGCTCCGCCCCATGATGCCAGATCTAGCCTGCTGGAAGCCAGGTTGTCGTCCGGCCGAGAGTTGGTGGGTCGTGTAGAATGAAAACATATACTCATTCCTAGAACTCCTGTTACAGGTGAGTAACCTGCATTTTAGGACATGGATATGTTGTTCAACCACACTTATTGGCAGACTCCTAGCAGTTCTCCAGGAGGAGGAGGCAAGGTGCACACCCCCTTCTTAGAGAGAAAGACTGGAGAACCGAGGCCCCGACCAACATCCCGGCGTGACCCAAGGTCGATGTGGAAGGGGAGATGGTAAGCCTGCTTCTGGGCAGAAGCCCTGTGGATATCCTGGGCCGGAGTATCCTCTGAAGCAGCCACCAGTGCAGCGGAAGGGCGGGTAAAATGAGCACTTATCCCTCTGGGAGGCTCCATGCCCGCCCACCTATAGCGGAGACCTATGCAGGAGGTGACCCACCCGCTCGTCGCCCGCTAGGCTGCAGGTCTGCCAGGTGCGGCTCCAGCGTAGATGATAAACAGCTGGTGAACCTTTCCCAAACTTCAGCCATACGCTCCCTGTGTAGGTGAGCGATAAATAGCGTCCCATGGAACCTATATACGGCCTCCGAGGTGTGAATGGGGATGAACCCCGGCAGAGACAATACTAGGTATAGGAAGACTCCACCGCCGCCTTCGGAAGGAACTTCGGATGGGGCGCAGGACAACCTTGTTCCTGTGGAAGACCAGACAGGGAGATTCAAAGGAGCGCCTGGAACTCTCCCCTCCTTCTGGATGGCAGAGTAGCCCCAAGAAGGTGATCTTCCACAACAGGTGGGGGAACTCGCACCTGTGCAACGGTTCAAACGGCTTGCCCGTGAGCTAATCCCATACCAGTGCAGGTCCCACAGAATGGGGATACTCTCCCCCAAAGGGGAGGTGTGATCGAGGCCTAGAAAGAGGCCAGACCACCTTATCTGCGCCACCGACTGCCTTCCGGCCCGCGCCTGGAAGAAGGGGTGATCAACAGAAGCACCTAGAGGGTCGTCGGCCGAAGCCCTAGTTCAAAGAACGGACCACAGATGGTCCAGAATGCTCGCCCGGTGACGAGAGAGGGCCAGACCCTATCCCCTCATCAAATGGAGAACTCTACCCATTGAAGGCGAGCATGTTTGGCCGACCTCTAGCAGGATGCCTCGAAACGTTGAGGACCTTGCCAAAGGACCCAAGGCCTGGCCCCTAGCCACACAGGGACCAGGCCTTCAGGTGCAGGGACTGAAGGTCCAGATGGAAAACCTTCCCCTGAAAACAGAGATCAGGACCGGGTGGACTGGAAGCTGCCTCGGGAGCCTGGGGCTGAGACTGAGGAGAGCTGGATACCACAGCTGGAAACCCAGTCTGGGCTACCAGCATCACCTGCCTAGTCCTCCTTGCCTTGCCTCAGGGTCAAGGGAAATGGGAGAGACGAGAAGAGGCCTGGGTCCGCCACACCGACGGCATCCTCTACAGCAAACCCTGCTGAGGAGGCGGGCATGAGACAGTCTCAGCCTTTGTATTCTCCCTGGAGGGAGGAGGGAGAAGATCCTGTGCTACCTCCGGCAGGGAAGACCACTCATGAGGCGCAGCTTATGTCTGGCTTAGGGCAGCAGCCAGGGAGTTGGAGGCTCCTGCCATCAAATGGCTGGGAACTCGCCTCCGACTGCGTGAAAAACCCAATGCGGAGAACCTCCTTATGCCGAGGCAAGGGGTTCGACCGAACCTGGCAGGGTAGGTAGCACATGGTTGTGGTGCTGTCTGCATGGACTTAAACCACTAGACTCCGCACAAACGGAGCGAGCGGTGCAAGCCAAGTGGACCGCCTGGAGCTCCAGCGGGTAGGAAGGGCATCAGGACTCCCGAGAGGACCAGAGGCGAAGCACTCTGTATTCCCCTAGATGGGCACCCCCACCCATCCGAGAAGCATCGGTCGGAGAAGACCGTCAACTCAGGGGGGACGAACAGGATGTTCTCCTGCAGGAGTTGGAACGGTCCGATGGGGAGCGTTCCCCTAACTCCTGGGCTGTAGTCATGAACTGGTCCTGAGCAACGCAGCACTGTGACCGCTGGCTGGCCCGTCCCACTAGTGGAACTCAGCCGCCGTGAGGCCCAGGAGGTGCAGGAGGTCCCGGCAGGGCATAATTACCCGACCAAACCTGACTGGGTAAGGAGGAAGAACCTCAGCCCTGTCCGCCCGAGTCGAGCTTGGACTCAAGAGTTGAGCCTAGTTCAAGAAGCCTCACCCGCTAAGGCACGAGTTCCAATGTGGCTCCGGTAAAGGGAGACCGGTCTGAGCCTGGAAGGGTTTTAATCAGGCCGCCATCTGGGTGGGGTTACGCCCGGACCCCTCTATGCCGCAGAAACTGCGGAGCAGAGAATGAAGGCCTGGCCAGGAACTCATAAGGAGATCTCTCGCTTAGGAAAGGGAGGGGTCTTCCAAGAAACGGATGGAACGAGGAGTAAGTACATCCTGGAGGCCCAGGGAGAAGCCGCACGCCTCGATCTGAGGATGGGATATCTGCAGAGGGACCATCTGGGAGTGCAGAAGGATGGGCGCAAGCCCCCCGTCCGTTTGAGACCAGGAATACTTGGACATGAACCCAGGGTCAGAAGGAGGGCCCACCACCTCCCCGATCACCTCTAATTAGAGGGCCAGGCAAGTCGGCTCAGCAGTCCGGCGAAGAGTCTGTGGACCCAAGATCCCTGTGGGGCAACGGCTCAAAAAGGGGGAAACCTGCTCACAACCCGCGACAGGACTTACCCTTAGCACCACCCAAGAGGAAGAGGTGCGGAGCCGCCTCTGCGGGAAACCCGGCAGGGGCGACGGGCCGGGACAGCGCCTTCAGCCTGCCACTGAGCAGGCTTGGAGGAGGAAGAGGCCAAGGGGGCTCTCGAATCCCTACCTCCTGCTTCCTTTTGGAGGAAGACTGGTCTGGCGACAGGCCGCCCAGCAATGCCTGCTGGCCCCGTGATGGGCCAGTTGAGCCGCAGGGGACCGGGGCAAAGGGCTACGCAAGGCTGACGGGTTGCCCTGTCCCTCCGGGCGGAGGACAGAGTCCGGAGTGGCATCGGACTTCTCGGCCCCTGGATATGTCCCTCCACTCCAGGGCCGAAAAGGTCAGTCCCCAAGAAGAGGATGTCCACCAACTCATGCTGGGTTTCCAAGGAGAAGGAGGATAACCTCAGCCACGCCTTGTGGCGCATGGCCACTGCGGCCGCCACCTATCTGGCACAGGAGTCGCCCAGATCCAGAGCCATCTGGAGCTGCTGTCTTGCCACCGCCATACCCTGGTCCCGCACCCGCCAGACCGTGGTCCGCAGGTCGGCCGGGAGATGAGGGAGGACCTCGTCCAGGGAGCCCAAAAGGGCGTGGGAACAGTGTGCCATCAGTGCCGCCAAGCTGGCCTGACGGAGGACTAGGGAGCACGCGGCGTAAACCTTGCGCCCGACATAGTCCATCCTTTTGACTCTTTGTCAGAGGGCCTATCCACATCCCAGCGTTTCCAAAACATTGGAAAACATTGTTGGTGACTACCCTTCAGCCAAGGGTGCTCAGAGAAACCGGGCAGAGAACCCGACAGGGACAGGGTACTTCCTGGCCACCTTGGCTGAAGGCGCAGGGCAGGAAGTAGGCTGCTGCCAGAGCTCCAAGGCTGGGCCCACGATTGCCTCAGCCACCAGGAAGGCCTCAGAGGGAGAGCCCCCTCGGTCCAGAATCTCCGTAAGCGGGTAAGGTGCCCGTTTGGAAACGGGCTTGAGCTGCATCCCGGTGAATTCCGAGATGAGCTGGAGCAGACCCATAAAGGACGATGGGCTGTCGTCCACGGAATGTTCCAGGGAAGACCATGGGTCCTCCCTGCTAGGAAACATAACGGAGCCGACTTCAGGCTCCGAGGGGTCTGCAAAAAGCTGCTGCAGGCCTGAGACACTCTTCATCCGCCAAGGGCGGGAGTGAGGGGACCGAGTAACCTGCAGGACAGGTCAAGACCGGCTGTTCCGCCGAGGACGGCGGGCAGCGAGGATCGGACGAGCAACCGCCCTGGAGAGGGCTCGACTCGCCTGAGCCAGGGCGAATGGGCGCGGCTGCTTAACAGCCAGAGAATGAACCGGGTCGATCGATTCCGGACAACAACAGCTGCTGCCACATAAATTCCTTGTAACGCCGACGCCAACAGCATCGAGCCACCTCGTCCAAGGGGGACGAGGAAGAACGCAATGCCACTTGACTCGGTTCCCCGACCGAACGCCGAGGTCGGCGTGGAGCGGCTAGACCGAGAGGGAGGACCGAGACCCGAACCGCTGGGGAACCGAGGGCGGGCCTGGGAGGGACGGAGCACGCCCGCCTCCTCCTTCGCTCAGAGAAATGGCCGAGGACTGTTGACACGAAGGTACCGCAGAACTTCAGCCCTACCGGGGAACCGGCGAAGGGATTGCGGCACTAGCAGGAGACAGCCCAGATGACGTGCAGAGAGGCTCGGCCATGTCGACGGGGGTCCTGGCCGGCTGACCTGACGGGAACACCATGAGGCCAGAGGCCGAAGCCGCATCCTCGACCGAAGCCGAGCGCCGGCTGGCAGGAGGGGACTTTCCCGCCCCACGCGGGCCGACGAAAGGACGCTAGCTCTGGCACCTTGGACTTGGGCCGAGGGGCATGTCCCCAGGGTCCCTCTCCCTTCGAGGAAAGGGACTGATGAAGCTCCTTGAACGAAGCTGCATGAGTAGAGCCCAAGGACAGCGGGATAAGCGCCGCAACCGAGGAAGAGGGAGGTGGAGTCGCTCCCTCCCCAGCGGAAGGAAGATCGAGCTGCTCAGAAACAGCCGAAGCGGACGCTGCCCGACGATCTGAGGGATTCTCCGGAGCGGGAAAAACTACCGGGTGCCCAAGCCCCGATCGGCCGCGCGGTCCTCCAGAGAGCTGGACGAAAGGGCACAACAAAACTCGCAAAGCTGAGGATCATGATCCAGGTCAAGGTGGTAAACGCACGTGGAGTGTGGGTCTCTCCTGGAGGAATTAACCGGGCGCCTCCTGGGGCCGGAAAGAGAATGAGCCATCGCTGCAGCGAAGAAGGAAGGATCGAAGTTACAGAAAACTTCCAATTGATTTCGAAGACCGAAAATTTTCAGGAACCAGTCGAAAACGCAGAGTGCAAAGGAGGGAACCTGAGCTTCCAAGTGGTAAGGAAGATCTGGCGTCATGAGGCGGAGCCAAGGTTTTACCACCCGGGTGGGTGGGAGGAGCCAGCTTGAAGACCTTCCGGCAAGACTTAAAGCGGCAAGGAACCTGCCAATAAGTGTGGATGAACAACATATCCATGTCCCTAGAAACACTGTTTTTGCGGGGCATGATGCCGAGGGACTGGCACCCCTCGGCAGTGGAGGTCTGTAACATTGTTTATGAACACGGCTTCACAAACAATATTTCAGTATGCAACGTTCTGCCCTGCAATGACAGGTCGCTCCCTCATTGCAGCGGAATGGCTGATGCTGCAATGACGAGGAGCTCCAACTGCTGCAGTGAAAACATTACAACTTGGTGCACTTTTGGTAGCCAGTGTCAGCCAAGCCCCAAATGCAGTGCCTCCATTGGCTGCCACAGTGCCGCCGCCCACAATCTGCTTTCCTAAGTTGCCACATAATGTTTCTACGCAAGCAAACATAAAATCATACTATTTCAATCAAATCTAAAATACCTTTATAATAAACATTTGTACATAGAAAGTGTCCCACTTTCTTGCCAGTATCCTACTGAGAAATTAGTTCCGAGTGGCGCTGGCGCTACTTGCATACGTCTGCACTCGTGCAGGATGGTGATGACGCAGGCTTTATGTTTGTGCAGCCCTGCCTTCGCTGTTCAAACACAGCTGCCAGACTGCCCCGGAGCCTGCTGTGTTCAGCAAAAGCTGAATAAAAAGTTCTTAGTGGCCCCTTATTCAGTTGCTCAATTGTTAAAGGTGGATAGTTGTTGGCAGGATATCTCAAATTGTGTGGCAGAAATCCATTGGGTTGCTGTGCCTCTTAGCAGCAAGATCAGCTGTTCTGTAGGTGGAAACTGTGGTCTGGATACTGGCTGGCGACGCAGGCTTTTATACTGGAGCAGCCCCGCTCCTGCTGTTCAAACAGCTGCTGGCTTGCCCCCGAGCCTACTGTGTTCAGCAAAAAGCTAAATGAAAAAGTTCTTAGTAGCCCCTTATTAAGTTGCTCAGTTGTTAAAGGCAGCTAGTTTCTGGCAGGATCTCATTGTCAGGCAAGAATCCATTAGTCTGGCATGTGTCTCAGCAGCAAGATCAGCTGTTCTGTTGGTGGAAACTGTAGTCATCTGGGTTACCTGGGTGTCTGGTGTCGTGTCTATAGGAGGCTCAGGACTACACTTTCTGCTCTGCACCACACCAAATATACCTCCAGAATAGACATTTTTTTATCCAGGAGTTGGGAGCTGAACTGGAAGACAGTTGGATAGGTTATCTGGATTTCTCTAACCATACTCCTATACACCTCCAGCTACAGCAGAATATGGTCAGGAGGTCCAGCAGAAGGTACCCCAACTGACTGAGCAAGCAATGCGTGACAATGCTTCACCTGACAGCCCTAGGTATCCTATGGGATATAGTGAAAGCCATCATTAGAGGCAAATTAATAGGATTTTGGGCTAGACAAAAGGATGAAGAAAACTAGACAGGTGGAGTTGGTCATCCAAATATGGGAGTTAGAAGCCCAGTATCACAGGACCTCAAAGGATGCCCAGAAAGAAGAGTGATTGGACCACGTTGAGCTTGGGGTGGGTAAGGGAGGGTGGTCGAAAGCACATCCCCCAACCGGTCCCACTAGTAATGCCTACATTTTTTTTTTTTTTTTTATTTAGTTTTGTTGACCGGGTAAGTGCACTAGACAAATCCTGCCTATTTTCAGGCACGACCTGGGGGAAGGGGATACAGATGAATGCCAACTGACCTTGAACCAGATTAAGCTGTTGGTGGTATTTTTAGTGAATGAGGGAAATTTGGCCAGGACACCAGGGAAATTCCCCTACTCTTTTCGATAAGTGCCATGGGATCTTTAACATCCACCTGAACTATCACCAATCCAGGCAGATGGGACCTCGGTTTAACGTCTCATCCGAAAGACGGCACCTCAGAAGTACAGCACCCCTCTCATGCTGCACTACAGTGTCAGTACTGGGATATTAACCCAAGTGCCAGATGTGGGAACTGAACCCACAGCCCTCTGATCTCCCGGCCTCAGAGGCGAGTGTGCTACCTACTGAGCCACTGACACTGCTTAACACATTGTTTTGGAGGAACGGGAATGTCCCACTCAGGAACCAGAGGCTGGGACCAGGAAGGGATAAGGAGGGTCTGCTCTGCCTGGCCCTGCCATCTCAGCCTAGGCCACTGTTCCAGATTCAGAGGCATTCTGTCAAAAGACCCACTTGGGAATTCGGCCCACTGCTCAACACCACTGAACAGGTAGCGACCACCACAGTGAGTCATGCCAGCCCTGCTTCCCCTGGCAATCCAGTACAACATCTAGAGGTCTTCATTTTGTCTGTCCTGCATCTTGGTCTGAGTAGCACGAGTACAAACAGGGTAGCTCCCTGCAACATAAGCTACAATCATTGTGTGACATCTGATTTGCTTGTTTGGGTTTCTTACAACAAACAGCCATCCAGCTCCGGATCACAAATTTTGGGTTGAGTGCATGTTAATTGTTTTCCTTCCTAAGGGCACCAACAACAGCTGCAACGCCTGCCTACCCTGGGCAATGCTTCAGGCTAACCTGTTTAACAACTGGGTACCCAGAGTTGTGTGGCTACGTCAGAAGGACTTAAAAGTGCATGTTTGTTCAACCTGAATTTAATCAGATCTGCTAACCACCAGATAGATCCATGCCGCACTTTGTTCACATCCCACTGAATAAATCAGATTGTGGTTGTTCACGCTTAGCCTGGCTGGTGTGTACCTTCTTGGTGGGGATATTGTACTGCCATTGTATTGTTATATCACTGATCTTATTTTCCAGCGGGTCTCCAGGGTAACTGCAGCAGCTTCAGCCCTGGTGGTAAGTGCAAGGAGTGTGAGCATATTATTACTGTCATATGGTATATGTGAGTACCTTATTGCTGAACTGTTTGGGCCACTAGAAGGGTTGATGGGTGGTTATAACATCCCAGAGGGCTATACCAACAGCAGTTACGTTACCCCAAAACCATTCCTCTGGGTGGAGGCACCCGCTCACCGAGCTCAGGCCCCTCAACCTGTGCCTAGTCACGCAGGCAGAAGTAGTGCCACCAAGGGGTTACATGAGACCTGAAACTAATCCCACTGCCGTTCCCCTTTCTCCGCTCAGCTTCACCTGCCCTATACTACCCTCCATTCACCTATTTTAGCCCCTTGAATAAGCGAACACTAATGGTTTGCACTAAGCTGTTCCCTCTGGGTGGCATCGAATATACTTTACGATGCGCTTATTTGGACACTGCTTTACGCTCAGTGTTTATGCAATCCAGTTATGATGTCACTTTGTTTTGCTTCTCTGCTTATACTGTATTATTGTTTAATTGGATGCATGTACTTTGTAGATATTGTTCATTTGCTTACAGAAGGTACATTGTGTAACCTGTTAAGTTTGCTGCTGATGACTCGCATCACTATTTAAATGTCAGTTGGCTGTATGAATTTGTAGCTTTTATGTATGCTATTTCCCTATTTTCCCTTCCCCCAGAACGCACCGTGAGATATTTTATTTTATTTATTTATTTATTGTAGAGATCAGTTTTACAACCTTTGAGTCAAAGACTCGTTTACAAAGGTATCTCAAAAAAAAAAAAAAAAAGGGGGAGACAACAATAAAGTGAGGTTAGGACAGGGGAATGACGAAACAGGTTAGATACATAAAAAATATACACTTGAGAGAGCAGACAAATAGGCTGCGCTTGGATTAAACTTGTGGAAGGTACTAACATAGGTAAAAAGCAACAAGAGATTCAATATGACAGCAAGTCGCAAGTTAAGTAGGTAAATAACATTGGTGAAACAATAATAGTTACATTATTCATAATTGAGCATGTCAGGCTAATATGTAGATATAAAAGACCGTGGGCGAGGGTTTGAAAAGAGGATTAGTAGGGACCGCATAGGGCAGAGGGACCGCAAAAAGGCAGCTACAGGCATTTACAACATCGGCTGTCAATAATATGCTGGCGAAGGGCAATTTTGAAGTGGCCAATACCAGGGATCTTGGAGATAGCTTCAGGAAGGGAGTTGAAACAGGACGGGGCTTGGTGATGGAAAGATCTTTGGCAGCGAGAGGTCCTCGCTCTGGGAACTATGAAAGTGGCTGTGGCGGCATACCGGGTTGGCAGTGACCTAGCAGCGCGCTGCAAGGGTCCAGAGACCCCAGGAGGGCAGAGTCCTGACAAGGATTTTTTGGCCAGTAGGCAGGTTTGATAACTCAGTCTTTCCTCAAGAGTGAGTATTTTAGTGGCAGAGTATAGTAAACAGGTGTGGGTTCTGCTGTGGGCACCGTAGGAGCCTGCATGCTTTATTAATAGAGGTCTGGACTTTGGATAAGGCAGAGGCATCAGCAGCAGCGTAGACAGGGAGCCCATAGTCAGCCAGCGATAATACCAATGAGGTGATGGCTAGTTTTAAGGCGGGTTCAGGGAGACAGTCTTTATGGCGGTAGAGAAGACCGATCCTGGAGTTTATAGCAGATGACAGAGCTTTGAGGTGGTCGTGGAAAGTAAGGCCGGAGTCAAAGGTGATGCCCAGGTACTTATAGGATGCAACCTGCTCCAGGGGGAGGGGCATGCTGGTGGTGTTGTGGAGGGGGAAGTTTCTGGCATTGTTTTGCCGATGGGAAAGAGCATGGACTTTGTTTTCTTTAGGTTCAGGACTAGGCGGTGATTATCGACCACTTTTCGGTTTGGAGGAAGGCGCTTGCAGCATGCTTTGGAGTGGGAGTGGGTCAGGGTGTGATGCAAGGATAACAGCGTCATGCATAGAGTAATATTTTACTGGAACAGGAGCTGGGAAGGGTGTTCAGGAATAGGCTGAAAAGGGTTGGGCCAAGGATGGAGCCTTGGGGACACCGAGAATACTGGAAGATAGGAGGAGAGGGTCCCATTTAGTTTGACTCTTTGGGACCTGTTGTGTAGGTAGCTTGCGAACCACTTCAGGGGGCCGGTTGCGAGACCTAGTGTGCTGAGGGAGTTTAGTAGTAGGGGGTGACACACCGTGTCGAAGGCCTTGGACAGGTCTGTGAAGACCGCCCCTGCAAGATGACCTTTGTCAAGCGCTGAGTGAATGTGGTGGGAGAATTCCAGAAGGGCAGTGGTTGTGCTATGGCCGGTAGAAACCGTGTTGCTCCGGACAAAGAAGGTTGTAGTTAGTAAGGTATTCCGAGAGCTGAGTGTTTACTATTTTTCTAAGGCTTTGGATAGGGGGGAAGGATGGAGATGGGCCTGTAGTTGTTAGGCAGAGTGCGGTCCCCCGACTTATGGATGGGGGTTACTTCTGCATGCTTCCAGGCCTTAGGGAATTGGCCAAGGCATAGGGATTTGTTAATGATAAGCGTCAGCGGGGTGAGCATGACATCCAGCACGAGGCGAAGAATCCTGGAGTCGAGAGGGTCATTGGTAGGGTTCTGAGAGGCGAGGGCCTTTATTAAGAAAGGTTTGGCATCGTGGGGTGAGATCACTCGGAAGTGGAATTGCGGCCTGGAAATGGGTGCGTGGGAGGGTTTGGCAACTGGGTCAGAAAAATGGGCTGGGAGGACGGCACTTAAGTCAGTGAAAGTTTGATTGAGGCAGTTAGCAATACAGGTGGGGTCAGTCGAGACAGTCCCATTTAAGACAATCTGGGATGGAGGGGGGGAGCGGGTCTTACCATTTAAATCTTTAATGTTGTCCCAGAAAGCTCTGGACGAGCCCCAGGTGGATGTCAACGCAGCCTGGTAGAATTTGGCTTTAGCCTGCTTGAAGATAAGCAACTTGTTGTTCAGAGTGCCCTTCCTGATGAAACTTTTCAATAAATGAATATCCGAGATTCACTTCTGGGCCGTCTGTAAGAAAATGTATGGAGCACTGCCTGACTTTACTTTTTTAACCAATTATTTTACCAGGTGAGACACACCAAGCTGAAAGCTTGTTTGCAGGTGCAACCTGGGAGCACGAGGAAGTTAAGTGACTTGCTCAGGGTCACAGAGTATGCAAGCGGGGCTGTGGGATTCAAACCCAGGTCTCCAGATTTGAAGCTCAGAGCCTTAAACCACTGTGCCACACTGCCTCCATACTTTGGTTTGTGGCTGACAAAACGCAGATTAGTTTTGACAGTACAGGTACTGTTTATGTTTTTAAATGGCATACTAACAAAACAGAAGTTTTTTTTTTGTGTGTTTTTTTTTTTTTATATTTGCTGGTGGCTTCTCATTGCAGACTTAATTTCAAATGTCAGAGATGCAGTTGGCCTCTAATGAAGCCACAGCATGGTGCTAGAATCTCCAGATTAGAGATGTGGTTGGTTCCTTTAGAGAAGGGCAGCATGGGGGGCTTGCTGTAAAGATTAAGTTAAATACAGTGCATTAAGTGATTTAATTTCAGTGCTGACCTATAACCAACTAAATTAAACCGACCTCTAACCATCTAAACTAAAGAAAAGAAACTACATGCATGACGTGTGGGGGTTGAGGGCAAGCTGGAAAAAGCGGCGTCTTACAAAAACAGTAAGTAAAGCTCAAATTCCATACTGTTAAGTAAAAGGAAATGTTGGTAGTTTGGGGAGAGCATGGTCAGTAGAACAGAACCCTATGTGCTTATATAGTAGTTTGATAGTGTTATGTGTATTGAGCTGTAATGGGTAAAACATCTGCCAGAACTGAATTTTGCTTAAATTGGACACCGCAATTAATGGACGAAAGTGCTTTGTACAGAGTGGTCTGGTATAAGCGTCTTGCACTGTATATTGAAAAAAAAAATGCAAACAACATTGTTAATTTTCCCTTTGAGAGCTTGAGCCACAAAGTGACCCAGAATATGTGCTATCTGAGCATATCCCAGGTGTGGAGTCCTGCACCACCACTGCGCTTCCTCACTGGACAGCATACACAGTCACTGCTTGCTGATCCCCACGAGTGCAGAGCTTCAAGAGAGGGCAGGGGGCGGCAAGAGGGATGGAGCTGTGCCAGACAACAGGCATCCAAATGGATGCATGGGTCGGCCAGCTAGTGGATCTGTGGCTCTGAATGTGGCTGGGGCTGGCAGGATACAGCGGTTCTCCAAGGACTGCCATATCCTCACTGGCAACTCGTTACATTTTTATATGTTATCAACTGGTATGGTACTCAGCCCTCGGTACAGACTCCGAGGGCTAGAGGTCTAGCCACCATCGGGAAGTATGGAATGCCCTGTGGCCATGTGGAGGGGAGAGGAGGAAAGAATAAGCATACAGTGGCTAATACCTTCAACTCGCTGGCCCAGCGGGCAATTACCTGTATGTATGAAGTAGACAGTGCAGTTGCTTGCCTGGATAATTTTAGAAGGTTGATTGTAAGTAGGCTTGGCAGTATTAGATTTAAATTGGTAAATGTAGATAAATGTCGATTTCACTGCACACACACACACACACACACACACACACAGAAGAAAATATATTTCCATCGATAATGATCTAAATTTACAGATAGAAAAAGTAAGTTCTGTTGCTATTTTGACATGTAAAGATAACAATTTGTGCTTTTATCAGTTTGTAAATCCTTAGCATTTGCTGTCATTAACTGCAACAGTGAAAATTAAATCGATACAAATAGAAATAAATGCTTAAAACCCCATAATTTACGTCAACTGGTAAAGTTTAAATCGGCAAAACTCGGAGGTTAAAAACAAAACAAAACAAAACAAACAAAACAAACAAAAAAAAAAATCGATATTTTTCCTCAAATTATAAAAAATTAAAATCGAAAACTGCCAATCATAATTGAAGTAAGTAAAACTTTTATGTATATACAGTGTCAATCCAGAGGGCTCCAGGAGCCATTACAGGTATTAAAAGCAGGGCTCACAGCAACACACAAGACATACAGTATATAATAAGTTAATAAATGAATCGGTAATTACTAAAATTAGCTTAAACTTTCTGAGAATGCTTTCCTACAAAGGTAGGCCTTCAGGCCCCTTTTAAATGCTTCCACCAATGGGGCCTCCCTCAAACATTTATGAAGCGAGTTTTAGAGGGCTGGGTTGACCATCTCAAACGAGTGATCTCCCAAGGTTTTCAGACTGGCTCTCGGAATCGCCAGGAGGCCCATGTTGGAGGAGCGGATGGAACACACTGGGATGGCTGGAGTAAGGAGGTCAGAGAGATAACCAGGGCCCGATCTACATAAGGTCTTATAGGTGAGGAAGCCCACCTTGAAGATGATCCTCCACCTGACAGGCAGCCAGTGCAAATCTCTCAGGACTGAGGTTACACAACAGGACCTGGGTAGGCCCGTCGGCAACCTGGCTGCCACATTCTGCACCAGCTGCAGTCTACACTGAAGTGGAACATGGTGACATAAGATGATGTTACTGTGTTCTAATTCACTGTAGTCTTCAGCTCAACTGATGTCACAGAGTTAGGAAACTGCAAAGTAATTGAAAAAAATAAATATGAGGGGAATGCTTACATTAATATGAGTCCTAAACAAGGACAAAAATAGGACTACAGTATTTCAAAACACAAAACAAAACACTGGGGTGATAAATCAGACTTCACACATGTCCAAATTTACAACTGCGTGCACATCACTTATACTGTATGCTTTGTATGGACAGCTGCTTTATACAGACAAAACCGCATTTCCCAAACCCATCCCACAGACACACCATTATAAATCTTGCGGACAGAGTGAACTACTCAGGCCGCCTATAGTGGATGCCAGTGGCACCTAATGAGGTGCTAAATAGCTTACTTGTCGGACCTAGACTACTGGTGATGAGGTGTGGGAGGCAGCAATCAATCTACTCAAGATTCACTTCTGAGCCGGCTGTAAGAAATCATGTGGAGCACTTGCCTGACTTGATTCTGGTTTGTGGCTGACAAAATGCAGATTAGTTTTGACAGTACAGGTACTGTTCATGTTTTTTAAATGGCGTACTAACTAAACAGAAGTATTTTTTATATTTGCTGGTGGCTTCTCAGTACAAACTTAATCTCAAGCGTCAGAGATGCAGTTGGCCTCTAGTGAAGCCACAGTGTGGCACTAGAATCTCCGGAGTCAGAGATGTGGTTGGTCACTTTAGAGAAAGGCAGCATGGAGTGGTCTCTTTAGTAAAAAGTAGCAGGGGCTCGCTGTAAAGATAAAGTTAAACACAGTGCATTAAGTGATTTAATTTCAACTATCTCAAAGGAGCGATCTCCTGAGGTTTTCAGCCTGGCCATCGGAACAGACAGTAGGCCCTCAGTGGAGGAGCAGATGGAACATACTGGGTTAGCTGGAGTAAGGGGGTCAGACAGGTAACCAGGGTCCGATCCATATAAGGCCTTATAGGTGAACAAGTCCACATTGAAGATGATCCTCAAGGCCGGCCCGTCGGTGCAGCGGTTGGATTTCCGCTTGCGACGCCAGCGACCGGGTTGGGAGCGAGGCCGGAGCTGAGGAGGGCAAGCGGGAGTGGAGAGAACTTGACCATCCCAGGACGCTCTCGTCCTCTCGGGGAGGGGGTACCTGAGCTCGGTGCTTGTCTGACCCCGGTGGAGACCTGAGGTACAGCAAGCCCGATGCTCCAACAGAGGAGGAGCGACGCCAGACGCCGGGCGCTCGGGCGCTTGACGTCCCTTGACCTGGGAACGTCGAGAAACACCAGGAAAACTCCTTGCAGCCTCCTGGTAGACGGAGCACCAGGGCCTCACCTTCAATGCCCCTCACCTGCCCGG
This sequence comes from Neoceratodus forsteri, assembly GCA_016271365.2. Lineage (NCBI taxonomy): Eukaryota > Metazoa > Chordata > Ceratodontiformes > Ceratodontidae > Neoceratodus > Neoceratodus forsteri. Next base: position 301,901,567 of record CM057459.1, on the reverse strand, counting down.
GACAGCAGACAGCATGCCGATAAAGATTAGTGGAACGTCGGGATGGATGGGGGTCCCACCTCGTACCCACCTGGGGGGTATAGCCACGGCTCCATGGAGCATGGACTGCACCAGCTCCAGGTAGGTGAGCAAAGGCTGATGAGGCCATAGGTGACTCCCAAAGAGGAGGGGGCTGCAAAAAGGGAGGAGGATAAAGAGAAAATTAAAAAAAAAAAAAAAGGAAGATGATCCTCCACTTGACAGACAGCCAGTGCAGATCTCGCAGGACTGAGGTCACATGACAGTACCTAGGCAGGCCCATCAGCAACCTGGCCGCTGCATTCTGCACCAGCTGCAGTTGGAGGGTCCCTTCACTGATGGCAAAGTATACAATATGAAGATGGCTGCTACATTAATTTGCTATCCACTTGTACTCATCTACTAATTTTACAAAACTCGAACTGGCTGGTTTTATTGTTTATCACATATTGACTTTTATGATTTTGCTACTGGAAACTACCTGTTTTCTGCTGTCTGTTTTCTCTGACTTCTGACCAGATGGAGGCTGAAATCCTGTGGGCTGTTTGGAACCACTTGACTGATTTTCCTGTGTAGAGTGTGACTGGAGGCCAATAGCTTTGCATATCTATGGTGTACCTGCAGGATTAATTTTGCTCTTTCAAGAACTTGGTTATTAAACCTCTCTATCTGCAGTTTTTTTGGTATTTTTGGTCTTTGTTTTGCTAATCATCATCTGGTTCTTGCTGAAGCTTGGCTTCCTTTCTACTGCTGTTATCTAAATTATATATCCTAACTTTTAGGAAATCAAATTTTGTTTGATTTCTGCTGTGACCTTGTTTAAATTTTAAAATCCAAAACTTTTTCTGTGTTGTAAAGAACATCACGTTTGGAATCTTATGACATCAGTCCATAGCAACTACAGTAGTTGTTCATAATAAAATGAGAGAAGTCAAAGAATTTGGAACCTTCTGAGAAGCTAAATATTTCTAAATGTTCCTGCAGTTATATATTTTAGTACTATTATATACTGGAAGTGCTGGAATTGCCGAGAGATAGGAGAGTACGCACCCAGTTTTACCTTTCTGTTTCTGCTTTCAGAAGTAGTGCATTAAGGAGAGAAGAGGGGTACAGCCAGCTATAGGTCATGAGGTTTACTGAGAAGCAAGTCGGTTGCAGGGACTCTGGGGTGCTGTTCTCCAGGGTTATGCTGTGAAGGGTCCCTGACCCTTCTTAGGAATCTCTGTATAGCCCCATGCTCAACTGCTTGCAACAAGGGAAGACATATCTCTCCTGCGGCACCAGTACAGCTGAACCCCCCCCCCTGCCCAGAGGCCCACTGATCCAAGAGGGTGGACAGTGGTGGGAGGAGAAAGGGTGGCAGGGGTAGCCACAAGTAATTTAAACAACTCCACACCATCCTGATGGGAAATCACTTTGTACTCCTGAAAGGGACTCAACCTTACCAAAGGTGTCAGAATGGCAATACAATGAAACCTCAATGGCAACAGGCTTAAAAATATGCAGCGGTACTACCCAGTGATACCCTGCTATTACAATGGTAGTTTACCTTTCAATTTTTCTTGGTGGAGTGGTAGGACAATGGTATCACAAAGCAACTGGAACAAATACTGTAAACCCCTAATGGTAGTACAGTGGTAATCACGGTGGTATTAAAATGGCATACCAGTGGAATTAAAAAGGTATTCTGAAGAAATTATTGTAAAGATAGGTACTTGACTCCTCCAGAAGGGACTGTGGGTCAGTCCGGGGGGGGGTGACAAACTGGTGGCACCCAGGGGTAAGAGTAAGAAGAAGGCAGTTAGGAGTCTCTCCATGGCCAATGATTCTATGAACAGGGAGTATAGAGGGTAATGCGTGAGAGACAGGAGGGTTGGGGGATGGTTAGGTGCCGTCCTGGGGCATCAGTCATCTGGAACATAGACAATAGGTAAGATAATGTAGAGGGGAGCTGGGGTGTTGAAACACTTGGGTACACGCTGGTGAACCAGCCTGTGAAGCAAATGAAGCAGAACGCTCAGAGACTGGGGACCACTGCAGGCACACTGGCCTCCTTGCCCCCCGTCCCCGAGTCCTCCCTGTGTAGAGTAGCAGGAGGGAGGGATGATATGAATACAGAGGGATGTGACAGAGGAATTAAGTCAGTGGTTAAAATAATGGGGTCAAGAAAAAGGGTACCCTTTTATGGGGTCGGGGGACTTCTGGGGTAGGATGCCCTTCAGATGCAATGGCCTTGTCCTGAAAAGAGAGGGGACCAATGCGCTGCAGCAGAAGTTTGACAGCTACATTAAAAAGTTAAACTGACTGCAGTAGATACTGAGGCTAGGAGAACCACAGTAAAAATAATGAGAGAAGGGAATCTAGCTAGTGCTCTCTCTATAGCGGAGACTGATAGCAGTAGGGTGGGTAAAAATAAGGTTGTGGTTTAAAAAGGGGTAGTGGAAGAGGCAACGGGGTTAAAGGCTCTCAGAGTCTGCAAGCAACAGGAAAAATGAGACGGTAAGGTTGATGGGAAAGAATGCGAGTGTAAGGTCACAAACCAGCAAGAAGAATCTGGAGCTAGTTGAAATGTGGTCTGCCTTAATGCCAGGAATCTGGATAATAAAATCAGTGTGCTCCAGGCATTGCTGGGAGACACCGAAGTGGATCTCATAGCCATCACAGAAACCTGAGCCACAGAGAACAATGACTGGGACTTGTCAGTCCCAGGTTGCAGTGTCATGACAGGATAGAGGGAAAGGCAAAAGGGGGCATATGCCTATAAGTCAGGAAGGGCGTAGAAGCCGAAGAGGATGGACACATCAGGGGAAGCAAAGAGGAAACAAGAGTCACTGTGGGGTCACCTCACAGTGCCATCAGGCAAGGAAATAAGGGGGGGGTGATAAACAGGCCACAAGGAAAAGGGGAAGAGCACGATAAGGAGCCTGGGGAAGAGCTGGCAAGGGGAGTGAAGAAGGGGGAAGTGGTGTTGGTGGGCGATCTGAACCTGCCTGATATTAACCAAGACATTCCCATGGCCAGGTGCACTAGAAATCAGGTCCTGTTGGATATATTCCAGGACTGCCTGCTGGTGCAGCTGGTTAAGGAACCCACTAGACAGGAAATCATTTAGACCATAACTCCATTTGGTTCAGACTGGCCCCACAGGACAAGAATGCCCCTATCAAAAACTGAAGCTCTAGATTTCAGAAGAGCAGACTTCAACCAGATGAGGAAGCTGATCCGAGACAAACTGACTAAGGTGGACAGAATCAGAAGTGTAGAGGAAAGATTTGGGGGAGGCAATTAAGGAGACCATTCTCAAGGCAACAAAGTCATGCATGGGAATTGTTACAAAATGAAACTGGCACAAGAGACCAATATGGTTCTCAGACAGGGTCAGAGATGCAGTGAGGGCCAAGAAAAAGGCTTCACCAGGTACAAGGAAAAGCAGGAGGCCCTGAGGTTTCGCTTTAGGTCAAGAACGTCTGCAAAAAGGGCGACGCTGTCCCTGAGGGGGCCTGTACAAAGAGTCAACAGACTTGAGTGCAGTGCCCTTCTCTTGCAGGTCAGTGATGACATCCTTGACATCCCCACAGAACAGCACCAAACCCCTGAAGAGCACATCCTGAATAGCGGATTGTACTTCAGGCACCAGACCAGACACCCAGAGCCAGGCATGACACCAAAGAGCTACGGCGAAAGGTGAGCTCCGACCTGCTGTGTCCACTGCATCGTATGTGGCACGGAGCATGTACCGACTAGCCGAATGAGCAGACCGGATGAGGTCAGCCACTTCCTGCTTGGTCTGAGAGTCAAGAAGGGAGTCCAACTTGGATTCCACCTGACTCAGAATAGTCTTTTGGTAGTCCCCCATGTGTGCAACATAGTTCAGGGCCCTAATCCCCAGAGTGGAAGAAGCATACACCTTCTTCCCATACTGGTCCAGAAGACGGGATTCCTTGTCTGGTGGATACGAGCTAAGGTGCTTTGGATTTGCTGACCAACCGTGAGCAGCGCTAATCACGACTGAGTCAGCTTTCGGGTGTGTGTTCAAAGAATCCATGCCCTCAGGAGCCTGGTATAGCCTATCTGCCTTCCTCAGAAGGGGAGCTAACGCGGACAGTTGTTTCCAAATAGTAGAAACAAGGTCTGCATGAGGCTTGATCCAGGGTGGGATCAATGTCGGAGCAGTTTCGGGCAGATCCAAATGGGCAGCGAGTTTCTTCCGCTGTGGATCTGACTCCAGAGATTGCCACTGGTGAACTTCCTGGATCTTATGCAGCAACTCTAGAAAGGAAGGCCTGGGACGGTCTGAAGTGCGTTGCTCATCATCAGGATTGGAGCACCCCTCAGAGTCAGATTCGGAGGGCTCCAAAGAAGAGGAAGAAGACCCCTCCTGGCACGGAGAGGAACAGACCCTTTGGGCAACCTTCGGGGAAGTGTATCCTCCCCGGCCCTGGCACCCAAAGGCTCACCTCTGGTGTCGGGTAAGGGGGAGGGAGTCTCTCGCCTCTGGGGACAAGAATCCGGTACTGGGTCCGGCATCAGTAGGTGGCTCTCTACCTCCCTGGTGAGCTGAGCCTTGGCCTCAGCCCACCAGGCAGCCAGGGTCTCCTTCAAATCCACTGGCGGCTGATGAGACAGTGGAGGAAGAGGAGGGAGGATACGGATATTAAGGCATCGGGTAGGCCGGGATCGGGTACTGTGGTGTATGATACTGTGGTCCCAGGTAAGATGGCGTCAGATAGGATGGAGTTGGGTACAGGGAACCAGGGGCTCTGATGGCGCAGAAGGCCCTGGGAGAAGACCAGCAGGCGGGCCAAGAACAGGTGGCCCCACGGGCGTCGGGTCCGGCGTTCAGCAATGGGATGTCGCCCAGCGTCGGGTAGGATGGCGTCGGAGCCAGTGTCAGGGGATCAGGCCCTGCAGGAGGGAGACCTGACGGAAGAGTACTGGCGTCCTCCGTGTCGCCTGGGGAAGGAGGACTGAAATCCCCTGGGTCCAACGGGGGAAACGCTGGAGCCTCGGTCAGCAGCGGCGAATGCTGCGGCGAGCCAGGGAAGGCGGACTGGTCGACAGGTTCCGGCGTCGGCTCTAATGGCCATGCATCCGTCGGAGGAGCAGATGTCCATCTTACCGGCGGGATCCGGGCAGGCGTCGGAGGAGCCGGCATCAGACTTATTGGATCCGATGCCCGAAGAAGGCCATATGGAAGGAGCAGCCTTGGCGGGCGTTTTTGGGGCCGTGTGCTCCCCGAAGGGATGGGCGTCTCAGCGGCCCTGTCCGGGCGGATGTCGGTGGCACCGGCGTCCGACTTACCGGACCTCCTCAACCCAAAGGGCAGCACTGTGGCAGCCGTCCCAGGAGCGGTTGCCTCCTTTGTCTCGGAGGCTCCCAAGTGCGAGCCCGACGGGAGGGCCGACGCCTTGGGCACTGCCAAGATGGCCGCAGAGGGTCGGTCCCCCGGGGGGGGACATTACCTGTAACACGGCGACTCCAGCCAGAGTCGCGGTGGCCGTAGAAGTGGAGTCCCAGTGCTTCTCCTTATGTGGCCCTCGGGCGAAGTTGAGGCCTGCCAAAGTTTCTTCAGCTCCTTCTCCAAGGAGGACATCTTTTTTCTTTAAAATGTGGGCCTCCAGGGACTGCTGCCTCCATTTACTGGTGGCGGCGTTAACTTGCTGGCAGTGCTGGCACTTCTCCATGGGGTGATCTGGGCCTAGACAGAAGGGGCACAGGGAATGACAGTCCTTATGCGGGAGCTGAGCACTGCATGTGTCGCACTTATTTCTATGCGAATCGGAAGGAGTAGGGGACGACATACACAGCACTTTTTAAAGAAATATTTGAAAATTGCAAAAAAATTCAGTAAATAAAACCGACAACAGACTGACGAAGCAGCAGGAACTTAACTGTGAGGCGCTTTCACAAGGTAACGAGGGAAAGAACTGGAGGCGGCCAGAAACTGCTATTAGCTAGAAATTTTTCCTTGGGGTCCAGACGCCTGCCGGCTTCAGTGCTATATGTAATTATCCACTGCAAGAGCCCTCTCGAAGTAAGATATGTGGCCGTCGATGAGTGCTTGGAGTGAGAGGAGGAAGGATTTACTGGTTTGACCTTCTCCTTAAAAACACCCAGAACAAGATACCAGATGCTGGAAAGCCCTTGGAATGGACCCCCTGGTTCCATGATAGAGACATTTTCTGCTCTGACATGAAGAGATGAAGTTCAAGCACACGTCGTCGACGGGTTGCCCGATTAAATGCCTGACAATTTCTGCAGGAATTGGTGTTATGTGTGGGTCCCAAACACCTTACACAAAGTTGATGGTTATCATCTCAAAATCTTCCTGTCACAGTGGCAGGAACAAAATAAAGCTTGCTTGGTTGTAGAATCCTTAGGCATTTGTTTTGTAATCCAATTTTCTTGTCGGTAACTGCTACACAGAAGATGAACTAGCTGCTGCTGCTGAAGCTGGCAGAAAAATGAACTGAGGATACCAGGGACCTCCCACATTGATAGAGGAAACAGGACATGATGTCATGTGTGGGCAGCCCTTTGTCTGAAACTGCTAGAAGAAGCTGCCATGCGATAGCGCCCTCTGCTGGATACTCCCAGAAGTAATGACTTACTGCAAGAAAAAATTGCTTACCATAGTAATTGTGTTTCTTCCCAGTGATGCTCAGATATTCACAACTTTATGCAGTAAGCCTGTAGGGTTGGACTGCTCGAAGAGATGGAACACATGCAAATGATTGAACACTTTGCACATGAGCATCTTTCAAACACTGCCCATACTAACTGCATGTGTTCTAACCTCTACAGATTTTATAAAGGAGCCTGAAAAGATGGTTCAGGATAATGTAATACTAAAATTATCATTAAAATTGGGGTTACCCAACAATATGGATTTACTAAAAATAGGCCTCCAACTGGAAGATCAAATAATTAAATAAGTTAGAACAACATGCCAGAAAAAATACCAAAAAAATATACACAATGAACTCTGTTCATCTAACTAGTACAGGTGCAGAGGAAAATGTTTCCCCAAGGGTGTATGATGATGTAGTGGCACCAGCATGCACAGTACAGAGGCTGAAGTTCTGGAAGGGGAGGTAGCTCTTCCATGGGCCCTGCAATCTTGGCTCTCCTGACTAAGCATGATCAGCGTCTCCTTGCTCTCTTTCTGTACTTCCGCACTATACCGTCCTTTTTTTTTTATTTTTTTTTTTTTTTTTTTGCCCGGGTAAGTGCATTAGGCAAATCCTGCCTATTTTCAGGCATGACCCGGGGGAGGGGGATACAGATGAATGCCAACTGACCTTGAACCAGATTAAGCTGTTGGTGGTATTTTTAGTGAGTGAGGGAAATTTGGCCAGGACACCGGGGGAAATTCCCTTACTCTTTTCGATAAGTGCCATGGGATCTTTAACGTCCACCAATCCAGGCAGATGGGACCTCGGTTTAACGTCTCATCCGAAAGACGGCACCTCAGAAGTGCAGCACCCCTCTCATGTTGCACTACAGTGTCAGTACTGGGATATTAACTCAAGTGCCAGATGTGGGAACTGAACCCACAGCCCTCTGATCTCCCTGCCTCAGAGGCAAGTGTGCTACCTACTGAGCCACTGACACAGTCTCTTGCTAGCACCCCTCTACCTGCCACCTCCTCTTACTTATCCTGCTAGCAAGGGATGTGGAAACCAAACCTGGTTCCTCGATCGTCCACACTGACCATGCCAATGTGGTGTGGACAGGGCGCTGTAGCCTAAGGGTTGCACACCTGAATGTGCGCAGCCTTCTAGCAAATTTCTCTGAGATCGAAGCATGGGTATGCCTATACAAGCCACATATCCAGGGACAATCTGAAACATGGCTCAAGCCATACCACAGTAATGCCTCCTACCAACTCTCTGGCTACTCCCTTCTGCGACTTGATAGACCAGGCAGAAAGCAGGGTGGTGGTGTTGCACTCTACGTGCAGGACCATATTAATGCCACCATTATTGCCCACTCTGTCCCCTCTGAGGTTAGTGAGTGGCTCGTTGCTGAAAGTGTCCTGGGAACATCTACAAAACGGTATATAGGCTGCTGCTATAATCCCCCTCAGGAGGAATACTGGGACTATTTAGTTTCCTGAACGGCGTAGCCTCTACCCCTTCCACCAGGGACACCATTTTAGTTGGGGATTTTAACTTCCACTGGACTGAATCCCCTGCCACTGAATATGCACACCTCCTAAAGTCGCATCACCTTGAGCAAGTCATCTCCTCTCCAACCAGATACAATCCTCGCTCACCCAACCATTCCATCATAGATTGGATCGCCACCAAATGTCCAAACCAAGTCCTCCAAGCAGGCACGATGGCAGACGCTAACAGTGACCATGCCTCCACATATACTGCATTAACCACCAAATCAATACGTCCACCATACATATTAATATCTTTTAGGAAATTTAAAACCTCCAACTTTAACCTAGTGCTAAAGAAAGCTTGGGACATAAATTGGTCCACACTCTTCCAACTTAAAGATGTCTCGTGGCAGTAGCAGTCTTCTCAGAGGCTCTTTGCACACTACAGGAGAGATATTTCCCAGTCACTACCAGGAGAATTAAAGGAGGGAATACCCGCTGGCTATCACATGAACTGCTGGCCCAAATGAAAGCGCGGGACAAAGCATGGAGAGCCTCCAAGGCCTCCCCTTCCCCTCCATTATGGAACGCCTACAGGACACTCCGTCACTCCCGTAAAAACACTAAAACGTGGGGGTCACTGTTGAGCACCTTACTGAATGGATGTAGGAGAGAGTAGCTCTACATCTGGTTGGAGTTTTATAATAAAAATATCTCTTGAAAGGCTGAATTACCTTATAACTCCAGCTCCTTTCGATAGCTCATACCCAGAGGAGCAGTTCGATACTAAACTTGGCGATGGGGAGAACTAACAAGTGAGGACCTGGGGTTTCCAAACCCCAGCAATCGATAGAGCCACAGGCCTCGTCCTCAGCACCAGAGTGCTCAATACAGGAACCACCATGGAAGGCCCTGCAGCTGTCGATGCCGGCCATCGACAGTAAAATTGAGACTGTACTACAAAGGCTGGGGGAGCAGGATCTAAAAATTGAAATGGCCAGTAAAACTTGATGGCAGAATCCCAAGCCAAGAAGGCGCTGAATACCACTACGTAAGTCTGACCCAAGAGCACCACATCTGCTGCTACAGATAGAAGCCCTGGTACTGCAACTGGTCAAATATTCGGTTGCTTGGTATTCTGGAGCGACTAGAAGAACGGATCTGCTACAGTTCTTAAAACAAAGGCTACACTTAAAATTTTGGCTGAACTAGCTGAGTACTTTTACAAGGCCTACAGAATATCTCCCAGATCAAACAGTGCTCAGCAGGAGGGCCCACGAACCATTCTCCTGGTAACCAGTAATAGCAACATAGGAAGAGATGTTATCCTACAGGCAGCCAGATCGGCAGAGCGTTTAAATTATCAAGGCCACACTATCCACATTTTCCCCGACCTGTCTTTTGCTACCAGAGCCCAGCCGTAAAAAGTTTGATGGCATCTGGGTGAAGTTGAAAAGCCTCGGTGTAACACATTCTTTACTAATGCCTGCACACCTTCGGTTATACTACGGAGGACATGCTTACCACTTTACAGACCCAGAGGAGGCTGGTTGTAGGGTCCAGAAAATTGAGGAAGAGTTTGCAGCGGCTCGTGGGGTAGAAGCTCCAGTTACCGACTCTTCGGATGACGAGGGGACCTGAAATGGTGAGGAATTCATTTCAGCATAAATCACTATGCCTGAACTGATGGGGTTTGAACAGTCTTAAATAGACTATCATGGGACTGCCGTTTTCTTTCTGACGGACATCACAGGGCGCTATCCTAAAATGTTAGTTTACTGATATAGCATACTACTGGGAGTTTTTTCAATACCCCTTTACTTAACTATACTTTTGGTAGCTTGATATTAAGGAGGCAGCTCATGACTCTTCGGGAGGTTTTAAAACAGCAGTCACATGGTCGTCTATTTAAGACTGTCCAAACCCCCATAAATTCTGGGCCTCCATAAACACCCTCCTGAAACCAAAGCCAAACAAACCAATAACTGAACTCACCTCCTCTGCTGGTCTCACAAACTATCTAGGTATCATTGCCGATACATTCAACAAAATGTTCACTGATCTCACATCCTACACCACCAAAATCCCTCCTCAGTTCGCCTCTGTCCAAAATAACCACCAAAGACATCCTTATCCACCTTGCCCTGCTTTCTACCAAAGGGCCACTGATCACAGGGTCACTGGCAAACTCCTAAGAGGGCTACCTGCTAAGGGCAGCCCAGGCAGTGATGGCCTGTATTCCTGCTTTTTGAAACTCATCTCCCCAGCCCTCGTCAGGCCACTTACCCATATTTTTAATCTTTCTCTCTCATCCTCCACAATGCCGGATGCATAGAAACATGCGCATGTAGTACCTATTTTCAAAGCTGGTGACCAGACTGCACCGGAAAACTACCGTCCCATCTCCCTCCTCCCGCACCTAAGCAAACTATTAGAAAAAAAATCATACACCACCAACTTTCCAAATATCTGGAAAACTACAACCTTCTGACCCCACTCCACCATGGTTTCCCTCAAACAACACAGCACCTCATCAGCCCAGGCCCTTAGAAACATGGACCTCGGCTTGTCCACAGGTGCAGTGTTTGCAGACCTTTCAAAAGCTTTCAACCTTGTGGACCACTGCCTACTACATGCTGCCCTAATTAACATAGGCTGCTCCATGGATGCAGCTGCTTGGTTCAGCAGCTACCTAGCAAACCGAACCCAGTCTGTCACGATAGGCTAGGTTACTTCTGCCACTCTGCCAGTCCACGCTAGGGTACCCCAGGGCTCCATCCTGGGGCCTCTCTTGTTCTCTCTTTTCATAAATAATCTTCCTGCAGAGAGCATAAACTGCAACACCCACCTCGTCATCTACCATAGTGCCAGATCCCTCAAAACCTTATCCTCTACCCTCACCAACAACTATGGAGCAGCACAAAACTGGTTCCTTTCCAAAAAAAATCCTGCTAAATGAGAAAAAAACAAAGGCCATGCTCTTTGGCTCAAAGCCATTCCTCGCAAAGGTTAGATAGAAACCCCTGCTGGATCTCCCTTGATGTAGTATCCTCCTTCAAATACCTAGGTGTGACTCTTGATCCTTCCCTTACTTTTAATATCCACATTGATAATACTGTAAGAAGGGTCCATCAGAAGTTGGGGGAAACCTATCGGGTCAAATACCTCCTGACCCCTGAAGCTTACCTTACTATCGCCCAGGGAAACCTCCTGCCTTTTCTTGACTATTGTTCTCCAGTTTTCTCCGCCACCTCTGCCTCACTTCTCTCTCAGCCAAGTACCACATATAACTGCATTTGTCACTTCGTCCTCTAGGTTCCTTACTCCACTCATCACTGCTCTCTATCAGCCACGAGGCTGGCTATCCCTTCATGGCCGCTTTGAATATGCCTTGGGCAAGCTAGTTGACACCTCTCTCAGAAACTCCCCGAAATCGCCTTTATCACCGAATCTCACTGCCCTTGTGGTCACTCATTCTCGCCGGGACTCCTCCATCCCCCAGTCCCCTTTGTATTTACTGTCATGAGGAGTAAGTCCCTCTCTATTTCTGCACCCTCTCTCTGGAACAAACTTCCACCTGTCATCAGAACTGCACCCTCTGATCAGTCCTTCAAACTGCAACTGAGAGAGCGGCTAAAGTCCCGGGCCATCTGTGCGTGCTCCCTAGGCAACCCTCTCACCAAACAGCCTCCTCAGAAACCATACTGTATCTTTTGATTTACCGTCTGGACGTTGACCACTACTTTGTACCTCTTAGTGCTGCTAGTCCCTTCCTAGGTTCACATGGATCCCCATAAGGCATTTCCACCTTGCACTGTCGCATATCCTGACTGATCAAGTGATGTGTGGATCTATGATTTCACCGCTCCATGAGTGATCAACCATGTATCCGAGACCTAGGCATGCACTCTTGTATTTGTTATGAAACTTGTGTGTTGGATTTGATGGGTAATGTTTCATTGCTGTTGATTTCATGCTACTCGATGCATATTGCTCTCTCTATAATGTAACCTGTACCTATTACTTCAACCTTGTATTGTCTGCCACTGTATGGCCCGGGTCACAACTGAAAATGGTTCTTTGGATCAGCTTGCCTACCCGGTCACCAAAAACATAAATAAAAATAAAAAAGAGAGGGAAATTATGAATATCTGAGCATTTATGGGAAGAAACACAATTACTATGGTAAGTAATTTTTTCTTCCAACCCCAGTAATGCTCAGTATATTCATAACTTTATGCAGACTACCAAGCAGTACCCCTGGAGGTGGGCACAGAACTCTATTTTGGAAACAAACTTTGCAGGACTGCTGTGCCAAACCTAGCATCACTCCTGGATAAAATATACAGGTTGTAGTGCTTTGTAAAGGTGTGTACTGTTTTCCAGGTAGCTGCTTTACATATATCAATTAATGGGACGTCCCTGGCAGCTGCTAGAGTAGCAGCTGTCCCTCTTGCAGAATAAGCCCCAATCCTGGTGGGGGCTCTCTGCCAGCATTAGTGTAACAGAACTGGATACACTGGACTATCCAATGAGAAATAGACGTTTTTGAGACTGGATTACCTTTTCCCACATCCCCATAGGTCAGAAACAATTGCTTTCTATCCTGTCTAAGGTCCTTAGTGGCTGTCATGTAATAACTAAGGGCCCTCTTCACATCTAAACTGTGCAGCCTTCTTTCACCAGAAGTGGTGTGCTCAGTGAAAAAGACAGGGAGGGTGATAGACTGATTTAAATGAAAATCAGAAACTACCTTGGGGAGAAATTTCCTGTTTGTTCTGAAGACTACTTTATCCCTATGGAGAAATATATAGTCCTGATCAATAGAGAGAGAGCTTGAAGCTCACTGATTCTTCTTGCAAAAGTCATTGCCACTAAGAAAACTGTTTTCCAAGTGACATATTTGAGGTGAGCTGTGGCCATGGGCTCGAAGGGAGCAGCCATCCGCTTAGCTACACACACATTCAGATCCCAAACTGGGACTGGTGGCCTGTGAGGAGGAAGCAGATGATCCAGGCCCTTAACAAACCTTTTGAAAATAATGTTAGAAGCCAATGTCACTTTTCACCACCTGGGTGGTAAAACTCTCGGCTCCGCCTCATGACGCCAGATCTAGCCCGCTGGAAGCCAGGTTGTGCGTCGAAGCTGGGAAGGTCGGGTGGATGAACAACATATACCATTCCTAGAACTTCTGTTACAGGTGAGTAACCTGTATTTCTAGGGAGATGGATATGTTGTTCATCCACACTGTCTGGCACACTCCTAGCAGTCCTCCGGGAGGAGGTAGGCAAGGGGAACCCCCCCCCCGATACTTACTTGGGAAATAAGGACTGGAGAACCAAGGCCCCAAAACCAGCATCCCGGCGTGACTCAAGGTCGATGTGGTAATGGGTGATGAAGGTATGTGCTTCCAGGTAGCAGCCCTGCAGATTTCCTGGATAGGGACGTCCTTGGAAGCAGCTACCGATGCAGCGGTATGGCGGGTAGAATGAGCTCTTATCCCTCTGGGAGGCTCCATGCCCGCCAACCTATAGCAGCGATCTATGCAGGAGGTGACCCACCTGCTTATCGTCCGCTTGGCTGCAGGTCTGCCAGGTGCGGCTTCAGCGTAGGTGACAAACAGCTGGCGAACCTCTCCCAAACTTCAGCCGCCCGCTCCTTATAATAAGCGAGCGCTTCTAGGGTCCAAAGTATGGAGCCTATATTCGGCCTCCGAGGTGTGATTGGGGTAGAACACCGGCAGAGTCAACACCTGGTTAAGGTGAAACTCCGACACCACCTTCGGAAGGAATTTCGGTTGGGGGCGCAGGACAACCTTGTCCCTGTGGAAGACCAGATAAGGAGACTTGATGGAAAGCACCTGGAGCTCTCCCATCCTTCTGGCTGATGTGATAGCCACCAAGAGGGCGGTCTTCCACGACAGGTGGGAGATAACACACCTGTGCATTTTTTTCAAATGGCCTGCCCATGAGCTTAGCCAATACCAGCAGTAAATCCCACGGAGGTGGAGGTTCTCGCACCGGAGGGGATATGTGATCAAGGCCTTTGAAAAAGCGCCCGACCACCTTCTCCTGCGTCACCGACTGCTTCCCGGCCTGCGCCCGGTAAGCAGAGATGGCTGCCAGGTGAACCCTTAAGGGTCGTCGACCGAAGCCCTTGCTGAGAAACGGACCACAGGTAGTCCAGAATGCCTGCCACAGAACAGGAGGAAGGGTCCAGACCCTTGCCCTGACACCAAATGGAGAATCTCTTCCACTTGGAGGCGTAGCATTTTCTGGTCGACTCCTTATGGGACGCCTCAACGACGTTGAGGACCTCGTCGGAAAGACCCAAGGCCTGAAACTCTAGCCACTCAGGAACCAGGCCGTCACGTGCAGGGACTGAAGGTCCGGATGGAATACCTTCCTCTGATTGACTGAGATCAGGTCCGGGCGGGCTGGAAGCCGCCTCGGGAACCTGGAGCTGAGATTGAGGAGATCTGGATACCAGAACTGGCGGGGCCAGTCTGGGGCTACCAGAATTACCTGCGCCTTGTCCCTCCTCGCCTTGAGAAGCACCTTGTGGATCAAGGGAAATAGGGGAAAGGCGTAGAAGAGGACCGGGGTCCACGGCCTCGAGAAGGCATCCTCTTGCAGCAAGCCCTGCTGAGGGGGGCAGGCATGAAACAGTCTCAGCTTCACATTCTCCCTGGAGGCAAACAGGTCCACCTGAGGCGTGCCCCAGTGGGAGAAGAGATCTTGTACTACCTCCGGCAGGAGAGACCACTCATGAGACGCAGCCCCTACCTGGTTTAGGGCATCGGCCAGGGTGTTGGAGGCTCCTGCCACGTGAATGGCAAGGCGATCCGCCTCCAGGCTGCGCACGAGTGACCAAATGCGGGGGGCTTCCCTGCACAGGGGCATGGAGCGCATCCCGCCCTGGTGGTTTAGATAGTACATGGTCGTGGTATTGTCTGTCTGGACCTGAACCACTTGACTCCGTAGAAACGGAGCGAAGGCGGTGAGGGCTAAACGAACCACTCGAAGCTCCAGCAGGTTGATGTGGCATCGGGACTCCCGAGGGGACCAGAGGCCGTGCGCTCTGTGCTCCCCCAGATGGGCACCCCAACCCATCAGAGAGGCATCGGTCAATAGAGAGATCGTCATCTCGGGGCAGACAAACGGGATGCCCTCCTGCAGATGTGCCGGAATGGTCCACCACTGGAGAGCGTTCCACATCCCTTGGGTCACTGTCACTAGCTGATCCAACGGATCGAAGCGCTGTGACCACTGGCCGGCCGGTCCCCATTGAAGGGGATGCATGTACCTGCGAGCTCAACAGACCACGCTGGTGCAGGCCACCATGAGGCCCAGGAAGTCCCGGGCAGGGCGCGATTGCCCAACCAGAAATGATCGGGCAAGGGAGGAAAGAACCTCGGCCCTGTCCGCTGGGAGCCGTGCTCTGGCTCGAAGAGAATCGAGCTCTTCCCCGATGAAAAGTATCACCTGCTTTGGCACAAGTTCTGACTTGGCCTCATTGATGAGGAGGCCAATCTGAGAGCAAACCTGGAGGGCCAGATCTCTGGACCACTCCGCCTCCGCTCTGGAGGGGCCTGCAATCAGCCAGTCGTCCAGGTAGGGGTACACCCAGACCCATCGGCGCCGCAGGAATGCTGTCACCACTGCCATGCATTTGAAGACCCTGGGAGCTACGGAGAGGCCGAAAGGCATGGCCTGGAACTCGTAAAGGGATCCCTCCGCTCTGAAGCGGAGGAATCTCTGATGAAACGGACGGATTGGGACGTGAAAGAACGCGTCCTGGAGGTCCAGGGAACAGAACCACACACCTAGTTCCAAGGATGGGATTATCTGAGCCAGAGTGACCATCCTGAAGGTCCGAGACCTTAGAAACCTGTTCAGGTCATGCAGGTTGAGAAAGGGGTGCCAGCCCCCCGTCCGTTTTTGGGACCAGGAAATACCTGGACACAAACCTTGGGTCTGGAAGAGGGTCCGCCACCTTCCTGATCACCTCTTTTTCGAGGAGCAGGTCAGTATCAGCTCGGCGGGCTGACAGCGAGGCTGCGGACCCCGTAGCCCCCTGAGGGGCGATGGCTCGAAGGGGTGGGGTCTGCTCGAACTCCAGAGGCAGGCCCTTTCCTACCACCTCCAACACCCAGCGGTCCGTGGTGATAGCGGACCAGGCAGAAAGGAAGTGGCGGAGCCTTCCCCCCGGGGGCAGCCAGGGAGGAGTGACGGGGCTGGGGGCGACACCCCTCAACCCGTCACTGGGCAGGCTTGGAGGAGGGACCGGCTGAGGGACCTCCTGGGCCTTAACCTCCCTGCTTCCTGTTGGAGGAAGCCACGGGCTTGGGTTTGGTATGCCAAGCGCGAGCCTGCTGGCCCTGAAGCTGGTGCTGTTGGGCCAGACGTGCCGTGGGTGCAGAAGGACGAAAGGACTTGTGCTGCTGCTGACGGCAGCCTTTGTCCTTCTGGGCAGAGGTGACAGAGTCCAGGGTGGCATTGGACTTTTCGATCCACTGGAGGTGACCTTCCACTCCAGGGCCAAAGAGGTCGGTCCCCAAGAAGGGGACATCCGCCAACTTGTGCTGGGTATCCGCCGTAAAGGTGGATATCCTCAGCCATGCCCTGCGGCGCATGGCCAATGCGGCCGCCACTGATCTGGCACAGGAATCTCCTATGTCCAGAGCTGTCTGGAGCTGCTGCTTCGCCACTGCCCTACCCTGGTCCCGGAACTGCCGGACCGTGGTCTGGAGGTCAGCCGGGAGATGAGGGATCACCTCATCCAGGGAGCCCATGACTGCATGGGAGAAGTGTGCCATCAGCACGGCCGAGCTGGCCTGGCGGAGGCCAAGGGAGAATGCAGCGTACACCTTGCACCCGGCATAGTCCA
The DNA here is from genome assembly GCA_016271365.2 of Neoceratodus forsteri. Taxonomy (NCBI): domain Eukaryota; kingdom Metazoa; phylum Chordata; order Ceratodontiformes; family Ceratodontidae; genus Neoceratodus; species Neoceratodus forsteri. The sequence continues at coordinate 301,884,547 of CM057459.1, read as the reverse complement.
GCTTTTTGGACTCCTTGTCGGGGGGGTTGTCCACGTCCCTGGTGTTCCCGGAACGCCGGAAACCGCTGTCGTGACCAACCCATCGGCAGAGGGTGTTCAAAACCTGGGCAGAGCACGCTAGGGACCGCGATACTTCCTGGCCATCCTGGCTGAGGGCGAGGACAGGAAGCAGGCCGCTGCCAGAGCTCCAAGGCTGGGCCAACAATGGCCTCAGCCACAGGGAAGGCCTCCATGGGTGAATCCCCTCGGTCCAGTATCTCCGTCAGGGGATACTTGGCCCGCTTGGACACAGGCTCGAGCTGCATCCCGGTGGAGTCCAAGATGAGCCGAAGCAGACCCATGAAGGACGATGGGCTTTCGTCTAGTGACTGGCCCCCAGAGAACTCCAGGTCAACCTGCCTGGAGAATAGGGAGGAGTCGGACTTCGAAGAGTCCGCAAAGAGCTGCCTAGGGCCTGAGCCACCCTTCACCTGCTGAGGATGGTCAGGAGTGAGGGTGACCGACAACCTGTGGGGCAGGCCTTAAGCCGACCGAAAGTCCTTGGTCGGTGCCCCAGACTTCGGTTGTGGAGGCAGAGGTTCCACCACAATTGGTGGGGCAGCAAGTTTAGGCTGAACAACCGGCCCAGACATGGGCATCTCGACTGCAGCGAGAGGTTGTTTTGGCCTATCGGGTGACAGCCACTTGATGGCTGGGGAAGGCGTCGGAGTCGACTTAGCCCTGGACAAAAGTAACTGCTGCCACATCAGCTCCTCATAGCATCGACGCAATTTGCGCCGAAGCCTCTCCTCATCCGAGGAGGAGCAGCGTTGCCACTTACCTCGGTGCAGAGACCAAGAACCTCGGCGTGTCCAAGGGCGGGTCTGGGAGGGGGAAGGGGACACCTGCTCCTCCCTCGGCAGGCCAGCTTGAGGACTCTGCTGCACCGATGGCGCAGGTAAATCCTCGGTTTCCACCGGGGGAACCGGCGAAGATGGGTTGTCGGCCTCACCAGTCAACAAACCGTCTGACAGGTCGAGAAATATCTCTACCGTGTCGACAGCTGTCTCGGCCAGCTGACCTGATGGGGACACCGTGAAGCCAGCAGCCTTAGCCGCAACCTCGATCGAAGTCGACGGTCGGCTGTCCGGGAAAGGGGACCTCTCCCGCTCCCACGAACACCGATGATGGGACTTACCCTTGGGATCCTTCTTCTTGAACCAAGAGGAATGTCCCGATGGCCCCTCTCCCTTCGTGGAAAGGGAATGGCAAAGCTCCTTGAACGAAGCAGAATACGAGGTACCCAAGGCGAGCCGGATAAATGCCGCGACGGAGGAGGAGGAAGATGCGGCCTGGGCCGCCTCCTCCTCGAGGGCGATCATCTGCTCGAGCTGCTCAGCCGAGCCAGCCACCGTGGTAACCGTCCAACGGGCCTCTTTCGACTTAACCGTCGAGTAGCGCTTCTCGGGGCGCCTGAGCTTCAACCGGGCAGCGCGGTCCTCCAAGATGTTGGCCGAGAACGAACAGCAAGATTCGCAGGCCTGCGGATCATGTTCTAGGCCGAGGCAGTAGACGCACGTGGAGTGCGGATCGGTCCTGGACATCTTCTGCCCGCACGGGCACCGCCGAAAACCGGGAGTCGATTTGTCCATCGCAGCCACGAGGGAAAAGGAAGACCGAAGTCTTGAAAATTTTAAAACGAGTTTCGGACGAACCGAAGAATTAGGATCCAGTCTAACACGCAGAGCGTTAAGGAGGGAACCCGAGCTTCCAAGCGGTAAGGAAGATCTGGCGTCATGGAGCGGAGTCGAGAGTTTTACCACCCGGGTGGGTGGGAGGAGCCAGCTTGAAGACCTTTCGGCAAGGAACCTGCCAGACAGTGTGGATGAACAACATATCCATGTCCACTGAAGAAAAATTCTTCTTCTTCTCCTCCTCCTCCTCATCTTCATCATCGGTTTCCCCACCTTCTAGGTGAAGAGGATGCACATTGCTGCCAACCTGGGGACCCTGGAAGGGGGCAGAAGGCTGCTGAGGAGGGACTATTGCCTGTAAGGACTGAATGATTTTAAAAGCCTGAGTAATCTCTTGGGCTGTAGGTACAGGCAGATTAGTCACAGAAGTCCCCAGCTTGACAGGCAAGGGTTCTGTGTATTTTAATTTATTTCCTTTTGTGCAGGAACCGGGGAGTCAGCCAGTTCAATAGCTCTTTTAGTTCCCTTTGTGCCAGTCTCAGGGGCAGGAACTGAAGAATGTGTGGGTTCAGCCACAATGTCTGGGGGTATCGGCTGGTCAGAACCAGAGGAACCCCTTGGAATTTTCTTCCTTAGCCTTTCAAGGCATTTCTGAATGGTCTTCTCAGGGAATGTTTTACACACTTCACACTCCTCTTTTAAACGGTCACTGCCCAGACAAACTGCACAAAGTGTGTGTTTATCTGCCTTTGCAAAGACCTCTCCACATTGGGTACAGTCTTTTGAAACCGGGCTCACCAGTTTACTTTTTGGGTTTTTCCGACATATTCAAAAACTTAGCAACCGCTAAAGAAAAAACCCTAATTTTTTTTTTTTTTAATCGGTTCAGGAACCGATGGAACCGGACTGTTTTCTTAAAATGGAACCGAGATAGCGGTTCAGTAACCGAGATTTACTGGTTACAAACATAAAACTATTTAATGAATTTATAGAGAAATAAAGGTGGTTCTTTAGTCAGAGAACCCTGATTTTAATATAAAACCATCCCGCTTCCCCCACAGTTATTCCAAACTGAGAGGAACCGAGAAAAACAACAATTTTAATGTAAATAAGATTATTTATACAAACAAACAGTAGAGGCAGTAAATGAAAACAAAAAATATATACTTGTACAGTATCTGATGTTTTCTTCACGCAGGAGAAAATGGACGAACGAGGCTCCGCGCGACCAGTCTTTTCAGGCGGAGAGAAAAATCTGAAGAGGTTAGAACACAGGCAGTTAGTAGAGGCAGTGTTTGAAAGATGCTCACGTGCAAAGTGTTCCATCATTTGCATGTGTTCCATCTCTCCGGGCAGTCCAACCCTACAGGCTTACTGCATAAAGTTATGAATACACTGAGCATTACTGGGGTTAGAAGAGTCCATTCTGTGGAAGATCTAATCTTCCATCACAAACATGGTTGCTACCTTTACACTATAAAAATCTTCACATGGGCCCTAAAAATAAAACTACCTTAAATAAAGAAATAAAACAAATTAATTAAATGTTGTTTCCCTGATCACACTCTCCTTACACGCATTAACAAATTAAAAACATTAAGTATTGTTTATAGTTTTCATTACAACTGTTTCTTTACTAACAGTAAAAACTCCCCCTTCTGTCTTTAGCTGCTCATCAGAGAAATCTCTTCTACTTGCCCTAACAGTGAGATAATTGAGTCTCTGGCTCTAAAACAGGCCTCTGTTCTCTGTGCGTATAGTATGTTAGAAAATGGCAATGTAAATGCTAGCATCCTGATTGGCTAGCACAGTTACATTGTCTGACGGGTATTTTTCAATAGAACCCTGCAAAAAACAAGGGCCAATTCGGGGCGCCCCATTACCCATGTCATCATTGGGCACCCGAATTTTCAGTGACCAGCTGCCATTTTTGTCTCTCACTTACTGGACAAACAAGTGGGCTGGCCAATCCCCCCCCCAGCCACATAAAAAAGTCTTCCTGGTCCAAACTCAAACAGGAAACAGCCGAACAAGCTGCCGCAAATGGAAACTGCTCACTCAACAAGTTACCACAGGACAGCGTTTTAAAACTACAGCAACACTGTTCTCTGAAAGAAAAAGAACACGTCTTTGTGAAACCTGAATACATAAAAAAAAAAAAAACATTTATCAAAGCTGTCACGCTACATCATACCTGCCAGTGTGCACTTCCGGATTTTACGTGGCAGAGTCGTGAAGGGTCACGCATCTAACAGCCACAACTCCCGAGCAGTGGACAAGGAAAAGGTCTACTGAGAAAAGCAGAAAACAGCTTTTTGCTATGTTTTGTAGAGACTGCTGGAGAGAAGTTTAAAAAAAAAAAAAAAAAACAACACTGCTGGAGAGAAGTAAAAAAAGCCATATCTTGTACTTGAACTGGTGATAGAGTGTGTGTGTGTGTCAGGAGGAGGGAAGGATAAGTTTATTTATTTATTTAGCTTTTGGTGACCGGGTAAGTACACTAGACAAGTAATATGCCTATTTTCAGGAACGACCCGGGAGAGTACAACATTGTGAATTACATAGTGGTACAGGGATTAAACAAAAACAACATAGCAGATAGTTTTTTGAACAGAATGTTGGGGGTACAACATGTAAGCAATAAGACACAACAGGGTGTGCATGGATCATATTTTACAGCACGGTCAGGGCGCCATAAGGCACAAGGCCTTGGCCAAGTGCCTTTCGCCCCTGGTGTGTGGTAAAATATGTTCCATGCACACACCTGGAGTGTCTTATTGCGCTTATAAAATGGGCTACATCTTTTAAAATATGTTTCACACCCTAAAAAACTACATTTAAATATCTAAAAACAGAAATCTTTGTGTTAATTTGAGATAAAATAGTCCTTCCGCCTGCTACCTGATGATGCCATTGTATTTTGCCACTGGGCATTTCTGTCCTTCTGTGGCATCCATACTTCTGAAAAAGCCCCCCCCGCCCAAACTTACTTTATTTTGTTTTTTTTACTAGTGGGTCTGCTATTTGCTAAGCAATTTTATCTGTTTTTTTGTTTTATTTTCTACCTTAATTCCTTTTCCTGATTCACTTGATCAAGAGCCCTGTTTTTTCCCAGTTCCTCCATGACTACATGCCGCTAATTTAATGCAATGCAAAAGTACAATCTGAGATATGAACTGAAAAGGTGAGATTTTTTAACTGCCTTACTGAACCCCATTGCAAATCTCTTGATATCAGGAGTGGCATTAAACAACTGAGGTGCCCATTAACACCCTTTGTTGAGACTTCGTTCTCAGAGTAAATCTCACTACCAACGAGTAACACTTGAAAAGAGGGGAAGGGGAAGCTGGCCCTGCATAGTGATACTGTTTTCATGAAGGCTGTTCAACGGCTAACTTCCTCGGAGCCAGGGTCTGTACTCCAGTCTCGTACTGTCCATCAGCCTTGCTCCAGACGGGTTTCAGTTTCATTTCAAGCCCTCGGGGACTTCTCTCCACCCCTGCCTCTTGCTCTGTCCCTTCTTCCCTGGCAGTGATTGAGGAGTCGGAGAAAGGGCTGGCATTTAGACGGGAACCAGTACCCAGAAAACAACGGGCAGGCCTCTGGACCGGGAACCGGAGAACGGGCTAGGCTACAAGAAAAAGGAATTTTCCAGCAGAAACGAGTGACTGAAGCCTGATAAAAAAAGGCAGCATTTGAAAAAGGAACATTTATATGGCGTATTAATTTCTTTTCTTTTTTTTAATACTAGGTCTCGCTTTTTGTTACAATAATCAAAGTAGCTTTTTGTCCTGCTTGGCAAATACAAAGATGGCAGACAGTAAAAATACCAACGTTCCATGGCTTATGAATATTGGCCTTTTACTGCCAGCCCCCCCCCTTTTTTTTTACCCATGCATGGAACATATTTCATGCATGGGTAACTAGGCAATCACATTGCTTGATTTAGCCTACCCATTTTATAAATGATGGAACATCACACAATGAAGGACTACTTTACAACAAAGAAACCTAAAATTATTATTCTTTTAAATGTTTAAAATGTTCTTTAAAATTTTTTAAATCCCCTCTAAAAATGCCAGTTTGCCATTTTCTCAGTGCAATGATAACCTCCAGGGTGGGCGGTATTTCCCAATACCGCCCACCCTGTTGGGTATTATTGCTTACTTAGGAGACTAACATTCTACCAGTGGAACAGATCAGAATTTTGAATCTCTGTATTTCATGGTAAACATTCCATGATAAACATTCTATGTCTTGAATGTAGGGAAAACAGAAAAAAACAATAAACAGGATGAAGAAAGTAAGCAATACAGTAATACTTTATAAACAAATAGAAAAAGTGGTAAACCACAGTTACATAGGCAGACCCAAACTTCTCAAATACATTGCTGATGTTTATAAAAGCATGCACATTTGAATCATATATAGGAGTTTTCAGGTGAAATCTACCCCCTCCTCTTCCCCACCAAAAAAAAAAGGCAATCTGGCAGGTTTAAAGTTTTTTGGGATTTTTTTTCACACTAATCTTTCACCTCAGTGCTACAGCAGTTTTCCTTTATGTACTAGACCACACCACATGAGTAAAAAACAAAAATTAAGAGAAGGTTGCCTTCAATGAAACTATATAGCTACGGTGTAATGAAAATACAGGTTACTCACCTGTAACAGGAGTTCTAGGAGTGGTATATGTTCAAGTTCAAGTTTATTGCAGGAAAACTCCATTGAGCAAGCTCATTCACAAGGAGGTCCTGCCATATTGTTCATCCACACTGTGTGGCAGGTACCTTGCCGCTTTAAGATGGGCCGGTAGGTCTTCAAGCTGGCTCCTCCCACCCACCCGGGTGGTAAAACCCTCAGTTCTGCCTCATGACACCAGATCTAGCCCACTGGAAGTCAGGTTGTGCGTCGGAGCCGGGGAGGTCGGGTGGGTCCCTGTGGATGAATAACATGTACCACTCCTAGAACTCCTGTTACTCCTGTTACAGGTGAGTAACCTGCATTTCTAGGGATGTGGCTATGCTGTTCAATTCACACTGTCTGGCAGACTCCTAGCAGTGCTCCAGAAGGAGGGAGGCAAAACACACACCCCCTACTTAGGAAACAGGGACTGGAGAACTGAGGTCCCAAAACCAGCATCCTGGAATGACTCGAGGTTGATGTTTTAATGGGAAATGAAGGTGTGTGCTGACTTCCAGGTAGCAGCCCTGCAGATTTCCTGGATAGGGATGTCCCTAGAGGCAGCCACCGACCCAGTGGTATGGCGGGTGGAATGAGCTCTTATCCCTACAGGAGGCTCTTTGCCCATTAACCTATAGCAGAGATCAATGCAGCAAGTGATCCACCTGCTAACCGTCAGCTTGGCTGCAGGTCTGCCAGGTGCAGCTTTAGCGTAGGTGACAAACAGGTGGATGAACCTCTCCCCGAATGTCCGCCATACGCTCTTTATAGTAGGTGAGCGCTCTTCTCAGGTACAAAGTATGGAGCCTGTACTCGGCCTTGTCACAGGGTGATCCCTGTGATGAGTAGGGGCCCTGATATTCTATAAAATACCCCCCAAGAAATAAAGTGCCTAGCCATAAAGGGATGATACTGACTGTAACTTGACTGTTAACAGCGCTGAAACATCCCTTCCTACTCTATCTATTTTCCTTTCTAATTTACAGAAATAAAACTATGTGGGGTAGTATGTTAGACAGGTATGGTGGGTTACCAGGCGATCTAGACTAACCCAGATAGTTTTATTTCTGTAAATTAGATAATAGCTAGGTCAGGTGACCCCACCTACATGTATAAAAGTCTGCCACTAGAGTGTTAAAAGAGATACAGACCAGACCGGGGAGTCAGTCTGGAACTGCGAGTCCGAGGGATAAGACCTCAAGAGTACTGCTGGGCAAAACAGTTGATCCTTTGAAGCTGAACTAATGACAATTTTCTCTTCTGTAAGAATTGAATCATTTCATGAAGTATAAAATTAAAATGATAAATGCCATCCTGGCATTTTTTATGCACTGATTTTTGTTGTCTGCCTGCAATTTGTCTCCTGAACCAACGACCCTACTACAGTTGGTACCAGAAGTGGGGTGTCCTGGCTGAGTGTCTGAGGGATCCTGGGAGAACTCAGTCAGGGCTACTAGACCTAGTACCTCAGGAGAGATGCAGACAGTGCATGGCGCCAGATCCACTGACGGAGAAAATGAGGAACTTGGATGGAGATGGTGGCCTGGGTGAGGCACCATGGGACCAAATGGCGAACCTGAGGAGACTGCTGTACTGGATGTTCGAGCGCTGGCTAGATGCAGAGCAACGCTGCAGGGAAGCAGAGCTCAGATATCAGGAGCTGAGGGTCCATACTGAGCAGGCCAGAGAGTAACCCAAAAGGGAGGATCCATGGGCCCTGGATGATGAGAAACCCCTTATGGAGTTGTTGGATTCGGAGATGGAAATGCCTATCCTACCAGTATTTCCTGGACTGTACTGGATTGAGGACATTGGAGAGGTGATGGCATCGGAGAAGTCCCCAGGTAAAACTGTAACTGACTTTGTGCCACCTGAGGTGAAGAATGCTATCAAGCAGGAAGAAGCCAGTGGGGCTTGAGGGACTCGAGTACCATTGACTTATTAAACAAACAGAAATCTGAATGCAGTGACCCAAGTAAAGCATGGGGAAAGCTACAAAAGGGAGATCCTGATGTAGCTATGTTAGCTTCCTACATCAAGGATCAGGAAGGGGGTATGGGTACCGGTCAAACAAGGGCCAAACCATTATGGTGGGCTGAAGACAGGCAGGGTACCCTTTACCATGTTAAGCCTAATCCTCATACGAAAAGGTTGTGTGCTAAAATAGTGGTTCCAATTGCTTATAGGAAAGTGGTGATGGAGAATGCCTGCTCCAGCCACTCTAAGCCATTACGCCATGAGGAGGCTCTGGCAGAGTTAACCTCAGCCTTCTACTGGCCAGGAATGTACCGGCAAATAGCTACTTATGTGGAAAAGAGGGAGGTGTGCCAGAGGGTATCTGCCAAACGCATAGGGTGTGGAAACCAAAGGTGGGAAGGCCAAATGAGATGGCAACCTTGGAGAAGGGGGAAGCACCAATGTAAATTGGGAGGTACTGGGTGGTAAGAAAACATTTCAGAAGAGTGGTTATTTATCTCTTGGTGTCTGACAGAGATCCCAGGAAGCCATAGATATTAGGTGTACGATGGGTTACACTAATACAAGTGAGGGACTGCTGGGTACATGTATGGAAGGGACTGTCTCAGTAAAAAAACAGAACTATAAACTGATGGAAGGGTTGTGAAATGAACAACCAGATGGGGGACAAAAAGAAGCTAGACAGCAGCTTAAACATACTGCGGGGACACTTCTTCTAGATTATGTACTGGGGGAAGTACAGACTAGTTTCAGGGAATAAGCGGTTTTTGAGTGTTACAATAGATTAAATGTGTTACACTATTATGTGTCCCTGAGACGGAGCTTTGGTGAGGGTGGGCCTAGCTCCATTCCCTTCCAGGTTAAGGAAGGTGGATATATCCTGCCACAATGATAAAGAGAGTACCCCAGAGAGTTCTATCATAGAGGTGTACTAGGGTAACCTCGGTTTTTATTAAAACTGAGTGTGCAAGTTACAGTTATTTAGATGGTACCCCAGGGTAAAAGTCAGATTAAGGAATTGTTTGTCAATGTCATTTTCATTATATTATTCATTTCTTTTCTGTGCTGCAGCAATCTCCTTTTCTATCTTTCCAAATATTTTCCATCGACTGGAGAGTTGGCCACCTTCAGGCGATTGTTTCTCTTTTTCTCTTCTTCTCTGATCGATTTTTCAATCTGTTGATTTATGTATAACTCTCCACTAAAACATAATATGACCTCTGAGACTTTTCTATCAGGGGGTATACGCTAGTTGGATACCTGATAGTATTAAAGGGAAAAGTGTAATATGGTAATAAAAGGAATTTGAGTATTACCAGTCAGCTGTGACTCATGATGGTTATTAATTTGAAACTGTTTACTTAGAGGTTTACTAGGTAAAACAGAATAGAAGCCCCAGGGTAAAAGAAGATGCAGTATTTGTTTGTTGTTTTCTAGGAATGACATATGCTGCTTAAAGGGACCCTGGGGTGGAGCTCCACCATACCCCTATGATGTGGATGGCAGGGTTCTTGGACAACCAGTAGGTGGTTGCCCTCTTAGTGGGAGGAATGTCACAGGGTGATCCCTGTGATGAGTAGGCGCCTGATATTCTATAAAATACCTCCCGAAATAAAGTGCCTAGGTATAAAGGGATGATATTGACTGTAACTTGACTGTTAACAGCACTGAAACATCCCTTCTTGTACTACCCTGCACAAAATAGCAATCTTTCATGGTAGGAGGACACCCTTGCATCCTGCCACAAACACTTGTAAGGACAAGAGTAGCAACCCCTTTATTATCAGTGCCCTTTCCGTTCTGTTCTGTGTCCAACAGCCAGTATACAAAAAGGAAAGCCTCTAAAAAGTCTTTAGCAGCTGCTATTGCGCTGCTAGCATTAAAGTATGCCGATTCCGTATGAAGGCACATATTGCGCTGTATGTGGAAATCTCCCGAGAAGGAGTATGTAAAGAATGCAGGACATGTTTCTTTTTAATATGCCCGTGCCCTGAAAACATGGAAAAGGCATTAGCAGCCAAAACAGTTGCTTGGAAGGGTTAATGTAAAACCCCTAGCTCTGATGTACAATGTGCCTGTGACAGCGAGCAGCTGGCAAATTGCCAGAATGCAATTGTAGCTGCCCTGCTTCTTTGAATAGTGCTTAGTGCTCTTAGGCAAGCACTTCAGTGGAAAAACAGAGAAGCAAGCTACATAACTTTCTCTTTCTACTCCTGCATGTTACCGCTTGGCCCCTGTGGGAATTGTGGGTTCTACTGCCCTTTCTGTTGCATATAGAGGGCGAGGTCAAGTCAGAGAGGGAGAGAGAGAGAGAGAGAGCAAAATGGAAAAAAAAAAAGGAAGCATGTAAACTCTAATCTTTAAACTCTAATGAGCAGCAGGTTGATTTCAACCACCTCTCTTTACATATCAATAACGCTATGCGCTCTGAAGAGTGCAACACTACAAACCCTGGATTACAGCAGGAACTATAAGAAAAGGTGGCTAGGTAGCTGCAAGGCAGCTCATTAAACAAAGTCAAAATGGGCCGAATTGAAATGTTTACCGTCGGGCTGATATTTCAGCCATCGACTTGTGAAAAATATAAAGTTGCAAGTTATTAGGGAGTTGGTGAAGTATCCTGAGCTGAGTTTACCAAGACCCCCCCTTTTAATTAGAATGTTGGTATAGCAAGGTGAGGGCTAAAGAAATAAAGCCCTTACAGAAAGAAAAGTATAAGAGAACATTGTTTCTTTTGAGGCAGTATGGCACAGTGGTTAAGGCTCTGAGCTGCAAACTTGGAGACCTAGGTTTGAGTATCACAACGCCCCCCCCCCAAAAAAATACTGTGTGACTCTGAGCAAGTCACTTAACTACCTTGTGCAAACAGGTTGCACCTGGAAACAAGCTTCAGCTTAATGTGCCTCTCCTGGTTAAACAATTTTCCCTTCTTTTTGTTTTGGTTTATTTTCAGTTACTGCCTGGTATCCTGAAGTTGACAAAGGAAAAGAAAATAAGGAGTGCGCCCTTATTCTTCTATTCACTTGTCCAATTCAGAAATACCTACGGTCTATACATAAAGAACAGTTGTAGTAATTACCTGGTTCTGCAGTCAGGACTGTCTACAAGGCTGATAGCCCCAGAAACGGCTGCTTTTATAAAAGTAAGGAAGTGAGGTCACTCCAGAATGGGAGGGGCTTAATTCCTTAATGAACCTAATGATGATACAATTAGGAATATTTGGGCTATTCTAGCTCAGTGTTGCATACAGAGAGAGGGGTGTTGCTATAAAACTACATGGGGTAGTATGTTAGACAGGTATGGTGGGTTACTAGGCGACCTAGACTAACCCAGATAGTTTTATTTCTGTAAATTAGATAATAGCTAGGTCAGGTGACCCCACCTACATGTATAAAAGTCTGCCACTGGAGTTTTAAAAGAGATACAGACCAGACCAGACAGTCTGGAACTGTGAATCCGAGGGATAAGACCTCAGAGTACTGCTGGGCGAAACAGTTGATCCTTTGAAGCTGAACTAATGACAATTTTTCTGTTCTGTAAGAACTGGAATCATTTCATGAAGTATAAAAATAAAATGATAAATGCCATCCTGGCATTTTTTATGCACTGATTTTTGTTGTCTGCCTGCAATTTGTCTCCTGAACTAACGATCCTACTACAGTTGTACTCCAAGTACTCAGAGGTATAATTCGGGTAGAACACCGGCAGAGTCAGCACCTGATTCAGGTGAAACGCCGACACCACCTTCGGAAGAAATTTCGGTTGGGGGTGCAGGACAACCTTGTCCCTGTGGAAGATCAGGTAGGGAGATTTGAAGGAAAGCGCCTGGAGCTCCCCAATCCTTCTGGCTGATGTGACAGCCACCAAGAATGTGGTCTTCCACGACAGGTGGGAGATGTCGCCCCTGTGCATCAGTTTGAATGGCTTGCACATGAGCTTGCCCAATACCTGCAGTAAATCCCATGGAGCTGGAGGTTCATGCACTGGAGTGGATATGTGATCTAGGCCCATGAAAAAGAGCCAGACCACCTTTCTCCTGTGCCACTGGCTGCTTGCCGGCCCATGCCCGGTTAGCAGAGATGGCTGCCAGATGCACCTTAAGGGTCATCGACTGAAGCCTTTGCTGAGAAGTACCTTCCCCTTATTGATGGAGAGCAGGGCCGGGCAGGCTGAAAGCCGCCTTGAGAGCCTGGAGCTGAGGCTGAGGAGATCTGGATACCATAACTGGCGAGACCAGTCTGGGGCTACCAGGATCGCATGTTTCTTGTCCCTCCTCACCTTGAGAAGCTCCTTGTGGATCATGGGAAATGGAGGGATGGTGCAAAAGAGGCCTGGGGTCCACAGCCTTGAGAAGGCATCCCCCTGCAGCAAGCCCTGCTGAGGGGGTCAGGCGTGATACAGCCTCAGCTTTGCATTCTCACTGAAGGCGAACAGGTCCACCTGAGGTGTGCCCCAGTGGGAGAACAGATTTTCTACTACCTCTGGCAGGAAAGACCACTCATGAGATGCACTGCCTATCCAGCAGGGGCATCAGCCATACTGTCTGAGGCTCCTGCCACATGAATAGCTAGATCATCTGCCTCCAGGCTGAGCATGAGAGACCAAATACGAAACGCCTCCTTGTACAGAGGCAAGGACAGTGTCCTGCCCTGTTGGTTGAGACAGTACATGGTTGTGGTGTTATCAGTCTGGACCTGGACCACTTGGAGCTCCAGCAGGTTGATGTGGCATCAGGACTCCTGAGGAGACCAGAGTCCATGGGCTCTGTGCTCCCCCCAGATGGGCACCCCAACCCATGAGAGGCATCGGTCATCAAAATGACCGTTGGCTCGGGGAGGACAAACGGGATACCCTCCTGCAGATGAGCTGGGATGAGCCATCACTGCAGGCTGTCCCACATCTCCTGGGTCATGGAGACTGGCTGGTCTGAAAGACCCGAGCACTACGACCACTGGCGGGCCAGCCCCCACTGCAGGGGGTGCATATGCCAGTGGGTGCAATGGACCATGCTAGTGCAGGCCACCATGAGACTCAGAAGACACAGGAAGTCCCGGGCAGGGCACAACTGCCCAACCTGAAATGACTGGGCAAAGGAGGAAAGGACCTCGGCCCTGTTTACCGGGAGCCAGGCTCTGACTCTGAGAGAGTCGAGCTCTGTCCCGATGAACTGAATCACCTGTGAAGGCATGAGTTTCGACTTGACCTCCTTGAGAGCAAACCCGGAGGACCAGGTCTCTGGACCGCTCTGACTACAACATGGAGGGGGCTGCTATCAGCCAGTTGTCCAGGTAAAGGTACACCCGAACCCCTCGGCGCCACAGGAATGCTGCCACCACTGCCATGCATTTGCTGATGACCCTGGGAGCTGATGAAAGGCCAAGGGCATGGCCTGGAACTTGCAGAGGGTTCCCTCTGTCCAAAAGCGGAGGAACCACTGATGAGACGGACTGGGACATGAAAGAACGTGTCCTGAAGGTCTAGGGAGCAGAACCACATGCCCTGCTCCAGGGATGATATGATCTGAGTCAGAGTCACCATCCGGAAGGTGAGCGGCCTTAAGAACTTGTTCAGGTCATGCAGATCGAGAATGGGACGCCAGCCCCCCCCCCTTCCATTTTGGAACCAGGAAATACCTGGAAACAAACCCTGGGCACGGAGGAGGATCCGTCACCTTGCTGACTACCCCCTTGTGGAGGAGCAGGACTATGTCTTCTCGGAGAGTCAACAGGGAGGCTACAGATCCAGTGGCCCCCGCGGGGTGTGGGCTCAAAAGGGAGGGACCTGCCAACCATCTCCAGCACCCAGCAGTCCGTGGTGATAGCAGACTATGAGGAAAGGAAGTGGCTGAGCTGTCCCCGCATGGGGGAACCCACGGGTGGCAAGACAGGGTTGGGAGTGGCACCCCGCAACCCGTCACTGGGCAGGCTTGGAAGAGGAGGAGGAGGAGGAACCAGCCCTGGGGCCGCCCAAGCCCTTCCCCACGGGCTTCCTGACCGAGGAAGTGATGGACTTGGCTTTAGGGCGCCATGCATGAGCCTGCTGGCCCTGCTGCTGGTGCTGCTGGGCGGGTCTTGCTGCAGAAGCAGAGGGACAAAAGGGATTACACTGCTGAAGGTGACCTTTGTCCCTCTGAGCAGATGCAACCAAGTCTAAGGTGGCACTGGACTTCTCAATGCGCTAGAGATGACCTTCCACCCCAGACCCGAACAGGCCAGTGCCCAGAAAGGGGACATCTGCTAGCTTATGTTGGGTGTCTGCCATAAAGGTAAAGATCTGCAACTAAGCCCTGCGATGCATGGCCACTGCGGCCGCAACTGACCGGGCACAGGAGTCTCTGATGTCCAGAACCATCTGGAGCTGTTTAGCCTACGCCCTTCCCTGGTCCTGAATCTGCTTGACTGTGGTCTAGAGGTCGGCCAGGAGATAAGGGAGCACCTCATCCAGGGAGCTCAACAGGACGTGAGAGAAATGTGCCATCAGAACGGCCGAGCTGGCCTGGTGAAGGCCCAAAGAGGTAGCAGCATACACCTTCCTCCCAGAATAGTCCAGCTTTTGGGACTCCTTATCTGGGGGCTTGTCCACATCCTTGGTGTTGCTTGAGTGCCTGAAAATGGAATCGTCCACCAACCCCTCAGCTGAGGGGTGCTCCGAGAAGCCGGAGGCGGAGCCAGTAGGGACCACATACTTGCAGGCCATCCTAGCTAAACACGCAGGGCAGGAAGCTGGGCACTGCCAGAGCTCGAGAGCTGGACCCACAATGGCCTTGGCCACAGGGAAGGTTTCTGTGTGGGAATCCCCCTTGACCAGAATCTCCATAAGGGGATATCTGCCCCACTTTTGCATGGGTTTGAGCGACATCCCCGTGGACTCCGAGATGAGCTGAAGAATGCCCAGGAACAAGGTGGGGCTCTCGTCCATGGACAGACCGCCCCCCTCCCCGAGGACTCCAGGTCAACTGCACAGGAATGCAACAAGGATTCCTCAGACCCCGAAGAGTCTGCGTACAGCTGTTGACTGCCTGAGCCACTCTCCACATGCCGAGGGCTATTGAGGGTGAGAGTGACTGACAACTGATGAGGCAAACCCTGAGCCGACCAAGAATCCTTGGTCGGCACCCAACTCTTCAGCTGTGGAGGCAGTGGTTCCACCACAATGGGTGGAGCAGCCAGTTTTGGCCGAGCAGTCGGCGCCAAAACCAGATCCTTGATTGAGGAACGGGGCAGGAGACTGCTTCGGCTATTCAAGCGACAGCCACTTAACTGCTGGCATGGAAGCAGGAGCCGGCTTGCTGCCAGCCAAAAGAAGTTGCTGCCACATGAGGTCCTCGTAGTGCCGATGCAACTTGCACTGGAATCTCACCTTGTCTGAGGAGGATGGGCGGCGGTGCCACTTTCCGTGGTGTCAGGACTAGGACTGCCAACGTCGGTGAGACCTCCCAAAGCGGAGGAGGAGGACTGAGACCGAGACCTCTATTGTCAGCGGTGCCAGCAGTGGGCCGAGAAAGGAGCGGGGGGAAACCCGCTGCCCCTCTGGTTCAGGGTCCTTGACCAGGGATGTCGACTCAGCAGGCTGAGGCAAGTCCTCGGAGGGCATCAGGAGCACCGGTGTCCGAGAAAGAGAGTTGTCGGTCTACAACCTGTTGGTGGGCTTGAGAAAAATCTCGGTTTCGTTGACAGGAGTCTCGGCCGGCTGGTCTGATGGGGACTCCGTGAAACCAGCGGCCTGGGCCACAACCTTGACCGAAGTCGAAAGGAGACGATCTGGGGAACGAGATCGCTCCCACTCCCAAGAACGTTGATGCTGGGTCATAATTTTCTTTGGATTCTTCTTCTTGGACCAAGAGGTATGAGACCCAGAAGGACCCTCTCCTTTACTCAAGAGGGACTGGCAGAGCTCCCGAAAGGAAGCCATGTAGGAAAAGCCTAGTTGGAGCAGGATGAAGGCCTAAGCCGAGGAGGAACTTGCCATAGCCTGGCCGCCTCCTCCTCCTCAAAAGCGGTGAGCTATTCAAGCTGTTCCGCAGAGCCCATCGCTGCGGACACCACCCAATGGGCCTCCTTCAATTTGACCGGCGGGTACCATTTCTCCGGTCGACCCAGCTGTAGTCAGGCAGCACGATCCTTAAGCACCGACAGAAAGAAGGACAGACAGAGCTCGCAAGCCTGCAGTGCGTAGTCATGCCCGAGACAGAAAACGCACATGGCGTATGGGTCGGTGCAAGGCATCATCTGCCCGTAAGAGCACCGACGGAACCCGGGAATGGACTTGTCTTCCATTGCATTCGCGAGGGAATGAGGTGAAGACTGAACTCAAGTGAGTCTAAGGGTAAATTTTGGGAGAAAATCTGAAGGTTTAAGATCCAGAGCCTGCAGAACACGAAAGCGCTAAGGAGGGAACCTGAGCTTCCAAGCAGTAAGGACGATCTGGTGTCATGGGCTGGAGCTGAGGGTTTTACCACCTGGGTGGGTGGGTGAAGCCAGCTTGAAGACCTTCCAGCCCATCTTAAAGTGGCAAGGTACCTGCCAGACAGTGTGGATTGAAGAACAAATCCACATCCCTAGAAATTAAGTTTTAAACACTGCTTATGTTTTACAAATTTACAGATATTACAGTGCATTTATATGATAAAATTTACTGTTACAGAGAAAATATTTATTTTCAACCAACTCTACTAATAAATACTTTTGCTGCAAAGTACTGTACTGTACTAGTTAACCTATTGCTGAGATATGCTATTTTATGCATTAATAGGGACCACTTTTTTCAGTTTTTTTGATGTTTTAAAGGTAATGTACTGTACACGGTTTTAAAAATAGTAAATAAATTTTAATCCCTATCAGAGTAAATCAAGCTAATTCTTTTATGATGGTGGCCCATTTTATTAGTGTGATAAGTGATTCCAAGATGTGCAATAAAGGATTTTAATGCACTTCCTAGTGCCATAAAGACACTTGGGCCTTCGCACGTCCCTGTGGTGTGCATTAAAATTCTTTAATGCACACCCTGTCGTGGCTTGTTACTTACGTGTGTGTGTGTGTGAGTGTGTGTGTGTGTGTGTGTGTGTGTGCACAGTTTGCAAAGGGTGCTAGCAGATGACATAGACACGTGCACAGAGGTTCTTTGTCTTTTAAATAGTTTTTTATTTTAATGAGCTTATCACAACATATCTAAGACACACTGTCTTAGGGTAGCTGGTCCATTCCACTGGGGTGTCAAACTGACGAGGCATACTGATGAGTCCTGGTAGGACGAAACACGTGTCTATGTCATCTTTTAGCACCCTTTGCAAACTGTGTGAGAGGCCTTTCGGCACCATGCAATTCTGCTTAAAGTTGAACCAGCATAACTTTCTGTGGTGATTTGCATATGCAGCCCATGATGCTTTGCATTGAGTGGACATGTGTGATTTTGTATATACAATGAAGTTTGGACAAACAGTGAAGCAGTACCACCTTCGTGGAACTATACCACAATTACGGTTATTCATAAAGCAGGCAAGGACCCCTCGGAATGTGGCTCTTACCATCCCATATCCCTGCTAAATGCAGACTATTACATTTTTACAGCCATAATAGCAGCAAGACCTAACCCAATCATCCCCCAGACAGTCCAACGGGACCAAGCAGGATTTGTAGCGGGGAGACGAGCATCAGATGGTGTCCACCACACACTTAACATCATAGACCAGGGATTTAAACAGCCGGTATCGCATTGCATTTTGCGATGCAAATCAGGAGGTCGTGTGACTCAAACTGTTGGGTGCATAGCAGAAAAATGCGATACATTTCTAGGCTTCCAACATGATACCGTGTGCTTCTGATTTCAACAAAAGTGTTTCCTGCCTGTCATGCTGCCTAATTGGTGGAGTGTCCCGCACTTGAATTAGTACTGGTCAGGATGCCCGTTATTTCGTAGGCCGCTGGCTAAGTTAAAAAACTGTTTCTCACATCTCCCAGCAGCTGGCATTTAGCCACACAGTGCGCATGTCACATTGTGGAAAGCGGGAAGTCTGCGTCGTCATGGACTCACAGTGTGGAGCAGCAAATAGAGGCGTGAGCAAGCGGCTGCGACTGTGTGACTATGACATCGTGACAGCAGCTGTGTGCTTGATGTCGGCCTCTGTGCAGTGCAGACGCGGTTGAACCCCGGCCGAACAGAAAGTCATACAGGGCATCAGGAGGAGAGAAGACCTGTCTTGCCTGCTAGTGCTGCAAATAAAGTAAGCGGGGTTATTTATTTCTGATCAAAATGTAGCTGTGCTTGGTTTTGTTCAGGACAGGTCAGCAAGAGCAGAGGCTGGGCTGGCCAGGGTCTGCCGGGACAGAGTCTGGGAAGTTGCAAGAATGGCAGGTGGTGGGCAGTGGCAAGTAAGTGCCGATTCTCGTTCTTTTCATTCTTTATGGCGCAGTTGGCTGGTGGGCTGTGGACTGTTGACACCAACTCCAACTCAGAAGCTGCAGAGCTTGAATTGAGCTATAACACTAACACTCTAATTTATCAAATTTTCAGACCAGTAAAATATAGCCCATCCTGTTTGAAGAACACTTAGCCGTGACTCGTGCAGTTGCTGTGTTTTTTGCATCACACTGAAATTGGGCATAACAAAATTTGACCCTACTGTTTTTCAGTATAAAATTCCGGGCATCTTACAGTTCCAGCAAATTCTGAGTGTTTTACAAGTGTTTTTTTTCCCCCTAAAGAAAATAAAATGTCCTACTACATTTGGCTTAGAAATTAATAGCATTGTAGACCACATGCATTAGCAAGGCTTAGTATCAATAAAATAACTGAAATATACAAGGCAAGCTGCAAACTGGAGTGAAAACCGCCTCAAGGGTGGTGCATGGGGGCTGGTAAGATGCTAGAAAGGTGTGTGTGTGTGTTTTGGGGGGTTTGAAACAAACAAAGCAAAAACAGCTAATTTCAATAAGGATTTTATTTGGGTTAAAATACTGTACGTATATACATTTATACCATTTTTAATTTTGAAACCCTGCTGGTTGGACTGTGATGCCATATTTATTTTCTGGATATGGTTTGCACTTCACGTAGAGAGTCCTTCTTGCTACGTGCCGCCTTTTTTGTTTTTGATTTTATGACTAAGCAGAGGAAACAATCCTGATGCTAAACACCTTTGAATGGCCACAGATAATTTCGACCATTAGCACAAAGCATAACATAAATGTGAGTAGGTTCAGGAAAGCTAAAACAACATCTGAACAGAGCAAGCAGTGCACTGAGTATAGATAGTGGACAAAGTGAACTAAAATGCAGCACTTAAGGTAAATATCTGTGTCAATGTCCCTTGAAGTCAAGCATCCAAGAGACTGAATATGCACTTTGTTTTTTGTCACCTGATAAGCAGATTTATGTCTTCCTGTGTGCAAAATGTTTTTTTTTTTTTTTTTTTTTTTAAAGGTTGTCAGAAGTGTACCCCAGTCTTCTTTATTGACAAGTTCAAGATCACTTGAAACTTGTCAATAAACAAAGCTGGAGTGCACTCCTGACAACTTTTTTTTTTAAACATATGCACCACACACCAAAGGAAGTCATAAATAATACTTATTGGGTGAGAACAAACAATATATTTAGTCTCTCATAAATAGGACACATTTTTCATTTTGCTAATCAATGTGATATGCAAAGTGTAACAATGATTTAATAAGGGGGGTAAGAAGGGGTACAAGTATAGAAGTGGAATTCAAGGAGAGTGAGGAGTGGGGAGGAATGGGGATAAGGAAAGAGGGGGGAGGAGTAGGGGGTTTCCAAGCAAAGAAGAAGGACCAGGACGACAGATCACATAGGACAGATTTCCCAGTCCCTAGGAGGCAAATGGTAGTCAGGGGAAGCAATTACAGGTCTCATTAAGGGTCACATAGGATAGATGTCCCAGCCCTGGGAAGCGAGCCAGTCAGTCAGTCAGGGGGAAGCAATTGTGGGTCTCACTGAAGGAACATGTGAGAAGCAGTTTGAGGCAGGCAATTTTAAAGGGATTATTAATTTCAGGGTTTTCTGAATTTTATTCCATAATGAAGGGAGTGCATAGCTTAGGGATGATCAACCAAGCGGGAGTTGACCCAAGGGATAAGGAGTAAGGTGTAGGAGAGGGTTCTCAATGCATAGCTACCCGCAGTACACACTGGCAGACTCTCGGTAATGTACAGTGGAAGTTTCTTGGTAACAGCTCTAAAGGTCCAGAGTGCAGCATTTATCTGTCTCCTAAGACTCAGACATGTTCACCCAGTCATGGCATAGAGGATGCAATGGTGGGTGGAGTACAGAGCCCCAGTAATAAATCTTATAGCCCCGGTGGTAGAAGGTGTCAAGTTTGGATAGAGCGGAGCTTGGACCATGTCCATAAATAAAGGTGCCATAATCTAAGAGTGAGATAAATGTGGTTTCCACTAGCCTGACTTTTGCATCCTGGGTAAGCAGATTCTTAAGCTGGTAGAAGAGCCAAACCTTTGAGTTTCTTTGGAGCTCATCGATGTGGTCCATAAAGGACAGTTTGTGGTCAATCCAAATCCCCATATATTTTAATTTTGCCACTTATTCTAAGGATTCACCCAGTTATTTGAGGAACTTGACCAAGGCTATAGGGATTTGGCACATTCATAACTGGAGAGAAAAACATTGCCTTGGTTTTTTTTGGCATTTAGTAATAATTTTTAATTCAGGAGGCTGACTTGCAAATGATTAAAGTCTGACTGGAGGGCACTACAGTCGAGTTCTAGAGAAGGCCTATCAATGTAGAGAACCGTGTCATCTGCAAAGAGGTGGATGCTAGCTGACTTGATACCCGGGTCAATATTGTTGACATACAGTGCGAAGAGCAAAGGCCCCAGGATGGAGCCCTGTGGCATGTCTCTCTGAAAAGCTTTTAGAGGAGAAAGGTCTCCTTCAGCTTTAACCTGCTGCAGGTGTCCAGTAAGATAGCTGATAAACCATCTTAGAGCACTGGTGCCCAGACTAACATTACTAAGTGAGGTCAGAAGCAAATCATGATCTGCAGTGTAGAATGCCTTACTCAGGTCAAGAAACAAGGCACACACATAGTCCTTGTCATCTAGGGTCTTCTGACAGTCATTAGTGACTTTGGCGAGAGCGGCTATAGTGCTGTGGAATGGCCTAAAGAAAGACTGTACTGTATTCAGCAGACTGAAGGTCTCCAGGTACTTCCTCAGCTGAGCATTAACTCATTTCTCGAACAATTTGGAGAGGACAGGTAGCAAAGATATCAGTCTGTAGTTAATTAGGTTACTGTGGTTGCCAGACTTGAAGAGTGGGATGACTCGGGTGGTTTTCCAGATAGATGGAAAGACCTCGAGTCAAGGATAAATTGAAAAGGTGTGTAATGGGGCAGCTAAGACATGGTCACTAAGCTTCAGGAAGTATGGATCGATCAAATCAGCACCTGCGCTCTTTATGAGGAAAGGCTGTGTGAGCTGAACATGTATTCCCTGGAGGAGAGGAGGGATGCAGAGGACATGATTGAAACCTTTAAATACTTAAAGGGGATTAAACAAAATTACTAAAGACAGGATTTTCCAGATTAGAAGGGTGAGGGTCACGAGGGGGCACCAGCTGAGACTGGAGGGAGAAAGATTCAAGAGGGAAGTCAGAAGACATTATTTCAAAGAGAGGGTGGTGGATAAGTGTAATCTAAGGAGGCAGTAGCCTGTAGCATGGTAGATGGTTTTAAGAGGGGATGAGGCAGAGTGTGTGTGTGTGTGTGTGGGATAATTATGAAAAGGGCAGGGTGGGTGGGCCAGTTGCATAATCGAGCAGATTCAATAGACCACAAGGCCTGTTTCTGCTGATGTTTTCGTACGTTCTGTGTTTCTGGTTTCCAGGGCTTAACAACTACATGGGGCCTGTGGTGGTATCACAGCTGCACCATGGCTGGGATGGTAGGTGCTGCATGTAACATACACTATACCATGGAAATGCCCCATATGGAGGAAGCATGGCAGTGTATCCATGCACCATAAAAAGTAACCCACACAGACTCCATGTAGCACAGGTATGATACACGGCCAGCAGTGAAACGTGAAGGAAACACAGGGCACCGCATGCTGTACAGGTAGAAGTGTGGCACAAAATATATGTGCGATGCACACAGCATTATTGCAGCAATAGATGCCTGTAGGTGGCCACAGGATAGGAATGTGGGCTCCAAACAAAGTCACATCCCTGTATTGTCTGATATAGCAATGGGAGGCCACATGGACAGAAAAGAAGCCACACAGGAATGCAACAGACAAGGCACAATGACCGCAGAAATGTGTACACATCCGGTGGTATGAGCGAGTGGACACTGCACCCAGGAGGGGCACAGCAAGGGGCATGAGACCCAACTGGCCGCCCATCAACAGTGGCAGTGACACACTGCACTACACAATGCACTGTGAACCCAGAACTATAACATACTGAGATGTCACTGCTGCACAGCCACCAACGCGTGCATTTCTCCTCCCAGTTACCGGCAGTGTGGAGACCAGAGGCACAGCAACAGGCACAGCCATAGCTGCCCAGGAACAGCCCCAGCAAGGTGAGGAGGTGGACCCAGACACAGCATTGGTGGTGCCTGAAGGAATACAGGCAGACACGGATGTGGGCCAAGATGACAGTGGCAGCTGTATCCCCCACACAGAGCAACCCATACAGTACAGTGAGCCCACGACTGAGCCAATGGAAGCTGGAGATGGTGACACAACCAGTGATGGAGGTGACATAGGCATTAAGGCCAGCATACCGGGGTTGGGGGGGGACGATGACGACAAGGAAGCATCTGTCAAGGAGGATGAATCACCACACGAACAACAAGGTGATCATGATGTGCCACCCACAATGGAGGAGGAGATCACAGTATACGGCCAGGATATGACTCACAGCCAGGAGGCCCTACAGCCTGAGGTGGCTGGCATAAGCACAGCCACACATGAGCTAAACACATTATCACAACTCAGCTGTGGGGAGGATATCCTTATAGGCCCGCACAATGTCATGCAGGCATGTGTATGGGACAGTGAAATGCATGCTGCAGACATCAACACCACCCTGCATGGTCTACAGGTGTGTATACAGAGATAGATGGATGCCATCTTTGAGGCAGTATGGCGCAGTGGGTTAAGGCTCTGAGCTGCAAATCTGGAGACCTGGGTTTGAATCCCACAGCCCCCCCCCCCTTTGCACACTGTGTGACCCTGAGCAAGTCACTTAACTTCCTTGAGCTCCCAGGTTGCACCTGTAAACAAGTTTTCAGCTTAGTGTGTCTCACCTGGTTAACAATTGGACAAAAAAACAAAATACAGCGACTGGTGCAAGTGACAGAACGGAGTACAGTGGAGCAACACATGCAGACAAACACAATCACTGCCATAGTGAGTGACCTACAGACAATCACCATGGCCACGTGTCATGACGGAGAGGCAACAAACACTAGTCCCCAGGCAGTGTCTGGCTACACGGGCAGCACCCAGCAATGATGCCACCACTGTGAATGTGGACGAACACACAGGGGAGTGCACACTGTAGGAGACAGTCATGCTGTGGGACCAGAAGGAGGGACCAGCAAGCACTACAAACACCACATGCGCGGATGTCCACACCAAGGATGCAGGTAACACACAGGGTGCCACAACCCATATGCCCACCATGCTAATGCCAGTAGTGACCAGGCCAGTGACACAAAGGGGTCCACTGGGCATATTTGCACCCCTGCCCACACAGCAGCAGTTGCGCTTTCTGTACAAGCCAGGTGGAACGCCCAGCCATCTGACGTAGTAAAGAAAACCAAACAGCATCATGGGAGCAGCAGAGTGTACATCAGTGGAGGTTGCCCCTGCCGAGCCATCAACTGCACCACCCAGGAAATGAGGCAGGAGGCGAAGGGGTGGTGTGGGAACATCAGGCACCCCGCATGCCATAACAAAGCCCACCACCATACATCCCCAGGGGTCATGGTGCAGGCCTAACAATGAACATCAGGGAAACGTAACAGTGGTGGAGCACATAGAGAGACCAGGAACAAGGTGGTGAATATAATCAGGTACAGCAAACAAGGTGGCAAAAGAAGGTAATGAAGGGCAGACCGCCCACACAACGGACACCAGCTGGGACACAACATGGACTGGATATACGTGACCACAGAGCCCACAGAACATCCACGACCATAGTTCCAGCATAAATATGTAGACCATT
Source organism: Neoceratodus forsteri (assembly GCA_016271365.2). Taxonomy (NCBI): domain Eukaryota; kingdom Metazoa; phylum Chordata; order Ceratodontiformes; family Ceratodontidae; genus Neoceratodus; species Neoceratodus forsteri. Next base: position 301,860,014 of record CM057459.1, on the reverse strand, counting down.
CACCTACATAGTTACATGGATAGCTTGTGCCAATGGGTCACTGGCACCACCATGTCTACACATACATGTATGACATATATTTAGATAATTTATGACCACCACTCCACTCCAACAGGCCCCTTCCGCACTATCCAGGCATGTATGAGGTCATGTACTGGCCACACCCCTACCACCCCAGCAAAACAGCTAGTCCAGGTAGCCAACAACCTTCATTTGCGCCATCAGCGAGAGGTGCTGGCTGGTCACGTCAAGGCAAAGGGAGGCATAGCCCCTGCCTTGTCAATGTCATCTGAGGAGAAGGAGTCAGATGATGACATCTTCCAGTACAACACCCAGTCACACCCCTACTATGGCCCAGACACCCCTACCTGCCATCCACAACAAGGTGGACCCCCGTCACGTGACACTATGTCCCTACATCATCGAAGGCATCACTTTCCTTACAAGACACCCGTCAGCGTTATACCAAACACTCCAATGGTACAACACATATGTTCATACTGACGTGCACTCCCATACCCTAGTAACCCACAAAGTATACCTGTACATTGCCATCATATCCCCCAACTCCCTTCCACCCCCTTTCCCCATGTGTACAGAGTAATCAGTAAACACAAAGTCATCCCACAGTTAGGACCAAGCTGTTGGGTTCTACCGTTGCATTTGGTGGTTTGGCTTACTCATATTGGAATTCCAATCTGACACAACAAAGAGTACCCTTATACCATGGTGTGATAGTTATGACAGTAGCCACCATGGGAGGTGCCAATGCCTACATGACCAGATGTGCCAATGGGATTGGGGGGGTCCCTGGATACTGCCTTTGGTCATGTCACACAACACTGGTACCCCTAGGCAGAAATGTTCCATGAGAGGTTGTGAGCAATGCAACGGTGGAGATACGCAATATACGATACCTGCTGTAATGCCAGAGACAGTGGAATACCCTACAGTATGCACCCTGTGATCTCCCGTGAACATACCCTGGTGGATGCAGACAACTGAACAGGAGCCAATGAACACAAGGGACTCTATGTAAGCTCTGCCTCAGCAGACATAGTCTTGCTATTGCTATAACCAACCTATTCTATGTACCGTTATATCCCTGCTGTTTTTCTATGATGTACTACTTACATTGACTGTCTGTGATGATTTTTATTAGGTGGTGGTAAACTTAAACTGTCATGTAATGCTTTTGCCTTGATGTATTTGTTACAACCAATCTACTCCATGTAACATGATATACCTGCTGTATTGCTATAATGTACCGTACTGCCTGTTTAGTACTTTGTATCAGGGACCGCCTTATGAATTGAGCGTGCTCAATGGAAGCTATCCCTACACAATAAACTGAACTGAACTTGTGGGAAGAAAACCATGGGAACACACCATGGCCCATCACGTTTGTACATGTTCACACTGGAATTCCAATCTGACAACTAAGAGAACCCAGTTTTTCATGTTGATAAAGGATGCATAATAGCCACAGCAGACAGTGTCAATATGTCACCAATCAGGTATGACAAGTGGCATTGTGGGCGCTATGTGGGATACCATCATCACGGACCTCTGTAGCAAGTCACACAGGTCCCCAGAGGACATATGATGCAGACATACGCCTGTACCATAGCCCTCACTGGTTCTACCCCATTCCACCTGTATGTCATGTCTGGGATGTGTGTGCCAAAGCAAGTGTACACATCACCCGAGGTGTGACCTTACTGGGATGGAACCACATTCCCCCACATGCATGCCATACCCCGAACATTGCATACCCGAATCACAGTAGCCACCCCTAATGCCATATCACACTGCACTACCACCTGCAGGACATCCACCATAATGATCCCATGGCCACTTATCAGCTCATCCTGTGACAGTACCAGCCATTACAGCTGTGGCGGAGTGTGGGTGGGGGAGATCACATGACACCGATGTTGGGAAATATCTACAACATTTGTCTACTAATGGACTGCCTGCCACACAGGTGCAGGAGGTGCTATGTTAGTGTGGCAGTTCTACATACCATGACATCCATCCTGGGTTTGGAGTGCAAACACAGCATAACTGGAAAACACACTACTAGTCAACAGGAATATGGCCGATGTACAGGGGAGCTGGCGTTATGCATGACACATATAGTCCCACATAAAAAGTGTACTGCATGGTGGTGTACTGCAGTGTGCCCTAGATGTGAGTGACAGTGCCACGTTATCTTACCGGACACCATGTGGCATGCATAGACAGCACAGCTGTGGCATGGACCACCAGACATGGTGGAAGCATGGTTTGACAGACATGCAAACACCAGATAATGATCAAAACATACATTTATTGTCATCAAACATCAAAATATGCAAAATATATCGGAAGGGATTGCAACAGGCAGAACTACAGAGTACAAAAACACCAAAAAAACCCCAACAAGAATAAACTAGGCACTGGGTGTGACAGTCATATGTAACAGTGTCCACAACTCTTGGTGGCTCAATGGCCAGACCGTGCAAGCATGTATGCGAGCAGTGCATACAGTGATGCCTGCAGCTGGTCTACCTGCTGAACCATTGGCCCCTGGAAAACTCTTGCAGACTCATCTGCCATGATAAAGTGCCCTGATCCTCCTCCTCCACAGCCACATCCCGTTGCATGCCCTGGGTAGGCCTAGTGTTTTGCACAATGTCCCTTTCTCCATCAGACTCCAGAGCCACCAGCTCAGGCAAGTCAACGTGTGGCATGTCAACGACTTCCATTTCCCCCACAGCATCACCGCCATTGACTTGACAGTTTGCATTGTTCTGTGTTGGTACTGCTCCGCCACCATCATCTTCTGGCACATGTCCTCTGGGTGATGGTTGCTGCCAGTTATCATCCTCTGATATTCCCTGCTGATTCCCTTCACCTGCCTCAGATGGTGCCACCGCCCTTTCGCTTCTGCGCCTGGTATGTTATGCATAGGTCCTGACCTTAGTACATTTCATATTCTTCACTGCCCATTCCAGGGAATGCCACCTTCATATGTGCAGTGGCCCTTCTCTTTGCAGACCCACTGGCACTTGCAACCAAGCAGAGGATGCAATGTCAATGTGCATACAATGGGGACCTGCCATGCGGGCCCTGTCTGCATGTGACACTCCCCACCCATACACCAGCCCTTCTGTTCCACAACATTACCATAATCCTGGGACATCTGAATAGCCATGTGGCATCAATCATCACATCCTTACCCATCAACAATGGTGTGCCATGTTCCGCTCTTGCCCACACACTGAGTCCATGCTGCAACACTGGTGGTGGCTGAACAGCCAGGGTGGATGGACATGAGATGGACTCCTCCCTTGTTGCTCCTTCGATGCATGATGCCCACATGGAACAATGGGCACAATGTGTCCTAACATAGCACCACATGCTCTGTGTGCCCAGCCTTTTGTGGCCCAACATGTATATGGCATGCTGCACCAGATGTGCTGGACATGTGGCATGCACATGCCTATGGGCCTATTGTCAGTCACACTGTGCATGCATAACACCATTCATGCATTTCATTAGTGTGGGTTCACATACCACCAAGAGGGGCACACACTGTTGTGCTCCATGATTACATGGTCCGGGGGGAAACATGCCACTGCTCCCTGACCATTATGCGTGTCAGACGTGTGCGGCCAGTACTGTTCTGGATGGGGTTGTCCTCTGCTGTGGATTTCTCCAGTGTGCCTCAATAGTGGCATGTTTATGTGGGCTGCATGTTACCTGCAGTGTGCGTTATATATGTGCCCCAATCCCCAACCCTGACCCACAGCTGTGCCACACCCACAATGGCATGACTGGTTCCATCCCCCCCCAATGCCCAACTGCATTCCCTGCACATGGTGGGTTCATGACCCCAGGTGTCTTGTGCACCCTTTCCCACTGCATACGTGTACATACCAGTGGTAAATTCAATCTGTTTACTCGCTTGATAAGCTGAGGAAGACTCAGTACAAGTCGAAGCGCAGGGTTGTGAGAAGGCATGCCTCTCCTTTCACCTAAGCTTATCAAGCGAGTAAACAGATTGAATTTACTACTGGTGTGGACATTTCTTTTGTTCAGAGTGCTTCAGGTTTTTGTTTCTTTCCCTTGCGACTCGGCTGGCTACCCTTTCAGATGCACCGGTCATATCCCTAGCTCGCAGCAGTCCTTTTTGTGTTTCTGCATGCAAGTACATGCCTGTGGCTGCAGCCCACATGTATCATGAGAGGCACGGCTGTTACCGGCATGGACGGTGTGGTGGGGACTCCCATAACCATGGTATAGAGTGGCTACCTGTAGCTCATTTGAATGTCCTGTGTATGTCACATTACTTACCTGTACCACTGGGCCCTGGTCGATCTTCACCTTCACCATTCTGAGTTCCCTCCTCATGGTCCGCTGGTGGATGTTCGGTTGTTTTAGTCGATGCATGTGCCGCTGTGGAGACATAATGGGGGATAGATAGATCAATATGGACGCACTGCATTCACTCTGTACAGATCTGCATATTTCCCTATGGGATGACCATGCCACTACGTACCTGTTCGGCACGTGCGGCCAACATGCATCATAACATCTGCTTCCCTGGCCATGTCCCTGAAATGTTCCAGAAGCTCCTTTTCATATCATGCCAGATCATTCCAGTGGTGTTTAAATAATAATAATAATTTTTATTTATACTGCGCCTTTCAAAGACCAAGGCGCATAATAACAAATTAAAACGACACATTAAACAATAAATATAAATTCATAAGGATACAGATTAAAACCAGATAAAATGAATAAAATCATGCAGGATAGGCTTGCAGCAACAAACATGTTTTTAAGGCCTTTTTATATGCCTCCACAGTTGTGAACTCCCATAACTGATGGGGTAGAGAATTCCAAAGGGCTGGAGCCGCATACGTAAAAGCGTGGGCCCCAGAAGATTTTAAAGAAACCCTTGGAATCTTCAGCAACCCCTCGTCAGCCAAACAGAGCGATCGCCCAGGGCAGTAAGGAATCAGAAGCTCTTTAAGGTAGTCCGGGAAAGTGGGCTGATTGGTTTACGAGCTCACGAGGTCAGTTCTATATAGGAGGAGCCCACCAAGTGTGGTGGTGGTGGGAAGTGGGGAGTCTGTGCGTAGCTTATATGGGCCAGAGTCTGTAAGGAGCAGCTGGAATCCTGGTGGCTACCTGGCTCTGTTTCCGCTCCGTGGTCCATCGGGGATCTTGGCTGTGGGGAGGGCTGGGGACATTTGCCCTGCACCACTGGCTCCGCTGCTGCTCCGTGGTCCGCTGGGGGCTCCCTTGGCTGTGGGAGGGCTGGGGACAATTGCCCTCGTGACCTCACTGGCTCCACTGCTGTTCTGTGGTCTGCAGGGGGGATCTCGCTTGGCTGTGGGGAGGGCTGGGGACACTTGCCCTCGTGACCTCACTGGCTCCGTTTCCGTTCCGTGGTCCATGGGGGGATCTCGCTTGGCTGTGGGGAGGGCTGGGGACACTTGCTTTCGCGACCTCACTGCAGGTGACAGAAATTTTCAGATACCTCAAGGGCATGAACAAGGTGGAAGGGGACAACATATTCCAGTTTAAAGGAACTGTCAGAAGAGTGCATGATATGAGACTGATGGGTGACCGCATAAGAGATAAAGTCAGGAAGTTATTTTTTTACGGAGAGGGCAGTGGATGCATGGAATAACCTGTTCCAGGAAGTGGTGGCCACCCATATGGTGGCAGGCTTCAAACATGCATGGGACAGGAATAAAGGAATATTAAAGACAGGAAGAAAAAGCTAAAGCCAGTGACCAGATAGAGTCACTGGCTGCTTCGTCAGGTATGCTAATGATGACCTCTCTGTGTCACCTCTACCCCAGGAGACTAATCCTCGTGCTGAGGGAGAGAGCATATATATCCGGAAAACCCTAGGGCATGCCAAACAACTAACAATTGCTGCTTACCACCCACTAAAATCAGCCCTCAAATCCTTTGAAGCCATCACAAACGATACGGCTACCAAGGTAACAATGGAGCAACTAATCCTGGACACTTCAACATTAACTGGGCCCAGGACCCTGGCCATGCCTCAAGTCACTTACCCATGAAGCAGGTCTGACGAGGTCATCTCTGAACCGACCAGACTTAATTACAAAACTGAGAACCACACCACCCTTGACTGGGCTCTGGTGTCTAACTCACTAATATACAGAGTGCGGCACAATGGCAGACTCCTGAGTGACCATTCCCCAATCTTCTGTATATGGAAAAACAAACCACCCAAGGTCCAACCTAGAATTCTTTCCGCCCCGGACTTCTCCAAGTTCTCTGAACTACAATACAGTCGCTACCTAGGTAGTATGGACTGGAGCCCCATAAATCTTCTCCATACTCTTATTGAGGCTGTGCAATACTTCCAGGACGAACTAACCACAGCGGCCAACCTCTTTGCTCCAATGAAGAGAATGAGGACTAAAGGCAGCTGCTACAAGTGGATCTCTCTCTCTCTCCTCTCCCTCCCTCAAAGCCCTAATGGCTACTCGGGGGGGAGCCTGGAAAAAGTTTAGGCTCTCTCCCTCCTGGCACATCTCGCTGAATACAAAGCCCTGAGGAACAAAGCCAAGAGAGCCATAAAACTCGCTAAGAGAGATTACTTAACACACCTCCAGAAAACCAGCTTGGGCAACCCCAAGCAATTCTGGAATCATATCAATGACCTGATCAAGGGCAGGAAAAAGCCAGAGTCCTGTCCCATGGAGATTAATGGTCAGCTCACAACTGACCCTTCTCAACTACTGGCTGCCCTTAACGGGCACTTCTCAGACCTCAAGACCTACAAGACCTGCCTGTCTCCCCAGACTCTCCCCCCTACCTCAGATGAACCATCTCACATGGAAAGACCCCCATTTCACCTGAGACTGGCTAAACGCACTGAAGTACTAAACCTCCTAAGGAAACTGAAACCGAAAGAGTCAGGGGGACCCAACGGTATCAACCCTCGGCTACTCAAGGCAGGAGCTACCTCCTTAGCCTGGCCTATAACCATGCTCCTCAATCAATCACTGAGGGAAGGAGCAGTCCCTGACCCATGACAACATGCCAATGCTGTCCCTATTCACAAAGGGGGTGCTCAGGGAAAAACTCAACAACTACAGGCCCATCTCCCTCCTCTGCTCACTTGCTAAGGTTCAAGAAAGAGTCATCTACAATCAACTCAGGGACTACCTGGAAGCTCATCATCTCCTTGCCCCTCCCAACATGGATTTAGAACAAACCATGGTATTGACACTGCCCTCCTTAACTTCATGGATGAAGTTCTCAGGGAAATGGACAAAGGGATACCCACTAGTGCAGTCTTTAGACTTATCCAAGGCGTTCAACCTCGTTGACCACAAATTGCTGCTACAGAAGCTGCAAAATATAGGCCTAGACAATCATGCCCTGAAGTGGTCTGGGAGCTACCTATCAGGCAGGGCACAGAGGGTCTCATGGAAAGAGACCATGTCTGACCCACTACACCTAAACCAGGGTGTACCTCAGGGCTCAATTCTAGGCCCTCTTCCGTTTTCCTTCTTTACCAACGACTTGCATACCCACTGCGGGGAGAGCTTGGTTGTGCAGTACATGGATGATACTGTCATCTTCTGACCCCTGCGTGACATGGTTGTCCTAGGCCCTCTACTCCAAAAGGATCTCACTTCACTAGAGACTTGGCTATGCAACAACAGGATGGTACTAAATGCCAACAAGACCAAGGCAATGCTGTTCGGGCCAAGATCCCTGGGATTTGACAGGTCCTCATCCCTCTCCTTAACCTCACTCTCTGGTAAAGCCATTAACGTAGTTCCCTCCCTTAAATGCTTAGGCCTCACGTTGGATCAGAATATCACATACAAGGAACATGTGGACCAGGTCACCAGGACCCTACATCGGAAACTTGGCACCCTGTACCGACTCGGGGATCAACTCATCCCTGAAGCCAGGTTCTCCATAGCTACCAGCGTCCTTCTACCCAACCTGACCTCTGCTGACCCTATTATACAGGGCCTAGTTAAACAAGAGATTACCAGGATGCAAACCCTATATAACAGAATAGCTCATTTCGCAAACTTAGACCATCCAAGACGTCAACACTGTGACGCTTTAGCCAATCTTAGTTGGCCCACATTGGTCGCCCGCCTCCAACACCTCTTGCTTGTCCAGACCTACAAGCTTCTCAAACCCCACGCTCCGCCAAGCATTGCCGGGACCATAACCCTCAAACATAACCCAAGGAACTGAAGGACCTCAGATAGAATGCTATTAGAAGTCCCTAAGGTAAGGACAAACACTGGCGGAAGATCCATTTCCTCCCAAGCAGCCTGCCAATGGAACAAGCTCCATCCCCAGGTCCAGGCCTCCTCCTCACTCATGAACTTCTGCACCAGGCTTAAGTCCCATCTGCTGACCTGAAGAGCATGGCACTTAAAGCCCTTAAGGTATTCCCCTCCTCTCCAACTCCAGACTCCTAGCTTAACCTTCCTACTACCTGCCTTATACAGACTGCTTGCCAGAGGCCACATGTAACCCCTGAATAAACTATATGCAAAGTACTACCAATTGCTTACATGTCATGATGATAACCATGCCTGAACCCATGCCTGCATCCACTGCTTTTCTTTTACCGTGCCAGTAAGCCATACCTGTATCCAGTACTTTTCTTTTACCATGCCTGTAACCATGCCTGTATCCACTATTTTTCTTTACTGTAACCACCTCATGATGTAACTCACAATGCCTCAAATGTTCCTTATCTCCTTGTTCATTCTTATAACTTGTATTGTTATCCCGGGTCGCCCCTGAAAAAGGGACCTTAGGGGCTCAGTGGGCCTACCCGGTAACCAAAATTTAATAAATAAATAAGGTGGACATATGAGTGTCTTAATGGTAAGGATTGTGATTCCCCTTCCCCCATCATTTTTATATCACAAAGACCGTCTCCCCACACATTAACATATACACTAAGATTTCTCAAAGAGGGAGCAACATGTCAAGAGTGCTCCTCAGGCTGTCATTCTGGTATCTTGTAAGAACTTTTGTGTAATTTTTTTCATGCTTCTGTGTGTAATTTTTAGTATCAGCTAGAACTCTTTTAAATATTTCAGATGAGAGTAAAAACTGCCTGATAGAGTTAGTTGCCAGAAGCAAGCCACATGGCTCTGGAGAGTGATTACAATCTCTTTGGCTTGTACTACTGGACCCCCACCAGTCAATGGGAGAGCTGAAAACAAAAACAACCCTTTCATGTTTCATAAAGGGCCCTTGGCTAATGAGTGAAACAGTCACTCCTGCTGTGCAAGACAGGAGGGAAAACAAAGGGATGGACCTTGCAATCCATTAAACCCAAGATTCCTGTTTGGTCCAGTCTTTTCGGGTAGGAAGTTTCCCAGGACTCAAAAAAAGCATTGAATCTACGATGTCAGTGACATACTAGACATGCCATGTCAATGGGAGGCAGGCAGCTAAAGGATCTTGAGGAGTACCAGGGCCAGAAAGAGTCAATCAGGCTGTGACTCCGAACAGATAACAGCTAAGGTTTGAGTCCGACCTGATTCACCAAGGTGTCCTGTGTGGGTAAGCCATTACACTTTTGGAAAATTAGCAAGTGCAGTAGGTTTTTTCTCTTGTGCATTTTATTTCTGTTGTGTACTAACATTTTCTATACATTTCTGTAGAATTACTGTTCCCCATAGTTTTTTGTAGGATCCTGTATTGTGTGACTGAGTCCTCTGAGTTACAGCTAACTGATTTAAATTGCGCCAGCACGAGATCCAGTGAGTGCAAGAGGAGCGAGAGGGGCAGTATCAGCATGAGATCCTGCTGAGAGAGGAGTGAGAGAAAGAGCTTGAGAGACAGATGGAGATTCTGTGCCAGAGGACATCACCACAAGCTGTGAGTAATTGTATGAGGGGTTTGACCCAGGAAGCCATACTTCACTCTAAAATGTTTCCTAGATAAGGAGGGAAATGATCTTGATTTGTTTTAAAGATCAGCAAGAGGATCTGTGGGCAATATGAACTGGGCAGGGCTGAGTGGGCGATTCACCTACTGCCACTGCTGACAGGCAAGGAATTAGAAGCATCTGTCAGAAAGGACAATGAGGTCTGCATGGACTATGATAAAATGAAAAATGCCTTGCTAAAGCACTTTGAGTTAACCCCTGAGGCCTATAGGCAAAAATGTACAGGGTTAAGAAAGACACCAGAGGACAGTTATGCTGAAATATGTGTGCAGTTAAGTAATCTGTTAGAACGCTGGGTAGATGTTGCAAAGGCTCGGACTATAGACAAAATAAAAGATTTATTTCTTCTGGAACAGTTCCTAAATTCTGTACCTGAGGAACTGAGAATATGGTTGTTGGACAGAACTCCAAGCTCTGTGAGGGAGGCAGTCGATAGGGATGATCAGTTCATAGCAAGTCAACCATCCTTTCATCACAAACATAATGGAGGAGGAACATCAGGTGGTTTCAGGGGAACCCCAGAGAGGGGCAGTCTAAAGGAAGCCAGCCTGAGCCTGCATAAAAAGGGAAGTCACCTAATTTTAAAAGCACGGAGATGAATGAACGCAGATGCTCTATCTGCCAGAAACTGGGACATTTGTCTTATGACTGTCCAAAAAATGTGAAAAAATAGGTTAGTGCTGCAGGAGGAGGAGTTAGCGCTCAGGGAACTCACAAAGTACAATGCCCTCTAATTCCACTGCACATGAGTAGTGGGGAATGGATCTGTGACCTAGGGACTGAGGAACACTAAGGCCTTCATTTCTATGTTGAAGCAGGATTTGATTCAGGAGGAACAGATCCTGTCTTGTCAATGTTCTCAGACTAGAGGAATAATGGGTCCTGGGGTCTTAGTGCCAATGGCCGGGCTCATTCTGAGTTTGGAAGTGGTAAAGGCACACAGGAGGTGGGTGTTGTGCAAGACTTTACCATGGGTGAAATTATGGGTAATTAGTTTGATAGTAGAGACACTATTATGTGCGTCATTACATGAAGTAAGGTGAGGGAACTGGCTCCTGAGAACACAGAGGGGGCAATGCATGAGGACACAACCGTCACCTCAGCAGCAGGAGATGTAGCTGAAGATTGGGCTAGAAGCAGCAGTTCTGAGCCACATCTATAGACTAAGGAGGGCCCAGTCGTGGGAGGCTCTCACAGCACAGTGTGTTTTGGGAAAGGTTGGTCATGCAGAGCTAAGGATAGCTTAGCAAGCTGACACCTCCCTGCAAACACTAAAGGAGTTAGCCACAAGGGCATAAGGTGACTCTCCAAGTTCTGGGAAAAGGGAGGCATAATGGGAGAATAGGCTCCTGTACCATGAGTGGGTTTTCTAAGGGAGGACCGGAGGAAGGGGTACTCTGGCAGATAATGGTTCCTTGAGAGTACAGGAAGCAGCTCCTGGCTTTAGCCCACGACATAACCTTTTCTGGACACCTAGGGGTCAGTCACACAAAAGGGCAGCTGACTAACAATTTTTACTGGCCCAGTATTTTTAAAGTTGTGGCAAACTATGGCCACACTTGTCTGAAGGCAGCTCTGATTCCCTTACCAGTTATTAAAGAGCCATTCTGGCGAGTTGTTATGGGCATTGTGGGATCACTTAGCACCCCAAGTGTCCCTGACAACTGCTACACTTTGGTGATCATCGATTACACTACAAGGTACCTAGAGGTAGTACCCTTGTCCTTCATTAAGGCTGAGAAGGTGGTTGACGAACTGCTGAGGATATCTGGCTGGGTGGGTTCCCCCAGGAGATTCTGTTGGACCAGGGCACCAACTTCATGTCTGATCTGATGGTTAGTTTTTGGAAGAAGTGTGGGGTAAGACAGCTCAGGGCCTTACCATACTACCCTCAGACTAACTGTCTGGTCGAGTCTTTCAATGGGACTCTTAAGACCACGTTAAGGGCATTTACTGACTAGCAGGCAAGATTACCTATCCCATTTCTAACTGTCTCTAACCTGCCCTTTGTGAGCAATGTTATTGAGATGGTGGTTGTGTTGCAGCTGGAGGAACATCTTACCATTCATGATATCTAGGACCCTCTCTAGTTCGAATTTTGAAAAAGGCATAGTACAGAGACTGCACTGGTTTGGGTACTTAATAAACTCCTAATAGCGAGGGATTGGAGGTGCCATTCGATCTTGTTACCCTTGGACCTCTCTGCAGTATCTGACACTGTGGACCACAAAGTGTTACTTGAGTGCCTCCGGTTGGTTTACGGTTTGTTAGGTACAATCCTTAGGTGGTTTAGATCTTTCCTCACTGGCAGGACTCAGAGAGTGGTGTCAGGGATTTATTCCTCGGCATCTCTCTGCCCCCTGTTCTGTGGGGTTCTGCAGGGCTCCTTGTAGTCACCCCTGTTGTTCGCTGTGTACATGCTACTGTTGGGAGATGTTATAAGGTGATATGGGCTGAGTTTCCACTGCGCTGCAGATAATACTCAGCTTTACGTGTCCTTTGTGCCTGAACAAGCTGAGGCTGTTTCGCTCTTCAATAGCTGCCTCTCCAAGATCCAAGACTAGATGACTTCTAATTGACTGAGGTTAAACCCTAATAAAACTGCGGTGTTGGTAGTGGGTCCAGATTGGTGGGGTTTGGGGTCGTTGACTGGATAGCCATCCAGGCTTTGGCTTGGCGAAAGCTAGTTGCTGATCTCAGACTGGGTACGGAATCTGGGCACTGTACTTGACAGTGGTTTGTCACTTAAGGCTCAGGTGTCGGTTATCAAAACCTCTTTTTATCATCTGAGGAATATCGCCTGGATTAAACACCTGGTTCCATCCACCGACCTTCCAACTATGGTCCATGCTTTTGAGACCTCCCGCTTTGACTATTTCAATGCCCTGTACCTCGGGCTTTCGGGGGTTGATATCCACCGTTTGCATCTGGTACAGAATGCATCAGCCAGGCTCTTGACTGGCCTATCAAGAACTTGTCATGTCACAGCTGTGCTCCGCAACCTGCACTGGCTGCCGATACAGTGGCGGATCACCTTCAAGGTCGGTTTACTGACCTACAAGGCCCCACATGGACGGGGACCTCGGTATCGGCAAGTTCTTTGTCATTATCTCCCCCTTTGCTCACTCTGCTCCTCTGATGATGGAACTGCTAGAGGTTCCCAGGGTTCGATTAAAGTCCTTGGGGGCCAATTCTTCTGCTTTTATGGCCCCTATCCTGTGGAACTCTCTGCCTCGTCAGGTATGTGAGTGCCCAACTGTCAAGAGCTTTAAATCTGCTCTTAAAACTAATCTGTTTGGTATGGCTTTCCCTGATTTTGATTGTTTTCTAGGATTTTACTGTAATTGTCTGTATATTATAGTTTTTAGGTTTATTTAATTGTACATGCGCTTTGATCTTTTTTGAATGGCGCTTTCTATAAATAAACGATTGACTGATTGATCTCTTATTCAATATAGTGCAGTTCCCCAGGAGTCCACAGGGTTCTCACCCTTTGAGCTCCTGTTTGGACATAGGGTAAGAAAGCCCCTTGATTTGGTAAGGGATGGATGGGAGGTTGAGCTTGCTCCCCAAGAGGAATCTGCTGTGGAGAATGTCCTGTATTACAGATCATGGCTCAAGGAGCTCATGGGGTATGCCCAGGAGCACATAGCCACTGCACAACAGAAGCAGAACACATGGTACGACGGTGGGGCCACAGCCTGGGACAATGAAGTTGAACAATGGGTGATGATACTCATCCTCATCCAGCAGACCAAATTACAGGTGGTTTGAGAGGCGCCTTATTCAGTGGTCAGGAGCGTGAATTATGTTAATTACATCGTGGAGCTACCAGACAGGAGGTACAGACAGTGAGTCTACCATGTAAACATGATGAAAGACTGGTTTGGCTATATACAGCCATCCACTGATGGATCTCCTGGGAGAAGCCGAAGAATCTTCGGTCGATGCTGTCATCATCTCAGAGCAGCTGATACCAGCCCAAGCTGCTGAAATACATGAGGTGCTGCACACACGGTGGTGAAATGCTTACAGGTAAGCTGGGGTATACCATACTGGCGGAGTACCACGTGGATACAGATGACCCGATTTTCAAAGCATTTGGAATAACACAAGATGCTTGCATCACAGAGAGATGACGCAAGAGGCTCACTGCGCCACACCTTGCTTCATGTCTGATTTTAAAAGGCAGTCTGTGCCAGTGGGGGGGGACTGCCTGCACCAGCCCAGCTGGTGCCATCCTTGCAACTCATGCACTGAAGTGCCATGGTGGAAGGGAGCTGGTGCCAGGACAGAGCTGCAGCATTCCCTCAAATGGGAATTTGTAATCCGTATCAAAAGGCACACAGACTGTCACAGTAAGACCAGCCTGCAGCTGGCATTACAGCCCATGCGTTGCCACCGTCTGAGGCTGCGGGATGGCTTGAGGGACCTGGGTGCTGCTGTACAGTTCAATATAGTCCTGTTGTTTGTCGCACATAGTGTAGAGGACTCCAGCACTGTAGCGACATATATGGTGCCTAAACAGAATGAGTCAATACAGTGACACTGACTGGCACATGGTACAGCTAACAGCTCCGGACCCTTGGTGCCCTACCACTCCATGACATCTGCCACCCTGCTCCCCCCAAGTGTACCTGTGCTATGACAGCACTTGTTGTCCTAGGTACTGTACACAGTACATGCTGCCAGTGTACAGGGCCACTGTGGAAGGGGCCAACCACTACTGCAAATGACAGGCTGTACAGAGGAAGCATTCTGAATCATGCAGCTCTGTGACCAGAACAGCATCACCAGACGTGCAATATTCCTGCGGCTCTGATTATGGGTTTCCCTTTGCATCCTGAGGGTATGTATAGTGTTGCCTGAAGGAAACCTCCATACTGGAGTATACTGAGATGTAGACATGGTGGAGTTACTCCTAGCCCTCCCTCACCAAACTGCATCCTGGTAGAACACACTCATGACTCTGCAACTAGTGTGCACTGCCCCAAACACCACACAACCGTGTGCCATGCTCTACTGTATCACTGCTACACCTCTTGCCTGTCCTGTGCTTCCAGGTCCCTGTTCTACTGCCTCCTGTAAGTATTGAATGGGTCATGCACTACTCAGCACACAAAAAGCACATAATGCACCACAAGTCTACAGTGCGGTATTCAATGCCACAATACAGAGCTGTGTTACAGCTTGCCTCTGGACTGCCTCTCTGCCCTGTAGGTGTGTAGGTGCAGTCCGATGATGCTCTCTCCTTGATGGCACTGGAGGCTGTACCAGCTATATGGAACTACCTACGCCAATACCGATGGTACCGCCAGTACTGTCAGTAAAAGTAAAGTGCAGTTGGTAGCACATTATGTACTGATGGGTGATCAGCCCACAGTCGGGATAGTGGGCGAGTGCGTGAATACACCAATATGTGTCCTCATCACACATGACAGTGCTATATGGATGACATGTCATGTAGGGGCAGGCAGCTGAAAGGTCTTGAGGACTGTCAGGGCCTGAAAGAGTTAGTCAGGTTGGTGCTCCGAATAGTTAATATCAAAGGTTCAAGACTGTCCTGCTTTACCTGTGTGGGTAAGCCATTATTATTGAGGAAATTATGAAGTACAGTAATATTTTGCTGTGTGCAAAACATTTTCTTTTTATTTCTGTAGAATTGTTCCCCATAGTCTTTATGTAGTATCCTGCATTTACAAACTTCATACCTCTGTGGCCGAGTCCTCTAAGTTACAGCTGATTTATAACTGATAAAAACTGTGTTTCTGCCTCTGAAGAGAAGGCTACAGTTACCATATGTTGTTTCTTTCTTAAGTAAGATATTCTCAGCTCTGATGAAGGGGAGTGGATCATTTGTCCAGGGCAAGTAGTGCTGTACTATATGTGCAATGGCTATGGAGGGATTCAGATCTAGAGGTACCCAGAGAGAGCGTCTATGCTGAGTGGTGGCAACTACCGAGTACCCTTGCAAGTGTCAGAAGGGTTTGAGAATGCTGATAACAGTAATAGACTGAGTCTTGGCAAGACCAGTTTGCCACATACCTATTTTATTTGTGTGTGAAACTCATGACTGCTCAATATCTTCTACTTGTAGCCTTTAGGTCCATGCTATTTACAAGCCATAATATGGTGGAAATTATGAACTCTGACTAGTTTACCAGTTAGTGAAATGGTGTAAACCAGTTAATTTGTAGGAATTTGTGTGCTGTGGTGTTTCTGGGGGTACTAACCTCCAGAACAAACTTCTGAGTTGAGATAATAAAGCATGGCGCCGGTTATGCTAAAGGGGATAACCTTGATTACAAGCAGACTGAGTGGGACTAGCGTCCTTATCAGCCAACAATTTCTTTGTTACTATGTTACTCACTCCTAATGACATGTCACTTGATAGGATGCACTGTAATAATCCTAGAACCACTGCCAAATTTTTAACAATAAATTCTTGGACTTAACCAGCTACACCTCCTCTTTCCCTGTCCAACCAAGTGTATCCACCCAGCAAAGTGTAAACAGTCCACACTTCTTTTTCAAATCAGTCACAAGACATGAAGTGCTTAGATTGCTAAACAGTATGCAGGACTGCACAACAGCTGGCTCTGACAATCTAGAACCCAAGCTCCTGAAGGTTGCAGCCACTTGCATCGCTGCTCCCCTAGCCAGGATTTTCACGCTCTCCCTGTGCCAGAGCTACATCCCTGACATATGGAAAGTAGCTAGGATTACCCGTTTTCAAAAAAGGAGATTGTAAAGATCCCTCAAACTATAGGCCTATTGATATTCTGTCTGTCCTAAATAAAATTCCTGAAAAACTTGTAGCTACCCAGACAATTGACTTCCTACAGAAACAGGATCTTCTTATCCCTGCCCAGCATGGTTTTCACAAAGGTCATAGCACCTCTACCACCCTTCTTAAACTCACGTCAGATACACTAGTGGCTATGGACTCTAGTCTTCTCACCTGGGCAATTTTCATCGACATGACTAAGGCATTTAATTTAGTTGATCACTCCATCCTCCTAGCCACCCCTGGATCACTAGGCTTCTCGACTAACGCTGGAAGGATGTCCCGGAACTACCGATCTGATAGGTCCCAATTTGTGAAATACAACTCTACCCTCTTGGACAAAACCACTATCAACATTGGGGTGCAGCAAGGATCCATCCTTGGGCCCCTACTTTTCTCTATTTTCATAAATAACATCTCTACCGACCTCCACAGGACAACCTCCCTGTTATATGCAGATGACATTGTTCTGTATGCTAGCGCAAAAAGCACTGATGACATAAACAATCTACTCTCTCTCTTGACTTCCAGTTAATACAGGAGTGGTTATTTACTCGCAAACTTGTACTAAATGAGTCTAAAACACAAGCTATGCTCTTTCGATCGAATGCGAAGCTCAAACATGCCCACACTAAATTTAAAGCCTCCTCCTTAAATGGATCAGTAGTTGGGGTAGTAAATGAATTTAAATATCTAGGAGTCACCCTTGATCCATCCCTAAATCTCGACATACATATCACTCAGATCTGCAAACTGGTTGACTCCAAACTTGGAATAGCCTACCGAACCAGCTATGTGCTCACTCCCTCTGCAAGGCTAGCCACTGCCCGTGGCATACTCCTACCATCACTTACATATGGTGCCGCAACATATGCCTCTACGTGCAAATCAATCCTTAAGAAATGGGATGTCACATATAACAACATATGTCGCTATGCGTCCTCCTCACACTGACTGAAAACACCACTGTCTCCTCTGTTCTGACCTGGGATGGCTTCCTCTTACAGAACTAAGGCTTCATGCTTATGGCTCTATCATTGACAATATGGTCCGCCTACAAATACCTAAATCCCTGGCAGGCCTCTTCCAAAACCTGTCACCTTACTCTGGGTTGCGGTCTGCTGACCAAGCCCCCGTCTTCATTCTCAGACATAACACCACTAAAGGTGCTAGTGCTTTCGCCTGCCATGCCCCCAAATACTGAAACTCCCTTCCACTAGCTTTGCGCCAATTACCATCTCAAGCGCCATTCAAAAAAGGATTGCATAATTATCTTGGTACTTCCCACAGGTGCTCCTGTTTCAAACCTCGCTAGCTCTCTCCTTCCCAGCCTCAGCGCTCCTTGACATTTTACTGATCTGCCCCTCTATACGCAACACACTTCTCCTCTACCTATCTGACCCATCTCCTACCTTGCTTCACTCTCATCCCCTTTTCTTGTCTCTTTACTTCTATCACTTATTTTTATACCTCCCCTCAGTTAACTATTTTCATGCCCTTATCAGCACTAAGATGTTCAATTTGTCATGTTTTCTTAAACAAGCTGTGGCATAGTTTTTGGTTATTGTATGGTTCCTGTTTTATTTCTTCCCACACTGGTATTGTAACCTCCTTTTTATATAGCTTCTTTTTGTAATTTGCTTGTGTGCTATTGTCAACTGTTTTTTGTACCTGTATTGGAATGTCCTCCCTGTTTTGTTAAATTGTACCCTCCCGGGTGGTGCCTGAAAATAGTCATTGCTATGGCTAGTGCACTTACCTGGTAAACAAAAACTAAAAATATAAAATAAAAGTAAATAGATATTATCCTAAGTGTGGCTATTATGGGCACTTGCAGTGAAGCTACTCCTTACATTGAAAATGTCAGCAGAAAAAGACCTATTACCCTATTCTGTATAGTCTTTATCAATTCATCGTTATTCTTCCAAATATTGTAACAATGAAAGTAAGACGAAAGTATCCTAACTGTTTAACAATGCACTGCATGAAGCTCCCTGTATTGCCTTACTAATAGACAATCTTGTATTGTTATTTTTAAATTAAATTTAAAAAGTTACAGAGATATACAGTAGTTACATAGAAATGTAGAAACATGGGGCCCAATTCACAAACAACATTAGATTAATGCAAGGTGTACCAAATGCAAGGGTTTAAATAAATGAAAAAAAAACTGCTCAACACCTTCATTGTAATCAGTTGCGAAAAAGTAGGTATATGCATTTTCTAGCAGTTTACGTTGCTAAACGTTGCAAGATGGCGGCTGAGCTGAGCCAGCTTGAATACTGATTCTCACAATTCGTTGTTTTGTTAATTTTAAATTTTTTTTAGTTGATTCTGAGTTTCTTCTGTATATTTTTAGTTTCGACTGCAGTAGCGTGAGTTTCGGGACAATCTGTCGGTTTGGTGATTTTGCGGAGCATTTCTCGGACCCCCGTTTGGTCATTTTTTGGAGCCCTGCTTTTATTGTTTGGAGTCCTGGAGTCCTGCACTTGTCTTTTGGAGTCCTGCATTTGTTTTGCTCTTTGGCGTTCTCTGTAGTGACTTCTAAACATTGCTTGGTGTTCTTGACCTCCCGACTTCAGTGTGAGAGGCTGAGGAGTCGGGAGCTATTGGCAGGAGTACAGAAGTAAGAACAGTAAGACTCCGCTGAAAGTTTTCATATTGTTTGCTCCAGTAAGTTTGTTTGACTTTTTATGTTTGAACTCTGCCTGGACTTCCGACGTGGGAAGCCGTGGTACTGAGGAGGAGGAGCAACTGTGGAGAAGATTTTATTTGGACATTGTGCTTAATGACACTGCTCTGTTTAGTGATATAAGAGTCTCCTTGGTCACAAGATTGATCCCTGTTTTGAACTCAGTAGACCGCAGGACTTAAAGAGTTCTGACTGTGGAGTGTCGGGGAAGGAAGAGAGAGGAAGAAGGTCCTGAGTGGTTGGCCCAGTTGTCCCGGAGGTGGGTGCGGGGTGCTGCTGTCTGTACCTGGGAGGGCCGGGGAGTACTTGCCGGTGGGTTAGTGTTCTCGGGGGCCTCCAGGTGGTGCCGGAATAGCCTGGCAGAGGACGGCTGTTTCTGGCATCCCAAGTAGGGGGACAGTTTGCATATCCGCCCTCCTGGGGTTCACTGGGTGAAGAGTGCTTCCTTCCAGATGGAATTTTTGAATGGTTGAATGCCTGGTGTATGAAGAAAATATACTGACGCTGAGACTTTATGAACTTTTGTTATGTGGGGCTTATGATTAATGTTATTAAGTTCAATGACTTTTTAGTTGGGAGCTTTTAAATAATACGACAGCTTCAGTCTTACGTTTTTTGCTTTATTTGTTTGTATGTGATTTTATTTTATCTTGCAGTGAGAGTGCTAAGATTGTTTTTCCCCTCACCTTTGCTGTGAGAGGGCTGAAGGAGGGGGGGGATTTTTTGTGTTGGGGTAGAGAGAGTTCCCCTTTATTATTTATTTTTATTTTTTATTTTTTTATTAATTTATTTTATTGTTTTGCTTATTTTTATTATTTATTTTATGTGTTTTTTGTATGGTTTTGAGGATTTGTTTTTGTTTAATTTGACGTATTTTTTTAGCAGTAATATGTGTTGGCCTGTAGGTTCCACGGGGGTGCGCTATTCATCCTCCTCTCTTCACGCCCTCCGCCCTTTTTATACCCCTCCTTTGCAATTTGAGATCTACCAGCACTGCAGAGCGCTGGAGACTGTCCGTAGAAGAGTGGGGAGGGCGGGGGTGGGCGAACAGGTGAGGATGAATGAGCGTGGCCATCGTATCGGGGTTATTAAGTCCAGAAGGCGCCCTGGGGCGAAATGGAATTCAGACAGGGGTTTCCCATATCTGGTGCCCATACCCAAGGGCACTGCTGAATTTGGTGGGCATATAGGTCAGACAACCTCTGAGGTTTGTCCAACTTGGGCGGTGTTATGCAATGCCAGGTCTGTTAGGAATAAGACCGCTATTATTGCGGATCTTGTTGGCTCAGCTGACCTGGCTTGCATCACCAAGACCTGGCTGGATGAAAACTCTGGCCCTGTATTGGAGGCCATGGTTCCAGCTGGCTACTGGTGATACACCGCCGAGACTGGACCGAGGGTTGCAGTCTGTTTTAAGACTAAATTGGGCCCCTGGAATGTGGTAGTAGGTGAGGCTGAATCTTTGAGTGCGAGTTGTAGCAGGTGTGGAGCTCAATCGCTCTCATCTACCGTCCACCCGAGATGGAAACATTTCTTACAGGAAGTAGCAGACTTCCTCCTCGATATGTCGTTTGAGACTCTCAGATTGATGGTTCTGGGTGACTTTAACGCCTGGATCGACGATGAACTCTCACAATTTGGAAATCACTTCCTCCAATTTGTGTCTTTTTTGGGCCTTACACAGGTAGTTTCCACTGCTACACACAGATCTGGGCACACTCTGGATTTAGTCTTCCTTTTAGGGATTGACTCATCCGACGTGGGGGTGGAACCAGTCGTGTGGTCTGACCACCACACCGTGAGGTTCAATTTTTGCACCCCCCTTAGAAGGCCTTACCCTGTGGAGGTGGTCAGGTACCGCCCATTGCGAAATGTTACTTCTCAAGGCCTTGCTGCGGTCCTTGATCTCTCATCCCCCGTGCTGGCTAGCAGTAATCCAGGGGAACTGGTGTCGGCTTATAATGCAAATGTTAAATTTAAAGAAAACTAAAGCAATGATGTTCACAAATCAAAGCTCCACCAGCACATCCTCTTCAATCATTCTCCCCCAGCTATGCACTATACTTGGAGAAAATCTGGAGTATGTAGAAACCTTCAAATACCTAGGTGTGTGGATTGACAACAGACTTGACTTCACTCATCATTTAGAAGAACTGTTAAAAAAGCTTCGCCAAAGGCTTGGCCTTCTCTATAGATTAAAACCCTTCCTAAACAGAGACTCAAAGATGAGGTTAGTCCAGGCCATTTTTCTATCAGTTGTTGACTATGCAGACTTCCTTTATAGTCACTGCCCCATCTCCTACCATCACAAGTTGGATACCTTTTATCACATAGCAATAAGGTTCATTACAGATCTGCCATCTAATACTCATCATTGCTCTCTTTATGCTGCAGTTGGGTGGGTTTCCCTTCACCTCAGAAGGAACAGAAATGCAGCACTATGGATTTACAGAGCGTTGTCAAAAAAACCTCCAAACTATAACCTGGACTGCTTCACCCAGACCTCTCCTAGCTCCTATGCCCTAAGAAGAAGCAACAACATCATCCTGCTCAAATTGCCCAAATTCAACACCAGGCTAGGGAGGGCAGCAATCAGCTATTCTCTAGCTATAGCATGGAACACCCTACAAAAATCCCTAAAACTGTCCAATATCATTCCATTTGCATCCTTTAAACAGCATTGTACAGTCTTCTTCAAAGAGAAATGCAATTGCTACCACTAGAGCTAGCATGGTCATCTCACAAATCTCCCTTCCAAACCACATATGGCATATTCCTTCCAGACAGACACCCCATCTTATGGCACCCAGTAATACCTTCACCATCCTAGTATTACATTATGTTGAGTGTCTGCCATGCCCCCACTGGGATATGTATATACTGTACATACTGTAAATATTAGCTTAACTTTCCTGTAGCCATTTTTTATCATGTGAATTTACTGTACATCACTGTGTTTATAAACGTTATTTTCCCCTGTATGTACAACTGTCTTATATAAGTGTATGATGTATCTGTTGTGTATCAACTATTGAACCTTGACCTTATCAGGTCCATCTTGTAAATGAGCCTTGCTCAATGATGTTCGCCTGAATAAATAAAGATTTGATGATGATGATAATACGGCCGTTACGGTGGCCCTGGATTTTACTGCTCCTGTTCGTGAGCGCCCCCATCCCTTCGCCCCAGGTCCCCCTGGTTTGATGGGACACTGAGGGAGTTGAGGAGACAGGGGCGAAGGTTAGAGCGGTGCTGGAGCAAGTCCGCCCTTGATGCTGACCGCCTTAGATTGATGGAACATTATTCTGTCTATCAATCTGCAATCACCCCTAAGAAGGCAGAATTTCTGTCCAGGAAGATTGCAGCTGCACAGAATCGACTGGCTCAGCTGTTTTGGATGGTGGACAGACTGTGCAACCCAGCCTGTCTACAAGTCCGGAGAGCCTTTTCGCAAATGGAGTACAAGGAGTTCACTCTGTTCTTGGCACATAAGGTGGATGACATCAGGGCTGGCTTGCGCCCAGCAATCTCTATGGGTGGTGATGTGGAAAAATGCGATATCACAATGCCTAGTTTTTCCTGGAGTTCCTTTTGCCAACCGGAGGTCATGGATATTATGAGGATCATCCATAGTGTGCGGCCTACGAGCTGTAGTTTAGATCCTGGACCAACTCCCATAATTTGGGGTTGTCTTGAGATCATTGGCCCAGTTATGGTGCAGATAGTTTGGTGTTCCTTAGAGTCAGAAGAGTTTCCTAACTCCCTGAAAGAAGCAGTGGTTACACCTTTACTGAAGAAAGTTACTTTGGACCCAGACTGTTTTTCAAACTATAGACCTATCTCTAACCTTCCCTTTTTGGGGAAGGTTATTGAGAAGGAAGTGGCAGCCCAATTGGAAGACCATTTAACCATCCATAATATCCAAGAATCCTTCCCGTCTGGTTTTCGGAAAAGACACAGCACAGAGACCTGCGCTGGTCCGAGTGCTGAATGATCTTCGGAGAGCGAGGGATCAGAAGAGATGTTCTATCCTAGTTCTTCTTGATCTCTCGTCAGCTTTTGACACTGTGGATCACCTGGTGTTGTTAGCACGCCTGAGACAAATATGTGGAATGTCGGGAACTGTTTTAAAATGGTTCACTTCATTCCTTACCGAGAATGACGAGGGGTTGTTAGAGATTCCAAGAGTGAGTTTAAAAACTTCTGGTAGTAGAGCTTTTTCTTATGTAGCCCCAACTCTTTGGGATTCTCTACCTCGCCAGTTAAGGGAGTGCACCTCCTTGGAGGTATTTAAGAAATATTTGAAAACCTACTTGTGTCGGAGCACCTTCTTGGACGATTAGCTGATATTTGACTTTTAATATTATTCTTCAGATAGTATGGATGGTTTTATTGTAGGTTTTTAATATGTGATGTTATGTATTTATATGTTTCGTGTGATATTTCATATTGTGTTTTTATGGACTACAATGAGACATGAAGAACTGACGCAAGAAAGGGGAGGAAGGCATCGCAGAAAGCAGAACTTTATAGAGGCTGAGATAAAAGTCCTCATAGAGGAGGTGGAGAGCCAGGTCAGTATGTGTAAAGGCATGAATTTGAAGGAACTATCCAAGGGAGAGGGCAACTGTGGTAAACAGGACACAGAAACCTAAGTGTCTGATCCAGGTGACGAACGACTGCAACCGCCTATCGAATGGAACATGCTACTGGTCAGAGGTGGAGGACAGGGAGCAGCGCATCAAGACAGTACACCTGGGAGGAGGTGGCAAGAAACATAGAATTTGATGGCCGACAAGGACCGCTTGCCACCTAGTCTGCCCATTTCCTACCTGATGGATAAGCTACAGATTCTAGTTAATCAACAACTTACTTCCTCCTACCCCCCCACTAGAATTGCCTTATGTCTGTCCCATGCATTCTTGAATTCTCCCACTGTTCCAGACTCCACGACCTTCTCAGGAAGGCTGTTCCATGCAAGAATGGTAAATGCCATCAGCATCACCCCATGCAGGTGCAGCATCTGTGAAATCGAGGTTGTTTGACCTTAGAAGGAGGGCAAAAGAAAAGCTCACCCATAACCAATGATGCACCACTGGTACAGGGGGAGGACCAAGCAACATGATCTCACTAAGTAGCCAGGAGCAATGTGTGGCAAAACACCTCAGTGACAGAACCATACAGGGTGACAGTAACCCAGACCTCTTCTGGCTACAACATGCATCAGGTATGTACATGACAAGGACATAAAGGAAATCAGCATGTATGAGGGTAAACATAGGAAAAATGAAAATTACGCACCTTCCGCAATTCTTTGTCTTCCTGTGTATCTTCACCATTTATCACTGCTAAGTGGCTGGTCAGAGACAGGCACCCTCAGGGCGAATTTTTTTCGGAAGGAGGAACCAACGCCGTTTGCACCAACGAGACTGACACATTGCGTGGTGCTTGTGCGTTGGCCAGTAACATCCGTTGGATCCTCCTCCACCTCTGTTCTGTACACCGGGGAGACAGATGGAAACGAAGGCATAGAACAAATTAGGACAGGGCAAGGGAGCCCAAGAGACATCAAAAGGAAAAGAAGCAACTGAAAAAGAATAAGCTGACCAGAGGACAGAGAAGGAGAGGGACCTGGAGGCAGTATAGCACAGTGGTTTAAGGCTCTGAGCTGCAACTATGGAGACCTGGGTTTAAATCCCACAGCCCTACCTGCATACTGTGTGACCCTGAGCAAGTCACTTAACTTCCCTGTGCTCCCAGGTCACACCTGTAAACAAGCTTTCAGCTTAGTGTGTCTCACCTGGTTAAACAATTGAGGAAAAAAAATAAATAAATAAAATGGGCTGAGGAAGGCCCCAGTCCCTGGATGACCAAAGGCAGGAAGGAGAAAGAGACAGAGAAGAGATTTCAGAGGTAGCGGGGGCCAAAACCCATCAGGATAAGGCTGATCAGAAGATCTTAAGGTATATTCTCAAGGGAGATTCAAGGTTCTGAGAATCCTGAATTGAAAGGCTCTCCCCCTCTGATACCAATTCCCTAGGGAATTTCCTGCCTTCCCTCCCCCACTACAGTTACCTGAAGGAGAAACCAAGGTTTTCGAGGGGAGAGAAGGAACCCCCTAATAATATCATCACCCCATGGGAGGTAGGTAAGAGAGAGAGAAGAAACAACAAGGGGAAAGGGAGTTCTGGTCAGCCCCAGAACCTCCTTACCCCAAATGACTCAGAGTAGGAAACTCAGGGGATAGCTGGACCCCACTGAGCAGCTCATGATAAGGGAGCCCCCATCCCCCATAAGATCATATGGAAAAAAACAACCACAGGGACCCTACTATCCCACCTTCAACGCCACCAACCCCCATGTATCTTTTAATGACCTGCCACAGAAGAGGGGAAAATAATCCATTAGGGGGTGAGCAGGGAGGTGGTATGGCTCAGGGACTGAGGTCTTGTGAGGGGAAGGTGGGAGGGATTCAGTGAAGATACACAGGAAGATCAAGGATTAGCGTAGGTACGTAATTTTCATATCATCCCTGTGTCAGTCTTCACTATTCATCACTCTTGGGTTAGTACCGAGCTCTCCCGAAGGGGATCCAGGAATCCCTGAGAGAATAACATCCCTCAGCCCCCTCCCCGAGGTGAAAACAGAGGGGGGAAGGGGGGACCCTCCGCTAGCCAGTTAGGCATGGGACTGGTCAAGACAAGGTGGGGTCCCCTGATCCCTAGGGGAAGGAAGACGCCCCTGTAGTTCCCGTCTCATCCTGTGAAAGAAGAGATGGGTCCCCTGGAAGGGGAAGGCCAGTAACCTATGCTGGGCCAAAGATGACAACCTCGAAAGGCGAAGCCATGCCATCCACCTAATGCAGACTGCTGTCCCAGCAAGCCATGAAATAACTTCATTGGAGTCGTAAGATGCCCTTGACCTTGCCCTTGCCAACTCATCGCAGAGAGGGCTATGGCTTGTCAGGTAGCCTCTAAATTGGGCAGCGATGCTAGCACCTGGCCCAGCATTGCCCACAGATGCCTGTTATAGGCAGCGTGGTGTGCCTCATGTGAAATAATAGCAAGCATCATCCGCACAGAGGAGAAAACTCTCCACCCCAGATGGTCGAACTCCCAAGAGTCAGTATCAGGGGGCTGGTGTCTATGCCAGGAAGGGGTGTCCAGATGTGTCAGTCCAGAAGTGGGATGAGACAAAGAGCACAACACCAACTCCAGCAGTCCATAAGGGCTGGTTCTGAGGAATATGTAAGCTGCCTGGAAACAAACTGGCCAGGATGGGACCATCAAATTGTGTGCCCTGAAGTCACTGAAGAAGGTTTGCATTGCGCGCTCGGTATTGTCTTGGGCATAACACGAAATGTGCAGGTCCCTGACCAGCCTAACTAGGAAGCGCTGATACCGGGCCAGACCAACGTCTGAGGACAGATGGAAAGAGGGTTTCTTTTCCCCCTGTGGAGGAAGACTAGGAGGTCGAGGAACTTGTAGAGTCAGATTCTGGCTGTAGAGGGGGAACAGGTTGAAAGACCTGCTCGTCCACTGCCCTAACATATTGGGGGAAATCCACAGCCGGAGATCTGAACTGTTCCCAGGTCAAAGGTCTCAGAGGACCAACATGGCCTGTGAGAAGGGGAGCTGGGCGCAGAGGCACTGGTGAGCCTGTCAACAGACGTGACGCGTCTCTGCCAGGACTAGAGGAATCTACAGGTTAACCTGGCATAAGTGGGAATTCACAGATCTGTAATTTCGCCCACCTTTTAAGGAACAGAAATTGGCTGGGACTTAACCCTGTAGGGTGAGCTACCAAATGAGGGGACCGGGGCTGCATGGATCCAGAAGGGCGGTCAGCGACCCCACCCAATGAGACCTCCCTAGATTAGAACAAAGGGAAGAAACCAGACTCAGCACTACGGCTCCTTCCCTGGCCCCAGAGGGCCATGGGAGTGTGTCCTTCACCCTGTTCCCTTAACCCAATCGACTCTGAGGAAGCGCTCTTCCACGAATCTTGTGCCAAAGAACCCCCCCAACTCAAGCAACTCCCTGGGGGGTCCGCAGAAGAGGGGGACTCAATCTTGATCCTGAGAGAAGGGATGGCACCAGGGATGGCAGCCACCCCCTCACTCAGGATCCTGACTGCCACTCCCACAGCAGCGGGACTAGCAACCTGCAGCTGACACACCGAGCCGCCATCGACTCGAGAGTCGGCAAAAGCCATAGCCACCAGAGGGGACACTTGGAGAGGCACAAGGATACAAGGTCATGGAGAACCCCATGACCCCGAAGAATCAGGCCTCCAGTCCAAATCAGCCTCTGAACTGTCTGGCTCTGAAGAGGAGACGACCCAGAAGTGCTCCAGAATGGTGGTCCTGGGGGTTCCCCGATTCACAGAGCCGTAAGCCAAGCCCACACACCTCGTGGCACCACTTCGATCACCGAAGCCACAAATGGCCCCAGGATCTGAGACGGCGCAGTCGAGCAGCACAGAGGAGTGCCCCAGGTGACTGCCAGAGCGGTGATCCTGGCCCAGCCCCAAACGGAGCCGGACCGGAACTCCGGCACTGCAGTAGGAACCTCGTCTATGGCAAGGCATGAAAAAGAGGAGGCCCCCTCTTTTCCGGACCATGCAGACCTGGGAAGGGACCCAGAGGAAGGGCTGAGCATCCTGTGCTTGACCCAGAGCGACGATGCCTCGGAAACTCAGCGGAGCCCTTACGACTTTTAACGTGTGGTGCTCCAGAACTCGGCAGTCCATCGAGAAGCAGGCATCACAGGAATCCATGTCGTGTTGAGGTCCAAGGCAGGTGAGGCAAATGTCATGCTGGTCAGAAACAGAGATCTGCCAGCCACAGGGACACCGACGCACGGGAGGCCAACCCATTTTCTTCAACCATTTTGTCTCAAGGACCAGGCATGACACGTATGGTACCTTAAAACACAAACCAGGAAAGACTTGATGCCACTTAATAAAAAGGAAAGATCTTACCGGTTTGGAAACAACATCGACTAGGCAGCAGAACCGAGGAGGAGTTGCGGTGGAGGAGCTGAAAGATGGCAAACGGCTCTGAGGCATTGACATCAGACTAGATCACGAAGAGAAAATTGAGCGAGGTGCTGTCTCAACGGTGGGAGAAGCAGAACTGAGGTGGAGGAGGATCCAACAGCCGTTACTGGCCAACCCATGAGCGGCATGCAACGTGTTGGCGCCGCTGGCTCTTCCTTCCAAAAAAAAAAAAAAAAAACATCTCCTGCTTGTCCCCAGACAGCCACCCAACAGAGATGAATGGTGAAGACTGACACTGGGAAATAGTGTAAATTCTGCTAGGGCCAAGTGCTTGTTGTCAGGGGCAACACATTAGCACATGGGAGGTGAACTGAACTGATCAAAGACTCACAGTATGTGATGGGGGTTGTGGGACACGAACACAGCTCTGTGGGATGTACCACGCCCATGCACAGCCCAGCTCTGGCACCCCTAGGCTGTACTGCCAGGACCACGGAAGGCAATGTAGAGCAAAACAACATATCTCTCCATTGTCCACGATATCAGGGACAAACCAGAAGTGCCACCAAATGTCCTGCAGTCCAATGAAAGGCATGAAACAGAAGCAAAACAATGACATAGCAGATGCCACAGGCCAGTTCCATGGCAGCAGTGTGTGTGGCACTGGTGGTAACTAACAAGATGCAAAATATGTCCCACCGGTGTGGGCTGCATCCCTAAGAACTCAAAGCCCTGTCCCTGATGTATGAGGCATAAGGGCATGGGGCACGCAACAAATACACAAGTGGAAACACAACCACACAGGGATACTTAACAACTACATGGGGCCTGTGGTGGTATCACAGCTGCACCACAGCTGGGATGATAGGTGCTGCATGTAACATGCACCTTACCATGGAAATGCCCCATGTGAAGGAAGCATGGCAGTGTATCCATGCGCCATCAATAGTAGCCCACACAGACTCCATGTAGCACAGGTATGATACAGGGCCAGCAGAGAAACATGAAGAAAACACAGGGCACAGCATGCTGTACAGACAGAAGTGTGGCACAAAATATATGTGCGATGCACACAGCATTACTGCAGCAATGGATGCCTGTAGGTGGCCACAGGATGGGAATGTGGGCTCCAAACAAAGTCACATCCCTGTATTGTCTGGCATAGCAATGGGAGGCCACATGGACAAAAAAGAAGCCACACAGGAATGCAACAGACAAGGCACAATAACCACAGAAATGTGTACACATCCGATGGTAAGAGCGAGTGGACACTGCACCCAGGAGGGGCACAGCACAGCACAGCAAGGGGCATGAGACCCAACTGGCCGCCCATCAACAGTGGCAGTGACACACTGCACTACACAATGCACTGTGCACCCAGAACTATAACATACTGAGATGTCACTGCTGCACAGCCACCAACGCGTGCATTTCTCCTCCCAGTTACCGGCAGTGTGGAGACCAGAGGCACAGCAACAGGCACAGCCATAGCTGCCCAGAAACAGCCCCAGCAAGGTGAGAAGGTGGACCCAGACAAAGTATTGGTGGTGCCTGAAGGAATACAGGCAGACACGGATGTGGGCCAAGATGACGGTGGCAGCTGTATCCCCCACACAGAGCAACCCATACAGTACAGTGAGCCCACGACTGAGCCAATGGAAGCTGGAGATGGTGACACAGGCAATAAGGTCAGCATACCGGGGGGTGGGGGGGACTGTGACGACAAGGAAGCATCTGTCAAGGAGGATGAATCATCACACGAACAACAAGGTGATCATGATGTGCCACCCACAATGGAGGAGGACATCACAGTATACTGGCCAGGATATGACTCTGCACCAAGGAGGCCCTACAGCCTGAGGTGGCTGGCATAAGCACAGCCACACATGAGCTAAACACATTATCACAACTTAGCTGTGTGGAGGATATCCTTATAGGCCTGCACAATGTCATGCAGGCATGTGTATGGGACAGTGAAATGCATGCTGCAGACATCAACACCACCCTGCATGGTCTACAGGTGTGTATACAGAGATAGATGGATGCCATATTTGAGGCAGTATGGCGCAGTGGGTTAAGGCTCTGAGCTGCAAATCTGGAGACCTGGGTTTGAATCCCACAGCCCCACTTTGCATACTGTGTGACCCTGAGCAAGTCACTTAACTTCCTTGAGCTCCCAGGTTGCACCTGTAAACAAGTTTTCAGCTTAGTGTGTCTCACCTGGTTAGCAATTGGACAAAAAAACAAAATACAGCGACTGGTGCAAGTGACAGAACGGAGTACAGTGGAGCAACACATGCAGACAAACACAATCACTGCCATAGTGAGTGACCTACAGACAATCACCATGGCCACGTGTCATGATGGAGAGGCAACAAACACTAGTCCCCAGGCAGTGTCTGAGGGACCAGAAAGCACTACAAACCCCATATGCGCGGATGTCCACACCAAGGATTCAGGTAACACACAGGGTGCCACAACCCATATGCCCATCATGCTAATGCCAGTAGTGACCAGACCAGTGACACAAAGGGGTCCACTGAGCATATCTGCACCCCTGCCCACACAGCAGCAGTTGCGCTTTCTGTACAAGCCAGGTGGAACGCCCAGCCATCTGACGTAGTAAAGAAAACCAAACAGCATCATGGAAGTAGCAGAGCGTAGATCAATGGAGGTTGCCCCTGCCGAGCCATCAACTGTACCACCCAGGAAATGAGGTAGGAGGCCGAAGGGGTGGTGTGGGAACATCAGGCACCCCGCATGCCATAACAATGCCCACCACCGTACATCCCCAGGGGTCATGGTGCAGGCCTAACAATGAACATCAGGGAAACGTAACAGTGGTGGAGCACATAGAGAGACCAGGAACAAGGTGGTGAATATAATCAGGTACAGCAAACAAGGTGGCAAAAGAAGGTAATGAAGGGCAGACCGCCCACACAACGGACACCAGCTGGGACACAACATGGACTGGATATACGTGACCACAGAGCCCACAGAACATCCACGACCACAGTTCCAGCACAAATATGTAGACGATTCACCTACATAGTTACATGGATAGCTTGTGCCAATGGGTCACTGGCACCACCATGTCTACAGATATATTTAGATAATTTATGACCACCACTCCACTCCAACAGGCCCCTTTTGCACTATCCAGGCATGTATGAGGTCAGGTACTGGCCACACCCCTACCACCCCAGCAAAACAGCTAGTCCAGGTAACCAACAACCTTCATTTGCGCCATCAGCGAGAATGCTGGCTAGTCACGTCAAGGCAATGGGAGGCATAGCCCCTGCCTTGTCAATGTCATCTGAGGAGGAGGAGTCAGATGATGACATCTTCCAGTACAACACCCAGTCACACCCCTACTATGGCCCAGACACCCCTACCCGCCATCCACAACATGGTGGACCCCCGTCACATGACACCATGTCCCTACATCATCGACGGCATCACTTTCCTTACATGACGCCAGTCAGTGTTATACCACACACTCCAGTGGTACAACACATATGTCATACTGACGTGCACTCCCATACCCTAGTAACCCACAAAATATACCTGTGCATTGCCAACATATCTCCCAACTCCCTTCCACACCCATTCCCCGTGTGTACAGAGTAATCAGTAGACACAAAGTCATCCCACAGTTAGCACCAAGCTGTTGGGTTCTACCGTTGCATTTGGTGGTTTGGCTTACTCATATTGGAATTCCAATCTGACACAACAAAGAGTACCCTTATACCATGGTGTGATAATTATGACAGGAGCCACCATGGGAGGTGCCAATGCTTACATGACCAGATGTGCCAATGGGGTTGGGAGGGGGGGTCCCTGGATACTGCCTTTGGTCATGTCACACAACACTGGTACCCCTAGGCAGAAATGTTCCATGAGAGGTTGTGAGCAATGCAACGGTGGAGATATGCAATGTATGATACCTGTTCTAATGCCAGAGACTGAGGAACACCTTACAGTATATGCACCCTGTGATCTCCCGTGAACATACCCTGGTGGATGCAGACAACTGAACAGGAGCCAATGAACACAAGGGACTCTATGTAAGCTCTGCCTCAGCAGACATGGTCTTGCTATTGCTATAACCAACCTATTCTACGTACCGTTATATCCCTGCTGTTTTTCTATGATGTACTACTTACATTGACTGTCTGTGATGATTTTTATTAGGTGGTGGTAAACTTAAACTGTCATGTGATGCTTTTGCCTTGATGTATTTGTTACAACCAATCTACTCCATGTACCATGATATACCTGCTGTATTGCTATAATGTATCGTTGTACTGTCTGTAATGTTTAGTACTTTGTATCAGGGACCACCTTATGAATGAGCGTGCTCAATGGAAGCTATCCCTACACAATAAACTGAACTGAACTTGTGGGAAGAAAACCATGGGAACACACCATGGCCCATCACGTTTGTACATGCTCACACTGGAATTCCAATCTGACAACTAAGAGAACCAAGTTTTTCATGTTGATAAAGGATGCATAATAGCCACAGCAGACAGTGCCAATATGTCACCAATCAGG
This sequence comes from Neoceratodus forsteri, assembly GCA_016271365.2. Classification (NCBI taxonomy): domain Eukaryota; kingdom Metazoa; phylum Chordata; order Ceratodontiformes; family Ceratodontidae; genus Neoceratodus; species Neoceratodus forsteri. The sequence goes on along the minus strand of CM057459.1, from coordinate 301,826,996 downwards.
TATGACAAGTGGCATTGTGGGCGCTATGTGGGATACCATCATCATGGACCTCTGTAGCAAGTCACACAGGTCCCCCGAGGACATATGATGCAGACATGCGCCTGTACCATAGCCCTCACTGGTTCTACCCCATTCCACCTGTATGTCATGTCTGGGATGTGTGTACCAAAGCAAGTGTACACATCACCCGAGGTGTGACCTTACTGTGAGTCATAGAGGGATGGAACCACATTACCCCACATGCATGCCATACCCCGAACACTGCATTCCCGAATTACAGTAGCCACCCCTAATGCCGTATCACACTGCACTGCCACCTGCAGGACATCTACCATAATGATCCCATGGCCACTTATCAGCTCATCCTGTGACAGTACCAGCCATTATAGCTGTGGCGGAGTGTGGGTGGGGGAGATCACATGACACCGATATTGGGAAATATCTACAACATTTGTCTACTAATGGACTGCCTGCCACACAGGTGCAGGAGGTGGTATGTTAGTGTGGCAGTTCTACATACCATGGCATCCATCCTGGGTTTGGAGTGCAAACACAGCATAACTGGAAAACAAACTACTAGTCAACAGGAATATGGCTGATGTACAGGGGAGCTGGCGTTATGTATGACACAAACAGACCCGCATAAAAGGTGTACTGCATGGTGGTGTACTGCAGTGTGCCCTAGATCTGAGTGACAGCGCCACGTTATCTTACCGGACAGCTGTGGCATGGGCCATCAGACATGCATACACCAGATAATGATCAAACCATGCATTTATTGTCATCAAACATCAAAATATGCAAAACATATGGGAGTGGATTTGCAACAGGCAGAACTAAAGAGTACAAAAACACCATAAAAAAACCCAACAAGAATAAACTAGGCACTGGGTGTGACAGTCATATGTAACAGTGTCCACAACTCTTGGTGGCTCAATGGCCAGATCGTGCAAGCATGTATGCGAGCAGTGCATACAGTGATGCCTGCAGCTGGTCTACCTGGTGAAACACTGGACGGAGGTGTTCCTCAAGGACCCTGGCAAACCCTTGCAGACTCATCTGCCATGATAAAGTGCCCTGATCCTCCTCCTCCACAGCCACATCCCGTTGCATGCCCTGGGCAGGCCCAGTGTGCGGCATAATGTCCCTTTATCCATCAGACTCCAGAGCCACCGGCTCAGGCAAGACTACATGTGGCATGTCAACGACTTCCATTTCCCCCACAGCATCACCGCCATTGACATGACAGTTTGCATTGTCCTATGTTGGTACTGCTCCATCACCATCATCTTCTGGCGCATGTCCTCTGGGTGATGGTTGCTGCCCGTTATCCTCTGATGTTCCCTGCTGATTCCCTTCACCTGCCTCAGATGGTGCCACCGCCCCTTCAGTTCTGTGCCTGGTATGTTGTGCAAAGGTCCTGGCTTTGGTACATTTCACATACTTCACTGCCTGCTCAAGGGAATGTCACATTCACGTATGTGCAGTGGCCATCCTCTTTGCAGTCCCACTGGCACTTGCAACCAAACAGAGGGTGCAATCTCAATGTGCATAAAATGGGGACCTTCCATTCTGGCCCTCGCTGTCTGCATGTGACATTCCCTACCCATACACCAGCCCTTCTGTTCTACAACATTACCAGAATCCTAGGATATCTGAATAGCCATGTGACATCAATCATCACATCCTTACCCATCAACAATGGTGTGCCATGTCCCGCTCTTGCCCACACACTGAGTCTACACTGCAACACCGGTGGTGGCTGCACAGCCAGGGTGGATGGACATGAGATGGACTCCTCCCTTGTTGCTTCTTCGATGCATGATGTCCACATGGAACAATGCACACAATGTGTCCTAACATAGCACCACATGCTCTGTGTGCCCAGCCTTTTGTGGCCCAACATGTATGTGGCATGCTGCACCAGATGTGCTGGACATGTGGCATGCACATGCCTATGGGCCCTATTGTCAGTCACACTGTGCATGCATAACACCATTCATGCATTTCATCAGTGTGGGTTCACATACCACAAGAGGGCACACACTGTTTGTGCTCCATGATTACATGGTCCGGGGAAACATGCCACTGCTCCCTGACCATTATGTGTTCAGACGTAAGCGGCCAGTACTGTTCTGGATGGGGTTGTCCTCTGCTGTGGATTTCTCCAGTGTGCCTCAGTAGTGGCATGTTTATAGTGGGCTGCATGTTACCTGCAGTTTATATATGTGCCCCAATCCCCAACCCTGACCCACAGCTGTGCCACACCCACAATGGCATGACTGGTTCCATCCCCCCAATGCCCAACTGCATTCCCTGCACATGGTGGGTTCATGACCCCAGGTGTCTTGTGCACCCTTTCCCACTGCATACGTGTACATACCAGAGGTAAATTCAATCTGTTTACTCGCTTGATAAGCTGAGGAAGACTCGGTACGAGTCAAAGCGCAGGGTTGTGAGAAGGCATGCCTGTCCTTTCACCTAAGCTTATCAAGTGAGTAAACAGATTGAATTTACTACTGGTGTGGACATTTCTTTTGTTCAGAGTGCTTCAGGTTTTTGTTTCTTTGCCTTGCGACTTGGCTGGCTACCCTTTCAGACGCACCGGTCATATCCCTAGCTCGCAGCAGTCCTTTTTGTGTTTCTGCATGCAAGTACATGCCTGTGGCTGCAGCCCACATGTATCATGAGAGGTACGGCTGTTACCGGCATGGACGGTGTGGTGTGGACTCCCATAACCATGGTATACAGTGGCTATCTGTGGCTCATTTGAATGTCCTGTGTATGTCACATTACTTACCTGTACCACTGGGCCCTGGTCGATCTTCACCTTCACCATTCTGAGTTCCCTCCTCATGGTCCGCTGGTGGATGTTCAGTTGTTTTAGTCGATGCATGTGCCGCTGTGGAGACATAATGGGGGATAGACAGATCAATATGGACGCACTGCATTCACTCTGTACAGATCTGCATATTTCCCTATGAGATGACCATGCCACTACGTACCTGTTCGGCATGTGTGGCCAACATGAATCATAACATCTGCTTCCCAGGCCATGTCCCTGAAATGTTCCAGAAGCTCCTTTTCATGCCATGCCAGATCATTCCAGTGGTGTTTAAATAATAATAATAATTTTTATTTATACTGCGCCTTTCAAATACCAAGGCGCATAACAACAAATTAAAATGACACATTAAACAATAAATATAAATGCGTAAGGATACAGCTTAAAACCAGATAAAATGAATAAAATCAAGCAGGATAGGCTTGCAGCAACAAATATGTTTTTAAGGCCTTTTTAAATGCCTCCACGGTTGTGCACTCCCATAACTGACAGGGTAGAGAATTCCAAAGGGCTGGAGGGCATACATAAATGCATGGGCCCCAGAAGATTTTAAAGAAACCCTTGGAATCTTTAGCAACCCCTCGTCAGCCAAACAGAGTGATCGCCCAGGGCAGTAAGGAATCATAGGCTCTTTAAGGTAGTTCGGGAAAGTGGGCTGATTGGTTTACGAGCTCACGAGGTCAGCTCTACATAAGGAGGAGCCCACCAAGGGTGGTGGTGGTGGGTAGCCTGCGCATAGTGCAGGCGGGGCTAGAGCTCCGTGAAGGAGCAGTTGGAATCTCCGGTGCCTACCTGGCTCAGTTGCCGTTCTGTGGTCCGCGGGGGACTTACTTGGCTGTGGGGAGGGCTGGGAACACTTGCCGTCACGACCTCACTGCAGGAGGGGAAGAAAAAAAGGTTGCTATAAGTACAGGTATGTAGGAGAAGGAGCGTGTATTTTTAAGGTGTTGCAAATGCTAACTTATTCACTTAGTATACTTCCAGGAGTATTTACATGCAGACATAGTAATTTTTAGCACTTTGAATACTGGTGCGGTTTAGAACAGCCTGGGGAGTTACAGATCTTTAACGGTCAGGCTTGCACTGCTCTGCTCTCATTCAATCTCCCTGTAAGGTAAAAATCTCCCCATAAGTAAAAACAGTACTGCTCCCACCCCCTTTGTCTAATTTGTCTAGTTAAGGTAAAACAGCCCCAGTTACTACACAAGGCAGAATTTATACAAAATTCCCCTTTAAAAGAAGGATTTCTAATATAAAATAAAGGTCGGATTGGAGGCAGGGTGCTGTGTAAAAGACCACCAGCAGTGCTCCACCGACATAAATACAAAATGCACAGCAGTCAAAGAAGGCGCCAAGTTTGAGAAAATCTGTGGCACAGTAGAGCTCCGTGAAGAAGCAGCTGGAATCTCCGGTGGCTACCTGGCGCCGTTGCTGTTCCGTGGGGGGGTATCTCGCTTGGCTGTGGGGAGGGCTGGGGACACTTTCCCTCGCGACCTCACTGGCTCCGTTGCCATGCCGTGGTCCGCAGGGCGGGGATCTCGCTTGGCTGTGGGGAGGGCTGGAGACACTTGCCATCGCGACCTCACTGGCTCCGTTGCCGTTCCGTGGTCCGAGGGGGGGCTCTCGCTTGGCTGTGGGGAGGACTGGGGACACTTGCCCTCGCAACCTCACTGCAGGTGACAGAAATGTTCAGATACCTCAAGGGCATGAACAAGGTGGAAGAGGACAGCATATTCCAGTTTAAAAGTACTGCCAGAACAAGAGTGCATGATATGAGACTGATGGGTGGCCGCATAAGAGAAAATGTCAGGAAGTTTTTGTTTTTTTTTTTACGGAAAGGGTAGTGGATGCATGGAGTAGGCTGTTCCAGGAAGTGGGGACCACTCATATGGTGGCAGGCTTCAAACATGCATAGGACAGGAATAAAGGAATATTAAAGACAGGAAGAAAAAGCTAAAGCCAGTGACCAGATAAGAGTCACTGGCCGCTACGTCAGGTATGCTAAGGATGACCTCTCTGTGTCACCTCTACCCCAGCAGACTAATCCTACTGCTGAGAGAAGATATATATCTGAATAACCCTAGGGCAAGCCAAACAAAGTACAGTTATGTAAGAACTAACCGTAACAGTAGATCTTCGAGAGAGGCTCTTGCAGTAGGTAATTACATATAGGACTGATGGCGGCAGGCGGCAGGACCCCACGGAAAAATTTCCAGCTAGCAGACCCTGGCGAGGGGCCGCCTCCATGTCAGGTGACCGGCGTCAGATGACTTCGGTATAAAGGGGTGGTCCCGGATGCCTGCCTTCCAGTTCTTTCCCACCACAGGTCAGGAAGACCCGGACGCGAGAGAAGCAGATACTTCCCTCAATGGAAAAGGAGCTGATAAAGCCTAGGGGGATGGAGGGAGGGAAGGTATTACCTACTGCAAGAGCCTCTCTCGAAGATCTACTGTTATGGTAAGTTCTTACGTAACTGTACTATCTTACCTCGAGAGGACTCTTGCAGTAGGTAATTACATATAGGACAGAATCCCAAGCAGTCTGGAACAAATGAAAGGCACCGGGAGGAGGAACTACCCCAAGAAGTAGCAAAAGTCTTGCAAACCTCAAGACAGGAGGCCTTGCAAGACCGCTAACCCGAAGCCTGCTCTACAGCGAGAGGCAATGTCCAAACTGTAATGTTTCGTAAAGGTATGGATGGAAGTCCAGGTGGCGGCAGCACAGATGACTGCCGCAGACACATTCTTGAAACAAGCTGCAGAGGCTGCTACTCCACAACTGGAGTGACCTCTGCCTTGACCCGGAAGGGTCTTGTTGTACTTGTCATAACAGAAAGTGATGTAATGAGCCAACCACTTCGACAGGCACTGCTTGGAAACAGCATTGCCTTCTCTTTTGTGAGCAAAAGAGACGAACAACTGATCAGTCTTACTGAGATCCTTTGTCCTATCGGTGTAGTATCTCAGAATCCTGTGAACATCCATGGTATGGAGCAAATATTCTCCCTAGTTGGAGTACTGCGTGAAAAAGGCAGGTAACTCTATAGACTGATTTAAGGTAGACTCCGCTACCACTTTAGGTAGAAACTTAGGGTTCGTGCGAAGAGCTATTCGTTCCTTGTGAAAAATCAGATAGGGGATTTTACACATAAGGGCCTGGAGCTCGAAAATTCTTCAAGCGGAAGTAATGGCCACCAAGAAGAGCATCTTCCACGACAGAAACTTCAGATCTGTGGAGGCCGCAGGCTCGAAGGGAGGAAGGGTAAGTTTCTCGAGAGCAAAGTTCAAGTCCCAAGGGGGAGCAGGAGTCCGGACAGGGGGCCTGAGATGAAGGACCCCTCTGAGAAAAGTCTTGGATACCTCTAACTGGGCAAAGGCTTTATCAGCGAAAGGAACATGGTAGGCTGAAATAGCGGCCATGTGAACTTTCAAGGAGGAATGACAGAGACCCAGGTCTAAGAGGTAACGTAAATATTCAAGCAGAACGGCCACAGGACAGGAGAAAGGCTCCACATTCCTGGAGGCAGCCCAAATAGAAAATCTATTCCATTTCATGGAGTAAGTGGACCTAGTGGAGGGTTTTCCAGCCTCCACCAGAAACTCGGCCACCTTTGGAGAGACACCAAAGCGAGATTGGGCTAGGTCTGCAGGAGTCATGCATGAAGTTGCAGGGACTTGAGTCCTGGATGGACCAGGGTCCCCTGATCCTGGATCAGCAATCCTCGAGATAAAGGAAGAGGAAGAGGAGGAACCTCTGAGTATTGTTGTAGAAGAGAGAACCAGATTTGCCTGGGCCAGAAAGGAGCGATCAGAATCATTCTCGCTCCTTCCGTTGTTAGTTTCCGCAGTACACGAGAGACCAGAGGAATTGGGGGAAAAGCATAGACGAATCTGTCCTTCCAGTTTAGAGAGAAGAGCGTCGCTCCAGAAAGCACCTCACTCTAGAGCGAGCGAGCAAAAGGTGGGAAGTTTTGCGTTTTGGGAAAAGGCAAACAGGTCTACCTGTGGAGTCCCCCAAAGCTGGAAGATGTCGTCTAGAACCTTTTGGTCCAACTCCTACTCATGTGGCAGACCAGAGGAGCGACTTAGCTTGTCTTCCAAAGTATTGTCGACTCCTGGAACATGGATCGCCGTGAGGTGAAGGTTGTGAAGCGTCGCCCAATCCCAAACCCTCACTGCCTCCCTGCACAGCGGGTAGGATCGAGTCCCTCTCTGCTTGTTGATGTACCACACCACGCACATGTTCTCTGTCTGGACAGCTAAGTGACGGGGAAGAGTGTATTGGTGAAGGGCTTGGAGAGCATATAGTACTGCTCGTAGCTCTTGCACATTGATGTGGAGAGTTAGCGCCAATCTGGACCATAAACCCTGGGTTCGGTGACGACCCAGATGGGCTCCCCAAACTTCGCCTGAAGCGTCCGTGGTCAGAGTCTGGAACGGGAGAGGATGACAGAAGAGGACCCCCCGAAACAGGTTCTCTCAAACCATCCACCACTGCAAGTCTCTTGCCATCGGCGAGGAAATCAGAACCAGATGATCTAGTTGTCTACGAGTTGATCCCACTGGGAGCGGAGAGTCCACTGAGAAATCCTCATGTGGAGCCGTGCGCGGAGAACCGTTGGGATGGCGGCTGCCATGAGCCCGAAGAGACGGAGAACCGACCTCGCCAGAACCTTCCTGTGTTCTGATAGCAGGGAAATCTGTGACTGGAGGGAGGCCGCCCTGTCCGGAGGAAGGAAGGCCTTGCTCACCGTCGTATCGAGGATAGCCCCAATGAACTGAAGTCTCTGGGAGGGGTCCAGATGAGACTTGGAATGGTTGATGGTAATACCCAGGCAAGTGAAAACCTGCTAGGTGAAGGAGAGAAAATGCAGGAGCTCCTCCCTGGACAAGGCTGCCAGGAGCCAGTCGTCCAGGTAGGGAAACATCTGAACTCACGTAGTACACAGGTGGGCTGCTACCACCGCCAGGCATTCGGTAAAAACTTGGGGAGCCAAGGAAAGACCAAATGGAAGTGCCCGTAATTGGTAATGGTCCCCCTGGAAAGCAAACCGAAGGTATTTGCGATGCGATGGATCAATGGAGATGTGCAGATATGCGTCCTGCATATCCAGCGCACAACGCCATTGACCCGGCCGAAGAAGGGGCAGAAGGGTTTGAAGGAAAGCATCCTGAACTTTTTGTATTCCACGTAGAAGTTCAGGGAGCTGAGATCGAGAATGGGTCTGAGATCTCCCGTCTTCTTTGGGACCAGGAAGAAATGGGAATAGTAACCCGTCCCCTGAAGGTGAGGAGGAATGGGTTCTATGGCCTGCTTCTCGAGAAGGGCAGATTTTTCTTCCCTGACCAAAGGAAGATGGTCCCTTGCGTAAGAGGACTTCAGAGGGGGATGGCGTGGAGGTTTCTGTAGAAACTCTAGGAAGTGCCCCTCCGCAATAATCTGAAGCACCCATGAATCCATTATTATCCTCTCCCAACCTGGAAGGAGGAGGGAGAATCTCCCTACTACCGGTTCCTCCGGGGAGTCCGGAGGCGGTGGGAGAGGAGAGGAGTCAGGTGGTGTGGGGCAGCGCCCCAGCAGGGGCACCTGCTGGGGCCCAGTGTTTAGTGGCCTGCCTTCCTTGGGTTTCGCTTGAGGCGGCTGCATCTGGCGAAGGGCGGCGCCAAGGGGATGGGGACGTACATGGAATCCACAGATTTCAGAGCCGCCCCTTCTTCCTGCAATCGGGTGATGATGTCCTTGACATCACCGCCGAAAAGCACTGAACCCCTGAAAGGTGCTTCCTGGATTGCTGACTGCACCTCCGGGACCAAACCTGACACACGGAGCCAGGCGTGGCGGTGAAGACTTACGGGGAACGTGAAGCTCCGCCCGGCAGTGTCCACTGCATCGTAAGTCGTCCTCAGCATGTGACGACTGGCCGAACGAGCAAAACAGACTAGGTCAGCTAACTCCTGCTTGACTTGGGAGTCAGGTAAGGAGTCAATCTTAGATTCCGCCTGGGTAAGAATAGCCTTCTGGTAATCCCCCATATCTGCTACATAATTCAGGGCCGAATTCCCAGTGTGGAAGAAGTGTATATTTTTCTTCCGTACTGGTCCAGAAGGCAAGATTCCTTATCCGGGGGAGATGAGCTTAAATGTTTGGGGTGTGCTGACCGGCCGTGAGTGGTGCTAATCACGACCGAGTCTGCACGGGGGTGAGAATCCAAAAAATCTACACCCTCCGGAGCCTGGTATAGCCTGTTGGACTTCCTAGGAAGCGGGGCTAAAGAAGACAGTTGTTTCCAAATAATGGAAACAAGGTGGGCGTGAGGCTCGATCCAGGGTGGCACTAAAGTAGGGTCCGTAAGGGGCAGGTCCAGATTTTCGGCAAGTTTAACCCGCTGAGGATCTTGTTCCAGAGAACGCCACTGATGTACTTCCTGGATCTTCCTGAGCAACTCCGTGAAGGAAGGACCCTCCGGAGGAGACTTCGGAGGAGTCCTCGGCTAGGGCTCGGATGGAGACCGAGGCTCGTCGTCTCTCTCAGAGCATCCATCAGAGGAATCCGATGAATCTGAGAGCGAGGATGAAGAAGAATTAGAAGCAGAGTAAGACTCCCTGACTCGTCTAGGGGAAGGAACGGGTTCCTGAGGAGGAATCCCTGGACGCGTGTCCTGCCCCTCTCTGGATCAAAAGGGAAGAGCTCTGGAATCTGGAGGCGGAGAGGAAGTGTGCCGTCTCGGGCGTACGGGGGTGGCACCGTCGCTGTAAGGCGGCTCTCGACTTCCTTGGTGAGCTGAGCCTTGGCCTCAGCCCACCAGGAAGCCAGAGTCTCCTGAAGATCCACCGGCGGCATGGGGGGTGGTGGAGGAGGGGGATAACTATACGGATTATATCCGTAAGGCGAGTATCCGTAACCCGGCTGCAGTAAAACCGGTGCCGGGTATTGCGGCGTCAGGTACTGCGGCGCTGGATACTGCGGACCCGGGTAAGACGGCGTTGCATAGGACAGCGGATAACCGGGTACGGAGGAGCAGAGCGGCCATAGGGGGGCCCGGCGGGCGGGTCGACATTGAGAGGCGGTGGGGGTCAGGCCCAACAGAGGGATATCCCTGCCGGGCGTCGGTGAGGCGGTGTAGTAGCTGGCGTCCGAGGGCCAGCGTCAGATCGATTCTGTAGGAGGAGGGTCTGGCGGTGGAGGAATATCCCAACATCGCCCGGGACGGAGAGAAAAGTCCCGAGTCACGCTGGGCGACTCGGGCTCCCGGACGGCAGCAAAGGCTGCGGGTAACCTGGGACGACAGACGATGGAGGGTCTGTCGTAGGCTCCGACTCCCGGCGCACGTCGGAGTAGCCGACGTGCGACTTAGGACTGGATCCCGGCGGGCGCCAGAGGAGCCGGCGTCCGGCTTATGGGGTCCCTCGTCAGAGGCGGGCAGAGGGTGGGACGCGGCCCGGTCCGAGGGGGACGCGACCGTGCGCCGCCCCAACGGGTTGGGCGTCGGAGGAGCCGACGCCCAACTCTGGGAGGTGCCTGCGCCCAGTAGGCTATGGGCTGCGGGCGGGACTGGGGGCAGAGGCCTCCTTTAGCCTGGAGCGCGCCGCAGGACAGAAAGCGCGAGCCCGGCAGGCGGCCCGGCGCCTCCTCCAAAACCTTGGAGGCTGCCGTCGGACGATCATCCGGAGGGGACGGTAACTGAACCACGACTCCGGCCGTAGTCGCGGACAAGGAGGCCTTCTCCCTGTGCCTTTCTTTGTCGCGCTTCTTGTGGTGTCCTTCAGGAAAGGTTGACGCCTGCCTGAGCTTCTTCAATTCCTTCTCCATTGAAGACATCTTCTTTTCGAGCAGATGGGCTTCCAGGGACTGTTGGTGTCGTCTGCGGGTAGCCGCATTGAAGTGCAGGCAATGCGGGCACTTGTTGACCGCATGGTTGGGGCCTAGACAAAAAAGGCAGAGAGTGTGGCCGTCCGTGTGTGGCAGTTAGGCGCCGCACGAATCTCACTTACTTTTGAAAGGGGACAACATACACCGACGTTAACCTGACGATACGATATAAAAATACTGAAAGTTTTCGGTAAAAACCGACGGAAGAACAGGGCTTTCCTAAGCATGAACTTTACTGCGAGGTGCTGCATGAGCTAACGGAGGGAAAGAACTGGAAGGCGGGCATCCGGGACCACCCCTTTATACTGACGTCGTCTGATGCCGGTCACCTGATGTGGGGGCGGTCCCTCGCCAGGGAACTGCTAGCTAGAAATTTTTCCATGGGGTCCTGCCGCCTGCCGACGTCAGTCCTATATGTAATTACCTACTGCAAGAGCCCTCTCGAAGTAAGATCTAACAATTGGCTGCGTCTACCACCTACCAAAATCAGCCCTCAGATCCCTTGAAGCGATCACAAACGATACGGCTACCAAGGTAACAATGGAGAAACTAATCCTGGGGGACTTCAACATTAACTGGGCACAGGACCCTGGTCACGCCTTGAAGTCACTTACCCATGAAGCAGGTCATCTCTAAACCGACCAGGCTTAATTACAAAACTGGAAACCACACCACCCTTGACTGGGCTCTGGTGTCTAATCCCACTAATAAACAAAGTGCGGGCACAATGGCAGACTCCCTGAGTGACCATTCCCCAATCTTCTGAACATGGAAAAACAAACCACCAAAGGTCCAAAATAGAATTCTCTCCGTCCCTGACTTCTCCAAGTTCTCTGAACTACAATACTATCGCTACCTAGGTAGTCTGGACTGGAACCCCATAAATCTTCTCCCTACTCTTATTGAGGCTGTGCAATATTTCCAGGACGAAGTAACCACGGCGGCCAACCTCCTTCCTCCAATGAAGAGAATGAGGTCTAAAGGCAGCTGCTACAAGTGGATCTCTCCCTCCCTCAAAGCCCTAATGGCTACTCGGGAAAAAGCCTGGAAAAAGTTTAGGCTTTCCTCCCTCCCGGCAGATCTTGCTAAATACAAAGCCCTGAGTAACAAAGCCAAGAGAGCCATAAAACTCGCTAAGAGAGATTACTTAACACACCTCCATAAAACCAGCCTGGGCAACCCCAAGCAATTCTGGAATCATATCAATGACCTGATCAAGGGCAGCAAAAAGCCGGAGTCCTGTCCCATGGAGATTAACGGTCAGCTCACAACTGACCCTTCTCAACTATCGGCTGCCCTTAACAGGCACTTCTCAGACCTCGAGACCTATAAGACCTGTCTGTCTCCCCAGACTCTCCCACCTACCTCAGATGAACCACCTCACATGGAAAGACCCCCACTTCATCAGAGACTGGCTAAACGCACTGAAGTACTAAACCTCCTAAGGAACCTGAAACCGAAAGGGTGAGGGGGACCCGACGGTATCAAGCCTCGGCTACTCAAGGCAGGAGCTACCTCCTTACCCTGGCCTATACGCATGCTCCTCAATCGATCACTGAGGGAAGGAGCAGTCCCTGACCTGTGGAAACATGCCAGTGTTGTCCCTATTCACAAAGGGGGGTGCTCAGGGAAAAACTCTACAACTACAGGCCCATCTCCCTCCTCTGCTCACTTGCTAAGGTGCAAGAAAGAGTCATCTACAATCAACTCAGGGACTACCTGGAAGCTCATCATCTCCTTGCCCCCTCTCAACATTTAGAACAAACCATGGTACTGACACTGCCCTCATTAACTTCATGGATGATGTTCTCAGGGCAATGGACAAAGGGATACCCACTGGTGCAGTCTTTATAAACTTATCCAAGGCATTCGACCTCATCGACCAAAACTTGCTGCTACAGAAGCTGCAAAATATAGGCCTAGACAATCATGCCCTGAAGTGGCTTGGGAGCTACTTATCAGGCAGGGCACAGAGGGTATCATGGAAAGAGACCATGTCTGACCCACTACCCCTAAACCAGGGTGTACCTCAGGGCTCAATTCCAGGCCCCCTCCTGTTTTCCTTGTTTACCAACGACCTGCATACCCACTGCGGGGAGAGTTCAGTTGTGTAGTAGGCTGATGATACTGTCATCTTCCGACCACAGCGTGACGTGGTTCCCCTAGACCCTCTACTTCAAAAGGATCTCACTTCACTAGAGACTTCGCTATGTAAGAACAGAATGGTACTAAATGCCGACAAGACCAAGGCAATACTATTCAGGCCAAGATCCTAGGATTTGACAGGTCCTCATTCCTCTCCTTAACCTCACTGTCTGGTAAAGCATTAACGTAGTTCCCTCCCTTAAATACTTGGGCCTCACGTTGGATCAGAATATCACAAACAAGGAACACGTGGACCAAGTCACCAGGACCCTACATCGGAAACTTGGCACCCTGTACCGACTCAGGAACCAACTCATCCCTGAAGCCAGGCTCTCCACAGCTACCAGTGTCCTACTACCCAGCCAGACCTTTGCGGCCCCTATTATACAGGGCACAGTTAAACAAGAGATTACCAGGATGCAAACCCTACATAATAAAATAGCTCGTTACGCAACCTTAGACAACCCAAGATGTCACCACTGTGACACTTTGGCCAACCTTCATTGGCCCACATTGGTCGCCCGCCTCCAACACCCCTTGCTTGTCCAGGCCTACAAGATTCTCAAACCCCACGCTCCGCCAAGCACTGCGGGACCATAACCCTAGGAATCGAAGGACCTCAGATAGAACGCTATTAGAAGTCCCTAGGGTAAGGACAAACGCTGGCGGAAGATCCTTTTCCTCCCAAGCAGCCTGCCAATGGAACAAGTTCCATCCCCAGGTCCAGGCCTCCTCCTCACTCATGATATTCCGCAACAGGCTTAAGTCCCATCTGCTGACCTCAAGCGCATGCCACTGTCATGGCACTTAAAGCTCTTAAGGTACTCCCCTCCTCTCCAACTCCCGTTTCCTAGCTTAACCTTCCTACTACCTGCCTTATACAGACTGCTCGCCAGAGGCCACGTGTAACCCCTGAATAAACTATATGCAAAGTACTACCAATTGCTTACATGTCATGATGATAACCATGCCTGTACCCATGCCAGCATCCACTGCTTTTCTTTTACCGTGCCTGTAAGCCATGCCTGTATCCACTGCTTTTCTTTTACCATGCCTGTAACCATGCCTGTATCCACTATTTTTCTTTACTGTAACCACCTCATGACGTAACTCACAATGCCTCAAATGTTCCTTATGTCCTTCTTCATTCTTATAACTTGTATTGTTATCCCGGGTCGCCGCTGAAAAAGGGAACTTTGGGGCTCAGTGGGCCTACCTGGTCACCAAAATTTAATAAATAAATAAGATGGACATCTGTGTGTCTTAATGGGATGGATTGTGATCCCCCCCCCCCATCTTTTTTTTATATCAGAAAGACTGTCTCCCCCCCACATTAACATTTACACTATGATTTCTCAAAGAGGGAGCAACGTGTTAAGAGTGCTCCTCAGGCTGTCTTTCTGGTATCTTGTAAGAACTTTTGTATAATGTTTTTCATGCTTCTGTGTGTAATTTTTAGTATCAGCTAGACCTCTTTTAAATATTTTAGATGACAGTAAAAAAATGGGAGAGCTGAAAACAAAAACAACCCTTTCATGTTTCATAAAGGGCCCTTGGGTAATGAGTGAAACAGTCACTCCTGCTGTGCAAGACAGCAGGGAAAACAAAGGGATGGACCTTGCAATCCATTAAACCCGAGATTCCTGTTTGGTCCAGTCTTTTCGGATAGGAAGTTTCCCAGGACTCAAAAGAAGGATTGAATCTAAGATGTCAGTGACATACTAGACATGAAATGTCAATGGGAGGCAGGCAGCTAAAGGATCTTAAGGAGTGCCAGGGCCAGAAAGAGTCAGTCAGGCTGGGACTCTGAACAGATAACATCTAAGGTTTGAGTCTGACCTGATTCACCAAGGTGTCCTATGTGGGTAAGCCATTACACTTTGGGAAAATTAGCAAGTGCAGAAGGTTTTTTCTATTGTACGTTTTATTTCTGCGGTGTACTAACATTTTCGTTTTATTTCTGTAGAATTACTGTTTCCCATAGTTTTATGTAGGATCCTGTATTATGTGACTGAGTCCTCCGAGTTACAGCTAACTGATTTAAAGTGCGCCAGCATGAGATCCAGTGAGTGCAAGAGGAGCGAGAGGGGCAGTATCAGCATGAGATCCTGCAGAGAGAGGAGTGAGAGAAAGAGCTTGAGAGACAGATGGAGATTCTGTGCCAGAGGACATCACCACAAGCTGTGAGTAATTGTATGGGCGGTTTGACCCAGGAAGCCATACTTCACTCTAAAATGTTTCCTAGATAAGGAGGGAGATGATCTTGATTTGTTTTAAAGATCAGCAAGAGGATCTGTGGGCAATATGAACTGGGCAGGGCTGAGTGGGTGATTCACCTACTGCCACTGCTGACAGGCAAGGAATTAGAAGCATCTGTCAGAAAGGACAATGAGGTCTGCATGGACTATGATAAAATGAAAAATGCCTTGCTAAAGCACACTGAGTTAACCCCTGAGGCCTATACGCAAAAATGTACAGGGTTAAGAAAGACACCAGAGGGCAGCTATGCTGAAATAAGTGCGTAGTTAAGTAATCTGTTAGAACGCTGGGTAGATGTTGCAAAGGCTCGGACTATAGACAAAATAAAAGATTTATTTCTTCTGGAACACTTCCTAAAATCTGTACCTGAGGAACTGAGAATATGGTTGTTGGACAGAACTCCAAGCTCTGTGAGGGAGGCAGTCGATAGGGATGATCTGTTCACAGCAAGTCAACCATCCTTTCATCACAAACATAATGGAGGAGGAACATCAGGTGGTTTCAGGGGAACCCCAGAGAGGGGCTGTCTAAAGGAAGCCAGCCTGAGCCTGCATAAAAAGGGAAGTCACCTAATTTCAAAAGCACGGAGATGAATGAACGCAGATGCTCTATCTGCCAGAAACTGGGACATTTGTCTTATGACTGTCCAAAAAATGTGAAAAAAGAGGTTAGTACTACAGGAGGGGTTAGCGTTCAGGGAACTCACCAAGTACAATGCCCTCTAATTTCACTGCACATGAGTGATGGGGAATGGATCTGTGACCTAGGGATTGAGGAACACTAAGGCCTTCATTTCTATGTTGAAGCAGGATTTGATTCGGGAGGAACAGATCCTGTCTTGTCAATGGTCTCGGACTAGAGGAATAATGGGTCCTGAGGTCTTAGTGCCAATGGCCGGGCTCATTCTGAGTTTGGAAGTGGTTAAGGCATACAGGAGGTGGGTGTTGTGCCAGACTTGACCATGGGCGAAATTGTGGGTAATTATTTTGATAGTAGAGCCAATATTATGTGTGTCATTACATGAAGTAAGGTGAGGGAACTGGCTCCTGAGAACACAGAGGGAGCAATGCATGAGGAAACAACCCTCACCTCAGCAGCAGGAGATGTAGCTGAAGATTGGGCTAGGAGCAGCAGTTCTGAGCCACATCTATAGATTAAGGAGGGCCCAGTCGTGGGTGGCTCACACAGCACAGTGTGATTTGGGAAAGGTTGGATGTGCAGAGCTAGGGATAGTTTAGCAAGCTGACACCGCCCTGCAAACACTAAGGGAGTTAGCCACAAGGACATAAGGTGACTCTCCAAGTTCTGGGAAAAGGGAGGCATAATGGGAGAATAGGCTCCTGCACCATGAGTGGGTTTTCTAAGGGAGGACCGGAGGAAGGGGTACTCTAGCAGATAATGGTTCCTTGAGAGTACAGGAAGCAGCTTCTGGCTTTACCCCACGACATAACCTTTTCTGGACACCTAGGGGTCAGTCACACAAAAAGGCAGCTAACAATTTTTACTGGCCCAATATTTTTAAAGTTGTGGCAAACTACTGCCACACTTGTCTGAAGACAGCTCCGATTCCCCTACCAGTTATTGAAGAGCCATTCTGGCGGGTTGTTATGGGCATTGTGGGATCACTTAGCACCACAAGTGTCCCTGACAAGAGGTACATTTTGGTGATCATAGATTACACTACAAGGTACCTAGAGGTAGTACCCTTGTCCTTCATTAAGGCTGAGAAGGTGGTTGACGAATTGCTGAGGATATTTGGCTGGGTAGGTTCCCCCAGGATATTCTGTTGGACCAGGGCACTAACTTCATGTCTGATCTGATGGTTAGTTTTTGGAAGAAGTGTGGAGAAAGGCAGCTCAGGGCCTTACCATACTACCCTCAGACTGTCTGGTTGAGTCTTTCAATGGGACTCTTAAGACCACGTTAAGGGCATTTACTGACCAGCGGGCAAGATTACCTATCCCATCTCTAACTGTCTCTAACCTGCCCTTTGTGAGCAAGGTAACTGAGATGGTGGCTGCATTGCAGCTGGAGGATCATCTAACCATTCATGATATCTAGGACCCTCTCTAGTTCGAATTTTGGAAAAAGGCATAGTAGAGAGACTGCACTGGTTTGGGTATTTAATAAACTCTTAATAGTGAGGGATTGGAGGTGTTGTTCGATCTTGGTACCCTTGGGCCTCTCTGCAGTATTTGACACTGTGGATCACAGAGTGTTACTTGAGCGACTGCGGTTGGTTTACGGTTTGTTAGTTACAATCCTTAGGTGGTTTAGATCTTTCCTCACTGGCAGGACTCAGGAGAGTGGTGTCAGGGATTTATTCCTCAGCATCTCTCTGCCCCCTGTCCTGTGGGGTTCCGCAGGGCTCCTTGTTGTCACCCCTGCTGTTCACTGTGTATATGCTACTGTTGGGAGACGTTATAAGGTGATATGGGCTGAGTTTCCACTGCTATGCAGCTAATACTCAGCTTTACATGTCCTTTGTGCCCGAACAAGCTGAGGCTGTTTCGCTCTTCAATAGCTGCCTCTCCAAGATCCAAGACTGGATGAGTTCCAATTGGCTGAGGTTAAACCCTAATAAAACTGAGGTGTTGGCAGTAGATCCAGATTGTTGGGGTTTGGGGTCGTTGACTGGACAGCCGTCCGGGCCTTGGCTTAGCGAAAGCTAGCTGCTGATATTAGACTGGGTACGGAATCTGGGCACTGTACTTGACAGTGGTTTGTCGCTTAAGACACAGGTGTTGGTTGTTAACAAAACCTCTTTTTATCATCTCAGGAATATTGCCTGGATTAAACACCTGGATCCACCCGCCGACCTTCCAACTTTGGTCCATGTTTTTGTGACCTCCCGCCTTGACTATTTCAATGCCCTGTACCTTAGGCTTTCGGGGGTTGATATCCACCATTTGCATCTGGTGCAGAATGCATCAGCCAGGCTCTTGACTGGCCTATCAAGAACTTGTCATGTCACAGCTGTGCTCCGCAACCTTCACTGGCTGCCGATACAGTGGCGGATCCCCCTCAAGGTCGGTTTACTGACCTACAAGGCCCCACATGGACGGAGACCTTGGTATCGGCAAGCTCTTTGTCCTTATCACCCCCTTTGCTCACTCTGCTCCTCTGATGATGGAACTGCTAGAGGTTCCCAGGGTTCCATTAAAGTCCTTGGGGGCCAGTTCTTTTGCTTTTATGGCCCCCATCCTGTGGAACTCTCTGCCTCGTCAGGTATGTGAGTGCCCAACTGTCGAGAGCTTTAAATCTGCTCTTAAAACTAATCTGTTTGGTATGGCTTTCCCTGATTTTGATTGTTTTCTAAGATTTTACTGTAATTGTCTGTATATTATACTTTTTAGGTTTACTTAGTTGTACATGCGCTTTGATCTTTTTTGAATTGTGCTTTCAATCAATAAACGATTGACTGATTGATCTCTTATTCAATATAGTGCAGTTCCCCAGGAGTCCACAGGGTTCTCACCCTTTGAGCTCCTGTTTGGACATAGGGTAAGGAAGCCCCTTGATTTGGTAAGGGATGGATGGGAGATTGAGCTTGCTCCCCAAGAGTAATCTGCTGTGGAGAATGTCCTGTATTTCAGATCATGGCTCAAGGACTTCATGGGGTATGCCAAGGAGCACATAGCCACTGCACAACAGAAGCAGAAGACATGGTACAACGGTGGGGCCACAGTCTGGGACAATGAAGTTGAGCAATGGGTGATGATACTCATCCTCATCCAGCAGACCAAATTACAGGTGGTTTGAGAGGCGCCTTATTCAGTGGTCAGGAGCACGAATTATGTTAATTACATCGTGCAGCAGACAGGAGGTACAGACAGTGAGTCTACCATGTAAACATGATGAAAGACTGGTTTGGATATATACAGCCATACACTGATGGATCTCCTGGGAGAAGTTGAAGAATCTTCGGTGGATGCTGTCATCATCTCAGAGCAGCTGATACCAGCCCAAGCTGCTGAAATACATGAGGTGCTGCACACACCTGGTGAAATGCTTACAGGTAATCTGGGGTATACCATACTGGTGGAGTACCACGTGGATACAGAGGACCCTATTATCAAAGCATTTGGAATGAAACAACATGCTTGCATCAGAGAGAGATAACGCAAGAGGTTCACTGTGCCACACCTTGCTTCATGTCTGATTTTAAAAGGCAGTCTGTGCCAGTGGGGGGACTGCCTGCACCAGCCCAGCTGGTGCCATCCTTGCAACTCATGCACCGAAGTGCCATGGTGGAAGGGAACTGGTGCCAGGACAGATCTGCAGAATTCCCTCAAATGGGAATTTGTAATCCTTATCAAAAGGCACACAGACTGTCACAGTTAGACCAGCCTGCAGCTGGCATTACAGCCCATGCGTTGCCACCATCACAGGCTGCGGGATGGCTTGAGGGACCTGGGTGCTACTGTACAGTTCAATATAGACCTGTTGTTTGTCGCACATAGTGTAGGAGACTTCAGTACTGTAGCGACATATATGGTGCCTAAACAGAATGAGTCAGTACAGTGACACTGACTGGCACATGGGACAGCTAACGGCTCCGCACCCTTGGTGCCCCACCACCCCATGACACCTGCCACCCTGCTCCCCCAAGAGTACCTGTGCTATGACTGGACTTGTTGTCCTAGGTACTGTACACAGTACATGCTGCCAGTGTACAGGGCCACTGTGGAAGGCGCCAACCACTATGGCAAATAACAGTAGGCAGTACAGAGGAAGCACTCCAAATAATGCAGCTGTGTGACCAGAACAGCATCACCAGACGTGCAATATTCCTGCGGCTCTGATTATAGGATTCCCTTTGCATCCTGAGGATACGTATAGTGTTGCCAGAAAGAAACCTCCATACTGGAGTATACTGAGATGCAGACATGAAGGAGTTACTCCTAGCCCTCACTCACCAAACTGCATCCTGGTAGAACACACTCACGGCGTCTACAACTGCTGTGCACTGCCCCAAACACCACATAGCCGTGTGCCATTCTCTACGGTATCACTGATACACCTCTTGCCTTTCCTGTGCTTCCAGGTCCCTGTTCTGCTGCCTCCTGTAAGTATTGAATGGGTCATGCACTACTCAGCAGATGAAAAGCACATAATGCACCAAAATTCTACAGTGCGGTATTCAATGCCACAATACAGCGCTGTGTTACAGCTTGCCTCTGGACTGCCTCTCTGCCCTGTAGGTGAGTAGGTGCAGTCTGATGATGCTCTCTCCTTAATGACACTGGAGGCTGTACCAGCTATATGGAACTACCTACGCCAATACTGATGGTACCGCCAGTACTGTCAGTAAAAGTAAAGTGCAGTTGGCAGCACATTACGTACTGATCGGTGATCAGGCCACAGTCAGGATAGTGGGTGAGTGGATGAATACATCAATATGTGTCCTCATCACACATGACAGTGCTATATGGATGACGTGTCATGTAGGGAGAGGCAGCTGAAGGGTCTTGCGGACTGTCAGGGCCTGAAACAGTTAGTCAGGGTGGTGCTCCGAAGAGCTAATATCAAAGGTTCAAGACTGTCCTGCTTTACCTGTGTGGGTAAGCCATTATTATTGAGGAAATTATGAAGTACAGTAATATTTTGCTGTGTGCAAAACATTTCCTTTTTATTTCTGTAGAATTAATGTTCCCCATAGTCTTTGTGTAGTATCCTGCATTTACAAACTTCATATCTCTGTGGCTGACTCCTCTAAGTTACAGCTGATTTATAACTGATAAAACTGTGTTTCTGCCTCTGAAGAAAGGCTACAGTTACCATGTGTTGTTTCTTTCTTAACTAAGATATTCTCAGCTCTGATGAAGGGGAGTGGATCATTTGTCCAGGGCAAGTAGTGCTGTACTGTATGTGCAGTGGCTATGGAGGGATTTAGATCTAGAGGTACCCAGACAGAGCGTCTATGCTGAGTGGTGGCAACTACCGAGTACCCTTGCAAGTGTCAGAAGGGTTCGAGAATGCTCATAACAGTAATAGACCGAGTCTTGGCAAGACCAGTTTGTCACATACCTATTTTATTTGTGCGTGAAACTCATGACTGCTCAATATCTCCTACTTGTAGCCTTTAGGTCCATGCTGTTTACAAGCCATAATATGGTGGAAATTATGAACTTTGACTAGTTTACCAATTAGTGAAATGGTGTAAACCAGTTAATTTGTAGGAATTTGTGTGCTGTGGTGTTTCTGGGGGTACTAACCTCCAGAACAAACTTCTGAGTTGAGAAAATAAAGCATGGCGCCAGTTATGCTAAAGGGGATAACCTTGATTACAAGCAGACTGAGTGGGCCTTGCGTCCTTATCTGCCAACAATTTCTTTGTTATTATGTTACTCACTCCTAATGACATGTCACTTGATGGGGTGCATTGTAATAATCCTAGAACCATTGCCAACTTTTTAACAATAAATTCTTGGACTTAACCAACTACACCTCCACTTTCCCTGTCCAACCAAGTGTATCCACCCAGTCAAGTGTAAACAGTCCACAGTTCTTTTTCAAATCAGTCACAAGACATGAAGTGCTTAGATTGCTAAACAGTATGCAGGACTGCACAACAGCTGGCTCTGACAATCTAGAACCCAAGCTCCTGAAGATTGCATCGCTGCTCCGCTAGCCAGGATTTTCACGCTCTCACTGTACCAGAGCTACATCCCTGACATATGGAAAGTAGCTAGGATTACCCGTTTTCTGAAAAGGAGATTGTAAAGATCCCTCAAACTATAGGCCTAATGACATTCTGTCTGTCCTAAATAAAATTCCTGACAAACTTGTTGCTACCCAGACAACTGATTACCTACAGAAACATGATCTTCTTATCCCTGCCCAGCATGGTTTTCACAAAGGTCATAGCACCTCTACCACCCTTCTTAAACTCACGTCAGATACACTAGTGGCAATGGACTCTAGTCTTCTCACCGGGGCATCGACATGACTAAGGCATCTGATTTAGTTGATCACTCCATCCTTCTAGCCACCCCTGGATCACTAGGCTTCTCGACTAACGCTGGAAGGAGGTCCCGGAACTACGTATCTGATAGGTCCCAATTTGTCAAACACAACTCTACCCTCTTAGACAAAACCACTATCAACATTGAGGTGCAGCAAGGATCCAATCCTTGGGCCCCTACTTTTCTCGCTTTTCATAAATATCATCTCTACCGACCTCCACAGGACAACCGCCCTGTTATATGCAGATGACACTGTTCTGTATGCTAGCGCAAAAAACATTGACAACATAAACAATCTACTCTCTCTATTGACTTCCAGCTAATACAGGAGTGGTTATTCACTCACAAACTTGTACTAAATGAGTCTAAAACACAAGCTATGCTCTTGGATCGAATGCGAAGCTCAAACATACCCACACTAAATTTAAAGTCTCCTCCTTAAATGGATCAGTAGTTGGGGTAGTAAATGCATTTAAATATCTAGGAGTCACCCTTGATCCATCAGTAAATCTTGAATTACATATCAATCAGATCTGCAAACTGGCTGACTCCAAACTTCGAACAGCCTACCTAACCAGCTATGTCCTCACTCCCTCAGCAAGGCTAGCCATGACACGTGGCATACTCTTACCATCACTTACATATGGTGCCGCAACATATGCCTCTACGTGCAAATCAATCCTTAAGAAATGGGATGTCACACATAACAACATATGTCGCTATGTGTCCTCCTCACACTGACAGAAAACACCACTGTCTCCTCTGTTCTGACCTGGGATGGCTTCCTCTTACAGAACTAAGGCTTCATGCTTATGGCTCTATCATTGACAATATGGTCCGCCTACAAATACCTAAATCCCTGGCAGGCCTCTTCCAAAACATGTCACCTTACTATGGGTTGCGGTCTGCTGGCCAAGTCCTCGTCTTCATTCCCAGACACAACACCACTAAAGGTGCAAGTGCTTTCGCCTGCCATGCCCCCAAATACTGAAACTGCCTTCCACTAGCTTTGCGCCAATCACCATCTCAAGCGCCATTCAAAAAATGAATGCATAATTATCTTGGTACTTCCCAAAGGTGCTCCTGTTTCAAACCTCCCTAGCTCTCTCCTTCCCAGCCTCAGCGCTCCTTGACATTTTACTGATCTGCCCCTCTATATGCAACACACTTCTCCTCTACCTATTTGACCCATCTCCTACCTTGCTTCACTCTCATCCCCTTTTCTTGTCTCTTTACTTCTATCATTTATTTTTATACCTCCCCTCAGTTAACTATTTTCAAGCCCCTATCAGCACTAAAATGTTCAACCTGTCATGTTTTCTTAAACAAGTTGGGGCATAGTTTTTGGTTATTGTACGGTTCCTGTTTTATTTCTTCCCACACTGGTATTGCAACCTCCTTTTTATATAGCTTCTTTTTGTAATTTGCTTGTGTGCTATTGTCAACTGTTTTTGAACCTGTATTGGAATGTCCTCCCTGTTTTGTCAAATTGTACCCTCCCGGGTTGTGCCTGAAAATAGTCATTGCTATGGCTAGTGTACTTACCTGATAAACAAAAACTAAAAATATAAAAGTAAACAGATGTTAATTTTTTGTATCCTAAGTGTGGCTGTTATGGGCACTTGCAGTGAAGCTACTCCTCACATTGAAAATGTCAGCAGATAAAGACCTACTGGCCTATTCTGTATAGTCTTTATCGATTCATCACTATTCTTCGAAATGTTGTAACAATGAAAGTAAGACGAAAGTATCCTAAGCGTTTAACAATGCACTGCATGAAGCTCCCTGTATTGCCTTAGTAACAGACAATCTTGTATTGTTAATTTTAAATTAAATATAAATTTTAAAAGTTACACAGATATACAGTAGTTCCATAGAAACGTAGAAACATGGGGCCCGATTCACAAAACAACATTAGATTAACGCAAGGTGTACCAAATGCAGGGGTTTAAATAACAGAAAAAACTGATCAACACTTTCATTGTAATCAGTTGCGAAAAAGCAGGTATATGCATTTTCTAGCAGTTTAAGCTACTAAACAAATTGTGACAAGAGCTATACATTATCCCAACTGATTAGCAGCATCACTTGTGAAAATACTAATCAATTTTGCAGTTATTTCAGCCTTGCATCAAAGATGCCAGCACTGTGCAGAACGTACCATATTCAGGAACAATGGGACCATGCGCCAAAGTCGGAATGCAAGATGCAATGACACACAGAGTGCCATAAATACAGTGCAAACGTTGGCCTTCGTGTAGCTTGCATTAGGAAGTCCATGGACCACAATGGTACATGAAAAACTGACACAAGAAAGGGGAGGAAGGCATCACAGAAAGCAGAACTTTATAGAGGCTGAGATAAAAGTCCTCATAGAGGAGGTGGAGAGCCAGGTCAGTATGTGTAAAGGCATGAATTTGAAGGAACTATCCAAGGGAGAGGGCAACTGTGGTAAACAGGACACAGAAACCTAAGTGTGTGATCCAGGTGACAAACGACTGCAACCTCCTATCGAATGGACAAGCTACGGTCAGAGGTGGAGGACAGGGAACAGCGTACCCGAAGACAGTACACCTGGGAGGAGGTGGCAAGAAACATAGAATTTGATGGCCGATAAGGACCGCTTGGCCCACCTAGTCTGCCCATTTCCCTACCTGATGGATAAGCTACAGATTCTAGTTAATCAACAACTTACTTCCTCCTACCCCCCCACCCACTAGAATTGCCTTATGTCTGTCCCATGCATTCTTGAATTCTCCCACTGTTCCCGACTCCACGACCTTCTCAGGAAGGCTGTTCCATGCAAGAATGGTAAATGCCATCGGCATCACCCCATGCAGGTGCAGCATCTGTGAAATCCAGGTTGTTTGACCTTAGAAGGAGGGCAAAAGAAAAGCTCACCCATAACCAATGATGCACCACTGGTACAGGGGGAGGACCAAGCAACATGATCTCACTAAGTAGCCAGGAGCAATGTGTGGCAAAACACCTCAGTGACAGAACCATACAGGGTGACAGTAACCTAGACTCTTTTCTGGCTACAACATGCATCAGGTATGTACATGACAAGGACATAAAGGAAATCAGCATGTATGAGGGTAAACATAGGAAAAATGAAAATTACGCACCTTCCGCAATTCTTTGTCTTCCTGTGTATCTTCACCATTTATCACTGCTAAGTGGCTGGTCAGAGACAGGCACCCTTAGGGCACTTTTTCTCCGGAAGGAGGAAATCCACCGCTTGCACCAACGAGACTGACACATTGCGTGGTGCTTGTGCGTTGGCCAGTAACATCCGTTGGATCCTCCTCCACCTCTGTTCTGCACACCGGGAGACAGATGGAAACGAAGGCATAGAACAAATTAGGATAGGGCAAGGGAGCCCAAGAGACATCAAAAGGAAAAGAAGCAACTGAAAAAGAATAAGCTGACCAGAGGACAGAGAAGGAGAGGGACCTGGAGGCAGTATAGCGCAGTGGGCTTAAGGCTCTGAGCTGCAACTCTGGAGACCTGGATTTAAATCCCACAGCCCTACCTGCATACTGTGTGACCCTGAGCAAGTCACTTAACTTCCCTGTGCTCCCAGGTCACACCTGTAAACAAGCTTTCAGCTTAGTGTGTCTCACCTGATTAAACAATTGGGAGAAAAAAAATAAAATAAAATGGGCCGAGGAAGGCCCCAGTCCCTGGATGACCAAAGGCAGGAAGGGAGAAAGAGAGAAAAAGAAGAGATTTGAGAGGGAGCAGGGGGAGAGAGGGAGAGAGAAGCCAAGACCCATCAGGATAAGGCTGATCAGAAGATCCTTAAGGTATATTCACAAGGGAGATTCCGAAGGTTCGGAGAATCCTGAAATTGGGTAAGGATCTCCCTCCCTCTGATACCAATTCCCTAGGGGAATTTCCTGCTCTTCCCTCCCCCCACTACAGTAACCAGAAGGAGAAAACCAAGGTTTTCGAGGGGAGAGAAGGAACCCCCTAATAATATCATCATCCCCATGGGAGGCAGGTAAGAGAGAGAAAAGAACCAACAAGGGGAAAGGGAGTTCTGGTCAGCCCCAGAACCTCCTCACCCCAAATGACTCAGAGTTGGAAACTCAGGGGATAGCTGGACCCCACTGAGCAGCTCATGATAAGGGAGCCCCAACCCCCCAGAAGATCATATGGAAAAAAAAACAAACACAGGGACCAGACCCTACTCACCCACTTTCAACCCCACCAACCCCAAAGATCTTTTAATGACCTGCCACAGAAGAGGGGAAAATAATCCATGGGGGAGTGAGCAGGGAGGTGGTATGGCTCAGGGACTGAGGTCTTGTGAGGGGAAGGTGGGAGGGATTCAGTGATGAATGGTGAACATACACAGGAAGATCAAGGATTAGGGTAGGTACGTAATTTTCATATCATCCCTGGGTCAGTCTTCACTATTCATCACTGTTGGGTGAGTACTGAGCTCTCCCGAAGGGGATCCAGGAATCCCTGAGAGAATAACATCCCTCAGCCCCTTCCCCGAGGTGAAAAAATGGAGGCGGGAAGGGGGACCCTCCGCTAGCCAGTTAGCATGGGACAGGTCAAGACAAGGCCCCTGTAGTTCCGTCTCATCCTGTGGAAGAAGAGATGGGTCCCCTGGAAGGGGAAGGCCAGTAACCTATGCCGGGCCAAAGGTGACAACCTTGAAAGGTGAAACCATGCCATCCACCTAATGCAGATCGCTGTCCCCGCAGGCCATGAAATAGCTTCACTGGCGTCGTAAGATGCCCATGACTGGTGCCTTGCCAACTCCAGACCTATCGCAGAGAAGGCTATGGCTTGCCAGGTAGCCTCCGAATCGGGCAGCGATGCAAGTGCCTGGCCCAGCATTGCCCACAGATGAGTGTTATAGGCAGCGTGGTGCACCTGATTTGAAATAATAGCAAGCATCATCCGCACAGAGGAGAAAACTCTCTGCCACAGCCGATCGAACTCCCAAAAGTCAGGATCAGGGGGCTGGTGTCTATGCCCGGAAGGGGTGTCCAGATGTGTCAGTCCAGAAGTGGGATGAGACAAGGAGCCTTGAGACCCCCCCAGCTTGCACAACACCATCTCCAGCAGTCCATAAGGGCTGGTTCTGAGGAATATGTAAGCTGCCTGGAAAGAAACTAGCCAGGATGGGACCATCAAATTGTGTGCCTCGAAGTCACCGAAGAAGGTCTGCATTGCACGCTCGGTATTGTCTTGGGCATAATAGGAAATGTGCAAGTTCCTGACCAGCCTCACTAGTAAACGCTGATACTGGGCCTTACCAACATCTGAGGACAGATGGACAGAGGGCTTCTCTTCCCCTATGGAGGAAGACAAGGAGGTCGAGGAACTTGTAGAGTCAGATTCTGGGAGTGGAGGGGGAACCGGTTGAAAGACCTGCTCGTCCATTGCCCTAACATAATGGGGGAAATCCACAGCCAGAGATCTGAACTGTTCCCAGGTCAAAGGTCCCAGAGGACCAACATGGCCTGGGAGAAGAGGAGCTGGGCGCAGAGGCACTGGTGAGCCTGTCAACGGACGTGACGCGTCTCTGCCAGGACTAGAGAAATCTACAGGTTAACCTGGCATAAGTGGGAATTCACAGATCTGTAAATTCACCCACCTTTTAAGGAACGCAAATTGGTCGGGACTTAACCCTGTAGGGTGAGCTACCCTATGAGGGGACCGGGGCTGAATGGATTCAGAAGGGCGGTCTCCGACCACACCCAATGAGACCTCCCTAGATGAGAACAAAGGGAAGAAACCAGACTCAGCACTACAGCTCCTTCCCTGGCCCCAGAGGGCCATGGGAGTGTGTTCTTCACCCTGTTCCCTTAACCCCATCGACTCTGAGGAAGCGCTCTTCCTCGTATCTTGTGCCAAAGAACCCCCCCCAACTCAAGCAACTCCTTGGGGGGTCCGTAGAAGAGGGAGGCTCAATCTTGATACTGAGAGGAGGGATGGCACTGGAGATTGCAATCCACCCCCTCACTCAGGATCCTGACTGCCACTCCCACAGCAGTGGGACTAGCAACCTGCAGCTGACCCCGACCATGCACGAGCCATCGCCACCAGAGGGGACACTTGGAGGCACAAGGATACAAGGCCGTGGAGAACCCCCTGACCCCGAAGAATCAGGCCTCCAGTTCAGATCAGCCTCTGAACTGTCTGGGTCCAAAGAGGAGACGACCCAAAAGTGCTCCAGAATGGCGGTCCTGGGGGTTCCTCGATTCACAGAGCCATGAGCCAAGCCCACACACCTCGTGGCACCACCCCGATCACCGGAGCCACAAATGGCCCCAGGATCCGAGACGGCACTGTCGAGCAGCAGAGAGGAGTGCCCCAGGTGACTGCCAGAGTGGTGATCCTGGCCCAGCCCCAAACGGAGCCGGACCGGACCTCTGGCACTGCTGTACGACCCTCTTCTATGGCAAGGCATGAAAAAAGAGAAGGCCTCCCTCTTTACCGGACCATGTAGACCTGGGAAGGAACCCAGAGGAAGGGACAAGCATCCTGTGCTTAGACCTACGTGAGCGAAGATGCCCCCCCCCCCCGAAACTCAGCGGAGCCCTGACGACTTATAATGTGTGATGCTCCAGAACTCGGCAGTCCATCGAGAAGCAGGCATCCATGTTGTGTTGAGGTCCATGGTAGGTGAGGCAAACGTCATGCTGGTCAGAAACAGAGATCTGCCGGCCGCAGGGACACCGACGCATGGGAGGCCAACCCATTTTCTTCAGCTATTTCGTCTCAAGGACCAGGCATGACGCGAATGGTAAGTTAAAACACAAACTAGGAAAGACTTGACGCCACTTAATAAAAAGGAAAGATCTTACCGGTTTGGAAACAACGTCGACTAGGCAGCAGAACTGAGGTGGAGTTGCGCTGGAGGAGTTGAAAGATGGCAAACGGCTCTGAGGCATTGACATCAGACTAGATCACGAAGAGAAAATTGAGCGAGGTGCTGTCTCAACGGTGGGAGAAGCAGAACTGAGGTGGAGGAGGATCTAACAGCCGTTACTGGCCAACCCATGAGCGGCATGCAATGTGTCGGCGCCATTGGCGCCAGTTCTTCCTCCCAAAAAAAACATCTCCTGCTTGTCCCCAGACAGCCACCTAACAGTGATGAATGGTGAAGACTGACACTGGGAAATAGTGTAAATTCTGCTAGGGCCAAGTGCTTGTTGTCAGGGGCAACACATTAGCACATGGGAGGTGAACTGAAATGATCAAAGACTCACAGTATGTGATGGCGGTTGTGGGACACGAACACAGCTTTGTGGGATGTACCATGCCCATGCACAGCCCAGCTCTGGCACCCCTAGGCTGTACTGCCAGGACCACGGAAGGCAATGTAGAGCAAAACAACATATCTCTCCATTGTCCATGATATCAGGGACAAACCAGAAGTGCCACCAAATGTCCTATAGTCCAATGAAAGGAATGTGTAAGTGCCATGGAAACATGCATAACAGAATCACAACGACATAGCAGATGCCACAGGCCAGTTCCATGGCAGCAGTGTGTGTGGCACTGGTGGTAACTAACAAGATGCAAAATGTGTCCCACCGGTGTGGGCTGCATCCCTAAGAACTCAAAGCCCTGTCCCTGAAATATGAGGCATGAGGCACGCAACAAATACACATGTGGACACACAACTACACAGGGATACTTAACAACTACATGGGGCCTGTGGCGGTATCACAGCTCCACCACAGCTGGGATGGTAGGTGCAGCATGTAACATGCACCATACCATGGAAATGCCCCATATGAAGGAAGCATGGCAGTGTATCCATGCACCATAAATAGTAAACCACAAAGACTCCATGTAGCACAGGTATGATACAGGGCCAGCAGAGAAACATGAAGGAAACACAGGGCACAGCATGCTGTACAGACAGAAGTGTGGCACAAAATATATGTGCGATGCACACAGCATTATTGCAGCAATGGATGCCTGTAGGTGGCCACAGGATGGGAATGTGGGCTCCAAACAAAGTCACATCCCTGTATTGTCTGGTATAGCAATGGGAGGCCACATGGACAGAAAAGAAGCCACACAGGAATGCAACAGACAAGGCACAATGACCTCAGAAATGTGTACACATCCGGTGGTATGAGCGAGTGGACACTGCACCCAGGAGAGGCACAGCACAGCAAGGGGTATGAGACCCAACTGGCCACCCATCAAGTGGCAGTGACACACTGCACTACACAATGCACTGTGCACCCAGAACAATAACATACTGAGATGTCACTGCTGCACAGCCACCAACGCGTGCATTTCTCCTCCCAGTTACTGGCAGTGTGGAGACCAGAGGCACAGCAACAGGCACAGCCATAGCTGCCCAAGAACAGCCCCAGCAAGGTGAGGAGATGGACTCAAGACACAGCATTGGTGGTGCCTGAAGGAATACAGGCAGACATGGATGTGGGCCAAGACGACAGTGGCAGCTGTATCCCCCACACAGAGCAACCCATACAGTACAGTGAGCCCACGACTGAGCCAATGGAAGCTGGAGATGATGACACAGGCAATAAGGCCAGCATACCGGGGTCGGGGTGGGGGACGATGACGACAAGGAAGCATCTGCCAAGGAGGATGAATCACCACACGAACAACAAGGTGATCATGATGTGCCACCCACAATGGAGGAGGACATCACAGTATATGGCCAGGATATGACTCGCACCAAGGAGGCTCTACAGCCTGAGGTAGCTGGCATAAGCACAGCCACACATGAGCTAAACACATAATCACAACTCAGCTGTGTGGAGGATATCCTTATAGGCCTGCACAATGTCATGCAGGCATGTGTATGGGACAGTGAAATGCATGCTGCAGACATCAACACCACCCTGCATGGTCTACAGGTGTGTATACAGAGAGAGATGGATGCCATCTTTGAGGCAGTATGGTGCAGTGGGTTAAGGCTCTAGGCTGCAAATCTGGAGACCTGGGTTTGAATCCCACAGCCTCCCGCCCCCCTTGCATACTGTGTGACCCTGAGCAAGTCACTTAACTTCCTTGTGCTCCCAGGTTGCACCTGCAAACAAGCGTTCAGCTTAGTGTGTCTCACCTGGTTAATAATTGGAAGAAAAAAATACAGCGACTGGTGCATGTGACAGAAAGTTCAGTGGAGCAACACATGCAGACAAATGCAATCACTGCCACAGCGACGGACCTACACACAATCACCATGGCCATATGTCATGACAGAGAGGAAACAGACACTAGTCCCCAGGCAGTGTCTGCGTACACGGGCAGCACCCCGCAATGATGCCACCACTGTGAACGTGGACGAACACACAGGGGAGTGCACACTGTAGGAGACAGTCATGGTGTGGGACCTGAAGGAGGGACCAGCAAGCACTACAAACACCATATGCACGGATGTCCACACCAAGGATGCAGGTAACACACAGGTGCCACAACCCATATGCCCACCATGCTAATGCCAGTAGTGACCAGGCCAGTGACACAAAGGAGTCCACTGGGCATATCTGCACCCCTGCCCACACAGCAGCAGTTGCGCTTTCTGTACAAGCCAGGTGGAACGCCCAGCCATCTGACGTAGTAAAGAAAACCAAACAGCATCATGGGAGTAGCAGAGCGTACATCAATGGAGGTTGCCCCTGCCGAGCCATCAACTGCACCACCCAAGAAATGAGGCAGGAGGCCGAAGGGGTGGTGTGGGAACATTAGGCATCCCGCATACAATAAGAACGCCCGCCACCATACATCCCCAGGGGTCATGGTGCAGGCCTAACAATGAACATCAGGGAAACGTAAGAGTGGAGGAGCACATAGAGAGACCAGGAAAAGGTGGTGAACATAATCAGGTACAGCAAACAAGGTGGCAAAAGAAGGTAATGAAGGGCAGACCACCCACACAGCGGACACCAGCTGGGACACAACATGGACTGGATATACGTGACCACAGAGCCCACAGAACATCCATGACCATAGTTCCAGCATAAATATGTAGACCATTCACCTACATAGTTACATGGATAGCTTGTGCCAATGGGTCACTGGCACCACCATGTCTACACATACGTGTATGACATATATTTAGATAATTTATGACCATCACTCCACTCCAACAGGCCCCTTCTGCAGTATCCAGGCATGTATGAGGTCATGTACTGGCCACACCCCAACCACCCCAGCAAAACAGCTAGTCCAGGTAGCCAACAACCTTCATTTGCGCCATCAGCGAGAGGTGCTGGCTAGTCACGTCAAGGCAATGGGAGGCATAGCGCCTGCCTTGTCAATGTCATCTCAGGAGGAGAAGTCAGATGATGACATCTTCGAGTGCAACACCCAGTCACACCCCTACTATGGCCCAGACACCCCTACCCGCCATCCACAACATGGTGGACCCCCGTCACATGACACCATGTCCCTACATCATCGACTGCATCACTTTCCTTACAAGACACCCGTCAGCGTTATACCACACACTCCAGTGGTACAACACATATGTTCATACTGACGTGCACTCCCATACCCTAGTAACCCACAAAGTATACCTGTACATTGTCATCATATCCCCCAACTCCCTTCCACCCCCCCTTTCCCCATGTGTACAGAGAATCGGTAGACACAAAGTCATCCCACAGTTGGGACCAAGTTGTTGGGTTCTACCGTTGCATTTGGTGGTTTTACTTACTCATATTGGAATTCCAATCTGACACAACAAAGAGTACCCTTATACCATGGTGTGATAGTTATGACAGTAGCCACCATGGGAGGTGCCAATGCTTACATGACCAGATGTGCCAATGGGGTTGGGGGGTGGTCCCTGGATACTGCCTTTGGTCATGTCACACAACACTGGTACCCCTATGCAGAAATGTTCCATGAGAGGTTGTGTGCAATGCAACGGTGGAGATATGCAATTCACGATACCTGTTGTAATGCCAGAGACTGAGGAACACCTTACAGTATATGCACCCTGTCATCTCCCGTGAACATACCCTGGTGGATGCAGACAACTGAACAGGAGCCAGTGAACACAAGGGACTCTATGTAAGCTCTGCCTCAGCAGACATGGTCTTGCTATTGCTATAACCAACCTATTCTACGTACCGTTATATCCCTGCTGTTTTTCTATGCTTTACTACTTATATTGCCTGTCTGTGATGATTTTTATTAGATGGTGGTAAACTTAAACTGTCATGTGATGCTTTTGCCTTGATGTATTTGTTACGACCAATCTACTCCATGTACCATGATATACCTGCTGTATTGCTATAATGTATCGTTGTACTGTCTGTAATGTTTAGTACTTTGTATCAGGTACCGCCTTATGAATTGAGCGTGCTCAATGGAAGCTATCCTTACACAATAAACTGAACTGAACTTGTGGGAAGAAAACCATGGGAGCACACCATGGCCCATCACGTTTGTACATGCTCACACTGGAATTCCAATCTGACAACTAAGAGAACCCAGTTTTTTATGTTGATAAAGGATGCACAATAGCCACAGCAGACAGTGTCAATATGTCACCAATCAGGTATGACAAGTGGCACTGTGGGCGCTATGTGGGATACCATCGTCATGGACATCTACAGCAAGTCACACAGGTCCCCAGAGGACATATGATGCAGACATACGCCTGTACCATAGCCCTCACTGATTCTACCCCATTCCACCTGTATGTCATGTTTGGGATGTGTGTGCCAAAGCAAGTGTACACATCACCCAAGGTGTGACCTTACTGTGAGTCAAAGAGGAATGGAACCACATTCCCCCACATGCATGCCATACCCCGAACATTGCATACCCGAATTACAGTAGCCACCCCTAATGCCGTATCACACTACACTGCCACCTGCAGGACATCCACCATAATGATCCCATGGCCACTTATCAGCTCATGCTGTGACAGTACCAGCCATTACAGCTGTGGCGGAGTGTGGGTGGGGGAGATCACACGACACCGATGTTGGGAAATATCTACAACATTTGTCTACTAATGGACTGCCTGCCACACAGGTGCAGGAGGTGGTATGTTAGTGGGGCAGTTCTACGTACCCTGGCATCCATCCTGTGTTTGGAGTGCAAACACAGCATAACTGGAAAACACACTACTAGTCAACAGCAATATGGCCGATGTACAGGGGAGCTGGCATTATGCATGACACATATAGTCCCGCATAAAAGGTGTACTGCAGTGTGCCTTAGATGTGAGTGACAGCGCCACGTTATCTTACTGGACACCATGTGGCATGGGCCACCAGACATGGTGGAAGCATGGTTTGACAGACATGCTTACAGCAGATAATGATCAAAACATACATTTATTGTCATCAAACATCAAAATATGCAAAACAAATGGGAGGGAACTGCAACAGGCAGAACTATAGAGTACAAAAACACCATAAAAAAAACCCAACAAGAATAAACTAGGCACTGGGTGTGACAGTCATATGTAACAGTGTCCACAACTCCTGGTGGCTCAATGGCCAGACCGTGCATCCATGTATGCGAGCAGTGCATGCAGTGATGCCTACAGCTGGTCTACCTGCTGAACCATTGGACGGAGGTGTTCCTCAAGGCCCATGGCAAACTCTTGCAGACTCATCTGCCATGATAAAGTGCCCTGATCCTCCTCTTCCGCAGCCACATCTCGTTGCATGCCCTGGGCAGGCCCAGTGTTCTGCACAATGTCCCTTTCTCCATCAGACTCCAGAGCCACCGGCTCAGGCAAGTCTACGTGTGGCATGTCAACAACGTCCATTTCCCCCACAGCATCACCGCCATTGTTCTGACAGTTTGAATTGCCCCATCTTTCCACTGCTCCGTCACCATCATCTTCTGGCGCATGTCATCTGGGTGATGGTTGCTGCACGTTATCCTCTGATATTCCCTGCTGAATCCCTTCACCTGCCTCAGATGGTGCCACCGCCGTTTCGCTTCTGCGCCTGGTATGTTGTGCACAGGTCCTAGCCTTGGTACATTTCATAATCTTCACTGCCTGTTCCAGGGAATGCCACCTTCGCGTATGTGCAGTGGCCCTCCTCTTTGCAGTCCCACTGGCACTTGCAATCAAGCAGAGGGTGCAATGTCAATGTACATAAAATGGGGACCTGCCATGCTGGCCCTCGCTGTCTGCATTTGACACTCCCTACCCATACACCAGCCCTTCTGTTCTACAACATTACCAGAATTCTGGGACATCTGAATAGCCATGTGGCATCAATCATCACATCCTTACCCATCAACAATGGTGTGCCATGTTCCGCTCTTGCCCACACACTGGGTCCATGCTGCAACACCAGTGGTGGCTGCACAGCCAGGGTGGATGGACATGAGATGGACTCCTCCCTTGTTGCTCCTTCGATGCATGAAGCCCACATGGAACAATGGGCACAATGTGTCTTAACATAGCACTACATGCTCTGTGTGCCCAGCCTTTTGTGGACCAACATGTATGTGGCATGCTGCACCAGATGTGCTGGACATGTGGCATGCATATGCCTATGGGCCTATTGTCAGTCACACTCTGCATGCATACCACCATTCATGCATTTCATCAGTGTGGGTTCACATACCACCAAGAGGGGCACACACTGTTGTGCTCCATGATTACATGGTCTGGGGGAAACATGCCACTGCTCCCTGACCATTATGTGTGTCAGACGTGTGCGGCCAGTACTGTTCTGGATGGGGTTGTCCTCTGCCGTGGATTTCTCCAGTGTGCCTCAATAGTGGCATGTTTATGTGGGCTGCATGTTACCTGCAGTGTGCGTTATATACGTGCCCCAATCCCCAACCCTGACCCACAGCTGTGCCACACCCATAATGGCATGACTGGTTCCATACCCCCAATCCCCAACTGCATTCCCTGCACATGGTGGGTTCATGACCCCAGGTGTCTTGTGCACCCTTTCCCACTGCATACGTGTACATACCAGTAGTAAATTCAATCTGTTTACTCGCTTGATAAGCTGAGGAAGACTCGGTACGAGTCGAAGCGCAGGGTTGTGAGAAGGCATGCCTGTCCTTTCACCTAAGCTTATCAAGCAAGTAAACAGATTGAATTTACTACTGGTGTGGACATTTCTTTTGTTCGGAGTGCTTCAGGTTTTTGTTTCTTTCCCTTGCGACTTGGCTGGCTACCCTTTCAGACGCACCGGTCATATCCCTAGCTCGCAGCAGTCCTTTTTGTGTTTCTGCATGCAAGTACATGCCTGTGGCTGCAGCCCACATGTATCATGAGAGGCACGGCTGTTACCGGCATAGACGGTGTGGTGTGGACTCCCATAACCATGGTATAGAGTGGCTACCTGTAGCTCATTTGAATGTCCTGTGTATGTCACATTACTTACCTGTACCACTGGGCTCTGGTCGATCTTCACCTTCACCACTCTGAGTTCTCTCCTCATGGTCCGCTGGAGGATGTCCAGTTGTTTTGGTCGATGCACATGCCGCTGTGGAGACATAACGGGGGACAGACAGATCAATATGGACGCACTGCATTCACTCTGTACAGATCTGCATATTTCCCTATGGGATGACCATGCCACTACGTACCTGTTCGGCATGTGCGGCTAACACGCATCATAACATCTGCTTCCCTGGCTATGTCCCTGAAATATTCCAGAAGCTCCATTTCATGCCATGCCAGATCATTTCAGTGGTGTTTAAATAACAATAATAATTTTTATTTATACTGCGCCTTTCAAAAACCAAGGCGCATAACAACAAATTAAAACGACACATTAAACAATAAGAACAGGTTCCTCACCTGTAACAGTAGTTCTAGGAGTGGTATATGTTCATCCACACCGTCTGGCATAGTCTCTTTCCCGTTTAAATCTTGCCGGAAGTCTTCAAGCTGGCTCCTCCCACCCACCCGGGTGATAAATACCTTGGCTCTGCCCCATCATGGCATCATGCCAGATCTAGCCCGCTGGAAGCCAGGTTGTGCACCTTAAGCTGGGGAGGTAGGGTGGGTACGTGTGGATGAACAACATATACCACTCCTAGAACTACTGTTACAGGTGAGTAACCTGTTCTTCTAGGAGTGTGGATATGTTGTTCATCCACACTGTCTGGCAGACTCCTAGCAGTTCTCCGGGAGGAGGGAGGCAAGGCGCACACCCCCTACTTAGGAAACAGAGATTGGAGAACCGAGGCCCCAAAACCAGCA
Source organism: Neoceratodus forsteri (assembly GCA_016271365.2). Classification (NCBI taxonomy): domain Eukaryota; kingdom Metazoa; phylum Chordata; order Ceratodontiformes; family Ceratodontidae; genus Neoceratodus; species Neoceratodus forsteri. The sequence continues at coordinate 301,789,744 of CM057459.1, read as the reverse complement.
TCACGTTGTGACTCTAGGTCAATGTGGTAATGGGTAATAAAGGTGTTTGCTGACTTCCAGGTAGCAGCCTGACAGATTTCCTGGATAGGGATGTCCCTGGAAGCAGCCACCGAAGCAGCAGTATGACGGGTAGAGTGAGCCCTTACCCCTTTGGGAGGCTCCTTGCCCGCCAATTCATAACACAGACTTATGCATGATGTAATCCATCTTGCAATAGTCCGTTTAGCTGTAGGTCTGCCAGAAGAGGCTTCAGCGTAGGTGACAAAAAGCTGGCGAACCTCTCCCCAAATTTCCGCCGTCCTCTCCTTATAGAAGGAGAGAGCACGCCTGAGGTCCAGAGTATGGAGCCTGTACTTGGCATCAGAGGTGTAGTTAGGGTAGTATACCTGTAGAGTCAACACCTGGTTGAGATGAAACTCTGACACCACCTTCGGAAGGAATTTCGGTTGGGGGCACAGGATAACTTTGTCCCTGTGAAAGACCAGATAAGGGGAGGCCACCAAAAGCGCCTGGAGCTCCCCTGTCCTACTGGTTGACATGATAGCCACCAGGAAGGCAGTCTTCCACAACAAGTGCGAGAGCTCACACTTGTGCATGGGTTCGAATAGCTTGCCCATGAGCTTTGCCAAAACCAGAAAAAGATCCCACGGAGGTGGAGGTTCATGCACCGGAGGGGATATGTGATCCAAGCCTTTGAAAAAGTGCCCGATCACCATCTCCTGAGCCAACGTCGGCTGACTGGCCCGCGCTCGGTAAGCAGAGATGGCTGCTAGGTGCACCCTAAGGGTCGATGACCGAAGACCCCCTTTGGAGAGGGAAAAAAGGTAGTCTAGAATGTTAGCCACAGAGCAGGATAAGGGGTCCAGGCTTTTTCCCTGACACCAAATGGAAAATCTTTTCCATTTGAAGGCATAACATTTCCTGGTCGATTCTTTTCAAGATACTTCCACCACGGTGTAGACAACCTCAGAAAGACCCAAAGCCTGGAACTCTAGTCGCTCAGGAACCAGGCTGTCAGGTACAGGGATTGAAGGTCCGAGTGGAAGACCTTCCCCCAGTTCAGCGATATCAGGTCCGGGCGTGTACACAGCCGCTCTGGGGCCCTGCAGCTGAGGCTGAGGAGATCTGGATACCAGAAATGGTGTGGCCAATCTGGGGCTATCAGAATCACCTTCGCCTTGTCCCTCCTCACCTTGAGTAACACCTTGTGGATCAAGGGAAATGGAGGGAAGGCGTAGAAGAGGCCTGGGGTCCACAGCCTCAAGAAGGCATCCCCCTGCAGCGAACCCCGCTGAGGGGGCTGGGCATGGTACAGCCTCAGTTTGGTGTTCTCCTTGGAGGCAAACAGGTCCACCAACGGTTTGCCCCAATGGGAGAACAGGTCGTAAGCCACCTCTGGATGGAGAGACCACTCGTGGGATGTCTGGCCTATGCGGCTGAGAGCATCCGCCAGTTGGTTCGCAACTCCTGCCACATGGATGGCTAGGAGATCCGCCTCCAGCCGGCTGACGAAGGTCCAGATCCGGAGCGCCTCCTTGCACAGCAGACGGGAGTGCGTGCCGCCCTGTTTGTTGAGGTAGTACATGGTTGCGGTATTATCCGTCTGGACTTGAACCACTTGACCCTGGAGCTGAGAAGCGAAAGTTGACAGTGCAAGTCTGACTGCTCTGAGCTCCAGCAGGTTGATGTGGCATCGGGACTCCTCGGGGGTCCAGAACCCGTGGGCTCTGTTGTCCCCCATGTGGGCTCCCCAGCCCATGAGAGAGGCGTCAGTCGTAAGGACGACCGTCGGCTCGGGGCAGACAAACGGGACTCTTTCCTGCAAATGACTCAGGACGGTCCACCATTGGAGAGTGTCCCACATCCTCTGGGTGACTGTGATCAGCTGGTTGAAGAGACCTGACGCTGAGACCACTGGGCAGCCAGCCCCCATTGAAGGGGGCGCATGTGCAGTCTGGCCCAGCGGACAACCGAGGTGCACGCCGCCATGTAACCCAGGAGGCGCAGGAAGTCCCGGGCAGGGCGCAAGTGCCCAACCAGAAATGATTGGGCAAAGGAGGGGAGAACCTCTGCCCTGTCCGCCGGGAGCCGAGCTCTGGCTTGACAAGAGTCGAGCTCTGCCCCGATGAAGCCCATCACCTGAGAAGGTATGAGTTCTGATTTGGCCTCGTTGATCAGAAGGCCCAAGTGAGAGCAGGTTCGGAGGGTCAGGTCCCTGGACCTCTCCACCTCCTGAAGGGAGGAAACCGCTAGGAGCCAGTCATCTAGAGAGGGGTAAATACGAACCCCGTGACGCCGTAGATGGGCTGTCATCACTGCGATGCATTTGGTGAAGATCCTTTGGGCCGATGACAGGCCAAACGGCATGGCTCTGAACTCGTACAGGGTCCCTTCGACCCTGAAGTGGAGGAACCGCTGATGGGACGGATGGATTGGGACGTGGTAAAAAGCGTCCTGAAGATCCAGTGTACAGAACCAAATGTTTCGCTCCAGGGATGGTATGATCTGGTTAGAGTTACCATCCGGAAGGTGCGAGACCTGAGATACCGATTCAGGTCGTGGAGATCTAGAGTGGGGCGCCAAGCCCCCGTCCGCTTGGGCACCAGAAAATACGTGGAGACGGAGCCAGGGTCTGAAGAAGGATCCGGCACCGGGGCCACCGCCTCTTTGAGGAGGAGTTGTGCAATGTTGTCCCGAAGGGCAGACTGGGTGCCAACTGAGATCCTTTCCTCCCATGGGGCATGGGCTCGGCTGGGAGGGTACTGCTCGAACTCTAGGGGCAGAACCTGCCCGACCACTTCCAGAACCCACCTGTCCGAAGTGATACCGGACCAGGCGGAAAGGAAGTGGCGGAGCCGGCCCCCCACGGGAGGACCCAGAGCTGGCGTGACGGGTGTGGGGGAGGCCACACCCGACCCGTCACTGTGCAGGCTTAGAGGAGGAGGAGGCACCTGGACCAGCACCTCGGCCTCCTTTGCGGGGCTGCTGGGGACCTTCCTTGGGCCTAAGGCGCCAAGCTTGAGCCTGCTGCTGTTGTTGACCTCCTTGGAAGGAGGGCTGTCTGACCGCAGGGGAAAAATGCCGAAAAGGCTTCTTCTGGCGCATCTGCTGGTTCTTGCCTGAAGAACCCTTAGCAGAGGTGGCATCTAAGGTGGCATTAGACTGCTCAATGCGCTGAAGATGACCTGCCACTCCCAGTCCGAAGAGGTCAGTGCAAAGGAAGGGCACATCAGCTAACTTGTGCTGAGTATCGACAGGAAAGGAGGATAACCTTAGCCAAGCCCTGCGGTGAGAAGCTACCGCTGCCACTAGTGAATGGGCACAGGAATCACCAATGTCCAGAGCTGTCTGGAGCTGTTGTTTGGCAACAGCCCGGCCCAGGTCCCGGACTTGCTTGACCGTGGTCTGCATGTCTGCTGGGAGGTGAGGAAGAACTTCATCCAGCAACCCCAAAAGGGCATGAGAGAAGTGTGCCATGATCACTGCTGAGCATGCCTGACGAAGGCTCAAGGATGATGCTGCGTAGACATTACGGGCCGAGTGGTCCATAAGTTTGGACTCCTTGTTCGGAGGGCGGTCAGTATCCACAGAGCTGCCTGTTCGCCTGAATACTGAGGCAGTCACAAGGCTTTCCGCTGAGGGGTGCCCAGTAAACCCCGCCAAGGACCCTGTGGACATCGCTTACTTGCAGGCCATGCGGGCAGATGGCGCCGGGCAGGAGGCTGGACACTGCCAGAGTTCCAGAGCCGGGCCAACTATGGCTTCGGCCACTGGAAAGGCCTCCGTCGGGGTATCCCCCCCTCTTAAGAATATCCGTGAGGGGATATTCTGCCTTCTTCTGAATAGGTTGCAAAGGCATTCCTGTGGACTCTGAAATGAGTCGAAGGATGCCCTGAAAGGAAGAAGGCCCTTCCTCCAAGTCTGACACTGATAGCTCATCATGAGAATGAAGGCCGGTATTATCCGAATCGGAGGAGTCCAGATACAAAGGCTCCCCACCTAAATCTCCCTCGATACGCCTAGGGCGATCAGGGATGACCGTAATCGACAGTCTGTGAGGAAGACCAAGACTGTCGGTCCTCCTTAGAGGGAACCCCTCCCAGGGGCTGTTTTCGTGGAGTTTCCACCAAAATTGGTGGGGAGCTAGTAGCCGGCCGAGCCGAAAGGTGCACGGGGGCCACCGAAAGGACCGGAGCCCTAGAAGCCGAAGAAGTCGGTGTCGGCCGAAGAGGCTGCGGCCAAGTGATAGCCAGAACCGCCGGGGTAGCCGGCTTCTCACCTGTTAGCAGAAGTTGCTGCCACATAAGATCCTCACAGCGTCGACAGAGTTTCCGTCGAAGCCTCTCCTCATCAGAGGAGGATGAGGAACGGTGGCAGCGCCTCTTCCGGGAGTGTTTGTGTCCCTTCTTGGGTCTACCGACTGAAGAGGACTTACTCCTCGATCGAGACCGATGGCGTCGACTCTGTCGGTCTGGGGAAGCCAAACTCGGTGAAAACTGAGGTTCCGGCTCCTGGCCCTCGATCGGGATACCAGCGGGGACAGGTTTTCTCGTCGGGAAGGAGAATAAGCGTTCTTCCAGAGAGTCGCCGACAGGTGTCATGGCAAACAGCTCGACGAGTCGGGAGAAATCTCGGCCGGTTCAGCCATGTCCTCAACTTCAGTGCCTTGTCCAGATGGAAGGTCTGAAAAACAGGCAGCCAAGGAGGCGATCTCGACCGTAGTCGAGACCCCTTGCTCCTGGAAGTCGGACTGCTCTTGGTCCCAGGAGCGTCTTCGGCTAGAAGATGACAGTTTTGGATCCTTCTTTTTGGATTGGGAGGAGTGCGAGCCCGAGGGCGCCTCACCCTTAGTAGGGAGAGACTGGCACAACTCCCGAAAGGATCTTGTGAAGGTGGAGCCCAAGTTGAACGGCACGAAGAAGCTTCGGTTGGCCGAAGCTTGGGCAGCTTCTTCCTCAAAGGCTGCCATCTGCTCGAGCTGCTCGGCGGATCCCGCAGCCGTGGAAACCGCCCACCTGGCCTCCTTCGATTTCACCGGTGGAATGCGAAGCTCCGGTCTCCCCAGCTTCAGGCACGCCTGACGGTCCTCCAGAACGGTGGGATGGAAGGCAGAGCAAATAGTGCATTGTGAGGTGTCATGCACGGTACTGAGGCAATAAACGCACGAGAGGTGGGGGTCAGTGCGTTACATTTTTTGTCCACAAGGACACCGGCGAAACCCAGGGGACGACTTGTCATCCATGTCCGAAAAGTTCGGATCCGAGTCGTATACCCTTACGAGTTTCAAAGCGAGAAGATGCGGTGAAAACCGTCGATTAGACTCCAGGGCCTGAATCGCTGCAAAAAAGCACGAGGGAACCAGTATCTTCCAGCAGAAAGGAAGATCTGGCATCATGGGGCGGAGCCGAGGTATTTACCACCCGGGTGGGTGGGAGGAGCCAGCGTGAAGACTTCCAGCAAGATTTAAAGGGGGAAAGGGACAATGCCAGACAGTGTGGATGAACAACATATCCACACTCCTAGAAATATAAATTCGTAAGGATACAGATTAAAACCAGATAAAATGAATAAAATCATGCAGGATAGGCTTGCAGCAACAAATATGTTTTTAAGGCCTTTTTAAATGCCTCCACGGTTGTGCACTCCCATAACTGACCGGGTAGAGAATTCCAAAGGGCTGGAGTGGCATACCTAAATGCATGGGCCCCAGAAGATTTTAAAGAAACCCTAGGAATCTTTAGCAACCCCTCGTCAGCCAAACAGAGCGATTGCCCAGGGCAGTAAGGAATCAGAAGCTCTTTAAGGTAGTCTGGGAAAGTGGGCTGATTGGTTTACGAGCTCACGAGGTCAGCTCAATATCAGGAGGAGCCCACCAAGGGTGGTGGTGGTGGGTAGCCGGCGCATAGCACAGGCGGGCTAGAAACTCCGTAGAGAGCAGCTGGAATCTCCGTGGCTACCTGATCCGCTGCTGCCCGTGGTCCGCAACGGGGATCTCACTTGGCTGTGGGGACGGCTGTAAACACTTGCCCTCACGACCACACTGCAGGAGGGGAAGAAAAAAAGGCTGCTATAAGTACAGGTATGTAGGAGGAGGAGCATTTATTTTTAAGGCGTTGCAAGTTCTAACTTATTCACTTAGTATAGTTCCAGGCGCAATTACATGCAGACATAGTAATTTTTAGCACTTTGACTACTGGAGCGGTTTAGAACAGCCTGAACAGCCTGGAGAATTACAGATCTTTAACGGTCAGGCTTGCACTGCTCTGCTCTCATTCAATCTCCCCATAAGGTAAAAATCTCTCCGTAAGTAAAAACAGTACCGCTCCCTTCCCCTTTGCCTAATTCATCTAGTTAAGGTAAAAGAGCCCCAGTTACTATACAAGGCAGAATTTATACAAAATTCCCCTTTAAAAGCAGGATTTTTAATATAAAATAAAGGTCAGATTGGAGGCAGGGTGCTGTGTAAAAGACTATCAGCACTGCTCCACCGACATAAATACAAAATGCACAGCAGTCCAAAAAGGCGCCAAAGTTTGAAAATCTGTGGCGCAGTACAGCTCCGTGGAGCAGCTGGAATCTCCGGTGGCTACCTGGCTCCATTGCCATTCCGTGGTCCGGGGTCTCGCTTGGCTGTGGGAGGGCAGGGACTGCCCTCGCGACCTCCTGCCTCCACTGCCGGTACTGTGGTCTGTGTGTGTGGGGGCGATCTCCTTGGCTGGACACTTGCCCTCGCGGCCTCACTAGCTCCGTTGGCGTTCGTGGACCGCGGGGGGGGGGGTCTCACTTGGCTGTGGAGAGGTCTGGGGACACTTCCCTCGCGACCTCACTGGCTCCGTTGCCGTTCCGTGGTCCGCAGCAGGGATCTCACTTCGCTGTGGGGAGGGCTGGGGACACTTGCCCTCACGAACTCACTGGCTCCGTTGCCGTTCCGTGGTCTGCAGAGGGGATCTCGCTTGGCTATGGGGAGAGCTGAGAACACTTGCCCTCACAACCTCACTGCAGGTGACAGAAATGTTCAGATACGTCAAAGGCATGAACGAGGTGGAAGGGGACAACATATTCCAGTTTAAAAGTGCTGCCAGAACAAGAGTGAATGATAGGAGACTGATGGGTGGCCGCATAAGAGATAATGTCAGGAAGTTTTTGTTTTTTTTCGGAGAGGGTGGTGGACGCATGGAATAGCCTGTTCCAGGAAGTGGTGGCCACCCATACGGTGGCAGGCTTCAAACATGCATGGGACAGGAATAAAGGAATATTAAAGACAGGAAGAAAAAGCTAAAGCCAGTGACCAGATAGAGTCACTGGCTGCTTCGTCAGGTATGCTAAGGATGACCTCTCTGTGTCACCTCTACCCCAGGAGACTAATCCTCGTGCTGAGGGAGAGCGCATATATATCCAGAAAACCCTAGGGCATGCCAAACAACTAACAATTGGCTGCGTCTACCACCCACTAAAATCAGCCCTCAAATCCTTTGAAGCCATCACAAACGATACGGCTACCAAGGTAACAATGGAGCAACTAATCCTGGGCGACTTCAACATTAACTGGGCCCAGGACCCTGGTCATGCCTCGAAGTCACTTACCCATGAAGCAGGTCTGACGCAGGTCATCTTTGAACCAACAAGACTCAATTACAAAATGGGGAACCACATAACCCTTGACTGGGCTCTGGTGTCTAACCTCACTAATATACAGAGTGCGGGCAAAATGGCAGACTCCCTGAGTGACCATTCCCCAATCTTCTATATATGGAAAAACAAACCACTCAAGGACCAACCTAGAATTCTCGCCGCCCCTGACTTCTCCAAGTTCTCTGAACTACAATACAATTGCTACCTAGGTAGTCTGGACTGGAACCCCATATATCTTCTCCCTACTCTTTCTGAGGCTGTGCAATACTTCCAGGACAAACAAACCACAGTGGCCAACCTCTTTGCTCCAATGAAGAGAATGAGGGCTAAAGGCAGCTGCTACAAGTGGATCTCTCCCTCCCTCAAGCCCTAATGGCTACTCGGGGAAAAAGCCTGGAAAAAGTTTAGGCTCTCCTCCCACCCGGCAGATCTCGCTGAATACAAAGCCCTGAGGAATAAAGCCAGGAGAGCCATAAAACTCGCTAAGAGAGATTACTTAACACACCTCCAGAAAACTAGCCTGAGCAACCCCAAGCAATTCTGGAATCATATCAATGACCTGATCAAGGCCAGCAAAAAGCCGGAGTCCTGTCCCATGGAGATTAATGGTCAGCTCAGTACTGACCCTTCTCAAATATCGGCTGCCCTTAACGGGCACTTCTCAGACCTCGAGGCTTACAAGACCTGCCTGTCTCCCCCAGACTCTCCCCCCTACCTCAGATGAACCACCTCACATGGAAAGACCCCCATTTCACCTGAAACTGGATAAACGCACTGAAGTACTAAACCTCCTAAGGAACCTGAAACCGAAAGGGTCAGGGGGACCCGACGGTATCAACTCTCGGCTACTCAAGGCAGGAGCTACCTCCTTAGCCTGGCCCATAACCATGCTCCTCAATTGATCACTGAGGGAAGGAGCAGTCCCTGACCCAAGGAAACATGCCAATGTTCTCCCTATTCACAAAGGGGGGCTCAGGGAAAAACTCAACAACTACAGACCCATCTCCCTCCTCTGCTCACTTGCTAAGGTGCAAGAAAGAGTCATCTACAATCAACTCAGGGACTACCTGGAAACTCATCAGCACCTTGCCCCCTCCCAAAATGGATTTAGAACAAACCATGGTACTGACACTGCCCTCATTAACTTCATGGATGAAGTTCTCAGGGCAATGGACAAAGGGATACCCACTCGTGCAATCTTTATAAACTTATCCAAGGCGTTCGACCTCGTCGACCACAACTTGCTGCTACAGAAGCTGCAAAATATAGGCCTAGACAATCATGCCCTGAAGTGGTTTGGGAGCTACTTATCAGGCAGGGCACAGAGGGTCTCATGGAAAAGGACCATGTCTGACCCACTACCCCTAAACCAGGGTGTACTTCAGGGCTCAATTCTAGGCCCCCTCCTGTTTTTCTTGTTTACCACCGACCTGCGTACCCACTGCAGGGAGAGCTCGGTTGTGCAGTACACTGATGGTACTATCATCTTCCGACCCCTGCGTGACGTGGTTGTCCTAGGCCCTCTACTCCAAAAGGATCTCACTTCACTAGAGACTTGGCTATGTAACAACAGGATGGTACTAAATGCCGACAAGACCAAGGCAATGCTATTCGGGCCAAGATCCCTCAGATTTGACAGGTCCTCATCTCTCTCCTTAACCTCACTCTCTGGTAAAGCCATTAACGTAGTTCCCTCCCTTAAATACTTAGGCCTCATATTGGATCAGAATATCACATACAAGGACGTGGACCAGGTCACCAGGACCCTACATCGGAAACTTGGCACCCTGTACTGACTCAGGGATCATCTCATCCCTGAAGCCAGGCTCTCCATAGCTACCAGCCTCCTTCTACCCAACCTGACCTTTGCGGCCCCTATAATACAGGGCATGGTTAAACAAGACATTACCAGGATGCAAACTCTATAAAATAAAATAGCTTGTTTCGCAACCTTAGACCACCCGAGTTGTCACCACTGTGACACTTTGGCCAATCTTCGTTGGCCCACATTGGTTGCCCGCCTCCAGCACCCCTTGCTTGTCCAGGCCTACAAGCTTCTCAAACCCCACGCTCCGCCAAGCATTGCCGGGACCATAACCCTAGGAACCGAAGGACCTCAGATAGAATGCTATTAGAAGTCCCTAGAGTAAGGACAAACGCTGGCAGACGATCCTTTTCCTCCCAAGCAGCCAGCCAATGGAACAAGCTTCCTCCACACGTCCAGGCCTCCTCCTCACTCATGAACTTCCGCACCAGGCTTAAGTCCCATCTGCTGACCTCAAACGCATGCCACTGTCATGGCACTTAAAGCTCTTAAGGTACTCCCCTTCTCTCCAACTCCCGTCTCCTAGCTTAACCTTCCTACTACCTGCCTTATACAGACTGCTCGCCAGAGACCATGTGTAACCCCTGAATACACTACATGCAAAGTACTACCAATTGCTTACATGTCATGATGATATCCATGCCTCTACCCATGACTGCAACCACTGCTTTTCTTTTACCGTGCCTGTAAGCCTTGCCTGTATCCAATGCTTTTCTTTTCCCATGCCTGGAACCACGCCTGTATCCACTATTTTTCTTTACTGTAACCACCTCATGATGTAACTCACAATGCCTCAAATGTTCCTTATCTCCTTGTTCATTCTTATAACTAATATTGTTATCCCAGGTAGCTCCTGAAAAAGGGACCTTCGGGGCTCAGTGGGCCTACCCGGTCTCCAAAATTTAATAAATAAATAAATAAATAAGATGGACATCTGTGTGTCTTAATGGGATGGACTGTGATTCCCCTTCCCCCAACTTTTTATATGTCAGAAAGACGGTCTCCCCCCACATTAACATTTACACTAAGATTTCTCAAAGAGGGAGCAACGTGTTAAGAGTGCTCCTCAGGCTGTCATTCTGGTATCTTGTAAGAACTTTTGTGTAATTTTTTTCATGCTTCTGTGTGTAATCTTTTGTATCAGCTAGACCTCTTTTAAATATTTCAGATGAGAGTAAAAACTGCCTGATAGAGTTAGTTGCCAGAAGCATGCCACATGGCTCTGGAGAGTGATTACAATTTATTTGGCTTGTACTACTGGACCCACCCCCCGACCAGTTAATGGGAGAGCTGAAAACAAAAACAGCCCTTTCATGTTTCATAAAGGGCCCTTGGCTAATGAGTGAAACAGTCACTCCTGCTGTGCAAGACAGGAGGGAAAGCAAAGGGATGGACCTTGCAATCCATTAAACCTAAGATTCCTGTTTGGTCCAGTCTTTTCGGATAGGAAGTTTCCCAGGACTCAAAAGAAGCATTGAATCTATGATGTCAGTGACATACTAGACATGACATGTCAAAGGAAGGCAGGCAGCTAAAGGATCTTGAGGAGTGCCAGGGCCAGAAAGAGTCAGTCAGGCTGGGACTCTGAACAGATAACATCTAAGGTTTGAGTCTGACCTGATTCACCAAGGTGTCCTGTGTGGGTAAGCCATTACACTTTGGGAAAATTAGGAAGTGCAGAAGGTTTTTTCTATTGTGCATTTTATTTCTGCGGTGTACTAACATTTTCTTTTTATTTCTGTAGAATTACTGTTCCCCATAGTTTTTTGTAGGATCCTGTATTATGTGACTGAGTCCTCTGAGTTACAGCTAACTGATTTAAAATGCGCCAGCACGAGATCCAGTGAGTGCAAGAGGAGCGAGAGGGGCAGTATCAGCATGAGATCCTGCTGAGAGAGGAGTGAGAGAAAGAGCTTGAGAGACAGATGGAGATTCTGTGCCAGAAGACATCACCACAAGCTGTGAGTAACTGTATGAGGGGTTTGACCCAGGAAGCCATACTTCACTCTAAAATGTTTCCTAGATAAGGAGGGAGATGATCTTGATTTGTTTTAAAGATCAGCAAGAGAATCTGTGGGCAATATCAATTGGGTGGGGCTGAGTGGGCGATTCACCTACTGCCACTGCTGACAGGCAAGGAATTAGAAGCATCTGTCAGAAAGGACAATGAGGTCTGCATGGACTATGATAAAATGAAAAATGCCTTGCTAAAGCACTTTGGGTTAACCCCTGAGGCCTATAGGCAAAAATGTACAGGGTTAAGAAAGACACCAGAGGACAGTTATGCTGAAATATGTGTGCAGTTAAGTAATCTGTTAGAACGCTGGGTAGATGTTGCAAAGGCTCGGACTATAGACAAAATAAAAGATTTATTTCTTCTGGAACACTTCCTAAATTCTGTACCTGAGGAACTGAGAATATGGTTGTTGGACAGAACTCCAAGCTCTGTGAGGGAGGCAGTCGATAGGGATGATCAGTTCATAGCAAGTCAACCATCCTTTCATCACAAACATAATGGAGGAGGAACATCAGGTGGTTTCAGGGGAACCCCAGAGAGGGGCAGTCTAAAGGAAGCCAGCCTGAGCCTGCATAAAAAGGGAAGTCACCTAATTTCAAAAGCACGGAGATGAATGAACGCAGATGCTCTATCTGCCAGAAACTGGCTCATTTGTCTTATGACTGTCTGAAAAATTTGAAAAAAGAGGACAGTGCAGCAGGAGGAGTTAGCGCTCAGGGAACTCACCAAGTACAGTGCCCTCTAATTCCACTGCACGAGTGGTGGGGAATGGATCTGTGACCCAGGGACTGAGGAACACTAAGGCCTTCATTTCTATGTTGAAGCAGGATTTGATTCAGGAGGAACAGATCCTGTCTTGTCAATGTTCTCGAACTAGAGGAATAATGGATCCTGGGGTCTTAGTGCCAATGGCCGGGCTCATTCTGAGTTTGGAAGTGGTCAAGGCATACAGGAAGTGGGTGTTGACCAGACTTGACCATGGGCGAAATTATGGGTAATTATTTTGATATTAGAGCCAATATTATGTGTGTCATTACATGAAGTAAGGTGAGGGAACTTGCTCCTGAGAACACAGAGGGGGCAATGCATGAAGAAACAACCATCACCTCAACAGCAAGAGAAGTAGCTGAAGATTGGGCTAGAAGCAGCAGTTCTGAGCCACATCTATAGACTAAGGAGGGCCCAGTCGTGGGCGGCTCTCATAGCACAGTGTGTTTTGGGAAAGGTTGGTTGTGCAGAGCTAGGGATAGTTTAGCAAGCTGACACCTCCCTGCAAAAACTAAAGGAGTTAGCCACAAGGGCATAAGGTGACTCTCCAAGTTCTGGGAAAAGGGAGGCATAATGGGAGAAGGGAGGACCGGAGGAAGGGGTACTCTGGCAGATAATGGTTCCTTGAGAGTACAGGAAGCTGCTTCCGACTTTAGCCCACGATATAACCTTTTCTGGACACCTAGGGGTCAGCCACAGAAAAAGGTAGCTGACAATTTTTACTGGCCCAGTATTTTTAAAGTTGTGGCAAACTACTGCCACACTTGTCTGAAGGCAGCTCCGATTCCCCTACCAGTTACTGAAGAGCCATTCTGGCGAGTTGTTATGGACATTGTGGGATCACTTAGCACCCCAAGTATCCCTGACAAGTGGTACATTTTGGTGATCATAGATTACACTACAAGGTACCTAGAGGTAGTACCCTTGTCCTTCATTAAGGCTGAGAAGGTGATTGATGAACTGCTGAGGATATTTGGCTGGGTGGGTTCCCCCAGGAGATTAGGTTGGACCAGGGCACCAACTTCATGTCTGATCTGATGGTTAGTTTTTGGAAGAAGTGTGGGGTAAGGCAGCTCAGGGCCTTACCATACTACCCTCAGACTAACTGTCTGGTCGAGTCTTTCAATGTGACTCTAAAGACCACGTTAAGGGCATTTACTGACCAGCAGGCAAGATTACCTATCCCATCTCTAACTGTCTCTAACCTGCCCTTTGTGAGCAAGGTTATTGAGATGGTGGCTGCATTGCAGCTGGAGGATCATCTTACCATTCATGATATCTATGACCCTCTCTAGTTCGAATTTTGGAAAAGGCATAGTACAGAGACTGCACTGGTTTGGGTACTTAAAACTCCTAATAGTGAGGGATTGGAGGTGTTGTTCGATCTTGGTACCCTTGGACCTCTCTGCAGTATTTGACATTATGGATCATAGAGTGTTACTTGAGCGCCTGCGGTTGGTTTACGGTTTGTTAGGTACAATCCTTACGTGGTTTAGATCTTTCCTCACTGGCAGGACTCAGAGAGTGGTGTCAGGGATTTATTCCCCAGCATCTCTCTGCCCCCTGTCCTGTGGGGTTCTGCAGGGCTCCTAGTTGGCACCCCTGTTGTTCGCTCTGTATATGCTACCGTTGGGAGACGTTATAAGGTGATATGGGCTGAGTTTTCACTGCTATGCAGATAATACTCAGCTTTACGTGTCCTTTGTGCCCGAACAAGCTAAGGCTGTTTTGTTCTTCAATAGGTGCCTCTCCAAGATCCAAGACTGGATGAGTTCCAATTGGTTGAGTTTAGGTAAGCAATAAACCATGACAGGATGTGAGTTAAGACAGTTTAACACACGGCTAGGAGGCATAATGAGGCACAAGGCCAATGGCCAAGTGCGTCCAGCCTCCTAGCCCTATGTTAAACTGTCTAACGCACACCCTGGAGTGGTTTATTGCGCTTATGAAATGGCCATCTTTTGTTCAACTGCATTTGGTAGGTTAAACTTCCAATTTTAAGTAGGAAAAAACATGTATGTTTGTGTCACTTTTAATAAAATAGTTCCTCCGCCCAAGTGTGCTGTGTGTTTCTTTTGTTTGGACTGAAGTAATTTTGTCCTACAAAGGATTCTGTACTTTAGGTCTGGCTATCATAGCAGTAGCTCCTCCCAGTGCTGCATGGAGAGAAATAAGACAGAATGCAGTTTTATTAAAAACCAAAAACTCTAGTGAGCAGGTGGGCTGATAGAGAGATATAGCGAGTGGGTGGGCTGGTACAGAGATCGCAAGGTCTGGCTATCATAGCAGTAGCCCCCCCCATGCTGCGTGGAGACAAATAAGAGAAATTGCGGCTGTTTGTTTCTTTTTTAATTAAAAGACAGAGTGAGCAAGTGGGATGATAGAGACAGCGACTGGACGGTCTGGTACAGAGATCGCGGTTGTTCCGGTTTTTCTTTAATAGATGAAGGAGCGTCTGGGTTGGGAGAGACATCACAGCTGTTTGTTTCTTTTTCTGTTAAAATTAATAAAACAAGTTTTGAAGAGCGAGCAGCCGGGCTGGTGAAGAGATCATATCTGTTCCATTTTTTTTTTTTAAATACATGACCGAGCAGGTGGGCTGTGAGAGAGAGAATGGCTGTTCGTTTCATGCTGCATCCATGAGGAAATGGGCAGATGGATTTAAAAAAAATCTAAATACTGAAACAGTGAGGCAAAGTGAAGAGGTGTCAGAGGTATTTATTTTATTTTTTACAGTTCAGCTGGCACCACTTCTGGCACAAACAAGATGGCTGCGTTTTGTTTTGCGAACATTCTGAAGCGGGCAGCATCACCTATATCAATGACCACTGGCCAGTGTTGGACCTTTTTCCTGTGCATCAGAATGAATATCACATCCCTAGCAGCCAATCAGAGCTCTAAATTTATGATGCCCATTTCATAAACCCTAATAAAACTGAGGTGTTGGTAGTGGATCCAGATTGGTGGAGTCTGGGGTCGTTGACTGGACAGCCATCCGGGCTTTGGCTTGGCGAAAGCTAGCTGCTGATCTCAGACTGGGTACGGAATCTGTGCACTGTTCTTGACAGTGGTTTGTCGCTTGAGGCTCAAGTGTCGGTTGTCATCAAAACCTCTTTTTATCATCTAAGGAATATCGCCTGGATTAAACACCTGGTTCCCCCTGCTGACCTTCCAACTTTGGTCCATGCTTTTGTGACCTCCCGCCTTGACTATTTCAACGCCCTGTATCTTGGGCTTTCGGGGGTTGATATCCACCGTTTGCACCTGGTGCAGAATGCATCAGACAGGCTGTTGACTGGCCTATCAAGAACTTGTCATGTCACAGCTATGCTCCACAACCTGCATTGGCTGCCGTTACAGTGGCGGATCATCTTCAAGGTCGGTTTACTAACCTATAAGGCCCCACATGGACGGGGACCTCGGTATCGGCAAGTTCTTTGTCCTTATCACCCCCTTTGCTCACTCTGCTCCTCAGATGATGGAACTGCTATAGGTTCCCAGGGTTCGATTAAAGTCCTCGGGGGCCAATTCTTTTGCTTTTACGGCCCCCATCCTGTGGAACTCTCTGCCTCATCAGGTATGTGAGTGCCCAACTGTCGAGAGCTTTAACTCTGCTCTTAAAACTAATCTGTTTGGTATGGCTTTCCCTGATTTTGATTGTTTTCTAGGATTTTACTGTAATTGTCTGTATATTATAGTTTTTAGGTTTATTTAATTGTACATGCGCTTTGATCTTTTTTGAATGGCGCTTTCTATAAATAAACGATTGACTGATTGATCTCTTATTCAATATAGTGCAGTTCCCCAGGATTCCACAGGGTTCTCACCCTTTGAGCTCCTGTTTGGACATAGGGTAAGGAAGCCCCTTGATTTGGTAAGGGATGGATGGGAGGTTGAGCTTGCTCCTTAAGAGGAATCTGCTGTGGAGAATGTCCTGTATTTCAGACCATGGCTCGAGGAGCTCATGGGGTATGCCCAGGAGTACATAGCCACAGCACAACAGAAGCAGAAGACATGGTACGACGGTGGGGCCACAGTCTGGGAGAATGAAGTTGAGCAATGGGTGATGATACTAATCCCCATCCAGCAGACCAAATTACAGGTGGTTTGAGAGAGGCCTTATTCAGTGGTCAGGAGGGTGAATTATGTTAATTACATCGTGGAGCTACCAGACAGGAGGTACAGACAGTGAGTCTACCATGTAAACATGATGAAAGACTGGTTTGGCTATACACAGCCATCCACTGATGGATCTCTTGGGAGACGTTGAAGAATCTTCAGTGGATGCTGTCATCATCTCAGAGCAGTTGATACCAGCCCAAGCTGCTGAAATACACGGGGTGCTGCACACACCTGGTGAAATGCTTACAGGTAAGCTGGGGTATACCACACTGGTGGAGTACCACGTGGATACAGAGGACCCGATTTTCAAAGCATTTGGAATGACACAAGATGTTTGCATCAAAGAGAGATGATGCAAGAGGCTCACTGCGCCACACCTTGCTTCATGTCTGATTTTAAACGGCAGTCTGTGCCAGTGGGGGGACTGCCTGCACCAGCCCAGCTGGTGCCATCCTTGCAACTCATGCACCGAAGTGCCATGGTGGAAGGGAGCTGGTGCCAGGGCAGAGCTGCAGCATTCCCTCAAATGGGAATTTGTAATCCATATCAAAAGGCACACAGACTGTCACAGTTAGACCAGCCTGCAGCTGGCAATAAAGCCCATGCGTTGCCACCGTCTGAGGCTGCAGGATGACTTGAGGGACCAGGGTGATGCTGTACAGTTCAATATAGGCCTGTTTGTCACACATAGTGTAGGGGACTCCAGTACTGTAGCGACATATATGGTGCCTAAACAGAATGAGTCAGTACAGTGACACTGACTGGCACATGGGACAGCTAACAGCTCCGGACCCTTGGTGCCCCACCACCCCATGACACCTGCCACCCTGCTCCCCCAAGTGTACCTGTGCTATGACAGCACGTGGTGTCCTAGGTACTGTACACAGTACATGCTGCCAGTTTACAGGGCCACTGTGAAAGGGGGGAACCACTATTGCAAATGACAGTAGGCAGTACAAAGGAAGCATTCTGAATAATGCAGCTCTGTGACCAGAACAGCATCACCAGACGTGCAATATTCCTGCGGCTCTGATTATGGGTTTCTCTTTGCATCCTGAGGCTACGTATAGTGTTGTCTGATGGAGACCTCCATACTGGAGTATACTGAGATGTAGACATGGAAGAGTTACTCCTAGCCCTCCCTCACCAAACTGCATCCTGGTGTGCACTGCCCCAAACACCACACAGCCGTGTGCCATGCTCTACTGTATCACTGCTACACCTCTTGCCTGTCCTGTGCTTCCAGGTCCCTGTTCTGCTGCCTCCTGTAAGTACTGAATGGGTCATGCACTACTCAGCACACAAAAAGCACATAATGCACCGTAAGTCTACAGTGCGGTATTCAATGCCATAACATAGCGCTGTGTTACAGCTTGCCTCTGGACTGCCTCTCTGCCCTGTAGGTGTGTAGGTGCAGTCCGATGATGCTCTCTCCTTGATGGCACTGGAGGCTGTACCAGCTATATGGAACTACCTACGCCAATACTGATGGTACCGCCAGCACTGTCAGTAAAAGTAAAGTGCAGTTGGCAGCACATTACGTACTGATGGGTGATCAGGCCACAGTCAGGATAGTGGGCAAGTGGATGAATACACCAATGTGTGTCCCCATCACATATGACAGTGCTATATGGATGAAGTGTCATGTAGAGGCAGGCAGCTGAAGGGTCTTGAGGTCTGTCAGGGCCTGAAAGAGTCAGTCAGGTTGGTGCTCCGAATAGTTAATATCAAAGGTTCAAGACTGTCCTGCTTTACCTGTGTGGGTAAGCCATTATTATTGAGGAAATTATGAATTACAATAATATTTTGCTGTGTGCAAAACATTTTCTTTTTATTTCTGTAGAATTAATGTTCCCCATATTCTTTGTGTAGTATCCTGCATTTACAAACTTCATATCTCTGTGGCCGAGTCCTCTAAGTTACAGCTGATTTACTTTTTTTTTTAAATTGTATTTTTTATTATTATTCCATTTTTACATTAAAAAAGAAAGTGAAAGAACCAGTCAAGGTACAAAATTAAAATAAGCGATTAACAGAGGGAAAAAGAAAACCAGTATATGCATTACATCAGAACCCCTCCTTCATAAACTTCATTCACTGCCTAGAAGTATCAAACTCATTTATGACTTTAACCTTGAGTAACCCCCTATTACTTCATTTAATTTATAAAAATTAAAGCTAATAGTTCATCAGATTGGTCCATCTGCCTAGCTTATGACTCACCACCTCCATCCTAATTCCCTGATCCATACTGTATGGACTCGGAGAAAGGAGGTGGGACTAAAGAAAGAGAAAAGAAAGATAGAGACTAAGAGAAGGAAAACAAAACAAAAAGGGGGTAAACAAATCAGCTAACCAATAATAACATCCATTCGCCTCTTCCTTCCCCCCCTCCCCTTTTAGGTGGTGAGCCTCTTTATTTCTAGGAGTCATATCATTACTCTACTTTCCCATTCCATCGCCTCCCTAAACAGTGAGGCAACATACCCAACCTTCCTCCTACTTTCAATCTAGAGCTTCTCTGGCCAAAATTTCTATAGTGTCAATCCCTTCCCTTGCTCCCCAAAATTCAAAAAAGGGAAACCAGCGAGATTTAAATTGTTCAAGCCTTAGATTAAGGTTAGCTGTAAGCCTCTCCACTGTCTTAATCTGAGTGCAGCTTTCTAACCACTGCTCCTCCCATGGAGAGGTCTCTTTTAGCCACAGCCCCGTAATTGTTTTTTGGGCCGCTGCCACTAGTATTAGGAACAAATATTGGTCCTTTGGACCTTTCAGGCTGGGTGGGAGTTCCCCCAGTAGTAGATAGCAGGCTTGTTCTGGAATAGCCATCTGGAAAATTTGTCCTAAACTCCGAGCCATCTGGCTCCAAAACCTTTTAACTTTAGGGCAACTCCAGAAGATATGTTCATACGTGCCTCTTTGCCCACAGCCCCTCCAGCACTCATCTGAAAGAGCCTGGGCAAAGTGCCTACCCATCACTGTGGTTCTAAAGAACCTCATCAGCATTTGCCATCTAAACTCCCTCCAAGTGGGTGAGGCAGTGGTTCTGTGTGCCATCTTCCATATTACCTCCCATTTTGGAGTTTCCTCCTCTGCTAGTCCCAGGTCCTTCTCCCACTGTGCTTGTATTCGTAGTCTGAATTCCAAACCACTCGGTACCCCTGTCGCATACAGTTTGGAAATTAAGTGATTTTGGGGAGTCCACCCACCATAGATTTCCCGGAGCAATTCCAGGAACGGAATGGGCCATTTTGTCTTCAGCTCCCCCGTGTCTTTCTCTACACACTGAATATAGTGTCTGATCTGCAAGTAGCCATAGAAATCTGAGGAGGGAATGCCAAATTCTTGTTGTAATTGAGCGAAGCTCCTAACAGTCTCCCCCTCAAAGACTTGTGAGAACCTCTCTAGTCCTAGTCCCTGCCAACATTTAAAGAGCATATTTTCTCTCCCAGGCAGGAAATCTGCCCTCTCTACAATTTTTCCTTGCCTCAGTGCCCACGGCTGTATTTTCAGGTCTCTTATGGTTTGCGCCCACAGGGCCACCAGGGTCTTAAAACTTGGGCTCTTCAGTTCGTATACCGTCCTAGGGGTAATCCTATTAAACAGAATTGAAGTGACAGTGAATGGCATTAGCAGCTGCACCTCTGTCTTAAACCAGCTTTGCATCTCCCGGGGAGAAATGTATGCCCTTAAGTGTTGTAGCTGGGCTACCCTACGGTACCATTTGAAATCTGGGACTCCAAGCCCCCCCTTCCCTTTAGGTAACTTCAGGAGAGCCCAGCTAAGTCTGGGCTTCTTCCCGGCCCAGATAAATTTATTAACCACCTTTTGGGAATCTTGCCAAAATTTCTTTGGAGGGGTCAAAGGGAGTGCATCAAATAGGAAGAGCAACCTCGGAAGGATGTTCATTCTAACTGATTCTATCCTTCCTGTGATTGAGAGAGTTAGAGCTGCCCATCTATCACAATCCTTTCGTAAGTTATTTAAGAGTGCCATATAATTAATTTGGTATAGCTTACTCAGATTCTTCGGGATTTGTATTCCCAGGTATCTGAAGCTACTAGTGCACCACTTCAAAATTGTATGGGTCTTCACATGCCCTGCCACTTCATTTCCTAATGCTATTATTTCGGACTTGGATTCGTTAACTTTGAAGCCTGAGATGGCTCCGAATTCCTTAAGGAGGTTCATAGCGTCTGGTAATGAGGAGTCTGGGTTCTTTAAATATAATAGGGTGTCATCTGCATAAAGGGCTATGCGGCTGTCCACTCCACCCAATTTAATACCCGAGAGGTCTCTAAGGGACCAAAATGCCTCGGCTAATGGTTCCATACTGAGGGCAAATAATAAGGGTGAAAGTGGGCAACCCTGTCTTGTACCTCTACTGATTTGGAATGACTGGGAGATTACCCCATTTATCCTAACCCTAGCTGAAGGTTTATTACACAAAGCATTCACCCATGCCTGAAACTTCGGACTCAGTCCCATTTTTTGGAGGACCTCCCTTAGGTACCTCCATTCAAGGCGATCAAACGCCTTCTCAGCGTCTAAAGCAATCACCAGTGGAGTTTCCCCCTTCTCTCTCTCCAGTCGGGAATGGGCCATAACAGTGAGTAATCTCCTAATATTATCATGGAGGTGTCTCCCTGGCATAAAACCCGATTGGTCTGCGTGGACCAGCCGGGTTATCACACCTTGAAGCCTGTTGGCTATCATCTTTGCCCAAATCTTAACATCCACGTTTAATAGTGAGATTGGGCGGTAGCTCCCACATAGCGTGGTATCTTTGTCTTGCTTGGGGATTACCAAAATTAAGGCTTGGGCCCAGGTGTCTGGAGCCTCGGAGGGTACATGGGCTGTGTTACATATTTGAAGCAGTAGTGGTGACAGTTCCTCCTTAAACTTTTGATAACATTTGGCAATATAGCCGTCTGGGCCTGGAGCTTTATTATGTTTTAGTTTTTTAATTACCTCCATCAATTCCGACTGGGTAAAAGGTTGGTCTAATTCTTTCTGAAGAGCAATTGAAAGGCATGGTAACTTTATTTTCGAGAGGAATCTCTCAATCAATTCCTCTTGATTAGTGGGGGCTTTGGACCTATACAAGTCCTCGTAGAATTTTTGAAAGCATTCCGCTATCTGTACGGGCTTCGTAACTAACTTCCCCGGCCCACCAGGTGTAACTATTCCAGAAACATATCTGTCTGCCTCCTGCTTTCGAAATCTGAACGTCAATAACCTCCCGGCTCTGTTTCCCCCAGTGTAGTATTTCTGGGCTGTAAACCTGAGAGCATTCTCAGTCTTTACCAATAAAAGCTGGTGTAATTGAGCTCTAGCTAAGTTCAGCTCGGTTAGCAACTCTGCTTTCCCTGTTTTTTTATGAATATCTTCTAACTCCTCAACTTTCTGCTCCAGCCCTTCTTGCTTCTGTTGCCTTATCTTCTTCTGCTGAACTGCATATGAAATTATTTCTCCCCTTACTACCGCTTTTAAACCATCCCATATAAACTTTACTTTTGTTACAGAGTCCGAGTTTTCCTTAATATAGTTTTCCACCACTTTTTTCACCTTATCCACAAATTTATTATCTCCCAGTAAACGTCACAAGCACTGTTTCTGTTGGGGCCCTAAATTTACCGTGAGACTGATTTTGGCGTGGTCAGATAGACATATCGGGTAGATCTGCTGGTCTGTGATGGAGTTTAACCATCCCTTCTGGGTGTAGAACCTGTCTATCCGGGAGTAGGAATCTTGGGAATTCGAGTAGAAGGTGAAGTCCCTACTTGATGGATAGCTATCCCTCCACGTAATCACCAACCCTGCCTCAACACATAAATTTGAGAGGACCTTTGCCCCTTTCCCATTGTCCGCCCCCTTCCCGAGGACCTGTCCTTGTTGGCATCTTCTACACAATTCCAGTACCCTCCTATAATAATCTGTCCCTCCGGGAGCATCGCTACTACTCCAAAGACTTGCTGAAAGAATTCCGGATTAGCCGGGGTAGGAGCGTATACATTTACAACATATTACCCTATCTCCAACCCTACCCGACAGGATCCCCCATCTACCCTCTTCATCTGATATGAAATCCAGCTGGGTATAACCCAAGTCCCTTCGCACCAGTATAGCTACCCTGGCCTTCTTCGCTTTCTTATGGGATGAGGCAAATACCTCACCTACCCATAAACGGCGTAGTTTTTTATGTTCCCATGCGGAGAGATGTGTCTCCTGCAGTAGACCTATATCAAACTTAACTCTCGCTAAATCTCTTAAAATGTTGTGTCTTTTCACTGGGGATCCTAGACCCTTAACATTGAAAGAGATTATTTTCAAGGTACCCATGGTAGGTTCAGGTTAGGGTCTCTTAAGAGGGGTAGACCCATCTTCAGAACTTTCCTTCGGATAAACCCCTTTTTCTCCTTCTTCCTCTGAAGGATGACACACAGGTACTGACCCTTTTGTTTCTGGCCTTTCTGATTTAGCATCACCACCATATCCCCTTTACCCTTTTTATACCCCCCCCCCTTACAACACAACAGCAAATGATTAAGTACAACAAACATAACTTTCATCCAACTATTTACACACAGGCCCCGAGAGGCCTCAATCGGAGGGAAGCTCCCTCCGTCCAGGAGCATGAGCTTCAACTAAGCTCTGCACCTCTGCCATTCCGAGGAAGTAGCCGACAAGGTGGTCTCCTGGGGTGGAGTACAGCTGGGACGGCGTTAATCCCCCTCGAGGGTCACACCATCTAAAAAACCAGAACCCGAAAGACTGGGTGACCTCCGATGGGCAACCTATCCCTTGTACGGACATCCGGTTCGAAAGGCATTTTTAATTGGGTGTGTACTGCTTATAAAGAGTCTCACACCCACTCAATTTCCTCGATCAGCATGTCCAGTGTTAATATTAATTTAACATTCAGTTTTGAAAAGACAGTACAGCGTGTAGAGATATGCATTTCTGCCCAACTCCCTCAACACGAGCCCCTCTTCAAAACTTTCCAAACGGCTCTGCTTAACCTCCCGTGCCCTTCTCTGAGTAGCCCTTATTTACTCCATGGGAGAGGCGGGTACATTATACTAGATTACCTTGCCTTGAGAACTCCGAATGAGGAGTGGGATTCTAGGCCCTTTCCCCTAAGACCTCCCCCCAATGCCATTACATTCCACAAGCCTTTTTGAGCATTTCCCAAATTAGTCACAACTTGTTTCCATAAAGCTTGGTGACCCTTCAGCTGAGTTCCAAATCCGATGTATCGTTTTTAAGTCCTTGATGTCTCCCTTCCTTACGGCTCTCCTTAAGCCTTTTACCCTTCCCAATATCGTCTCTAGCCTCTCTGCCCATCAGGAATGGGTAGTTAACAACTCTCCCCCATGATGTCTCAGAAGGGGCAGCAAATTTCAGCCCCGGACTACCGCCGAATCATTCAACGCAGGCTTCCTTTCCGTTGATTCGCTAATAGTCCCTTGCTTAGGTGCACCAAGTCGTCACATAGTTGCTGATCGGGGCTCATCCCTCTGCCAGATCCACCTCTTGTTGATCCCTTCTTCACTGCAGACCACTGCAGCTGCAGCAACTTTTGCTCTGAGAGGTCTGACTGTAGATCCGGGAGAGTAATGCCTACTTTCTGCAACGGTTTGCTTGCTTGCAGGAGAGAATCACAGAGCTTGCTACCCGTGGGCCAGTGCACCAGTAATTTGTCTGGGTACCACAGAAAAGCTTTAATCTGTTGTTCCTTCAATTGGTTAATAACTGCTAAGACCCGTTTTCTCTTTATCATCATGAAGGGAGGGAAATCATGGTCAAGAAAAACTCGTCACCCATCTAAATTCAAGTCCTTCTTGCTCCAGGCCTTCCGTAATACCATTTCTTTGACTGGGTAGCGGTTAAATTTGACCAGGATTGGGGGAGAGCTTCACCTTTCGATTTGGGGCCTAGGGCCCGGTGCACCCTCTCGAGCTCCAGGGGCTCTGAATCTGGGATTTCCAATTCTTGCCTCAGCCAGGTTCTGACAAACTCTACTGGGTCATCCTGTTCAGTCCCTTCAGGAAAGCCAAAGATACGAAGTGTTTTCCTTCGGCCCCTTGCCTCAGCATCTTCCGCTCTGGCAGTAAGTTCTCTCTCCCTCCTGGCTAGATACGTGATGACCCTTGTAAGTTTGATTGAGTCCTCTCGTAGCCCCTCTAGGCCTGATTCAAGATCATCTGTTCTCCTCTCCAAGTGCTTCAAATCCTGTTTAATGTCTCTTACATTCGTGTCGATCCTCTGAAGCATTCTAAATATATGTGCCGTGGCCCGACCATCCAAACAGCTTCCCCTCGAGGTAGTTTCTTCTTCTTCTTCCCCCCCAGAGCCGGCTGCCGATTCCGAGGCCCTGGATCGGGTAATACTCGGACTGCGTTCCTGTCTTAATCTACCTCTTGCTGCATTCTTTTTCGCGCTTCTGGCCCTTGGATTTGCTGACTGACTCATC
The DNA here is from genome assembly GCA_016271365.2 of Neoceratodus forsteri. Taxonomy (NCBI): domain Eukaryota; kingdom Metazoa; phylum Chordata; order Ceratodontiformes; family Ceratodontidae; genus Neoceratodus; species Neoceratodus forsteri. The sequence continues at coordinate 301,764,904 of CM057459.1, read as the reverse complement.
TCTTTTGCTGGGCTTTCAACTAAGTCTCCACTCTGTCTTGGTAAAACACTGGATTTCAGTGGATTGTCGCACTTTCACCTCGGAGCTAGGCAGCCATACCAGGTGGTGATGTCAACGGAAGTCTCTTACAGCTGATTTATAACTGATAAAAACTGTGTTTCTGCCTCTGAAGAGAAGGCTACAGTTACCATGTGTTGTTTCTTTCTTAAGTAAGATATTCTCAGCTCTGATGAAAGGGAGTGGATCATTTGTCCAGGGCAAGTAGTGCTGTACTGTATGTGCAGTGGCTATGGAGGGATTCAGATCTAGAGGTACCTAGAGCGAGCATCTATGCTGAGTGGTGGCAACTACCGAGTACCCTTGCAAGTGTCAGAAGGATTCGAGAATGCTCATAACAGTAATAGACCGAGTCTTGGCAAGACCAGTTTGCCACATACCTATTTTATTTGTGTGTGAAACTCATGACTGCTCAATATCTCCTACTTGTAGCCTTTAGGTCCATGCTGTTTACGAGCCATAATATGGTGGAAATTATGAACTTTGACTAGTTTACCAATTAGTGAAATGGTGTAAACCAGTTAATTTGTAGGAATTTGTGTGCTGTGGTGTTTCTGGGAGTACTAACCTCCAGAACAAACTTCTGAGTTGAGATAATAAAGCATGGCGCCGGTTATGCTAAAGGGGAAAAATGAAAATTACGTACCTACCGTAATTCTTGATCTTCTTGGACGAGTCTCCACCACTCATCCACACTATTGGGATCTGCGCCGGAGGCACTAGGACCCAGCAGCAGCAAACTTTTTTGCTGGAGGGTCGGCGCCAGAGATGGAGCCACGAGGAGCAGCATCGCGAGCCTCAGCTCGTGCGGTAATGACTATCCCGGCGTCAACCCTCCAACCACCTCAGTACCTTTTTTACCGAGGAGGTGCAGCGTAACTAATCCTAGAAGGATAGCCTAACCAAAAACCGGACATAAGATAGTCCGGACGACCTGTATAAGAAGGGTCAATAAAGAAGTCTTCACAGCCTAAAGATTTGAGGGAGTGAAGACCAACAATAGAGGTGAGCTCGGGGGACGGAGGGTGGGCGTGTGAATGAGTGGTGGAGACTCGTCCAAGAAGATCAAGAATTACGGTAGGTACGTAATTTTCATATCTTCCTGGACATAAGTCTCCAACACTCATTCACACTATTGGGAGAGTACCGAGTTAATAATCCCCCGAGAGGGCGGCAGGAGAGACCAAGAGCTCACGTTTCTAGGATAGAAGTCCATTAAGGATGGCTCTGCCAAAGGAAGAATGTCGTCTGGCATGGACATCCACTACATAATGTTTAACGAAAGTATGCACTGAGCTCCAGGTGGCCGCGTTGCAAATATCTGCAATGGGCACGTTCGGAATTTCTGCCAGAGATGCCGCAACCGCTCTAGTAGAGTGAGCGTAGACCCTGCCCTCCAGCTTAACCTGCGCCATGGAATAACAGTGGCGAAGGCATGCCACTAACCATGCTGAGATACATCTGATAGGGACAGGTTGACCCAGCCGGGTCTCACTGAAGGAAACAAACAGTTGTTGAGCTTTGCGAAAGTCCTTGGTTCTATCTAGGTAGAAACGCAAAGCTCTCTTAACGTCCAAGGAATGAAGAGATCATTCTCCTTCATTTTGGAAGTCCGCAAAGTAAGAGGGAATGACCAAAGGTTGGTTTAGATGAAATTCTGACACAACCTTGGGAAGAAAATTTAGGATGAGTCTTGAAGAACTACTTTGTCCTTATGGAACACAGTATACGGAGGGTCTGTGACCAGAGCATGTATTCTCAGAGACCCTGCGGGCTGAGGTAATGGCCACTAGGAAGGCCGTCTTCCAGGTGAGAAATTTTAGCTCACAGGTAGCCAAAGGTTTGAAAGGTTTCCGAGTGAGCATATCTAGCACAAGATTAATGTCCCAGGCTGCAACTGGACGTCTTGTAGGAGGTCTGGTATGCAGAATTCCCTTAAGAAACCTCTTAACCACAGGTAACTGAGCCAGAGGTGGAAAAAACGGCTCATGATACGCTGAAATGGCACTAAGGTGAACTTTGACTGTAGAGTACTGTAGACCTGAATTTGAGAGGTCTAAGAGGTACTCCAGAACTTTATCTGGTGGGCAGGAAAAAGGATTCAAAGAGGACTTTGCACACCAGAGCGAGAAACGCTTCCATTTGGCTGTGTAAGTTTTCCTAGTGGCTGGTTTCCGTGCAGCCAGAAGAATATCTGAAACCCTTCGAGAGACATTGAACCGGTTTACTTCTACCTCTTCAGGTGCCAAGCGTGAAGGTGAAGCGATCTCAGGTTGGGATGGACCACAGGCCCTTGAGTCAAGAGGTTCGTCTGAAGGGGGAGTGGTCATGGAGGAACTGCCAACATATTGTTGAGTAGTGGAAACCACAGCTGTTGAGGCCAGAAGGGAGCAATGAGGATCATTTTGTCCCCCTGGGATTCGAACTTGAGGAGTACTCTCTGAATTAGAGGAAGAGGTGGAAAAGCGTAAAGAAAGCGTTTTGTCCACTGCAGCCTGAACGCATCCTGACAGAAAATGCCAGGCCCTGGATTTCTGGAGCAGAAGAGAGGCAGTTTTGCGTTGAGTGGGGATGCAAAAAGGACCAGGTCTGGAGTTCCCCACTCTCTGAATAGTGACTGAACTATGGTTGAGTCAAGAGACCATTTGTGAAGATCTGTCTCGGTTCTGCTGAGACGGTCTACCAGTTCGTTCTGTATTCCCGGTAGGTAGACCACTTGAATTAGAGCCTTGTGCTCCAAGCACCATTCCCACACTCTCATCGCTTCCCTACATAAGGGGTAAGAGTGAGCACCGCCCTGCTTGTTGATGTAGTACATCACTGCTTTGTTGTCCGTTTGAAGGAGAATGTTCTTGTGACAGAGAATGTCCTTCAACGCTCGGACCGCATAAAGGACGGCTCTCATTTCTAGGACATTTATGTAAAGCTGGGACTTGACCTGAGTCCACGTACCTTGAGTATGGAGAGCCTGACAGTGAGCTCCCCACCCCATTAGGGACGCGTCTGTGGTAATGGAAATCTGATGATCCAGAGGAGCAAAGGGATACCCTTCCAGGAGATTGCTCTCTTGAGTCGCCAGGTGAGCGACCTCTTTAGAAGTTCTGTCACTTTGATGGGTTAGGACTGCAGGGGAGTGGTTGGGGACCACTGAGTACTGAGCATCCACTGAGTAGTTCTCATGTGCAGACGTGTTAGGGGTACAGTGAACACCGAGGATGCCATGAGGCCTAGCATCCGTTGCATCGAGAGAGCTGGGACTGAGTTGTTTTCCCTGACGTGACGGGCCATCTGAAGGATATCGTTCCTCCTGTCCTCTGGAAGAAAAGCCTTCACACAGGAGGTGTCCAGAAGAGTCCCTATAAAAAGGAGCCTCTGGGAGGGCTGCAACTGTGATTTTATGAGGTTTAGCAGAACTCCCATGGACGTGAGAAAGCGAGAGGTCATCTCAACGGTGTCCAGAGTTCCCTGCCTGGAAGGGCTTGCCAGAAGCCAATCGTCCAGATAAGGGAACACTTGTATTCCGATCTTTCTGAGGTGTGCTGCGAGAACTGCACAATACTTTGTAAAAACCCACAGCGCCGAGGATAGCCCAAAGAGCAGGACTCTGAACTGATAATGCTGTCCCAGAGCCACAAACCTCAGGAATTTGTGATGCCTTGGGTGAATAGAAATGTGCTGGTAAGCATCCTGCATGTCTAGGGAGGCTAGTCAGTCGTGCTGATGAACCAAAGATAACAAGGTTCCTAGAGAAATCATTTTGAATTTCTCCTTGGGCAGAAATTTGTTTAGCTTTCTGAGATCCAAAATGGGGTGCATGCCCTCGGTTTTCTTTGGAACAAGAAAATAATGGGAGTAGAACCCTGTGTTCCGTTGATGCAGTGGCACTACTTCTACTGCCCTGTTGTTCAGAAGGCCCTGAATCTCGGCGGCAAGAAGGTCTGACTTAAGGGTTGACAGCCTGGGCTGTCGTTTGGGGGGATGATCCAGAGGGGTCTCCACAAGACTGAGTGAATACCCCTCGCGGATTATCTGAAGGACCCATTTGTCTGAGGTTATGGACTTCTATTGGTTGTAGAAGTGCATCAGACGACCTCCCAACGCTGAGGAAAAGTCCACTTCGGGCAGTTGAGATGGGACTTGGGCCAGCAACTCCATGGCGGCGCTGGGCGCTGGGCCCTTGTGCTTTGTCATGCTTTCTTTTGAGGTTGGGAAGGTTGATTTTTATGGAAACTTCCTCTGCCTCGAAAGGACTGACGGTTATGAAACTGGCTTTATTGACACTCCCTCGAGACAGGACAGGAGGAGGTCGAGCCAACTTAATGGCTGACCTAGTATTTTGCGTAGCTTCTAGAGCCTGTTCTGAGGACCAAAAAGATATGCACCATCAAAAGGCAATGCCATTACCTGCTGCTGTGCGTCATTCGTGAAGCCTGAAGTGCGCAGCCAGGAATGACGGTGGGTACAAATACCAGCGGCCGCCTCTCGGGAAGCAGTGTCGAAAGCATCCATAGCCACTTTAACCTGCTGGTTATTAAGATTCGATACCTCTGGTAATGGTTTGAAGAAGCTCTGGCTTTGTATCTGATTCTGGTAGAGCTTCAACCATCTGGTTGATAAGAGTGCCAAAGGATATACTCATATTGAGAGAAATAGCCTTGGTAGCTGGCGATATGCATATTTAGGGTGGAAGCAGCAAAGACTCTCCTACCTAAGGGGTCTATTTCACGAGATTCTTTGTTAATAGGTCGAGCTGTAGTAGTTTGGGGAAGAACGACCTTATCATTCTCTGCCAGTACTACGATAGGATCTGCAAAGGCTTGAGATGTCAAAATGGGTCGATCCTTGGGGGTTGAATATTTCCTATCTATGGATTTAGCCACCGAAGGTGTGAGCGCAGGATTATTCCATACCATTTGAGACAGCGTCTCGAAGGAAGACTGAACCGGAGGAGTCAAATCCGTAGGGATCTCCGGAGCATGAAGGTATTGGAGTCCTAACAATTTCCCAGGATCGATGTCTGTAGTCTGGAGAGAAAGAGTGGAAATCAAATTTTTCAGCAGAGACTTAAAGGACAGGTCCTCGACCACAGGCTCTGCAGCAGTAATACATCCTGCTTCATCCACCTCATCACCCAGCCGAAAGTCTGGGTCAGGCTCAATGTCATCTCCTGACAGTCCAGGAGGGACTGTATGGACAGGAAAGGGTGAAAATCAGAGAGAAGGGATGAAGGAAAAGAGAAAGGAGGAGTCCTGAAAGAGAGCAAAGGCCAAGGCCCCAGTGCTGCGGAGGTGCGCGACGCCAAGGAAGCGCACGGCACCGAGAATGGCGCCGAGGAACCACGCGCTGCCGAAAATGGCGCAGAGCGAGCTGTCGACACCGAGGGTGCCGAAAACACTCCAAGACTCCAAAAAACAGGATTTGAGGGTAAGGAGGGAAGAAGAGCAGGAGATAAAGGCATCGGTGTGACCCCCTGCGCCGCAGCCATGTGAGGGTGGGAAACACCTAAGCGCGGAGTTGACGGCAAAGAAGACAGTGCCGCGCGACCAGAGAGGCTCAACCGCCCTACCTGGTCTCCCAAGAAGCCCGAAGGCCCCTGAGTGACCGAGCCAGGTAGCTGAACCAACCTCCGAGCCCACTGCTCCATAAGAGCGGCCCACTGATGAAACTGCTCAGCTGAAGACCTACCTGCGGGCGGGGTAGGGCTCCGATGTCGAAGACATCAGCTACCAGAAACAGAAGCTGGTGACTCTGAAGGAGGAGACCGGCAACTAGCCCCAATAACCGACCATCTACGCGCAGACATATCAGAGGCGAACTCAGTGATGCCTTCTTTTTTGACCTGTGGGCGAAGAAGAGCTCGGTAGAGCAGGTGCGAGAATACGACCGTTTATTTTATGCTTCCACGGGGACCCCATCCCCTTGGCATTGGACTGACCGTTGTCAGACCCCTTCCGGAGAAGGCGGTGGACCGGACCCAGCCTGACTGACTGAACAGCTTTCATACGAAGTCTCCCTACCGTCACCTGACCTGCTCATGGTCAACTCTGTCAAAGTAGGCTGAGACTTCTTTTTTTTTAAATAAGAATAAACTTATGCGATACTTATCGAGATATTACTACAAAATAACAAAACTGAAAACTATGCTGCTAGTCTGAAGTTTGACTCCAGGCAGGCGAGCGACGTCGTCACTGAAGCGCACTAGACGGCGGGAAAAAAGGAACTGAGGCGGATGGAGGGTCCACGCCGAGATAGTCATTACCGCAAGAACTGAGGCTCGCCGTGCCGCTCCTCGCGGCTCCATCTCTGGCGCCGGCCCTCCAGCAAAAAAGTTTGCTCCTGCTGGGTCCTAGTGCCTCCAGCGCAGATCCCAACAGTGTGAATGAGTGGTGGAGACTTATGTCCAGGAAGATCCTTGATAACAAGCAGACTGAGAGGGCCTAGCGTCCTTATCTGCCAACAACTTCTTTGTTACTATGTTACTCACTCCTAATGACATGTCACTTGACGGGGTGCATTGTAATAATCCTAGAACCATTGCCAACTTTTTTAACAATAAATTCTTGGACTTAACCAACTACACCCCCTCTTTCCCTGTCCAACCAAGTGTATCCACCCAGCAAAGTGTAAACGGTCCACACTTCTTTTTCAAATCAGTCACAAGACATGAAGTGCTTAGACTGCTAAACAGTATGCAGGACTGCACAACAGCTGGCTCTGACAATCTAGAACCCAAGCTCCTGAAGATTGCATCGCCGCTCCCCTAGCCAGGATTTTCACGCTCTCCCTGTGCCAGAGCTACATCCCTGACATATGAAAAGTAGCTAGGATTACCCGTTTTCAAAAAAGGAGATTGTAAAGATCCCTCGAACTATAGGCCTATTGACATTCTGTCTGTCCGAAATAAAATTCATGAAAAACTTGTAGCTACCCAGACAATTGACTTCCTACAGAAACAGGATCTTCTTATCCCTGCCCAGCATGATTTTCGCAAAGGTCATAGCACCTCTAACACCCTTCTTAAACTCACGTCAGATACACTAGTGGCTATGGACTCTAGTCTTCTCACCGGGGCAATTTTCATCGACATGACTAAAGCATTTGATTTAGTTGATCACTCCATCCTTCTAGCCATCCCTGGATCACTAGGCTTCTCGACTAACGTTGGAAGGTGGTCCCAGAACTACCTATTTGATAGGTCCCAATTTGTGAAATACAACTCTACCCTATTAGACAAAACCACTATCAACATTGGGGTGCAGCAAGGATCCAATCTTGGGCCCCTACTTTTCCCTCTTTTCATAAATAACATCTCTACCGACCTCCACAGGACAACCTCCCTGTTATATGCAGATGACATTGTTCTGTATGCTAGCGCAAAAAGCACTGACGACATAAATAATCTATCTACTCTCTCTTGACTTCTAGCTAATGCAGGAGTGGTTATTTACTCACAAACTTGTACTAAATGAGTCTAAAACATAAGCTATGCTCTCTGGATCGAATGCGAAGCTCAAACATGCCCACATTAAATTTTAAGTCTCCTCCTTAAATGGATCAGTAGATGGGGTAGTAAATGCATTTAAATATCTAGGAGTCACCCTTGATCCATCCCTAAACTTCGACTTACATATCAATCAGATCTCCAAACTGGTTGACTCCAAACTTGGAATAGCCTATTGAACCAACTATGTGCTCACTCCCTCAGCAAGGCTAGCCATTGCCCGTGGCATACTCCTACCATCACTAACATATGCCTCTACGTGCAAATAAATCTTTAAGAAATGGGATGTCACATATAACAACATATGTCACTATGTGTCCTCCTCACACCGACTGTAAACACCACTGTCTCCTCTGTTCTGACCTGGGATGGCGTCCTCCTACAGAACTAAGGCTTCAAGCTTATGGCTCAATCATTGACAATATGGTCCGCCTACAAATACCTAAATCCCTGGCAGGCCTCTTCCAAAACATGTCACCTTACTATGGGTTGCGGTCTGCTGGCCAAGTCCTGTCTTCATTCCCAGACACAACACCACTAAAAGGTGCAAGTGCTTTAGCTGCCATGCCCACAAATACTGGAACTCCCTTCCACTAGCTTTGCGCCAATCATCATCTCATGCACCATTCAAAAAAGGATTGCATAATTATCTTGGTACTTCCCACAGGTGCTCCTGTTTCAAACCTCCCTAGCTCTCTCCTTCCCAGCCTCAGCGCTCCTTGACATTTTACTGATCTGCCCCTCTATAATCAACACACTTCTCCTCTACCTATCTGACCCATCTCCTACCTTGCTTCACTCTCATCCCCTTTTCTTGTCTCTTTACTTCTATCATTTATTTTTATACCTCCCCTCAGTTAACTATTTTCAAGCCCCTATCAGCACTAAAATGTTCAACTTGTCATGTTTTCTTAAACAAGTTGGGGCATTTTTGGTTATTGTACGGTTCCTATTTTATTTCTTCCCACACTGGTATTGCAACCTCCTTTTTATATAGCTTCTTTTTGTAATCTGCTTGTGTGCTATTGTCAACTGTTTTTTGTACCTGTATTGGAATGTCCTCCCTGTTTTGTTAAATTGTACCCTCCCGGGTTGTGCCTGAAAATAGTCATTGCTATGGCTAGTGCACTTACCTGGTAAACAAAAACTAAATAAATAAAATAAAAGTAAATAGATGTTAATGTTTTTATCCTAAGTGTGGCTGTTATGGGCACTTGCAGTGAAGCTACTCCTTACATTGAAAATGTCAGCAGATAAAGACCTACTGGCCTATTCTGTATAGTCTTTATCAATTCATTGTTATTATTCCAAATGTTGTAACAATGAAAGTAAGAAGAAAGTATCCTAAGTGTTTGACAAAGCACTGCATGAAGCTCCCTGTATTGCCTTAGTAACAGACAATCTTGTATTGTTATTTTTAAATCAAATATACATTTAAAAAGTTACATACAGTAGATACACAGTAGTTCCATAGAAACGTAGAAACATGGGGCCCGATTCACAAAACAACATTAGCTTAACGCAAGATGTACCAAACGCAGGGGTTTAAATAACTGATCAACACTTTCATTGTAAACAGTTGAGAAAAAGTAGGTATATGCATTTTCTAGCAGTTTACGCTGCTAAACAAACTGTGACAAGAGCTATGAATTATCCCAACTGATTAGCAGCTTTACTTGTGAAAATACTAATCAATTTTGCAGTTATTTCAGCCTTGAATCAAAGACGCCAGCACTGTGCAGAGTGTGCCAGATTCAGGAACAGTGGAACCATGCACCAAAGTCTGGATGCAAGACGCAATGACACACAGTGTGCCATAAATACAGTGCACATGTTGGCCTTGATGTAGCTTGCATTAGGAAGTCCATGGACCACAATGGCACATGAAGAACTGACGCAAGAAAGGGGAGGAAGGCATCGTAGAAAGCAGAACTTTATAGAGGCTGAGATAAAAGTCCTCATAGAGGAGGTGGAGAGCCAGGTCAGTATGTGTAAAGGCATGAATTTGAAGGAACTATCCAAGGGAGAGGGCAACTGTGGTAAACAGGACACAGAAACCTAAGTGTCTGATCCAGGTGACTAACGACTGCAACCGCCTATCGAATGGACATGCTACTGGTCAGAGGTGAAGGACAGGGAGCAGCGTACCTGAAGACAGTACGCCTGGGAGGAGGTGGCAAGAAACATAGAATTTGATGGCCGACAAGGACCGCTTGGCCCACCTAGTCTGCCCATTTCCCTACCTGATGGATAAGCTGCAGATTCTAGTTAATCAACAACTAACTTCCTCCTACCCCCCCATTACAATTGCCTTATGTCTGTCCCATGCATTCTTGAATTCTCCCACTGTTCCCGACTCCACGACCTCCTCAGGAAGGCTGTTCCATGCAAGAATGGTAAACGCCATCGGCATCACCCCATGCAGGCGCAGCATCTGAGAAATCCAGAAGAGGTTCTTTGACCTCAGAAGGAGGGCAAAAGAAAAGCTCACCCATAACCAATGATGCACCACTGGTACAGGGGGAGGACCAAGCAACGTGAGCTCACTAAGGAAAAGAAGCAACTGAAAAAGAATAAGCTGACCAGAGGACAGAGAAGGAGAGGGACCAGGAGGCAGTGTAGCGCAGTGGTTTAAGGCTCTGAGTTGCAACTCTGGAGACCTGGGTTTAAATCCCACAGCCTTACCTGCATACTGTGTGACCATGAGCAAGTCACTTAACTTCCCTGTGCTCCCAGGTCACACCTGTAAACAAGCTTTCAGCTTAGTGTGTCTCACCTGGTTAAACAATTGGGGGAAAAAAATAAAATAAAATGGGCTGAGGAAGGCCCCAGTCCCTGGATGACCAAAGCAGAGTTTTATTTAACTTTAAAAATTGATTAGCGTTTTGCTCATAAAAGTTCTAAAACATTGTGAAAATGCATAGCACTTTCCTCACTGTGTTTAACAAACATAACACTTCTAGAAAACCTATATAAATACTTTCTTTACAGTTAGTATTGTCCCAAGAAAAAAACTGCTATTCAATTATTTAAAACCCTGCCAAAGGCAGGAAGGGAGAAAGAGAGACAGAGAAGAGACTTGAGAGGGAGCGGGGGGCGGGACAGAGAGAGGGGGGCCAAGACCCATCAGGATAAGGCTGATCAGAAGATCTTTAAGGTATATTCTCAAGGAAGATTCCGAAGGTTCGGAGAATACTGAAAATGGGTAAGGCTCTCCTTCCCTCCTCTGATCCCAGTTCCCTAGGGGAATTTCCTGCTGTTTCCTCCCCACTACAGTTACCATAAGGACAAAACCAAGGTTTTTGAGGGGAGAGAAGGAACCCCCCCAATAATATCATCATCCCCAAGGGAGGCAGGTAAGAGAGAGAGAGAGAGAAGAAACAACAAGGGGAAAGGGAGTTCTGGTCAGCCCCAGAACCTCCTCACCCCAAATGACTCAGAGTTGGAAACTCAGGGGATAGCTGGACCCCACTGAGCAGCTCATGATAAGGGAGCCCCCACCCCCCAGAAGATCATATGGAAAAAAAAAAACCACAGGGACCCTACTCTCCCACCTTCAACATCACCAACCCCATAGATCTTTTAATGACCTGCCACAGAAGAGGGGTAAATAATCCATTGGGGGCGGGGGGTGAGCAGGGAGGTGATATGGCTCAGGGACTCAGGTCTTGTGAGGGGAAGGTGGGAGGGATTTAGTGATCAATGGTGAAGATACACAGGAAGATCAAGGATTAGGGTAGGTACATAATTTTCATATCATCCCTGTGTCAGTCTTCACTATTCATCACTGTTGGGTGAGTACCGAGCTCTCCCAAAGGGGATCCAGGAATCCGTGAGAGAATAACATCCCTCAGCCCCCGAGGTAAAAAAAAACAGAGGGGAGGGAGAGGGACCCTCCGCTAGCCAGTTAGCCACAGGACTGGTCAAGACAAGGTGGGGTCCCCTGATCCCTAGGGGAAGGAAGACGCCCCTGTAGTTCCCGTCTCATCCTGTGGAAGAAGAGATGGGTCCCCTGGAAGGGGAAGGCCAGTAACCTATGCCAGGCCAAAGGTGACAACCTCGAAAGGCGAAGACATGCCATCCACCTAATGCAGATCGCTGTCCCCGCAAGCCATGAAATAACTTCACTGGCGTTGTAAGATGCCCTTGACTGGTGCCTTGCCAACTCCAGGCCTATCGCGAGAGGGCTATGGCTTGCCAGGTAGCCTCCAAATCGGGCAGCGATGCTAGCGCCTGGCCTAGCATTGCACACAGATGCCTATTATAGGCAGCGTTCTGCGCCTGATGTGAAATAATAGCAAGCATCATCCGCACAGAGGAGAAAACTCTCCGCCCAGTAGATCAAACTCCCAAGAGTCAGGATCAGGGGGCTATTGTCCATGCCCAGAAGGGGTGTCCAGATGAGTCAGTCCAGAAGTGGGATGAAACAAAGAGCCTTGAGACCCCCAAGTTACACAACACCATCTCCAGCAGTCCATAAGGGCTGGTTCTGAGGAATATGTAAACTGCCTGGAAAGAAACTGGCCAGGATGGGACCATCAAATTGTGTACCCCGAAGTCTACGAAGAAGGTTTGCATTGCACACTCGGTACTGTCTTGGGCATAACAGGAAATGTGCAAGTCGTTGAGCAGCCTCACTAGGAAGCACTGATACTGGGCCTGACCAACGTCTGAGGACAGATGGACAGAGGGCTTCTCTTCCCTATAGAGGAAGACAAGGAGGTCAAGGAACTTGTAGAGTCAGATTCTGGCTGTGGAGGGGGAACCGGTTGAAACACCTGCTCATCCACTGCCCTAACATATTGGGGGAAATCTACAGCCAGAGATCTGAACTGTTCCCAGGTCAAAGGTCCCAGAGGACGAACATGGCTTGGGAGAAGGGGAGCTGGGCGCAGAGGCACGGGTGAGCCTGTCACCGGACGTGACTCGTCTCTGCCAGGACTAGAGGAATCTACAGGTTAACCTGGCATGAGTCGGAATTCACAGACCTGTAAATTCACCCACCTTTTAAGGAACACAAATTGGTCAGGACTTAACCATGTAGGGTGAGCTACCCTATCAGGGGACCGGGGCTGTATGGATCCAGAAGGGCGGTCTCCAACCCCACCCAATGAGACCTCCTTAGATGAGAACAAAGGGAAGAAACCAGACTCAGCACTATGGCTCCTTCCCTGGCCCCAGAGGGCCATGGGAGTGTGTCCTTCACCCTGTTCCCTTAACCCCACCGACTCTGAGGAAGCGCTCTTCCTCGTATCTTGTGCCAAAGAACCCCCCCAACTCAAGCAACTCCCTGGGGGGTCTGCAGAAGAGGGGGGCTCAATCTTGATCCTGAGAGGAGGGATGGCACCACGGATGGCAGCCACCCCTTCACTCAGGATCCTGACTGCCACTCACTCAGCAGCGGGACCAGCAACCTGCAGCTGACCCACCGGCACGAGCCATCGCCACCAGAGGGGACACTTGGAGAGGCACAAGGATACAAGGTCATGGAGAACCCCCAGACTCCGAAGAATCAGGCCTCCAGTCCGGATCAGCCTCTGAACAGTCTGGCACCGAAGAGATGACCCAGAAGTGCTCCAGAATGGCAGACCCAGGGGTTCCCCGATTCACAGAGCCGTGAGCCAAGCCCACACCCCTCATAGCACTACCCCGATCACAGGGGCCACAAATGGACCCAGGATCTGAGACGGCGCCGTCAAGCAGCACAGAGGAGTGCCCCTCACCGGGACTTGCAGCCATGGGCTCTGACAATGGGGAAGCCTGCACCTCTGAAGAGCTGACTGCCAGAGTGGTGATCCTGGCCCAGCCTCAAATGGAGCCGGACCAGACCTCTGGCACTGCAGTGGGAACCTCTTCTATGGCAAGGCATGAAAAAGAGGAGGCCCCCTCCTCTTTACTGGACCATGTAGGCCTGGGAAGGGACACAGAGGAAGGGTCAAGCGTCCTGTGCTTGGACCTACGTGAGCAACGACGCCCCCACCCCCCGAAACTCGGCGGAGCCCTTACGACTTTTAATGTGTGGTGCTCCAGAACTCGGCAGTCCATCGAGAAGCAGGCATCACAGGAATTCATGTCGTGTAGAGGTCCAAGGCAGGTGAGGCAAACGTCATGCTGGTCAGAAACAGAGATCTGCCGGCCGCAGGGACACAGACGCACGGGAGGCCAACCCATTTTCTTCAACCATTTCGTCTCAAGGACCAGGCATGACGCGTATGGTAACTTAAAACACAAACCAGGAAAGACTTGACGCCACTTAATAAAAAGGAGAGATCTTACCGTTTGGAAACGACGTCGACTAGGCAGCAGAACCGAGGCGGAGTTGCGGTGGAGAAGTTGAAGGATGGCAAACGGCTCTGAGGCATTGACATCAGACTACACCACACAGAGAAAATTGAGCGAGGTGCTGTCTCAATGGTGGGAGAAGCAGAACTGAGGTGGAGGAGGATCCAACAGCCGTTACTGGCCAACCCATGAGCGGCATGCAATGTGTCGGCGCCGCTGGCGCTGGCACTTCCTCCCAAAAAAAATCATCTCCTGCTTGTCCCCAGACAGCCACCCAACAGTGATGAATGGTGAAGACTGACATAGGGAAAATAGGGTAAATTCTACTAGGGCCAAGTGCTTGTTGTCAAGGGCAACACATTAGCACATGGGAGGTGAACTGAACTGATCAAAGACTCACAGTAAGTGACGGGGGTCGTGGGACACGAACACAGCTTTGTGGGATGTACCATGCCCATGCACAGCCCAGCTCTGGCACCCCGAGGCTGTACTGCCAGGACCACGGAAGGCAATGTGGAGCAAAACAACATATCTCTCCATTGTCCATGATATCAGGGACAAACCAGAAGTGCCACCAAATGTCCTGCAGTCCAATGAAAGGCATGTGTAAGTGCCATGGAAACATGAGTAACAGAAGCACAACAATGACACAGCAGATGCCACAGGCCAGTTCCATGGCAGCAGTGTACCACAACTCCGCAGTGTGTGTGGCACTGGTGGTAACTAACAAGATGCAAAATGTGTCCCACCGGTGTGGGCTGCATCCCTAAGAACTCAAAGCCCTGTCCCTGATGTATGAGGCATGAGGGCATGGGGCACGCAACAATTACACAAGTGGATACACAACTACACAGGGACACTTAACTACATGGGGCCTGTGGTGGTATCACAGCTGCACCACAGCTGGGATGGTAGGTGCTGCATGTAACATGCACCATACCATGGAAATGCCCCATATGAAGGAAGCATGGCAGTGTATCCATGCACCATGAATAGAAACCCACACAGACTCCATGTAACACAGGTATGATACAAGGCTGGCAGTGAAACATGAAGGAAACACAGGGCACAGCATGCTGTACAGACAGAAGTGTGGCACAAAGTATATGTGCGATGCACACAGCATTATTGCAGCAATGGATGCCTGTAGGTGGCCACAGGACGGGAATGTGGGCTCCAAACAAAGTCACATCCTTGTATTGTCTGGCATAGCAATGGGAGGCCACATGGACAGAAAAGAAGCCACACAGGAATGCAACAGACAAGGCACAATGATTGCAGAAATGTGTACACATCTGGTGGTATGAGCGAGTGGACACTGCACCCAGGAGGGCACAGCACAGCAAGGGGCATGAGACCCAACTGGCCGCCCATCAACAGTGGCAGTGACACACTGCACTACACAATGCACTGTGCACCCAGAACTATAACATACTGAGATGTCACTGCTGCACAGCCACCAACGCGTGCATTTCTCCTCCCAGTTACCGGCAGTGTGGAGACCAGAGGCACAGCAACAGGCACAGCCACAGCTGCCCAGGAACAGCCCAGCAAGGTGAGGAGTGGACCCAGACACAGCATTGGTGGTGCCTGAAGGAATACAGGCAGACACGGATGGGCCAAGATGACAGTGGCAGCTGTATCCCCCACACAGAGCAACCCATACAGTACAGTGAGCCCACGACTGAGCCAATGGAAGCTGGAGATGGTGACACAACCAGTGATGGAGGTGACATAGGCATTAAGGCCAGCATACCGGGGGGGGGGACGATGACTGACAAGGAAGCATCTGCCAAGGAGGATGAATCACCAACAACAAGGTGATCATGATGTGCCACCCACAATGGAGGAGGACATCACAGTATACGGCCAGGATATGACTCGCACAGGAGGCCCTACAGCCTGAGGTGGCTGGCATAAGCACAGCCACACATGAGCTAAAACACATTATCACAACTCAGCTGTGTGGAGGATATCCTTATAGGCCTGCACAATGTCATGCAGGCATGTGTGGGACAGTGAAATGCACGCTGCAGACATCAACACCACCCTGCATGGTCTACAGGTGTGTATACAGAGAGAGATGGATGCCATCTTTGAGGCAGTATGGTGCAGTGGGTTAAGGCTCTAGGCTGCAAATCTGGAGACCTGGGTTTGAATCCACAGCCTCCGCTTCCTGCATACTGTGTGACCCTGAGCAAGTCACTTAACTTCCTTGTGCTCCCAGGTTGCACCTGCAAACAAGCGTTCAGCTTAGTGTGTCTCACCTGGTTAATAATTGGAAGAAAAAAAAATACAGCGACTGGTGCATGTGACAGAAAGTTCAGTGGAGCAACACATGCAGACAAATGCAATCACTGCCACAGCGACGGACCTACACACAATCACCATGGCCATATGTCATGACAGAGAAGCAACAGATACTAGTCCCCAGGCAGTGTCTGGCTACACAGGCAGCACCCAGCAATGATGCCACCACTGTGAACATGGATGAACACACAGGGGAGTGCACACTGTAGGAGACAGTCATGGTGTGGGACCTGAAGGAGGAACCAGCAAGCACTACAAACACCACATGCGCGGATGTCCACACCAAGGATGCAGGTAACACACAGGGTGCCACAACCCATATGCCCACCATGCTAATGCCCGTAGTGACCAGGCCAGTGACACAAAGGGGTCCACTAGGCATATCTGCACCCCTGCCCACACGGCAGCAGTTGCGTTTTCTGTACAAGCCAGGTGGAACGCCCAGCTATCTGACGTAGTAAAGAAAACCAAACAGCATCATGGGAGCAGCAGAGCGTACATCAGTGGAGGTTGCACCTGCCGAGCCATCAACTGCACCACCCAGGAAGTGAGGCAGGAGGCGAAGGGGTGGTGTGGGAACATCAGGCACCCCGCATGCCATAACAATGCCCACCACCATACATCCCCAGGGGTCATGGTGCAGGCCTAACAATGAACATCAGGGAAACGTAAGAGTGGAAGAGCACATAGAGAGACCAGGAACAAGGTGGTGAACATAATCAGGTATAGCAAACAAGGTGGCAAAAGAAGGTAATGAAGGGCAGACCGCCCACACAGCGGACACCAGCTGGGACACAACATGGACTGGATATACGTGACCACAGAGCCCACAGAAAATCCACGACCACAGTTCCAGCATAAATATGTAGACCATTCACCTACATAGTTACATGGATAGCTTGTGCCAATGGGTCACTGGCACCACCATGTCTACACATATATTTAGATAATTTATGACCACCACTCCACTCCAAAAGGCCCCTTCCGCACTATCCAGGCATGTATGAGGTCATGTACTGGCCACACAACAACCACCCCAGCAAAACAGCTAGTCCAGGTAGCCAACAACCTTCATTTGCGCATTCAGCGAGAGGTGCTGGCTAGTCACGTCAAGGCAGTGGGAGGCATATCCCATGCCTTGTCGATGTCATCTGAGGAGGAGGAGTCAGATGACGACAACTTCCAGTACAACACCCAGTCACACCCCTACTATGGCCCAGACACCCCTACCCGCCATCCACAACATGGTGGACCCCTCGTCATGTGACACCATGTCCCTACATCATCGACGGCATCACTTTCCTTACAAGACACCCGTCAGCGTTATACCACACACTCCAGTGGTACAACACATATGTTCATACTGACGTGCACTCCCATACCCTAGTAACCCACAAAGTATACCTGTACATTGCCATCATATCCCCCAACTCCCTTCCACCCCCTTTCCCCATGTGTACAGAGTAATCAGTAGACACAAAGTCATCCCACAGTTAGGACCAAGCTGTTGGGTTCTACCGTTGCATTTGGTGGTTTGGCTTACTCATATTGGAATTCCAATCTGACACAACAAAGAGTACCCTTATACCATGGTGTGATAGTTATGACAGTAGCCACCATGGGAGGTGCCAATGCCTACATGACCAGATGTGCCAATGGGATTGGGGGGGGTCCCTGGATACTGCCTTTGGTCATGTCACACAACACTGGTACCACTAGGCAGAAATGTACCATGAGAGGTTGCGAGCAATGCAACGGTGGAGATATGCAATGTACGATACCTGTTGTAATGCCAGAGACTGTGGAACAGCTTACAGTATGCACCCTGTGGTCTTCCATGAACATACCCTGGTGGATGCAGACAACTGAACAGCAGCCAATGAACACAAGGGACTCTATGTAAGCCCTACCTCAGCAGACATGGTCTTGCTATTGCTATAACCAACCTATTCTACGTACCGTTATATCCCTGCTGTTTTTCTATGATGTACTACTTATATTGACTGTCTGTGATGATTTTTATTAGGTGGTGGTAAACTTAAACTGTCGTGTGATGCTTTTGCCTTGATGTATTTGATGCTTTTGCCTTGACGTATTTGTTACAACCAATCTACTCCATGTACCATGATATACCTGCTGTACTGCTATAATGTATCGTTGTACTGTCTGTAATGTTTAGTACTTTGTATCAGGGACAGCCTTATGAATTGAGCGTGCTCAATGGAAGCTATCCCTACACAATAAACTGAACTGAACTTGTGGGAAGAAAACCATGGGAACACACCATGGCCCATCACGTTTGTACATGCTCACACTGGAATTCCAATCCGACAACTAAGAGAACCAAGTTTTTCATGTTGATAAAGGCTGCATGATAGCCACAGCAGACAGTGTCAATGTGTCACCAATCAGGATTGTGGGGGCTATGTGGGATACCATCGTCATGGACCTCTGTAGCAAGTCACACAAGTTACCAGAGGACATATGATGCAGACATGCGTCTGTACCATAGCCCTCACTGGTTCTACCCCACTCCACCTGTATGTCATGTCTGGGATGTGTGTGCCAAAGCAAGTGTACACATCACCCGAGGTGTGACCTTACTGTGAGTCACAGAGGGATGGAACCTTCCCCCACATGCATGCCATACCCCAAACATTGCATACCCGAATCACAGTAGCCGCCCCTAATGCCGTATCACACTGCACTGCCAGCTGCAGGACATCTACCATAATAAAATGGTTATATTAAATGCACGCTGAAAATAGAAAATAGAGTTAAAAATCTACGTTTCCACCTTAGGTCTTCTTCAGGAAATATCTAAAAGAGAAAAAAAACAAATTAGTGTAGAGGAGAGGTAAAATGAGAGTGATATACATGTGGAGAAAGAAGAAGGAGGAGGCTAAGGGAGAAGAAGTGATAAATGGTGAGATTAAGAGAGAATCTGTGAAACAAAAAGGTGATGATGGGAAAGATAAAGCATAATGGGAGAGAAAGAGCTGGGGAAGTTCCCAGGTAGAGACTGATTAACAGGGCCTTGTAAGAAGGCTGAAAGGTGACAAATGTGTGAGAAGGAGACAGAAATGGAGACATATGGTGAAAATGAAAAATAAATGAGTACAAAAACAAATTGACTGTAGGGAAAAAAAAGGGATGGCTGAAAGACGTTAGTGAAAAATAAGTCTATCATTTAAACCAGAGGGCTGCTGGGAGCCAAGGCGGATGATCAGCTTGGCTTCCATGTTTTTTCTATGGTCAGGATCCCGGAAGCCCTGCTGAAGGACACAAACAGAAAGGTCATTGACATTGTGGTCCCTGGAGATAAAGTGGGATACAATGGGTTTAGCAGTTTCACCATTCCTGACTGCTCTGTAATGTTCCCTGAAACGGTCAGCAAGACGCCTACCAGTTTCTCCGATGTAAATAGCTGAACACCTCCTGCAAAGAATACAGTACACCACATTAGTGGAGGTGCATGAGAACTCCCATACCATAATAATCCCATGGCCACTTATCAGCTCATCCTGTGACAGTACCAGCCATTACAGCTGTGGCGGAGTGTGGGTGGGGGAGATTACATGAAACCGATGTTGGGAAATATCTACAACATTTGTCTACTAATGGACTGCCTGCCACACAGGTGCAGGAGGTGGTATGTTAGTGTGGCAGTTCTACACACCATGGCATCCCATCCTGGGTTTGGAGTGCAAACACAGCATAACTGGAAAACAAACTACTAGTCAACAGGAATATGGCTGATGTACAGGGGAGCTGGCGTTATGTATGACACAAACAGACCCGCATAAAAGGTGTACTGCAGTGTTCCTTAGATCTGAGTGACAGCGCCACATTATCTTACCGGACACCATGTGGCATGCACGGACAGCACAGCTGTGGCATGGGCCACCAGACATGCATACACCAGATAATCATCAAAACATACATTTATTGCCATCAAACATCAAAATATGCAAAACATATGGGAGGGGATTGCAACAGGCAGAACTACAGAGAACAAAAACACCATAAAAAAAAAAAAAAAACAAGAATAAACTAGGCACTGGGTGTGGCAGTCATATGTAACAGTGTCCACAACTCCTGGTGGCTCAATGGCCAGACCGTGCATCCATGTGTGCGAGCAATGCATGCAGTGATACCTGCAGCTGGTCTACCCGGTGAAACATTGGACGGAGGTGCTCCTCAAGGCCCCTGGCAAACTCTTGCAGACTCATCTGCCATGATAAAGTGCCCTGATCCTCCTCCTCCACAGCCACATCCCGTTGCATGCCCTGGGTAGGCCCAGTGTTCTGCACAATGTCCCTTTCTCCATCAGACTCCAGAGCCACCAGCTCAGGCAAGTCTACGTGTGGCATGTCAACGACATCCATTTCCCCCACAGCATCACCGCCACTGACCTGACAGTTTGCATTGTTCTGTGTTGGTACTACTCCGTCACTATCATCTTCTGGCGCATGTCCTCTGGGTGAAGGTTGCTGCCCGTTATCATCCTCTGATGTTCCCTGCTGATTCCCTTCACCTGCCTCAGATGATGCCACCGCCCCTTCGGTTCTGCGCCTGGTATGTTGTGCATAGGTCCTGGCCTTGGTACATTTCATATTCTTCACTGCCTGTTCCAGGGAATGCCACCTTCGTGTATGTAGAGTGGCCCTCCTCTTTGCAGTCCCACTGGCACTTGCAACCAAACAGAGGGTGCAATCTCAATGTGCATAAAATGGGGACCTGCCATGCTGGCCCTCGCTGTCTGCATGTGACACTCCCTACCCATACACCAGCCCTTCTGTTCCACAACATTACCAGAATCCTGGGACATCTGAATAGCCATGTGGCATCAATCATCACATCCTTACCCATCAACAATGGTGTGCCATGTTCCGCTCTTGCCCACACACTGAGTCCACATTGCAACACCGGTGGTGGCTGAACAGCCAGGGTGGATGGACATGAGATGGACTCCTCCCTTGTTGCTCCTTCGATGCATGATGCCCACATGGAACAATGGGCACAATGTGTCCTAACATAGCACCACATGCTCTGTGTGCCCAGCCTTTTGTGGCCCAACATGTATGTGGCATGCTGCACCAGATGTGCTGGACATGTGGCATGCACATGCCTATGGGCCTATTGTCAGTCACACTGTGCATGCATAACACCATTCATGCATTTCATCAGTGTGGGTTCACATACCACCAAGAGGGGCACACACTATTGTGCTCCATGATTACATGGTCCGGGGGAAACATGCCACTGCTCCCTGACCATTATGTGTGTCAGACGTGTGCGGCCAGTACTGTTCTGGATGGGGTTGTCCTCTGCCGTGGATTTCTCCAGTGTGCCTCAGTAGTGGCATGTTTATGTGGGCTGCATGTTACCTGCAGTGTGCGTTATATATGTGCCCCAATCCCCAACCCTGACCCACAGCTGTGCCACACCCAGAATGGCATGACTGGTTCCATCCCCCAATGCCCAACTGCATTCCCTGCACATGGTGGGTTCATGACCCCAGGTGTCTTGTGCACCCTTTCCCACTGCATACGTGTACATACCAGTAGTAAATTCAATCTGTTTACTAGCTGATAAGCTAAGGAAGACTCTGCAGTCGAGCGCAGGGTTGTGAGAAGGCATGCCTCTCCTTTCACCTAAGCTTATCAAGTGAGTAAACAGATTGAATTTACTACTGGTGTGGACATTTCTTTTGTTCGGAGTGCTTCAGGTTTTTTTTCTTTCCCTTGCGACTCGGCTGGCTACCCTTTCAGATGCACCGGTCATATCCCTAGCTCACAGCAGTCCTTTTTGTGTTTCTGCATGCAAGTACATGCCTGTGGCTGCAGCCCACATGTATCATGAGAGGCACGGCTGTTACCGGCATGGACGGTGTGGTGTGGACTCCCATAACCATGGTATAGAGTGGCTACCTGTGGCTCATTTGAATGTCCTGTGTATGTCACATTACTTACCTGTACCACTGGGCCCTGGTCGATCTTCACCTTCACCTTCACCACTCTGAGTTCCCTCCTCATGGTCCACTGGTGGATGTCCAGTTGTTTTAGTCGATGCACGTGCCGCTGTGGAGACATAATGGGGGATAGACAGATCAATATGGACGCACTGCATTCACTCTGTACAGATCTGCATATTTTCTTATGGGATGACCATGCCACTACGTTCCTGTTCGGCATGTGCGGCCAACATGCATCATAACATCTGCTTCCCTGGCCATGTCCCTGAAATGTTCCAGAAGCTCATTTTCATGCCATGCCAGATCATGCCAGTGGTGTTTAAATAATAAAAATAATTTTTTTTTATACTGCGCCTTTCAAAAACCAAGGCGCATAACAACAAATTAAAACGACACATTAAACAATAAATATAAATTCATAAGGATACAGATTAAAACCAGGTAAAATGACTAAAATCATGCAGGATAGGCTTGCAGCAACAAATATGTTTTTAAGGCCTTTTTAAAAGCCTCCACGGTTGTGCACTCCCATAACTGACAGGGTAGAGAATTCCAAAGGGCTGGAGCCGCATACATATGCATGGGCCCCAGAAGATTTTAAAGAAACCCCTGGAATCTTTAGCAACCCCTCGTCATCCAAACGGAGCGAATGCCCAGGGCAGTAAGGAGTCAGAAGCTCTTTAAGGTAGTCTGGGCCCTGTCCATGTAGAGCTTTATAAGTCAGAAGTCAGACTTTGCAGGTGATCCGCCATTGTACGGCAGCCAGTGCAGTTTGCGCAGCACCAGAGAGATGTGACAAGACCAAGAGGTCCCCATCAATAACCGGGCTGCAACGTTCTGCACCAGCTGCAGGCGGCAGATATCCACCCAAGGTAGCCCTAGGTAAAGGGCGCTGCACTAATCAAGGCACGAGGACACAAAGACGTGGACCAATGTAGTGAGGTCGCCAGACAGACAGAACAAGGTGCTTAACCCTGGAGATCTTCCTCAAATGGTAAAAAGAGGAGTTGACAACTGCTGACACATGCGATCGCAGTGTCAGCCCTTCACCAAAAATCACCCCCAGGTCTTGCACTCGTTCAGAGGTAAGGAGTGGCAAACCCCCGAGTCCACAACCAACAACTCAGTCTTTTCTGAGTTCAACCTTAACCAGCTTAAATTCATCCAATCCTGGATTTCAGCAAGGCAGTTGTTAAATACCGAGAGAGCTCTATCCTGGTCAGGTGCAAAAGAAAGGTAGAGCTGGGTGTCATCAGCTTAGCAGTGCAACCTCAGCCCATACCTTCTTACAATGTCCCTGAGGGGCAGCATGTACACTGTGAACAACATGGGGGACAGCACTGAACCCTGAGGAACCCCTCATGACAGAGAGACTGGGTCGGAGGAATAAATCCCCGACACCACCCTCTGAGTTCTGCCAGTGAAGAAAGATGTAAACCGCTCAACGACTGTACCTGACAGGCCACAGATGAACCTCAGGCAATCAAGAAGAACCCCATGGTCCACAGTGTTAAATGCCGATGAAAGATCTAGAAGAACCAAGATGGAGCATTTTTTCCAATCCCTTGCCATCAGGAGATCTTTGAGCACTCCAACCAGCGCTGTCTCGGTACTATGCCTTTTACGAAAAACAGATTGAAGAGGTTCATAAATGTCATGAATGGTCAAATGGTTCTCCAGTTGTAGAGCCACTACTTTCTCAATCATCTTCCCTACAGAAGGAAGGTTTGAGATTGGTCTGTAGTTAGCAGGGCAGTCGGGGTCCAAAAGAAGCTTTCTTTAGGAGGGATGTCACTATCGCCTCCTTCAGGGAGCTAGGAAACTCTCCTGTCTCCAAGGAGCATCAGACTATCTGTGCTAGGACTGGGCCGATGATGTCACTACAACCCATAATCAGGGTTGTCGGTCCCAGATCCATACTACAGCACGTAGGATGCATACCCTGGACAATTCGCATCACATCCATGAACTCCGGCTGGATTAAAGGTACTCCAAGAAAACTGAGGGACAGCGACCAAGCACCGATCCAAAGAAACGCCCATAGAGTGTGCTGGCTGGAGCCCCGCCCAGATATAAGCCACCTTAGCTTCAAAGAAACGAGCAAGCTTATCACACTCCACTTGTGAAAAAGCTCTTCGAATCTGCAGGCAGGCTGGGTTGCACAATCTGTCT
This sequence comes from Neoceratodus forsteri, assembly GCA_016271365.2. Lineage (NCBI taxonomy): Eukaryota > Metazoa > Chordata > Ceratodontiformes > Ceratodontidae > Neoceratodus > Neoceratodus forsteri. The sequence goes on along the minus strand of CM057459.1, from coordinate 301,740,605 downwards.
ACAGTTCGAAAGAGCTGAGCTGGTCGGTTCTGAGCAGCTGCAATCTCCCCAGACAGGAACTCTGTCTTCTTACGGGGTGATTGCAGGTTGATAGACTTGGTAATGTTCCATCAATATAAGGTGGTCAGCATCCAGGGCCCTGCAGTCCTTACCTGTCAACTTCTATGTTTCTATTTCCGCCAGCAATGCTCTAACCTTCGTCCTAATAGCCACATCTCCCTCAAGGTCTCATCAAACCAAAGGGACCGAGGGTGAAGGGAGAGAGGATGAACGCAGACAGGACCAATGACATCCAGGGCCAAAGAAATGGCCTTATTATAGGCCATCACGAAAGCCTCTGGGTCACTGTTTGCCACTGGAAGAACTGATATGTCAAGTACCACCACCAGGCCTTCAGAGTTTATATCTCGTAAAGGGCGGTACCTGACCATCTCCGCAGGAGTAGGCCTATGAAAGGGGGGAGGGGGCACAAAAGCTGAAACCCACAGTGTAGTGCTCGGGTTGTCTTACTTTTCTCTTTATCCCTGTGTGGTTATGCAACTGAGCACCTATGATGTGCCACACTGTGTCCCTTTCCCAGGGTGTTTTGTTGCTGCTGCCATGTGGCAGTAATGTCCAGGACCATTGCTCAACCAGCTTATGAGCATGGCTATCTCCTCGTCAGTGAAATTGGGCAGTCAGGTCCAGGACATGTTGTTTGGTTCTGTACAATCAGCAGCCTTGGACCCATTGAAACCGCAAGTATTCACCTTTAGGTTGGTGTCAGTGGCACGTGTTTACCGCCTAGTAATGCTTCTTCAACATGGCAAGGCCCAAGATGGCATCTGATGAACATGCAAGGCAACAACACAGTGTGCAGTATGTTCAACCGGCAATGCAGCATGCTTGGAAATATGCCCAACTGTCTGAAAGTTCACAAAATCACATTAGCAGCTTTCGTGGACGTATTCGCTGTAAGACACCCTACCATGTGGTATTTCCCTATGTGATTTTTGTGATGTCTAGTGGCATCCCTCCCACCGGTTGCTGATTACCACCCAATATCAATCATACCTCCCGGTGCCCAGTGCCCTGCTAAGGCCTGCCCAAAATAGACATAACATTCCCTGGTGGCTAACGGCCGCTCTCCCACCCAATCACTCACCCCATATACCATAACATACTGCCCTGGTGGCTAGCGGTCCCTTCCCTCACTTGATCACTCGCCCCATATATCATAAGATACTGCCTTGGTTGCTAGCAGTCCCTTCCCCCAACTGATCACTCGCCCCATATATCATAAAACATACTGCCTTGGTGGTCAGCGGTCCCTCTCCTACCTGATTACCTGCCCGAGGTGGCCATCATGTCCTGGTATCCAGTGCAACTCTCTCATCCTGATCCCCCCATAGTCAATATAATATATGTATAAACATTTTCCTGGTGGTCGAGTGAACCCCCCATCCCCAATCCCCAGTAGGCGAATTCACAGAGTGCTATTCCCTGGTGGTCTTGCGCACCCCTCACCCCAACAGGTAGTGTCTACATCCCTGTTTTCCCCCATCCTAAACCCAAGCAGGTGACCAGCACAGCCCTCCACTCTCCACCATGACTAAGGCTACCAACTTTCCAAGGCCTAAAACTGGGACAGTCCATCCTGACCATGACCCTACCCAACCATGTCACTCCCACAGGCACCGCGCAGACAACGCTGTGCACAATCAATTACATTTTGCTGCTTGCTCCGGCCATGCCGCCCCACAGTAATACCAGTAGCAAACACTGAGATTAAACCAATACATCATTCTGCTACAGCAAGTACCAAACCATGATCTACAGAAAGTTCGATAGATGCAAACCTGCGTTAAATTGTGATCAGACATTCGAGCTGTGTGTACTGCTCCTCCTGACAGTCCCATCCAACCCACTTATACTCTCCTCCTTTGCTGAGCAAACTTCACTTCAGTGACTCTCACCACCACGCGAGATTGTTTTTACACACTTCCCTACAGCCGATCGTGTTCGGGTACTTTAGTTCACTGCTGCCAGTCTGTTCTCTGTCTGGAGTCCCTCTCAGCTGCTGGCAGGCAGATGTCCACATGTGCTTGTTTGCACTACTACCCAGTCTAATCTAACAAGAAGGAAAGTACAGTTACGTAAGAACTTACCGTAACAGTAGATCTTCGAGAACAGCTCTTGAAGCAGGTTACACCATTAGGACTGAAGCCGGCAGGCATCAGGACCCCACGGAAAAATTCTAGCTAGCTATCTTCAGTGGGGACCGCCCCCGACGTCGGTCCCGCCTCCGACGTCAGACGTAGTACATAAGAGGGCGGTCCCGCCAGATTCCCCAGTTCTTCCGCCGGAGACTTCCGACCGCAGGCTGACATCGAAATGGGAGACCGAGGATCCACTGTCAGAAGACAAATGGGAAAAAATCCCTGTTGTTAAAGGCTAAAGCCATGCCTCCTCCAAGGGGGAAGGTGGGCGAGAAGGTACCTGCTGCAAGAGCTGTTCTCGAAGATCTACTGTTACGGTAAGTTCTTACGTAACTGTACTATCTTACTTCGAGACACAGCTCTGCAGCAGGTTACACCCATTAGGACTGATTCCCAAGCAGTACGCTGCAAAAATTCTGGGAGGAGGAAACTAGGAAAAACATTCCAGGTCCTGAATCTAGGACAGGGAGACCCTGTAGCGCCGCCAGGCGAAACCGTCTCTTAAGCGGCGAGACTGCAAACTATAATGCCTGATAAATGTATGCACAGAGTTCCAAGTGGCTGCAGCACATATGGCAGAAGTGGAGACGCTTCGGAGTGCTGCAAAGGAGGTGGCCACACCCCTAGTAGAATGACCCCGGACTGAACCCGGGAGGGGCTTTTGTTTGAATTCATAACAGAATGAAATACACTGGACAAGCCAGTGAGACAGGGACTGTTTGGATACAGGTTGGCCCATCATTCTCTCAGAAAAGGAAATGAAAAGTTGCTCAGAACTACGAAATGGTTTAGTTCTGTTGAGGTAATACCTCAGGCTCGGTGAACATCCAGGGTGTGGAGCACAGCCTCTCCTCTATTCGAGTAGTTCGGGAAGTAGACCGGCAGGTCAATATCCTGATTTAGAGTGAGTGTAGAGACCACCTTAGGCAAAAATTTAGGATTCGTCCTCAGGGATACTCTGTCCCGGTGAAAAACTAAATAAGGCTCTTTGCACATGAGAGCGTGAAGCTCAGAAATTCTTCTCCGCTGAAGTAACAGCAACCAAAAATAGCGTTTCCACGACAGAAAGCGTAGCTCTAATCTCGGCAGGTTCGAAGGGGAAAGCGTGAGTTGTTCCAGGACAAAGAGCAAATCCCATGGAGGCATTGAGTCTTAATGGGTGGCCTAAGGTGTAACACCCTCTCAAAATTCCCGAGGCATCTAATTGTGCCACTATACGATGTCCCACGGAAGGTGGTAGGAGATGGCACAAAGGTGCACCTTGATAGAGGAGTAGGCTGACCCGAACAAGAGGAGAGCAGTAGTCAACACCACTCCACCAGGCAACCTAAAGGAATAATCGGCGTGCTGCGACCATAAACAAGCAGGCGCCATTTCATGGTGTCGTCAGATGCGTTTCCGGCTTTCTGGCTGCAGAAAGAACTACCGCAACCTCTTGCGAGACCCCATGACGCAAGATGGCTATGTCTCTAGGAGCCATGCATGCAGGTTCAGTGAGCGTAACTCCGGATGGACTAGTGAACCTCCCTCCTGAGACAGGAGATGGAAGCTGAACGGCAACAGGAGCGGAGGTTCCCGAGATAGCTGAATTAGCAATGGGAACCAGATCTGTCTGGGCCAAAAAGGGGCCACCAGGATCATTGTTGCATGCTCCCTGCGCAGTTTGAGAAGAACTCTCTGGATCAACGGGAAAGGAGGGAAAGCGTAGAGGAATCTGTCCGCCCAAGAGAGGGACAACGCGTCTCGCCAGAAAACACCAGGCCCTGGATCTAGCGAGCAAAAATTGGGCAGTTTTGCGTTGGATGGGGATGCGAACAAGTCCAACTCTGGAGTTCCCCATCGAAGAAACAGATCCTCTGCTACCTCTTGAAGAAGTTCCCACTCGTGGACTCTGGCCTGGGAGCGACTCAGGCCATCTGCAATCGTGTTGTCCACCCCGGGAACATGTACGGTGATCAGACTCGCGCCGTGTCGGATTACCCAATCCCACACCCTCATGGCTTCCCTGCAAAGGGGGTAAGAGTGTGCGCCTCCTTGTTTGTTGAGGTAAAACATCACCGCCGTGTTGTCTGTCTGAAGCAGGAGAGTACACGGCAGGATTTCTGACTGAAGGGCCTGCAGGGCATAAAGGACCGCCCTCATCTCTAGGACACTTGATATGGAGATGAGCCTCTAGAGGGGTCCACGTATCCTGGGACTTCACCCCGTCCAGGTGCGCTCCCCACCCTAGACCTGAGGCGTCTGTGGTGAGGATTACCTCCAGGGATGGCGCTACAAACGGGACGCCCATGGAGAGCGACCCTGGGTCTAGCCACCACTGCCAGTCTCGAATCACGGTGTTCGTGATTCTGACCAGATGCTGCATGTGGTCTTGCCTTTGATCCCATTGCACCTTGAGCATCCACTGAGTTACCCGCATGTGGAGCCTTGTGAAAGGGACGGTAGGAATGGCCGCAGCCATGTGTCCGAGCAAGCGAAGGACCGACCTGGAAGGGACGGTCTTGTTCGACGATAACTCCCTGATGAGGGATCTGATGCGCTCCACTCTGTCGGCTGGAAGAAAAGCTCTTCCCTGAACGGTGTCCAGTACTGCACCTTTAAATTGCAGCCTCTGAGGCGGTACCAGGAGAGACTTCTCGTGGTTGATTAGGATACCCAGAGATCGGAACAGGTCCTGGGTGCTCTGGATCGGACGTAACAACGCCTCTCTGGAGGCAGCCATGAGAAGCCAATCGTCCAGGTACGGGAACACATAATGGCCCTGTCTCCTTAGAGACGCTGCCACGACTGCCATGCATTTGGTAAAGACCCTGGGTGCGGATGACAGTCCAAATGGAAAGGCTCGGAATTGGAAGGTGGTGGTCGAGAAACTCGAAGCGCAGGAACCTCTTGTGTGCCTGAGCTATAGGGATATGCAGGTATGCGTCCTGCATGTCTAGAGACGCTAAAAAGGCGTCTTGCTTCAGCATGGGAATGAGACCCGGAAGAGTCATCATGCGGAATCTCTTGTAGGTGACCAACAAGTTGAGGTTGCTGAGGTCCACAATCGGATGGAGGTCCCCTGTTTTCTTTGGAACCAGGAAGAAGTGGGAATAGTATCCTTGTCCTCTCTGGTTCTCCGGGACGTACTCTATCGCTCCCTTTTGCAAGAGCGGCGAGTACTTCTTGCCAGATCAGAGACTTGTGCTGACCCGGATACCGGGAGAGCAAAGGAGGCCTCGAGGGTGGCTTTTCTGCGAATTCTATATAGTGGCCTCTTCCGACCAACTGAAGAACCCACCTGTCGGTGGTTATATCCTGCCATCCTGGCAGGAAGTTCGCAATGCGACCCCCGACCATGATTTCCCGTTGATCCTGAGGGGCGGGGGCCGGAAAGGAGTCAGGCTGTGGTGGCTGAGGGTCCCGCTGGCTGGGCTGGCTTGGAAGTATGCTGGCTTTGGCCCGCGGGTTGTTTCCCCTGGGCTCTGCGAAAACCGGATCCCCTCTGTTGTGGAGCGGAGCGGGACTGCTGCCTCTGCATCCGCCCATGAATTCGGCTTTGGTTCCTGCGAAAGGAACTAGGCCTGGGGTCGGTACATGGCCTGAACCGACCTCACCGTCTTCCCGGCCTCTTGAAGTCTGATAATAATCTTCTCTGAGGGTTTACCAAACAAGACTTCTCCATCGAATGGTGCATCCATGATATTCTTCTGGACGTCCGGGGTAAAGCTGGAGACGCGTAACCAAGAGTGTCTCCGGAGGCATACGCCAGAAGCTGCTGCTCGGGCCGAGGAGTCCGCGGAGTCATACGCGTCTCGTAGCACTTGGGTTCCCACGTCCGAACCCGTGCGGAGGAGCTGAAGCATCTCCACCTCCTGCTCACCTTCCGCAGTTTTCAGCCAGCTTCCAGACCCTGTTCCCAAAGGCATTTGGAACTGGCACCATGGAGTCAGTTATTCAGGGATCTGATAGGCGCAGGTAAGCGGAAGCATCGGGCGCCTACCCATAGCGTGCCCAACTGTTTGGACTCTGGGTCCGGTGACAGGGTGCTCAGATGTTGCGGTCTCTGGGACCGGTCATGTGAGGCTGTGATGACCAGAGAGTCGGCCTGAGGCTGCTGAATCAAGTACTGGTCTTCTCTAGGAGCCTTGTACAAGCGATCAGCTTTCTTCGGCATCGCCGGGAGCGAATGTGGACGCTTCCACGCTGCCTTGGTGACGTCCACGAAAGTGTCAACCAAGGGTGGCACCACAGGCTTGGGGTCCTTCTGCCGAAGGTATTTGGCAAGGCGTATCCTTTCGGGGTCTAGCTCTTCCGCATCCCATCCCATGTTCTCTTGGATGTGTCTCATAATAACCGAGAACGAAGGGTCATCTGGAGAGACTTCAGCATCTCGCGTGGATCCGGAGAAGGGATGGAGAGGGGAGATGGGGATCTGGATGTTGAGAACTCTGATCCCGTGTCCTCCGTCGAAGGCGATCTTCGGTGTCTTCTGGGTCTCTTGGGGCTGGTTGACCTAGAAGAGGATTTGGACGGAGGTCTCCGTTTGTCTGGTCCCCCCCTGGGAGGGGTTCCGTGCTCCCGGGGAGGAGGTAAACGGCCTGCCGACCCTGAAGGTGAGGGGGGTGCAGGAACCAGAGGAGTAATCAGAGGAAGAGGAGGAGGAGTGGGAACCATGTCCTTCTTGATGGTGTCCCACCAGTAAGTGAACAGTTCCTTCACATCTGCTATAGAAAGGCTCGACGATGGTCCAGGCGCCGGTGGACAGTCGTCGGGTCCCAGCGTCAGCTCCACAGGGGGCTCGGGTAACGGCGAGGGTTCCCTGGGCCTCTTGACAGGACCGGGTCGCCCTGCCTAGTCCTCGGCTGAGTCAATTCCTCCTCAGTTAAGGTCTCCTGACCGACGTCGGTCGGAGGCGTCAGGGTTCTCTTCTCAAGAGGAGCGGACGTCGGTCCCCCTACCGGCGTCCGATGAGGTGTTGGCCTGGCCGGCGACGGTCGTCTGGCCGACGGCGGCTCCAGGGATGAATGGCGAGAGGACGACGACGGACGCACGGGCGTCGGGTCCTGAGGTCTCTTCAGAGAAGTAAGCTCCAATGTCTTGCGAGGAGGCAAGGAAGCCAACCTGACGTCGGGTTCCGAAGGGCAGGAACCCGACTTATGATGACGATGGCGATCCCCAGACTTTACCAAGGCCCTGGAGGACGAGGACGGCCTGGCAGTCTTGGACTGAGAAGAGATTCTTAACCGCAGCCAGGGGAGGCAGAGAGCTGGCCCTGGAGGGGGAGCGGTCGGACCTGGAAATGAGTCCGAAGCCCTGGAGGGGGACCTGGAAGGGGCCTTCTCCCTTAGTTTTTCAGCATGCTTGTGGGTCTTTTTTGAGGATTCCCCTTTGGAAGACATGGTCTTTAGCTTCTCCTCCAGTAAAAAGCCTGAAGGGCCTTCTGGCGTCGGATCTGGGTTCTGCTATTAAACCCCTGGCAGAAGGAGCAGGCCAGTATGAAGTAGTCTGGGCCCAGGCACCGGGCATGAGCCGTGTGGGGGTCTTTTGAAGGGATCAGTTTCCGCAAGCACACTTGGAAGGTGACCAGAGTGAGGGAGGACATCAGAGAAATGAGTGACATTACCTACCGTAATTCTTGATCTTCTTGGACGAGTCTCCACCACTCATTCACACTATTGGGATCTGCGCGGAGCACTAGGACCAACAGCAAACTTTTTGTGGCGGGTCGACACAGAGCTAGCGCCCGGCGCGCACTGGCTTTCAAGCGGCAATGACTATCTCGTCGACCTCTCCAACCGCCCTCAGTACCTTTTTACCAAGGAGGTGCAGCGCGAACTAACGAAAGAGTAACCTATCCTTAAGACCGGACATAAGATAGTCCAAGGGACCCGTGTAAGAAGGGCTCAACAAAGAAGTCTTCACGCCCAAAGATCTGAGGGAGTGAAGACCAACACAACAGTGAGCTCGGGATGAGAGGTGGGCGTGTGAATGAGTGGTGGGGGCCTTCGTCCAAGAAGATCAAAAATTACGGTAGGTGCGTAATTTTCATATCTTCCTGGACATAAGTCTCTACCACTCATTCACCTATTGAATGCCGAGCTAATAATCCCGAGAGGCGGCAGGAAGACCAAGAGCTCACGTTTCTAGGACAGAAGTCCATTAAGGATAGTTCTGCCGAAGGTGGAATGTCGCCTGGCATGAACATCCAGTGCATAATGCTTAACGAAGGTATGCGCCGGCGCCAGGTGGCGGCATTGTGCAGATGTCTGCAATCGGCACATTGCAATTTCCGCTAGGGATGCGCGACCGCTCTGGTAGAGTAAGCGTAAACCCTACGCTTCAATTTAACCTGTGCCATGGAATAGCAATGTAAAGACATGCCACTAGCCACGATGAGATGCATCTGATAGCGACAGGTTGACCCAGCCGGCTCTCGCTGAAGGAAATAAACAGTTGTTGGCTTTGCGAAAATCCTTGGTTCTATCTAGGTAGAAGCATAAGGCTCTCTAACATCAAGGAATGAAAGATGCGTTCCCTTCATTTTGGAAGTCATAAAGTAAGAAGGAAGGACCAAAGGTTGGTTTAAGATGGAACTGCGACACAACATGCAGAAGAAATTTAGGATGAGTCCGAAGAACTACTTTGTCCTTATGGAACACAGTACTACGGAGGGTCCGTAACCAGGGCATGTATCTCAGAGACCACGCGGCTGAGGTAATGGCCACTAGGAAGGCCGTCTTCCAGGTGAGAAATTTTAGCTCACAGGTAGCCAGAGGTTCGAAAGGTTTCAGTGAGCATGTCTAGCACAAGGTTAATGTCCCAGGCTGCAACCAGGCGTCTTATAGGGGTCTGGTATGCAGAATTCCTTTGAAATCTCTTAACCATAGGTAACTGAGCCAGAGACAAAGAAGAAACCGGCTCATGATACGCTGAAATGGCACTAAGATGAACTTTGACTGTGAGAGTATTGAAGGCCTGAATTTGAGAGGTCCAAAGGTACTCCACAACCTTGTCCGGTGGACAGGAAAAGGGATTCAAAGAGGACTTTGCACACCAGAGCGAAAAACACTTCCACTTAGACGTGTAAGTTTTCCGAGTACCTGGCTTCCGAGCAGCCAGAAGAATACCTGAAACTCTTCGAGAGATATTGAACCGGTCCACTTCTACCTCTTCAGGAGCCAAGCGTGAAGGTGAAGCGATCTCAGGTTGGGATGGACCACCGGACCCTGAGTCAACAGGTTCATCTGCAGGGGGAGTGGTCTCGGAGCCGCTGCAGTATATTGTTGAGTAGTGGAAACCATAGTTGTCGAGGCCAGAGGAAGCAATGAGAATCATCTTGGTCCCTGGGACTAAGTTGAAAGTACTCTCTGAATTAGAGGAAGAGGCGGAAGGGCGTAAAAAGCGTTTTGTCCACAGCAGCCTGAAGCATCCTGACAGAAATGCCAGGCCCTGGATTCCTGGAGCAGAAGAGAGGCAGTTTTGCGTTGATGGGGGATCAAAGGTCCAGGTCTGGGTTCCCCACTCTTGGAATAGTGATTGAACTATGGTTGAGTAGAGAGACCACTTGTGAGGATCTGCCTCTGTTCTGCTGAGACAGTCCATCAAGTCGTTTGTACACCTGGCAGGTAGACCGCTTGAATTAGAGATTTGTGTTCCAAGCACCATTCCCACACCCTCAAGCTTCCTGCATAAGGGTGAAGTGAGCACCGCCCTGCTTGTTGATGTAATACATCACACAGCTTTGTTGTCCGTTTGAAGGAGATGTTCTTTGTGACAAGGATGTCCTTCAAAGCCGGACCGCATAAGGACTGGCTCTCATCTCTAGGACATTTATGTGAAGCTGGGCCTCGAGTTAGTCCTACACTTGACTGTGGAGAGGCGACAATGAGCTCCCATCCCGTTAAGCGATCGCGTCGTGGTGATGGAGATTTGATGATCAGAGGAGCAAAGGAAATACTTCAGGAGATTGCTCTCTGAGACCACCAGGTGAGAGACCTCTGTAAGGGTTCTGTCACCTTGATGGAATAAGACTGTGGGTGAGTGGTTGGGGACCGCACTGAGCACCCAGTGGGTGGTTCTCATGTGTAGCCGAGCTTAGAGATTTTAGTGAACACTGAGGGATGCCATGAGGCCTAACTATACGTTGCATTGAGAGAGCTGTGGCTGTCTGTTCTCCCCAATGTAACGGGCCATCTGAAGGATATCGATCCTTCTGTCCTCTGGAAGGAAAACCTCGCGCAAGAGGTGTCCAGTAGAGTCCCTATGAAAAGGAGTCTCTGGGAGGGCTGCAACGACTTCTTTTAGATTCTAGCAGAACTCCCATGGACGTAAGAAAGGCGAGAGGCAGTCTGAGCGGCTTCCAGGGTCCCCTCTGGAAGGGCTTGCTAGAAGCCAGTCGTCCAGGTAGGAAACACTCAGATTCAGTGCTTCCTGAGATCCGCTGCGAGAACTGCACAACACTTTGTAAGACTGGCGCGGGGACACAAGGCAGGACTCTGAACTGATAGTGTTGACCCAGGCACAAACCTCAGGAATTTGTGATGCCTCGGGTGAATAGGAATAATGCTGGTAAGCGTCCTGCATGTCTGAGGAGGCTAACTAGTCGTTGATGAAGACAAAGGTAACAGGGTTCCTAGAGAATCATTCTAATTTCTCCTAGGAGAAATTGTTTAGCTTTCTGAGGTCTAGAATAGGTATACCCCAGACTTCTTTGGAACCAGAAAGTAGTGGAGTAGGAACCCTGTGTTTCGCTGATGCAGAGCACCAGTTCTACTACCTGTTGTTCAGAAAGAGCCCTGGATCTCGGTGGCCGGAAGGTCTGACTGAAGGATTGACAGCCTGGGTTGTGATTTGGGAGAGGCGATTAGGAGGGTCTCAGAAAGTGAGGAGAATGCCCCTCATGAATTATCCGAAGGACCCATTGTCTGAGGTTATGGACTTCACTCGTTGTAGGCGATGTCAGGCGACCTCCACGGAGGAAAAATCCCACCTCGGGCAGTGGAGATGGAACTTGGGCGGCAACTCATAAGGTAGCACTGGGCGCTTTGGGCCTTGCGCTTTCTGTTGCGTCTTCTTTTGAGGTTGGGCAGGTTGGTTCTTATGGAAACTTCCTCTGCCTCGAAGGACTAGCGATTATGAAACTAGCGTTTACGACATGCCCTCGAGAGGGTAGGAGGATCGAGCCAACTTAATGGCCGACCCTAGTCGCCTGAGTACTGTCCCAGGCTCAGGACGGGTTGGAACTTCGGTATTGCCTCCTCGATGGCTTTCAAGGTGCCATTGCTTGGGAATCAGTCCTAATGGTGTAACCTGCTGCAAGAGCTGTACCTCGAAGAAGATAGTACAGTTACGCAAGAACTTACCATAACAGTAAATCTTCGAGAACAACTCTTGCAGTAGGTACCTTCCCGCCCACCATTCCCCTTTGGAGGAAGTAGGTTCCAGTCTACACTTGGAAAGGTCGGTTCTTAGTCTTGGCCATCTGTTGGCGGGTCCTCGGTCTCCTTTTCTGATGTCATCCAGCGGCCGGGAGTCTCCGGCGGGAGAACTTTGGATTCTGGCGGGACCGCCTCCTTATGTACTTATTTTATTTTTTATTTTATTGGATACAATCGGAATTACAATCCTTTGAGTCACAGACTCTTTTGCAAGGGCTTCACGTTGGTTACAGAGGGTGGAGGGTAGACAAATACAGAGAACGCACAGTAAACAGGTAGAAATTGTAAAACAGTACTGCAAGTGCAGTCCAGGCATAATCTTAGTTAACTGGTGGTAGTAGTAGGCATCGATACAGGATAACCCTTGTCAGAGAGGTAAATGATGCTGACTCTTGGGATCAATCGAGACCCTGTGTCATTTTATTGGGGGTATGAAAATACCAGAGGAGTGCAGGAAGTTAGCCACAGTCACATTTTTCTCACTCCAGGAGTTGTTCTCTGAGGGCTGATTTGAATTGGGAGAGGCCAAGGGTCTGAGAGATGGGGGGTAGAGTGTTTAGCCAAAGAGGGGCACGGTAGCGGAATGATCTTTGCCCAAAGGATCTTCTACAGTGGGGGACCAGGAATGAGGAGGATGCTGCGAGTTTAATGGTATGCCTGTGGGAGCCACCTGACTATTGGGAGAAGGCCAATGGCGCCAGCTGGAGATGGATCTTTTCGCTAGAACGCAGGAGTGGTACTTAAGCCTTCCTTGGAAGTTTAGCCAACCAGCCAGATCATAGAGCTCACAGGTATGTGTTAATCTGTCACACCCGGTGACTAGGCGGCAAGCTTTATTCAAAGCAGTGTTGATCCTACGAAGGGCTGTTGGGTCCGCAGAACCGTATATCACAATCCTGTAGTCTATTAGGGAGAGGATAGAAGAGGTGACCGCAAGTTGCATGGCCTGGGTGGGTAAGCAGTGTTTAAGTCTGTAGAGGATACCCAGTCTAGTGTTAACAGCGGAGGAGAGAAGTTGTAGATGATGACTGTAGGAGAGGGAGGTGTCTAATGTAATTCCCAGGTATTTAAAACATGTAACATGTTCAAGTGGGGCTCCTTGTTTGTTTTTGATTAGGAGAAGCTACTGGCTATGTGGACTTTGTCGGTGTGCAAAGATCATAGATTTTGTTTTTTGATAGTTGATGATCAGGCGGTGTTCAGTTATCCAGGTTGCTAGCTCCCTGAAGAAACCCTGAAGAGCTCGTTGGAGGGCGCTGGGCTGTGGGTGTTTCCAAAACACTACTGCATCATCAGCGTAGAGTAGCAGGTTACCGCTACATGACTTGGGAAGAGAGTTTAAAAAGAGGATGAATAGTAGAGGGCCAAGAATAGACCCTGTGGGACACATGAGGAAACTGTTTTACAGGAGGAGAAGGTGGTATTTATCCTGACTTGCTGTGACTGGTCTGTTAGGTAGTCCTTGAACCAGGCAGTAGCCTCTGGAACCACATTATGTTGTGGAAGGACATAAAGCAATAGCTCATGACTGACCGTGTCAAATGCCTTGGTCAGATCCACATAGATTGCCCCTGCTACAGAGCCTTGGTCGAGGGCCTCATGGATGAATGAGGTGAGCTCAGTAAGAGCTATGACGGTACTGTGGCCGGACTGGAATCTGTGCTGTTCTGGGTAGAGAAGGTTGTGTTTAGTCAGGTGTTCTGATAGTTGGTCCGATACTATTTTCTTCAGGGCCTTGGAGAGAGGGGGAAGTAACGAAATTGGTCTATAGTTGGTTGTGTTGGTGGTGTCGCCGCTGTTCAGAATGGGAGTGATTATAGCTCTTTTCCAGGTTACGGGGAACTGACCTAGGCATGAAGAGAGGTTGAGAATTTTAGTGAGATGGGGTAGTGTGACATCCAGGGTCAGCCTAATGAGTTTTAGATCTAGGGAATCATTTCTGTGTCGTGTATTGGCAATAGCTTTAGAAATGTAGTGTTTTGCCTTGAGGCAGGAAATCACTCTCAGCCGAAAGGGTATAATATTGTTGTTACTCGAGGTATCAATGGGAGAGGGTGGGGGGATAGTGTGGAAATAGTTAGGGGGGTAAATATGGGAGAGGTCCGAGAAGGCAGAGTTGAGGGCTTCCGCTATAGATGAAGGATTCTGGGTGATCTCCCCATTTATTGTAAGCTGGGTCGGTGCGGGTGAACGGGATTTACCATTGAGTTCCTTTATATTGTTCCAAAATTTTTTACCGTCTCCCCAAGAGGTGGTGAGCGTATGTTGGTAGTAAGTGGCTTTCGCCTGTCTTAGGCCCAGGTACATTTGTTGCGTGGCCTCAGGGTAGAGTTGTTCATCTGGGCGTTAGGAGTCAAGTGCCTTAAGCCATAGGTTATCGCTATGTTGGAGCTGGTTAGTAGTGAGGTGGTGAGCCAGGGTGTGGTTCTGGTTTCACTACTTGCTTGGAGAGGGAGCAAAATGTTGCAGGCCGTGTTGAAAGTGGTTATAAAGTGGGAGAGAGCCAGATCTACAGACTGTGGTAGGATGGGGAGCCAATTGCTGGTAGCTAGGTGGGTTTTGAGCTTCTCTAAGCCTCCTCTTATCAGTCGCCTCTGCCAGGTGATTATGGGGGGGGGGCATGGGGTAATTTTCCTGACCACCAGCAGGTCACTGGGGAGTGGTCACTGATACCGTCTGGGAGCACAGTGGCTTTGGAGATGTTCCGTGGCCTGTTGGTGAAGATGAGGTCTAAAAGGGTGGATGTCCCTGTTCTATTGTCCCTTCTGGTGGGAGAGGTGACGAGTTGGGTAAGATCGTAAGACAAGGCAGTGTCTTTGAAGCTGGATGAGGCAGGGAATAGCCAATTGACATTAAAATCTCCCATGATGATAACTTCACTAGTGTTGGGTATGTGTGCGATGCTGTGGAGGATAGAGTCAAATGCGAGTTTTTGGTTGCTCGGGTGGGATATAGGCCGCAGTGATGTGGAGGGTCTTAGTACCCAGACTAATTTTAACTGTTAGTGTCTGAGCACCATATTGTGGTATAGGGGTTTGTACTTCAGTGGCATGAAGAGAGGATTTAACATAGATTGCACACCCGCCGCCTCTCTTGCTGGACCTGTCAGCCCGGAAGATGGAATAATTACTGAGAGAGACAGCCTCATTTGGTATTCTTTCAGAGAGCCAGGTCCCAGATAGGGCTAAGATGTCAAGTGCATGCTGGGCAATCCAGCCTTGGAGGGATGTGTGTGTTTTTGGTAGGCTACATATATTAAGAGTAGCTAGCAGAAGGCTCCCACTTGCTCTGCTAGATGGGGCCACAGTGCAGGGTGGACCAGGGTTGGGGTGGATATTGCCAGATAATAAGAGTAGTAGTAGGGCGTGGACGCAGGAGGGCTAACCTACAGAGTTTGGACGAGGACGCTGGGTTTGGTAGGGTGTAGACTTTTTTAAGTGTTGGAGGTGGGGGACAGGGAGACTGGGGAGTGATACTGGCTAAAATGGTGGGAAGAGTGAGGGGTCTGATTTGTGGCATACAAGGGGTGGGGGTTGGGGTCTGGATGGGGAGAGCTGAGGTACAGTGAGTATCTTGTGTGTGTGTGTGTTAGGTTGAGGTGCTAGCATAAAAGCCAGCATGATCACCAAGGCTTATGTGGGAGAGGTTGGGGACACGGTTTCAAGTAATCATAGGTAGGATTTGTGTATGAAAGTTATTTAAAATAGTTTTGTGTGCCGGGGGATTGCTGAGCCTGCTCTATGATCCTGGAAGTCAGGAGGGTTGCTATTAGCAGGGATAGCATTTTGAATGTAGAGAATCTGAGGTGCACAGCAGCGTCCTCTAGTGTTGATTTTGTATAACCTGCAGCTGGAAAAGTGGGCTGATGGGTTATTTTCAGCCAGTCACCTGACCAAACCTAGCTATGAATTTGAGAGCCGAGCAGGGGTGGTGGGGAGCCGAACGCACAGCGTTCGGCGGGGCTAAGCCTTGGGCAGCAGAAACGGTTCGAGTTTGGCGGCTTTACTGTGCAGCTTTTCAAAAAAGGTGCCAAGAAGCAGATCCCAACAGCAGTCCTGGGAAACGGTCGCGATTGCAGCCAGGAGAGTGGGAACAGAGGTAAATTACCTTGTGGACAGCTTCTTGTGACCGCCAGCAGGGAGGGTTTCAGGGACTGGCCCTCGCGACTCCGGCTCCTGGGAGGGGGGTACGCTCCTGTGGGAGAGGGAAAGAGAGGGGAGGTTAAATAGGCAGCTTAATGGGAGAAGGGATTAGTGTTGGGGCAGGCAGGCACAGGACTGGGAAAAGCACAGCAAATGGGCTTAGGGCTATGCTGTGACTCAGGAGTCGAAATTTAACACTTCTACCAGTTAATCAGGCCACGTAGAGCTGTAATGTCTGCTCTGAACACAATTCAATCTTAACAGTTACTCTTTCCTAAACTTCCCCAGGTCAGCATGTGCAGGGTTACAATTACACTGTTTAGCAGCAGGAACTCTGAGTTTAAGTGGATTTTACATGTGCAGTTAGCCCAAATTATGTAATAAATACTAAATCACACAGTACAGCTTGTGCAGGGAGGAATTAATTCAGTCACAGCTTGCTACCAGAAACTCTGAGTTTTTGGCAGCTTTCCCAAAGTGGGGCTTGTATATTTGAGAACACAGTTCAGCTAAAGTTACTGTTCTGCCTGAGCAGGGTAAAACTGGGTTCTGTCCCAGCCTTGGGCAGCAGAAACGGATCGAGTTCGGCGGCTTAACTGTGCAGCTTTTCAACAGTGATGGCTTTGCCTCTCCCATCGACC
Organism: Neoceratodus forsteri; assembly: GCA_016271365.2. Taxonomy (NCBI): domain Eukaryota; kingdom Metazoa; phylum Chordata; order Ceratodontiformes; family Ceratodontidae; genus Neoceratodus; species Neoceratodus forsteri. The sequence goes on along the minus strand of CM057459.1, from coordinate 301,724,205 downwards.
TCTCACCTCCTGTCATTCTAATGGATGGGGTATGGCCTGACTTTGCTGCACCAGTTATGGCTAGCTAATGCTCGTCAACAGTGATGCCTACCTCCCCTGTCGACACCCCTCTCCCCACTTCACATCTTGATGGCCAGAACACTACTACTGATGGTGGCGCCTCTGCCTCCCCCATCAGCTCCTTCTCATTGCCCATCGATGGTACAGATGTCCACACTGAGTGACTCCTTTACCTCAGAAAGTCCCTTTTGGGCCAGGCTCCCTTCTTGATGGGACTCGTCAGTGGGCCCTCCTAAACTCCCCCCCCAGTTGATGAAGCGTGGCAGAGCCCCACGAATTTAGTACCTGTCACGGGCAGAGGAAGTCGCCAATCTGTTATCACCCAGTCAAAGACATTGGCAATGATTGATTAAATTGCCTTTGGCTACCGAGGAAGAAAGAAGGGCTAGCTTGAGTGGAGAGCTCTGTCACTAAGTTGTTGCTCCCATAAAGCTCTTCACAGACTAGGGTTCCTAAGAGGGCCCTATTTTCCCCCACCAGGATGCTGCAAGTATGGACTACAGTGCTAAAGTAGAGGAATGCCGACCTGTATTCATCTGTACATTTCCTTAGGTGCCCACCCATCGAAATGAGGAGAATCCTACACCTTCTCTGGGCATGAGGCTTGCTGAATACCAAGCCCATCCAGTCTCAGAAAACCATACATGCAGCTTGCAATCCATGGGATTTCAGGTCTTGGGCAAAAGAAGCTTGGTCCTTACCTTCTATGATCCTGAGGCTTGTTAAATACTAAGCCCACCTTCCCAACTCCCACAAGCACCTCGAGGAGTACAGCCTAGGAACCTCTCAGACACTTCGGCCTAGACAGCAGTTTCTGCAGTACATCTTAGGACCTATTTATGACACAAGGTGGTGACTACTTGTTCACTCTAGCCTAAGCGGCATCTGGCAGACGCTGAAATCAGTACATCATTCCAGTTATACCCAGGCAAGAGGCAGCCAGAGGGTGTCCTTTTGTCTGAGCAATGTTCTTCATGGTATGCCATCACCGCAGCGACTCCGGTACCGCAAAAACCATTACAGTGACAGGAATCAGGCAAAACCTGCCTGTCGCTGTGATGGTCTGTGCAGTGATCGGGACTGCCTCGCTGGGTGGTTGCCTCCCCCCCCCCGGGTCCAACTCCAACTCGGAGTTAGAATCCTAGAGACCGGGGGGGTTCATGGGGCGGAGCCCCCCCCTGATTGTGCCGACATCCCCATAGCTACGGTGCTGGCAGTCGGCATTGCAGCCGTCGCTGTAGGGGATGTCAGCGCTAGCGCTGTTGAAGCACTATAGGTAAACCATTCTTCACTACTCCATTGCTCGACCTCAGGATATGGGTAGGGTAGCAGAAGCCTTGCTAATGCCCAACACCCTTTCCGGCTGCTTCCCCCAATGCCTGAGAGGTAGCACTGTGGCAATAACCACAAGAAACAGGCACAGCCCCATCCCTTCTACAACCCCAACCACTTTTTCCTGGGGTTGCAAAGTGCAGCTTCTCCAGGTCAACTAGTGGAGAGAAGTAACGGCAAATGCCTGAGTCCTAAGAATAATGCCACATGGTCATGTCCTGGAACCTTTAGAACTGTTTCCAGACCATCATCCAGGACCTTTCCATTACTCTCCAGACCAGCATCCTAGTGATTCTTGAAAGATTCACACCTTGCTATAGCAAACAATTATAGAACATCTCCCTCAAGAACAATGTTCTGTTTTATCCATATCTTCTAGGAATTCTCCAATCAGAACAAGACCTCAGTGATCTGTGCTTAGGCATCAGATGCCATCAGTCCATCATGATCACGTTGCAAGACCCATTCCCACTGTCACTGGTAGGGGACTGAATTTACCATGTGGGATGCAGGATACCCACCATTATATACACATCACAAACCTCACAGGAAATCTTGAGGTTTCTGTGTTCAGGGCTACATTAGCATTTCAGGAGATTTCCCTTTGGCTTACTATCTGTGATGTGTATCACAGGAAATACCTAAGGTTCCTGTTTCAGGGAGAATACTTCCAATTCAAGATGTGGTCCTCTGGCTTGTCTTTTGAGCCACAGGCATTTACCACATGCTTAACAGCTGTGGCAGCAGCCCTCTGCATGGAAGGTCTGTATGCCTTCCCATACCTGGATGACTGGCTTCTCCACTCACTCCAAGGAACAGCTTTTCCATATGTTAGACCGCACCAGTCACCTGTTCAGTGCTCTAGGGATTACTACTAATGTAGCAAAGTCAGTATTGACCCTTTCCGGAGTTTGCTGCACCTAGGGGCAATCCTGGCCACAACCCAAGGCTTGGCCATCCTGCCATAGGTCAGGGCAATGTGTAGGATGGTACAGGTCTAGATAGTCTACAAAAGCAGGAATGCCACAACTAGGACATTCCTGACACTCCTAGTCCTGATGACAGCAGCCATAACTGTAGTACCACTGGCCAGACTGCACATGTGGAACCCTCAGTGGACGCTAAGAGTCCAGAGGACACAGCGCACAGATGAACTAGAATGGAAAGTTCTAGTAACCTTCCCTATCAGAAAGGTTCTTCAGTGGTGGATGGAAACCAACCATTTGTTGCAGAGGTTCCTCTCCCATTTTCCTCCCCTTATCAGATTATTTCTGTTGATACCTTGAGGATGGGCTGGGGGTCACATCTAGGGCCTCATCAGACACAGGGAACATGGATGAAGGTGGAGAGCACCCTCCACATAAACATCCTAGAAATAAGAGCTATTCTGTATGGCCTACAGGCCTTGAAGTCCCATTTCTCCCTGGGTCCTCTGTTAATTCAGACAGACAACATAAGTGTGATGTGCTACATCAACAAGCAAGGAGGAACTCATTCCTATCTCCTACCAGGGAGGCAACAAGAGTTTGATATTGGGCTCTGGTACACAGTCTAGAACTATCGGTAGTGCTTATTTCAGGGGTCCAAAACATTTTAGCAGATAAACTAAGTCAGTCACAGTCCAGGATGCATGAGTGGGAACTGCGGACCTTGGTCATAGAAGGTCTGTTCAGCAGATGGTATCGTCCAGCAAGAGGGATAACAACTTCCTGTTTACTACTGTTGATGCCTCTCCCTATGCATCCCAGTATCCCCCCAGCCCTCCTTATTGCCTTCTCACATTGCTTGCCCACCTTTGGGTCATCTGATATAATTACTCCTAGGTCTCTTTTGATTTTTGTTGTTGTTATTAACTCACTCCCCAGTGTGTACTCTTCCCCTGGGTTTTTGTTTCCCAGATGCATTACCTTGCACTTCTTTGCATTGAATCTGAGCTGCCACATATTTGACCATTCCTCCAACCTTGCCAAGTCCCTTTTCATTCTTTCCACACCATCTTGTGTATCAGCCCTGTTGCAGATCTTTGTGTCATCTGCAAAGAGACCTACCTTTCCTTCCAGGTGCTCCCCAAAGTCACTTATAAAGACATTAAAGAGGACTGGTCCCAGTACCGAACCCTGTGGTACCCTGCTAGTTATCCTCCTTTCTTCACCGTGGACTCTGTTTACTATCACCCTTTGTGTCCTGTTGTCCAGCCAGTTTTTTTTCCTGGCTACCACCTTGGGACCCACTCCAAAGCTGGCTAACTTGTATATTAATCTTTTGTGTGATACTGTGTCAAATGCCTTGCTAAAATCTAGGTAGGCCATATCCACAGCCCCTTCCTGGTCTACTACTTTGGTCACCCAGTCAAATAAATCTATTAGGTTCATCTGACATGACCTTTCTGCTGTGAAACCATTCTACCTTGGGTCCTGTGCCCCACTGGCCTCTAGGTACTCAACAGTTCTTTCCTTCAGAAGTGATTCCATCATTTTCCCTACCACTGATGTTAAACTAACTGGTCTGTAGTTTCCTGCCTTTGCCCGGCTACTACTTTTGTGAAGTGGAATCACATTTTCCTTCCTGTAGTCCTCGGGTACCACCCCATCCTCCCATGATTTGTTAAAGAGAATAGTCAGTGGTGTTTCTAGTTCTACCCTTAGTTCTTGTCGTAGTAGTAAAAACGTTGTTATTATACAGGAAAACATGTAATTTAGGTCAGATGGTACAGTTTACAAGACCGTCCTATTATGTCTTATATTGTTGAATGGTTTGTTTTTAAAGCCTTTCATTTTATCAAGTTACAACCATTAGTTTGATTTGTGCTTACGCAACTGGATGAGATGATGCTTGTGTAACTTGACTTACATTGCAGATTTGATTTACGTTGTGGCTTTCTGCCGCTCTATCCATGGGATATACCACCCTATTAGGGTTATGACATGAGGAACACTAGAGGAGGGCACCCCTCCCCCCCCGGTGCCGCGGGAATGATTCTGTCGGCTAAAGGTAGCGTAGGAGGAAGCCCACGGGTAAGAGAGACGTGCCACTGGAGGAGGAGGGGAGGATGGTGGGACAAAGAGAAACGAATCCTGGGAAGGCCCAGGGTGAGCTACCTTTTAAAGCCTGATGGGGGAGTGACGTAGTCGCTCCACTCAGTCGAACATCAGGCTTACAGCCTTCCCATTCGATTGTGCTTACGCAACTGGATGAGATGATGCTTGTGTAACTTGACGTACATTGTGGATTTGCTTTTCGTTGCAACTTTCCGCCTCTCTATCCATGGGATATACCACCCTGTTAGGGTTACGACGCGAAGAACCCTGGAGGAGGGATCCCTCATAGGTGCCACGGGAATGATTCCATCGGCTTAAGGTAGCTTAGGAAGAAGCCTCAAAAGAATACCCAGTTGGGTGTCGAGCATCGAAGAGGCGAGGATGATGAATGAATGAAGTCTGAGAAAATGATTAAGGCAGACTTCCTAAGGAGAGGGGAAAGCCGGGGCCACCATTCGCCTCCATCCAACAGTGGAAACAAACTAATTAACCTAAGACCACACATTAACGTAAGGAAGCACCAACTGTAACTAGTATTATTACCATTGGCATGGAGGAGAGGAAAAACACCTTTCAAGGAGAAAACCTCTGGGGATCCAAGGTCTAGGTCACCTTCCTTCCAGGCTGATGACATTTGATTTAAGGACATATGTTGTTAAAGAGAAGGATCCGTTAAAGAAAAGGATATGAGTAAGGAAGATGACAATGGGATAGGGCAAAGCTCCAAAAGAAAGCACAGATCGAAGAAGGAATATGAGGCAGCAGGACCTGAGGGTATGCTGGAGTAGTCGAGGGGAAGGAGTAGATCCATGAAGATGGCAGAGAGCAAAGAACATCCAGATGCGCTCATGAGAAGACTGAGGAGGAAGAAGACTGATGATGATCGCCGTAAGAGTGCAGCAGTCCAACATGAGAAGACTGAGGATGAGGAAGACGGACGATGATTGGTGCTGCAGGGGCATGGTGGTTCGAGGAGGTAGTATAAGACCCCATGAGAGGTATACTCGAGCGATCGATGTGAGTGGGAGGAAGAAGAGATAGAAAGTGAACTGGAAAAGGAACTGAGGACGATGGTGAAGAGCAGCCAGCAAGTCCATATCAAAGGGTGAGGGACAGGAAGGCATGGCCATGAGTGGAGATAGAATCGAATCGAGGTAGCAGGGTAGCAAAGGACAATGGATGAAGAGGAGTGACGCCATAAGTGGAGAGAATTCTGACGGGCCGTACGAGAAAAGGCAGCTGGCATGAGAGAAGGAGTCGGGAACCTGAGACACGTGGCAGGAGGGTCATGGGTCGCTGAGCAGACGGACAATGGAGAATGAGGAGTGACGCCACGAATGTCTTGAATCCTGATGGTCGAGCAAGGACAGTATGGATGAGGGAATATCAAACGAAGTCATGAACCTGAATGCACGCGGCAGGAGGGCCTTGGTTCGATGAGGTGGCATAGGAACCATGAGAAGTATGATGGAAGTCATGATAGGAGTGAATCCTGGACAGCTGATGATGGATTGAAACCGTGAATGGAGGCTCGATGAGATAAGAATTGGGTAATGACAGCCGGTGTCAGGAACCTGATGCATGTGGCGGAAGGGCTGCGGATCGATGAGGGGGCATATGATGAATAAAGGTATGCCCAAAAGAGATATCAGTTGAATGCCGGATGGAGGCAGCGGAGGCAGACAAAGTGAGCCAGGGAAATAAATGAGCAGGACGAGGGTGACAAGTCAGTGATCGAGGTAACTGATTGATTCGATTGAGTGATTGACTGAGTAAATATCTGGGAGCACACCGCCGATGCAATGGAATAGAACTAGACAGCAGAAATGAGCAAAACAACTGTGGAAAAGATAATACAGATGCTAAACTTCCAAGGAGTGAGCTTACAGACAGCTCGAGAGCAACAAGGCAAATGTACGAGAGGGCACTGCTCAATCTACAATGGCACTTTAAAGCACAGAAGCAGTGGCAAAGCAGCTAAATGGCTGGGGACTACTACAGTATCAGCAGTGACTGCAATGACAACAGCAAGACAAAGCAGGACGCCGAATGACGGGAACTCTCCGAGAGGGGCCCAGAGTCCACCTGCCAGCCCGATGCAGTGAGAAAATCCAGATAAAATGAAAGAAGAATGAGTTGAAGACAAATGCTGAAATGGACGAAACATAAGCACACCCTAGACTTCTGGGTATCCTCTTCTCAGAGAGCTCAATTTTTACTGCCCTCATCGACAATGTCCCCTAATGGACTGTATCCTGACACCTCCTAAAGCAATGTACTAACCCTATGTCACCTGCCTAGCCATTGCTTGTATAGGACTGCAGCTACACTGTCTAACTCTCTGTAAATGTGCTGTTTCTATCATGTTATTGTAACCAAGCATGTAACACTACCCAGCAACTGTAACTATGTCTTGCTATGTTGTTGTGTATATATGTACAGTACCACTTGTTTAAATACCTTGCATATTGTTGTATCACTGTAATTTGACAAGGAGCCTTTGAAATGAGTCTTTGACTCAAAGGGTTGTAATTCAATGTGAATATAAATAAATAAAAAATAAAAAAAAAAAGTGAATCAGACAATAGCTGCAGGAACACACGGTCGGGGCAGAATCAGCGAGAAAACTGAGCAAGGCTGACGAAGACAGAGGAGCTTGTGCCATACAAAACAAAACAAAAACACAAAGAAAGGCAATAGTTACCACAGCGTTCCAAGAGTGTAACGCACAATTGAGGATGCATCCCATAGTATGAGCTGCAGCGTCCCACATCATTCCCAATTGTGAGAGTCTGAGACCCATGATTTAGTAGCAAATGGTAGAGAGGTGCGAGGCTGATTGCCGAGATGCACGAGCCAGAGAGGCATGGGTGAGGGAGCCAGTGAGGAAAATGAGGGGATAAAGAGTAGGAGCGAAGAGATGGAGCCCCTGAAATCGTCTCGAGTGGGCTGAATAATACCCCACAGGAGACAGCCGGAACAGAGAGCCCTAGATGGCAAAACGCCAAGTTTGGGAGAGCGGGAGCGATGCAGGAACAGAACGAGAGGCGACGGGGATTGACTCACGGCACGGAAGAGATAGCGGAGGAGGGAAGAGCGACATCCAAACAGGGTGGAGGAGAGGAAATACTGGAGCGGGAGGGGGGTTGGGCAGTCCCGTCCCCGAGGGAGCAGCAGCCAGAGAGGGTACTGGGAAGGGGCACAACAGCAGGGGGCTAGGATGAAAGGAGAGAGAGGAACAAAGAGGGAAGGGAAGCGACAGCAGCGCACAGCCACAGAGGCAGGAGGGAGAATAAACCAGAGGCGAAGGAGTGGATGCACTAAACTCGGAGAACGAGAGATGAGGAGTGGCTCAGAGCGAATGAGGGCAGTGTCTCCAGCCGTGCAGAGAGAAATTAATCCTGGGAAGGCCCAGGTCAGCTACCTTTTAAAGCTTGATGGGGGAGTGACGTAGTTGCTCCACCCAATCGAACCTCAGGCTTACAGCCTTCCCACAATGTACACAAATCATACAAGGTCACAAATGCCACAGGAGCTAAAATTAGTGAAGACCAGCTGTTTTCTTACAGAATAGCCCACTGAATTGTTCCTCAGGCATTTGCCATGTGCTTAGAGCTCCCTGAACAATGAGCTTTTATTAACATAACAGCTCTGTTACTATAAATATGAGAAAACACAGTTCTTGATGAAGTAATGGTTATTTTAGGGACATGGATATGTTGTTTATCCACACTTATTGGCAGGTTCCTTGCTGCTTTAAATCTTGCTGGAAGGTCTTCAAGCTGGCTCCTCCCACCCACCCAGGTGGTAAAACTCTCGGCTCCGCCCCATGATGCCAGATCTTCCTTATCGCTTGGAAGCTCAGGTTCCCTCCTTTGCGCTCTGCGTTTTTTGACTGCTTCCTGATTCTTGATTCGTCAATTTAGTTTGAAGTTTTCTAAACTGGTGGTCTTTCCTCGCGGCTACGATGGACAATTCATTTCGGCTCGGAGCCACCTGGCAGGTGAATATCTCCAGGACTGACCCGCACTCTACGTGCGTATACTGACTCAACTTGGACCACGACTCTCAAGTCTGTGCCGCTCCATTTCGACCAACATCCTGGAGGATCGTGCGGCCCGATTGAGGCTTGGGCTCCCCAGGAGTTTTCCCCGGCGGTAAAATCCATAGAGGCTCGTCAGGCGGTGTCAGTGACGGCTGACTCGGCTGAGCAGCTCGACCATTCTGTATCGCCCTGGAGGCGGCGGCCAAGGCCGCATCTCTCTCCTCCTCTCGGTCGCGGCATTTATCCCGTTCTCTCTGAGTTCCTCTCATTCGGCTTCGTTCAAGGAGCTTCGCCATTCCCTCTTCACGAATGGAGAGGGGCCATCGGTACTTGCCTCTCGGCCCTGGTCGGGGGAGTCGCAGGGTAAGTCCCATCATCGGCGTTTGTGGGAGCTGAAGAGGTCTCCTTCCCCAGACTGCCGACCGTCGACTTCGGTCGAGGTTGCGGCTCAGGCCGTTGGCTTCACGGTGTCCCCGTCAGGCCAGTCGGCCGAGACTCCCGTTCGACGCAGTTGAGTTTTCTCTCGACCCGTCACCCGGGTGGTCGACTGGAAGAGCCATCAACCCTTTGCCGGTCTTCCCGGTAGAGGCAGAGGTTCTGCCTGCGCCTTCGGGGTGGCAGTCCTCGGTCAAAGTGTCCGAGCTGAGGGAAGAGCGGGTGTCCCCCACTGCTTCCCAGACCCGCCCTGGATTTCACCGTTGATCTTGGTCTCGGTCTTCTTCTCGGTCAAGCCGCTCCCGCCGATCTCGGCTGTCTTGGTCGGGGCACCTAGTTAAGTGGCAACACCGTTCCTCCTCGGATGAGGAGAGGCTTCAACGCAGATGGCGTCGACGTTACGAGGAGTTTATGTGGCAGCAGTTGCTGTTGTCCGGGAATCAATCGACTCCGATTTATTCCCCGTCTGTCAAGCGGCTGCCGCCCGAACGGCCGACGCAACTACTCGCTGCAGTCAAGGTGCCCACCTCCGGGCCCATTGTTCGATCAAATCTTGCTGCCCCATTGATTGTGGTGGAATCTTGTTCGGGTCTCGGCCTGTCCCACAGGTTGTCGGTCACCCTCACTCCAGGCCACCCTCGGCGGGTGAAGAGGGGGCTCAGGCTTGAGGCAACTCTTTGCAGACCCTTCGGAGTCTGACGATGACTCCTCCGTGTTCCCCAGGCGGGTGGACCTGGAGTCCTCCCTGGACCAGTCTATGGACGACAGCCCATCATCGTCCTTCCTGGGTCTGCTTAGGCTCAACTCGGAGTTCACTGGGATGCAGCTGAAGCCCGTGTCCAAATGGGCCTATTTTCCCCTGACGGTGATCCTAGACCGAGGGGATTCACCCTCGGAGGCCTTTCCTGTGGCTGAGGCCATTGCCGGCCCAGCCTTGGAGCTTTGGCAGTGGCCTACTTCCTCTCCTGTGCCCTCGGTCTGGATGGCCAGGAAGTATGCAGTTCCTATCGGTTCTTTGCCCGGTTTCTCGGAGCACCCCTCTTCTGAGGGGTTAGATACCGATAATGTCTTCCAGCGTTCCATAAACGCTCGGGATGTGGATAGGCCTCCCGACAAAGAGTCCAAAAGGATGGACTATGTCGGGCGCAAGGTTTACGCCGCGTCCTCCCTAGGCCTCCGACAGGCCAGCTCGGCCGCGCTGATGGCACACTTCTCCCACGCCCTCTTGGGCTCCCTGGATGAGGTGATACCTCATCTCCCGGCCGACCTGCGGACCACGGTCCGGCAGGTGCGGGACCAGGGTAGGGCGGTGGCTAAGCAGCAGCTTCAGACTGCTCTGGACATAGGTGATTCCTGTGCCAGGTCAGTAGCGGCCTCAGTGGCCATGCGTCGCAGGGCATGGCTGAGGATATCCACCTTCTCGAGGGATACCCAGCACAAGTTGGCGGACGTCCTCTTCTTGGGGACTGACCTCTTTGGCCCTGGAGTGGAGGGACACCTCCAGGGGACAGAGAAGTCCAATGCCACTGTGGACTCGGTCACCCCCTCCCAGAGGGACAAGGGCTGCTGGCAACCTCTGCGTAAGCACCTTCGGCTCCAGTGGCATAACCGTCCCATCAGCACCTGCGAGAGGGCCGCAGGCTTGCGCTTGGACCCCGAACCCAAGCCAGCGGCTTCTTCTAAGGGGAAGCAAGGAGGTAAAGGCCTCGGAGCTCCCTCGGCCAGTCCCTCCTCCAAGCCTGCTCAGTGACGGGCTGAGGGGCGTAGCAACCGGCCTCATCAACCCTACCTGGGTCCCCCCCGTGGGGACGGCTCCGCCACTTCCTCTCTGCCTGGTCCGCTATCACCACAGATTGCTGGGTGTTGGAGGTGGTAGGAAAGGTCCTGCCTCTGGAGTTCGAGCAGGCCCTCCCTTCCGAGCCATTGCCCCTCGGGGGCCACGGGGTCCGCAGGCTCTCTGTCGGCCTGTCGAGCTGATATTGCCCTGCTCCTCGAAAATGAGGTGATCAGGAATGTGGCGGATCCTCCTCCAGACCCGGGGTTTGTGTCCAGGTACTTCCTGGTCTCCAAACGGACGGGGGGCTGGTGCCCCATTCTCAACCTGCACGACCTGAACACGTTCCTAAGGTCTTGGAGATTCTGGATGGTCACTCTGACTCAGATATCCCATCCTTGGAACGAGGCATGTGGCTCTGTTCCCTGGACCTCCAGGGCGCGTGCTTCACATTCCAGTCCATCCGTTTCTTCAGAGACCTCTGCGCTTCAGGCGGAGGGATCTCTTTCTGAAGTTCTGGCCATGCCCTTGACCTCTTCCCAGCTTCAGGGTCTTCTCCAATGCATAGCAGTGGTGGCAGCATCCCTGCGCGCGAGGGCTCGGGTGTACCCCTACCTGGATGGCTGGCTGATTGCAACCCCCTCCAGAGCGGAAGTGGAGCGGTCCGGAGTTCTGGCCCTCTAGGTTGCTCTCAGATGGGCCTCCTCTTCAACGGAGCCAAGTCGGAACTCGTGCCAAAGCAGGTGATTCTTTTCATCGGGGCAGAGCTCGACTCTTCGAGCCAGAGCTCGGCTCCCGGCGGACAGGGCCGTGGTTCTTCCTCCTTTACCCAATCATGTCTGTTTGGGCAATCGCGCCCTGCCCGGGACTTCCTGCGCCTGCTGGGCCTTGGGGGGCCTGAACCAGCGTGGTCTGTTGGGCCTGTTGGTACATGCGTCGATTTCAGTGGGGCCTGGCCAGCCAGTGGTCACAATGCTGCGATCCTTTGGACCAGCCTGTGACAGTGACCCAGGAGATGTGGAACGCTCTCCAATGGCGGACCGTTCCAGCACATCCGCAGGAGGGCATCCCGTTCGTCCGCCCGAGTCCACGGTCTTCTTGACCGATGCATCTCTGATGGGTTGGGGTGCCCATCAAGGGGAGCACAGAGTGCATTGCCTCTGGTCCCCTCGGGAGTCCCGATGCCATTTCAACCTGCTGGAGCTTCATGCGGTCCGCCTAGCTCGCACCGCCTTCGCTCCGTTTATACGGGGTCAAGTGGTTCAGGTCCAGGTGGACAATACCACGACCATGTGCTACCTAACCCGCCAGGACCGAACGCGCTCCTTGCCATTATGTAAGGAGGTTCTCCGCATATGGTCTCGTGCGCAGCCTGGAGGCAGTTTTCCTAGCCATTTCGATGGCAGGAGCCTCCAACACCCTGGCCGATGCCCTAAGCCGGATAGGGGCTGCGCCTCACGAGGGGTTCTCTCCTGCTGGAGGTAGCACAAGATCTTTCTCCCACTGGGTCACACTCGGCGGACCTTTTCCCTCCAGGGAGAATTTGAGCCGAGACTGTTTCATGCCCACCCCTCAGCAGGGCTCGCTGTGGGGATGCCTTTTGAGGCCGTGGACCCTGGGCCTCTTCTACGCCTTCCCCATTTCCCTTGATCCACAAGGTGCTTCTCAAGGCGAGGAGGGACAAGGCGCAGGTGATTCTGGTAGCCCCAGACTGGTTCCGCCAGCTCTGGTATCCAGCTCTCCTCAGTCTCAGCTCCAGGCTCCTGAGGCGGCTTCCAGCCCGCCCGGACCTGATCTCCGTTATCAGGGGAAGGTATTCCATCCGGACCTTCAATCCCTGCACCTAACGGCCTGGTTCCTGTGCGGCTAGTTGCCAGGCCTTGGGTCTTCCGGCGAGGTCCTCAACGTTGTTGAGACGTCCCGTCAGGAGTTGACCGGATAATGCTACGCCTTCAAATGGAAGAGTTCTCCATTTGGTGTTAGAGTAGGTCCCTTGTCCTGTTCCTCGGCGAGCATTCCGGACTTCCTGTGGTCCTTTCTTCTTCTTCAGCAAGGGCTTCGGTCGACGACCCTTAAGGTGCTCCTGGCAGCCACCTCTGCCCTCCGGGCGCGAGCGGAAGGCAGTCGGTGGCGCAGGAAAGGTGGTCTGGCGCTTTTCCAAGGCCTTGATCACACTCCCTCCGGTGCAAGAATTTCCACCTCCATGGGATCTACCGCTGATATTGGCTTAGCTCACGGGCAAGCCATTTAACCAATGCACAGGTGCATTCTCCACCTGTTTTGGAAGAACACCTTGGTGGCTACCACATCAACCAGAAGGATGGGTGCTTCCTTGAGTCTCCCTATCTGTTCTTCCACAGGGACAAGGGTGTCCTCGCCCACCAAGTTCCTTCCGAAGGTGGTGACGAGCTTCACCTTAACCGGGTGTTGACTCTGCGGTGTTCTACCCCATTCACACCTCAGAGACCGAATATAGGCTCCATTTGGACCTAGTTGAGCACTCGCCTTCTCCAGGGGCGTGGGGCTGAAGTTAGGGAGAGGTTCGCCAGCTGTTTGTCATCACCTGAAGCCGCACCTGGCAGACCTGCAGCCAAGCGGACGATGAGCGGGTGGGTCACCTCCTGCATAGATGTCCGCTATGGGTGGGTGGGCATGGAGCTTCCCAGAGGGATAAGAGCTCATTTTACCCGTCATACCGCTGCATCGGTGGCTGCTTCCGGGGATGTCCCTATCCAGGATATCTGCAGGGCTCCTACCTGGAAGTCGGCACATACCTTATTTAACCCCTACCACATCGACCTTGGGTCACACGGGATACTGGTTGGGGCCTCGTTCTCCAGTCTTTATTCCCTAAGTAGGGGGTGTGCACCGTGCCTCCCTCCTCCCGGAGAACTGCTAGGAGTCTGCCAATAAGTGTGGATGAACAACATATCCATGTCCCTAGAAATACAGGTTACTCACCTGTAACAGGAGTTCTAGGAATGGTATATGTTGTTCATCCACGACTCCCGACCTCCCCGGCTTCGACGCACAACCTGGCTTCCAGCGGGCTAGATCTGACGTCATGGGGCGGAGCCAAGAGTTTTACCACCTGGGTGGGTGGGAGGAGCCAGCTTTAAGACCTTCCGGCAAGATTTAAAGCGGCAAGGAACCTGCCAATAAGTGTGGATGAACAACATATTCCATTCCTAGAACTCCTGTTACAGGTGAGTAACCTGTATGTCCAGGACACATCACAGTCACATGGGACAGGAGGCATTGTAGCAACAAGAAGAGCCATTAGAAATGCTAATATGGAGATCCCCAGGGGCCGTAAAACCAGCAAGCAAATTGAGAAAAAACTCTTTTCAGTAAATTAAGGGAAGGAGTTACTAGGAGTATACCAACAAATCAAAACACTCTAAACAACATATCTTTGGCTTTAGTTCTCCTTTAAGGAGGACTTGGAGAGTGAAGAGTTAAGGTGTTTATCAGCAAAGCAGATGTGTTAAAAAAAACTTGAGTGGCTGTTCGTGTATGACACAAACATCTGCAACAGAATGTACACACCTGGGGGGGCGGGGGATAAAGAAAGATAAAAAAGAACCTGGAAGACTGGTCAAGGGTTTGGCAACTGGGCTTCAATGTCAAAAAATGTAAAATTATGCACATGGGGCACAGAAACCCAAGGGCAACGTATCATGTGGGAGGAGGTGTTGACAACAAAACAGGAAAGGATCTGATAACCTGAAGGTAGCAAAGCAGTGTGATAAGGCAGTAGGAAAGGCGAGTAGGATGCTGGGGTGCATAGGGAAGGGTATCACCAGTAGAAAAAGGGAGGTAGTGATATTCCTATATGGATCAGTGTTGAGGCCACTCCTGGAATACTGTGTCCAGTTCTGGAGGCCCCATCTCAGGGAGGACATAGACTGGGTGGAGGCAGTACAGAAGGAGCAGCAAAATAGGTGCATGGGAAACTTTCTCAGCTAGTGCAGGGCAGTTGAACAAGAGAGAGTACTTAAAGCTTAAAGGTGGAGATTGAGTAATACAAGGAAGCATTGTTTCACCAAGACAGTGGTAAACTTACAGTTTGGAACAAGCCCCAGTGGAAATGGTGCAAGTGGGAATGTTGAATCTTTTAACTTCCAAGTTGCATTGGTCATTCATGATGGAGAATAACTCTGAAACTGGGAGTGTCACCCAGTACTACATGAGCTGCACTCCTACCGGTGAGGTAGTGTATTATTTTCAGGGTTGGTTTACTAACCTATAAAACCCTACATGGTAAGAGTCCAGGCTACCTGGTTAAACCTCTGTCTCCTTACTCCCTCTGTCACTCTCCCTCCTCCTCTTCTGATGCGCCTTCTTAGGATATGGAGGGCATGTTTTAAGACCTCGTGTGACCAGGCATTCGCAGTGGTGGCCCTGGTGTTGAGGAATATGTTCCTGAGGGATCTGAGAGCGACCCGTCGGTGAAAGCCTTTATGAGGGGTCTTATATATTATTTTGAAGGACTGGAGGGTGGTGGATGTGGTTCCGCTCCTTAAGTGGGGGAAGGGGCAAAGAACAAGCAGGCAACTACAGACAAGTCAGTCCAATCTCTGTTGAAGGAAAACTGATTGATTCACTGGTCAAAGAGGATCCCATGGACTACTTGGAGAGCAGTGGTCTCCAGAATAGTAAACACGGATCTGTGGCAGGGAGATCTTGTCAGACTAACTTGATAGCTTTCATTGACTGGGTGATGAGGGAACTGGAAAGGGGCCATGCTGTGGATTTGCTGTACTTCGACTTCAGCAAAGCTTTCAATTCAGTGCCTCACAGATGCTTGCTGAAGAAGATGGAGGACCTAAGATCATAGTAAATTGGTAGGTAACTGACTAAAGAGGAGGCAGCAGTGGATAATGGTCAACGGGGTTAAATCAAAAGAGAGGGCAGTCACCAGTGGTGTTCCACAGGGATCTGTCCTGGGTCCAGTCCTGTTCAACATGATCATCCGTGGCATTGTTGAGGGTATCCAAGTAAGCTGTGTCTCTCAGCAGATGGCACTAAGCTCTGTGGGAGGGGGAACAATGATGAGCGAGTAAAGAAAATGCAAGGAGACTTGCACAAGCTGGAGGGGTGGACAAGGGTTTGGCAGTTAATATTCAGTGCCAGAAAGTGCAAGGTGATGCACCTGGGGAGCAAGAACCCATGGATGGAGTACTTGATGGAAGGGGTGAGACTCGGTACCATGGCTGTGGAATGAGGCCTTGGAGTTATCATCGGCGACTCCCTAAAGCAAATGAGTCAGTGCAACAAGGCTTATAGCATGGCAAATAAGATGCTTGGCTGTATTGGGAGGGCTATTGATACTTACATTATATAAATCCTTGGTGAGGCCACACCTGGAGTACTGTGTCCAGTTCTGGAGTCCTCACCTCAGGTAGGATAGTGGTAGCTAAGAAGGTGCAGTGCAGGGTAACAAAATGATTCGGGGCCAGCAGGACATGTCCTATTAGGAGTGCCTCAAGGCAGGCACTGAACATGTACTCACTGGAGACCAGAAGGGAAAGGGGAGATACGATAGAGACCTTCATATCCCTAAAAGGAATAACATGGGGAACTGTTCAGTTTGAATACCAGCTTTCAGTCACATGGTCATGAGTGGGAGTTAACATGAAGGAGTTTCAGAAGAGACATGAGGAAATACTGTTTTACAGAAACGGTGGTGGAGCCATGTGTTTTATGCAAAATGTGGCATAGGAGCTGGCCCAGCTTTGGAGGCATAGGAGGCAGTATAGCACTTGGTTTAGAGCACCGAGTTGCAAATATGGAGACCTGGACTTGAAGCCCACAGCCTCCGCGTGCATACTGTGTGATCCTGAGGAAGTCACTTAAACTGCTTGTGCTCCCAGGTCACACCTGGAAACAAGCTTCAGCTTAGCGTGCCTCTCCTGGTTAAACAGTTCCCCCTTTCTAGCCTGATGTGGTGGTAGCACACTGCACTGTCACCTGGACGATCAGGGTTGGTAAGCAGTCCCTGGAATCCCACACTGAGGCTGACTGGTATCCAGGCACTTCATGGGGGTCTGGCACTCCGTTCTCTGGGAGGGTGGGCAGGGGCTAGCATTCGCATGTCCCCTACCAGCCGACCAGGGAGTGGCATTAGCATTAGTGCAGCTGTTCCTCCGCCATCCTGGCTAGAGAAAGGGTGTGGTCACAGGGTCTTTGATTGCTGGCATTGAGAATGGCAGAAAGAATGGGAGAGGGAAGAAGGAGTGATCTTACTTCGGGTGGGAGCTCTTGCAGCAGGCTATTACAGTTAGGACTATGCCGCAGGCACTAGGACCTTCCGGTGAAAAGCTTCTGGCAGCAATACCAGCGAGGACCGACCCAGCGCCCG
This sequence comes from Neoceratodus forsteri, assembly GCA_016271365.2. Taxonomy (NCBI): domain Eukaryota; kingdom Metazoa; phylum Chordata; order Ceratodontiformes; family Ceratodontidae; genus Neoceratodus; species Neoceratodus forsteri. The sequence continues at coordinate 301,707,157 of CM057459.1, read as the reverse complement.
GCCCGCCCGACAGCCAGTCAGGGTAGAAAGGCGGACCAGCTCACACCTCAGTTCTTTCCCGCGGCGTACCCGCACGTGAAGCCTGCTTCTGTCTGCGATTTCAGTGAGCAGAAGAACTTCTAGCAAGATTTCTGTTTTTTTTTCGACTGCTTTTGCCGTTTTACCGACACCGACATCAGTTCGCTGTCGTCATCTCTTCATTGTATTCCCGCTTTAAGTGCTGTGTTTTTTTCCTTTGCCTTGCCCCTTTCGGTACCGTAGTCAGCCCTCTTCCTTCTCGGGCTTCGGCGTCCCCCTCACACTTAAATAAGTGCGACTGCAGGCGGCAGATTCCCGCCAAGGACAGACATCGGCGGTGCGTTTTTTGTCTCGGTCCCGACCACGACACCGCCAACTGTGCTGACTGCCAGGCCTTCACCAGTCGGACCTGCATCCGCCACATGAAGGCCCTTAAGGCCTACCTTTTAGAGCAGAAAATGGATCTGCATTCCTTGGAAGGGAAGAGGGAGGAGAAAAAGCACCACAGCAAAGAACGTAGTCGGTCCCGTTCTCTGTCCTGATTGCATTCGCGGCCTTCTCCTAAAGAGGCCCGTCCTTCAGGGTCTGGAGAACCGCCGAAGACTCCTCAGGCTAAGGCCGGCCCGTCGGGAGAGTAGCCGGCTAAGCCGAAGGTGACTCCGCTAAGGGTCATCGCCAAGTCCATGAGGTACCTGCTTCAGCCCCACCTGCTAAGGCACCGGCGCCGCCTGCAGGCGCTCCTCTGGAGCGAAGGACTCTCAGCAGCGCCCTAGGCGTCACCAGTCGTGGAAATTCCTGACTCCGGTCGAAGGAAAAGGACCCAGGGTCGATCGTGGAGTTAGCGACGCCCTGCCGCCCAAGTCCTCCTCCCCTGGGCCCTCAGGAGAGCTCTCCTTCGCGTCCCGACGTTCCGGAGACTTCTTTTCCGAAGCGAGCAGCTGAAATTTTTTCCAAGTATGAGCTCAAGAAGCTTTTCTCCTTCTGGTGGGGGTAGGTCCACAAGCAAGCCTCCCCGTCGCCGGCCCAGACAGCGGTTCCGGACCCTGCGGGAGAACTACAGCCGGGGGTTGAGACTTCTTCGCGGAAGTAACCGGAGCGCCAGCCTTCACCCCCCTCCAGGGCTCATTCCCGCTCTAGATCCGAGGATCACTAACGTCGTTCTAGGATTTCTAGCGACTTACATCGGTCTAGGTCTCGTTCCAGGATCCCTTCTCGCACTAGGTGGGAACGGTCCCGACGTCAGTCATCGGACTGACATCGGTCCCCTAGTCACCGATGTCAGCGAAGGCATGGTGACAGGGTAGGGTGAGACTCTTCCAAATCGAATAGTCGATCCTCCTCTTCTTCATCGACCTCTTCATCCTCGCTCGCCCCCGGATGATCCTACTTTTATGGATATCATAAGGCACATCCAGGCTTCCAACGAGTGGGACACGGAAGACCTGGATCCAGAACGCCGGAGATTGGCTAAATACCTGAGACAGAAGGAGCCAAAGCCCCTGGTTATTCCTCCTTTTGTGAATACCTTCCAGGATCTTACTAGGTCCATCTGGATGCATCCGGCCTCGATCCCAGCAGTTCCTAAGAAGTCGGATAGGCTCTATAAGGCTCCGAGGGTGAAACCCTTCCTGGCGGAACACCCTCAGGTTGACTCTTCAGTGATCACGGTTGCCCATGATAAATCTCGGAAACCGAAGCACCTCAGGGGAATTGAGCTGACACAGGCCATGCCAGACTCTGACAAGAAGACAGAGCTCCTGGTCCTCTTGCAGTCGGGCTCAGACGTAGGGTCCCACGTACTGAGAACCTCGTATGACACTGCAGACACGGCAGCCAGGGCACCCGCCTCTGGAGTGTGCCTTCGGCGCCATGCCTGGTTGAGTGTCTCGGGCTTTCACCAGGATCTGCAGTCCGGTATCCGGAGTTGCCCTTCCAGGGTACCGTGTTATTTGGGCAGGAGGCGGGCTCTGATCTCCGCCTCAGGAATCAGATGAAATCGATCACAGTCGGTGCACCAGATGTGCCGTGTGGTGACCAGCGTCAGCACAGTAGACGGCCCTTTCGTAAGACCTCAGGCAACCAAGGTTCAGCTCGTGGCAACCAACAAGGGCAGAGAGGTGGCTTCCACAGGAGTTCCGGAAACCAGCAGTCTGGTGGAGCTTCTGCCCGTGGGCCCAAGTCCTCCCTGGCCTCTATCCCAACTCCTGGCTCTGCCCAATGACTCTCTTCCCCTTCCCCCTCTGATGGAAGGTCTTGGGGAGCCTATTGGGGGCTGCTTCTCCCTTCATCTCGAAGGGTGGAAGTCTATTACCACAGACCGATGGGTCTTGGATATTCTACGGAGAGGACACACACTAGAGTTCACTGAGTTTCCTCCGCATACTCCACCAAAGCTCTCCCGTTATCCTCCTTCTCACATCCCACTATTAGAAGGAGAAATACAGACTCTCCTGCAGAAGGGAGCTATAGAGAGAGTCCCCTGGGTGCAGTGGGGTCAGGGGTTCTACTCCCACTTTTTTCTGGTCCCAAAGACTGGGGACCTTAGTCCCATTCTAGATCTCAGTCCTCTAAACCTCTTTATCGAATACAAAAGTTTCAGAATGGTGACTCTTGAAGGACTCCTTCCCTTGCTGCACCAAGGGGACTGGTTCTTTTCTCTCGACATGCAGGATGCATATATGCATATAGGAGTCTGTCCTCCCCACAGGAAGTTCTTGAGGTTCCACTTCCAAGGGGAGCATTTTCAGTTTCGAGTGCTTCCGTTCAGCCTCTCTTCTGCTCTGCGAGTATTCACAAAATGCCTAGCAGTAGTGGCTGCGGCTCTAAGGAGGATGGGACATTATGTGTTTCCCTACCTTGACGATTGGCTTCTTACGGCCCCATCAAGAGACAACCTCTTACACGCTCTCGGAGACACTTATACTCTATCCCGAGAGCTGGGGATCACCCTGAACTTAAAAAAGTCATCCCCGGAGCCCAGCCAAAAGCTCGCCTTCATAGGAGCGATCCTGGATTCTGTCTATGGCATGGCTTTTCTCCCACAAGACAGTGGGGTTCGCTTGCGAGAGTTGGCTGAACGGATCTTCATAGCACCTCGAGTTGCGGCTCGGAACTTCCTCAGTTTATTGGGGCATATGGCGGCGGCCATCTAGTCACGCCTTGGCCCGCCTCCTCATGAGAGTACCACAGTGGTTGCTCAGGTGCAGTGGGACCTATGCTACGATGACCTAGACTCTCTGGTGAGGATCTCGGAGCCAGTCAGGAGAACATTGCTTTGGTGGATGGACCCCAGCAATCTGGAGAAAGGGGTCAGCTTTCGTCCGGAGCCACCAGGTCAGACTCTAACGATGGACGTATCTGGTCCATCCGGATCTCCGATCCCTTCACCTTCATGCTTGGCTTCTTCTGACGTAGCTCAAAACAGATATGGGGATTCCCCGGAAGTGGCGGAGGTCTTAGTGTCCGCAAGAAAGCCCTCAACTCGCTCCACTTATGCTATGAAGTGGAAGCGTTTCTGTCTTTGGGCGTTGCCGCAGCATTTGGATCCTGTCACCTGCCCTGTGAACTTAACTTTGCAGTACCTCCTCTCCTTGTACGAGAAAGGCCTGAGTTACTCCTCTATCAAGGTGCACATGTGGGCAATTTCCGCCTACCTTGTTCTCGTGGGAGAGAGAGGATTGGCACAATTAGATGTGACCCACACCTTTCTTAGGGGAATTCTACACATGAGACCTCCCATTAGGGGCCCGGTCCCACCCTGGGACCCCCTTATTGTGTTGGAGAAGCTCACCCTCCCTCCTTTTGAGCCTGCAGCGGATTGTGAGCTGCGTTATCTGTCTTGGAAAGTTTGGTTTTTGGTTGCTGTTACTTCAGCTCGAAGGGTTTTGAGAGGAGCTCTTGAAGCAGGCGCTGCTTCTCTCCTGCCTTCCCCCTCGAGGTATGCAGATCTATTTTCTTTTGTACACTTTCTTAATGGTAGGCTTCGCCTCTTTCTCTTATCAGGCCTTCTGCTGGGTACTGGTGGGAGAACTGAGTGGGCTAGGTGCCTCACCTTTGACCCGGCCGACGCAGGGGCGGTCCCCTACTGATATTGCTGGCAGAAGCTTTTCACCGGAAGGTCCTAGTGCCTGCGGCATAGTCCTAACTGTAATACCCTGCTGTAAGAGCTCCTCTCGAAGATCTACTGTTACGGTAAGTTCTTACGTAACTGTACTTTATAGTGGCATAATTGACACACATCAGCTTTATCCAGTTAGTCAATAAAATGTTTGTTTTTTTATATATAGATTTTTAGTATTTTTTTTTTAACCTCGTTTTTCTCCCTGCCGCAGGCATCCGCATGCGTATGTAGGCATGCACACGCCATGATTCAGGGTGCCCTCCTGATGGACTGCTTCCTTCTCCCACCTACACTTCCCATTGGGCCTCTTCCCAGTGGGAGCGGAATTAAAGGGGATGAAAACCACCCGGAGAGGAGAGCTGCTTTTGGCTCCTCAGTCCTACCCCCCATATGCTGGCTCTCTGCTTACCCGAGGTCGCTCCTGAACCTGGTCGCCGGAGTGATGCAAGGCAAGGCGTCCAGCGCCTCAACCCTTAGTGCCACTGGTCCGGCCTTAATAAAATATTTTAACCATTTAGACACCACCAGTCCTGCATTTTCTAGATTTTTTGTATTCCTTTAACAGGTTTTATATTTTTATCTGCCATTTAGTTAAGTAGGTTTCTCTGAATATGTAACAGGGAACTGTGGGAAGTGTGTTGATGTGAAATAGTAAAAATGTGTGTGTGTGTGTGTGTGTGTGTGCATGTTTGTTTTACAGAAACAGCCCTAAAATGCACAAGATGAAATTCCTTTTTTGTTTGTTTGTTTGTTTGTTTACAGGCCTATGTCTCAAAACCATCTGAGCAAGAGCACAGAAGAGGCTTCAAGGAAGCGTAAAGTTACTGGTAAGTTGTATGTCTAATAGCAATTTATTCAGTTATTAGAGTGCATGAAAATATGTTGTGAGGAGGGAGTTTTCAATCAGAGTGCAGAACCACATTACCTCTTGTGACAGGGAGCTCCTGCCACTCTTGAGGACCAACCTTTTCTTAAATCTGTTGCAACAGTTCTTCTATTTCTTAGCCTAATCTATACTTTACAGTGTTTAGTCCATAAGGCTGGCTACCTATAGGTACCCGTTCCTTTTCTTGACTATGCTATAATGTCCTCTTTAATTTTCCTTTTCCCTCTCAATTCCTCGTACAGGGAGGTTATTGACCTCAAAAGTATGTAAAAGTATGTAAAACAGGTTGTGTTTATCATTGTTGGATTTAGTATGTAATAGCAGTATGTCATGAGATACCTTGACATATATTTCTTATGTTTATGAAACCTGTAAATGTTAAAATACCCTGGCACTAGGTGTTTTTGATAATGGTAGAAAGTACTAGGTGACTATTATAAAATTAAATTAGTTGTGTTATTTAAAATGCATGTAAATTGCTGTAAACTGAATAAGTCTGAAATTTCATGGTGAGTTGCATTTATCCCATGATGCTTTGCATTATGGAAGTATGTATGATGTATTTCTTTGAAACTTGATTTGTTGCTAGTACCCTTTTTGAGCCCCTACAACCCAAACAAACAAGGCCTACATAGGGATGAAGAGTTTTCACTGAAAAGTGGTTAGATGGCATTACAGAAGCTTATTTCTGAATAAACATCGCACAGAGATTGTGTGTTGAACCTGAAGTTCGGTGTCTGGTCCATCTGTTGTCCCACAACCCCTCCACACCTCTTACTGAGCATACAGATGCAGCCTTGTGCACGGACCGCAGCTGATTCCTTCTCCCGCTGTCATCTCTCTGTTTCTGTCAGTTAGGCTTGTCAGAAACTGCTGCTCATGTACCACTCACCTCTGTCTTTCACAAACACTATCTGTTATATTTCAGTTTGCAAAATGTTTTTAAGAAAAAAAAAATGAACTTAAAAAATGCTTTCTCAATCGTATAGACGTCCAGCAGCCGCCAGCAAACTGTGCCTTCAGAGTGCATCGGCAGCATCTGATGTCAGGCTTGTACCATTTGTCAGTGTAACTGTAGGGGGAAGGGACAGAAAAGTATTTAAAAAATGGATTTTATTTTTTGCATAATATGTTTATTAGATTTTCCATTATACACCCAAGGTACAACCACACATGTTCCATGTACATTAATCCATATTCATTCCATGTACCATCCCACCCCCAACATTTCACTTTCCATCAACTTTTAGCTAATTTATTCTTTCCCTAAGAGAAAAAAAGAGGAAAAAAATCCATCATCCCTCACCCCCCTACATACTATAACCCCTTTACATCTCTCATTATCTCCGTGCATTATCCCTACCCTTTCTAGATTCTTCATAATCATTGATCATTGACTCTGTATATTTCTAAGGTTAAGTTAATCCCCTTTTCCAAATTCGCTCTTCTCACCAGGGTTTTTACTCCACCTCTAGTTCCTTTTAAACCACTGTTCCTCCAGCCTCTCGGCACATCGAGTCATCATCCTCTACCCTCCAACCCTTTCTCCATAATTTCCCTCTCTTCTGGGGATAATGAGAACATGAATTTTCCCCACATTTTCCAGAACTGATCCTCCCTGTTTCTTGCTATATAATATAGCTTTTCCATGCCAAGAGCCTGCAGGCCCAAGTTCTTCCTCTGTTGCAAGGTGGGAGCAACCCCTGAAACCCATGTATTTAGAATACAGTGTCTGGCAAGGGCAACCAGGACTTGCACCCATCTCGGGAAGGGTCTCCACTCCTCTTTCTCTGAGTCATCCACTCCAAACAACATAAACAGCGGATTTTTTTCTAGCCACCTACCCCACATTCTTCCCACCTCCATGGCTACTCCATCTCAAAACTGTTCAAGCTAATGGCACTCCCAAAACAATGTACATAGGTACCCATCTCTTTCTTGCATCTCCTATACAAGGGTGATGTCTCAGGCCGGAATCTATGGACCAGTCTTGGGGGGCAGTAAATCCTGTGCAGGAACTTATAGTAAGACTCCTGATATTTATTGCATACCAGTAGCTCTTTATGTAGTTGCAACAGTAATTCCCACCCCTGATCAGGTATTCCCTTTTTCAAATCCCTACTCCACAGCGCCCTGGTTTTACAAGTGTAAACCGGCAGGTATTTCCGCCCCATCTTTGCCGCCCTTCCTGTTATTCCTTTCGCCCCTTTCCAGGTGCTAAGTACTAACTGTTCCACTTCCTATTGGGGAGAATCCACCCCCTGGTCCTTACCAATTGTTTTAGCTTAGTTTCTCGCCTGAAAAATAGGAAACATTCCTAATCCCATACCCCCACCCAGATCCTCCCCTAACACTAGCCTCCGCCCCTTCCACAAATCTTTTACACACTTCACTCCTTTCTCTTCCCACGCAAAAATTCTGTGTCTTCCATCCCCACTATAAACCCTGGGTTCCCCCTCAATGGAAGCAGCAATGTCTCCTCCCCTGCTTTTACCCCTACCAACTTTAGTAGTTGCTCCCACCCCTTCAAAACTGAGACCACCAAAGGGTTTGGATCTAACTGGTTCCTGTATATCTTCTTCCCTCCTCTTTTCAAGAATGCCGAAAGCCTTATTCCCCCCTCCGAGTCCAACCACCCGGCCTCTGGTGGCCTATTCACCCAGTCCCCTATCAACCCATAATGCATGGCCAACCCATAGTTCCTTAGATCAGGTAAGTTTAAGCCACCCCATCCCCATCTGCCTGAAGCCTCCGAGGGCTCACTCTGGGCCTCTTCCCATTCCACAAACACCCCGAAAAGGCCTTTTCCATCCTCTTTATGTCCTTCTTATTAAGGCCCACTGGCAGCATTTGCATCAAGTACAGTATCGTGGCAAAGTATTCATTTTTATAAGATTTATACGCCCTATCCGAGAAAGGTGAAGACCTCGCCACCTTCTCAACTCCTCTTCTACATTCTGTACCATCGTCCCATAATTTAGTTTGAAGAGTTGACTCAAATCATGTCCTATTCGAGCCCCTAAGTATGTAAACTCTGTTTTTGGCTTTTTTAGCCCCCATGCTGTGTTACCATACTCCTTTTCAATTCCTCCCCACAACATCATTTCAGACTTGTGGATGTTAATTTTGTGTCCGGAGAACAGTGCAAACTGCTTTATCACTTTCAACAGTGGGGGAACAGATCTGGCCAGGTCCCGGACATACAATAGCATGTCATCTGCATATAGCGTGATTTTTTGCTCTCTTCCCGACCTCCCAACCACCCCCGCATTTCCTCAGATCTCCTGATGGCGATCGCCAAAGGCTCTATAGCCAGTGCAAACAGGAGAGGTGAGAGGGCACCCCCTCCCGGGTACCTCTATGAAGAGCAAATTTCCCAGTCAGTCCTCCGTTCACCAGAACTCTCGCCTCTGGGGCATCATACAAACCTTCGACCCATCCTATAAATCTTTCCCCCAGACCAAACCTCCATAGTACCCCAAATAGGTACCCCCACTCTATGTGGTCAGTTGCCTTCTCGGCGTCCATTGTTAGCACCGCTTTATTTCTTTGACCGCGGGATGCCCTCCATATTACATTGAGGAGTTTCCTCATATTATGATATGAATACCTACCAGAAACAAAGCCCGTCTGGTCTGGATACACCAAACCCGGCAAATACCGTTCCAGTCTCCTATAAATCAGGTCACCAGGACGTTTAACGTCATATACTACTCCTTTTGTTTGACATGTTATAAAGTCCCGAATTATGACATCCTCTCTTTTCGCCACATTTCTTATTTTCTTTATTCTCTGTGCATTTACCACATGAAAAATTCCCTTTTAACTCAGATAACACTGAAGCAGGTGTTTGTACTGGTATTTCTTTCTTGAGACCGAACTGGAAACCGCTTGGTGCCTTCCACCTTGGACTCACTCCCTCCCTCCTGTGGCGCGGTAGCCTTGGCGCCAAATTCAAACAGCCGGATCCTCTCCTAGGAGTGCAGGAGCAAAGACTGACCCAAAATTCCCTTTTGCCATTTTGCAAGCCTCGTGAATTACCTGTGATTGTCTTTTTCTGATATGCAGTGTGTTAAAAGTTAAAATTGTATGCTAACCTGTTTTGCACTGGAAACTCAACCCTGCCTGGTGTCTGCCTGAACAGCAGGAGCGGCCCCCGCCCCCACAAGCTCAACCCCCAATCTGCTGCTCTCCTTTGTTCAGCAATCTCCCCCCAGCCCGCCTTACACCTTTAATGCCTTGCGCTTTCCTTGTTTCCACAGACGTCCCGGTGGTCGTGAGGGCTCGTGTGCCCTCCCCAGCAGCCTGCAGGACTCATCTCCCAATCTCTGTTGCCCAGGTAATTACAGCCCTCTTAGTGGAAGCAAATTACAGCCCTCTTGATGGATTTGTTTTCTTGAGACCGTGCTGGAAACAGCTGGTGCCTTCCACCTTGAGCTCCCTCCCTCCCTCCTGTGGTTGCGGTAGCCTTGGCAAATTCAAACAGCCGGCCTCCCTAGCGGTGCAGGAGCACTAGCCCCGTCGACCCCACCACCACCCTTGGTCGGCTCTCTGTTATATAGGCTGTGGTGAGCCACGTGGTGCTGGAAATAACCTATAGGTTGTGGTGAGTCTCGTGGTGCTGGAAATAAGTGGTGAGCCACGTGGTGCTGGAAATAACCTATAGGTTGTGGTGAGTCTCGTGGTGCTGGAAATAACCTATCAGCCCTGTTTGCCATCTGCAGGTTGTATTCTATCACCACTAGTGGCCGCACTATCAGCCTAGCTCACTCTCTCCCACTTGCAGTCCCATCTAAATCTAGCTCAGCCTCCCTCATGCATTTTTTTTTTTTCTCCTCTTTCCCCCTTGTTCTACCTAATCACGCTGTGGTCTGCTCTTTGCTGTCCCTGCACGGCTCACGCAAGGTAGGCACTCATACATAGTGGCTGAATCCCTTTATCGTGTAACCCCAAACTTCCAGTCTCTCTGGATCTCTCCTCCACCCTGGTCCACTGTAAGTTGTTCTATTCCTTAGTCTTAAGTTCTCCTGCTGCTCATAGGACCCACCTGGGTTATGCCCCCCTCCCCATCCTGCCACCCTCTGTCTCCTAACCCCCGCCCCGGCTCTCCCTTAAAAGGCTCAAATTGCCCACTTGAACATGCGCGTAGCCTCTACACAACCTAACTGAGCTCACAGCATGGGTCCCTTCCACAAGCCGGACATCCTGGGCCTCTCCGAAACCTGGCTTAAAGCCCATATACCTGATGCCCAGTGCACCCTCCCGGGCTATAACCACCTCAGACGTCACAGACCGGGCAAGAAGGACGGCGGGGTGATCCTCTACTACCAGGCGCACCTAAACTTGTCCCCCATTGACTACTCTCCTACCAACCCGCCAGCGTGCGAGTTCCTGCATTCTCTCCTCCTGCTGGGTCACTCTAAGAAGATTCACCTGATATGTACCTACATCCCACCCAAGAATGGTCTGCCTGGTCTCTCCCCCCTGCTTGACTGTATCGGCAATAAAGTGGGTCCCAACGAAATCCTAGTAATAGGTGACTTCAACCTCAGCTGGTTGGGGATCAACCGCAATTTGTCCAAACCTCTGCTCTCGGGCCTTACACTAAGCCAAGTCAAAACCGAACCCACCAGGCTCTCCACTGGGGGGACGACTCAGGATCCCTTATCGACTGGATACTGTCAAACAGGCCTGCCAATATCATATCCTCAGGCACTCTCCCGGATGTCATCTCTGACCATTCCCCTATCTGCTGTGTCTGGGGCATCTCTCAGCCTGAAATCCCTAGCAAAGTGATCGAACTGAAGGACTATTCCAAATTTAATACCCATGACTTCCTGTCTGACCTCCTAGCTGTTGACTGGACAGGGGTCACCAATTCCAATGACCCCTCACTGGCTTTGGATCTATTCCTAGCCAAGCTTATCCCCCTTCAGTATAAACATGCCCCCTCACTAGGAGAAGGGTGAGGGGCACCGTCACCAAATGGCTAAATGGGGGCCTACTCTCCTAACGAATGCCAGGGACAAATGCTGGGCAACCTATAAGGCCTCCCATAACAATAATGATCGGCTAGGGTGTCAGCGTGGCTTAGTTGGTAGCACATCCGCTTTTGGACCAGAAGGTCGTGGGTTCTCGTCCCACACTGGGATTGGACTTGCACCTAAAAATTGCTGGCATCTGAGTGCAGTATTGGGGGGTGCTGTACTGCTGGGGTGTGCCCTCCTTCGTCTGAGACGTTAAAGCAAGGTCCCTTCTACCCATCCTGGTGTTGTCCTAGTGGGTGTCCAGGTGGAAGTAAAAGAACCCAGGGCACTCTTCATAAAAGAGTAGGGAACATTCCCGGTGTCCTGGCCAACTGTCCTCTTCCCATAAACCAGTTCATGCAATTGTCCAGGCTGTGTGTGGGTGATGATGTGCGATATGGCTGCCACCAGACATTCAGTCACTTCACTACCAGTCTAGCATTGATTGTAAAGCGCTTTGGATGTATGAAAAGTGCTATATAAATGCTGATTCTTCTTCTTCTTGTTGATGGCTTATAGGCAACTCAGAAACACCTGCAAAAGAGCCATCTGCTCAGCAACAAGCGAGTTCTGCAAAGTTGCCTTACTCTCCTCCGGCAGCAACCTGAGGAGTTTCTGGCAAAATATTAAAAATGCTATTAGGGGATCAGCTAAAGCACAAGTCACTGACCTGCTTGTTGGTGGGGTCAGCTGCTATAATCCCCACACCATTGCAAACGCCTTCAACTCCGTGTTTTCCAAACTGCCCCCCTCCTTCCTCCCCAGCCCCCAGCTGTCTGTCTCCTGGCGCCCCCTCTTCCGGTCTCCACCCCCGGCCCCCATTCCAGCTGAGACAAGTGTCATCTAAGGAGACCCAGAAGCTGCTCTCAGGCCTCTGCCCCCACAGCGAAGCAGGACATGACAGCCTTGAGCCGAAACTGCTCAGACTGGGGGCCCACCTCCTTGCCAGACCCATCTCTCACCTATTCAGTTCCTCCATTAACACTGGGATCATTCCCGACCTGTGGAAAGTGGCCAAGGTCGTTCCTATCTTAAAACAGGGGAATACCAAGGACCCTCGGAACTACCGCCCCATCGCCATGCTGTCCGCCACCAGTAAACTGCTGGAGAAAGCCGGTGCCTCCCAGCTCTCCCAATACATCCAGGACTACAACATCCTCTCTCCTGCTCAGCATGGCTTCAGGAAAGGGCACAGCACGTCCACCGCCCTTGCTGTTGTCACTTCACTGATCAGGGCTGGTGCTGACCAAGGCAGTCTCACTGGGGCCATTTTCGTGGACCTTTCAAAAGCTTTTGACAGGGTTGATCACTCCCTTCTCGGCTCCATGCTCCAATCCCTCGGGTTCTCCTCTTCCGCCCACGCTTGGTTCCTAAACTACCTCTCCAACCGACAGCAATACACCTACTTCTATTGGACTGTCTCCAAATTTTCACCAGTCCTCTATGGGGTACCTCAAGGGTCCGTCCTTGGTCTGACCCGATTCTCACTATTTATTAACGACCTACCATCCGTCACAACCCATGCCCGCTCCACCCTATACGCGGATGACCTCGTCCTCCTGGCCAGCTCTTGGGACATCTCCACAATAAACTCCCAACTGAACACCGACTTTGAACGCATCCAAACTTGGCTGGGGGACCACAGGCTCGCCCTCAATCTCAAAAAAAACCCAAGCCATGCTATTTGGGGTCCTTGAACAAAATAATATCCTGCCCTGCTTCTCTGCTGATCCTCGGGCCGACAGCTCGCCTCTTGAGATGGTAACCTCCGCCAAGTACCTGGCCGTCACTCAGGACCCGCAGCTGGACCTTACCTTACACATCCGTAACGATTGAATGGCCACTAATTGTAAGCTTGGCCTAGCTTATCGAGCCAATAACTGCCTCACCCCCCGCCGCCCGCCTGGCCCTCGCCGGGGGGGTCCTCCTCCCCTCACTCTGCTACGGTCTCTTAACTTTTGCCCCAGTTCCCAAAACCAGTCTATCAAAATGGGACACGGCCTACAACATTTGCCGTTTTGCACTTTCCGCCTCTCCCCTCACCCACCGTTATGATCTTTACAACCGCCTAGAGCAGCTTCCCCCGGAGAAGCACCGCTCCTTCGTTCTAGGTAATTTCATTGAGAACATTATCCGCTCAGGCTCCCCTCCAGCCCTATCCCTTCCCCTCAATCCAGGGGCCCCATCCTACCACCTAAGATCTGGGACAATCCAGGAACGTCTGGTTCCTAGGACCCGCAGCCTTGCGGGAGATTGATCCTTCCACATATACGCCCCCCAAACTCTGGAACTCGCTCCCTGAGCTAGTCAGGCCTCCTCCTCCCATCCAAGCTTTAAAGCTTCCCTCTGGACCTTCCTAAAACCTTCTTCCCCCTGTCCCTGCTCCTCATAGCCTACTCCATTGCCCCTTTCCTTCCTCTAGCCCGGTTGGGTGGGGCCCCATCTTCATCCTCAGCTCTACTTGCCCTTCTTCTCCAGTTCCGGCCCAGCAACCTGGTTCTGACCCCCTCCCCCAGGCACTTAACATTGTCTCTGCTTCTGTCTACTCCGCTGTTCACCTCCTCATTTATATCCTTTATGTCTCAGACCTATTGTTTATGCACTGTGTCAACCTTGTCCTAGAGCCAGCCTTGAAATGCCTGTTATGTTTGGTATTTTTCTTGTCTCCTCAACTGTCCATGTGTGAACTTTTGCCAACTGTGCTCTAGAGCTAGCCTTGTCATGCCTGTTTATTTCCTATGTATTTTTCTCGAATCCGCAACTGTCTATGTACGAATTTTCCCAGCACCCTGCCTCAGTGCCACCCCTGAAATGCCTGGTTTTCCTATGTATTTCTTCCCATTCCTCAACTGTTAATGTATGATGTTTTTCACCTGTAACTGTCCCTGGTCGCACCTGAAAATAGGCACATGGCTGTCTAGTGTGCTAACACGGTTAACAAAAGCAAATAAATACATTTTATGATCTGTATGTACTACCCTATCTTGGATGGATGTCACTTTATTTGCTACTATCAGCGGTTGGTTACAAAATACCTTCTCTACTCGTTTAGTGTATTTTAAATCATGCCAATGTTTCAAAATTGTTGCCTTAATTCTGTAAAAATCATCATTAGCATCGTCCTATTCTCAGTTCTATTCTGATTATCTCCTCCTGCCTCTAAGATTTCTTGTCTTAAAATACTATCTGTCCTTTGTTTAGCAGTATTTAACACCTCAGTAGTATACCCTTTTTCTTTAAATCTTGCTTTCATAACCTTCTGCTGCTAGTTTCTGGCAGAAAGGAATCTTGCTTTCAGATCAAGGAGCAGCTGACTAAAACAGAATTTTGTGCTGCTTACTAATTGCCCTCCATCCTACCCCTCCACTTCTAAGCGTTCTAGTTCTACTTTTATAGCCACTGGATTTGACTTGACAACAGGAACTTCTCTTGGCAGTAGAAAGGGAAGGATCACTGAGACACATTAGTTTCATCAACTTTGAAGTAAAAATTGTGCACCCTCCCCCACCCCAACTACTGGAGGTTTGAGTCTGAGCAAGGAAGAAGGAGACTACTGAAGACTACAGGAAGTTCCTGTCCCAGAACAGGAAAGGCGAGAGTTGTAAGGGCACATAGGCAGTAAGAAATTAGATGGAAAAATACATAGAGGGGGGAGAGAGTAAGCATACAAAGCAACAGGAGGGGGACACAAAATAAGTCACGATGGGAGTGATGCAGTGTAATGGCTGTGGGGCGGCAGTGTTTCAGGAGACATTCTGGAGTCTGCAGTGCTGCCCTATTTGCAGGCATCTCTCGGGTCTGAGGGAGGAGGTTTCCCGTCTCCAGGCTAACCTGGCTAGGATTCATGAAACTTCTTTCCCTACCCAGGGACCACCAGGGCCACTGCCGCCACCTCAGAGGTTGCGAAGAAAGAGGAATGGTTGGACCAAGGTGGGCTGAGGGAGGGAGAGGGTGGTGGAACAGAGGTGCATCCCTACAGCTGTTCCTCTCCACATTTCATATGCTGTTCTGGCGGAGAATGGTTCCTCTATTGAGGCATCTGCAGTGGAGAGCGAGGAGAATACGGGGAACCTCCACAAAGGAGACCCACAGGAGGGTGGCACGAGACCCCACAGGAGAAGGAAACAACTTCTGGTGGGGGACTCGGTCACTGGGGGGTAGCAGTGGGGGAGGAAGGGGAGAGGGAGGTAAGGTGCCTGCCTGGTGCCAGGGCTCGGAGTGACAGGAAGCGAATCCTCAGGATACATAGATACATAGACAGTGTCGGCAGATAAGGGCCTATGGCCCACCTAGTCTGCCCATTTGAGCTTGTAAGTTCAGTTTGTTTTCCTGAAGTCTGTTTCCTTACCCCTACCCTCTAGAATTCTTTATGTCTATCCCATGCATTCTTAAATCCGTGATTGTTTCCAGCCCCACCACTTCCTCTGGCAGGGTGTTCCACTTGTCCACCACCCGCTCTGTGAAGAAATTCTTTCTCATGTTTCCTCTAGAACGTCCTCCCTCAACTTCATCCCATGCCTCCAGTCCTGAAACATCTTTTTCGCTAAAATAGTGTTTTCCTACCCTGTTCCTCCCTGTAAGATACTTGTATGTCTCTATCATATCCCTCTCTCCCTCCTCTCCTCCAGGAGTACATGTTCAGTTCCTTCAACCTGTCTTCATAGGACTTGTGATGTAACCCATGCACCATCTTTGTTGCCCTCCTCTGAACCTTCTCTACCCTGTCTATGTCCTTATGTAGGTATGGTCTCCAGAACTGTACACTGTACTCAGGTGGGGCCTCACTAGTGTCTTGTATAAGCGGAATTATGACCTCCCTTTTCCTGCTGGTGATGCCCCTGCCTATACATCCCAGCATCCTATTTGCTTTACCTGATGTCTTGTCACACTGTTTCCCTACATGAGGTCATCGGAGATGACAACCCCAGAGATCCCTTTCCTGCTTGGTGCATGCTATATCCTCACCCCCAACTGATATATTGTGCCAGGGTTTTTGTGTCCATATGCATTATCTTGCACTCTTTGCATTGAATTTCAACTGCCAAACCCTTGACCATTCTTCAAGTTTCTGCAGGTCCTTCATTCTGTCTACACCCTCTGGTGTGTCTACTCTGTTACAGAGCTTTGTGTCATCAGCGAACAGTGAAATTCTGCCTTCTAGATCCTGTGCAATGTCACTGATGAAGATGTTGAATAGGACCGGTCCCAGCACTGATCCCTGTGGTGCCCACTGGTCACTCTTCCCTCTGTGGAGTGACAGCCATTTACCACCACCCTCTGTGTCCTGCCAGCCAGTTACCTACCGACCACACTCACTGTCCTGCCCACACCCATATTCCCCAGTTTGTGTAATAGTCTTCATGTGGCACAGTGTCAAAGGCCTTGCTGAAGTCCAGATAGGCCATGTCCACTGCCTCCCTGATCCACCTCCCTAGTCACCCAGTCAAAAATTCAATGAGGTTGGTCTGACATGACCACCCCCTGGTGAAACTCATGCCTTGGGTCCTGTAGTCCATTGACAACCAGATGTTCCACCAATCTCTCCTTCAGTAGTGCTTCCATGATCTTTCCACTACCGAGGTGAGGCTGACTGGTCTGTAGTTCCCTGCTTCTCTTTGTTCCCACTTTTGTATAAGGGGACTCATCTGCTGTCCTCAGTCTTTGGGTACCTCCCCTGTTTCCAGTGATTGGCTGAACAGGATGGCCAGAGGTTCAGCCACCACCTCTCTTAGTTCTTTAAGGACCTAGGGTGCACCCCATCTGGCCCCATTGCTTTATCAGCTCTCAGTACTTCCAGTTCTTCAGGACCCTTTCTCGTGTAAAGGGACTGTGTCCATTTCTGCACCATTCTCACCCCTTGTACTCCCTTCTCAGACCCATTACCCCCTTAGTAAAGACCGGAGCAGAAATACCTGTTCAATAGTGTCAGCTTTATTGTTGTCATCTCCATGCAGCTCCCATCTCCCCCTTCAGTCTCACTGATCCCTCCTTTGTCTTTCTTTTTTCACTTATGTACCTGTAAAGGTTTGTCCCTTTACCCACTGATTTTGCAATGTGTTCTTCTGTCTGAGCTTTGGCTTCCCTCACTGCTTCCCTGCCTCCCTTTGTTTCTCCTGGTACTTCTCCCTATCCCCTTCTGCTGTGTCTTTTTGTATTGCCTGGATGCAATCTTTTGGCTTTCACTTTCTTTGCTACCTCTTTGGAAAACCATAATGGTCTCCTCTTCCTTTTCCTCTTGCTAACCTGCTTAATGCATAATTCTGTTGTTCTTATAATCCCATTTTAAATACTGCCCACTGTTCCTCAACCCTGATTCCTGTCCCGATCCCCTTAATGCCTCTTTCAAGTATCTCCCATTTCCCCAAAGTCTGCCCCCCTAAATCCAGGATACGTGTTTTGTGTGGTTTGGTTCTGCTCTTTCTGTGATTTCAAACCACAATGACTGGTGGTCACTGTTACCCAGGTGCTCCCCCACAGCCATCATCACACACTGTCCCTGTTTTGTGAGCACAAGGTCCAGTATGCCTTCTGCCGAGTTGGTTCCATGACCAGTTGCTTGAGGAAGGCACCCTGAAGGAGTCCAGGATAAATCTGCTCCTAGTTGATGCTGCTGCTGGGATGCTCAGTCCACGTCCAGGTATTGAGTCTCAACCAGTACTACCTCACCCTTGTCTGCCATCCTTTGGATGGCTAGCATCAACTCCCTATCTGTTTCTTTCTCCTGGGCTGGTGGTCTATAGACCACACCTGCTAGGGATGGCTGGCCCCATTTTCCTTTCACAGCTTAACCCACAGTATCTCTCCCCATTTTGTTCCTCCTGGATCTGTGTGGCCCTTATGTCATTTATGCAGCAGTACCCTCCTCCTCCCTTCCTGCCTGCTCTGTCTCTTCTGAATGTCTTGTAGCCAGGTGTATGGCCATCTCCAGTCATGGTTATCCATTACACCAGGTTTCAGTGATGGCCCAATGTCCAGGTCTGACTGTACCATGACAGCCTCCAGATCTTCCATCTTGTTGCTAAGGCTCCTGGCATTTTGCACATGAACTCCATGGTTGACCTCCTAGACTGCTTCACTGTTCTCTCCAGCCCCTCCTTGGTTGTCATTTATCCCTGGTTCTCTTAAGGTCTGCCCTTCTGCTGAATTTTGCCCCTTCTGCTTATCCACCTTTTGGACACTAATCTCCATCTTTTCACACTGCTTTGCAGAGATAGCCCTCCTCTGGTTCACTGGTTTCCACTTTTGCCCAAGCACCTTGTGGGGTGAGCAAGTAGAGTGCACCGTCCTTGCTGGCCTGCCACCCCCTTCTGCTAGTTTAAATGCTTGTCAATATGGCATTTAAACTTATCGACAAAAGTGCTTGGATTCCCCTCCAGGATGGATGGAGCAAAGCGTGAGACAAACCTCCATCCCTCCAGGTGGGTCCCAGCTCACCACGTGAATCAAAACCTTCCTCACAGCACCAGTTCTTTCAACCATGGAGTTAAATTTCCTGGTGCGCACACTCCTATGCTCTCCTTGCCTCTCACAGGTAGTACTTCACAGAAAGTGACAGAGTAACTACTTGCTTGAACCCTCCCCAGTTTCCTAAACTCTTCCTGAACTTCCTTTGGCTCCCCATTTTGCCAGTCATTAGTACCTGGGTGGATAATGACATCAACTCACCCTCCCGATCTTGCCTTCCCAGTGATCCCCAGTATCTTCCTTACATCCCTCCATGCCGTAGCGCCTGGTAGGCACCTCACCTCCCTGTCCTCCCCCTCCTGTGTTTCCTAGCTGGATCCCTCTTCTCGATGAGTCCCCCAGGAGTCGCTTCCTCCTCCTCTGGGAGTCCACTACTTTTTCCCACTGGTCAACTCCTTGCCTAGCCTCCACATCACTCTTCCCACTTCCCCTAGGTACCTCTACTTTGTCCTCATTTGCCAGTATGGCATATAGGTTCTTAGAAGGAATAGGATCTGGGATGTGCCTCTGCCTGAGCTGCTCTAACCCTCCTGAACCCTGTCATCCAAGTGCTCCTCGTTCTAAGCATCCTTTAAGAGGCAGCAGCTGCATTGGACACAGGTGGTCCTAGATAGGGTGATGGTACTCCTGACCCAATTTACCATGGTGCCTGCTCTGTGTCCATTGTGCCCTGTCAACCCATCTTGACCTGTGCAGCTGACACCTTGCATGTCTGTGGCCTGAGAGGTCTGCAAGCCTCTCAGTGGTGGCTGTCCATGGTGGTCATCCACTGTGACCATCACCATGCTGGGCTGCCTCCTGTCAATGGTGTGGTGCATGTTTGCTCGGGTGACACTATGGCCTCGCAGTTGCTGTACCACCTCCATGCTGCGCCTGTGTGTATTGCAGGGCTGCACCACTGCCTGTGACTTGTGCTCCAGGCATCTGCTGGTGCGACAGGGCCACAGTTCATGCACTGGGTGGGTGTCACTATTGCCATGAGGGACTGCAGGCTCTGTGTGCACAGTTTTCATGGGCCCATACTGGGGCTTGGCTGCAACACTACTACGTCCCTGTGTTAGTGTCCCCATGGGTATGGGTATGTCTCCCCTCAACTGTGTTGCATCCAGCGGCTGCATGCTTCCATGCACCACTGTGGTTGTCTGTGCTGGCTGCTGTGGCTCATGGTGGGTCTGGCTTAATGGTTCTGTGGTACACAAGGTTGCAGTGTGGCAGTGGGGGGTGGTGGTATGTAGAGAGTTCCGCAGTGGTGGTCACTGCTCATGGGGGTGTCTGGGGTCACGGTGCAGGGTGTGTTGTGCACGGGGGGCTGCTGTGCCATGGGGTGGTCCGCTCTCCTTGTGTGGTAGTCTCAGCTTGCCAGTGGGTGTGCTGGGGCACCATGGCCCAGATGTGCTTTGTTTGCTTGTCCCCATGGTCCGATGGCTCTTCCATCCCTCCCCCAGTTATGCTGTGCTTGAGGTGTGGGGGTACATTGTTGGTTCTGCAGTGTGTCCCTATGCCCATAAGTGGCATGGGTGGTGGGCCCCTGCCTACCTCCCTGGTTGTGCAGTTCTACTACTCTGCTGCTGGGGAGCTCCCTGCTTGCGCTATGGCACCTCTGAGCTGCTCAGCTGGGCAGCCCTTGTTGTGCAATAGCACATCGTCTCTGCTCAGGCTTCCCTTTCCTGGTTGCGCTATACAGCAGGTTGTGCGATATATAGACGCTGGATTGTTGCACAATTTGGCTTGCTCCATGTTTGAATATCGCGTCTATTGCGCATGTGTGCAAGTGACTTGCGCTTGCTCCAGCTGTTGCGCACTTTTGCGGCGCAGTTTCAATATCCAGCCCTATGTGTTCGTCGATTTTTAGCTGTGTCAACTAAAAAACATTATTGATATTATAATTAAAAGGCTGTACAAACTCTAATACCTGGGCGGCAATTTTTGTGTCAGGTAAACAATGGATAGTTTGGACTTCATATGAAGCTACTGGAAGTAATGAGTTAAGTAGTATTGATACTGCACATGGAAAACCGATCGACACATAACAGTATCAACAAGGCTAAAGCAGCTGAACTCCAAGCTTTCATTAAAAATAGTTTCTAGCCTGAATGGTTCCAAAGTAAGACCTTTCAAAAGATAATTTATTTAAAATCAGATGACTCTGGAACCACTATGACTAAAAATATAGTTTAAAAAACATGAAAATTTAGGAGTCCATATCGATAAAGATACTGCTTCAACTACCATATAGTGACATATAAGGGATACATGATGGAGCACGAAGGCGATATAGGAAATATTTTCACTCCTTTAGAGTGACCTTTGGATATTCACGGGTGGCAAAGTCACTCGTGAGTATCCAGAGGTCACTGTGCAGGAGTGAAAATATTTTCCATATCACATGAGTGCACATCATGTATCCGATTTATACAATAGGGACCCCTATTGGCACAAAAGTTACCATTTGCGTGGGTGTGATAAATGTAATGTATTTTTACTGTGGTGATGTCAGCAGCAGTTGCTCTCACTCCGGTTACATCACTGATGATTTATACAATGGGATAAGTGTAATATGTGTTTTTATTTTATGTGTTATCCGCTCACCCCATTATAAATAAAAACATAGAAAGAGTCACTAAATTTATAAAGTCTTGTTATTTTTAACACCATATTATACTGACATGCATCAACATGTAGTAACACATGAGAAATTAATCCCTAGTACCTATTCATGTTTATCAGACACTAAACTTCCATAACAAAATGTGTTTCTACACCTAAAAGTTCCCGGCTGCAGTTCTCTTAGCTAGTAATTATACAAGTCAAGTCAGACTTTATTTTTAAAAAGCGCTTTTCAAATGCCAAAGCGCTTGTACATGATAAAACAGTAAAAATCATCATTAAAACACATAAATTAGAACAGGCAGCACAACTAAGTAATAGATTGGACAGTGGAAATAGATAATAGTTCGGAAGAGAGCTGCGCTGCCCACATCGGGAGGCAGGCCAGGCTGAGGTAGCTGCTGCACGAGTGCGCGGCACCAGTTTCAGCACCACAGCAACCTCTTTAGCTGTGGAGGGAGCTGGCTCTCATCATAGGGGGCTCCATGGGCATGCAAGGCTGACAGAGGCTCTGCCCACACCGTGAGAAGGAGGAAGGGCTTAAGGCATGTAACCCCTAGGTGGCGCTATCCCAAGGGCTACTACCCCTGCCTGTTTGGCTACGGACAGGTTGAGGGGCCTAGGTCCTAAGGCGGGTGGCTCCACCCAGAGGTCAGGGTTTTAGTGGTTAGACTAGCTTGGTCACAGCCCTCTGGGACACTGAGACCCCCTTTTATTCCCTCTAGTGGCACACAAAGTACACCGGAGTTACAGCCCCAATACCCCACGTATACACACTGTTCACTCATATAGATATCATTTACCCTCGAGACGTCCGTGTCAAGTAAGTACCCCCAAAAGTTTCAATACAACCATGTACATTGACATCAGTATCACATTAGGCTTATACATGTAATCATCAGTCAACATATCACCTTACCAGAAACAAATTTCTGAAACTTTTCAGAAACATAGACTGTGACGGTAGTTAAGGACAGCTTGGCCCACCTAGTCTGCCCATTTTCCTACCTAAGAGATAAGCTGCAGATCTTAGTTAACCAACAGCTTACTTCCTCCAACCCCCCCATTAGGACTGCCTTATGTCTGTCCCATGCATTCTTGAATTCCCCCACTGTTCTTGACTCCACGACCTCCTCAGGGAGGCTCTTCCATGCATTGACAACCCTCTCTGTGAAAAAATACTTCCTCACATTACCTCTGAGTCGTCCCCCCTCTGTCTTCAAATTATGACCCCTTGTTCTTGCACATCTCTTTTTCTGGAAGATGCTACCCTCTTGGACTTTGTTGATTCCTCAACGTACACATCAGGAAGTGAAATAGGCATGGACCAGAGGGGTACCCCTGGGAATCGTTTTTAAGGGAAGGGGCAACTCAGGAGCAGGAGGAACTGGAGAAACAAAGGAAACATAGAAGCTGACGGCAGATAAGGACAGCAAGACCCATTCAGTTTGCCCAGCAAGGAGAGGATACCAGTTTACAAGAGTAACTACAGAACAAAAACAAAGAAAAGACCCAGAGGAAGAAGGATCAGGCATAGGAACCAGGACAGCAGGAGACGCTACAGATGTGCAAGGAAAGAAAAAATACAAGCCAAAGGAACAGGGAACACAAGTGACAACTCGATCCCAGAGAACAGTGTAATTTTCAATCTGTCAAAAAGAGAACAGAGACAGAAATTAAACTCTTAGTAAGGGTTTGTCCTACTGTCTGCATGAAAGAACAAGTGAATTTAGAATAAAATTAGAGTTAAACACATTTTATCGAAAATTTAGATCACGATGCTTTTATGATACATTACCAAAAGAAACAGCAAATCAAACTGAGGCAGAAAAAAAGATTTTGTCACATAGACAGCTAAAATCACAATTTATCACACTGGGTAATATTCTAAATAAAGATGTAGAGAAACTTTTTAAGAAATCAAGGAACACAGAAAGAGCAAGTTTACCCGAACACCGACTGAATTTGCAACTCTGAGAACAACTGAGAATGACACTGAGATAGTCATAAGAAAGGCAGATAAGGGGGGAGCAGTAGTAATTGAGGACTATGATGAGTATGGTGGAAAATACAGACTGATGTCAGAGGAGAGAGATAATTACTTGAAACTGAGGAAAGACCCCACAATGGACAAAAAATAACTGACTGAGGGTATACTAAATCAAGTCCATAACAGAGGTTGGATTTTGGATTGGAAAAGGGGTGTGTTGCTAAAACAACTTCCACTCATATCAATTTTTTATACACTACCAAAAGTACAAAAAGACTGGGTCCACTCCCCAAGGGAGACCAATAATATTGGGGGTGGGCTCAGTGCTTCAGCCCTTATCTATTTATGTTGATTACTTTATTAGGGAATATGTAGAACAAACAGAATCCTACAGAAGGGATAGAACACGTTATCAATTTAAATGAACCAATGAATGAAAATTTAGAAACTACAGATGGATTGATTCTGGTAACATGGGATGTGAAGGATTTATATACCTCCATCCCACATGATTTAGGATGTAGTAGCCGGAGAAAACCAGTTGAGGAAAACAGAACGGAGATGAAACCGCCAAATGAGTTTCTGCTGAAATTAACAGAAACAGTTTTATCCCAGAATTATTTCCGTTATCAAAATGATTTTATTGTCCAGATCAAAGGCACAGCAATAGGGTTAAACATGGCCCCTTCTTACACTAACTTACACATGAACCAGTTTGAAAAAAGATTTATACACATGTTTAATCCATTTAGCAATAACAAAATTCAATGGAAATGCTTTATTGATGACATTCTGGTCATTTGGTCAGGGACAGAACAGGCACTTGAGGATTTTCACCTATACAAGGACAGCACACCTATACTTTGTTAAGAACCAGGACTAGGAAATGATTCTGCTCCTAGATTAACTGACTTTTAAAAATAACAATAAAGTGTGCATGAAATTTTATAGAAAAACAACAGACAGAAATACCATACTGGAAACTACCAGCTTTCACCAAAACTGTTGAAAAGTTCAGTTCCATACAACCAACTTCTTAGGGCTAAACGCAATTGCACTTTGGAAAGTGATTTTAAGGAATCAGAGAAATACAAACATAGAATTTGACGTCAGACAAGGATTGCTTCGCCCACCTAATCTGTCCATTTCCCTACCTGAGGGATAAGATGCAGATCCTAGCCAACCAACAGCTTACTTTCTCCTACCCCCCACTAGAATTGCCTTATGTCTGTCCCATGCATTCTTAAATTCCCCCACTGTTCTCGACTCCACAACTTCCTCGGGAAGGATGTTCCATGCATCACAACCCTCTCTGTGAAAAAATACTTTCTAACATTACCTCTGAGCAGTCCCCCCTCTATCTTCAAATTGTGCCCAATTGTTCTTGCATATCTCTTTTTCTGAAAGATGCTACCCTGTTGGACTCTGTTAATTCCCTTGAGGTACTTGAAAGTTTTTATCATGTTCCCCCTTCTTTCTTCAAGGGTATACAATTAAGCTGCTTTAGACTTTCTTCGCATGTCTTCTGGTGCAGACCTTGCACCATTTTGGTCGCCCTCCTCTGAACAGCCTCCACCCTGTCTATGTCTTTGCGGAGATAGGTTCTCCAGAACTGCACACAGTAGTCCAGATGGGGTCTCACCAACTGTCTGCACGGAGGGATAACTTCCTGTTTTCTACTGTTGATGCCTCTCCCTATGCATCCCAGTATCTCCCCAGCCCTCCTTACTGCATTATCACACTGCTTGCCCACCTTTAGGTCATATGATATAATTACTCCTAGGTCCCTTTCGATTTTGTTGTAGCATTTCAGCCCCCATTGTGTACTCTTCCCCTGGGTTTTTGTTTCCCAGGTGTATTACCTTGCACTTCTTTGCGTTGAATCTGAGCTTCCACACATTTGACCATTCCTCCAACCTTGCCAAGTCCCTTTTCATTCTTTCCACCCAACCTTGTGTATCAACCCTGTTGCAGATCTTTGTGTCATCTGCAAAGAAATATACTTTTCCTTCCAGATGCTCTCCAATGTCACTTATAAAGACAATAAAGAGGACCGGTCCAAGTACCGAACCCTGCAGTACCCCATTAGTTACCCTTCTTTCTTCACTGTGGACTCTGTTTACTATTACCCTGTGCATCCTGTTGTCCAGCCAATTTTTATCCAAGTTACCAACTTGGGACCCACTCCAAGGCTCGCTAACTTGTATATTAATCTTTTGTGTGGGACTGTGTCAAATGCCTTGCTAAAATCTAGGTAGGCCATATTCACAGCCCCTCCCTGGTCTACTACTTTGGTCACCCAGTCAAAGAAATCTATTAGATTCCTCTGACATGATCTTCCCGCTATGAATCCATGCTGCCTTGGGTCCTATGCCCCACTGGCCTCTAGGTACTCAACAATTCTTTCCTTCAGAAGTGACTGCAGCATTTTCCCTACCATGGAGGTCAAACTAACTGGTCCGTAGTTTCCTGCCTCTGCCCTGCTCCCACTTTTGTGAAGTGGTATCATATCCGCCCTCCTCCAGTACTCAGGTACCACTCCATCCTCCCATGATTTGTTAAAGAGAGTAGTCAGTGGTCTCACTAGTTCTACCCTTAGTTCTTTTAGAAATCTGGGGTGAATCCTATCAGGCCCCATTGCTTTGTCCACCCTCAGTTTCAAGAGTTATTTCAAAACCCTTTCTTCTGTGAATGGACTGGTACTGACTCCCCTATCCAGAGTATTTCTCTTGCTTGGTTTAGGTAACCCCCCTTCCGTTGTGAATAATGAGCAGAAATATTCATTCAGTATCCCTGCTTTTTCACTGTCACCCTCTGCCCACGTTCCTTCCCTTGGTCTTGGTTTGCTCAATTATGTACCTATAAAAGGTTTTATCCCCCTTCCTAACACAGTTGGCTATCTTTTCCTCAGTTTGGCCTTTGCTATTCTGACTGCCTTCCCTGCCTCCTTCCGCTTTAACTGATAAAGTTCTCTGTCCTGCTCCTTCTGTGTTTCCTTATATTTCCTGAATCCTGTCTTCTTCTCCTCCTTAATCTTCCCTGCCACCTCTTTTGAGAACCGTAATGTTTTATTTCCATTGTTTTGTTTAGTCACTTCACACAAAGGCTTGTTGCCTCTATGATGGCTGTTTTGATTATTCCCCATTGTTCCTCCACCCCTTCTTTTGCCCATTTGCTAGCGCTTTTCTGAGGCACTCTCTAATTTTCCCAAAGTTAGCCCTCCTAAAGTCCAGTACTCTTGCTTTTGTATGGCTTGACGCAATGGCTGTGTTTACTGTGAACCACACTATTTGGTGGTCACTTTGTTCCCAGATGGCTACCCACTTCTAAATCAGAGATCCTTTCTCCGTCCCTGTTTGAGAGCAACAGGTTTAAGATTGTTTCCTCCAGAGTGGTTTCCAACATTAGCTGTCTGAGGCCTGCCCCTCGCAAGGCATGAAGAATGATCCTGCTGTTGGACGTGCCTGCAGCCAAGGAGCTCCAGTTAACATCTGACATATTCAGGTCCCCCATCAACAATATCTCCCCTTTTTCTGCCATTCTATGGATGCTTTCTATCATTTCCTTGTCAATTCCCTCTCCCTGAGATGGGGGTCTGTATGCAACCCCCATGAGGACTGTGGTGCCATTTCCTGTCTCCAGAGTGACCCATAGTGACTCATCTACTTCCTGCTTACTCTACAGTTCTGTTGCTTTAATCTCTTCCCTTACATAGAGAGCTACTCCTCCTCCTCTTTTACCCTCCTTGTCCCTCCTGTAGAGTGTGTATCCTGGTATACTGACACCCCAGCCATGGTTCTCTGTGTACCACGTTTCAGTGACTGACACAATGTCCAGGCATCCCTCTTCCATCAAGGCCACTAGTTCAGGGAGCTTGTTACACAAACTACGGGCATTGGTACTCATCACTCTCCATTTTTTGATGGCCTTACCTCTTTTAGCCCCATCCCTGTCCTTACTGTTTTTGCCTATTTTTGCATTTACCCCGATCCTGCTCCCTAATAACTTCTCTACCTTGGTGTTTACTTCGCTAATTACTGTGTTTTTTGGGGGGAGGCTGGGATTTCCCTGCTCCTTTTCAGTGTCTCCCCTCTTGGCTAGTTTAAATGCTTGCCAAGGAAGCATTTAAACCCATCATCTATGATCCTGGTTCCCCACCCCACCCCCGGATAGATGCAGGCCATCGCGCCAGTACAGGCCTGTATCCCTCCGAGTGGCTCCCCAGTCCCCAGTGAAGCAAAAACCCTGAGTGCCATACCAGTTTCTCAGCCATTCATTGAACCCCATGGTTCGGAGTACCCAAGTATCATCCTTGCAATAGACACGCAGCACCTCAGAGAAGGCTACTGTACATACTACTTGTGTAAGGCTCTTCCCCAACTCTACAAACTTCTCTTGCACTGCTCTGATCCCATTCCCAGCCAGGTCATTAGTCCCTAGGTGGACAATGACATCCAGATCCCTCCCTCGTGCAGCTGCTCCCGCGATCCTGAGGATTCACTTCCTGTCACGCCGAGCCCTGGCACCAGGCAGGCACCTCACCTCCCTCTCCCCTTCCTCCCCCACCGCTACCCCCCCAAGTGACTGAGTCCCCCACCAGGAGTTGTTTCCTTCTACTGTGGGGTCTCGTACACCCTCCTGTGGGTCTCCTTGTGGAGGTTCCCAGCATCCTCCTCGCTCTCCACTGCAGATGCCTCAATAGAGGAACCATTCTCCGGCAGAACAGCATATGAATTGTGGAGAGGTACAGCTGTAGGGATGCACCTCTGTTCCACCACCCTCTCCCTCCCTCAGCCCACTTTGGACCAACCGTTCCTCTTTCTTGGCAACCTCTGAGGTGGCGGCAGTGGCCTTGGTGGTCCCTGGGTGGGGAAAGAAGTTTCATGAATCCTAGCCAGGTTAGCCTGGAGACGGGCAACCTCCTCCCTCAGACCAGAGAGATGCCTGCAAATAGGGCAGCACTGCAGACTCCAGAATGTCTCCTGAAACACTGCCGCCCCACAGCCATTGTACTGCATCACTCCCATCATGACTTATTTTGTGTCCCCCTACTGTTGCTTTGTATGCTTACTCTCTCCCCCCTCTACATATTTTTCCATCTAATTTCTTACTGCCTATGTGCCCTTAAAACTCTCGCCTTTCCTGTTCATGGACAGGAACTTCCTGTAGTCTTCAGTAGTCTCCTTCTTCCATGCTTGGACTCAAACCTCCAGTGGGGGGGGGGGGCAAATTTTTTTTACTTCAAAGTTGATGAAACTAATGTGTCTCAGTGATCCTTCCCTTTCTACTGCCAAACAGGAAGTTCCTGTTGTCAGTCAAATCCAGTGGCTATAAAAGAAAAACTGGCTTAGGGCAGAGGGTTAGGATGGAGGCAATTAGTAAGAAAAGTTGTACCTGTTTTAGTCAGCTGCTCCTTGATCTGAAAGCAAGATTCCTTTCTGCCAGAAACTATCAGCAGAAGGTTATGAAAGCAAGATTTAAAGAAAAAGGGTATACTACTGAGGTGTTAAATACTGCTAAACAAAGGACAGATAGTATTTTAAGACAAGAAATCTTAGAGGCAGGAGGAGATAATCGGAATAGAACTGAGAATAGGATGATGCTAATGATGACATTTAATGACGATTTTTACAGAATTAAGGCAACAATTTTGAAACATTGGCATGAGTTAAAATACACTAAACTAGGAGAAAAGGTATTTTGTAACCAACCGCTGATAGTAGCAAATAAAGTGAAATCCATCCAAGATAGGGTAGTACATACAGATCTCAAAATTTATTTATTTGCTTTTATTATTATGCTTTACACTAGACAACCATGTACCTATTTTCAAGTGCGACCAGGAGAGTTACAGGTGAAAAACATCATACATTAACAGTTGAGGAATGGAAGAAATACATAGGAAAACCAGGCGTTTCAGTGGTGGCTGAGGCAGGGTGATGGGAAAATTTGTACATAGACAGTTACGATCTGAGAAAAATATAGGAAATAAACAGGCATGACAAGGCTAGCTCTAGAGCACAGTTGGCAAAAGTTCACACATGGACAGTTGAGGAGACAAGAAATATACCAAACATAACAGGCATTTCAAGGCTGGCTCTAGGACAAGGTTGACACAGTGCATAAACAATAGGCTGGGACATAAAGGATATAAATGAGAAGGTGAACAGCGGAGTAGACAGAAGCAGAGACAATGGTAAGTGCTTGCGGTGGGGGGGTCAGAACCAGGTTGCTGGGCCGGAACTGGAGAAGAAGTGCAAGTAGAGCTGAGGCTGAGGATGAGAATGAGGATGAGGATGAGGCCCCTGGCAGACTAGAGGAAGAGGGGCAATGAAGTGAGCTCCGAGGAGCAGGGACAAGGGAAGAAGGTTTAGGAAGTTCCAGAGGAAGCTTTAAAGCTATGTATTTACAATCTGTAACCTGTAGAAATTACCTAGAACGAAGGAGCGGTGTCTCCGGGGTAGCTATGGTGGTGGTTGTAAAAATCAAACGTGGGAGGGAGAAGTGAAAGCGCTAAACAGCAAACGTTGTTGTAGGCCGTGTCCCATTTTGATAGACTGGTTTTGGGAACTGGGGCAAAGTTCGAGACCGTAGCAGAGTGAGGGAGGAGAGAACCCCTGGCGAGGGGCAGGCGGGCGGCGGGGTGAGGCAGTTATTTGTTCGATAAGCTAGGCCAGCTTACAATTAGTGGCCATTCAATCGTTATGGATGTGTAAGGTAAGGTCCAGCTGCGGGTCCTGAGTGACGGCCAGGTACTTGGCGGAGGTTACCATCTCAAGAGGCGAGCTGTCGGCTCCGAGGATCAGCAGAGAAGCAGGGCAGGATTTTATTTTGTTCAAGGACCCAAACAGCATGGCTAGGGTTTTTTTGAGATTGAGGGCGAGCCTTGTGGTCTCCCAGCCAAGTATGGATGCGTTCAAAGTCGGTGTTCAGTTGGGAGTTTATTGTGGAGATGTCCCAAGAGCTGGCCAGGAGGACGAGGTCGTCCGCGTATAGGGTGGAGCGGGCATGGGTTGTGATGGATGGTAGGTCGTTAATAAATAGTGAGAATCGGGTCAGACCAAGGACGGACCCTTGAGGTACCCCACAGAGGACTGGTGAAAGTTTGGAGAAGGTCCAACTGAAGTAGGTGTATTGCTGTCGGTTGGAGAGGTAGTTTAGGAACCAAGCGTGGGAAGAGGAGAACCCGAGGGATTGGAGAGTGGAGCCGAGGAGGGAGTGATCAACCCTGTCAAAAGCTTTTGAAAGGTCCATGAAAATGGCCCCCGTGAGACTGCCTTGGTCAGCACCAGCCCTGATCAGTGAAGTGAAAACAGCAAGGGCGGTGGACGTGGTGTGCCCTTTCCTGAAGCCATGCTGAGCAGGAGAGAGGATGTTGTAGTCCTGGACGTATTGGGAGAGCTGGGAGGCAACGGCTTTCTCCAGCAGTTTACTGGTGGCGGACAGCATGGCGATGGAGCGGTAGTTCCGAGGGTCCTTGGTATTCCCCTGTTTTAAGATAGGGACGACCTTGGCCACTTTCCACAGGTCGGGAATGATCCCAGTGTTAATGGAGGAACTGAATAGGTGAGAGATGGGTCTGGCAGGAGGTGGGCCCCCAGTCTGAGCAGTTTCGGCTCAAGGCTGTCATGTCCTGCTTCGCTGTGGGGGCAGAGGCCTGAGAGCAGCTGGGTCTCCATAGATGACACTTGTCTCAGCTGGAATGGGGCGGGGTGGAGACCGAAGAGGGGGCCAGGGACAGACGGCTGGGGGCTGGGAGGGAAGGAGGGGGGCAGTTTGGAAAAACAAGGAGTTGAAGGCGCTTTGCAATGGTGTGGGGTTATAGCAGCTGACCCCACCAACAAGCAGGTCAGTGACTTGTGCTTTAGCTGATCCCCTAATAGAATTTTAGATATTTTGCCAGAAACTCCTCAGGTTGCTGCCGGAGGAGAGTAAGGCAGCTTTGCAGAACTCGCTTGTTGCTGAGCGGATGGCTCTTTTGCAGGCGTTTCTGAGTTGCCTATAAGCCATCAAGAAGAAGAAGAAGAATCAGCATTTATATAGCGCTTTTCATACATCCAAAGCGCTTTACAAGCAATGCTAGACTGGTAGTGAAGTGACTGAATGTGTGGTGGCAGCCATATCACACATCATCACCCACACACAGCCTGGATAATTGCATGAACCGGTTTATGGGAAGGGGACTGTTGGCCAGGACACCGGGAATGTTCCCTACTCTTTTACGAAGAGTGCCCTGGGTTCTTTTACTTCCACCTGGACACCCACTAGGACAACACCAGGATGGGTAAAAGG
Source organism: Neoceratodus forsteri (assembly GCA_016271365.2). Classification (NCBI taxonomy): domain Eukaryota; kingdom Metazoa; phylum Chordata; order Ceratodontiformes; family Ceratodontidae; genus Neoceratodus; species Neoceratodus forsteri. The sequence goes on along the minus strand of CM057459.1, from coordinate 301,675,754 downwards.
GACCTCGGTTTCACGTCTCATCCGAAGGAGGGCACACCCCAGCAGTACAGCACCCCCAATACTGCACTCAGATGCCAGCAATTTTTAGGTGCAAGTCAAATTCCAGTGTGGGACGAGAACCCACGACCTTCTGGTCCAGAGGCGGATGTGCTACCAACTGAGCCACGCTGACACCCTAGCCGATCATTATTGTTATGGGAGGCCTTGTAGGTTGCCCAGCATTTGGCCCTGGCCTTCATTAGGGAGAGTAGGAACCCATTTAGCCATTTGGTGACGGTGCCCCTCACCCTTCTCCTAGTGAGGGGGCATGTTTATAATGAAGGGGGATCAGCTTGGCTAGGAATAGATCCAAAGCTCGGGAGGGGTCATTGGAGTTAGTGACCCCTGTCCAGTCAACAGCTAGGAGGTCAGACAGGAAGTCATGAATATTAAATTTGGACTAGTTCCTCAGTTTGATCACTTTGCTAGGGATTTTAGGCTGATAGATGCCCCAGACACAGCAGAGAGGAGAATGGTCAGAGATGACATCCGGGAGAGTGCCTGAGGATATGATATTGGCAGGCCTGTTTGACAGGATCCAGTCAAAAGGGATCCTGAGTCGTTTCCCAGTGGAGAGCCTGGTGGGTTCGGTTTTGACTTGGCTTAGTGTAAGGCCCGAGAGCAGAGGCTCGTACAAATTGTGGTTGGTCCCCAGCCAGCTGAGGCTGAAGTCACCTATTACTAGGGTTTCGTTGGGACCCACTTTATTGCCGATACAGTCAAGCAGGGAAGAGAGACCAGGCAGACCATTCTTGGGTGGGATGTAGCTCCATATCAGGTGAATCTTCTTAGAGTGACCCAGCAGGAGGAGAGACTGCAGGAACTCGCACGCTGGCGGGTTGGTAGGAGAGTGGTCAATGGGGGACAAGATTAGCTGCACATGGTAGTAGAGGATCACCCCGCCGTCCTTCTTGCACGGTCTGTCACGTCTGAGATGGTTATAGCCCGGGAGAGTGCACTGGGCACCAGGTATATGGGCTTTAAGCCAGGTTTCGGAGAGGCCCAGGATGTCCGGCTTGTGGAGGGGGACCCATGCTGTGAGCTCAGTTAGGTTGTGTAGAAGGCTACGCACGTTCAAGTGGGCAATTTGAGCCTTTTAAGGGAGAGCCGGGGCGGGTTAGGAGACAGAGGGAGGGTAGGATGGGGAGGGGGGCCACAACCCTAGGTGGGTCCTATGAGCAGCAGGAGAACTTAAGACTAAGGAATAGAACAACTTACAGTGGACCAGGGTGGAGGGAGAGATCCAGAGAGACGAGCTGGAAGTTTGGGGATTAGACCATAAAGGGATTCAGCCACTATGTATGGGTGCCTACCTTGCATGAGCCATGCAGGGAGAGCAAAGAGCAGACCACAGCGTGATTAGGTAGAACAAGGGGGAAAGAGGAGAAAAAAAAAAAAAAAATGAATGAGGGAGGCTGAGCTAGATTTAGATGGGATTGCAAGTGGGAGAGAGTGAGCTAGGCTGATAGTGCGGCCACTAGTGGTGATAGAATATAACCTGCAGATGGCAAACAGGGCTGATGGGTTATTTCCAGCACCACGTGGCTCACCAACGCCGATATAACAGAGAGCCGACCAAGAGTGGTGTGGTGGGGGCGGTGGGGAGCGAGCACAAGCGTCAGGGCTAGTGCTCCTGCACCGCTAGAGAGGCTCTGGCTGTTTGAATTTGCCCAAGGCTACCGCTACCACAGGAGGGAGGGAGCTCAAGGTGGAAGGCACAAGCGGTTTCCAGCAGGTCTCAAGAAAGAAATCCACGAAGAGGCTGTAATTTGCTTCCACTAAGGGCTGTAATTACCTGGGCAACAGAGAGGGAGATGAGTCCAGCAGGGCTGCTGGGGAGGCAGTTACGAGAACTCACGACCACGGGACGTCTGTGGAAACAAGGAAGCGCAAGGCATTAAGTAAGGTAAGGCGGGGCTGGGGGAGATTGCTGAACAAAGGAGAAGAGCAGATTGGGGGTTGAGCTTGTGGGGGCCGCTCCTGCTGTTCAGGCAGACACCAGGCAGGGTTGAGTTTCCAATGCAAAATAGGTTAGCATACAATTTTAACTTTTAACACACTGCATATCAGAAAAAGAATAACAGGTAATTCACGAGGCTCTCAAAATGCAAAATGGCAACAGGAATTTCGGATAAATCTTTGCTCCTGCACCACTAGGAGGCTCGGCTGTTTGAATTTAGTGACAAGGCTACCACGCCACAGAAAGGAGGGAGGAGTGAGTCCAAGGTGGAAGGCACCAAGCGGTTTCCAGTGCGGTCTCAAGAAAGAACTACCAGTACAAACACCTGCTTCAGTGTTATCTGAGTTAAAGGGAATTTTCATGTGGTAAATGCACAGAGAATAAAGAAAATAAGAAATGTGGCGAAAAGAGGATGTCATAATTGGGACTTTATAACATGTCAAACAAAAGGATTAGTAATATGAGTAAAATGTCCTTGACCTGATTTATAGGAGACTAGAGAAGGTATTTGCGGGTTTGGTGTATACAGACCAGGCGGCTTTGTTTCTGGTAGTATTCATATCATAATATGAGGAAACTCCTCAATGTAATATGGAGGGCATTCAGCGGTCAAAGAAATAAAGCGGTGCTAACAATGGACGCCGAGAAGGCATTTGACCGCATAGAGTGGGAGTACCTATTTGGGGTACTACGGAGGTTTGGTCTGGGGGAAAGATTTATAGGATGGGTAGAAGGTTTGTATAAAGCCCCAGAGGCGAGAGTTCTGGTGAACGGAGGTCTGACTGGGAAATCTGCTCTTCATAGAGGTAACCGGAAGGGGTGCCCCCTCTCACCTCTCCTGTTTGCACTGGCTATAGAGCCTTTGGCGATCGCCATCAGGAGCTCTGAGGAAATGCGGGGGTGGGTGGGAGGTCAGGGAGAGAGCATAAAATCATGCTATATGCAGATGACATGCTATTGTATGTCCGGGACCTGGCCAGATCTGTTCCCCCACTGTTGAAATTGATAAAGCAGTTTGCACTGTTCTCCGGATACAAAATTAACATCCACAAGTCTGAAATTATGTTGTGGGGAGGAACTGAAAAGGAGTATGGTAACATAGCTTGGGGGCTAAAAAAGCCAAAATCAGAGTTTACATACTTAGGGGCTCGAATAGGACATGATTTGAGTCAACTCTTCAAATTAAATTATGGGACGATGGTACAGAATGTAGAAGAGGAGTTGAGAAGGTGGCGAGGTCTTCCCCTTTCGTGGTTAGGACATATAAATCTTATAAAAATGAATACTTTGCCACGTATACTGTACTTGATGCAAATGCTGCCAGTGGGCCTTAATAAGAAGGACATAAAGAGGATGGAAAAGGCCTTTTCAGGGATTTTGTGGAATGGGAAGAGGCCCAGAGTGAGCCCTCGGAGGCTTCAGGCAGATGGGGATGGGGTGGCTTAAACTTACCTGATCTAAGGAACTATGCGTTGGCCGTGCATTATGGGTTGATAGGGGACTGGGTGAATAGGCCACCAGAGGCCGGGTGGTTGGACTCGGAGGGGGGAATAAGGCTTTCGGCATTCTTGAAAAGAGGAGGAAGAAGATATACAGGAACCAGTTAGATCCAAACCCTTTGGTGGTCTCAGTTTTGGAGGGGTGGGAGCAACTACTAAAGTTGGTAGGGGTAAAAGCAGGGGAGGAGACATTGCTGCTTCCATTGAGGGGGAACCCGGGGTTTATAGTGGGGATGGAAGACATAGAATTTTTGCGGTGGGAAGAGAAAGGAGTGAAGTGTGTAAAAGATTTGTGGAAGGGGCGGAGGCTAGTGTTAGGGGAGGATCTGGGTGGGGGTATGGGATTAGGAATGTTTCCTATTTTTCAGGCGAGAAACCATGCTAAAACAATTGGTAAGGACCGGGGGGTTGACTCTCCCCTAGAGGAAGTGGAACAGTTAGTATTTAGCACCCGGAAAGGGGCGAAAGGAATAACAGGAAGGGCGGCAAAGATGGGGCAGAAATACCTGTCGGTTTACACTTGTAAAACCAGGGCGCTATGGGGTAGGGATTTGAAAAAGGGAATACCTGATCGGGGTGGGAATTACTGTTGCAACTACATAAAGGGCTGCTGGTATGCAATACATATCAGGAGTCTTATTATAAGTTCCTGCACAGGATTTACTGCCCCCCAAGACTGGTCCATAGATTCCGGCCTGAGATATCACCCTTGTGTGGGAGATGCAAGAAGGAGATGGGTACCTATATACATTGTTTTGGGGAGTGCCATCAGCTTGAACAGTTTTGAGATGGAGTAGCCACGGAGGTGGGAAGAATGTGGGGTAGGTGGGTAGAAAAAAATCCGCTGTTTATGTTGTTTGGAGTGGATGATTCAGAGAAAGAGGAGTGGAGACCCTTCCCGAGTTGGGTGCGAGTCCTGGTTGTGCTTGCCAGACACTGTATTCTAAATACATGGGTTTCAGGGTTGCTCCCACCTTGCAACAGTGGAAGAACTTGAGCCTGCAGGCTCTTGGCATGGAAAAGCTATATTATATAGCAAGAAACAGGGAGGATCAGTTCTGGAAAATGTGGGGAACATTCATGTTCTCATTATCCCCAGAAGAGAGAGAAATTATGGAGAAAGGGTTGGAGGGTAGAGGACGATGACTCGATGTGCCGAGAGGCTGGAGGAACAGTGGTTTAAAAGGAACTAGAGGAGGAGTAAAAACCCTGGTGAGAAGAGTGAATTTGGAAAAGGGGATTAACGTAACCTTAGAAATATACAGAGTCAATGATCAATGATTATGAAGAATCTAGAAAGGGGTAGGGATAATGCACGGGAGATACGAGAGATGTAAAGGGGTTTATAGTATGTAGGGGGTTGAGGGGTGATGGGTTTTTTTCCCTCTTTTTTTTTCTCTTAGGGAAAGAATAAATTAGCTAAAAGTTGATGGAAAGTGAAATGTTGGGGGTGGGATGGTGCACATGGAATGAATATGGATTAATGTACATGGAACATGTGTGGTTGTACCTTGGGTGTATAATGGAAAATCTAATAAACATATTATGCAAAAAAATAAAATCCATTTTTAAATACTTTTCTGTCCCTCCCTACAGTTACACTGACAAATGGTACAACCTGACATCAGATGCTGCGATGCACTCTGAAGGCTCAGTTTGCTGCGGCTGCTGGACGTCAAAGATTGAGAAAGCATTTTAAGGTCTTTTTTTTTTCTTAAAACATTTTGGAAACTGAAGTATAACAGATAGTGTTTGTGAAAGACACAGGTGAGTGGTACAAGGAGCAGCAGTTTCTGACAAGCCTAACTGACAGAAACAGAGAGATGACAGTGGGAGAAGGAATCAGCTGCGGTCCGTGCACAAGGCTGCATCTGTATGCTCAGTAAGAGGTGTGGAGGGGTTGTGGGACAACAGATGGACCAGACACCGAACTTCAGGTTCAACACACAATCTCTGTGTGATGTTTATTCAAACTACAGAAATAAGTTTCTGCAATGCCATCTAACCACTTTTCAGTGAAAACCCTTTGTCCCTATGTAGGCCTTGTTTGCTTGGGTTGTAGGGGCTCAAAAAGGGTACTGGCAACAAATCAAGTTTCATAGAAATACAACATCATACATACTTCCACAATGCAAAGCATCATGGGATAAATGCAACTCACCATGAAATTTCAGACTTATTCAGTTTACAGCAATTTACATGCATTTTAAATAACACAACTAATTTAATTTTTATAATAGTCACCTAGTACTTTCTACCATTATCAAAAACACCTAGTGCCAGGGTATTTTTAACATTTACAGGTTTCATAAACATAAGAAATATATGTCAAGGTATCTCATGACATACTGCTATTACATACTAAATCCAACAATGATAAACACAACCTGTTTTACATACTTTTACATACTTTTGAAGGTCACCACAATAACCTCCCTGTACGAGGAATTGAGAGGGAAAAGGAAAATTAAAGAGGACACTATAGCATAGTCAAGAAAAGGAAGGTACCTATCGGTAGCCAGCCTTATGGACTAAACACTGTAAAGTATAGATTAGGCTAAGAAATAGAAGAACTGTTGCAACAGATTTAAGAAAAGGTTGGTCCTCAAGAGTGGCAGGAGCTCCTGTCACAAGAGGTAATGTGTTCTGCACTCTGATTAAAACTCCCTCCTCACAACATATTTTCATGCAGTCTAATAACTGAATAAATTGCTATTAGACATACAACTTACCAGTAACTACGCTCCTTAAAGCCTCTTCTGTGCTCTTGCTCAGATGGTTTTGAGACATAGGCCTGTAAACAAACAAACAAAAAAAAAAGGAATTTCATCTTGTGCATTTTAGGGCTGTTTCTGTAAAACAAACATGCACACACACACACACACACACACACATTTTACTATTTCACATCAACACACTTCCACAGTTCCTGTTACATATACAGAGAAACCTACTTAACTAAATGGCAGATAAAAATATAAAACCTGTTAAAGGAATACAAAAACTCTAGAAAATGCAGGACTGGTGATGTCTAAATGGTTAAAATATTTTATTAAGGCCAGACCAGTGGCACTAAGGGTTGAGGCGCTGGACGCCTTGCATCACGCCGGCGACCCGGGTTCGGGAACGACCTCGGGTCATCAGAGAGCCAGCATATGGGGGAGGTAGGACTGAGCAGCCAAAAAGCAGCTCTCCTCTTCCGGGGTGGTTTTCGTCCCCCTTTAATTCCGCTCCCACCAGGTAGAGGCCCAATGGGTACTGGGTGGGAGGAGGAAGAAGTCCATCAGGAGGGCACCCTGAATCATGGCGCAGTCATGCTTACATACGCATGCGGAGTTCGCGTGCAGGGAGAAAAACGATGGTAAAAAAATACTAAAAATCTATATATAAAAAAACAAACATTTTATTGACTAACTGGATAAAGCTGATGTGTGTCTATTATGCCACTATAAAGTACAGTTACGTAAGAACTTACCGTAACAGTAGATCTTCGAGAGGAGCTCTTGCAGCAGGCTACTACAGTTAGGACTATGCTGCAGGCACTAGGACCTTCTGGTGAAAAGCTTCTGCCAGCAATACCAGTAGGGACCGCCCTGATGCCGGTCAGGGGGTACAAGAGGGGGCGGACCCAGCTCCACCTCAGTTCTCCCGCCAGTACCCAGCAGAAGGCCTGATAAGAGAAAGAGGCGAAGCCTACCATTAAGAAAGTGTACAAAAGAAAATAGATCTGCATACCTCGAGGGGGAAGGCAGGAGGAAGCAGCGCCTGCTGCAAGAGCTCCTCTCAAAGATCTACTGTTACGGTAAGTTCTTACGTAACTGTACTGTCTTATTCTCGAGGGAGCTCTTGCAGCAAGCTATTACAGTTAGGACTGAGTCCCAAGCAGTTCCACAGCAAGGAGGTAGCTGACCCAGGAGGAGGAATATGCTGACTCAGGGCCTTAGGACAAAAGCCCTTGTAAGACCGCTAGGCGAAGCCACCACGGCATCTGGAGACGATAACCAAGCTGTAATGCTTGATAAAAGTATGCACCGAGTTCAAGGTTGCGGCCGCACAAATGTCCTGGATAACGACATTTCACAGAGAGGCGAAAGAAGCTGACACTCCTCTGGTGGAGTGACCCCTAACCGGGCCCAGCAGAGGTTTATTGTGATGCTCGTAGCAAAACAAGACACAGCGGACTATCCATTTAGAGATAGTTTGCTTGCACACCGATTGACCCAAGCAATGTGGTGCAAAAGCCACAAAGAGCTGCTCCGATTTACGGTGCTGAGCCGTCCTCTTGAGGTAATGCCTCAGGGTCCTGTGGACATCCAATGTGTGGAGGAGAGCCTCCCCTCTATTGGAAGGGAAAGGAAAATAAACTGGAAGATCAACTGACTGGTTGAGGGTCAATTCTGAGACCACCTTGGGAAGAAACTTGGGATTTGTTCTGAGGGAAACCCTTTCCCTATGGAAAACCAAATAGGGCTCTTTACACATCAGAGCCTGAAGCTCGAAACCCTTCGAGCTGAAGTAACAGCAACCAAAAACCAAACTTTCCAAGACAGATAACGCAGCTCACAATCCGCTGCAGGCTCAAAAGGAGGGAGGGTGAGCTTCTCCAACACAATAAGGGGGTCCCAGGGTGGGACCGGGCCCCTAATGGGAGGTCTCATGTGTAGAATTCCCCTAAGAAAGGTGTGGGTCACATCTAATTGTGCCAATCCTCTCTCTCCCACGAGAACAAGGTAGGCGGAAATTGCCCACATGTGCACCTTGATAGAGAGTAACTCAGGCCTTTCTCGTACAAGGAGAGGAGGTACTGCAAAGTTAAGTTCACAGGGCAGGTGACAGGATCCAAATGTTGCGGCAACGCCCAAAGACAGAAACGCTTCCACTTCATAGCACAAGTGGAGCGAGTTGAGGGCTTTCTTGCTGACGCTAAGACCTCCGCCACTTCCGGGGAATCTTATCTGTTTTGAGCTACGTCTGAAGGAGCCAAGCATGAAGGTGCAGAGAGCAGAGATCCGGATGGACCAGATACGTCCTTCGTTAGAGTCTGACCTGGTGGCTCCGGATGAAAGCTGACCCCTTTCTCCAGATTGCTGGGGTCCATCCACCAAAGCAATGTTCTCCTGACTGGCTCCGAGATCCTCACCAGAGAGTCTAGGTCATCGTAGCATAGGTCCCACTGCACCCTGAGCAACCACTGTGGTACTCTCATGAGGAGGCGGGCCAAAGGCGTGACTGGAATGGCCGCCGCCAAATGCCCCAATAAACTGAGGAAGTTCCGAGCCGCAACTCGAGGTGCTATGAAGATCCGTTCAGCCAACTCTCGCAAGCGAACCCCCCTGTCTTGTGGGAGAAAAGCCATGCCATAGACAGAATCCAGGATCGCTCCAATGAAGGCGAGCTTTTGGCTGGGCTCAGGGATGACTTTTTTAAGTTCAGGGTGATCCCCAGCTCTCGGAATAGAGTATAAGTGTCTCCGAGAGCGTGTAAGAGGTTGTCTCTTGATGGGGCCGTAAGAAGCCAATCGTCAGGGTAGGGAAACACATAATGTCCCATCCTCCTTAGAGCCGCAGCCACTACTGCTAGGCATTTTGTGAATACTCGCAGAGCAGAAGAGAGGCTGAACGGAAGCACTCGAAACTGAAAATGCTCCCCTTGGAAGTGGAACCTCAAGAACTTCCTGTGGGGAGGACAGACTCCTATATGCATATATGCATCCTGCATGTCGAGAGGACACAGCCAGTCCCCTTGGTGCAGCAAGGGAAGGAGTCCTTCAAGAGTCACCATTCTGAACCTTTTGTATTCGATAAAGAGGTTTAGAGGACTGAGATCTAGAATGGGACGAAGGTCCCCAGTCTTTTTTGGGACCAGAAAAAAGTGGGAGTAGAACCCCTGACCCCACTGCACCCAGGGGACTCTCTCTATAGCTCCCTTCTGCAGGAGAGTCTGTATTTCTCCTTCAAATAGTGGGATGTGAGAAGGAGGATAACGGGAGAGCTTTGATGGAGTATGCGGAGGAAACTCTGAACTCTAGTGTGTGTCCTCTCTGTACAATATCCAAGACCCATTGGTCTGCGGTAATAGACTTCCAGCCTTCGAGATGAAGGGAGAAGCGGCCCCCTACAGGTCCCCAAGAACTTCCATCAGAAGGGAGTGGGGGGGGAAGGGAGTAATTGGGCAGAGCCGGGAGTTGGGATGGAGGCCTGGGAGGACTTGGACCCACGGGCGGAAGCTCCACCAGACTGCTGGTTTCCGGATCTCCTGTGGAAGCCACCTCTCTGCCCTTGTTGGTTGCCTCGAGCTGAACTTTGGTTGCCTGAGGTCTTGCAAAAGGGCCGTCTACTGTGCTGACGTCGCTGGTCGCCACGATACATCTGGTGCACCGACCAGATTGACTTACCAGATTCCTGGAGGCGGGAGATCAGAGCCTCCGTCTCCTGTCCAAATAACACGGTACCCTGGAAGGGCAAATCCCGGATACCGGACTGCAGATCCTGGTGAAAGCCCGAGACTCTCAACCAGGCATGGCGCCGAAGGCACACTCCAGAGGCGGGTGCCCTGGCTGCCGTGTCTGCAGTGTCATACGAGGTTCTCAGTACGTGGGACCCTACGTCTGAGCCCAGACTGCAAGAGGACCAGGAGCTCTGTCTTCTTGTCAGAGTCTGGCATGGCCTGTGTCAGCTCAATTCCCCTGAGGTGCTTTGGTTTCCGAGATTTATCATGGGCAACCGTGATCACAGATGAGTCGACCTGAGGGTGTTCAGCCAGGAAGGGTTTCACCCTAGGAGCCTTATAGAGCCTATCCGACTTCTTAGGAACTGCCGGGATCGAGGCCACATGCATCCAGGTGGACCTAGTAAGATCCTGGAAGGTATTCACAAAAGGAGGAATAACCAGGGGCTTTGGCTCCTTCTGTCTCAGGTATTTAGCCAATCTCCGGCGTTCCGGATCCAGGTCTTCCGTGTCCCACTCGTTGGAAGCCTGGATGTGCCTTATGACATCCATAAAAGTAGGATCATCCGGGGGCGAGCGAGGATGAAGAGGTAGATGAAGAAAAGGAGGATCAACTATCCGATTTGGAATAGTCTGACCCTACCCTGTCACCATGCCTTCGCAGTACAGCAAATCCACAGCATGGCCCCTTTCCAGTTCCCTCATCACCCAGTCAATGAAAGCTATCAAGTTAGTCTGACAAGATCTCCCTGCCACAGATCCGTGCCGTTTACTATTCTGGAGACCACTGCTCTCCAAGTAGTCCATGGAGTCCTCTTTGACCAGTGAATCAATCAGTTTTCCTTCAACAGAGATTGGACTGACAGGTCTGTATTTCTCTGCGTGTTCTTTGTCTCCTCCCACCTTATGGAGCGGAACCACATGCACCACCCTCCAGTCCTTCAAAATAATATATAAGACCCCTCATAAAGGCTTCCACTGACGGGTCGCTCTCAGATCCCTCAGGAACATATTCCTCAACACCAGGGCCACCACTGCGAATGCCTGGTCACACGAGGTCTTAAAACATGCCCTCCATATCCTAAGAAGGCGCCCATCAGAAGAGGAGGAGGTAGAGTGACAGGGGGAGTAAGGAGACAGAGGTTTAACCAGGTAGCCTGGACTCTTACCATGTAGGGTTTTATAGGTTAGTAAACCAACCCTGAAAATAACACACTACCTCACCGCTAGGGAGTGCAGCTCATGTGGTACTGGGTGACACTCCCAGTTTCAGAGTTATTCTCCATCATGAATGACCAATGCAACTTGGAAGTTAAAAGAATCAACATTCCCCACTTGCACCATTTCCACTGGAAGCTTGTTCCAAACTGTAAGTTTACCACTGTCTTGGTGAAACAATGCTTTCCTTTATCCCCCTTCCCAGGTGTGTACATTCTCTTGCAGATGTTTGTGTCATACACGAACAGCCACTCAAATTTTTTTTTAACACATCTGCTTTGCTGATAAATGCCTTAACTCTTCACTCTTCACTCTCCAAGTCCTCCTTAAAGGAGAACTAAACCCAAAGACATGTTGTTTAGAGTGTTTTGATTTGTTGGTATACTCCTAGTAATGCCTTCCGTTTATTTACTGAAAGGAGTTTTTTTCTAAATTTGCTTGCTGGTTTTACGGCCCCTGGGGATCTCCATATTAGCATTTCTAATGACTCTTCTTGTTGCTACAATGCCTCCTGTCCCATGTGATTGTGATGTGTCCTGGACATTCATGTTACTCACCTGTAACAGGAGTTCTAGGAATGGAATATGTTGTTCATCCACACTTATTGGCAGGTTCCTTCCCGCTCTAAATCTTGCCGGAAGGTCTTCAAGATGGCTCCTCCCACCCACCCGGGTGGTAAAACTCTCGGCTCCGCCCCATGACGTCAGATCTAGCCCGCTGGAAGCCAGGTTGTGCGTCGAAGCCGGGGAGGTCGGATGAGTCGTGTGGATGAACAACACATACCATTCCTAGAACTCCTGTTACAGGTGAGTAACCTGTATTTCTAGGGACATGGATACGTTGTTCATCCACACTTAATGGCAGACTCCTAGTAGTTTTCCGGGAGGAGGGAGGCACGGCGCATACCCCCTACTTTGGGAATAAAGACTGGAGAACCGAGGCCCCAACCAGCATCCCGGCGTGACCCAAGGTCGATGTGGTAGGGGTTAAATAAGGTATGTGCCGACTTCCAGGTAGGAGCCCTGCAGATATCCTGGATAGGGACATCCCCGGAAGCAGCCACCAATGCAGCGGTATGACGGGTAAAATGAGCTCTTATCCCTCTGGGAAGCTCCATGCCCGCCCACCTATAGCGGACATCTATGCAGGAGGTGACCCACCCGCTCATCGTCCGCTTGGCTGCAGGTCTGCCAGGTGCGGCTTCAGCGTAGATGACAAACAGCTGGCGAACCTCTCCCGAACTTCAGCCCTACGCTCCCTGAGAAGGCGAGTGCTCAACTAGGGTCCAAATGGAGCCTATATTCGGTCTCTGAGGTGTGAATGGGGTAGAACACCGGCAGAGTCAACACCCGGTTAAGGTGAAGCTCCGACACCACCTTCAGAAGGAACTTTGGGTGGGGCGCAGGACACCCTTGTCCCTGTGGAAGACCAGATAGGGAGACTCGAGGGAAGCACCTGGAGTCTCTCCCATTCTTCTGGTTGACGTGGTAGCCACCAAGAAGGTGTTCTTCCACAACAGGTGGGAGAATCGCACCTGTGCATTGATTCGAATGGCTTGCCCGTGAGCTAAGCCAATACCAGCGGTACATCCCAGGAGGTGAAATTCTCGCACGGAGGGAAGTGTGATCAAGGCCTTGAAAAGCCGGCAGACCACCTTTCCTGCGCCACCGACTGCCTTCGTCACGCTCGAGGGCAGAGGTGGCTGCCAGGAGCACCTTAACGGTCGTCGAACAAGCCCTGCTGAAGAAGAAGAAAGGACCACAGGAAGTCCGAGTGCTCACCGAGGAACAGGAGAAGGGACCAGACCCTACTCTAACACCAAATGGAGAACTCTTCCATTTGAAGGCGTAGCATTATCGGTCGACTCCTGACGGGACGTCTCAACAACGTTGAGGACCTCGCCGGAAAACCCAAGGCCAGGTAACTAGCCGCACAGGAACCAGGCCATAAGGTGCAGGGATTGAAGGTCCGGATTGAATACCTTCCCCTGATAACGGAGATCAGGTCCGGGCGGACTGGAAGCTGCCCCAGGAGCCTGGAGCTGAGACTGAGGACAGCTGGATACCAGAGCTGGCGGAACCAGTCTGGGGCTACCAGAATCACCTGCGCGCCTTGTTCCTCCTCACCTTTAGAAGCACCTTGAGGATCAAGGGAAATGGGGAGAAGGCGTAGAAGAGGCCCAGGATCCATGGCCTCAAAAAGCATCCCCCTACAGCGAGCCCTGCTGAGGGGGGCGGGCATGAAACAGTCTCGGCTTCGCAATCTCCCTGGAGGGAAAAAGGTCCGCCCCGAGGTGTGACCAGTGGGAGAAAGATCTTGTGCTACCTCCGGCAGGAGAGAACCCCTCGTGAGGAGCAGCCCCTATCCAGCTAAGGGCATCGGCCAGGCAGTTGGAGGCTCCTGCCATCGAAATGGCTAGGAAAACTGCCTCCAGGCTGCGCACGAGACCACATGCGGAGAACCTCCTTACATAATGGCAAGGAGCGCATTCGGTCCTGGCGGGTTAGGAAGCACATGGTCGAGGTATTTGTCCACCTGGACCTGAACCACTTGACCCCGTATAAACGGAGCGAAGGCAGTGCGAGCTAGACGGACCGCATGAAGCTCCAGCAGGTTGAAATGGCATCGAGACTCCCGAGGGGACCAGAGGCAATGCACTCTGTGCTCCCCTTGATGGGCACCCCAACCCATCAGAGATGCATCGGTCAAGAAGACCGTCGACTCGGGGCAGACGAACAGGATGCCCTCCTGCGGACGTGCTGGAACGGTCCGCCATTGGAGAGCGTTCCACATCTCCTGGGTCACTGTCACAGGCTCGTCCAAAGGATCACAGCGTTGTGACCACTGGCTGGCCAGGACCCATTGAAGGGGACGCATGTACCAACGGGCCCAACAGACCACGCTGGTGGCAGGCCTCCCGAGGCCCAGCAGGCGCAGGAAGTCCCGGGCAGGGCGCGATTGCCCAAACAAACATGACTGGGTAAAGGAGGAAGAACCACGGCCCTGTCCGCCGGGAGCCGAGCTCTGGCTCGAATAGTCGAGCTTTGCCCCGATGAAAAGAATCACCTGCTTTGGCACAAGTTCCGACTAGGCTCCGTTGAAGAGGAGGCCTGTCTGAGAGCAACCTAGAGGACCAGAACTTGGGACCACTCCATCTCCGCTCTGGAGGGGGTTGCAATCAGCCAGCCATCCGGGTAGGGGTACACCCGGAGCCTTCGGCACCGCAGGGATGCTGTCACCACTGCTATGCATTGGAGAAGACCCTGGAAGCTGGGAAGAGGCCGAAGGGTATGGCTCGGAACTCGTAAAGAGATCCCTCCGCTCTGAAGCGGAGAGGTCTCTGAAAAAACGGACGGATCGGGACGTGAAGAATGCGTCCTGGAGGTCCAGGGAACAAAGCCACATGCCTCGTTCCAAGGATGGGATATCTGAGTCAGAGTAACCATCCAGAAGCTCCAAGACCTTAGGAACTTGTTCAGGTCGTGCAGGTTGAGAATGGGGCACCAGCCCCCCGTCCGTTGGGGACCAGGAAGTACCTGGACACAAACCCCGGGTCTGCAGGAGGATCCGCCACCTTCCTGATCACATAATTTTTCGAGGAGCAGGGCAATATCAGCTCGACAGGCCGACAGAGAGCCTGCGGACCCCGTGGCCCCCGAGGGGCGATGGCTCGCAAGGACGGGCCTGCTCGAACTCCAGAGGCAGGACCTTTCCTACCACCTCCAACACCCAGCAATCTGTGGTGATAGCGGACCAGGCAGAGAGGAAGTGGCGGAGCCGTCCCCCAACGGGGAGGAGACCCAGGGGTGATGAGGCCGGTGGCTACGCCCCTCAGCCCATCACTGAGCAGGCTTGGAGCAGGGACTGGCCGAGGGCGCTCCTAGGCCTTTACCTCCTTTCTTCCCCGTAGAGGAAGCCACTGGCTTGGGTTCGGGGTGCCAAGCGCAAGCCTGCTGCCCTCTAGCTGGTGCTGATGGGCCAGTCATGCCGCTGGGGAAGAAGGCGCTTAAGCAGAGGTTGCCGGCAGCCCTTGTCCCTCTGGGAGGGGGTGACCGAGTCCAGAGTGGCGTTGGACTTCTCTGTCCCCTGGAGATGTCCCTCCACTCCAGAGCCAAAGAGGTCAGTCCTCAAGAAGGTGACGTCCGCCAACTTGTGTTCGGTATCCGTCAGGAAGGTGGATATCCTCAGCCATGCCCTGCGACGCATGGTCACTGCGGCCGCTACTAACCTGGCACAGGAATCACCTATGTCCAGAGCAGTCTGAAGCTGCTGCTAAGCCACCGTCCTACCCTAGTCCCGCACCTGCCGGACCGTGGTCCGCAGGTCGGCCGGGAGATGAGGTATCACCTCATCCAGGGAGCCCAAGAGGCCATGGGAGAAGTGTGTCATCAGCGTGGCCGAGCTGGCCTGTCGGAGGCCTAGGGAGAACGCGGCGTAAACCTTGCGCCCGACAAAGTCCATCCTTTTGGACTCTTTGTCGGGAGGCCTATCCACATCCCAAGCGTTTACAGAACGCTGGAAGACGTTATCGGTAACTAACCCCTCAGCAGAGGGGTGCTCCGAGAAACTGGGCAAAGAACCGATAGGGACTGCATACTTCCTGGCCACCTAAGCCAGGCGTGGGACAGGAAGTGAGCCACTGCCAAACTCAAGGCTGGGCGAAATGGCCTCAGCCACAGGAAAAGCCTCCGGTGAATCCCTCGGTCTGGGATCACCGTCAGGGAAAATAGGCCCGTTTGGACACGGGCTCGAGGCTGCATCCGTGAACTCCGAGATGAGCCTAAGCAGACCCAGGGAGAACGATGATGGGCTGTCGTCCAAAGACCGGTCAAGGGAGGACTCCAGGTCCACCCGCCTGGGGAACACGGAAGAGTCATCGTCGGACTCCGAAGGGTCTGCAAAGAGCTGCCTCAGGCCTGAGCCTCTCTTCACCTGCCGAGGGTGGCCGGGTGTGAGGGTGACCAACAACCTGTGGGACAGGCCGTGACCCAACCGAGATTCCACCACAATCGATGGGGCAGCAAGATTTGGTCGAACAACCAGCCCGGAAGTGGGCACCTCCACTGCAGTGAGCGGTTGCGTCGGCCATTCAGTCGGCAGCCGCTTGATAGACGGGGAATGAATCGGAGTCGATTGATTCCTGGACAACAGCAACTGCTGCCACCTAAACTCCTCGTAACGTTGACGCCATCTGCGTTGAAGCCTCTCCTCATCCGAGAAGGAACGGTGTTGCCACTTAACTCGGTGCCCCGACCGAGACCGCCGAGGTCGGCAGGAGTGGCTTGACCGAGAAGAAGACCGAGACCAAGATCCTCGGTGAAACCAAGGGCGGGTCTGGGAAGGAGTGTGGGACACCCGCTCTTCCCTTGGCTCGGACACTTTGACCGAGGACTGCCACCCCGAAGGCGCAGGCAGAACCTCGGCCTCCACCGGAGAGACCGGCGAAGGGTTGATGGCTCTTCCAGTCAACCTCCAGGGTGACAGGTCGAGAGAAAACTCGACTGCGTCGAACGGGAGTCTCGGCTGACAGGCCTGATGGGGACACCGAGAAGCCAACGGCCTGAGCCGCAACCTCGACCCGAAGTCGACGGTCGGCAGTCTGGGAAGGAGACCTCTCCGGCTCCTAGCGCCGATGATGGGACTTACCCTGCGACTCGACCTGGGCCGAGGTACCCGATGGCCCCTCTTCATTCGTGAAGAGGGACTGGCGAAGCTCCTTGAACGAAGCCGAATGAGAGAAACTCAGAGAGAATGGGATAAATGCCGCGACCGAGGAGGAGAGAGATGCAGCCTTGGCCACCGCCTCAAGGGCGATAGAATGGTCGAGCTGATCAGCGAGTCAGCCGTCACTGACACCGCCTGACGAGCCTCTATGGATTTTACCGGCGGGGAAAATTCCTCGGGGAGCCCAAGCCTCAATCGGGCCACACGATCCTCCAGTACGTTGGTCGAAACGGAGCGGCACAGACTTGAGGGTCGTGGTCCAAGTCGAGGCAGTATACGCACGTGGATTGCGGGTCAGTCCTGGAGATATTCCGCCTGCCAGGGTGCCTCGAGAGCCGGAGCGAATTGTCCATCGCGGCGCGGCGGAAAGACCACGAAGTTTGAAAACTTCAAAACTAAATTCGGATGAACCGAAGAATCAGGAAGCAGTCGAAAAACGCAGAGCGCTAAGCAGGGAACCTGAGCTTCCAAGCGGTAAGGAAGATCTGGCGTCATGGGGCGGAGCCGAGAGTTTTACCACCCGGGTGGGTGGGAGGAGCCAGCTTGAAGACCTTCCGGCAAGATTTAAAGCAGCAAGGAACCTGCCAATCAGTGTCGATAAACAACATATCCATGTCCCTTTAACAACCATTACTTCAAAAAGAGCTGTGTTTTCTCATATTTATATTAACAGAGCTGTTATGTTAATAAACGCTCATTGTTCAGGGAGCTCTAAGCACATGGCAAATGCCTAAGGAATAATTCAGTGGGCTATTCTGTAAGAAAACAGCTGGTCTTCACTAATTTTAGCCCCTGTGGCATTTATGACCTTGGATGATTTGTGTACATTGTGGGAAGGCTGTAAGCCTGAGGTTCGATTGGGTGGAGCAACTACGTCACTCCCCCATCAAGCTTTAAAAGGTAGCTGACCCTGGGCCTTCCCAGGATTAATTTCTCTCTGCACGGCTGGAGACACTGCCCACATTCGCTCTGAGCCACTCCCCATCTCTCGTTCTCTGAGTTTAGAGCATCCACTCCTTCGCCTCTGGTTTATTCTCCCTCCTGCCTCTGTGGCTGTGTGCTGCTGTCGCTTCCCTTCCCTCTTTGTTCCTCTCTCTCCTTTCATCCTAGCCCCCTGCTGTTGTGCCCCTTCCCAGTACCCTCTCTGGCTGCTGCTCCCTCGGGGACGGGACTGCCCAACCCCCTTCCCGCGCCAGTATTATCTCTCCTCCACCCTGTTTGGATGTCGCTCTTCCCTCCTCTATCTCTTCCGTGCCGTGAGTCAATCCCCGTCGCCTCTCGTTCTGTTCCCTCAACGCTCCCGCTCTCCCAAACTTGGCGTTTTGCCATCTAGGGCTCTCTGTTCTGGCTGTCTCCCGTGGGGTACTATTCAGCCCACTCGAGATGTTTTCAGCGGCTCCATCTCTTCGCTCCTAATCTTTTTCCCCTCATTTTCCTAACTGGCTCCCTCAACCTTGCCTCTCTGGCTCGTGCATCTCGGCAATCAGCCTCTTACCTCTCTACCATTTGCTACTAAATCATGGGTCTCAGACTCTCACAATTGGGGATGATGTGGGAAGCTGCAGCTCATACTATGGGACGCATCCTCAATTGTGCGTTACACACTTGGAACACTGTGGTAACTATTGCCTTTTTCTTTGTGTTTTTGTTTTGTTTTGTATGGCCGCAAGCTCCTCTGTTCTCTCCTCGCTCAGCCTTGCTCAGTTTTCTCGCTGATTCTGCCCCCGACCGTGTGTTCCTGCAGCTATTGTCTGATTCACTTCTTTTTTTTTTTTTAATTCTTTTTATTTATTTATATTCACATTGGAATTACAACCCTTTGAGTCAAAGACTCATTTCCAAAGGCTCCTTGTCAAATTACAGTGATACAACAATATGCACTGTATTTAAGCAAGTGGTACTTACAGTACATATATACACAACAACATAGCAAGACATAGTTACAGTTGCTGGGTAGTGTTACATGCTTGGTTACAATAACATGATAGAAACAGCACATTTACAGAGAGTTAGACAGTGTAGCTGCAGTCCTATACAAGCAATGGCTAGGCAGGTGACATAGGGTTAGTACATTGCTTTAGGAGGTGTCAGGATACAGTCCATTAGGGGACATTGCCGATGAGGGCAGTAAAAATTGAGCTCTCTGAGGAGAGGATACCCAGAAGTCTAGGGTGTGCTTATGTTTCGATCCATTTCAGCATTTTGTCTTCAACTCATTCTTCATTCATTTTATCTGGATTTTCACCACTGGGCTGGCAGGTGGACTCTGGGCCCTCTCGGAGAGTTCCCGTGGTTCGGCGTCCTGCTTTGTCTTGCTGTTGTCATTGCAGTCACTGCTGATACTGTAGTAGTCCCCAGCCATTTAGCTGCTTTGCCACTGCTTCTGTGCTTTAAAGTGCCATTGTAGATTGAGCAGTGCCCTCTCGTACATTTGCCTTGTTGCTCTCGAGCTGTCTGATAGCTTACTCCTTGGAAGTTTACCATCTGTATTATCTTTTCCACAGTTGTTTTGCTCATTTCTGCTGTCTAGTTCTATTCCATTAAATCGGCGGTGTGCTCCCAGATATTTATTTACTCATTCAATTACTCAATCGAATCAATCAGTTACCTCGATCACTGACTTGTCACCCTCGTCCTGCTCATTTATTTCCCTGGCTCACTTCGTCTGCCTCCGCTGCCTCCATCCGGCATTCAACTGATATCTCTTTTGAGCATACCTTTATTCATCATATGCCCCATCATCGATCCGCAGCCCTTCCGCCACATGCATCAGGTTCCTGACACCGGCTGTCATTACCCAATTCTCATCTCATCGAGCCTCCATTCACGGTTTCAATCCATCATCAGCTGTCCAGGATTCACTCCTATCATGACTTCCATCATACTTCTCATGGTTCCTATGCCACCTCATCGAACCAAGGCCCTCCTGCCGCGTGCATTCAGGTTCATGACCTCGTTGGATATTCCCTCATCCATACTGTCCCTGCTCGACCATCAGGATTCAAGACATTCGTGGCGTCATTGTTCATTGTCCGTCTGCTCAGCGACCCATGACCCTCCTGCCACGTTGGGGGAAGCACCAGAAAGGGTGTTGGGCATTAGCAAGGCTTCTGCTACCCTACCCATATCCTGGGGTTGAGCAATGGAGTAGTGAAGAATGGTTTACCTATAGTGCTTCAACAGCGCTAGCGCCGACATCCCCTACAGCGACAGCTGCAATGCCGACTGCCAGCACTGTAGCCACAGGGATGTCAGCACAATGGGGGGGCTCCGCCCCATGAACCCCCCCGGTCTCTAGGATTCTAACTCCGAGTTGGAGTTGGACCCGGGCAACCACCCAGCGAGGCAGTCCCGATCACTGCACAGACCATCACAGCGACAGGCAGGTTTTGCCTGATTCCTGTCGCTGTAATGGTTTTTTCGGTACCGGAGTCGCTGCGGTGATGGCATACCATGAAGAACATTGCTCAGACAAAAGGACACCCTCTGGCTGCCTCTTGCCTGGGTACAACTGGAATGATGTACTGATTTCAGCGTCTGCCAGATGCCTCTTAGGCTAGAGTGAACATGTTGGCACCATCTTGTGTCAGAAATAGGTCCTCAGATGTACTGCAGAAACTGCTGTCTAGGCCAAAGTGTCTGAGAGGTCCCTAGGCTGTACTCCTCGAGGTGCTTGTGGGAGTTAGGGTAGGTGGGCTTAGTATTTAACAAGCCTCAGGATCATAGAAGGTAAGGACCAAGCTTTTTTGCCCAAGACCTGAAATCCCATGGATTGCAAGCTGCATGTATGATTTTCTGAGACTGGATGGGCTTGGTATTCAGCAAGCCTTATGCCCAGAGAAGGTGTAGGGTTCTCCTCATTTCAATGGGTGGGTGGGGCACCTAAGGAAATGTACAGATGAATACAGGTCGGCATTCCTCTACTTTAGCACTGCAATCCATACTTGCAGCATCCTGGTGGGGGAAAATTGGGACCTCTTAGGAACCCTAGTCTGTGAAGAGCTTTATGGGAGCAACAACTTAGTGACAGAGCTCTCCACTCAAGCTAGCCCTTCTTTCTTCCTCGGTAGCCAAAGGCAGTTTAATCAATCGTTGCCAATGTCTTTGACTGGGTGATAACAGATTGGTGACTTCCTCTGCCCTTGACAGGTACTAAATTCGTGGGGCTCTGCGCTTCATCAACTGGGGGGTTTAGGAGGGCCCATTGAGAGTTCCATCAAGAAGGAGCCTGGCCCAAGGACCTTCTGAGGTAAAGGAGTCACTCAGTGTGGACATCTGTACCATCGATGGGCAATGAGAAGGAGCTGAAGGGGAGGCAGGCGCCACCATCAGTAGTAGTGTTCTGGCCATCAAGATGTGATGTGGAGAGGGGGGGTGTTGACAGGGGAGGTAGGCATCACTGTTGACGAGCATTAGCTAGCCATAACTGGTGCAGCAAAGTCCAGGCCATACCCCATCCATTAGAATGACAGGAGGTGAGAGGTCGATGGGAGAGGCAAAGCCATCACTGTTGAAAAGCTGCACAGTTAAGCCGCCGAACTCGATCCGTTTCTGCTGCCCAAGGCTGGGACAGAACCCAGTTTTACCCTGCTCAGGCAGAACAGTAACTTTAGCTGAACTGTGTTCTCAAATATACAAGCCCCACTTTGGGAAAGCTGCCAAAAACTCAGTTTCTGGTAGCAAGCTGTCTGAATTAATTCCTCCCTGCACAAGCTGTACTGTGTGATTTAGTATTTATTACATAATTTGGGCTAACTGCACATGTAAAATCCACTTAAACTCAGAGTTCCTGCTGCTAAACAGTGTAATTGTAACCCAGCACATGCTGACCTGGGGAAGTTTAGGAAAGAGTAACTGTTAAAGATTGAATTGTGTTCAGAGCAGACATTACAGCTCTACGTGGCCTGATTAACTGGTAGAAGTGTTAAATTTAGACTCTGAGTCACAGCATAGCCCTAAGCCCATTTGCTGTGCTTTTCTAGTCCTGTGCCTGCGCCCAACATCTAATCCTTCTCTATTAAACCCTGTTTCATCTCCCTCCTTTCCCTCTCCCACAGGGCGCACCCCCCTCCCAGGGAGCCGGAGGTGAGGGCCAGTCCTGAAGCCCTCCTGCCGGCGGTCACAAGAAGCTGTCCACAAGGTAATTACCTCTGTTCCCACTCTCCTGGCTGCAATCATGACGTTTCCCAGGACTGCTGTTGGGATCTGCTTCCTTGGCACCTTTTTGAAAAGCTGCACAGTAAAGCCGCCAAACTCGAACCGTTCTGCTGCCCAAGGCTTAGCCCCTGAGCTGTGCGTTCGGCTCCCCACCTCCTCCACCACCCTTGGTCGGCTCTCAAATTAATAGGTAGGTTTGGTCAGGTGACTGGCTGAAAATAACCCATCAGCCACTTTTCCAGCTGCAGGTTATACAAAATCAACACTAGAGGCAGCTGCTGTGCACCTCAGATTCTCTACATTCAAAATGCTATCCTGCTAATAGCAACCCTCCTGACTTCAGGATCATACAGCAGGCTCAGCAGCCCCCACCCCCACCGAGGCACCTAAACTATTTTAAATAACTTTCATACACACGAAATCTCTACCTATGATTACTTGAAACCGTGTCCCCAACCTCTCCCACATAAGCCTTGGTGATCATGCTGGCTTTTATGCTCGCACACTCAACCTAACACACACTCACACAAGATACTCACTGTACCTCAGCTCTCCCCCCATCCAGACCCCAACCCCCACCCCCTTGTATTCCACAAATCAGACCCCCTCACTCTTCCCACCATTTTAGCCAGTATCACTCCCAGTCTCCCTGTCCCCACCTCCAATGCAAAAAGTCCTACACCCTACCAAACCCAGCGTCACTCGTCCAAACTCTTTAGGTTAGCCCTCCTGCGTCACGCCCTACTACTACTCTTATTACCTGGCAATATCCACCCCAACCCTGGTCCGCCCTGCACTGTGGCCCCATCTAGCAGAGCAAGTGGGAGCCTTCTGCTAGCTACTCTTAATATATGTAGCCTACCAAAAACACACACATCCCTCCAAGGCTGGATTGCCCAGCATGCACTTGACATCTTAGCCCTATCTGGGATCTGGCTCTCTGAAAGAATACCAAATGAGGCTCTCTCTCTCAGTAATTATTCCATCTTCCGGGCCGACAGGTCCAGCAAGAGAGGCAGCGGGTGTGCAATCTATGTTAAATCCTCTCTTCATGCCACTGAAGTACAAACCCCTATATCACAATATGGTGCTCAGACACTAACAGTTAAAATTAGTCTGGGTACTAAGACCCTCCACATCACTGCGGCCTATATCCCACCCGAGCAACCAAAAACTCGCATTTGACTCTATCCTCCACAGCTATCGCATACCAACACTAGTGAAGTTGTCATCATGGGAGATTTTAATGTCAATTGGCTATTCCCTGCCTCATCCAGCTTCAAAGACACTGCCTTGTCTTACGATCTTACCCAACTCGTCACCTCTCCCGAGGACAACAGAACAGGGACATCCACCCTTTCTAGACCTCGCTCTTCACCAACAGGCCACAGAACATCTCCAAAGCCACTGTGCTCCCAGACGCTATCAGTGACCACTCCCCAGTGACCTGCTGGTGGTCAGGAAAATTACCCATACCCCCCATAATCACCTGGCAGAGGCGGACTGATAAGAGGAGGCTTAGAGAAGCTCAAAACCCACCTAGCTACCAGCAATTGGCTCCCATCACACCCACACAGTCCTCTGTAGATCTGGCTCTCCCACTTTATAACCACTTTCATACGACCTGCAACATTTTGCTCCCCTCTCCAAGCAAGTAGTGAAAACCAGAACCACACCCTGGCTCACCACCTCACTACTTAACCAGCTCCAACATAGGGATAACCTATGGTTTAAGGCACTTGACTCCTAAGCGCCCAGGACAGACAACTCTACCCTGAGGGGCCGCAACAAATGTACCTGGGCCCTAAGACAGGCAGCCACTTACTACCAACATCGCTCACCACCTCTTGGGAGGCGGTAAAAATTTTGGAACAATATAAAGGAACTCAATGGTAAATCCCGTTCACCGCACCGACCAGCTTACAATAAATGGGCGATCACCCAGAATCCTTCATCTATAGCTGAGCCCTCAACTCTGCCTTCTGGACCTCTCTCATATTTACCCCCTAACTATTTCCACACTATCCCCCACCCTCTCCCATTGATACCTCGAGTAACAACAATATTATACCTTCCATTTGAGTGATTTCCTGCCTCAAGGCAAAACACTACATTTCTAAAGCTATTGCCAATACGACACAGAAATGATTCCTAGATCTTAAACTCATTAGGCTGACCCTGGATGTCACACTATCCCATCTCACTAAAATGCTCAACCTCTCTTCATGCCTAGGTCAGTTCCCATAATCTGGAAAGAGCCATAATCACTCCCATTCTGAACAACGGCGACCCACAACACACCAACTATAGACCAATTTAGTTACTTCCCCTCTCTCCAAGGCCCTGAAGAAAATAGTGTCGGACCAACTATCAGAACACCTGACTAAACACAACCTTCTCTGCCCAGAACAGCACAGATTCCAGTCCAGCCACAGTACTGTCACAGCTCTTACTGAGCTCACCTCATTCATCCATGAGGCCCTCGACCAAGGCTCTGTAGCAGGGCAATCTATGGGATCTGACCAAGGCATTTGACACGGTCAGTCATGAGCTATTGCTTTATGTCCTTCCACAACATAATGTGGTTCCAGAGGCTACTGCCTAGTTCAAGGACTACCTAACAGACCAGTCACAGCAAGTCAGGATAAATACCACCTTCTCCTCCTGTAAAACAGTTTCCTCATGTGTCCCACAGGGGTCTATTCTTGGCCCTCTACTATTCATCTACTATTCATCCTCTTTTTAAACTCTCTCGCCAAGTCATGTAGCGGTAACCTGCTACTCTACGCTGATGATGCAGTAGTGTTTCGGAAACACCCACAGCCCAGCGCCCTCCAATGAGCTCTTCAGGGTTTCTTCAGGGAGCTAGAAATCTGGTTCACTGAACACCGCCTGATCATCAACTATCAAAAAACAAAATCTATGATCTTTGCATACCGACAAAGTCCACATAGCCAGTCGCTTCTCCTAATCAAAAACAAACAAGGAGCCCCACTTGAACATGTTACATGTTTTAAATACCTGGGAATTACATTAGACACCTCCTTCTCCTACAGTCATCATCTACAACTTCTCTCCTCCGCTGTTAACACTAGACTGCGTATCCTCTACAGATTTAAACACTGCTTACCCACCCAGGCCATGCAACTTGCGGTCACCTCTTCTATCCACTCCCTAATAGACTACAGGATTGTGATATACGGTTCTGCGGACCCAACAGCCCTTCGTAGGATCAACACTGCTTTGAATAAAGCTTGCCGCCTAGTCACCGGGTATGACAGATTAACACATACCTGTGAGCTCTATGATCTGGCTGGTTGGCTAAACTTCCAAGGAAGGCTTAAGTACCACTCCTGCGTTCTAGCGAAAAAGATCCATCTCCAGCTGGCGCCCATCGGCCTTCTCCCAATAGTCAGCGTAGCTCCCACCAGGCATAACATTAAACTCGCAGCATCCTCCTCATTCCTGGTCCCCCACTGTAGAAGATCCTTTGGGCAAAGATCATTCCGCTACCGTGCCCCTCTTTGGCTAAACACTCTACCCCCCATCTCTCAGACCCTTGGCCTCTCCCAATTCAAATCAGCCCTCAGAGAACAACTCCTGGAGTGAAAAATGACTGTGGCTAACTTCCTGCACTCCTCTGGTATTTTCATACCCCCAATAAAATGACACAGGGTCTCGATTGATCCCAAGAGTCAGCATCATTTACCTCTCTGACAAGGGTTATCCTGTATCGATGCCTACTACTACCACCAGTTAACTAAGATTATGCCTGGACTGCACTTGCAGTACTGTTTTACGAATTTCTACCTGTTTACTGTGCGTTCTCTGTATTTGTCTACCCTCCACACTCTGTAACCAACGTGGAGCCCTTGCAAAAGAGTCTGTGACTCAAAGGATTGTAATTCCGATTGTATCCAATAAAATAAAAAATACAATAAGTACCAGCTATAGCTGAATCAATGATACCCGCCCTGTAACCTCCTGGTTGGGGGGGGGTTGGTGTCCTTAAAAAGGCTACCTAGAAGGAGACATTCCTGTCAGAGAGGAAGGGCAACATCCTGTTAGATCTCTGCTATGTGCTGCTCATGGCTCCCATGCGGTGCTGTGTCCATCTCCAGTGAAAATTACCCTAGGCCAGACAGGCTGCAAGGTATAGTGGAGTGGTCGGAGCCCAGATCGCAGGCAGTGATGGCGGGGAGTCAGCGCCGTTGATCAGTTTTCTTGCCTTACTCCAAGAAAAAAAATGGCTAGAAGTAGCAGTATTTCCACCACGGTCTGACAAGTCTTGATCGATGGCCGGAAAAGAAAATACAGTTACGAAAGAACTTACCGTAACAGTAGATCTTCAAGAACAGCTCTTGCAGTAGGTTACACCATTAGGACTGACACCGGCAGGCGGCAGGACCCCACGGAAATTTTCTAGCTAGCAGTCTTCAGTGGGGACTGCCTCCGACGTCAGTCCCGCCCCCGACGTCAGGCATAGTACATAGGTCCCGGCAGAATCCCCAGTTCTCCCGCTGGAGACTCCCGGCCGCTGGATGACATCAGAAAAGGAGACGAGGACCGCCATCAGATGGCCAAGCCTAAGCGACCTTTCCAAGTGTAGGTTGGAACCTACTTCCTCCAAAGGGGAATGGTGGGCGGGAAGGTACCTGCTGCAAGAAATGTTCTCGAAGATCTACTGTTACGGTAAGTTCTTACGTAAATGTACTATCTTCTTCGAGGTACAGCTCTTGCAGCAGGTTACACCATTAGGACTGATTTCCAAGCAATGGTGCCTTGAAAGCCATCGGGAAGAGGCAATACCGAAGTTCCAACCCGTCCTGAGCCTAGGACAGGAGGCCTTGTAGGACAGCAAGGCCGAAACCCGCTCTTCGCCGTGAAGCGATGTCAAGGCAGTAATGCCTGATAAAGGTGTGCACCGAGTTCCAGGTGGCAGCAGCACATATGGCCGATGTGGATACGTTCTTGAGTGCCGCAAAGGATGTACCCACTCCCCTTGTCGAATGGCCCTTGACCACACCTGGTAAGGGTTTCTGGCGTTTGTTGTAACTAAAGGAAATGCACTGAATGAGCCAGCGCGAAAGGTTCTGTTTCGAGACTGGAACCCCCATCATCTTCTCAGCGAATGAGACAAACAGCTGTTCCACTTTGCGGTGCTGTTTGGTCCTGGTCAAATAGTATCTAAGACATCGGTGAACATCCAGGGTGTGAAGCAGTGCATCTCCTCGATTAGCGTACCTAGGGAAGTACACTGGTAAATCAATGTCCTGGTTAAGAGTGAGGGCTGAGACCACCTTAGGCAGAAACTTGGGATTTGTCCTCAGGGACACCCTATCCTGATGAAAAATTAAACAAGGCTCCTTGCACATGAGACCGTGTAGTTCAGAGATTCTTCTCGCCGAAGTAACAGCAACTAAAAACAACGTTTTCCACGACAGAAAACACAGCTCGCAATCTGCGGCAGGTTCAAATGATGGCAGCGTAAGCTGCTCAAGGACGAAAGGTAAATCCCAAGGAGGGACGGGATCCCTAATAGGCGGCCTAAGGTGGAGGACCCCTCTTAAGAAGGCACGGGAGGTATCCAGCTGTGCCACCGTGCGTTGGCCTATAGGGGCATGGTAGGCTGAGATTGCACACAGGTGCACTTTGATCGAGGAGTAAGCTAACCCTAATTGAAAAAGGGAAAGCAAGTATTCCAGAACCAGTTTCTCTGGGCAGTCTAAGGGTGAGAAACCGTGTGCCTAAGACCACAAGCAAAATCTACGCCATTTCATGGCGTATATAGCGTGTGTCGCCGGTTTTCTGGTGGCAGAAAGAACTTCCGCCACCTCCTGAGCGACCCCATGTCGCAAGATGGCTATGTCTCTAGGAGCCAAGCGTGCAGGTTCAGAGAAAGCAAGTCCGGGTGGACTAGAGAACCCTCCTCCTGAGACAACAGGTGGGAGCTGATTGCCAAAGGAAGCAGAGGTTCCCGGGCCAATTGACTCAGAAACGGGAACCAAGTCTGTCAGGCCAAAGCGCTATTAAAATAAAGCGTTGCATGCTCCCTGCGAAGTTTGAGAAGGACTCACTGGATCAACAGGAAGGGAGGGAAGGCATAGAGGAATCTGCCCGCCCAGGAGAGGGACAACACGTCTCGTCAGAAAACACCAGGCCCTGGATCTAGCGAGCAAAAATTGGGCAGTTTTGCGTTGGATGGTGAAGCGAATAAATCCAATTCTGGAGTGCCCCATCTGAGAAACAGATCCTCTGCCACCTCCTGTAGAAGTTCCCATTCATGGACTCTGGCCTGGGAACGACTCAGGCTGTCTGCGACGGTACTGTCCACTCCGGGAACGTGAACTGCAATGAGGTTTGCGCCGTGTCGTATTACCCAATCCCACACTCTCATGGCCGCCCTGCAGAAAGGGTAAGTGTGTGTGCCTCCTTGTTTGTTGAGGTAATACATCACCGCTGTATTGTCTGTTAGCAACAGGAGAGTACTCAGTGGAATGTCTGACTGGAAGGCTTGCAGGGCATAAAGGACCATCCTCATCTCCAATATATTGATATGGAGATGAGATTCTTGAGTGGTTCAGGTTCCCTGAGACCTCACCCCGTTCAAGTGTGCTCCCCACCCCAGTCCTGAGGCATCTGTGGAGAGTGTTATCACCGGGGACGGCGCTGTGAATGGAACTCCCACAGAGAGGGTTCACGGGTCTAGCCACCATTGCCAGTCTCGAACCACGGACTTCCGTGATTCTTACTGGATGCTGCATATGGTCTTGCCTTTGGTCCCATTGCACTCTTAGCATCCACTGGGTTACCCGCATGTGGAGCCTTGCCATCAGGACAGTAGGAATGGCTGCAGCCAACTGTCCGAGCAGTCGAAGGAACAGTCTGGCTGGGACAGTCTTCTTCGCAGATAGCTCCATGATGAGGGATCGAATGTGTTCCGCTCTGTCTTCAGGAAGAAAGGCTTTCCCTGTGATGGTGTCCAGAACTGCCCCAATGAATTGCAGTTTCTGGGACGGTACCAGGAGACACTTCTCGTAGTTGATTAGGATGCCAAGGGACTGAAAAAGTGCCTGGGAATGCTGGATTGCTATCAACAGCGCCTCCTTGGAGGAGGCCAAGAGAATCCAACCGTCCAGTTACGGGAACACACCGTGGCCCTGTCTCCTCAGAGACGCTGCCACGACTGCCATGCACTTGGTAAAGACCCTGGGGGCCGATGACAGCCCGAAGGAAAGCGCTCAGAACTGAAAGTGGTGGCCGAGAAACTAGAAGTGCAGGAACCTCCTGAGCACGTGAACAATGGGGATGTGCAGGTAACCGTCCTGCATGTCCAAGGATGCCAAGAATGCGCCCTTCTTCAGCATGGGGATTAGACCCGGAAGGGTCACTATGCGGAAGCATTTGTAGGCGACCGACATATTGAGGTCGCTGAGGTCCAAGACTGGACGGAGGTCCCCTGTTTTCTTTGGAAACAGGAAGAAGTGGGAATAATATCCTGTTCCTCTCTGGTTCCCTGGGACGTACTCCAAAGTTTCTTTCTGTAGAAGAGTGAGCACTTCTTCCCTGATGAGCAGGGCATGCTGACCCAAATAACGGGAGAGCAGAGGAGGCCTTGTGAGGGGCTTGTCTAAGAATTCTATAAAGTGGCCTTTTTTGACCAACTGTAACACCCACCTGTCAGTGGTGATCGACTGCAACCCTGGCAGGAGATCTGCGATGCGACCCCCGACCTTTGTTTCCCGTTGATCCTGAGGGGTGGGGGCCAGGAAGGAGTCATGCTGTGGCAGCAGGGGTCCTGCAGGTGGGCCGACTTGGTAGAACGTTGGCCTCTACCTGAGGACGTCTAGACCTGAGCTTTTCGGAGAAGGGCCCTCTGTTGGCGGGGCGAGGTTGTTGCCTCTGAATCGACTCGGCGACTCTGGTTCCTCTGAGGAACTTGAGTCTAGATCTGTACACTGCTTGGACAGATCTAACAGCCTTCCCAGCCTCTAGTAGTTTGGTGATGACCTTCTAAGATGCCTCACCGAACAAAACTTCGCCATGGAAGGGGGCGTCCAGAATGTTCTTCTGGACGTCCGGGGAAAATCCGGAGACACGGAGTCATAAGCGTCTCCGGAGGCATACGCGGTTCAGAGCACCTGGGTCCCCACGTCTGAACCCGTGCGAAAGAGCTGGAGAAGCTCTTCCTTTTGGTCACCGTCTGGCAATTTCTCTGCCAGTTCCTGTCCCTGTTCCCACAAAGCGTTCTGAAATTGAACCATGTGTGATAGGCAGTTCAGGGTTCTGATGGCGAAGGTCGCAGCTGCGTAAGTTCGCCTACCCAGCATGTCCAGTTGCTTGGACTCCGGGTCCGGTGGCTGCGGGTTCAGATGTTGCGGTCTCTGGGACCGGTCATGACAGGCTGTAATGACCAGGGAGTCAGCCAGAGGATGATTAGTCAAGTACTGCTCCTCCCTTGGGGCCTTGTACAGGCGGTCAGCCCTCTTCGGCATAGCCGGGAGCGAATGTGGACGTTTCCATGCTGCCTTGGTGACGTCCACGAAGGTGTCCACCAAGGGTGGTACACCACAGGCTTAGGGTCTTTCTGCCGAAGATAGCGGGCGAGGCGTAGCCTTCCGGGGTCGAGTTCCTCTGCATCCCATCCCATGTTCTCTTGGATGTGCCTTATGATCTCAGAGAACAAGGGGTCGTACAGAGGAGACCTAGGAAGTTCACGTTGGTCCAGAGAAGGGATGCTGATCGGTGAAGGAGATCTGGAGCATACCGAGATGTCAGATCGTGAATCCTCCGTAGACGGTGAATAGCAACATCTTCTGGGTCTCTTGGGGCTAGGTGACCCTGAAGAGGACCTGGACGGAGGTCTTCTCTTGTCTGTAGGTCTGCCCCTAGGAGGTCCCACTGGCTCCTGGGGGGGAAAGGTACTCGACCTGCTCCCCTTTTTGGTGAAGGAGGGGACGCAGCGGTCGGTGGTGCCGCGGGTGCAGGAGGAGGGTGCGTGGTGATCACTTCCTTTTTGATGGTGACCCACCGGAAATTGAATAGCTCCTTCACTTCTGCTGAGTTAAAGCCCAACTACGGGCTGGGCGCCGGTGGCCTGTCGTCGGGTCCCGGCGTTGGTTCCCCGGGAGTCTCCGGTTCTGGGGAGGGTTCCCGCGGGAGCTCGACGGGACCGGGGTCGCCCGCCTGGTCCTCGGGCTGAGAGGACTCCTCCTCCGTCAACGCCTCCTGGCCGATGTCGGTAGGTGGCGGTGTGGTTCTTCTAGATGCTGTGTCTGACGTCGGTCCCCCGGCAGGCATCCTGGGAGGTGAGTGCCTGGTCGTCGACGGGTGATGAATAGTCGCTGGGTCCCGGGAGTGTCTGTGAAGTTTAGCCAACGTCGGGTGGGCCGATGTCAGGTCTGACGTCCACTTCAGTGAGGTCAGCTCCTTGGTCTTACGTTGGGGAGGCGGCGGCAGTGAGACTGACCGGACGTCGGAGGCCGAGTGCCGGGACGAGGACTTGTGGTGCTCCCCTGACCTACACGAGGCCTTGGAAGAAGAAGTAGACCTGGAGGTCTTAGCAGGCCGCAGGGTAAGAGAACCGCTGGCTGACTTGACCATGACCGGGGGAGGCTGAGAATAGGCCCGACACGGAGAGCGGTCTGACCTGGAGCTAGAGCTGCGGGAGTCCGAGGCCCTAGAGGGGGATCTAGGTTTTACCTTCTCCCAGTGTTTCTCATGGTGCCTGCGGGATTTCTCCGAATTCCCCTTGGAGGAAAGATCCATGGCCTTGAGCTTTTCTTCTAAGAGGAAAGCCTGGAGAGCCTTCTGACGGCGGATCCGGGTCCGGCTGTTGAACCCTGACAAAGGAGCAAGCCTGGGTATCGTGATCCGGGCCCAGGCACCGGGCACTGAGCAGTGGGGGTCTTTGAGAGGATCTGCTTCCAAAGGCGCACTTGGAAGAATGACCCTCCACAGAAGTTGGGAGGACATCAGATAGAAGAGTAGATCTTGAAGAGGTATTCTTGAACAAATTCGGATTTTAGGAAGAAATTTCTACAGTGCGTCGTAGCTAGGAGCAGCCGAAGGAGTCGAGAGACATACAAGTCGTGAGGAAAAGAACTGGAATTCTTGCAGGACCGCCTCCTTATGTACTACGCCTGGCGTCGGGCGGGACCGGCGTCAGGCGGTCCCGCTGAAGACTGCTAGCTAGAACATTTCTGTGGGGTCCTGACGCCTGCCGGCTTCAGTCCTAATGGTGTAACCTGCTGCAAGAGCTGTACCTCGAAGAAGATCTGAGGAGAGACAGGGCTGCCAATACCTATCTGGGGAAGACGACATCAGACATCATCAGGGGCTGCCCCAGTATACTCCTAGAGAAAAGTTTCATTGTGATCGTAGCGCCTCACAGCTCTATAGGTATGGCCTGATAAAAAAAGGTATCCTCAAATATTTTCATTTATTTGCACTGAATAACTCAACACTTTCTGCATGCTTCCAGCACCTTGCACTCTGCATTTCAACTTCATATCTGAAATCTCCTAGGAGCTCCAGCAGCTCAGAATTAGGAGACAACATACCCAGAGTTGAGACAAACATCATGGCAGCAAGTATTTATGTTATCTCTTGCCTCCCTCCTGGTGCCCTATAGTAATGCCTACCCCTTAAATCCTCAGACCCTGACCCCTTATTCACACCTAAAACCAGGACCAAAGTTGGAGAGACAGCCTTCGCTGTCACTGCCCCAAAACTATAGAACCGTGAAACTGCTAACATTAGACACTGCACTGTGCCCATGCCTTCTGGAATCACAGCGCTCACACTTACTACAGCTAATAATATACTCCAGTTCCTAGCTCCTGACTACGGTAACTGCAGCCTTTGTTTGACACATTCCCTGCATTTGTCACTTTGAATACCTGATGAGTCTGCACTTCTTAGCTTTTTTTTTTTTTTGTTTTTTGGATTCTACTTTGCTCCCCACTCCTTCAGGCATCCCTAGGTTCCTTTGCACCCCTCCAACCTCCCTGGGCACCCTTTCGCCTCAAATCACAGCCTACCTTGAGGTAGCTTGGCATTACCCTCAGCCAAGTGGGTCCCTCTCCTCAGGGAAGGCACCAGTGGGGTGGCCCACACTATTTTCCCTTTTCGGCCTCCTGTTGCTGCTGAGGTGAGGCTGATCCACAGGAAGTCTTGGATGTGACTCGAACTGGGTGCAGTCATCCGGCCAATCCAGACATTTTTTCGTGTCCTGGTGTTTTCTGGTCCCTCCTGCGCTGCTACCTGCAGTGCCCTGGTCTCCACGGAGGCCACTACTGCAGTGAAGGGTCCCAACCCACCCCAGGAGAGAAAAGCAGTCCTCCAGATGCTCAATCCTCTCCTTCCCCTGCCAGCCCCTGGCGCCCCGAGTCTGTTCCCGAACCCGGGTCGCCAGCGTGGTTCGAGGTGTGGCGTCCAGCGCCTCAGGCCTCTGCGCCAGCAGGCCGGCCAACTTCTTAGCTTTTTCCCAATTTTCCCTCTCCTATTTTTCTCAATTGATAGTCATGTACTGTATTGTTTGCTGTGTTGTTTAATCCCTGGAGAAGGTGCAGCACTTTACCACCTAGGGATCACCTTGGACAGCTCATAGTCCTACTCCCAACATACTGAATATGTAGCCAAAGCTGTCAACATTTGCATTGGGTTGCTCCTCAGGCATAAACGGAGGGACTACCAATGCATTAAGGCTAGCAATCCAAAGCTCTGTTATATCCATAATTGATTATGGGCATGCTATCTATGACTCTGCCACTGAAATTGTGCTCTGACATATATCCACAACTCTGAACAAGGCCTGTAGGCTCCTCACAGGTGATACAGGGCTCACGCATACCTGTGACCTTTATGCTAAGACAAGATGGCTTCAGCTAAAAGACACAATTAAATACCAAACATGTCTACTAGCTAAGAAGATCAGTCTAGGACTTGCGCCTCAAGGGGTTCAAAACATCCTAAACCAGTCTTGTATTCCCTGTCGTACGAGAGGCTCTATAAATCACATCTTCCAGGGACCACGCTGCCGCACTACCCAGGGACAAAGATTCTTTGCCTACCATGCCCCTCTCTGGCTAAATTTCCTCCACCATGACATCTCCTCTATCTCCAAGCTAGGCCCATTTAAACAAAAACTCTGGAACTACCTGACTGCTTTCACTAGCAGTGCCTACTAACACTATACACTTCATATCTTCATCGCTTCCAACATACATTGCCCTCATTCTCCTGCTCCGCCTCACTAGCATTTCTCACACCATCCCCATTCACTCTGCCTCTCCCCCTCACATCCACTATCCCTCCCGTTATTTTGCTCATCCCCAACCACCCCCTCCCTCCCTGCTACCTCACTTCCTTCCACCACCACCCCCGCCTTATCACCCTCCTATCACTCCAGTTTACCACCCGACAAGGCCTCCTGGCTGCCTCATCTTGCATTCTCCTCACTCTCCCCTCCTTCCCTACCTACCAGTCTTCCTGCTACCACTTCACAAGGTCTCCTGGCTGCCCCACTTTGTCTCTACATATGCTT
Organism: Neoceratodus forsteri; assembly: GCA_016271365.2. Classification (NCBI taxonomy): domain Eukaryota; kingdom Metazoa; phylum Chordata; order Ceratodontiformes; family Ceratodontidae; genus Neoceratodus; species Neoceratodus forsteri. The sequence goes on along the minus strand of CM057459.1, from coordinate 301,641,163 downwards.
TGTCTACTTCCTCTGTGTGTGCTAAGAATGTTAGCGCGAAAACCTGTTCCCTGGAATACATTCTACAATGCCAGATAATGACGCTCATCTGTTTTTCCCTACAATACCATTAATTATCGTACATCCCTTGATCTGTGTTTCTACCTTTGTAATCCCTTCTGATGTGGAACCTGTGTAAAAGAGCTCAAGCTCAAAGGTGTTTAATTCGTGCCGGCCCGGGTCGCTGAGGGTTGAGGCGCTGGACGCCACACCTGCTGCCTTGGCGACCCGGGTCGAGGCGGACTCGGGTCGGCCGGAAAAAGATAGGCTGGAGGCGTCCAACGACAGCTCGCCTTCTCCGGGAAGGGATTTGGCCTATGCCCGACACTTGCATGACCCCGAGCGGAGGCTCGAGGAACTGCAAGCTCCATTTGAGGATGGGCGGCCATTGATCAGCATGGACGTCGGCGCGCGCGTCATGACGTCGGGGGAGGTTACTTGCTGCTCGGGGAGGGAGAAAACGCGGAAACAAGCCTGCCTCAGCCGGGAAGATGGGAGGACCATGGCCGTGCCCACGATTTGCCTGTGCCGCCCAGCAGACCTCGAACCGGCCAGTATAAGTTATGGGTCTGAGCCCTGCCTCATCCCACCGGAGGGTAATCTCGCAACTCCATGGGGCCTAGGGCTCTGCTTGGGTAGGGTTCGGGCAGTGGGATGTCCAGTTGTCTCCCCGGAAGGGTCGGAGGTGGCAGGCTGGGGAGGAGGAAGAAATTGTAATTTCAAAAAAAAAAAAAAGGTGTTTAATTCGAGATCTTAATAAATAAATAAAAAAATTTCCTGTCATGCACAATCGTGTTTTTCAAAGATTGTCATGTACTTTAATGTCAAAATCAATGTCTTGTACTGTATTCTTTTTCTTTATTTCTACTCCCCGAGTAGTGCCTGGAATTAGGCAAATGTTTGTCTAGCGCACCTTACCCGGTAAACAACAGCTAACTAAATAAATAAATATTTCATACTGTGCTTAGTACTGTATGAACAGGCTACTTTCACAAATATTTCCTGATGCAGCAATGATTGGCTTAGTATATAACTTGTTTTTTTACTTCAAACTGTAGAGCACTGATTAGTTATTGGTCCCAGATTTGCTATTATAAGTAGCCCTGTAACTATATGCAGATACCGCCTCTAACATTTCTAAAAGAAATTGTTTGGAATACAAAAAGTGAAACTGACATCTATGGCAAGCCGTTAGGGACATAATTCATAATCTCCGGTTGTATAGTAAAATACGTACACAATATAGTGAAATACATATATCATATAGTGAAATAAGTACATCATAGAGTGAAAAGCATACACAATGTAGTGAACCACACACACCATCTACTGAAATATATACATCTTACAGTGAAATACATATACTGTATACTAGTATATAGTGAAACACAAACACTATATAGTGAAATGCTTACATTATATAGTGAAATACATACACTATCTACTGAAATCCACAAACTGAGTACTGAAAATACACACACTATATACTGAAACAAATGTACTACGTACTGAAACATATCCGCTACCTGCTGAGACACACACTACAGACTGAAAAATCCATGTACACTGTCTATTGAAACAAATACTCCATACACTGTAACACACACTACATATTGAAAAAATGTCATATACACTATATACTTAAACAAATACACAATATATTGAAATGCATACACTACACATAGAAAAAAGCACATACACGGTCTACTGAGACAAATACACTATATATTGAAACATCTACATTTTATATTGCACTAGGCTTAAGGCGCACCTGACTACCTCCTCAAAATGCAACTGTTAAGTTAAGGGACTCCCAAGTGTTAGCCAATACTCTGTGGTCCAACTCCTTTACCGTTGGAACTTCTTATATTGCTACAATGTTTACTCTGTAATGTATCTATGTGACACATGTTATGTATTTAGTTGCACTCAATCCCATAAAATAATGTATGTAATCCTCGGGTCGCCCCTGAAAAAGGGACTCTCGGGGCCCAGTGGGCTCACCCGATTATCAAAATTTAATAAATAAACATACAGAAATACCTACACGGTATAGTTTAAAACAACACATATACTATATACTGAAACAAATACACTACATGGTGAAATACATATACTACTTTTTGAAATATATACACTGTAGAATGAAAAAATTCACATACACTATATACTGAAACAAATAAACTATATACTGAAACGGACTATGTTCTGAAACTACCCATCCCCCAGCCCCTACCCCTCGAATGGCCTGCCACTGTACTCCTTGCCTGTTGCATTCAGTTAGCTACTGGCTTGATGACAGGATGTCTAAAACTGCAGAGCAGAAGGATAAACCTCTTATTCTACTTCTTTATGGAGGTTTAGATTTTGTTTCGCTTGCACACCTTTAAAGGAAGGCTGTCATGATTACAGTAGCAGGACATGATTATTGTTACCTACCAGCTGAGTGCGTCTTCCCTCTGTGGATGTCTACAGTGTTAATTTTGTTGTCCAATTTTGAAAAATATACCAGAGTACTGCGCTGCCATGCTGCCGCTTTGCACCCACTATCGCCGCAGCAGCAATCATACAAATGAACATGTCGCGCTTGTCCCACAGTGCTGACTGTCCCCTTCTCATTGGCCACTGCTTTAAATCCTGCGTTCATAGTTTTCCCTTCCTATTCCTTCCCAGAAGGTCACATTTGTGATGCGCGCTCCCCGTGACACTTCCTGTCGGTGCTGAGCATTCACTGTTTAGTCAGCTTCTCATTTCTGCCCGTTCCCACTGCATAACATCAATAAGGTATTGACTGTAATTCTGAAGTTTGCAGTGAATATTTCTGCAACTGTTTTTGAATTTCAGTCATGTTGCCTGCTGATAAATGTACCGGAGCAATGCTTCTGTACAGTGATTACATTACAGTACAACTGCAGCACCGTTTGTTATTCATTATGGTGTTAGATGGTGTTGCAGGTGGTGTTGCACTCTTTTTACTGTGATTGAGATCCAGACATGTGTTGCTGTACAATGCGGTCACCTAACGGTACCTTTGGTGGATGTTGCCGATGTAGCCAGCCGTTGCCATGAACCGCATTATATTCTCACTATCTTACTGTACCATCATAATTAATTATGAATATTTCATTTCCTTTCACCCCAATGTTGTTTACTGAACAATATATCACTGTCATTGTCATTCATGTTAGGTAAGGTGCAGCGGTGGCTTCTTTGATACCCGGACTGAATGGATCACCTATGTGTACACTGCTGCACACCACTGATTCTCTTAATTGAACAGTGTATGTTTTGCTGTTCTATTGGTCTGATGACCACAAAGTGCTGCTGGGTTTATAGTTCATTGTGACAGTCACTGTACGTATTCCCATTTCCTTTCTTTAATGTCCATTCCCCCGCCCACCACCACCACCACAAATACATCATCATCATCATCCGAGCAAAGTGTTGCCAGATACGTGTAATCAGAAAGCAATATGTGGTAAAACTCCAGCTCTTGTGTAGCCACCATATGCTGGCATATACAACATCCGTAGCTGAAGTAAAGACAGACTGTAGTGTGCTGTGTTGTCATTCACTGTAAATAAACTTTGTGGTCATGATCCAAATGTTTTGCACTACGGTATGACTAACTGTGATCTATTATTGTTGTTCTTGTCATGGACTTTATTTTTGGGATTACATCCAAATACATTATCAGCTGTTACTTGTTATATGCTATATTGTTGGAAACGTTCATATACGTGTGGTGCACATTAGGGCCCTGATATTAAAAAGTGTTCCTGGAAATGGTGCATGTCTGTGCTCATCGCAAGTGAGTGCAGCTCAAGCAACACGGGGACATATTGTGAACACATGTGCTATACCGCATCTCTTACAAATATATCAAGTAATGCACATTGCTGTAATACAGTGTGCCTGCTAAATACACTGAGAGGTATGGATATCAGGAATTTGAAATGCACCACTGCATCACCGATCCGCCGTGCACAAGTTCCTGTTATTCGTGCATCAATGTGCTTCATCATGATGATGATGATGATGATGATGATTGTGAAGCAAAGGCAGGGATGGCACACAGCATGGGGAAAGGCAGTGGGGGTGTCCGGATGGAACGAACAGGGTTGCTAGGGAAAGGTGGGCATTTGGGGATGGTAAAGCTGAGTCAGGGACGGATATTAAGAGTGAAGTGAGCAATAGGCAGTCATTGAAGGCAGGGAACAGGAAGGGTGAAGAGCAGTAGGGCGGAGAAGAAAACGAAGGAGCAGGTTTTCAAGGCGGAGGCAGTAGTTACAGGTAAGTGGGACAAGACAGCCCAGAAGGGGCAGGACGTAAATGTGATGAAACTAAGCATGAAACATTGTAGGCAAATGAATACAGCAGATAGATTACTCTGGAGTTGGGATACAGATGCAGAGAACAATACTGGTGTGTGTAGGATGAAGACTGACAGGACACGAGAACAGGGGTGACCATGTGCAGTCGGGGAATGGGATACCTTTCACACCCAGATTGTGGTAGGTGTGAGGAGCCTGTTTGGGGGGTGCTGGAAAATGGGATGAGGAGGGGCATGTAAGGAGGGTAAACACGAGGGGTGAACAGGGCAGGAAAGGTGGAGGGTAGAGTACTGATAGTTTCCTACTCTATGAATACAGGCATCTAGTCATAGGGTCAGGGGGAGTGTAAGACTCCCTGATCAGAACAAAATGACACCGAGGACTGAAGTTGCACAAAGCAAAACATGACTTCTAATCGCTTGCAAGGGAATATGTTGCTACCACGGACATATCATTCCAGATCTGGACAACTGACAGAAATGGAACTAGTGAACTAAAATTCATGCAATGTTCTCGACTTGGCCAGGGGTCATTATGTACATAAGCTGTAAGATGTCCTGTTTTGAAATCCTGCAGGTGGCAGTGGTTAGGCTGGAAAACAGTAAGGCGATTAGTAGACAAATCAGTGAGCTTACGAAGTGGTTTTGAGAAGTGTAGTATGGCCTGTTGGTGGACTTGCAGTACACCTTGGAGGCTAAGCAGCTGTACACTAGCGACATGTTCCACCTAAATTTGGGTGGGAAGGAAATTTCAAAACTCAAACTAGGTGGTTTCACTATTGACAGGTATAACGTTGTTAGGTGGGTGATCAAAAGGGTCAGTGCCACCAGATAGCATGAAACAGCGAGAGGTGTCCACTCCTTATGGGATGGGAAGATATGCAAGTAGCTCAACAGCCAGGGTAAATGAAGTGCTAAACACAGGGGTTGGTGCGTGTATAGGACTGTCATCTCGAAAATATCTCAACCTTTCAGGTACCGGCCATAGTACTACTGGTTGATGTAAAGGGCAAAGAGGATAGGTCCCAAAATGCAACATTCAGGAGCAGCCTATGGGCAGTACTTGTAGTGGGAAGAATTCCCTAACCTTAATCTGCTGCTTACAACTTGTCAGGTAGCAGCAGACCATCTTCACAGCAGCACAGAAAAGAATGATGACAGTAGGTGAATCAAGGAGTATGGAATGTGGAGTGCAACACACTGCTCACAAAACACATGTGAGTGAGGGTTCTTGGTTTATCACTGTGATTCAGAAATGGCATCGCTATTGAAGTGGTATAGGAGGTTGTGGGGAATGTGGAGGATTTTTTAGTAACCATGCTGATGAATGTGGTGTGAGAGAGTAAAGCTTGTAGTGGTTCACAAAAGTACAGTTGCGTAAGAACTTACCGTAACAGTAGATCTTCGAGAACAGCTCTTGCAGCAGGTTACACCATTAGGACTGAAGCCGGCAGGCATCAGGACCCCATGGAAAAATTCTAGCTAGCTATCTTCAAGCCAGGGGACCGCCCCGGCGTCAGTCCGCCTCGGCGTCACTGGCCGTGTGGTACATAAAGGCGTCCCACCAGATTACCCAGTTCTCCGCTGGAGACTCCGGCCGCGGGATGACATCAGAGTGGGAGACTGAGGATCCACCGTCAGAAGAAAATAAGGAGAAATTCCTAAAGAAAAGGTAAAGCCATGCCTCCTCCAAGGGAAGGTGGTGGGAAGGTACCTGCTGCAGAGCTGTTCTCGAAGATCTACTGTTACAGTAAGTTCTTACGTAACTGTTCTATCTTGCCGAGACACAGCTCTTTGCAAATCACCAGGACTGATTCCCAAGCAGTAACGCTGCCAGAAATTCGGGAGGAGGAAAACAGGAAATAAATTCAGGTCCTGAACCTAGGACAGGAGACCCTGTAGCACCAGCCAGGCGAAACCAGCCCTTCGCCGAGAGGCGTGTCCAAGCTATAATGCCTGATAAAGGTATGCACAGAACTCCAAGTGGCTGCAGCACATATAGCAGAGGTGGAGCGTTTCTGAGTGCTGCAAGGAGGTGGCCACACCTCTAGTAGAATGACCCAGGACTGTGCCCGGGAGGGCTTTTGTTTTATATCATAACAGTAAAATACACTGGACAAGCCAGCGAGATAGGGACTGTTTGGATACGGATTGGCCCATCATTCTCTCAGAGAAAGAAACGAAAAGCTGCTCAGAACTACGAAAAGATTTAGTTCTGTTGAGGTAATACCTCAGGCTGTGGTGAACATCCAGGGAGTGAAGCAGAGCCTCTCCTCTATTCGAGTAACAGGAAGTAGACCGGAAGGTCAATATCCTGGTTCAGAGTGAGTGAAGTGACCACCTTAGGCAAAAATTTAGAGTTACGTCCTCAGGATACTCTGTCCCGGTGGAAAACTAAATAAGGCTCTTTGCACATAAGGCGTGAAGTTCAGATATTCTTCTGCTTGAGTAACAGCAACTAAAAATAACGTTTTCCATGACGAAAGCTAGCTCACAATCAGGCAGATTCAAAGGGAGGCGTGAGCTGTTCCAGGACAAAGCAGATCCCATGGAGGCACAGGGTCCCTAATAAGAGGCCTAAGATGTAACACTCCCTAGAAATTCCGGAGGCATCCAATTGAGCCACTGTACGATGTCCCACCGGGTGATAGGCGAAATGGCACAGAGGTGCACCTTAATGGAGGATAGGCAAGACCGAATGAAGAGAGAGCAGATAATCCAAAACTACTCCCACAGGACAACCTAAAGGGGAAAAAATCGCGTGCTCGCGACCATAAACAAAAACGGCGCCATTTCATGGCGTACGTCTCATGCGTTGCCGGCTTTCTGGCTGCAGACAGAACCTCTGCAACCTCTTGCGAGACCCCGTGACACAAGATGGCTATGTCTCTAGGAGCCAAGCATGCAGGTTCAATGAACGAAGTCCGGATGAACAAGTGAACCTTCTCCTGAGACAGGAGGTGGGAGCTGAGCGGCAACGGGAGCGGGGGTTCCCGAGATAGTTGCACCAACAAAGGGAACCAGATCAGTCTGGGCCAGAACGGGGCCACCAGGATCAAGTGCGTGCTCCCTGCGCGGTTTGGAAGAACTCTCTGGATCAACGGGAAGGGAGGGAAAGCGTAGAGGAATCTGTTCGCCCAGCAGAGGGATAAGGCGTCTCGTCAGAAAACACCAGGCCCTGGATCTAGCGAGCAAAAATTGGGCAGTTTTGCGTTGGATGGGGATGCGAATAAGTCTAGTTCTGGAATTCCCCATCAAAGAAACAGATCCTCTGCTACCTCTTGAAGAAGTTCCCACTCGTGGACTCTGGCCTGGGATCGACTCAGGTCGTCTGCAATCGTGTTGTCCACCCCGGGAACGTGATCAGATTTGCGCCGTGTCCGATTACCCAATCCCACACCCTCATGGCCTCCCTGCAAAAGGGGTAAGAGTGTGCGCCTCCTTGTTTGTTGAGGTAATACATCACCGCCATGTTGTTTGTCTGAGCAGAAGAAAGTACGGTGGGATTACTGACTGAAAGGCCTGCAGGGCATAGAGAACCGCCCTCATCTCTAGAACATTGATATAAGATGAGCTTCCATCGGGTCCACGTGCCCTGGGACTTTACCCGTCCAGGTGTGCCCCACCCAAGACCTGAGGCGTCCGTGGTGAGGTTACCTCAGGGATGGCGCTACGAATGGGGCGCCCATGGAAAGCGGCCTGGGACTAGCCACCACTGCCAGTCTCGAATCACGGGTCGTGATCCTGACGGATGCTGCAAGTGGTCTTGCCTTGGTCCCATGCACTTTGAGCATCCACTGAGTTACCCGCATCGTGGAGCCTTGCGAAAGGGACAGTAGGAATGGCCGCAGACATGTGTCTGAGCAAGCAAAGGACCGACCTGGCAGGTACGATCTTGTTCGACAATAAATCCCTTATGAGGGATCTGATGCGCTCCGCTCTGTCGTCTGGAAGAAAAGCTCTTCCCTGAACAGTGTCCAGTACTGCATCTATAAACTGCAGTTTCTGCGACAGTACCAGGAGAGACTTCTCGTAATTTATGAGGATGCCCAGAGACCAGAACAGGTCCTGGGTGCTCTGAACTTACAAGTAGTAACGCCTCTCTGAGGCGGCCAGAAGCCAGTCGTCCAGTGCGGGAACACATAATGGCCCTGTCTCCTCAGGCGCTGCCACGACTGCCATGCACTTGGTAAAGACCCTTGGTGCGGAAGACAGTCCAGAATGGAAGAGCTCGGAACTGAAAGTGGTGGTCGAGAAACTCGAGCGCAGGAACTGCTAGTGCGCCTGAGCTATCGGTATAACCACGTGTCGTCCTGCATGTCTAGAGCGCTAAAAGGCATCCTGTTTCAGCATGGGAATAAAACCGGAAGAGTCACCATGCGGAATCTCTTGTAGGCGACCGACACGTTGAGGTCACTGAGGTCCAGAATCGGACGGAGGTCCCCTGTTTTCTTTGGAACCAGGAAGAAGTGGGAATAATATCCTTGTCCTCTCTGGTTCTCCATGATGTACTCTATCGCTCCCTTTCACAGGAGCACGAGTACTTCTTGCCAGATCAAAGTTTTGTGCTGACCCGGATACTGGGAGAGCAAAGGAGGCCTCAAGGGTGGCTTTCCTGAGAATTCTATAAAGTGGCCTAGACTGACCAACTGAAGAACCCACCTGTCGGTGGTTATAGCCTGCCATCCCGGCAGGAAGTTCGCAATACGACCCCCAACCATGATTTCCGTTGATCCTGAGGGCGGGGGCGGAAAGGAGTCAGGCTGTGGCGGCAGATGGGCCCGCTGGCTGGGCGGCTTAGGAAAACGCTGACCTCGGCTGGCGGGCTGTTTCTCCTGGGCTCTCTGAGCGAGCCCCTCTGATGTGTAGCGGAGCGGGGCTGCTGCCTCTGCGTCTGCCCAGCGGCTTTGGTTCCTCTGAAGGAACCAAGCTTGGGTCGGTACATGGCCTGAACCGACCTTACCGCCTTCCCAGCCTCTTGAAGTCTGGTAATGATCTTCTCCGAAGGATTACCAAACAAGACTTCTCCCTCAAAAGGAGCGTCCACAATATTCTTCTGGACATCCGGGGTAAAACCAGAGACGCGTAACCAGGATTGTCTCCGGAGGCATACGCCAGAAGCTGCTGCTCAGGCCAATGAGTCCGCGGAGTCGTACACGGCTCGTACCACTTGGGTCCCCACGTCTGAACCCGTACAGAGGGGCTGAAGCATCTCCTCCTTCTGCTCACCTTCAGGCAATTTTTCAGCCGTTTCCAGACCCTGTTCCCACAAAGCGTTCTGGAACTGAACCATGTGGGTTAAATAGTTCAAGGATCTGATGGCGCAGGTAGTGGAAGCATACGTGCGCCTACTCAACGCGTCCAACTGCTTGAACTCTGGGTCCGGTGGCAGGGTGCTCAAATATTGCGGCCTCTGTGACCCGGTCATGTGAGGCTGTGATGACAGAGAATCGGCCTGAGGCTGCTCGTCAAGTACTGGTCTTCCTTAGGAGCCTTCTACAAGCGATCAGCTTTTTCGGCATCGCGAGGCGAATGTGGGCCTTCCGCATGCCTTAGTGGCGTCCACAAAGTGTCCACCAAGGGTGGTAACACCACAGGCTTGGGGTCCTTCTGCCAAGATATTTGGCGGGCGTATCCTTTGGGTTCTAGCTCTTCTGCATCCCACCCATGTTCTCTTGTATATGTCTCATAATATCAAGGAGCGAAAGATCATCGGAGGAGATTTAGGCATCTCACGTGGGTCCGGAGAAGGGATGAGAAGTGGAGATGGGGATCTAGAGGAAGAGTAGTCTGATCCCGTGTCCTCCGTTGAAGGCGAACGTCGGTGTCTCCTGGATCTCTTGGGGCTGGGTGACCCAGAAGAAGATTTCGACGGAGGTCTCTGTTTTTCTAGTCTCCCCCTGGGAGAGGATCTAGGCTCCCGGGAGAAGGTAAGCAGCCTGCCGACCCCGATGGCGAAGGGGTGCAGGAACCGGAGGAGGAGGAGGAACAGTGGGAACCATGTCCTTCTTTATAGTGTCCCACCAGTAAGTGAAGGGTCCTTCACTTCCGCTAAGAGCAGGCCCGGCCGGGCGCGGTGGGTGGTCGTCGGGTCGCGTCGGCTCCACAGGGGCTCTGGTAGCAGCGAGGTTCCCTGGCAGTTTCGACGAAACGGGGTAGCCCGTCTGGTCCTCGGGCTGCGTTAAGCCCTCCCTCAGTTAAAGTCTCCTGACCGGCGTCAGTGAAGGCATCAGGGCCCTCTCTTCTCAGGAGGCGAATGGGAATCCCCGGCATCCGCAGAGAGGTGTTGGTTTGGCGGCGGCGGTCGTCTGGCTGTGGCTCAGGGAGGTATGGCCAGTCGCGCCGGCGTCGGGTCCACAGGTCTCTTTAAGGGCGTGAGCTCCAGCGTCTTGCGAGGAGGCACAGAAGAAGACCTGACGTGGGGTACCGAAGGCGGGAACCCGACTTGTGATGATGGTGGTGCTCCCCGGACTTCGCCAAGGCCTTGGAGGAAGAAGGCGAGGATGGCCTGGCGGACTTGAGCCTGAGAAGAAGGCTTCCTTACCAGCGCGGCTGGCTGGCCACTGGAGAGGAGGCGGTGGGACCTAGAAGCAGACTGCGTGACTCCGAAGCCCTGGAGGGACCTGGAAGGGCCTTCTCCTTCGTTTCTCCAGCGTGCTTGTGGGATTTTGAGAAGAAGATTCCCCTTGGAGGACATGGTCTTCAGCTTTTCCTCCAACAAAAAGCCTGAAAGGCCTTCTGACATCGGATCCAGAATCGACTGTTGGAACCCTGGCAGAACAAGCAGGCCGGGTATCGTGGTCTGGGCCCAGGCACCTAACACATCAGGCTGTGTGGGGTGTGAAGGGATCTGTTTCCATAAGCACACTTGGAGGAAGTGACCAGAGGTTGGAGGACATCAGCAAGGTCTTGCTTGAAGAAATCCGAATTTCTCGGTGAGCACTTAACCGTGTAGCGTAGACTGTAACCGAGAGGGTCGAGACAAGCAAGTCGACGGCGGGAAAGAACTGGGGAATCTGGCGGGAGCGCCCCCTTATGTACCACGCCTGATGTCGGAGGTGGGACCGACGTCGGGGGCGGTCCCCGCTGAAGATAGCTAGCTAGAATTTTTCCGTGGGGTCCTGACGCCTGCCGGCTTCAGTCCTAATGGTGTAACCTGCTGCAAGAGCTGTGTCTCGAAGTAAGATCTACCAGCACTGTTGGATGGTCCTAGGGAGACTGTGTCAGATGAACACTGTGGAGCGGTATGACTAGGTAACGAGGGTCCTGGACTGAGGTAGGCCGCTGGACGTACTTCTGTACTTCAGCAAGGTGTTTTATTCTGTAGTCAACAATGGTCTGCTTTATAATGTGAAATAAATGGCTGTAGGGAGAAAGTCGTTTAGGTGGACCAGAAAATGGGCTCTCTGACTATATGCAGAAGGTGCTGGTTTTGGGCATAGCCTCATCCACAAGGTTCTTTACTAGTACGATGACCAAGGAGTCACTGCTGGTGCCAACTGGGTTCCGCATACATGTCAGACATAAGGAAGGGATTAGGAGTAATATGAATGTCTTTCAAGAGTATTCAAAGCTTGGTTTAAGCGCTGGTTGAGGAGCAGGGGTGGGTGGGTGTTCTTACAGGATGATCTGGAGGCTCTGTAAGTTTGTCATGCAAATAGCAAGTAACATTCACTGTGGGGAACTGCAAGGTTGTGCACCTGGGAGTCATACATGTCAGCTGGGGTTATACACAGGGCGTAGACAACATATAATATACGTAGGGTGACAGGGATATCTGTGTACTGGTATATGTAGAAATGAAAACCTCAGAGACCTGTCGGAAGGTAGCAGAATGAGCAAACAGGATGTTGGATGCATCACCAGGGTGATTACTCTACAGAAAAGGTACAACTGCTTGGTTATGCAACACCTGTACTACTGTGTTTAGTTTGCAGACAACATTTAAAGAGGATGTTACACTCATAGAGAGGGTCAAAGGAGAGCCACACAAAATGATCCTGGGTCTAGAGGAAAGGACCTATGAGGAGAGTTTGAGGGACCTCGACATGTGCACCCTACAGGACAGGATGGACATGGTTGGCATGACAGATGTGTGTCTGCATGAAAAGGTATTAATAAGGGGGTCCTAGTCGGGGTGCTCCAAATATAGGAGGAGGTGGCAATGACACAGAAAGGGTGTAGCTGTGAGGTGCGGCTGACATAGGAGATGAGGACGTCTTATTGCACTGAAACGGTGATGGATCCCTGATATAGCTGCCCATGGATGTGGTAGGCGCAGACTGTGGACGGGTTTCTGAGCTGATGTGACAGGTACAAGGGTTACGGTAACTATGATCAGGTCCAATGCAGAACCCAAGGAGATGGGAGAACAGCAAAATTTGGCCTTAATACGGGTGCTGAAAAGTGAGACTGATTCAAAGACCATTTGGCCTGTTTGGCTGTCACTTTAGTATGTTACTAAATTTGTCATTAATGCATGTGTCTGTCAGTACGGATGCGTTTTCATGAGTTGTGCCTGACATGGCATCAAAATGCAACTGTCACCCTGCAAATCATGCGCTCCCAGTACTAGGTATTGCACCGTCCTCATCCTTCCAAGTGATCGCTGTAACACAGTGCTTTTAAAATCCATGGTGGTGCTGTACTTCATCCGTCCACTGACATGACTCACATCGCTGTATGAAACAAATATTTTCCCTTGTGGTGTACTGGTCCCACCCTCCAATCCCATACCTAGACCGCCATATGCAAAGAATATTATTCTCCCTGGTACTGTAGTGTTACCACCCTCCACCCCCGTACCCACCAACTGGCGCTGGGCAATACCTTAAAAACTGACTGGCACTGTACCCGGATACCATGCACGCAACCCCAAACACCACAAATAAAGATCTTGGTGCCGTGGTCTTCCAGCGGTACCACCACCAACAGAGGACAAGCAGCCAACAGAGTACCACCAGCCCACCAATAACAGTTTTGCGGCGTGCAGCAAACAAAGTTGTGACTGACTATTGCATTACACACTATTAGGCAGCGTTCTTGCTCATGATAGTCAACTGTCATTCTGCATTACAATGCAGAGGTATGCAACTATGTTTGCTTCACTCCACTGACAATGTTGTGGTGCCTCTTTGGCTAAAGTCATGCGTGTGGCTGTTGGTACCACTGGTACCAACTCATCAAGACTTTGTTGTAACTGGCAGGTGGATATGGGAATGGAGGGTGGTTACCACTACACTACCATGTAATTTAAAACATTCAGTACAGTAGCAGGGATAATAATATTATGTTCATACTGCACTGGGACATACGTTGGAGGGAGGGACAGTACAGTACAGTACCACTGCTGATTATTCCTTTGAATTGTCAATCGGAGAATGGCAGGGAGGGGAACCAGTGTACTTCAAGTGTTTTTGATGCTTTCTTCACATAGTGCCTTCAACTTCATGAAAATTTATATGTGACGATCATTGCTTCTTCACATTGCTAAGTATGTCATGTCAATATTATTCAACCTATATTACAGCACTTTGTATTCCCTTTATCACACTCTTACCCAATCATTAATTGTACTGTTATTTCTTACAGATAGATGTGACATCGCCAGTGTATCATCATGTATGTGCTGTGCTGCTACAGTACTCGTTTGATTCAACAGTGCGGTACAATGACAAGTGCTGCACTAACTGATGTTCAACAACCCCTGTCTGAGTCATCAAGTGACGAGTGTGACAGTGATAACTCACAGTGACAGTGGCATCACAGAGGTCCTGAGGGATATCATAACCCTGACTGTTGCTACCAGAATACAGCCATACCAGTTTGAGCCACGGAGACCATCAAATTCCTCACATCCAGAAGTATCCAGTGCTGATGCCTCCACTTCTGAAAATGATGACAGGGAATCATCCACGATTGGTCATTTAAACGATGGCAGCTGGTAAACCTCTGGACAGTGTGCATTGATGCCTACTGTACAAGAATTGGTGTGCTGCAAAGAAGTGCAACATGATCTAGGAGATAAGCTTGACGGTCTAAACTGCATATTGGAGCACCCCGAGAGTTTCTGACTGGTTGCCTAGATCCTTTAGTGGTACGTCTAGCACTGACAACCATCTCTGCCTGCTACAGGCATCCTCACCCACCTGATCCAGCACCCAATAGATAAATATAACCGTACTTAAATTACATGCTGACATTCTGACCCTGTTTTATTTACTTTCTTTTTATTTACTACTTTTGCTCACTATGTCCTGCCATCCCAGACTCATCTTACCCCTTTGTCACTCATCCTACCTGGTCCTAAGCTGGTTACCACATGGAGCCATGTCTTTCCCTGAAGCCTACTTGTTCATACAACCCACTTGGATTGCCTTTTGTCTTTGCCATGCATCCATCAGTTCCCCTGCTGATGTGGTTGATGCCAAGACCTCCTCTGGAAGGCTTTTGCATGCGACCACCAACCTCTGTGTGACTACATATTTCATGCTATTGGCCCTGAGGTCTCCCCCCCCTCCATGTTCATATTGTGTCCCCTAATTCTTCACCTATTTTTTTTTTTTTTTAATATGCTACTCTATTTTACTTTGTTGACTCACATGACAACTGGAATGAAATGTCCTTACACTGCTCTGTCCGTACCATCTGTTTCATAAGAATGTAAACCATCATTTTGTAGATGTTGCCTGCATTTGCGGTGGATTTGTATTTTGAAAAGTTTATGTGACGGATGTTCACCGTATACAGCAAGCATTCATCAATTTCAAATGTTTGCTTGCTGTCATTAACAGTTGAAGTGCAGGAGGTACACAGATACAGTATAGGAATGGCAGTGATGTACCCAGCTGACTCCAACCCCCCCCAACCTGCAGGAATGAATAGGCATTGTGGTGTGCATTTTGGTCATCAACCATAACGGTCACAACATTTCACCTTACTCTACCCTGCATACACTGACAAGTATACAGCTGTGCCCTTGGGGTGCTTCGGCTTTACACTACTGTCATTCCATACTGAAATACACTCAGATAGGTGCAGTGTACTATAGTGGTCTTAATTCTGTACAAAAACAGTCTGAGGTGCACCTTGATGCCTGTCACAGCGTGCTTGCTGGGTTTCTGGGTGTAGTGGTGTGAGCATTACTGTCAAGAAGCCCAAGTCACACCCCTGACACCTGGGGTACATACAGGGTGGGAGCGGGTTGACGCAGAGGGACAAGAGTCAATGAGGGACAGTTTTGATTTTGTTACAAGACTTTATTTCTGAAACACGATGGACTTTTGTCACAGTGGGCTGGGCTCCCAGCGTGGCGCCTTTAAGTTTTTTTGAGTGTTGGCACTTTATCCGACGGGGATTGGGTGCCACTGTTGCACATACAGTGTTCTGGGGATGCTGCATGAGCAGAGGGCGACTGGGCAACCCAACGCCACAAAATACATGGTGGTGTGCCGCATGCAACCACCGCTGCAGTCAACGGTGATGACGTGTAGTCAGTTTGCATACTGGTGATGACACGGCAGTATACACATTGCCTACATGTTATCAACTCTGACTGTAGCTCTTGTTTGTTTTGAATTGTACACCACTGCATCTGAACTGTTGTCATAGGCAGCTGGGATGGTCATTGGTGTGGTTTTGCCACGCATTACAAACCGCTCATGGCATTGCAAGCATGGGTTGCGAAAAGTATGAAAACTGGCATGGTGTCACTATGTTTCTGGCACATGCATGCAAGCAAACATAACAATGGATAGTCAAAAATTACAGGTTACTCACCTGTAACAGGAGTTCTAGGAATGGTATATGTTGTTCATCCACACTTATTGGCAGGTTCCTTGCCGCTTTAAATCTTGCCGGAAGGTCTTCAAGCTGGCTCCTCCCACCCACCCGGGTGGTAAAACTCTCGTGACCCCAGATCTAGCCTGCTGGAAGCCAGGTTGTACGTCGAAATCGGAGAGGTCGGGTGGGTCGTGTGGATGAACAACATATACCATTCCTAGAACTCCTGTTACAGGTTAGTAACCTGTATTTCTAGGGACAAGGATATGTTGTTCATCCACACTTATTGGCAGAGTCCTAGCAGTTCTCCGGGAGGAGGGAGGCAGAGCGCACACCCCCTACTTAGGTATAAAGACTGGAGAACCAAGGCCCCGACCAACATCCCGGTGTGACCCAAGGTCGATGTGGAAGGGGAAATGGTATAGCCTGCATCCAGGTAGGAGCCCTGCGGATATCCTGGACAGGAGTATCCTCGGAAGCAGCCACCGATGCAGCGGAAGGGTGGGTAAAATGAGCACTTATCCCTCTGGGAGGCTCCATGCCCACCCACCTATAGCGGAGACCTATGCAGGTGGTGACCTGCCTGCTCCTCGGCCGCTTGGCTGCAGGTCTGCCAGGTGCGGCTTCAGCATAGAAGACAAACAGCTGGCGAACCTCTCCCGAACTTCAGCCCTATGCTCCCTGGGTAGGGGAGCGTTAAATAGGGTCCCAATGGATCCTATACACGGCCTCCGAGGCGTGAATGGGGATGAACCCCGTCAGAGACAATACCCGGTTAGAGAAGGACTCCGCCACCGCCTACGGAAGGAACTTCGGATGGGGCGCAGGACAACCTTGTCCCTGTGGAAGGCCAGATAGAGAGATTCAAAGGAGCGCCTGGAACTCCCCCCTCCCTCTGGGTGGCAGAGAAGCCCCAAGAAGGTGTACTTCCACAGCAGGTGGGGAAACTCACACCTGTACGAAGGTTCGAACGGCTTGCCCGTGAGCAAAGTCCATACCAGCGCAGATCCCACAGACTGGGGATACTCCCCGAGAGGGAGGTGATCGAGGGGCCTCCAGAAAAGCGCCAGACCACCTTTCTATCGCCACTCAATGCCTCCGCCCACGCCTCGAAGAACAGGGGTGCCCAACAGAAGCACCTAGAGGGTGGTCGGCCGAAGCCTAATTCCAAACAACGGACCACAGATGGTCTGGAATGCTCGCCGAGGATGGGAGAGACGCCCAGGCCCTATCCCAACACCAAATGGAGAACTTTCCATTCGAGGTGGCGTGTTTGGCCGACTCTTGGCGGGGCCTTCCGAAAAGCGATCAGGACCTCGCCCGAAGGACCAAGGCCCTGGTCCCTAGCATGAGGACCAGGCCTTCAGGTGCAGGGATTGAAGGTCCAGATGGAAAACCTTCCATTGAAACAGAGATCAGGATCGGGCAGGCTGGAAGCCGCCTCAGGAGCCTGGGGCTGAGACTGAGGAGAGCTGGATATCAGAGCTGGCAAACCAGTCTGGGACTACCAGCATCGCCTGCGCCTAGTCCCTCCTCGCCTTGCCTGTGGGTCAAGGGAAATGGGGGAGAGGCGCAGAACAGGCCCAGGGTCCGCGGCCTCGATGGCATCCCCTACAGCGAACCTTGCTGAGGGGGCGGGCATGAGACAGTCTCGGACTCATATTCTTCCTAGAGGGAAGGAGGGAGAAGATCCTGTGCTACCTCCGGCAGAGGAGACCACTCGTGAGGCGCAGTCTATGTCCGGCTTAAAGCATCAGCCAGGGTGCTGGAGGCTCCTGAAATCGAATGGCTAGGAAACCGCCTCCCAGCTGCGCGAAAGACCCAATGCGGAGAACCTCCTTACGCAGAGGCAAGGGGCTCGTCCGAACCTCACGGGGTAGGTAGCACATGGTCGTGGTGTTGTCCGCCTGGACTCAAACCACTAGACCCTGCACAAACGGAGCGTGTCGGTGCAAGCAAAGCGGACCACCTGGAGCTCCAGCGGGTAGGAAAGACATTGGGACTCCCGAGAGGACCAGAGGCGGAGCACTCTGTATTCCCCTAGATGGGCACCCCCACCCATCCAAGAAGCATTGGTCGGAGAAGACCGTCGACTCGGGGCGGACGAACAGGATGTTCTCCTGCAAGAGCTGGAACGGTCCAAGGGAGAGCGTTCCACTAACTTCTGGGCAGTAGTCACGAACTGGTCCAAAGGAACGCAGCACTGTGACCGCTGGCTGGCCAGTCCCCACTAGGGGGACGCATGAACCAGCGGGTCCAAACAGACCACGCTGGAGCCGGCCGCCGCGAGGCCTAGGAGATGCAGGAGGTCCCGGCAGGGCATAATTGCCCAGTCAGACCTGACTACATAAGGGAGGAAGAACCTCAGCCCTGTCCGCCAGGAGCCGAGCTCGGACTCAAGAGTCGAGTCTCGTCCCGAAGAAGGATCACCTGCTAAGACAAGAGTTCCAACATGACTCCGATAAAGGGAGACCAGCCTGACAGCCAAAACGCTGGATCATCTCCTTCCGTTCGGAAGGGTTGCAGTCAGGTCACCATCCGGGTGGGGTTACGCCCGGACCCCTCGATGTTGCAGAAAGCTGCCGAGCAGAGACCGAAGGGCATGGCCTGGAACTCGTAAAGAGATCCCCCGCTTAAGAAAGGGAGGAGTCTCCCCAGAAACGGACGGAACGAAGTGTAAGTATGTCCTGGAGGTCCAGGAAAGAAGCCACACGCCTCGTTCTGAGGATGGGATATCTGAGGCAGAGACACCATCGGACATGCGGGAGAATGGGGCACGACCCCCCCGTCCGTTTGGGACCAGGAATGCCTGGACACGAACCCAGGGTCTGAAGGAGGATCCGCAACCTTCCTGATCGCCTCTAATTAGAGGGCCAGGCAAGTAGGCTCAGCTGGCCGACAACGAGGCTGTGGACCCCAAGACCCCCGTGGGGAAACGGCTCGAAAGGGCGGTGCCTGCTCACAATCCTGAGGCAGGGCCTTCCTCTACCACCTCCGACACCCAGAGGTCTGGGGAAAGCGGACCAGGTGGAGGAGGGTTGGAGCACTCTCCCCATGGGGGAACCCGGACAGGAGTGACGGGGCCAGAGACAACGCCCCTTAGCCCGTCACTGAGCAGGCTTAGAGGAGGAATTGGCCGAGGGAGCTCCTGGGCCTTTACCTCCCTGCTTCCTTTTAGCGGAAGACGCTGGCTTGGAGACAGGACGCCCAGTGCAAGCCTACTGGCCCTCGTGCTGGGCCGGTCAAGCCGCAGGGGCGGGGGGCAAAGGGGCTTACGCAAATGCTGCCAGCTGCCCTTGTCCCTCCGGGCGGGAGTGACCGAGTCCGGAGTGGCATCGGACTTCTCGGTCCCCTGGAGGTGTCCCTCCACTCCAGGGCCGAAAAGGTCAGTCCCCAAGAAGAGGATGTCCGCCAACTTGTGCTGGGTTTCCAATGAGAATGAGGATAACCTCAGCCACGCCCTGCGGTGCATGGCCAATGCGGCCGCCACCGACCTGGCACAGGAATCACCCAAGTCCAGAGCAGTCTGAAGCTGCTGCTTTGCCACCGGCCTACCCTGGTCCCGCACCCACCGGACCGTGGTCTGCAGGTCGGCCGGGAGATGAGGGAGCATCTCATCCAGGGAGCCCAAAAGGATGTGGGAAAAATGTGCCATCAGAGAAGCCGAGGTGGCCTGTCGGAGGCCTAGGGAGGACGCAGTGTAAACCTTGCGCCCGACATGGTCCATCCTTTTGGACTCTTTGTCAGGGGGCCTATCCACATCCTGAGCGTTCCCAGAACACTGGAAAACATTGTCGGTAACTAACCCCTCAGCCGAGGGGTGCTCCGAGAAACCGGGCAAAGAACCGACAGGGACAGAGTACTTCCTGGCCATCCTGGTCGAGGGCGCAGGGCAGGCAGTAGGCTGCCGCCAGAGCTCCAAGGCCGGGCCCACGATGGCCTCGGCCACCGGGAAGGCCTCCAAGGGTGAACCCCCTAGGTCTAGAATCTCCATCAGGGGATAAGGGGCCCGTTTGGACACGGGCTCAAGCTGCATCACGGTGAACTCAAGATGAGCTGAAGCAGACCCATGAAGGCGATGGGCTGTCATCCACAGATCGTTCAGAGAGGACCCGGGTCCTCCCGACTAGGGGAGCATAGAGGATCGACCCGGACTCAGACGGGTCTGCAAGAGCTCCTCAGGCCTGAGTCACTCTTCATCCACGAGCGGGCGGGAGTGGGGGGACAGACAACCTGCGGGACAGAGTCGTGACCCGACCGAGGTTCCACGAGGCGGTGGGGCAGCTGAGGTTCGGACGAACAACCGCCCGGAGAGGGCATCTCAACTGCAGCGAGCGGCTGAGTCGGCCGATCGGGCGGCAGCTGCTTGCTGGATGGGGAATGAATCGGTGTCAATTGATTCCCGGACAACAACTGCTGCCACATGAACTCCTCGTAACGTCAACGCCATCTGCGCCAAGCCACTCCTCATCCGAGGGAGGCAGAGAAAGCAGCAAACCACTTAACCTGGGGTGACCGAACGCCAAGTCGGCGGAGCGGCTTGACGAAGAGGAGGACCGAGACCGAATCCACGGGAACCGAGGCGGGGCCTGGGAAAAGAGCGGGACGCGCCGCTCCTCCTCGGCTCGGAAGAAAGGGGCTGGGGTCTGTCGACCGAGTGCAGCAGAACCTCAGCCTCCGCCAGGAGAACCGGCGAAGGGATGGCGGCTCCAGCAGAAGACAGCCCAGATGACTGGACGAGAGACTCAACGTCAACGGGAGTCCTGGCCGGCTGACCTGACAGGGACACTGTGAAGCCAGCGGCCTAAGCCGCACCATCGGCACGAGAGTCGAGCGTCAACCCGGCAGGGGAGGGAACTCTCCCGCTCCCTCAAGCGCCGGCGATGGGACTTAGCCTCGCACTCCTTGGACTTGGGCCGAGGCACGTCTCGAAGGTCCTCTCCTTCGAGGAAAGGGATCTATAAGCTTTCTGAACGAAGCTAAATGGGGGAGAACTCAAGGACAGCGGAATAAAGCGCGACCGACAAAGAGGAGGGTAGCCGCACCCTCCCGGAGGAAGGAAGATCAAGCTACTCAGCCGAGACAGCCGACCACGGACATGCCGATGAGTCTCAAGGAATTTTCCGGGCGGGAAAAATTTCAGGTCACACGAGCCCAGAGCGGGCGCACAATACTCCAGAAAGCTGGTCAAAGGGCACAGCAAAATCGCAAGTTGCGGATCATGATCCAAGTCAAGGCAGTAGACGTATGTGGGTCAGGATCTTTCCTGGAGGATTAACCCAGGCGCCCGAGAGGCGGAAAAACGAACGAGTCATCTTCCAGCGAGAAGAAGAAGATCAAGTTTAAGAAAAACTTCCAATAAAGTCAAGACCGAAAATTTCAGAACCAGTCGAAACACAGGCGCTAAGGAGGAACCTGAGCTTCAAGCGTAAGGAAGATCTGGACGTCATAGAGGCGGGCCGAGGAGTTTACCACCAGGTGGGTGGGAGCAGCCAGCTTGAAGACCTTCCGGCAAGATTTAAAGCGACAAGGAACCTGCCAATAAGTGTGGATGAACAACATATCCATGTCCCTAGAAATAAAGTTAGGTCCAGCAGCACTAGGTGCATCATCACAACAGCATAAACATGCCAAAAAAGAAAAAGTAGACTGCTTGCCAAACTTCGTAACTTTCATGTGCAAATGAAGACCGTTTACACGCTATACCTTACAGCAACACAAACTGTCAAGGGTTCGCACGTTGACAAGAAGAGGACAATTGCATTGTACATTAAAGTCATTACAAAGTTTTGCAAGAAATCTCCCAAGTGTGCTTTACTTTTTTGTCTTTCAAGTACTGGACAATGTTGTGCAGAAAAGGACTTGCTGCCTCAGGGCACTTTAGAACACCACAATGGTATTGTCACTTTACAGCCGAACAACCCCAGGTGCAGCAACTCGCCAACAACCTTTGGGTATGCAGTTGTGCAGGCGGTACTCAGCAGGTGAGTGACAGGATGGAGCGTGTGGAGCACTGCTATGCTCTCACTGGGAGGGATCAAGGGTTGATCGTTGTCCTATGATCGCGTGGCTGTTGCTGGGAAACTGACATGTCTGAGGCTTGGAGGTACACCTTGGTGCAATGGCGAATGCCCCAGCGAGTTCACTGTGAGAAACTGAATGTATTGTAATACTGCAAAAGAAGTGTGATTCATATTTCTAAATGATTTCTATTGTCATGTTTACTGTAGGTCCATGCGCTTGTCATCCTATATTCAGTATACACTCTGAGTGCATAACATTCTTGGATGGAAGAATTGTTGCATTATACCAGCATGGTCGTTACATCCATCCGTGCGCAGTGGCCTGAAAAAAGTGACGAATACAGAAGTTTCCTTGACGCAGATGAGGATGATGAAGATGGGTGGTCACAGTCATACCTGAACCAGTTCTAGCATTATACAGTTGGTGTTTTACGTGACCCATGACACTTTCTATTGCTACTCTCACAATTTATTTTTTTGCTAAGGTTTACATTTCATGTACAAGCTGTTATTGTTACTGATATTACGGAACATCTTTGTTCTACAGGAATCGTCTGGTGTTTCTCAGTAAACTTATGCCATCATGTAATTTGGGTTTGTGAGCAATAGGAAGGTAATGGGATGTTTCAGGTAACATAAAATCAGCTACCTTCACTGTTCTTTATCTTGTCCGTGTCAACCACGCATGTGGTGTGTGCGTGTTTTTGAAATGTTCATCAAAATGTCATCATCCACAACCATCGCCACTTGTGTACTGTCCCCAGTCTACACTGGGTGCCGATGATGAGCGAGTAAATCCCCAAACCCACCACCCAGGATAGGACAGCTGTCCTTAAGATGCTCGATCCTACCTCCCCTTTCACCCCGTTTACCAGCCTTGTTTTGAGGTAAGGCGTCACTAACATCAACCGTAATAAGCCACAGATCAAACCATATGGGTAAGTCTTTTAAAGGACGAGCTGTCTTGATCATGCCCTCCACCACCAGCCAATCTAACCCTCCGGTCATGGTCTTCATGCACGTTGCTCTGTTTTTCTCGTGATGCACCACACATTAATGTAAGTTATTAAAAGTTGGAACATGGATGTGTCGCGTGCAAGGGTGGCCTCCATTACCAGTAAATGTGCAGCAACACACTGCTCACTTCCTACTTCACAGATAATAGATCTTCTCCTAGACGACTACACAGACTGTTTAAAATTTAACATTATGTATGTGCCCAAAAGATACTGAAACGCACATTACAATCTTCACAGGACAGTAACACTGGCTTTTGCATGCGATCAGGACAGTTTTCCTGTATTGTGTGTTGTGACGTTGTTCTTGCGGTGCAGAACATATTATTTTAAAGTTTCAAACGAATGTTGAGTTATATAATCTCCTAAATTTGCCATTGCATGCTTCCACTCAAGCAAGCGGTGCGTCGACGGAAATTGACCAATAATGCAGAGGTTACGTTAACTGTGTAGGACTGGGAGGCATCCGATGTGCATCACATATGAACTGAATGTGCATCATGCATCATAATCTGTCAATTATCATTGTCAAATACAACTATATAATGCCTATCTGTGGTAATACTCCCTTAATTTTTCCAACACTGAGCAGCTGCAAATAGTCAGTATCCTTTTGGGGGAGGTAGGTGAAATCAGAGAGTGCAGTGTAAGCAACAAGTAGAATGGTAGCCCCCTGCATAATGTTGACATCAGACTAAAAAGTCACCGATGCACCTTGATTCAGTAATTATTTGCTTGTTCATGACCAACTGGTGGCTGTGGAAGTATTAGTACTGTTGCAGAAGATCGAGAACTGTCGCTGTATGGCAACTTAACACGTTTTATATGTCATGATAATAGCTTTTGTCCGCTTGTCCACAAATGTGGCGCATGTTACAAGTGCAATAGCCACTACAGGGTGTGCATTTATTGTGGAGTAATCAACACCCTGTGTGCTGTGAGGACATTCAGCCTCTAGGCTTGTGCATCAGTATGCACCCAAGGTGTTCACTAATCCCCAAGTGACGCACACCCCGGCATGGGTTACTGATTGTTAGATCACGCGGTGAAGCAGTACTGAAAAGTTGCATAATAGTACAGTATTAAAATGTATGACATGAACAGGCATACATGGCTTTTCTCTTAACCATAGGATGAGAATGTCCCTGATGGCAGGGGAAAGGCTAGGGCACTCTACAACCAGTAATTCAACTCCTGATTGAAGGAGTGGTGTGGAAGGGAGGGTTATGGCTTCATGGAGGACTGGGTCCCGGCCTGGACAGATGCAAGCCTGTATAAAGATAATCGCCTACATCCATCATGGAAGGAGACCCAAGTAAGGAGTGTAAATGCTTCACTGGCAAGCATTTAAAATGGCCAGGGGAAGGGGCAGGAAGGTCAGTGACTTAGCATCACCCGGGCACATGCAGCAAAACAGGTTGAAGTCTGGGACACAGAGCAGAAGGAGAGTGGGAAGCAGTTAATTCTAGGCCACGAGAAAGACAACTGGGAAGGGGGAAGGAAGCAGGACAGCAGCAGCAGCAAGAGAAGGAGGGGGATAGGATACAAACCATGGAAGGCATGGTAACAAATGCCCGCAACCTGGGAAATAAAATTCCAGACCTGGAGGCATTGATAGTAGAGGCAGACCTGGACATAGCAGCAGCAACAACTAGACATGGGTCACTGTTAATCATGGGACAATGATGTACCAGGTTATGATCTGTTCAGGAGGGATGGGGTTAAAAAAGCAGGAAGTGTGGCCCTTTACGTCAGAGAGGCTATAAAAGCGACAGAGGTGCATGACAGACAGGGGGAGGCTGAGGCACTGTGGGTCACCCTTGAACCTGGCAAAGGCTCAACAATATAAACTGGGGTAATCTTCAGGCATTCGGCAAAGGGGGAAGAAGTGGACAGGGAACGTGTGGATGGAATACACAATATGGCAATAAAAGGTGAAGTCCTGCTGCTGGGGGATTTCAGCATGCCAGACATGGATTGGTCAACCCAAGCAGCTGCTTTAGCCAGAAGCAGAAGCATCCTGGATTCCCTACAGGGGGCAGGTCTAAGGCAGCTTGTGCTTGATCCAGAGAAAAGGCCATTCTTGACCTAGTACTGATGTCTGTGTGGAGGACCAACTGGGATCCGGTGACCACCATATAGTGTGGTTTAGCATGGGACCCGGGACCCAGCCCAGTCACATGAGGGCAAGCGTTTTGGATTTCAAGAAGGCAGACTTCACTGACATGGGGAGGTACATCTGAATAGCCTTCTTTAGAAGCTTGTAGAACGGTGCATTCAGGGGGTATGAATTAACACAGAAGAATGAGGACAGAGAGGTGTATCAGGGAAAAACAGAGGGAAGCAGGTAAGGTAATGAAGGGATCAACAACTCAGACAGAAGAAACCATAGCCAAAGTGCATCAAAACAAGACCAGACCTTCTTCAGGTACATGAGCAAGGAGAGGAAGGCAATGGGAAGGATTCTGAGGATAAGGAGGATGACAAAGGGAGACTACACAGAGGGGATCAGAAAAAAATGTACATCCTGAACAGATACTTCTACTGTTTTCACAGTGGAGAGGGACAGGGACAGTCCAACAAGGAGCAGCATGAACACTGGAGGGGGAAGTGGACACAAGTCAATTTTCAAAGGAAAGAGTATTTTTGAAGAAATTTATAATTTTAGGGTGGACAAGGCAGTAGGACCTGATGGATACACCCAAGGGTATTACGAGAACTAGGCAGGGAGATGCTTGCTGTACTACTCATGGCCTAATTCCACAACTCGCAGGAAACAGAAGTGGTTACAGAGGACTAGAGCAGAGCAGACATAGTTCCATTTTGTAAGAAGCGTCAGCAGGGCGAAGGCTAGCAAATATAGTCTGGTCTATCTGTCTTGAATCATGGGGAACTTAATGGAATCCATGCTAAAAGAAAGACTGTTAAGAGTATCTTGAATCCAGTGGGTTGGAAGATAACATGCAGCACAGATTCACAGGGGAAAGGGCATGTCAAATGAATCTGGTAGATTTCTTTGACTGGATGACCACGGAAAGAGATAAGGGGAGAGCAGTGGACATGATTGATTTGGAGTTTAGCTAGGCCTTCAGCACTGTGCCACACAGGAGGCTGAAGAGAAACTGAGCAGACCTAGGCGTGGGATCAAAAATGGTTAATTGGGTTTATGTGCCTGTGCAACTGGGTTTTGTGCTAACTGTATAACAAGCCAGCAGGCGTCAGGACCCCATGGAAATCTTCTAGCTAGCAATCTTCAGCGGGACTCCCTCCGACGTCAGTCCTGCCCCGACGTCAAACGTAGTACATATGAGGCGGTCCCGCCAGATTCCCTGTAGTTCTTTCCCCGGCCAGCTTGCTTGTCTCAACCCTTTGTTCGTTTCTAGCCGCGACGCCTGGTTAAGTTCTTCCTTCGGGGAAAAGTTTGATTTTTCTGCTCAGTTTCTATCTGATGTCCTCTCCAACCTGTGTTGAAGAGCATCCTTCGAATTGCGCCTGTGGGAAGCAAATCCCGTTCAAAGACCCGCATTTGGCCTGCATCCGGTGCCTAGGCCCAGACCACGACACCCGGGCCTGCTCCTTCTGCCAGGGGTTCAACAGCCGGACCCGGATCCGTCGCCAGAAGGCCCTTCAGGCATTCCTGCTCGAGGAGAAGATTAAAGCCATGGACACAGCCTCCAAGGGGGAATCTTCTGACAAGGCCCGGAGACACCTTGAGAAGCACAGGTAGAGAGTGAGATCCAGGTCTCCGTCTAGGGCCTCTGACTCCCGTAGCTCCGGCTCCCGGTCCGACCGCTCCCCCTCCCGGGACTGCTCTCAGCCTCCCCCTGTAGCGGTGAAGACCTTCTCGGGTTCCTCCTCTCTTTCTCAAGCCAAGACCTCCAGACCTTCTTCGTCTTCAGCCACCAAGGCCCTGTCGAGGTCAGGGGGGCTTCACCACCATCACAAGTCCGGTTCCCACCATTCGGAACCCGACGCCAGGTCAGTCTCTTTGCCTCCTCCTCCCCAGCGGAAGACCAAAGAACTGACTCTCTTAGAGATCGTGCCGACCTGACGCCGGCCCATCCGACGTCGGCCAAACACCATCGGTCCTGAGCACCGACGACTGCCAGACACCCGTCGCCGGTCAGGCCTTCGCCTCCACAGACGCCGGCCGGGGGACCGACGTCCGCATCTACCGAGAAGAGGACCTCCTCGCCTCCCACCAACGTCGGTCAAGAGGCGATCACGGAGGAGGAGCTGACCCAGTCCGAGGACCAGACGGGCGAACCCGGTCCTGTCATACCCCTCAGGGAACCCTCGCGAACCTGAGGCCCCTGGGAGCCGACTCTAGAACCCGATTTATCATTACTGCGCCCGGTCTGTCATTGGCCTCAGCATATCCAAGGTCAAGGAGTTGTTTACTTATTGGTGGATACCATGAAAAGGGATGTGGTTCCACACCACCTCCTCCTCCTGCTACTCCGCCACGCCCCCGCCCCTACTTCACCCATGGATGTGGGCGAGTACCTCCCCCAGGAGCCTACGGACCCTCCTAGGGTAGATCACGAATAGGAGACTCCGTCCAGATCTTCTTCAGGGTCACCCAGCCCCAGGAGACCCAGAAGATGCCGCCGTTCGCTTTCGACGGAGGACACGGGATCGGACTTCTCGGATGGATCCAGATCCCCCTCTCCGATCAACGTCCCTTCTCCGGACCCACGTAAGCTTCCAAGATCTCCTCTCGGATGACCCATCATTCTCGGAGATTATGAGGCTCATGGGCTGGGACGCAGAGGAATTAGACCCCGAGAGATAATGCCTTGCCAGATATCTTCGGCAAAAAGATCCAAAGCCTGTGGTGGTGCCACCCTTGGTGGACACATTCGTGGACGTCACCAAGGCAGCATGGAAACGTCCACACTCTCTTCCGGTGATGCCGATGAAAGCTGACCGCCTGTACAAGGCCCCTAGGGAGGACCAGTACTTGCATCACATCCTCTGGCCGATTCTCTGGTCATTACAGCCTCATGACCGGGTCCCAGAGGTCTAACATTTGAGCACCCCTGCCACCGGACCCTAGAGTCCAAGCAGCTGGACGCTATCGGCAGGGCATCGATGCATCTCCTACCTGCGCCATCAGATCTCAACTACTTGACCCATATGGTACGGTTTCAAACGCCTTTGTGGGAACAGGGACTGGATCTGGCGGAAAGATGCCAGAAGGTGAGCAGAAGGAGGAGTTGCTGCGCTCGCCGCGTGGGGTTGGACGTGGGACCTGAGGTGCTGCGAGCTGAGTCGATTCGGGCTGGACTCCCCGGCCACAGCGGCAGCTTCAGGCATATGCCTCCGGAGACACTCATGGCTCTGTGTTTCCGGATTCACCCCGGACTTCCAGAACAACATCCTGGACGCCTCGTTTCATGGAGAAGTTCTTTTTGGTGAGTTCTTGGAGAAGGTCCTCACCAAACTTCAAGAGGCCGGGAAGGCGGTTCGGTCTGTCCAGGCCATGTACAGACCCAAGCTTAGTTCCTTTCCTAGGAACCAAAGCCGTTTCCGAGGCCGGACGCAGAAACGGCAGTCCCGCGCCGGTCCGCAACAGAGGGGCTCCTTCTCCCGCAGAGCCCAGGAAAAGTTGTCTGCGGGCCGAAGCTAACGACAGCCAAGTCGGCCCAGCCTGTTGGACCCTCAGCCGCCACAGCATGACTCCTTCCCGGCCCCCGCCCCTCAAGATCAATGGGACATCAAGGTCGGGGTCGGACAGGGACCACCTGCCAGGTGGCAGTCCATAACTCATCACAGGTGGGTCCTTCAGTTGGTGAGAGGCCACTTCATAGAATTCGTGGACAAGCCACCCAGAAGGCCTCCTCTGCTCTCCCATTACTCGGGTCAGCACAGATTTTTCATCAGGCAAGAGGTACTCGCGCTCCTGCAAAAGGGAGTGGTGGAGTATGTCCCAGAGAACCAGATAGGATCCGGATACTATTCCCGCTTCTTCCTGGTTCCGAAGAAAACAGGGGACCTCCGTCCAATCTTGGACCTCAGCGACCTCAACATGTCGGTCGCCTACGAACGTTTTCGCATGGTGACCCTCCAAGGGCTTATTCCCATGCTGAAAAAGGACACCTTCTTAGCGTCCCTGGACATGCAGGACACTTACCTGCACATTCCAGTAGCTCAAGCGCACAGGAGGTTCCTGTGCTTAAAGTTTCTCGGCCATCATTTTCAGTTCGGGGCTCTTCCGTTCGGGCTGTCCTCGGCCCCCAGGGTCTTTATCATGTATGGCAGTCGGGCAGCCGCCTCTATGAGTTAGGCCACCACGGGTCCTGTACCTGGACGACTGGATTCTCATGGTCAGCCTCAAAGAAGGCACTGTTGCTGGCTATTCAGAGCACCCAGGATCTGTTTCAGTCTCTGAGCATTCTTATCAACTACGAGAAGTCTGTCCTCGTACCATCGCAGAAGCTGCAGTTCATAGGCGCAGTTCTGGACACCGTCCAAGGGAAAGCATTTCTTCCCGACGAGAGAGCGGAACACATCAGATCCCTCATCAGGGATCTCTCGGCGAAGAAGATCGTCCCTGCCAGGTTGGTTCTTCGCTTGCTCGGACACATGGCTGCGGCCATTCCAACCGTCCCTTTGGCAAGGCTCCACATGCGGGTAACTCAGTGGATGCTCAGTGCAGTGGGACCAAAGGCAAGACCACATGCAGCATCCGGTCAGGATCATTAACGCCGTGATTCAAGACTGGCAATGGTGGCTGGACCCAGGGACACTTTGTGGGTGCCTTTGCAGCGCCTCCCGGGCAATCCTCTCCACAGACGCCCAGGGCTGGGTGGGAACGCACCTGAACGGGGTGAGGTCCAGGGAACATGGGACCCTCAGGAAGCCCACCTCACATCAGTGTGCTGGAGATGAGGGCGGTCCTTTACGCCTGCAGGCATTTCAGTCAGAAGTCTCCGCGAGTACTCTTCTGCTTCAGACAGACAACACGGCAGTGATGTATTACCTCAACAAACAAGGAGGCACACACTCCTACCCCCTTTGCAGGGAAGCTGTGAGAGTGTGGGATTGGGTAATCCGACATGGCGCGAGCCTGATTGCAGTTCACGTTCCCGGAGTGGACAACACAATCGCAGACGGCCTGAGCCGTTCCCAGGCCACAGTCCACGAGTGGGAACTTCTTCAGGAGGTAGCAGAGGATCTGTTTCTTCGATGGGGCTGGACTTATTCGCTTCCCCATCCAATGCAAAACTGCCCAGATTTTGCTCACTAGATCCAGGGCCTGGTGTTTTCTGGCGAGACACGTTGTCCCTCTCCTGGGCGGACAGGATTCCTCTCGCTTTCCTCTCTCTTCCGTTGATCCAGAGTTCTTCTCCAAACTGCGCAGGGAGCTACGCAATGATCCTGATAAGCGCCTTTCTGGCCCAGGCAGATCTGGTTCCCCATGCTGACGCAATTGTCCGGGGAACCTCCAGTTCCCGCTGCCTTTCAGCTCCCACCTATTGTCTCAGAGGAGGGTTCACTAGTCCACCCGGACTTACGCTCACTGAACCTGCATGCATGGCTCCTAGAGACGTAGCTATTATGCGATACGGGTCTCAGAAGAGGTGGCGGAAGTCCTTCTCGCTGCCAGAAAGCCGCAACGCATGCGTCGTCGCCGTGAAGTGGTGCCTTTTTGCTTATGGTTCGAGGCATAGCCTTCCCTTCAGAATGCCCGTGAAAGGGTGCTGGAATACCTTCTTTCCCTATTCCATTCGGTCTCGCTGCATTCCTCCATTAAAGTGCACCACCGCGCGATCTCTGCATACCACTTCCCAGTGGGACAGCGCACAGTGGCACAGCTTGATGCCTCTCGAGACTTCTTGAGAGGGGTGTTACACCTTAGGCCACCCATCAAGGATTCCGTTCCTCCTTGGGACCTACTCTTTGTCCTGGAACAACTCACGCTTCCCCCCTTTGAACCTGCCACGGATTGTGAGCTACATTTTCTGTCGTGGAAAACTTTATTTCTAGGAACATGGATATGTTGTTCATCCACACAGTCTGGCAGGTATCCTTGCCGCTTTAAATCTTGCCGGAAGGTCTTCAAGCTGGCTCCTCCCACCCACCCGGGTGGAAAACCCTGGCTGCCCCCATGATGCCAGATCTTCCACCGCTAGAGCTCAGGTTCCTCCTTAACGCCTGCATGATAAGACTGGTTCCTAATTCTTGGGTTTTCCGAATTTAAAAGTTTTTAGACTTCGGTCTTCTTTCCCCGCTGCCGCAATGGACAACGACTCCGTGTTTTTTGGAGATGCCCTTATGGTGAAGATTCTCTGACAGATCCACTCCACGCAGTGTTCATTGTTTAGGCCTTGAAGCGACCATGCGCAGGCTGCGACCTGTGCTCTTCCTTCTCAGCCTACGTCCTCGAAGACCGTTGCTGCTGCTTTACAACTGACGTGCCTCGAAACGTTGGTCCAGTGAAGCTGGAAAGAGGCCCGTTGGCGGTTTCCTGGCGCGGCTCTGCAGATCAGCTAGAGCAGATGATCGCCCTCTAAGAGAGGCGCGGTCAAGCCGTCTTCCTCGATCACGTGGCATTTATCCCGCTTCTCCTGGGTTCCTCTTACACAGCTTCCTTTAGGAGCTTGTCTGTCCCTCTCCGCTAGAGGAGAGGGGACCAACGCCTCTCGGTCCAAGAAGAAAGACTAGAGTAAGTCCCTCCGTCGGACGCTCTTGGGAGCGGGAAGGTCCCTCTCCCGAGTTGTCGGCCATCGACTTCGGTTGATCGCTTGGCCGCCACTGGTCTCATGATCCCCGTCAGGTCAGTTGACCGACATCCTTCGGACGCTGTCGAGATCTTTTCGACCCGTTGGGACGGGTTGTCGACCACGGTTGAAAATCCCTCTCCTGTCTCCCGTGGAGTTGAGGATCCTGCTGGCTTGCTAGTGCCTCCGGGTTCCAGAGCCTCGGCGAACTCCTCCGAGCCGGGGAGGAGCGGTTCCACCGTCCTCCCGCACCGTCCTCGGAAAGGCTGAGGTTCTCGGTCTCGGACTTCTTCGCGGTCCAGCCGATCCCTCCGTCATAGGCGGTCTCGGGTATGCATGGTGGCGGGCGCCACCGCTTGTCCCTCCTCCTCTCAGATGAGGTGCCACGCATTTGTAAGTTACGTCCGGCGATACGAGACCTCATGTGGCAACAGCTTCTTCTGACCGGAACAACGTCTACACCGCCGCCTTTCCCGCCATTAAGTGGTTGTCACCAGCGGCTTCTAAACAACCCTCGTTTACCCGAGGAGCCTGTTCCCAGGCGGTTGTTCAGCCAAACCAGCTGCCACTAATTCCGGTGGAACCTCCGCCTCCACAGCCACTGTTTGAGGCTCCGACCAAGAACTCTCGTCGGCTCAGGGTCTGCCCTATAGGCTGTCTGTCACCCTCACTCCCGCGACCGCCTCGGCAGGTGGAGGGTGGCTCAGGCCGAGGTAGCTCTTTGCGGACTCTTCTGAGTCCCACGACGATTCCTCCCTTTTCTCCAAGCCAGTGGACTTGGAGTCCTGAGGTCAGTCGCTGGACGACAGCCCTCTCGCCTTCCTGGGTTTCCTCAGGCTCATCTCAGAGTCCACCGGGATGCAGCTCGAGCCTGTATCCAAGCGGGCTATCCTCTGCTGGAGATATTGACCGAGGATTTCCCCACGGAGGCCCTTTCCTGTGGCTGAGGCCATTGTGGCCTGGCCTTGGAGCTCGTAGCGCCCTGCTTCCTGCCCTGCGCCTTCGGCCAGGATGGCCAGGAAGTATGCAGTCCCTACCGGTTCCCTGTCCGGTTTTTCGGAACATCCCTCAGCCGAGGGGTTAGTTACCGACAGCGTTTTCCGGCGTGCCGGAAATGCTAGGGATGTGGACAAACCTCCCGACAAGGAGTCCAAGAAATTGGACTATGCCGGGCGAAAAGTCTACACTGCGTCCTCCCTTGGCCTTCGTCAGGCAAGCTCGGCCGTGCTTATGGCACATTTCTCCCATGCCCTGTTGGGCTCCCTGGACGAGGTAGTCCCTCATCTCCCGGCTGACCTGCAGACCACTGTTAGGCAGGTGCGGGACCAGGGCAGGGCAGTGGCCAAGCAGTAACTTCCGACTGCTCTGGACATTGGAGACTCACTCGCCAGGTCGATCGCGGGCCGCGGTGGCTATAAGCGCTGGCTGGCATGGCTGAGGATATCCACCTTCGCGGCGATACCCAGCACAATTGGCGGATGTCCCTTCCTGGGACCGACCTCTTCGGCCCTCGAGGTAAGGCCACCTCAGAGGATCGAAAGGTCAATGCCACCTTGGACTCTGTCTCATCCTGCTAGAGGGACAAGGCGCAGACCGCAACCCAAACCCTTTCGTCCATCTGCGCCTGCACGTCCGGCCCAGCAACACCAGGGCCAGCAGGCTCGCTCTTAGGTCCCACAACCCAAGCCGGCGGCTTCCTCCTCCAGGAAGCAGGGAGGTAAGGCCCAGGTGGTCCTGGCAGTCCCTCCTCCAAGCCTGCACAGTGATGGGGTTGAGGGCTGCTTCAACCTAGTCACCTCACCCCAGGTTCCCTGTTGAGATGGCTCCAGTTCTTCCTTTCTTGCCTGGTCTACTATTACCACAGACCGTGGGTGTTGGAAGTGGTAGGAAAGGGCCTGCCTCTGAGTTTGAGCAGGCCCCACCCTTCAGAGCCGTGGCACCTCGGGGCCTTGGGGTCCAGCCTCGCTGTCAGCTCGCCGAGCCGACATCGGCTCTCCTCCCGAGAAGGAGGTGATAGAGGTGGTGGACCCTCCCTCAAACCCGGGTTCGTGTCCAGGTACTTCCTGGTTCGAGCGGACGGGAGCTGGCGCCCCATTCTCGACCTCCCACACCACTCAAACAAGTTCCTAAGGTCTGAACCTTCAGGATGGTCACTCTGGCTCAGATATACCATCCTTGGGACACGGCATGTGGTTCTGCTCTCTGGACCACAGGACGCGTTCTTTCAAGTCCTTATCCGTCTGTTCCCATCAGTGGGTTCCTTACGCTTCGAGCGGAGGGATCCCTTTCAAGTTCAGAGCCATGCCCTTCGACTTATCTCCAGCTCCCAGGGTCTTCACCAAATACATGGCAGTGGTGACAGCATTCCTGGCAGTCCGAGGGGTCCGGGTCTACCTTACTCTGGGCGATAGCTGATTGCAGCCCTCCAGACAGGAGGTGGAGCGGTCCAGAAATCCTGACCCACCAGGTTTGTCTCAGGTCGGGCTCCTCATCAATGAGGCCAAGTCGGAACTCGAGCCGAAGCAGGTGATTCTTTCATCAGGCAGAGCTCGACTCTCTTCGAGCCAGCACGGCTCTCCGGCTGACAGGGGTCGAGGTTCTTTCCTCCTTTGCCCAATCATTTCTGGTTGGGCAATTGCGCCCTGCCAGGGACTTCCTGTGCCTTCTGGATCTCATGGCGGCCTGTACCAGCGTGGTCCGTTGGGCCCGCTGGAACATGCGCCCCCTTCAGTGGGGGCTGGCCAGCCAGTGGTCCCAACGCTGCAATCCATTGGACCAGCTTGTGACGGTGACCCAGGGGATGTAGAACGGTCTCCAGTGGTGGACTGTTCCAGTTCATCTGCAGGAGGGCATCCCGTTTGTCCGCCCCGAACCGACGGCCACTCTCTCGACCGATTCCTGCCTCTGATGGGTTGGGGTGCCCATCTGGGGAACACCGGCGCTTGACGGCCTCTTGTCCCGCGGAGTCCCGATGCCACATCAACCTGCTGGAGCTCCCGAGCTGTCCGCCCAGCTCTCACCACCTTTGCTCCGTTCTTCGGGGTCAAGTGGTCCGGTCCAGGCGGACAACACCACGACCATGTACTATCTAAACCGCCAAGGGGGTCGCCTCCATGCTTCTATGCATGAAGCTTTCTGCATCTGGTCAGCCGTAGCGAGCCTGGAGGCGGATCTCCTGGCTATTCATGTGGCAGGAGCCTCCAACACCCTTGGTCGATAGCACTCCAAGCCGGATAGGGGCTGCGCCCACGAGTGGTCTCTCTCTCCTGCCGGAGGTAGTACAAGATCTGTTCTCCCATTGGGGCACTCCTCAGGTGGACCTGTTTGCCTCCGGGAGAATCGCGAGCTGAGGCTGTTCCATGCCCGCCCTTCAGCAGGGATCACTGCAGGGGATGCCTTCTCGTGGCCGTGGACCCCAGGCCTCTTCTACGCCTTTCCCCGTTCCTTTGATGCACAAGGTGCTGCTCAAGCAAGGAGGGACAAGGCGCGGTGATTCTGATAGCCTCAGACTGGCCCCGCCAGTGCTGGTGCAGATCTCCCCTCAGCCTCAGCTCCAGGCTCCGAGGCAGCTTCCAGCTCACCTGGACCTGTTGTCAGTCAATCAGGGAAGGTATTCCATCCGGACCTTCAATCTCTCGCACCTGACGGCCTGGTTCCTGAGCTGCTGAGTTCCAGGCCTTGGGTCTTTCCGACGAGGTGTTCAACGTGGTTGAGGCGTCCCTGATGAGTCGACCAGAAAATGTTACTTTCCAAATGGAAAAAGATTTTCCATTTGGTGTCAGGCAAGGGCCTGGATCCTTCCTCCTGTTCCTCCTTGGCGAGTATATTGGACTACTTTTGGTCCCTTTCTCAGCAAGGGCTAGGGTCGACGACCTTCTTACAGGCACTCTGAGAAATATCTCTGCTAGTGCATCGGCCGGGAAGCAGTCGGTGGCGAGGAGAAGGTGGTCTGGCGCTTTTTCAAAGGCCTTTTATTCACATTTCCTCCGGTGCGAGAACCTCCACCTCGGTGGGATCTACTGCTGGTATTGGCAAAGCTCTTGCGGCGATTATTCGGAACCAATGCACAGGTGTGAACTCTCTCACCTGTCGTGGAAGACTGCCTCTGGTGGCTATGTCATGTCAGCCAGAAGGATGGGAGCCCAGGCTCCTGCGCCGAGTCTCCTTACCTGGTCTTCCACAGGGACAGAGGTCCTGCGCCCCACCCGGAAATTCCTTCTGAAGGTGGTGGCTGAGTTTCACCTTAATCAGGTGTTGACTCTGCCCGGTGTTCTGCCTCAGTCACACCTCGGAGGCTGAATATAGGCTCCATACTCTGGACCCTAGAAGGCGGCTCCGCTTACTATATGGAGCTACGGCTGAAATTCGGGAGAGGTTCGCCAGCTGTTTGTCACCTACGCTGAGCCGCACCTGGCAGACCTGCAGCCAAGCGGATGATAGGCAGATGGGTCACCTCCTGAATAGATCTCTGCTTATAGGTTGCCGGGCATGGGCTCCCAGAGGATAAGAGCTCATTCTGACTGCCATACATTGTTGTGATCGTTGGCTGCTTCCATGGGAGTCCCTATCCAGGAAATCTGCAGGGCTGCTACCTGAAGTCAGCACACACTTCATCACCCATTGCCACATCGACCTTGAGTCACGCCGGGGATGCTGGTTTTGGGGCCCTTGGTTCTCAGTCTGTCTTTCCCAAGTAGTTCGAGGTGTGCGCTTTGCCTCCCTCCTCCTGAGAACTGCTAGAGTTCTGTTGAGATAGTATGATGAACAACACATCCATGTCCCTAGAAATACAGGTTACTCACCTGTAACAGGAGTTCTAGGACTGGTGTATGTTGTTCATCCACACCCACCCCACCCTCCCCGGCTTGGACGCACAACCTGAGGCTTCCAGCCGGCCTGATCTGGCGCCATGGGCGGAGCGAGAGTTTTACCATCCGGGTGGGTGGGAGGAGCCAGCTTGAAGACCTTCCGCAAGATTTAAAGTGGCAAGGATACCTGCCAGACAGTGTGGATGAACAACATATACCATTCCTAGAACTCCTGTTACAGGTGAGTAACCTGTATTTTTAGTTGCTGTCACGTCAGCAAGAGAGTTTCCCAGCTCAAGCCTCATGTGCAAGGAGCCTTGTTTAGTTTTCCACCAGGACAGAGTGTCTTGAGGACGCATCCAAATTCCTGCTCTAAGGTGGTCTCTGCCTCACTCAACCAGGATATATCGATTGCCTGTGTATTTCAAATACACTAATAGAGTGGAGAGCGGCGCTGTCACACCCTGGATGTTCAGTGCTCTTGCTGTCTCTACCTGAACAGAACTAGACAGCTTCGTAAGTCGGAGCAACTATTCGCTTCCTTCAGCAGAGGATGCTGGGCCAACCAGTCTCAAAGCAGACCCTTTCTCGCTTGGCTTCTTGTCCAGTGTATTTCATTTTGCTACAACAATAAATATGCTACTCCCGGTACAGTCCGGGCGCTCGGGACAAGGGGTGGCTACCTCTTTGCAGCACTGTGCAACGCCTCCACTCGGCCATTTGTGCTGTATCTACTGGAGCTCAGTGCACACATTCATTAGGCATTATAGCCTGATATTTGCCACGCAAGGAGAGCCAGTTTCGCCTGGCTGCCTATAGGGTCTCATGTCCTAGAGTCAGGGACTTGTTCAATGTCTCTCCTAATTTCCTCCTCCCTTAATGCTTTCAGACTCTATTGCTTGGGAATAGGTCGATGGTAGTTACCTGCTGCAAGTGCTGTATCTCAAGTCAGATAGTACAGTTACGAAGAACTCACTGTAACAGTAGATCTTCGAGCAGTTTGCCTTGCAGGTACCTTCCCGCCCCACCATTCCCCTTGAGGAGGTATGGCCTACAAGGCCTGGGCAGGAGCTAGTTTTTTATTCTGATGGCGGATCCTAGGTCTCCCTTCTGATGTCATCCCACAGCCAGGAAGTCTCCGGCGGAGAACTGGGGAATCTGGCGACCACCTCCTTATGTACTACGCTTGACGCCGGGGCGGGACCGACGCCGGAGGTGTGGTCACGCTGAAGATTGCTAGCTAGAAGATTGCGGTCCTGACGCCGCCGCTTCAGTCCTAATGGTGTTACCTGCTGCAAGAACTGTTCTCGAAGATCTACTGTTACGGTAAGTTCTTAGATAACTGTACTTTCACAATCAGATGACTACTGTAGTAAAACCTATTTCTATAGTAGGTGTGCGATCATAAACATAGAAACGCTGAATTTCTCATCAGAAAAGGACCGCTTGGCCTACCTAGTCTGCTTAGATGTTTCCAGCCTCATCTTCCTCCTCACATGCTGTCTGATCTTCATCGACCCTCCCACCTTCCCACCTCTTCTTTAATATACCGCTGGGTCTACACCACACATGCTTGAAGCCCCCTACTGTTTTAGCCTCCACCACTTCAGCTGGCAATCTGTTCCTGGCATCTACCAATATTTTCTCACATTTCTCTTGGGCCCCCCCACCAGGTTCGTTGCATTTCCTCGGTCCTGGTGCTGTTTCACATTTGAAAGAGACTCACCTGGACCCTGTTCACTCCTGTAAGATACTTGTAGGCCTGTATCATGTCACTTTTCTCTCTTCTATGCTGAGATCCCTGTGTCTGTCCTCTTAGGGCTTCTCATGTAAACTCTGCACCATTTTAGTTGCCCTCCTGTGGACTTCCTCCACCCTGTCTATGTTCTTTCTGAGGTTTGTTCTCCAAAATTACATTGTACTCCAGGTGGGGTCTGGCAACACCTCCATCCTCCTGATGGAGATACCCTCCCTGCACACCCCAGCATCCCTCTAGCCCCACTCACTGCTTTGTCACAGTGCCACCTTGAGGTCCTCAGACATAATAACCCCAAGATCCCTTTCCTGTTTATTGGCTATCAGTAACCACCCTCCCATCCTATACTCAGCTCTTGGGTTACTATGCCCTAAGTGCATGATTTTGCACTTTTTGGCATTGAATCCAACTGCCATTCTTTTACCACTTCTCAAAATTCACAAGATCACTGATTATCTTTCACTCCAACAGTCCTGGGTGACCAGCCTATTGCAAATATTGATGTCATCTCCAAAAGGGCATACCTTCCCTTCAGTTCTTCTGCAGTGTCCCCTTCGTTCAGAAGGACTGGTCCCAGTACTGAGCCCTGTGGTACCCCACTGGTCACTCTCCCATCATTAGATTGAGTGCTGTTAACTACAACCCTCTTTCTCTTATCCATTAATTAGCTACTGTACTAATTGGAAGGCTACAGTCTGTAGTTCAAGGGGGCTGTGCCACAGGACATACTCCCATTCATCCCATTTAAGGGCTGCTCTCCTCACACCACACCCAAGCATTTTTTCCTTCCCCTTCCATCCACCCCCCCCCTCCTCCTCCAGCGGCATGCCTTTCTTTCCCATGGGCTTCTTCCTAAGGTACCATTAGCCAAGGGAATCACTCCTGTGGCACCTCAAGGGGTAGAACCCTCCTCTAGGGTTCCTTCCCTTCATTCCCATACAGGGTGGTATATCACACGGATAGATAGAGAGAAGGACAGCCAAAGATTATCTATGTTACACAAGCACAAACCCACTTGCACAGACACATTGAACCCAATTAACCATTTTGGATCCCACGCCTAGGCCTTGCAGTTTCTCTATCAGCCTCCAGTGTGGCACAGTGCTGAAGGCTTAGCTAAACTCCAGATAAGTGATGTCCACTGCTCTCCTCTTATCTATTTCCCTGGTCATCCAGTCAAAGAAACCTACCAGATTCATTTGGCATGACCTTTCCCCTGTGAATCTATGATGCATGTTATCTTGCAGCCCACTGGATTCAAGATACTCTAACAGTCTTTCTTTTAGCATGGATTCCATTAAGTTCCCCATGACTCAAGACAGATAGACCAGACTGTATTTGCTAGCCTGCTCCCTGCTGACGCTCTTACAAAATGGAACTATGTCTGCTCTGCTCTAGTCCTTTGGAACCACTTTTGTTTCCAGCGAGTTGTTGAATAAGGCCATGAGTAGTGCAGCAAGCATCTCCCTGCCTAGTTCCCTTAATACCCTTGGGTGTATCCATCAGGTCCTACTGCCTTGTCCACCATAAAATTATAAATTTCTTCAATAATACTCTTTCCTTTGAAAATTGACTTGTGTCCACTTCCCCCTCCAGTGTTCATGCTGCTCCTTGGTGGACTGTCCCTGTCCCTCTCCACTGTGAAAACAGTAGAAGTAGCTGTTCAGGATGTACATTTTTTTCTGATCCCGCTCTGTGTAGTCTCCCTTTGTCATCCTCCTTATCCTCAGAATCCCTCCCCTTGCATTCCTCTCCTTACTTATGTACCTGAAGGAGGTCTGGTCTTGTTTTGATGCCCTTTGGCTATGCTTTCTTCTGTGTGAGCCGTTGATCCCTTCATTACCTTACCTGCTTCACTCTTGTTTTACCTGATACACTTCTATCCTCATTCTTCTGTGTTTCTTCACCTCCTGAATGCCACTGCCATGCTTTAAAGAAGGCTATTCAGATGTAGCTCCATGTCAGTGAAGTCTGCTTTGAATCCAAAAGGTTGCCCTCATGTGACTGGGCTGGGTCCCGGTCCCATGCTAAACCACTCTATGGTGGACACGGATCCCAGTTGTCCTCCACACAGACATCTGTGTTCTGTTCCCATTGCTAAGTATCAGGTCAAGAATGGCCTTTTCTCTGGATCGAGCACAGGCTGCCTTAGACCTGCCCCCTGTAGGGAATCCAGGATGCTTCTGCTTCTGGCTAAAGCAGCTGCCTGGGTGGACCAATCCATGTCTGGCATGCTGAAATCCCCCAGCAGCAGGACTTCACCTTTTGTTGCCATATTGTTTATGCCATCCACACGTTCCTTGTCTACTTCCCCCTTTACCGAATGCCTGTAGATCACCCCAGTTCATATTGTTGAGCCTTAGCCTCCCCGTCTATCATGCACCTCTGTCGCTTTTATAGCCTCTCTGACGTACAGGGCCACACTTCCTCCTTTTTTACCCCCCATCCCTCCTGAACAGATCATAACCTGGTACATCAATGTCCCATGATTAACAGTGACCCATGTCTCAGTTGTTGCTACTATGTCCAGGTCTGCCTCTACTATCAATGCCTCCAGGTCTGGGATTTTATTTCCCAGGTTGCGGGCATTAGTTACCATGCCTTACATGGTTTGTATCCTATCCCCCTCCTTCTCTTGCTGCTGCTCTCCTGCTTTCTTCCCCCTCCCCAGTTGTCTTTCTCTTGTGGCCTAGAATAAACTGCTTCCCACTCTCCTTCTGCTCTGTGTCGCAGACTTCAACTCGTTTTCCTGCATGTGCCCCGGGGGGCGGGGTGTATTAAGTCACTGACCTTCCTTACTCCTCCTTCCTGGCTATTTTAAATGCTTGCCAGTGAAGCATTTGATACTCTTTACGTGGGTCACTCTTCCATGATGGATGCAGGCTATTATCTTTATACAGGCTTGTATCTGTCCAGGTGGGACCCAGTCCTCCATGAAGCCATAACCCTCCCTTCCACACCATTCCTTCAACCAGGAGTTGAATTACTGGTTGTAGTGTGCCCTCTTCCCCTGCCATTGACAGGTGGCACCTCCGAGAAGGAGACGGAGTGTTTTTTTTTTTTTTTTTTAACCAGGAGAGACACACTAAGCTGAAGCACGTTTGCAGGTTCGACCTGGGAGCACAAGGAAGTTAAGTGACTTGCTCAGGGTTGCACAGTATGCAAGTGGGGGCTGTGGGATTCTAACCCAGGTCTCCTGGTTTGCAGCTCAGAGCCTTAACCCACTGTGCTATACTGCCTCCTTGAAGTGTTCTACTTGCTTCAGGCTCCCTCAACTTCCTGAAATCCTTTTAGATTCTAGCTACTTCCACTTTGTCTCTACTCATGTCATTCATCCCCAGGTGGACTATAACATCCAGTTCCCCTCCTTGCCATTACTCTTGTGATCCTGTTGATCCGCTTCTCATCCCACCATGCAGTGCCTTCTGAAATGCACTTTACCTCCATGTCCTTCTTGCTAGGTTCCCTTAACTTCACTTCTCGGACAACTGAGTCCCCCACCAGGAGAAGCTTCCTTCTCCTCTGGGGTTTTCTTCTCCCTTTCCTGATGCTGCATTCCTGAGGATCTGCCCATCCACCTTTGTCTCAGCTATGGGTGACATTGTGGGGCTATCCTCCTCCAAACAGCGAGGAATTGTGTAACCAGACTGGGTGGGGATGTGCTCAGACACCTTCATGTCAGCTTCCCTACAGTACCATAATGGTCCTTTTGGTTTTGGAGGTGCGGTCGCGTTGTGGCCAATGGCGCCACTGCTTTTTCGGGCTAGGTTCTGTGGCACGAATGAAATAGTGTGCTGTCTATGACAGCACTGCGAAAGCATGCCACCAACTTGAAACAATTTCACTACTGCCAGGAGTGTGCTCCCCATCATTGCAGGGCGTGCCTTGCCTGGTGTAACATTTCAGTAAACATGGTTGCGGTTGTCGCCATCTGCCTCTCACAATCCCCAGCAAGCTGACTTCGTGGTTGCCCATTCCCCCTGTTGGCATAGTTAACGCCCCACAATTGTGTGGCACACTGGGAGCCCACCCCAGTGTGCCTCCATGTTCAAAAGCCTATTGTGTCTGCATTTTCCTGCCCCTGCCCACTGCAGTGTGGCTGACATCACATCACAAACTCATGGGACAAGAATGCATGGGACAGACATAAGGCAATTCTTGTGGGGGGCAGGAAGATTAGGCTGTTGGTTAACTAGGATCTCGGCCTATCCTGTAGGCTGGGAAATGGCGAAGACTAAATGGGCTCAGCGGTCCTTATCTGTCATAAAGTCTATAAGTTTCTCATGGACACACTGGGAACCCACCCTAATGTGCCTTAACATTTTCCTTAGATACCTGTAAAAAAAAAGAAAAGAAATGGTCTACGTGTTCTTTCTTTATTTTTTTATATAACCTGAAACAAGGGGTCTCCTCCTCCAACCTGCACCCAGCTTCTGCGCACCCCACCTCCCCCCACACACACCTCCCCCCACCCCATACTTACCTCTGGAGTCCAACGCTGTAATCTTCGGTGGAGTGGGAACACGTCTGCACTCATCAAAGCCGACTGCAAACTGAAGAAATGCTGGTAAGCTGTATAATGGCATCGGTGGGGTGGGGTTCAACTTAGGTGGATATCTTATCCATTTTTGCAACTCTTGGCTCTAAATTTTCAACATGGGGTTCTTGGGTCCCCACCTCATGAACTCCATCACTGTCATTTCAATATTTGGTCCCGAAAGGTGGTTTAACGGTCACTGCGCAGAATCACCTTTTGGGACCGATTAACGAAATGGCAGTGTCACTGTTCACAAGATGGGCTCCCAAAATGCTTATGTTGAGAATTTGGTGAACAAACTCCACAAAATGACTTTGTTACGAGCTTGCATTGCCCGTGTTGAAAATTTTGGGTGCAAATACCAACAAATGCCTGGGGCGTTAAGGTTTCTAACCATACTATCCCATCCTGTTGAGACTAACTGGTATCCGGGGGGGGGACTTTAGATTGTCGGCTGTAGTACACATGCCATTCCACCTCACACCCACCTTGCAGCCTGTGGATTCTTCAGCCCCGAAGTTCACCCTATTCTCTTATACTGCACCCATCTCAGCATATTTCCTTGTGGAATGGAGTGAGCGTAAGGCCCGATGGTCCCAAGCACAACGCAACACTTGTTGGAGTCTGCAGGGTAGGATGAGGTAAAATGGCATGAGCATTATGGCCAGCGACCCAAAGGCGCACCTCAGTGCCTGTCAGTCTCTGCAGGGTGGTGTGGGGTTAGCGCCACTTCCATACTTCATTGCGCCCTTCTATGCATCTCTAATCCTGCACTACCAATGCCAGCAAGACAACAGGATAAACCAGTGGCTCAGGGAGGTGAGTGTGAGGTATGGGGTTGATGGGGCATTGGGGGAGACCTGGGAGGATGTGAGCTGCATGCTGAAGATGAGCTCCATCTCGGTTTGGAGGAGGGGGAATCCTTATGACCAGCTGGAGGGTTCATTGGTGAAAAGTGGGTTTAAACTTGTGATGGGGAAGGATGAGAGAAAAGGCTGTCAAGGGGGTCCAATAAAGGAGGGGATTTCTGTCTCCACTCCTGGGGAGCTGATGAATGCGGAAAAGGCTGACTGGTAGAGTGCAAGATCAGGGGAAACGGAATCCCATGGGAACACCTATAGGGAAATGGAAGTATAGGGAAAGGGTGTGGTAGGTCCTGCTAAATGCTAGGAGCTTGGGCAATAAAATGCCTGAGCTCCAGGCGATGCTAACTGAGGAGCGGTGGATGTGGCAGCAGTCACTGAGACCTGGGCCATTGCAGGACACGACTGGGACCTGAACCTGGAGGGTTACACCATGTTCAGGAAGGACAGGGGGGAGGGAAGGGGAGGAAGGGTAGGAATAATTGCCAAAAACTGCATTGGCATGGGGGAGTAGAGGAGGCGGAGGGAACCGTGGAGGAGATTTGGGTCACCTTGATAACAAGGTGGGGGTTAAGAGAGTTAAAATAGGAGTGGTGTATAGACCCCCTCTGGCTGGCGGAGGAGAGTCTGGTGGCAGATGTTGGGAGATACTGCGGATTGGGCAGGGGAAGGGTGATGGTGCTGGGGGACTTGAACATGCCAGGAACAGACTGGGAGACTATGACATCCTCGGTGGCCAGGGAACAGAGGTTGTTGGATGTCTTTCAAGACTCGTTCCTAACTCAGCTGTGGGGGAACCGACCAGGGAGGTGCAGGTACTGGATGTGGTCCTGGCAGACAGTGACCAGATTGGGGGCCTGGAGGTCAGGGACCCGTTGGCGGGGAGTGACCATGCCATGGTCTCGTTTCTGCCAGGAT
The DNA here is from genome assembly GCA_016271365.2 of Neoceratodus forsteri. NCBI lineage: Eukaryota > Metazoa > Chordata > Ceratodontiformes > Ceratodontidae > Neoceratodus > Neoceratodus forsteri. Next base: position 301,596,363 of record CM057459.1, on the reverse strand, counting down.
CTAGGAGGGGTAGGCTGCACAAAGACGAGGTAACTGACTTCAGGGGCGGATTTAAGAAAATGGGAAGGATCCTAAGGAACATTTAGATGTGATTGGGTCACACATGGATGCTGACAGTAGGTGGAAATAATCTGGAGGGGGGCAGGATGCTACCAGCACCTGTGCCAGAGTAAGACAAAAATGCTGTAGGGTCTCAACCCTGCTGGTGGACCCAGGGAGGTCCAGGGGGTGGTGGGAAAGAAGGCAGCCCATGGCAATTCAAGTGCTCCAGGAGTGAAAGGGATCAAGGGAGTACGTAACTGATGGCTAGAAGGGCCACTAGAGTGATGAGGGTGCTCATGGCAAGGAAGGAGCAGAACCTGGCTAGGAAATTAGAAGAGGAACAAGGGTTCTTTAGATGCATTGGGGAAAAATGAAGGTAAAGGGCAGATTAGCAGGATTAAAACGGAGAGATGAGCACAAGACCTGGGGAGTAGCAGGTGACGTATTTCAAATGAGTACTTCACCTCAGTTTTCACCAAGGTAAATGGGGTGCTGCATCACACATGGGAGGAGAGCAGTGATACTGAGGAGGGGGGACCCCACTGCTCGCAGGTCTGGGGATAGGGAAGGCATCAAGCAGGAGGGGGGAAGACTAAGCAGGGAGAAGAGTTGAAGCGGAGGCGGAAATCACAGCAGAGAGATTGAGGGAAGCCCTCGTCCCTTAAGACGGAGAAAGCACCGGGGCCAGATAAATTACATCCCAGAGTGCTGAAGGAACTTGCGGATGTCCTGGCAAAACCCCTGGTGGAGCTTTTTATCATCTCTCTGAGGACAGGGTGGGTGCCCCAGGACTGGAAGGTGGCACATATGGTGCCTCTCCACAAGAGGGGATCAAAGAAGGTGGCAGGGAACTACAGGCCTGTCAGCCTGACATCGGTGGTGGGCCACGTGATGGAGGGCATTGTCAAGCAGAGGCTGGGGAGGACCTGGAAAAGTCAGGGTGCCTGGAAGATAGACAGCATGGATTTGTCCCAGGGAAATCGTGTCAGACAAACATTTTGGAGTTCTATGACTGGGTGACGAGTGCCTTGGACCTGGGTAGACCAGTGGACATACTCTTTCTAGACTTCAGCAAGGCATTTGACTCTGTTCCTCACGAGGGCCTGTTGGATAAGCTGGGAGAAATGGGGGTGGGGAACCAGATAATCAGATGGATAGACATTCGGCTCCAGGACCGGAGGCGGGATAGTCTCATCCCCAAGGAGGGTCATTAGTGGAGTCCCACAGGATCAGTCCTGGTTCCTCTGTTCAACGCCTAATGTCTCTGACCAGGGCAGATGTATCAGGAGTGAGATGAGGCTCTTTGCAGATGACTCCAAACGGGGTGGTGGTGGATGGGGGAGGAGGGAGGTGGCGTACCCGGGACCTGAGTCCTGGAAAGATGGTCCAGAAAGTGGAAGCTGAGGTTCAGTGCAGGGAAATGCAAGATTCTGCACCTGGGAGCCAGAAGCCTTGCCAAGGTGTACACCCTGGGGTGCTAGGAAGTTCGATGGCTGAGAGGACCTGGGATGGTGGTGGATGTCAAGATGAACAACTCTGGAGACTTGTAGGAGGGCAGCCATGTGCCAACAGGATGCTGGGATGCATCGGGGGATCACCTCCAGAAGGAGGGAAGTGATACTCCCTCTGTATAACTGCTTGGTGAGGCCACACCTCGAGTACTGCGTGCAGTTTTGGAGGCCACACTTAAAGAGGGACATTCAACTCCTGGAGAGGGTCCAGAGGAGGGCAACCAAAATGATTTGGGGCTTTGGGGGACAAGACCTATTGGGAGAGGCTCGAAGAGCTAAATATGTACACACTGGAAGAGAGAAGGGACTGGAGGGGACATGATAGAGGTCTTCAGGTACATGAAGAGGGTAAACAGGGGAGGAGCAGTCTGGGTGCTTCGAAGGAAGGAGGAGGGGGCAACTAGAGAGCATGGGTGGAAGCTGGAGTGGGGAAAATTCAGGGGAGAAAGGCTGAGGTGCTACTTCACTGAGATGGTGGTGGAGCCATGGAATGTGCTGCCCAGGGGGCTGATGGAGGCAGAGATAGTGGAGGGGTTCAAGAGGGGGTGGGACAGGTACAGGGGAAGGGTTCTGGAAGGAAAATCTAGTGCAGCGATGATATCCAGAACTGCGAAGAGAGAAGCCAGAGAAGGCGAGGGGGCAGCAAGGTCAGCTCCCAGGGTGGGGGCTGACCAAATGAGCAGACACGAAAAACCGTTAGGCCTATTCTGCTGGCATGTTATTATGTTAGCATTGACAAATGCTTGTTTTCTCCTTCTTTTGTTTGTTTTTGCTTTCTTCCTTATGCAGATGCTGGTTGCCTTCCCTATGCCTTTACTTAATTTTCTCCACTGTTCCTCTACCCCTCTCTGACAATCCTCTCCTGCTAGGCTGCTTTTGAAGAAGTCTCCCATTTCTTTAAAATCCAATCTACTAAAGTCCAGGACCATTGTCTTTTTGTGGCTTGCCTCTGCACCCATTGTAATATTGAGCCACATTGTACGGTGATCACTGGTTCCCATTGGATAGCCCACTGTGACATGACTAGGCACTGTCACAGCCTCCAGTAGGACAGGGATTCAGGAGGAACAAAGGGAGAAAGCATGTCCCAAATAGGATAGCACCTTTACCCCATGAGTCATTTTCAACTCTCAGCATGCTATGTCCATAGTGCAGGAAAGGTGCTGAGTGGGACATTGTTCGGCCTATAGTGGGCTATGCTGTGTCCGCGACAATAACTCTGTGCATGACTTCGTGGAGAAATTATACAGAGCAGTGTCAGCCCCCACCTCCTCATCGCAATTCAGATGCCCCTGATACGATAATGAAATGATCCCTGGCATCTAGTAGTTCCCCCCAGTCACATTCAGATAACCCCAATTAGTAAAATGATCCCTGGCATCTAGAATTTCCCCACCCCCAGTCACCATTCAGATGCTTCTAATTAGTATATCAACTGGATCCCTGGCATCTAGGTCACCCTGACTGCAGGTCTGAGCCCCCTCCCAATTCCACCCATTCAGGTCCTTCCACCCCTCTCCACATGGTGGCTCATAAATTACCCTAGCTGCCAGTCCCTCCCACTGTGACACAGTGACAGGTTCAGCCCTCTGTCACACTGTTGAGTTAGTTTTCTGAGTGACACGGAGTGAGCACACCTACTATAGAAACAGATGTTCTTCAGTAGGGGCACACCTACCCTTTCACTCAGACAGTGATCACACAAGGTAATGAGCTAAGACACTGTACCGATCGCAGTCACAGGGAAGTGGCTGCAATCTTGGGTAAATGAGGGGGCAAGTGGGGAAGAGGTGGAGGGACCTGGCTGGATGGCTTTGGGAGGGGACTCAGATTTGCAACATGCAGGTGGAGCTACTAGATGTCAGGGATCATGGAAAAATAGAAACACAGAAACATAGACAGTGATGGGAGAAAAAAAATGTTACATCCTCTCTGCCCCTATTAAACCTCGGAACTTACTGTCCATACAGGATACTAGCCTTCACTATCCACTCCCCTGTTCCTTTCCCTACTACTATCAGCCTGAGTAACCATTATAACCTTCACTTTGTCACAGCCTTGCTTGAAACCATTTATGAGTTTTGGTGCCTGCCATCTCAGTTGGCAGAGATTATTCATATTTCCACCACCACTTTCGGAAAATAAAACTTCCAATATCCCTCTTGAGCCTCCCTCCCATCAGTCTCTCACTTGTGCCCCCATAACCTTGAACTGTTACTCATGCTAAGTAGTTCTCCATTCACCTTGTTTATTCCTTACAGGAACTTGAAGATCTCTATCATATCACTCCTCTCTTGCCTGGTCTCCAGTGAAGACATGTTGAGTGCCTTGAGCAGATCCTCATAAGATCTGTCCTGTCAGCTCTGAATCATCCTGATCACCCTTTTTCCTTATCTTTCCTGAGGTGAGGTCTTCAGAAGTTCAGAACTCTGAACAGTATACCCAGTGCAGCCTCACCAATTCCATCACTAAAGAGGCAGTAAACCTTTTTCTTCTACTATCAGAACCCTTCTGGAACATCCTAGTATCCTATTTGCCTTACTAGATGACTCACTGTACTAGCTTGATTGTCTAAGGGAGTCACTAGTGATGAATACTAGGTCCCTTTTTTCAGCTGTAGTGCTCAGCTCTACCCCTCCTATACAGTACTGTGTCCTGGGGTTCTTGTCCCCCAAGTGAATCACCTTGCACTTTTTGGCATTGAATTTCAACTGCCAAAACTTAGGCCACCTCTCTAATCTTTACATGTCACTCTGCAGTTTCCTACTTCCCCCATCACTATCTACCCTCCCATGAGCTTGGTGTCATCTTCAAAGAGACACAGAACCAGATTCATTCTCAGACATTGTTAATGAGCATATTGAAGAGTGCAAGCGTCAGGATGGATCCCTGTGGCATTCCACTCTTGACTTCCCTCTCTTCTGATTTTACACCATAATCTCAACCCTCTGCTGCCTCTCATTCAACTAAAGTCCCCTCACCCCCACCAAAACACTGCTTATATTTTCCTTCGAATCCCTGGACCTCATCCCCTTGCGCCGTGACCTAAGCCACTCTGATTGGTCCCCTATCTCACTGGCCTGCTCCACTGACTCCATTCTAACATATTTCAAAACAAAATTCCTCGAAATATGGGGCTGCCATGCCCCCCCAGAGCAGGACAGGAGAAAAGGTAGCTCACCTCCCCTAGATCATGGCCAAGCTCATAGCTTGCTTGCAAGTGCATGATTTGGCTTGGTCAGAAAATAAATGTAACCCATTCCCCATGGCTTCTAGAGGTATCATCACCTCCGAACACCTATACCAGGGCAATAAGGCTTGACAAAGGTGTTATTTTACATCTACCTTCAGTACCAACATTGGTTACCTGTCTAAATTTTAGAAGGCTGCCACAATCTCTTCTTCCCCTCCCACTCAGTCTCCTTTGCATGTCCTCAGAGTGGGTGACACCCCTATCTCTAACCCCTCCTTCATCACCACAGAGGTGTAATTCCTTTTATCACCTGCACCCTCCTCTCCTCCTCTCTCCTTTCCTCACCTCTCACCTCTGCCAGCCTGCATGATTGTCATCTCCTTCCTTCCCCCTATTGTTTTTTTTCTCTCCAGTCGTCCATCATCGACACCCTTCCCGCCCCTAAATCCTTCCAAAGGTAGGAACCCAGATCGTCTGGATAGCAAGCTTCTCCATCAGTCTGCTTCTGCAATCTCCTCCCCATTGGCTGACTTCCCTAACCTCTCTTTCTGTTTTTCCTCCACCCCTGCTGACTGGAAGACTGCCACTGTTACCCCACCTCCAAAAGGTGGTAACCCATCTGGTACTAACAGCTACCGACCCATTTCTCTCCTTCTTCCGAAATACATGAACAAATGATCTTTGTCACAACCCCTCCCTTTATGGACTCCTCTTCTTTCTTCATCCGACATACCCTGGCTTCTGCAAAACTACTCCATCACCATCTCCTTCTCTGGCTCACCAAATCCATCCACAATGATATGGATCACAGCCTAGTCACCCCTTCTTTCTTCGTCGATTTAGCCAAAGCATTCAGTCCTGTCTCCCACCCCAATTATTAGCCAAACTTCAGGCTGCAGGACTGTCCAACTCAGCCATTGGCTGTTCCACTCCTAGTGCATGGGTAGATCCCAAGCAGTCAAAATTGGTGATCCTCTCTCTCCTTCCTGCCTGTATCCACTTGGGTCCCTCAAGGATCTGTGTTAGCCCTCTACTTTTCTTCATTTTCCTTCATGATCTCCCCTCCATATGCTTGTCGGCATTAATGGGCAGAGTGGGTGGTCCAAGCGGTCCTTATCTGCCGTCAAAGTCTATGTTTCTATGTTTCTATCCATTCACATGTACACAGATGACACAGTCCTCTTCAAAGCAGGCCCACGGACTCCTGCTGGACTTTGATCAAGTTCAGCCCTGACCACGCACAAATCATCTTTTCCTCAATGCCAAGAAGACTGTCTCCATGTCCTTTGACACAAGGCACAGACTCTCTAGGCATCCTCCCCTTCCTACTTTCCATACCCTGGATTGCTCCCCTGTGGAGGATGTTACCACCTTAAGTTATCTTGGTATCTGGCTAGACCAGCAGCTAAACTTTTCTGAACAAGTGGATGCTGTAGCTAAAAAGCTGCACCCCAATTTGGTGCACTTTACAGGAACTGTGACTGTATCCCACCTCCAACACACCATGCTATTATCGAGAGAATGATCCTTCCAATCTCTGACTATGTTTAGTTGGTTTACAGTATAGCGCCAGTTACTACTCTTGCCAGACTGGACACGCTGTTCAACCATTTTTGCCATTACACTCTCGACTATCCTTCTTGTACTTATCACTATTCTATATTTAAATCTCTTTCCTTTTCTTCTCTTGTGGACAAACACCATGCCCACTGTGCCAGCTTTGTGTGCAAATCTGTTTTTTTTTTCCCTACCCTCCTATCTCTCTCCCCTCCCCACAGCCATACCATCAGAAGCTGAAATATTCGAACCCTAGCAGCCCCTTCAGTTTCCACAATCATTTGCAAAACCACATTCAGCCACCGCTAGCCTAAAATCTGGAACTTCCTCGCCCTAGCCATTCACCAACCTCCCTCCCATGGATCTTTCAAACCACTTCAGCGGTCTCATCTCTCCCTCCTGCACTTGCTCTAATTTCCCCTCTTGCTCTCCTTTGGCTTGCTTCCAATTTAGGTACAGCTATAATTTGGCGCTTTTGCTTCCATTCTAGGCATGATGCCTAAATGTTTACAGCTAGTGTCGATTTAAACTGCTCTGTATTTGATTGCCAGCATGTGTTTGTGCCTCCTGACTGCACTGTGTATACATTGTTGATTGTTTGCTTGTCAGTCAAGTAATCACATCTTGCATGTATTATTCCCAATGTAATTTGTGGTTGTGTACCACCCTGCTCCATGTATGTTATGTATTTTAAAGTTTTGTGCTACCTATGCCCCACTTGTACAAGTTTCCCTTCCCCAGGATGCATCTGGAAATGAGCTCCCAGCCTTGTATGCCTGGGGGAGGGGCACTAGACACCAAGAATCATTTTACTGTAACAACTGAAGCCATTTAAACTGCCATCAGGGGTGTAGAACCTTTATATGTCAAGGATCATTTTGGTATACTACTTGGGAGTATCAGAATGGTGACCAGGTGTAGCGTGACAATATGCACCACTGTGTGCTCAAATGAGGGTAGGATTTTTGGAAGCAGCAAACAGTACTGCAATTTAAGTTGTTAAGCACTTTCAAAACCTTCATGCAGAAGGGGATCTCTCATTTGCAAGGCTTTAGTAGTACAAATGCACGTGCACATAATCTGGTTAGCATCAGGGGCTGCTAAATATATGGCATCTCTTTCAACCATGCTGTTCTCCCACATGGCACAGTGCTTAGATGTTTAGCACTCCGCTAACCTTCTGAAAATGGGGTCCTAATTGACTAGAAATCCCCTGCCGATGCCTCTTAAGATGCAGAAAGTAAACAAAAATAGATGACCTTATTCTGCATCTTTATTATTTTATGTTATTTTCCTTGGAAAACTTTTATCCAATTTCAAAACATTGTGATGTGTCTTAAATATTTATAGCAACTGTAGCTAAAATACAGTTTTTTCTTTCATCCGAGTGCTGTTTTTTTTTTACTCATAAAACTACAGTCTGATGGGCTGGCTTAGTGGCTTGGTGGTACCTGCACTGCCTCCCATGCCAGTGGCCCAGTTTTGGGGTAGGACCTAGGTCAAACAGGTTAGCTGGCCGGAGAGATGATTGAGCATCTCGGGCACAGCTGTCCTCTCGGGCTGACCACCCCACTCTTTAACAGCCACCTTGTTGAGGAACTGCTGGCTGAGCATCAGAGTGGCATAATGGGCAGGGCTCAGGTAGGCACAGAGCAGTACTTGCCTTTAATTGGATTGGCATCATTGCATGTTTGACTGCCCAGGGGATAAACTAAAGGTAGAAAACCTCCAATGGCAAAATAATCCACCAACCTGTCACATGCTTTGCTCTACTAACCAGGTTCTGCTCCTGTCTGAATATGTCTCCTTATGAATGGCCTTCTCCCTCCTGGCCCCACCATTGGGGGGAGCAGACCATGGGAGATCTCGGAGCTGGTAAACGTCCTGGTCATTCTGGGTGATGTGAATGGACAGGCTAGTGCACAAGGGGGTCAGTGGGTGACCTAGATGATAAACATCTCATTGGAAAAAGAAATAAAATACAGTTTGGGAATCTCAAACTCAATAACACAGTCATACCATATAAACAGCGTAACTATGCACTATGAGGCTAGACCAGGGCAGGTATATTAGTAGAGACCACGTGCCTGGCAAGGCTCTGTTCACCTTGCAGTGCTCTGCAGATATGTAATGGTGAGGTCTGGAGCTGTGAGAGCCACCAGTGAGGCATCACAGTGAAGTTATTCAAAACAGAAAGCTAAATTATGCATATGCCAGCTGAACTCCTGACGTAGAATTGGGCCCTGTGAGTGCTGCAAAATATATTTTTTCTTAACCAAGACACTTTATTAAACAAAACATTCAAATAAAATCTAAAACGAAATCATAACTAACTCAGTAGAGTACAAACTAGGAAACATTTGGCTTACACTTTCACAGCTCCTGCAGTACACTTCCCAAGCATATATATGTGTCTCCTCAGATAAGTTGCTGGACCAACGCAGTAATTAATTACACATAAATCTGATCAAAACTTAACTTAGAAAAATGCATGCAGTCCCCTGTGTTTATATGGTATGAGAGTGGTATGTTAGGAATATCTTAAGTATTCGCTTCCTATACGAGTGTATCTAACAGTAAATGAAGGCAGCACTTATTTAAAATGCTGTAGTTTATTCTTTTAAATTAGTTCTAAAAATTTCTTGTCACATCACATTGTTCTGAAATTTGATTAAACGAAGGCTGTCCAAAAGTGCAGGCAATGCGCCATTTAATGCAGTTTGCGTTGTTCTGCATGGTCGCTAAGTCGAATTTTAAATTGTACTGACCTTTTCCTGCTTTTTGTGGTGTAATGTTCGATTTGCCCCGAAGTGTTTGTAGTATAATGTTCGATATGCCCTGAAGTGCTGCTGCGATGTTTCTTTCCCATTTTCCTCCCTCAGCCGCACTGGAAGACACAGTTTTGCTTGCTCCTGTGTAATGAACGTACACCTGCTTTGTGCACTGAGGCGCGCACGTGCATGACGCTCCTGTCATACCTTTGTATCTCCCGCTCATACAGTCCCGCTGTTTCCAGTCGCCTGCCTGTTGATTTTTTACTGACCACAGTACTTGCACTTAGTAAGTGCTTACATAGAAACATAGAATTTGATGGCAGATAAGGACCGCTTGGCCCACCCAGTCTGCCCATTTCCCTACCTAATGGATAAGCTGCAGATCCTAGTTAACCAGCAGCCTACTTCTTCCTACCCCACCCACTAAAATTGCCTTATGACTGTCCTCTCTGTTTGAATTTCCACTGTTTTTGACTCCACAACTCTGGAAGGCCGCTCATGCATCCACAACCTTCTCAGTAGAAAATACTCTAAATTACCTCTAGCTGCCCATCTTCAAATTGTGCCCCTTGTTCTTGCACATCTCTTTTTTTTTTTTTTTAAGATGCTACCTCTTGGACTTCATTGATTCCCTTGAGGTACTGGAAAGTTTCTATCATGTCCCTCTCCTCCCTCCTTTCCTCTAGGCTATACATATTAAGCTCCTTAAGTCTCTCTTCTATCGTCTTCTGGTGCAGACCCTGCACCATTTTCAGTTGCTCCGCCTCTGACAGTCCGAATCCTGTCTATGTTCTCAGTGAGGATATGGGTCTCCAGGACTGCACGCAGTACTCAGACGGGTCTGACTAGCTGTCTGTACAGAGGATAATAACTTTCTGTTCTATACTGGTGATGCCTCCCATGCATCCCAGTATCCCCCAGCCCTCCTTGTTGCCCCTCTCATTGCTTTGCCAATCTTTAGGTCATCTGATATGACTACTCCAGGTCCCTTTCCATTTTTGTTGTTGTTAGTATCTCACCCCCCATTGTGTACTCTTCCCTGCTTTTGTTTCAGGTACTTACATTGCACTTCTTCATTGAATCTAAGCTGCCATATATTTGACCATTCTCTCAACTCTTGCCAAGTCCCTTCTCATCCTTTTCCACTCTCACCTTTGTGCATCAACTCTGTTGCAGATCTTTTGTGTCATCTGCAAAGAGACATACTTTTCTTCCAGTCCCTCTGCAATGTCGCTTATAAATACATTGAAGAGGACCGCTCTTAACACTGAGCCTCCCATGGGTATCCCACCTAGTAATCCCCTCTTCTTCAGAGTGGACCTCCATTTTACTATTACCTCTGTGTCCTATTCCTCCAGCCAACTTTACCCAGGTTGTCATCTTGGACCCACCTCAGGCTGGTTAACTTGTATATTAATCTTTGTGTGGGACTGTGGCAAATGCCTTGCTTAAAGTCTAGTAGACCATGTCCACAGCCCCTCCCTGATCTGCTACTTTGGTCACCCAGTCAAAGAAATCTATCAGATTTGTCTCCTCATGACCTTCCCGCTGTGAATTCATGCTGCCTTGGGTCCTGTGCCCTCTGGCTCTAAATACCTCGACAGTTCTTTTCCTTCAGAAGTGATTCCATCACTTTCCTATCACTGAGGTTAAACTAACAGGTCTGTAGTTTCGCTTCTGCCTTGTCTCTACTTTTGTGAAGGGGAATCATATCTGCCCTCCTCCAGTCCCTCTGGTACCATCCCATCCTCCCATGATTTGTTAAAGAGGGTAGTCAGTGGTGTCACTAGTTCTTACCCTTTAGTTCTTTTAGAATTCTGGGATGAATCCTATTAGGCCCTATTGCTTTGTCCACCTTCTCAGTTTTAAGAATTCTTTCAGAACCATTTCTTCTGTAAATGGCTTGTATCAACTTCTGTATCCAGAGTGTTTCAACTGTTTGTTTTAGGTACCTCCCCACTTCATTTGTAAATACTGAGCAAAAATATTTGTTTAGTGTATCTGCTTTTTTCACAGTCAACCTCTGCCCACCCTTCCTCCCTTTATTAAGCCTCACTATCCCTCCTTGGTCTTTCTTGGCTCCCTGATGTACCTATAAAGGTTTTATCCCCTTCTTAACTGAGTTGGCTATCTTTTCCTCGGTTTGGGCTTTGCTGTTCTGACTGCCTTCCCAGCTTCCTTTTGCTTTAACTGATACTGTTCTCTGTCCTGCTCCTTCTGTGATTCCTTGTACTTTCTGAATGCTTTCTTTTCTCTTGAACCTTCACTGCCACTTCCTTTGAGAACCATAGTGGTTTCTTACATCGCTTTTGTTTTGTTTATTTGCTTCACACAAAGGCTTGTTACCTCTGTGATTGCAGTTTTATTATTCCCATTGTTCTTCCACCCTCCTTCCTGCCCATTTGCTAGTGCATTCCTTGGGCACGCACCCATTTTGGCAAAGTCAGCCCTCCTAAAGTCCAGTACTTTTGCCTTTGTATGGCTTGACTCTATTGCTGTGTTTATTGTGAACCATACAGTTCGATGGTCGCTAGTTCCCAGATGGCTACCCACTTCTACATCTGTGATCCTCTCTTCATCTTCATTCAGCTTCACTGAATATCTCTTGTCTTAACTGGTTTTATTTTTTAAATCCCTGGGTAGCGATCGCAAGTGCTGGTAATAATTTAACTTTTTCTGTTTTTGACCCAATAGTAAGTATGCCTACCTGTATGGCAATTGGCTGTTCAAATACTTTGTGGAAAACAAAATTACTGCATAAAGTCAGCTACCATCGTTTCCCCAGCATTGATCCCTTCAGAACTCAGTGGATCATTGCACTGAATCGTTCTGATATTACTGTTGACACCTTCAAGCCAAAGACTCACAATGTGGTGTGCTCAGACCATTTTACAGCAGCACATTACTTCAGTATAGGTATATATATTGAAGTTATGATTGTTCAGTAATAAATGTTACATTCATTTCAGTGAATTTTCCTTGACACTGATTTTCGTATAGAGTGCTAGCGTTGCTTTGAAGTTGCGCCCCCACCCTTGTTGCCGATCTGTCCCTAATGAGAAGCTGAGTACTTTCAATGAATTTCTATACACAGAGGCTGTTATGATTCCCATTGTATAGTGGCATTGTATCATCATATCTGTTCAGTCACAGAGTGCCCTGTGACACTGTTTATGCTAGGCAGCAGTAGTGCACACTATTTCACCTGTCCTCTTGTGTAATTTTATCCACACATGATTTTCCACTCCCCCGTCCCCGCAGCCTATAATAGTGGATGTGTGCTGTGAAAACATACAAATTGTTTGCAATGTTGATGTTACCCTTGTGCTGTCATGTCACTCCTTTTAATGGTGTCCTTTTTTTTGCTGTCATTCAGTAGCAGTACTGTTTTGATTCTATGTTCCCGCTGTCCGCAAGTACAATGTCTTGCCAAACATCTTTGTACAGACAGAATGGCAAACAGTTCATATGACCATGGGAGTAAGTTCATGCTGTAACTGTGATACAGTTAAGTGTGATCCCTCATACATAGGGACGGAGGTTATCAATTATGCACTTAAAGTATGAACCTGTGTGTCGAGCTACACAACGAAGTCTGACTCAGGGTACCAAGTAGCAGTACTCAATGTCACGTAGTGGATGCTGTACTGGTGGGCATCATCTCCCAGTTCACCCAGTAACTGCAGATGCCATGATCAATGCTAGCCAGTAACAGGTGGCAGTGGGTGTGACTCTGACCCTGGCCACTAACACCACTATGTGTGACACAGGGAAGACTGTCGTGAGTGTCACTCTGACTCTGGCTAGCAACTTGGCACTGTCAATGTGACCTGGGTACACTTGCAGCAGGCACTGTGAGCCACGGGATCATGTACCCCCTGGGGAACAAGTTTATGCTGCCAGTCTGACTCAGCAGACAGTATTCCAGCAGGCATTGTGAACCATGGTAGCAAGTACCACCAGCCAGTATGACCCTCAAGCAGAATGACACAGTAGATTCTGTGCATCCATGCACTAGTACTCACTGTGGCCACTAGCACCACTGTGTGTGACACAGGGAAGACTCTCTTGGGTGTCACTCTGACCCTGGCTAGCAACTTGACACTGTCAGTGTGACCTGGGTACACTTCCAGCAAGCACTGTGAGCCAAGGGATCATGTACCATAAGGCAGTCCGATCCAAAAGCACTCACAACCAGCATGCAAGCCACTACTGGGTTTCACTGTGACTCTGGGGAACAAGTTCATGCTGCCAGTCTGACTCGGAGGATGGTATTCCAGCAGGCATTGTGAGCCATGTTAGCAAGTACCACCAGCCAGTATGATCCACAAACAGAATGACACAGTAGATTCTGTGCCACCATGCACTACTACCCACTGTGGCCACCAACACCACTATGTGTGACACAGGGGAACACTGCTGTGGGTGTCACTCTGACCCTGGCTAGCAACTTGACACTGTCAGTGTGACCCGGGTACTCTTCCAGCAGGCACTGTTAGCCACAGGATCATGTACCATAAGACAGTCTTAGCTAAAAGCACTCACAACCAGCATGCAAGCCACTACCGGGTTTCACTTTGACCCTGGGGAACAAGTTTATGCTGTCAGTCTGACTCGGGATAGTATTCCAGCAGGCATTGTGAGCCATGGTAGCAAGTACCACCAGCCAGTATGACCCACAAGCAGAATGACACAGTAGATTCTGTGCCACCATGCTCTACTACGCACTGTGGCCACTAACACCACTATGTGTGACACAGGCAAGAGCCAAGTAGCAGGCTGCTACCAGCCTCTTGTAAACAAGCATCAGGTGTCCGTGTGTGTAGACCACTGGTCTACCTACCGCCATCCACGTTTTGCATCCCGCATGCCTGTAAACCACTCTGCGCCTCTCAACGCCTATGAGCCTGCTGCCAGCATACCCCTGGAAACAAGCATCAGGTATGTACCATACAGAGCCCCTGCCTCCCAGGCTGCTGCTTCAGCTGACAAATCACCCACTCCCCCGCCAGAATCCTGTACATGACCTCAGTCTCCTCCCTCCACTACCCCTTCCTGGCCCATTGGCTCCCACTATTACAGCTGTAGAGCGATGGTTATTCCTATTCCAATTCATTAAGTCGGAGACCCACAATCTGCAGACAACTATCACCCTATCTGTTTCCTCCTTCTCCTAAGCAAGGTACTTCAAAAAGCCATTCCTTAAGAAACGCAAATGTAACCAACCCCTAATCATCACATCCTCTGGTGGCCATGGCCTACAGTGTGGGACATGCTTGAAAGATGCTGGAGTTGTTTTTCACCCCTCTCTTTAGTTTACAGAGCACAAAAACTCCCTGGTTCTCACATTTCGCCACAAAATAGGTGCTGCCTACACAAAGCAGCAATACCTCACTTCTGACAATCGCCATGCCGTCATCCAGGGAAAACTGCTAGCAATGCTGGAGTACTGCTGTCCCATGTACTCTTGTAACTCCTTATCCAGCATGACAAATGTATTACTCCCATACAACAGTGACTACACTTCTCCCAGCTGTCTCCTTTCTCCCCGCAGCACTGTTCACTATAAAATACACGTGAGTACTTCACAGTGCAACCCTGCTTTGACCGTGCACTGTACTGTTTCAGTGATTCTCGCATAGATATCTGACATTAATCCACTGTTGCACCTGTTTCTGTTGCATACTGAAACTGTGCCACCATGACCCTTAGTTTCCGTAGTTATTTTTTGTCCCTCAAGTACTGCCATGATGTTTTGCCAAATGTAACAACTGTGATTGCTCAGTATGTATGACCTGCTTTTATGTTACTGATTTTGATATTTGTACTCCGTGCCGCCTTACGTGGCATTGGTCATGCCTGAAAAAGGTCACCATGATCAGTGAAGATACTCAGTCAAGAAAGTCATAAATAAAGAAAAAAGTAACAGAAATAAACACTTTGAGTTCCCCTAAAGCATATGTCCGTGTTAATGGCTCACTGTCTCAACCCTTTCTCTTAGGAAGCCCTTTGTCCCTTTATCTTTTTGCTTTATGTATAGAACCTCTAGCTGCCCTACTTCGTAACACCCCCTCAGTAGAAGGAATGCCGTTAGGCCAAAAGGAATATAAAATAGGAATGTTTGCAGATGATATAATGTTAACCTTACTATCTCCCTCACAATCTATCCTGTCCACATGGAATATTTTATCCCAGTTTGAAAAACTGTCAGATTTTAAACTAAATATAAATAAAACTGAAATATTATCTTTCAACTTCTCTCCATCCTCCCAGCTAAAAAGGACCTTCCCAATTAAATGGAGAGCCACCAAAATAAAATACTTAGGCCTCCACCTTCCCACTGATCCAGGAGTCCTAGAATTGACCAATTACAAACCTCTTACACTCCAGATTCAGGCAGATTTAGACAGGTGGTTCTCAGTATGTACCCTCTGCATCAAAGAATCTCAATAATTCGTATCAATAGTCTCCCACAGATACTGTACCTACTCCAGACCGTCCCCTATTTCCCCTCTAAGTTTTACTTCACCTCCCAGAATGGAATCCTACTGAACTTTATATGGGAAAAGAATCATTCTAGAATCAGACTATCCATCCTAAAACTATCTCTAGCCCCGGGAGGTTTGAACCTTCCAGATTTCTATTTATATGCCCAAGCAGCGTTTCTAAGAACTTTTTTTTTTAAAATAGAAATTTATTGGAAAACTTTTTTCCATAGAAGTACACATATTAACGGACACATAGAAAGTACATTACTACTGTCTCTTACACAATATTACAACCAATGACATGGAAAAGAAAGAGAGAAATGATAGAAAAGCAAAGTAGGAGATATAGAAAAGGGAGAGATAAGATTAATAAGAGGGAGAGTACCTTCAAAATATAAAAGAACAGAAGAAGAGAAGGGAGAGAAACACTTTAACAATATGAATGCTAACAACAACTTATTACCTCTAACAAATATCGAGGTTATTTCAGTTGTAGCTAAAGGCTCTCGTGTACAAAATCACCCTATTAGTACGATTATATAATAATTGCCTAATCAAAAAGACATGTTCAGCAATTAATAATAGAGCAAGTCTGATACACAGGAGTGAGGAAACCCCTGAGGGCTGGACCAGGAGAGTCCTCTCAAACATATCTGACAAGCAATTCTAATGTTGTATACTTCCCGGGAGGCCATGAAGTGCAAAATGGTAGCCATCTCCTTTAAATTTATCTAAAGATAGCCTCAACTTGGCCGTCAGATACTCCCATGTCTAGGATCCTGGTGCAGATGTCATACCAAGTAGAGATAGAGGGCTTAACCGGTGTAAGCCGTGAGAAGTTAATAGCTTTGAGGGCTGCTGCTATCGGGATTCCAAATAAGAGACGAGAAGATCTGGAGACCAGAAGAGGGGGAGGTAATCCCAATAACCAGTACTGAAGGGACTCTGGCAGTACTAGTTCGAAAATACTATCAAAGATATATTTTACTTCCCTCCAGTACTCTTGTATAACTTTGTATTCCCAGAATATATGGAAATATGTACCAACCAACTGATAGTTTCTCCAACAGAGATCGGAGTCATATAACCCGTAATGTTTTGTCACCACAGGGACTCTAAAAAATCTAACAGCTAACTTCCAACAAAATTCTCGCCTAGAAAGGGACAAAGTAGTGTTTTGAATAGCATTCCAAATGGAAGTCCAGTCATATCCTGACAGGGCTATACCCATGTCCCCATGCCACTTATCCTTAACCTGCAATAAGGAGTCACCCTCAGCACAGTTCATCCCCTCTGCTAATCTAGAGATCAATTTTTTTTTGATTCGGAGACCTGATCAGGGAGGAAAGAATAAGTTGCACTGGTTACTTAGAGGTTATGTACCCAACTCAAGCTTCTTTTCATTTATGTGAACATAATGTCTTAACTGGAGATAACGGAAAAAATCCATACATTGGGAGATTGAATTCGGCCTGTAGTTGCTGGAATGGTTTTACTAGATTCTGGTCGAAAAGTTGACCCAAGTTAACCAGCCCAGCTCTTGCCCACCGCTGAAAACCCATATCCCACCTGAGTGGGCCAAAATCTAAGCAACTCAGAATAGTCGTATGTTGGTTAAGCTTTAAAGTGATGCCTAATTTTGAGTTCATGTCCCTCCAGACCTGGAAAATCACCCTTGTGAAAGGATTCCTGAAGTCAAGCTGGCACAGCCTGGGAGTGTCCAAGAAAATAAGATCTGAGATATTTCCCAGAGGAGAGTCAGCCCCCTCAATCTGAACCCATTTTGGTGGGGACTCCTGGGCCATGGTCACCAAAGGTTGCAGCTGAGATGCCGAGAAATACTTCTTTAGGGGCCACCATAGTCTTCCACCTCACTCGGGGCCTCCTCCCATACTATAGAAATTTGGAGAGGGTAGAGTTCAGATCTTGCCAAAAATTCCTCGGGGGTCTGAAAGGGATGGCACCCAATGTGAACAACAGGCGAGGGAGAATGTTCGTGCTAATGGATTCACTCCTACCTGAGATGGAAAGGGGGCGCTCTCTCCATCTGTTGCAGTCCTCCCTAATATCCTGAAGTACCCTTAAGTGGTTCGTAGAGTATAGGGCCTTGAAATCCCTAGGGACCCATACCCCTAAGTATCTGAACCCTGACTTGCACCACTTAATTTGCTGCACCCTTGGTAAAGGCTAATCCTGGAGACCCCCGAGAGGGAATAGCTCGGATTTATCTGGATTAACCTTATAGCCGGAAAGAGCTCCAAATTCAGAGAGAAAGCTGAAAATCCTGGGAACTGCCCTTACTGGATCTGATATATATAACAGGGTGTCATCCACGTAAAGTGAGATCTTGACCTCCACCCCCTTCTAACCCGAAGGCCCTGGAAAAAATCTGTTTGCCGAATATATGCTGCTAGAGGTTCCAAACTGAGGGCAAACAGGAGAGGGCAGCCCTGCCTGGTACCTCGCTCAATCCCAAATTGAGTGCAAATCGTCCTGTTCACCCGGACCTTTGCTCTAGGCTTAGAGTATAAATTGGATATCCAAGTCTGAAATTTCTCTCTCAACCCAAAGCCCCCCAGGACCAAATCGAGATATTGCCAGTTTAGACGACACAAGCTTTCTCAGCATGTAAAGATAATATTGCTGAAGGTGGGGAATCAATAGGCTGGAGCCAAGGAAATAACATTTAACAGCAATCTGATGTTGTCCTGAATGTGCCTCCCGGGTATAAACCCAGTTTGGTCTGGGTGAACTAAGACAGGGACCACGTACTGTAAACGTTCACTAATGATCTTGGCGAAAATTTTAGCATCCTGGTTGAGCAGCGAAATAGGACGGTACCCAGCACATGAAGTGTGATCTTTCCCCGGTTTGGGCAATACTGAGATATGGGCCTCCCCCAAGTATCCAGCAAGGCCCCCGGCTCCTCTGCCACATTGCAAACTCTGGTGAGCAGCGGAGTTAGCACATCCTGGAACTCTTTGTAAAATTCCGAGGTGAACCCATCAGGGCCAGGAGCCCTGCCAGACCAGAGTGTCTTAATAGCTGCCCCCACCTCTCCCTCAGTGAAGGGAGCCTCCAAGGAGTCCTTCTGAGTACCTGACAAGGCAGGGAGCTCTAGACTTTGTAAAAATTTGAAATTTTTTTGCCATGCTCCTGTGTTTCTTGCTTCGCATACAGTTGTCTATAGAATTCTGCAAACTCTTGTGCAATTTCCCCAGGAAGAATCTTATAAGGGAGATTAGGCGGGTCCAAACTGACCTTAACCACATACCTGTCAGCTGCCTACCTACAGAGCCTTAGGGCTAGCAGTTTGCCTGCCCTCTCCCCCTCTCATAGTAACGCTGCCCAGCATATCTAAGGGAAGGCAATACTGGACCTTGTGCTCATAAACAGGGACAGTGTGATGGGGGTAACAGTGGGCGAGCACCTGGGAAACAGTGACCACCAGTCACTGTGGTTTGAAATCACAGAAAGAGCTGAACCAAACCACACAGAAACACGTATCCTGGCTTTTAGGGGGGCAGACTTTGGGGAAAATGGGGAGATACTTGAAAGAGGCATTGAGGGGAATGGGGCAGGAATCGGGGGTTGAGGAACAGTGGGCAGCATTTAAAATGGGGATTACAAGAGCAACAGAATTATGTATTAAGCAGGTTAGCAAGAGGAAAAGGAAGAGGAGACCATTGTGGTTTTCCAAAGAGGTAGCAAAGAAAGTGAAAGCCAAAAAGATTGCATTCAGGCAGTAGAAAAAGACACAGGCAGAAGGGATGAGGCGAAGTACCAGGAGAAGCAAGGGAGGCAGGGAGGTCAGTAAGAGAGCCAAAGCTCAGACAGAAGAACACATTGCAAAATCAGTGGGTAGAGGGGACAAAACCTTTTACAGGTACATAAGTGAAAAAAGAAAGACAAAGGGAGGGTTAGTGAGAGTGAAGGGGGAGGATGGGGGCTGTGTGGAGGATGACAAAAGTAAAGCTGACATATTGAACAGGTATTTCTGCTCAGTCTTTGCTGAGGAAGAGGAGGGTAATCGGTCTGAACAGAGTACAAGGGGTGAGAATGGTGCAGAAATGGACACAAGTCCCTTTACACGAGAAAGGGTCCTGAAGGAACTGGAAGTAGTAAGAGTTGATAAAGCAATGGGGTGCACCCCAAGGTCCTTAAAGAACTAAGAGAGGTGGTGGCTGAACCTCTGGCTATCCTGTTTAGCTGATCACTGGAAACAGGGGAGGTACCCAAAGACTGGAGGATAGCCGATGTACAAAAGTGGGAACAAAGAGGAAGCGGGGAACTACAGAGCAGTCAGCCTCACCTTGGTAGTGGGGAAGATCATGGAAGCACTACTGAAGGAGAGATTGCTGGAACATCTGGTTGTCAATGGACTACAGGACCGAAGGCAGCATTGTTTCACCAGGGGGAGGTCATTTCAGACCAGCCTCATTGAATTTTTTGACTGGGTGACTAGGGAGGTGGATCGGGGAGGGCAGTGGACATGGCCTATCTGGACTTCAGCAAGGCCATTGACACTGTGCCACATAGAAGACTATTGCACAAACTGGGGAATATGGGTGTGGGCAGGACAGTAGTGTGATGGGTAGGTAAATGGCTGGGCGGCAGGACACAGGGGGTGGTGGTAAATGGCTGTCACTCCACAGAGGGAAGAGTGACCAGTGGGGTACCTCAGGGATCAGTGCTCGGAGCGGTCCTATTCAATATCTTCATCAGTGACATTGCGCAGGATCTAGAAGGCAGAATTTTACTGTTCGCTGATGACACAAAGCTCTGTAACAGAGTAGACACACCAGAGGGTATAGACAGAATGAGAAGGGACCTGCAGAAACTTGAAGAATGGTCAGGGGTTTGGCAGTTGAAATTCAATGCAACGAAGTGCAAGATAATGCATATGGGGCACAAAAACCCTAGCACAATATATCAGTTGGGGGGTGAGGATATAGCATGCATCTAGCAGGGAAGGGATCTTGGGGTTATCATCTCTGATGACCTCAAGGCAGGGAAACAGTGTGACAAGGCAGCAGGTAAAGCAAATAGGATGCTGGGATGCATAGGCAGGGGCATCACCAGCAGGAAAAGGGAGGTAATAATTCCACTATACAAGACACTAGTGAGGCCCCACCTGGAGTACAGTGTACAGTTCTGGAGACCTTACCTACGTAAGGACATAGACAGGGTAGAGAAGGTTCAGAGGAGGGCAACAAAGATGGTGCATGGACTGCATCACAAGTCCTATGAGGACAGGTTGAAGGAACTGAACATGTACCCTGGAGGAGAGAGAGGGAGAGGGATATGATAGAGACATAGAAGTATCTTACAGGAAGGAACAGGGTAGGAGGAACTATTTTTAAGCAAAAGATGTTCCAGGACTAGGGCATGGGATGAAGTTGGAGGGAGGATGATTCAGAGGAAACGTGAGGAAGAATTTCTTCACAGAACGGGTGGTGGACAAGTGGAACACCCTGCCAGAGGAAGTGGTGGGGGCTGAAACAATCGCGGGATTTAAGAATGCATGGGATAGACATAAAGGAATTCTAGAGGTCAGGGGTAAGGGGCAACAGACTTCTTGGAAAACATAAACTGAACTTACAAGCTCAAATGGGCAGACTGGGTGGGCCATAGGCCCTTATCTGCCGACACTGTCTATGTATCCATGTAATTCTCTACCCGTCTCTGTAATAATGAATTATAGGAATCCCTGGCCTCCCTTAACTTTTTGAGTATATGCTTAGATCCCGTACGTTTGTGTGATGCTTCCAGGTCCGCAATAGATGCAAGAGCTTCCTGCATACAAGTTTGATGCTGCTTATGCTTATGGGAGGAGAAAGCTATCGTATGCCCTCTCACCACCGCCTTTAAGGCATCCCGCGAAAACTTGGGCCTGGAGAGCACCTCTGTATTTTCTTTTGAGTAACACTGAATAACCTTTTTAGTAGATTCAATATACTGTTTATCATTGAGTAGCCCCGGATCAAATCTCCAAAGACGCCCCCCTCCCACCTCCACAGAGTCCCAACAAAGTTGTGCCTTAATCATAGCGTGGTCAGTGATCGTGATTAGGAGGATCGAAATATCCCTAAATGAATGCAAAGCATTTCTCTGAGTGTAAAATCTGTCCAATCTTGAATTCATATTGGAAGCTGGAGGAAAAAAGGTGACATTTTTCACCGAAGGATTAAACTGCCTCCATGGGTCAATTAGTCCAGCTTCTAAAAGCAAGTTACGAAGTAACCGGGAGCAGGACCTTGAACCTGGGATTTTGGTAGAGCTTCTATCCAAGCTAGCATCCTTGACACTGTTCCAGTCCCCCCCCCTTTAAAATAACTTGTCCAGGAGGTAAATTGGCTGCTGAATTAAAAAGGGAGCGAAAAAACTCTCCAGTGGGTTGGGTGGGGGCGTAGATTTCTAGCAAGTGAATTGTCCGACCCTTATAAATGCCAGAAACTGTCAGTTGGTGTTCCAAACCTGATTTATTTACAGATTGAATCTGAAACGGAAGACCTCTACGAAATAGGATTGCTACTCCCCCCTTTCTTGATTGTGGGTGCTCGTCAGAGCATACCGTATTCACCCAGTCCCTGCGCAATTTCATATGCTCTCCGAGGGTCAACCTAGTCTCCTGTAAACAGGCAATTTCACACCTTTCTCTTTTAAATTCTGCTAGTATCTTAGCACATTTAACAACATTATTAATTCCTTTAATATTATGTAAACAGATTATCAGATCAGTCATGTTTTATATCCAAGAAAACTCCGGACATAATTGTACATACTATATCCAATTGCACAATCATAACACCTAATCGTGCAAAAAGGTACTCTTCCCCAAGGCAAGAAAAGACAGGAAAGAAAGAGGGAATAGAGAAAAAACAGAGCAACAAGTAATGCAAACTCCATATCACACCCTAAGTCTAAAGAAGTTGCAAGCCCTGTGCTAAGAGCACTGGGCCTGCCTCCCTTAAGGGAGTGCAACGACAAAGGGTCGGTGCTCATACGTGACTTAACAAGCAAAGCGTTCATCCGTGCTGGTAATGCTCAGCTCGGCAGGCGCTTTGGTGTGCGGTGGGGGAGGGGAAATGACTTATGCCCCCTAGAGGGAACAACACTGCAGTAGGAGTGAAAAGGTTGGAGGGCTCCCCCAAACCTGGGGAGTCACCAGCCTGTGCCCTCTGTTGTTTTCTGTAGGGAAATGCTTCCGGGAAGGGCTGGGAAAAACGAAAGCCCTCAGGTCTCCAACGTTGACACAATCACAGACATACCTCCTTGATAACAGTAATAGTAGTAAAAATGTTATTTATACAGATGTTTTGCCATTAGGGTTCAAAGAATCCCTATTTACAAGGCAATCCTGTGTTGTACAAATTTTAAATAATCACAAAATATACAAAATACATAGCTTTCAAATATACATAGCACTCATACACATTACATCAACAATACAAAACATAATCAAACCACTTATGCTTATAGCTACCTATTACACAAGCATCTAAAACGTAATTCATGTTTTACTGCAATTTTATATTCTAAAAAGGACAAGTCTGGGTCTCTAAGATAAGGGAAGTCTATTCCATCTTGTTGAGACTTTATATTGAAAAGTCATGTTAACAAAACTGTTTTTTGTTTTTGGGACCAAAAAATCTCTAGCACCTTGTTTCCTCAAATTTAGTCCATGATCATGTTTTATTAATTTTTTTGTCAAGTGATGCTGTGAAACATTTTTAAATGGTCCTTTTATCTGGTTCAACCAGTTTCTCTCAGCTGTCTGATTTAGTGAATTCTAACCTGATTCTGTATACATCTCACAATGATGGGTGCCAATATCACATTTTAATACAAATCTTGCTATTTTATTGTAAAGAACATCCAAATGATATAACTATTTTTTTTAGAAGTATGTCTATAAATATGGCTCCCATAATCAATCACTGGTAATATTAGTTGGTTAGCTATATTTAATCGCATTT
This sequence comes from Neoceratodus forsteri, assembly GCA_016271365.2. Taxonomy (NCBI): domain Eukaryota; kingdom Metazoa; phylum Chordata; order Ceratodontiformes; family Ceratodontidae; genus Neoceratodus; species Neoceratodus forsteri. Next base: position 301,572,819 of record CM057459.1, on the reverse strand, counting down.
CTTTTGTTAAACAATTTGAAATCCTTCTCATAACCCCTAATTTTGAATTTGTTTTTTTAATTAGTTCTATTATATGTCATTCAAAATGTAAACCTTGATCAATATAAATACCCAAATATTTGTAAACTTGTGTTTGTTCTAGAGTATTTCCTTCCTGAGTCTTAATTATTAATTTAGGAGACATTTGATTTTTCTTCTCGCTACCAAAATACATAGTTTGTGTCCTTTTGCTATTTATCAGGAGTCCAAGTGAAGAAAAGAACTTCTGCGTTATTATGAAATCACCTGGTAATTTTTGTACAGTTTCATCTAAATTTTTACCTGATGCAATCTGAACTGTATCGTCCGCATAGAGCCTAACTTGTGAATTTGTTATCAATCTTGGTAGGTCATCCAAATAAACCAAAAAGGTACCCCCTTTGTCACATAATCCTGTCCAGACGTATAACCATTTACTACAGTAAACTGAGTTCTCTTGTCTAAATATGATGTAAACCATCCACAAGTCTCTTCCTCTATTCCCATGCTCTTCAATTTTTTAATCAGAATGCAATGGTTCACCAAATCAAAAGCTTTTGATAGGTCCACGTATACTGCACCCACCGACCTCCCCTTCCCCATGGGAGTAGCAACTAGATCTAGGAAGTCCATGAGTGCGGTATCCGTGGGCCTACCCTGTCTAAAACCTGACTGAAACAGGGTTTTTTCTGATATTTCTCCAAATACTGCATTAGTTGTCCATGAACAAATTTCTCCAGTATTTTTGAGACAGTTGACAATAGTGCTGTGTGACGGTAATTTGATGTGGCCGTTGAGTCACCCCCTTTATCTATGGGGATTATTTTTGCTTGCTTCCATATTGAGTGATAAGATGCCTCCCTTAAACTCCAATTGAAAATACCACTCAGAATGGGTGCTATTTCTTGTACAGCTTCCTTTAGAAGTCTGTTTTCTATCTCATCGGGACCACAAGCCTTATTTATCTTTAGATTACTTATTATTTTATGTACTTCGGAAATAGTCACTACTTTAAACCGAAACATTGATGTTTGGTTTTCCCTTCGATTATCAAATTTGTTATTTAAATCAGTATATTGCACATTATTCTTTTTGGTTTCAATTCCTATATCCAAATCTGGAAGTTCAATAAAATATTGGTTTAGCATTTCCACCGCTTTTTCTGCTTCAAATATAGTCCCATTTTGTCTCAATTTTATTTCTTTTTGATTTTTACCAGGATTTGTAAGACTCTTTATCAGAGACCAATATTTCTTTGGATCAGTTGATTTGTTTATCCTTTGTTTATAGTAGTTGGCTTTTGATTTCCTAATTTCGTGGATCACCCTATTTCTTACTTTTTTAAAAGTATCCCATACTTCAGTTTTCAGAGTCTTATTAGCTTTTTTCCAAAATTGATTTTTTACCCTAATTAACTTCTTTATGGTAGGGGTCACCCAGGGCAGATGATTCTGCTTCTGATTAACTTTCCTCCAAGGTGCAAATTGGTCACATACCGCAATAAACATATGTGTAAATTCCTGTACTGCTAAATTTAGGTCAGGTATTAGGAAAATTCTATGCCATGGTAATCCCTGCAGATGCTTTCGAAATAACTGCTTATTAAACTTTGCATAACTTTTTATATTCAATCAATGTTTTCATTTTTGGAACTTTTTTAATTCCCAAGTTTATAACACATCTAATTACATTATGATCCCCAAATTTGGTTCCCCAACTCCCTTGTTTACTACAGTCAATTCAGGGGATACAAAACACAAATCCAATATACTACCTTTACTTGTTAATTTCCTTTTCCTTGTAGAAACATCAATTATCTGCACCAGATTTAAACATTTCATAGAATTTTCGAAAGCCCAACCCCTTGGACATCCCCAGGCAGCATTAAAATCACCCATCATTATCACATTAGTTTGACCTATACATTCCCTAATAGTATGTGAAAATTTTTCAAAAGACCTAATATTAATCTTGGGTGGAGAATAAACAACTCCCACAATAAGATTAATCATGTGGAATTTCAACAACAAATATTCAATTCCTTCTATTTTTCCTGTATATATTACCTCAGAAGAGCCCAAATTATATCTGGTATAAATCATAACCCCCCCCGACCCTCGATCTTGTCGAAAACAGTAGAAATCAGTAAGTTCAATTTCAGATTGAGGGATATCTTTTTTTAACCAAGTTTCTGTTCATCCCCGGTCAAAACCACCTCTCGAAGGCGGCTTAGGCCTGGGGGACTCATAGGCCTTAAGCGCTTCCTTGCCCACACTGATTGGTCCCCTCTGACGAGGGCAACCAACATTGACTTGGCCCTGGCCTTCTTTGTAAGCACTTTCAACTTTGCCTGTGATATCTTTGCTCCCATAACTGCTAGGAGGTCCAAAGTGAAACATGCCCTTGGATCACCCTGCCCTACTGTGGCAACTTAAGCAACGCGACAATCTTAGCACCTTGCTGTTGCTTCTGGCCGTTCAGCTGACAGGCAGTCCTATGCTGCCGCCATGACCAGTGCACCTGGGCCATCCCAAAGCAAAGGCGTAATACTACCAGCCTCTCTTACCTCCTCCTGGGGATCCCCAGGTGCTTATGGGACAACATCAAGCAACTGAATGGTCACCCCAGTCCCCTCTCCTTCTCTTCTCAACATCAATGGTACCGTCTCCTCTGACCCTGCCTCATTGCCACCCACCTCAATAACTCCTTTACCGACCTTAGCTCAGTACTTCCTGGTAACTTTTCAGTCCACCTCCTCCATCTGTACCACCACCCATTGCCCGCCTCTCTTTCCACCTGGGCCGTGGCTCATGCAAGAAGCTAGGCCTTACTTGCTAAAAGCCCTAAAAGGTAACACCATCGGTACGACTCACTTGATCCCTGCCTTTTATGTCAGGTCCTGGATCAGGTCCTCTCACCTATTATGTGCATTTCAACAAATCACTCTGTCTCGGACAATTCCCTCTGCCTGGAAGATTGCCACAGTTACCCTGTCCATAAAGGTGGTGACAGGACTCTTCCGGGTAACTACCGACCCATCTCAATCCTCTCCCCCATCTCTAAGGCGTTAGAGAAAATTGTGGCGTCCCAAGTCTCTTGACTACCTCTGTAGTACAATGTTCTCTGCCCTGAACAACACGGGTTCAGAGCAGGTCATAGTACCAATACAGCACTCCTGGAATTTTCCAACTTCCACCATGCCTCCTTGGACTCTGGTGCCCTGGCTGGTGCTATATTCATTGACCTGTCTAAAGCATTTGATACTGTTTCGCATCCTCTTTTGCTCTCACCCTCGACCTAATAGGCTTTGCCTCAGGACCTGTTCCTGGTGCACCAGCTATCTCTCGCCCGCTCCCAATGTGTGAAAGTCAATGGTACCCTCTCTGAAACATGCCCCATTCGCTCTGGGTGCTGCAGGGCTCAATTCTTGGACCCCTACTATTCTCACTCTTTCTTAACTCCCTACCCAGCCAGTTGTACGGGTAAGATGCTTCTCTATGCTGATGATGCTGTTCTCGTTGCCTCCCACAATGACCCATGCTGCTACAGAACTCCCTCCAACTAGTCTTTGTCTCTGCAGCTACCTGGTTCACTGAGCACCGACTTGTTATCAACCTTAAGAAAACAAAAGCGATGCTCTTCTCTCACCCCAAAATAAGTACAGCAAGTTTCCCTTAGCTGTCCACTCCACACCAATCTCGTCATTGACCAGGTGCAGTCCTATAAATATCTTGGTATAACCTTTGACCCTGCACTTTCATTCCATGGACATATATCTGCCCTAAATTCTGTCGCCAACTCACAGCTAGGCATTCTTTACCAGCACAAGAAATGCCTCCCTCCTGATGCCCTCCGCCTGGCTGTCACCTCCTCTGTCATGTCTCTCATTGACTATGGCCTTCGGTCTATGGCTCAGCAGATCAGACTGCCCTCTACAAGGTTACGCCTCACAGTTAATAAGGCCTGCAGACTTATCACTGGTGCTCCCAGACTCACTCACACATGTGAGCTGTACACCCTGGCTACCCTACTCAACCTGGAAGAAGCGACTCATGTATCAGATATGCCAGCTCACCTTTAAAGCCCTGTGTGGCCTATCCCCATAGGCCTATCCAACTCCATTCGCTGTGACTGCACCGACCCTGATCACGCGCAGCCTGCCAAGAGCTACCCTAGTTATTCGAGAACCAGGACCTCTCAAGGTCAGAGGGCATTCCCCACCGCGCGCCCCACTGGTATAACTCCCTCCCTGCCAGTGTCTCAAACTCACTAACCTTAGCTTGCTTTAAGCCCAGGCTCAGAAACTTCCTGCTTAGCTCTCGCAAATGCAACTGCCACTAGCCTAGTGTTAAAAAAATATATATATATATATATATATACTCTGTTTGACAATGCTCACTGAGCGGCCCCCGCCCCCTTCCTTTCCCTACTAATTCCTCCTCCCCTATCTCCCTCCCTTCTACCCCACCAGCTCTCCCCCGACCATAAGTTTTGCACCTTTTGTTATCTTTTGCTTCGTTGGAGATTGTATTCTATTGTAACAAAATTGTAATTGAACTGTAACTTTTTTGTTTGTAAGTACTGTGTCCCTTGTACTGCTGTTCTGATGTCCTCTTTGTGACGAGGTACCTTTGTAAATGAGCCTCTGGCTCAAAGGTTTCTAAACTGATGTTTAACTAAATAAATAATAGCAATATCTGGCTTTTCCAGTTCAACCAAAGCTCTGAGGAGGTCCATTTTTTTAATTAGACTTCTAGCGTTAGCTAACACAGCTTTATGGTCCCATCCTCAGGCCCTGGGTTTGTTTCAATATCCCCACAAAGAACCAGGGAAATCAGGAGCATCTGGTGAGTTGATGGGACATTTCTACAGGGAACTAACCGAAAAGAGCTCTGAATCTGCTGTTTAATCAAATTAAAGGGATTTCTCCCTCTCATTGAGTTTTTTGTTCTTAATTGCTCTATTTTAACTTGATAAACATTCAGAAACACTCCGGTTTTGCTTTCTGCAGATTCAAATGTAACTAATTTACAAAATTGCATTATTCAGACTACTCCCACCAACAATACCATCAGTCTAACAAAGATACTCTTCATTTTGTTTTTTATTTCAATTATCTTTAAAAGCAAAAGAAACTGAAATCACTAATCTTATAATACAGTTAACACTATTCAACGGGTTAACTTTTTTAAAAAGTATATTTAACTTGTTTTTTATAACTTAAGGCATTAAAGGATACTTTATCCTAACAATTCAAAAGGTATCTATAGGTCAAACTGTCCCATTTTAGCAAAAGTACCCCAAAATCATTGTTGAAACTTATAAAAGTCCTTCTTGTTTCTACAGGATTAATTTAAAATACTTTTTTTCTGTTACCGAGTGGCACTTTACTCACGCTCGTGCTGCCGTGCTCGCGCTTGTGCAGTGCGAGCTTTATATGATGCAGCTCCTCCTCCTCTGATGACACGCTAGTGAGTTTCACCTGGTTTACCAGCAGGGCAATTTTGCACTTGAAATAGCTTCACTTTTACCACTGCAGCACAGCAAACAGTTAAACAGAGCTGGTAGTTATTTTTCAGGGCTAGCAGATGATAAGCATGATATAGATGATAGAGAAGCCAGTGTGGCTCAGACTGCAAAAACAAAACAAAAAAATAACCCTGTGAGGCCTCACCCTTGGGACATCATAATGAGAATGGGGAGTTATGTACAAATTCCACCTTAATGACGCAAACCATACCGCAGAGGCCTACCGAGGCCTGCAATTGGGTAGGCCAGATTGAACTCCACGCCTACTAGTTGTCTACAACGATTGTCTAAGTCACAGAGGAGTGACACTCTCTCGCATCTTTCCCTGGAGGGACAGCAGCAAGGAAAAACCACAGGGCCTGATCAACCCGCCTCCCCCCTCCTACCCCTGCTCCCCCTCAAAGCCGGTAAAAAATGGGACCGATTGTAACTCTTCATATCCATATCGGGGCGTGGGTAATCAAGGAGCCCAAAATCCACTGGGAATAGTATCTTGTCTTACTTTAAGTTAGATGAGCTGCCCTTCTTCAGAGTATCCATATTATGGCCATTGGGATATCCCGTTCTGCTGCGGTAGCTTCCCCTGTGAGCAGCATCCAGCACGAAGGAGGGAAGGGAGAAGGAACAGAAAAAGCCCCGTGGGGTCAGGGGGACCGAAACCTGAAATGGACTCCAGGAAGGCGCCACCCTGAAAAAAGGTCCCCCCGCCATAAAATCCAAAACAAATGGTCTGCCCTCCACTCCTCTGTGGTGCAGGTAATAACCGGCTTTCATCCAAAGGCGAGGAGGAGCCCCCACCCAATCTCCACACAGCCCAGGACCTAAACAACCGTTGAAAAAAAAACAAGAAAAGGGCAACCAGGTAAATCCCTAAACCACCCCCTTTTCTGTACTCTAAAGGAGCTTTGTTTAACTGGCAATTGAGACACTACAGGGTCAAAAGAGGTGTAGGTTTAACAATCGATCCCCTGGTAAAATAGAGGAAAGCATTAAACGGTCAGTTACTGTACTTCAAACAATCTTCTCAGAAGGTTTCCTCTTGGTAATCCATTTAGATAAGTCAGCATGTAAGAGCAGAACTGAGTCCACTCTGAAATGGGGCTGGTTAATATTCTTCGAGCCTGGAGCCACTGCCCAGAGAAGTTGCTCAATCTCCTTCTGTGCAGTCTCTTCTTTTATGTCAGGAACCTGAATGTCCTTCGAGACCAGAATATCACGAGCCATTAATAACGAATCATAGATTTTAGGACCCTCTGGCGAATCTATCCACATTCTAGCAGGGTAACGCAGCTGGGCCCTCAAGCCCTTCTCTCTTAACTGTTTCACCATACCAAGCACCTTTCTCCGATGCTGGGTCAAGGCGGGGGGGGGGATAATCTTGGTCCACAAACACCTTTGTTGCATCGAAATTCAAATCCTTCTTCGCCCATGCCAAACGCAGGACCCTATCCTTAGTCGGGTATCTCAGGAATTTGATTATGATGGCTCTGGGAGGGGCACCCTGCTTAGGCCTTTGGGGCAAGGGCCCTGTGTGCCCTTTCAATCTTCAGGGGAGTATCTTCCTCTATCTGCAGCTCCGTTTTGAACCAACAGTCCATAAAGGCTACCATATCGGCCTGCTCAGCCCCCTCTGGTATTCTGACCACCCTTATGTTGTTGCGCCTTGAGCGCGCCTCCGCATCTTCGACCATCGCTGTTAAAGTCTTCTCTCTGCCATATAGGAATGCCAGTGATCTTCCATAGGACATATGCTCGGCCCGCAGCCCCTCTAGATGTTGTTCCACTGCAGTAGTTCTGTACTTCAGTTTCTTAAAATCCCTCTGGATATCTGATAGTGTTGCGTCTATCTTATGTAGAAGCTTGTTCATTTTTCTCGATTCTGCTCTGGTACTGGTTGAACCGGAGTCTGAGCATGAATCCTCATCCCTCGACGCTGTAAGCACTGATGAGCGTGAGGGAGCTGGACTGAGGCCTGGCATTTGTCTGCCCTGCAGGTTTTCCAGAGCAATTTTTGTGATCAAAGAGCCTCTTTTCTTCGTGCGGACCATTGCAGGTCACTTATTGTGACTGCGACACAGTGTAAAAACACAGGATGCCTCCACAAAGTACTGGATTCTCTTCTTTATTTTATGTTGGAGAACTGGAGCGAGGAGTTAAGCGGCCATTCCCACCTACGACGTCACCGGAAGTCCCGTTTCTAAGAACTTTAATATTATGGCTGACTGAATCTTATAACTCTCCATGGAAACCCATAGAATTTCAAATCAGTGATTTATATGACATAAAAAAGATTCTGTTTTCTTCCGATGACAGATCTCTTAACCCTTCAGCTCTAACTGAATTAACAGCTCAGACATATAAATTCTGGAAACAGATCAGAAAAGCAGGACCCATTCAGAAAATATATGAATATTGTAAGCTAATATCACAAGACGAAAAACTTACCCCAATCTATATAGACCACGCTTTCACTCAGTGGCGAGATATGAGTTTATCACATATCTATCAGTTCCTTTCCTTGGATGGAATTATTCCATTTGATAGACTTCAATCTTCGTTCCCCCTTAATAACACAGATTGATTTAGATACTTTCAGATTTGAAATCATATCCTCCAAAACACTATAATACCCTCAAGATTACCTATCCCTACAGCAGAATTACTTAAACTCTTTATTGAAGCAAACAAGGGAAATCTGGGAACCCACTTGGTAGGCCTCATACATGGAGAGCTTCGGAATGGGCTCACCACTTCCGCAACATCCATACTAGGCTCCTGGAATAAAGACCTCCAAATAGAAATATCCCCCGAATCTTGGTCTAGATTCTCTCTAACAGAGATAAAATCCATCTCATCCCCTTACTGGAGGGAGTTTGCATGGAAATACCGCTCTAGATACTTCAGAGCTCCGTGAACACTAATGAAGTATCTCCCTGATGATTTGGGGAAATGTTGGAGGAAATGCGGATGCCATCTTGCCACACTGGGGCATGTTTTTGGTCCTGTCCACCCCTTATGCCCTTTTGGCTAACCTTTCAGAATGAATTGACCACTTCATTTACTGAACCTGTAGAACTTACTGCCAAACAATTTCTAATGGGAGTCTGTCTGGACCATGCTCCCCACTGAGAGCGAACTTTACTACCGGTATGTTTCATAGCAGCCAAGAAGGCAATTACTAGGCGTTGGATGAGGGCTCAGATCCCAACTGTCTAGGTTTGGAGGAAAATAATGTCTGAAATTTATAAAACAGAGACTTTCAATACTGAGCAGCAGGGAGGACCCAAATCACGAATGTTGAAGTGGAAGGTTTGGATTCATTATGTATGAGGGGGGACATGATAGAAACTTTCAAGTACCTCAAGAGAATCAACAAAGTCCAAGAGGGTAGCATCTTTCAAAAAAGAGGTGTGCAAGAACAAGGGGGCACAATTTGAAGATAGAGGGGGGGACGGCTCAGAGGTAATTTAAGGAAGTATTTTTTCACAGAGAGGGTTGTGGATGCATGAAACGGCCTTCCGGAGGAGGTTGTGGAGTCAAAAACAGTGGTGGAATTCAAGCATGCATGGGACAGTCATAAGGCAATTCTAGGGGGTTGGGGTAGGAAGAAGTGTGCTGCTGGTTAACTAGGATCTGCAGCTTATCCATTAGGTAGGGAAATGGGCAGACTGAGTGGACCAAGCGGTCCTTATCTGCCATCAAATTCTATGTTTCTATCGTCAGAACAATTAGATTTGAGTATATAAAGTACTTAAATTGAGTAAAAATGTCTCTAAAATCGAATTTAGTCTGAAAATGTTATAGACCTGAAGCTTTGCCTACTAGTAAATTAACTCAATTAACTCACATTAAATAGAAACTGTTTTAAGGACTGTTTGAAAAAATAATTATAATTAACAAATTCACTACAGAAATGTGAAGAATTGCATTTTATTCAGAAATACTGTTAATTGAGCCACTGTAACATCCATTGTGAATTTATGTGGAAAAATTATATAATAAAAAGAAATAAAAAAAAAAAAAGAAATAAACACTTTCTGGACACGCCATCAAATACCTACAACTACAGACATCAAGCATTCTACCTCTTGCATTGCTGTTTCAACTGAAATGTGAATGTTTTCATTCTTCTGGTTCATAATACAAAGTTAAGTAATTCCACCAAAATGTTCTGTGATTTAAATTTACCTTGCACGATGACATTGTTCCACTGCATGCATTCAGTGCAAAATGCTTGCCATGATGGCATGCGATACGCAGATCACAGACAGCGGACGTGCAATCATGACATTACAGATGCATGTTTTTTTTATACTCTCTTTATTGTTATAATTGAAATAGATAAAAACTCTTACAGTGGCACAGGCTGACAGAACATACAGCCATCACTGGAATATAAAATTTTTAAACAATTAACATTCAAAAGAGTGGCTTGTGAAGCAGTGCAATTTACATTCATTTAAAACAATATTTCTTATTTATGTTAACAAAGATGAGGCTCATTAATTGATATAGGTATGTTACGTACAAAATTCATCTTCAAACAGGTTCTGTGTGGTATTTGAGACAATTTCATACAGGCCTTACAAAATCTAGATTTCCCTCAACCAATTAAATTATAGGAACAGATTAGTACTTTATACATCAAGTTCAGACAGGTTATTTTCTCCCTTAAACTATTTGTTCTTGATATAGCTCCCAGGGCGTCCAATATTCCACATAAGTATCTGTTCTCTGTTGAAGATTTAAAGTTATAAGTTCATTATGTTGAATACTCTGTACTAGTGTTTTCCAATCTTTTACATTGGGGAGTGTATTTTGCATCCATTTCTTTGTGATGGCTTTATAGGCTGATGCAAGAAACACAGCCCACAAATATTTTCTCGGCTTACCCCTTACCTCCTCAGGGGGAATCCCCAATATCAGGTGTAAATGCTCCAAATTATTCTGAATATTGAGTATTTGTTTAACATGGTGTATTATGTCCCACCCTAGAACACACCACTGTGAGGCCCAGGCCAGGCTCAGGTGGCCGTCACTGGAAGCCCGCCTCATCTACCCAACTCTTTGCCTGGCTTCAAAGTTACTGGGCCCCTCTCCTTCCCCTAGCCTCAAAGGGCTAGTCACGGTCAAGTCCATTCATAGGAGCCTCCGCACCTCAGGACAAACTCTCCTCGTGGTTCCTAAAACAAGGACCAAAGCTGGGTCCAGATCCTTCGCTTCACAGCCCCTTCCAGCTGGAACAACCTCCCACAGGAGGTAAGGGAGGCAGGGTCGGGCCCCTGCTTCCGGTCCAAACTCAAAGCCCACCTGCTCAACAGGAGTACTTGCCAATGCCTTAGGACCTGACCTCACATCACCCCCCTGATCCCTCTTAGGAAGGTGACCTGACTCCTAGCAATGTAGCTGTTATCCCTGCTCTCCTAGATCTTCATGTTTATGTGCATGCAACATGTTGTTATATTTCCTACTCTGGAGGTCTCTCTGACTGTATGTTCCAACTCTTCCTACTCTGATTGTAACCCTATGTAATCCAGCTCTGTAACACAATAAGTCATCTTTCAACTTGTACTGTTCTGTTACTTGTATGTTATTTTTGTTATTGTATGTTATTTTTACCCCCGGGTCGCCCCTGAAAAAGGGACCTCCGGGGCCCAGTGGGCCTACCCGGTCAACAAAATTCAATAAATAAATAAATTATTTGATACCAAAATGGCTGTAACCGTGGACAGCCTATGAATATATGGTCATAAGTGGCCTTTAACTCACCACATTCTCTCCAGCATCTCGAGATGTATCTATTATCAGTCTGGGTCTTGCCCGACGAAATCCAGAAGAATCTCACCCTCACTTTCCAGGTGAATTCCCCCTCCAGACCGGGGAGGAAGTAGTGGCCCAAGTCCCCCTCCATATCTTAGTCCATTCTCTGGGGGTTAGCGGAGAGTTCAGCTCCCGTTCCCACCTAGCCTGGATCTGATTCATTACATGGGAAGAGAGCCGGATCAACGCTCTATATATCACAGATATCGCTCTCTCTCTATGTTGGGAATCCCATATTTGTTTGTAAGGGGTAATATCGTCATCTATATTTAGGCTTCCACCCATTTGTTTAGTATGTGATAGTATGGAAGCCCTCATTTGGTAGTAATGTAGCCTGTCCCCTTCTGACCACTCAAAGGCCCATTGGGCTTCGCTAAAATCCATAATCCTCCCACTTAATAACATCTGCCATGGGGCCTCAAGGCCCTTCTTAGCTTGTTTTCTAAACCAATCCCCCTTCCTCTCTCAAAGTGTAGAGAAACCATTCATATTTCCAGTGGTTTTGGGAGAGATTTTTACTCTTAGTCCCCAGCCTCCATCCCTCTAATATAGCTGCCGTTGCTGGGGGAAGTGCCTGGACAGCCTTACCCAAAAGAGACTTGGTAAAAAGACAAGCCGGGAGTGGACATGGGGTTGGTCGGGCTAAGTCTATTAACTTCCAATTGGCCTGGTACGTTTTGTGGCCCCAAAGCAATGCCAGCCTCATCTGAGCTGCTATCCAGTAGTTTTGAAGGGAGGAAGGCTATCCCCTAATTCTTTTGGGAGAATTAACTTGGCAAAACCACCCTCGGCTCTTCGATTCCACTGGTATGCATTTAACATTTTTGCCAAGAGAGAAGTTCCTTAGCTGTAAGCTTCACATGGGACACATTGAAATAAATATAAGAACCTCGCAAAATATTAATCTTAATCGACAGGGTCCTGATATAAAAGGAGAAAGGAGAAGTATCCATCGCCTTAGATCACTTTTAATATTTTCAATTAGGGGCCATAATTTTCATAAATAATTCCTCGGGAATTTTAGAGATTTGAATGCCTAGATAGGTCATGCATTCGGCATCCCATTTAACTGGGTAAGTTTTCCGAAGGGAGAAGGGGGGAGCGAACCCAAATGTCATGGCTTCTGTTTTACCCATATTTAATGTAAAACCTGATAGTTTGGTAAATTCCTGAACCTTTTCAAACAGGGCCTTGACGGATTCCAGGGGATTCGTCAAGTACAATAGTATATCGTCAGCGAACAGTGCTAATTTATGCTCCTTTCCAGCCAAACGAACTCCCTGAATGACAGATGATTGGCGTATACTTTGGGCTAAGGGTTCAATATAGCATGCAAAGAGCAGGGGGGACAATGGGCACCCTTGTCTTGTCCCTCGATAAAGGGAAAATTTTTCAGAAATATGCCCATTCGTTCTGACGTACCCCACCGGATCCTTATAAAACTTAAAAATTAGGTCCACATATTGACCTGGTAGGCCAAACTTTAACAGGGAGGCCTTCAAAAAGGACCACGAGACCATGTCGAAGGCCTTTTCGGCATCGAGTCCAAGGAAGACCGTCGATATTTTGTTTTGGAGAATATGTTCCAGTATGTATACAGATCGCCTAACATTGTCCTGGGCCTGATGACCTGGTATGAACCCACATTGGTCAGTATTTATTAAAGATGGGACAAATTGGGACTAAGCGGTTAGCTAAGATTGAGGCCATAATCTTATAGTCGGTGTTTAATACTGAAATAGGGCAGTAAGAGGAGCATTGGGTATTGTCCTTTCCCGCTTTGGGTATAACTGAGATTATAGCCTCCCTCCAGGAGGGGGGGATATCTTCACCCGGGAGAGTCAAAGTGACAAAAAGACGTTTCAGGACAGGAGCCAAGGTCCCAGAAAAGGTTTTATAAAATTCCCCCGGTAGCCCATCTGAACCCGGGCATTTTCCGGACTTCAAACGCCCAATTGTGGTTGTTATTTCTAATAAAGTAATTGGCACCATTAGGGCATCTCTCTCTGTTGTTTGGTTAATGTTGGAATATCCAGGCCAGCCAGGTATTTAATTTGATCCTCCTCTTTCGGGTCTTCACCCTGTTTGTAGAGTGTAGAATAGTATTGACAAAAAGCATCGGCTATTGTATGTACTGTATACTTTAAGGCCTTCGAGTGAGGATGTCTTATTTTTAGGATTGTCGCCCTTGCTGCCTGTTTCCGGAGTTGGGCAGCAATCATTTTCGTGAACCTCGGTCCCCCGTCATGGTATTTATGACGGAGGAATATCAGTTTTTGTTCTACAGCGTAATCCAGTATATCATTTAACTGTTTCTTGAGGTTCATAAGTTCCTTAGATCTCTCCCTGGAGTGCCTGTTTTGTTGCAGTTTCTCTAGCTCATTTATTTTCATCTCGAGGGAGGCTCTAAGTGTTTCCCTCAGGTGCTTTTTGTGTGCTGCTATGCTTATAAGTTTACCTCTTATTATTGCCTTGAGTGTGTCCCAAAGGATAGGTATGGAAACCTCGCCCGTGTCATTCTCTAGGAGAGCTTGAGAGATAGTCTCATTTATTGTCTCCTGTATTCCTTTATCCCTCATCAGAGAGACAACAGATGCATGTTAAAGGCAAAACTGTGTTGTTCAGTGTTGCACACACTGTCAAGCTGTCAATGCATGTAGGTAATGTGACAACTGCTGCACTTATGAATGCTTCTTTATACATGTCATACATGTGTTGTGCGACTCTCTAAGGTTTCTGTTCTGTACTGTATTCACACAAATAGGTTCCATGAACATAAAAAAACTGAAACCGGAGGCAGTACCATCTGTGTTCAACCGACGAGCAACCATGAGTTGTGGCCACACCAACACTTTGTAACATTCCATAATGAACACACATATGTATTACTTCAACGGGTGAGATGTACAGACTCAGCAACCCATGACAATACTGACATGGATACATCAGTAAAACCTGTTCATGCGGGAACCACTACAAGTATTGAGATGTACACAGCTGAAGAATCAAATGCTGCCATTACGGAAATGTGTCAGTACACATCACTGCAGTATAGCACCACCATAAATTGCAGCTGTGAAACATCAACTGTGGGGATTCAATGTCAGCCTACAAGATGTGACTTTGCCTGCCAGTGGCCTGAATCTTCTGAAAGTGTATTTAAAGATCATGGGTACTAACATTCCACTATCATTGAGCCAGCATTTTCCAAGCCACCAATGTAAACGACACCTGTGAAGAAAACCGGTATTACTGAAACTGATGAGACCACAGACATGTCCGTACTGACATAACCACTGCAACTGATCATGATGTCTCCCTTTTCTTGCCGGACAGTGACATCAACACAACTGCGACTTCAGAAGATGAAGACTGTCATCATGAACACACATCTGACTGCAGTCTCGAAACACAGCAGAAGTTAATGTTCAAGACACAATTTTCTGCTGTTTGAAATGATAGTGTGCCACATTTGTAGAATGCCATTGATGATTACTGAATCGTACATCAGAGGCACAGTGTTTGTTGCAGAGTTTACGTGTGGTAAGTTACACTCATTCACCTGGAGATCTTACTTCGAGACACAGCTCTTGCAGCAGGTTACACCATTAGGACTGAAGCCGGCAGGCGTCAGGACCCCACGGAAAAATTCTAGCTAGCTATCTTCAGTGGGGACCGCCCCCGACGTCGGTCCCGCCTCCGACGTCAGACGTAGTACATAAGGGGGCGGTCCTGCCCGATTCCCCAGTTCTTTCCCCGGCCGACTTGCATGCTGTCTCGACCCTTCCGGTTCAGTTTAGCGCCGACGCGTGGTTAAGTTCTGTCCCACGGAAATTTGGATTTCTTCAAGCAAGTTTTTCGCTGATGTCCTCTCCGACCTCCGGTCACTCTTCCAAGTGTGCTTGCGGGAAACAGATCCCCTTCAAAGACCCCCACACGGCCTGCGTCCGGTACCTAGGCCCAGACCACGATACCCAGGCCTGCTCCTTCTGCCAGGGGTTTAATAGCAGAACCCGGATCCAACGCCAGAAGGCCCTTCAGGCTTTTTTACTGGAAGAAAAGCTAAAGACCATGTCTTCCAAGGGGGAATCCGCAAAAAAGACCCACAAGCACGCTGAAAAACGAAGGGAGAAGGCCCCTTCCAGGTCCCCCTCCAGGGCTTCGGACTCACGCAGCTCCGGTTCCAGGTCCGACCGCTCACCCTCCAGGGCCAGCTCTCAGCCTCCCCCGGCTGCGGTTAAGAAGTCTTCCTCTTCTCAGGCCAAGACTGCCAGGCCGTCCTCGTCTTCGTCCTCCAGGGCCTTGGTGAAGTCTGGGGATCGCCACCATCATCATAAGTCGGGTTCCCGCCCTTCGGAACCCAACGTCAGGTCAGCTTCCTTGCCTCCTCGCAAGACATTGGAGCTTACTTCTCTGAAGAGACCTCAGGACCCGACTCCGGTTCGTCCGTCGTCGCCCTCTCGCCATACATCCCTGGAGCCGCCGTCGGCCAGACGACCGCCGCCGCCAGGCTAACACTCAGCGGACGCCGGTAGGGGGACCGGCGCCCACTCCTCTTGAGAAGAGAACCCTGATGCCTCCGACCGATGTCGGTCAGGAGACCTTAACCGAGGAGGAAATGACTCAGCCCGAGGACCAGACGGGCAACCCCGGTCCTGTCGAGACGTCCAGGGAACCCTCGCCGTTACCCGAGCCCCCTGTGGAGCCGATGCCAGGACCCGACGACCGTCCACCGGCGCCCGGACCGTCGTCGGGCCTTTCTATAGCAGATGTGAAGGAACTATTCACTTACTGGTGGGACACCATAAAGAAGGACATGGTTCCTACTCCTCTTCCTCCTACACCTCCGGTTCCTGCACCCCCCTCTCCATCGGGATCGGCAGGCCGTTTACCTCCTCCCCGGGAGTACAGAACCCCTCCCAGGGGGAGACCAGACAAATGGAGACCTCCGTCCAAATCCTCTTCTAGGTCACCCAGCCCCAAGAGACCCAGAAGACACCGACGATCGCCTTCAACGGAGGACACGGGATCAGAGTTCTCGACATCCAGATCCCCATCTCCCCTCTCCATCCCTTCTCCGGATCCACGTGAGATGCCGAAGTCTCCTCTGGATGACCCTTCGTTCTCAGATATTATGAGACACATCCAAGAGAAAATGGGATGGGATGCGGAAGAGCTAGACCCCGAAAGGATACGCCTTGCCAGATATCTTCGGCAGAAGGACCCCAAGCCTGTGGTGGTGCCACCCATGGTTGACACTTTCGTGGATGTCACCAAGGCAGCGTGGAAGCGTCCACATTCGCTCCCGGCGATGCCGAAGAAAGCTGATCACCTGTACAAGGCTCCTAGAGTAGACCAGTACTTGACTCAGCAGCCTCAGGCCGACTCTCTGGTCATCACAGCCTCACATGACCGGTCCCTGAGACCGCAACTTCTGAGCACCCTGCCACCGGACCCAGAGTCCAAACAGTTGGACGCTATGGGTAGGCGCACGTATGCTTCCGCTACCTGCGCCATCAGATCCCTGAATTATTTGACCCACATGGTACAGTTCCAAAATGCCTTGTGGGAACAGGGTCTGGAAACGGCTGAAAAACTGCCGGAAGGTGAGCAGAAGGAGGAGATGCTCCAGCTCCTCCGTACGGGTTCGGACATGGGAGCCCAGGTGTTACGAGCCGCGTATGACTCCGCGGACTCCTCGGCCCGAGCAGCAGCTTCTGGGCGATGCCTCTGGAGGCACTCTTGGCTGCCTCAGCTTACCCCGGACGTCCAGAAGAATATCATGGACGCCCCATTCGAGGGAGAAGTCTTGTTTGGTAAACCTTCAGAGAAGATTATTACCAGACTTCAAGAGGCTGGGAAGGCGGTGAGGTCGGTTCAGGCCATGTACCGACCCAGGCTTAGTTCCTTTCGCAGGAACCAAAGCCGAATTCATGGACGGATGCAGAGGCAGCAGTCCCGCTCCACTCCACAACAGAGGGGCTCCGGTTTTCGCAGAGCCCAGGGGAAACAACCCGTGGGCCGAAGCCAGCATACTCCCAAGCCGGCCCAGCCAGCGGGACCCTCAGCCGCCACAGCCTGACTCCTTTCCGGCCCCCGCCCCTCAGGATCAACGGGAAATCATGGTTGGGGTCGCATTGCGAACTTCCTGCCAGGATGGCAGGCTATAACCACCGACAGGTGGGTTCTCCAGTTGGTCGGAAGAGGCCACTATATAGAATTCTCAGAAAAGCCACCCTCGAGGCCTCCTTTGCTCTCCCGGTATCCGGGTCAGCACAAATCTCTGATCTGGCAAGAAGTACTCTCGCTCTTGCAAAAGGGAGCGATAGAGTATGTCCCGGAGAACAAGGATACTATTCCCACTTCTTCCTGCTTCCAAAGAAAACAGGGGACCTCCGTCCGATTCTGGACCTCAGCGACCTCAATGTGTCGGTCGCCTACAAGAGATTCCGCATGGTGACTCTTCCGGGTCTCATTCCCATGCTGAAGCAAGATGCCTTCTTAGCGTCTCTAGACATGCAGGACGCATACCTGCATATCCCTATAGCTCAGGCGCACAAGAGGTTCCTGTGCTTCGAGTTTCTCGACCACCACCTTCAATTCCGAGCCCTTCCATTCGGACTGTCATCCGCATCCAGGGTCTTTACCAATGAATGGCAGTCGTGGCAGCGTCTCTAAGGAGACAGGGCCATTATGTGTTCCCGTACCTGGGCGATTGGCTTCTCATGGCCGCCTCCAGAGAGGCGTTGTTACGTGCGATCCAGAGCACCCAGGACCTGTTCCGATCTCTGGGCATCCTAATCAACCACGAGAAGTCTCTCCTTGTACCGTCGCAGAAGCTGCAATTTATAGGTGTGCAGTACTGGACACCGTTCAGGGAAGAGCTTTTCTTCCAGACGACAGAGCAGAGCGCATCAGATCCCTCATCTGGGAGTTATTGTCGAACAAGACCGTCCCTGCCAGGTCGGTCCTTCGATTGCTCGGACACATGGCTGCGGCCATTCCTACCATCCCTTTCGCAGGGCTCCACATGCGGGTAACTCAGTGGATGCTCAAGGTGCAATGGGACCAAAGGCAAGACCACATGCAGCATCTGGTCAGGATCACGAACACCGTGATTCGAGACTGGCAGTGGTGGTTAGACCCAGGGTCGCTCTCCACGGGCGTCCCGTTTGTAGCGCCGTCCCCGGAGGTAATCCTCACCACAGACGCCTCAGGTCTAGGATGGGGGGCACACCTGGACGGGGTGAAGTCCCAGGGTACGTGGACCCCTCTGGAAGCTCATCTCCATATCAATGTTCTAGAGATGAGGGCAGTTCTCTATGCCCTGCAGGCCTTTCAGTCAGAAATCCCGACGAGTACTCTTCTGCTTCAGACAGACAACACGGCGGTTATGTATTACCTCAACAAACAAGGAGGCGCACACTCTTACCCCGTTTGCAGGGAGGCCATGAGGGTGTGGGATTGGGTAATCCGCACGGCGCGAATCTGATCACTGTACATGTTCCCGGGGTGGACAACACGATTGCAGACGGCCTGAGTCGCTCCCAGGCCAGAGTCCACGAGTGGGAACTTCCTCAAGAGGTAGCAGAGGATCTGTTTCTTCGATGGGGAACTCCAGAGTTAGACTTGTTCGCATCCCCATCCAACGCAAAACTGCCCAATTTTTGCTCTCTAGATCCAGGGCCTGGTGTTTTCTGGCGAGACGCGTTGTCCCTCTCCTGGGCGGACAGATTCCTCTATGCTTTCTCCTTTCCGTTGATCCAGAGAGTTCTTCTCAAACTGCGCAGGGAGCATGCAACAATGATCCTGGTGGCCCCTTTTGGCCCAGACAGATCTGGTTCCCCTTGCTAATTCAGCTATCCCGGGAACCTCCGCTCCCGTTGCCGTTCAGCTCCCATCTCCTGTCTCAGGAGGAAGGTTCACTAGTCCACCCAGACTTACGCTCACTGAACCTGCATGCATGGCTCTAGAGACATAGCCATCTTGCGTCACGGGGTCTCGCAAGAGGTTGCAGAAGTTCTTTCTGCAGCCAGAAAGCCTGCAACACATGCGACGTACGCCATGAAATGGCGCCGTTTTTGTTTATGGTCTCGAACACGCGATTTTTCCCCTTTAGGTTGCCTGGTGGGAGTGGTGTTGGACTACCTGCTCTCCCTCTTTCGTTCGGGTCTAGCCTACTCCTCTATCAAGGTGCACCTTTGTGCCATCTCTACCTACCACCTTCCGGTGGGACATCGTACAGTGGCACAATTGGACGGCTCTCGGGAATTTTTGAGAGGGGTGTTACACCTTAGGCCACCCATTAAGGACCCAGTGCCTCCATGGGATTTGCTCTTTGTCCTGGAACAACTCACGCCCCCCTCGAACCTGCCGCGGATTGCGAGCTACGTTTTCTGTCGTGGAAAACGCTATTTTTGGTTGCTGTTACTTCAGCGAGAAGAATTTCTGAGCTTCACGCTCTCATGTGCAAAGAGCCTTATTTAGTTTTCCACCGGGACAGAGTATCCCTGAGGACGAATCCTAAATTTTTGCCTAAGGTGGTCTCTTCACTCACTCTAAATCAGGGTATTGACCTGCCGGTCTACTTCCCGAACTACTCGAATAGAGGAGAGGCTCTGCTCCACACCCTGGATGTTCACCGCAGCCTGAGGTATTACCTCAACAGAACTAAACCATTGCGTAGTTCTGAGCAACTTTTCGTTTCCTTTTCTGAGAGGATAATGGGCCAACCTGTATCCAAACAGTCCCTGTCTCGCTGGCTTGTCCAGTGTATTTCATTCTGTTATGAGCTCAAACAAAAGGCCCTCCCGGGTTCAGTCCAGGGTCATTCTACTAGGGGTGTGGCCACCTCCTTTGCAGCACTCTGAAACGTCTCCACTTCTGCCATATGTGCTGCAGCCACTTGGAGCTCTATGCATACATTTATCAGGCATTATAGCCTGGACATCGCGCCTCGGCGAAGAGCCGGTTTCGGCCTGGCGGTGCTACTGGGTCTCCTGTCCTAGATTCAGGACCTGGAATGTATTTCCTAGTTTCCTCCTCCCAGAATTTTGGCAACGTTACTGCTTGGGAATCAGTCCTAATGGTGTAACTTGCTGCAAGAGCTGTGTCTCGAAGTAAGATAGTACAGTTACGTAAGCACTTACCGTAACAGAATATCTTCGAGAACAGCTCTTGCAGCAGGTACCTTCCCGCCCACCTTCCCCCTTGGAGGAGGCATGGCTTTAGCCTTTAATATCAGGGTTTTTCCCGTTTGTCTTCTGACGGTGGATCCTCGGTCTCCCATTTCGATGTCAGCCTGTGGCCGGAAGTCTCCGCTGGAGAACTGGGGAATCGGGCGGGACCGCCCCTTTATGTATTTCACATCTGACGCCGGAGGTGGGACCGACGTCGGGGGTGGTCCCCGCTGAAGATAGCTAGCTAGAATATTTCCATGGGGTCCTGACGCCTGATGGCTTCAGTCCTAATGGTGTAACCTGCTGCAAGAGCTGTTCTTGAAGATCTACTGTTACGGTAAGTTCTTACGTAACTGTACTATACCACCCACTCTTTGACAAAATGAGTGCGGGAAATCTGCTATTTAGTTCTGCTGTTTTGTTCACGGGAAGCACTTTCACTCGTATAGCGGAGTTCAAGTGCATGCACGTGCCATTCATGTCAGAGTCTCAACACCACCGCATACAACGTCAGTACCTGTTCCCCATAGTACATTTCTCGTGGTTTACACCAAGATCAAGAAACATAGCACTTGTTAGTGGGCGTGCCTTGACAGTCATTGGTGATGATCGTTGTGACTCTTAGGTCACAACGCCAAGTACTGTACGTACACTGTGATGGATATGTCCAATAACCACATTCTTCAGTCTGAGTTGATCCAGGTAACTGTGGTGCCAAATTCAAATTGTATGGAAATGGAGGGGTTTGTAAGAGCAGTCACAAAGATCACTGATGCCGGTGTTAACATTGACACAATTGCGAGAGACAGACATCCACAAATTGCTGCATTGATGTCGAAAGGTGTTGTTTTCCCTGGCATATCACATCAGTACGATGTCGGCATGTTGCCAAGTCGATTATTAAGAAATTGGTGGCCAAGGGTAAACAGTGTCACTGCCAGGATCTGCTGTCATGGACAAGATCAATAGTAAACCACTTTTGGTGGTGTTCATCGACTTGAAAAGGTAATGCAGCAGTACTGCGTCAAAAAATGGGTGTCAGTCCTAGAGCACACCACAAATACACATACTTGGGTGGTCGGATTGGTGTTTCGGGCTTGCAAACATGGAACCCCGGATGAGGAAACTGAAAAGCAAACATGCTGGCTGCAGAAGAGAACCCCTGCATATAAAGCACTTAAAGGTATCATGATGGATACCCGTTTGCAGAAGGATATTGGGAAGGTCACCAAGTTCTGCCGTACCGGGCAGTTGAAAGTATTCCACTCCCTGTTAAACAAGTACTGTTCAAAGCGGCAGCACTTGTCATATGATGGCATGCTGGCCAGAACTCAACTTGCCATGCTAGACTACTCAGCAAACTGTAACAGAGCAGTGGCAAAATGCTCTGTCGGTCCGAATAAAGGAAGTGAGAGGCATGAAGTTGTGTTTTCTGAGGTTACGAAGTAATGGATTACCCGTCCTGTGTATGAGTGCCAAAAGTATGACTTTCTGGACACCATAGTGAATGTTGTCGTCAGATTAAATATTGGGGAGCTGCATGACTTGCCCATTGCAGAGAAACTGGAACTACAAAAGAATATTGCTCCAGTGCCATGTCCGCAGAAGGAAGAATTGCTTCAGCGTCATTATTCCCATTTTTCAAACCATCGGTAATGCACATTGACGTACTGAAGTGTGTGTGTGTGTGTGTGTGGCACGAAAATGTCAAGTTCAAATATATGCCAGTTAACATTCTACATATGTGTATGTTCATTCTACTGTACAACATGTTACATTTTATTATCAGTTTGGTGAACGTCAATCTTGCGAGGTATCCTGACTGTGTCTTCAGTCACATACAATTCTGACAAAGGACTGTTGTGGTTTGTGAAGTTTTAATGGTGAAAGCAACGAAAACTCATAGAAACACGTATCTGATCAACTGTTTGCTGTTCTGTAGTACCATGGCATGTCACTATGTGTGATGCTGGTGTCAATCACATGGTAATTGTGAGAAGAACCATAAATGGTTGGGTGAAGAAGTACACATACTTACACAGTACCAAAAATACAGCATTGCACAACTGTGCAACCCACATCTGTCGAGATAAGTGTTGCAGAGCTGCATGATATTGCTTTGATCACATTGTATCCTAAAGTAGCAATGATCAGCAGAACAGCTGCTCACCAAATGGTAGCCTTGAAGTTCTCCTGGTATACCCAAAAAGCAACACCACTTTGCAGAACCGTGTTTGAAACACAGTGAAATAAGGATGGCAGTGATACTGCTGTCTGCCAACAAACTGCACCCAGTACGCGACATTCCAAAGTTGGCGCATACTTGTAAGTAAGCCACAGAGTGACTCATATTGAATCACTGTTTACGCTCACACAAGAATCGTGTGGCAATGCATGCTGTCAACTCGTGAGCAATGTGGCGCTCCACTACTTTGGCATCTGCAGGCACTTGCAGATATCATGGTGTCCTCATGGCTGCCTTATACCATTCCTTTGGTGCAGACATGTCTTACAAGCACAAGTCACATAACCCGGCGAATGGATCGGACAGGTTGTATCACCTTAGTCACATGACCCCTGGTGATCCTCCCCCTACTTAGCTTGAAGACCCCATCTGGCCCATCCTTATTGATCACCCTCACATACTTGACTGTCTCTGTCATGTCACCCCTGTGCCTTCCATCCTCCAGGGTGTACCTATTCCGGTGTCTCAGCCTGCTGTCAGCCTGTGCCCCTTCCATGAGACATGTCATGTTTGTGGCCCTCTTCGGCACCCCCTCCTGTTTGCTGATGATATGTATTAGGTATGGCCCGCAAAATGAACACAATACTGTAAGTGCGGCCTTACCAGCAACCTGTAGTGGTGCAAGATTACGTGTTTTCACCTGGCTGAAAACCCCCTCGCTGTGAACCACAGTATTTCATTTGCTTTTGCAGCCATTGTCCTGCATTGTTCATTGTTGTCCATGGTCGCTGTTATCGGTAGCCCTATGTCCTTCTCCTCAGTGATCCCAACCTTAACCTCTTCCAAGCCAGTATTCTCTCCTTGGTTTCTTCACTGCAAAGTGCATTACCTCACAATTCTTTTTAATCAACCGCAGCTGCCACCTCTCTGACCACTCCTCTGGGTTGCTTAGGACACCCTGCAACTGCTTCCATCCCCTCCTCTCCATTCAGCACTGAACATTGAAACATAGAATTTGATGGCAGATAAGGACCGCTTGGCCCACCGAGTCTGCCCATTTCCCTACCTAACTGTTAAGCTGCAGATCCTAGTTAACCAACAGCCTACTTCCTCCTGCTCCCCACTAGAATTGCCTTATGTCTGTCCCATGCATTCTTGAATTCCCCCACTGTTTTTGACTCTACACGACCTCCTCAGGAAGGCTGTTCCATGTATCCACAACCCTCTCTGTGAAGAAATATTTCCTCACATTACCTCAGAGCCGTCCCCCCTCTTTCTTCAAATTGTGCCCCCTTGTTTTTGCACTTCTCTTTTTCTGGAAGATGCTACCCTCTTGGACTTTGTTGATTCCCTTGAGGTATTTGAAAGTTTCTGTCATGTGCCCCCTCTCCCTTCTTTCCTCGAGGCTATGCTATACGTCTTTAGTTCCTTTAGTCTTTTTTCATATGTCTTCTGATGCAGACCCTGCATCATTTTGGTTGACCTCCTCTGAACGGCCTCCACCCTGTCTACGTCTTTGCGGAGATGGGGGTCTCCAGAACTGTACACAGTACTGCAGGTGTGGTCTTACCAACTGTCTGTACAGAGGGCCAACAACTTCCTATTTTCTACTTGTGATGCCTCTCCCTATGCATCCCAGTATCCCCCAGCCCTCCTTAATGCCTTCTCACATTGCTTGCCCACCTTTAGGTCATCTGATATGACTACCCCCAGGTCCCTTTCCATTTTTGTTGTTGTCAGTAACTCACCCCCCATTGTGTACTCTTCCACTGGGTTTTTGTTTCCCAGGTGCATTACTTTGCACTTTTTTGCATTGAATCTAAGCTGCCATACATTTGACCATTCATTCCACCTTGCCAAGTTCCATTTCATCCTTTCCACCCCACCTTGTGTATCAACCCTGTTGCATATTTTTGTGTCAGCTGCAAAGAGACATACCTTCCCTTCCAGTCCCTCTGCAATGTCACTTATAAAGACATTAAAAAGGACCACCCATAGTACTGAACCCTGCGGTATCCCACTAGTAACCTTCCTTTCATCACTGTGGACTCCCTATACTATTACCCGCTGTGTCCTGTTGTCCAACCAGTGTTTTACCCAGGCTACCACCCTAGGACCCACTCCCAGGCTGGCTAATTTGTTTATTAATCTTTTTGTGCGGGACTGTGTCAAATGTCTTGCTAAAGTCTAGGTAGGCCATGTCGACAGCCCCTCCCTGGTCTACTGCTTTGGTCACCCAGTCAAATAAATCAATTAGTTTTGTTTGGAGACGACCTTCCCTCTATGAATCCATGCTGCCATGGGTCCTGTACCCTACTGGTCTCTAGGTACTCAACAGTTCTTTCCTTTAGAAGTGATTCCATCATGTTCCCTATCACTGAGGTGAAACTGACAGGTCTGTAGTTTCCTGCCTCTGTCTTGCTCCCACTTTTGTGAAGGGGAATCACATCCGCCCTCCTCCAGTCCTCAGGTACCACCCCATCCTCCCATGATTTATTAAAAAGGGTAGTCAGTGGTGTTACTAGTTCTTCCCTTAGTTCTTTTAAAAGTCTGGGGTGAATCCCATCAGGCCTCATTGCTTTATCCAC